>CANTUQ010000076.1:5667500-7022000 GCA_947683425.1 Excoecaria cochinchinensis | reverse complement strand
TGTTCGTAAAGAAGAAAGATGGATCACTTAGATTGTGTATTAATTATAGGCAGCTAAACAAGTTGACAATTAAGAACAAATATCCATTGCCATGTATTGAAGATCTATTTGATCAGTTGAAGGGTGCAGCTGTATTTTCAAAGATTGATTTGAGATCGGGCTATCGTTAGTTTAAGGTTCAAGAAGCAGATGTGTCCAAGATAAGTTTTCGCACTAGATATGGACACTATGAATTCCTAGTGATGCCTTTTGGACTCACGAATGCACCAGCAGCTTTTATGGACCTTATAAACAGGATTTTCCATCCATATTTAGATTAGTTTGTAGTGGTCTTCATTGATGATATTCTGGTGTATTCAAAGACTCCAGAAGAGCATGATAAGCATTTGAGAATTGTGTTGTAGACTCTCAGAGATAGGAAGTGGTATGCTAAGTTCAGTAAGTGTGATTTTTGGTTGGATGAAGTGTCCTTCCTTGGCCATGTAGTGTCAGCAGAGGGTATCAAAGTGGATCCAAAGAAGATTAAAGCTGTGTTGAAGTGGAGAACACCCAAGAATGTTACTGAAATTAGAAGCTTCTTGGGTTTAGCAGGCTATTACAGAAGGTTTATTAAAGGTTTTTCCATCATTGCAGCACCTTTAACACACCTATTGAAGAAGAAGTTGAGATTTGAGTGGACAGAAAAGTGTCAAGCCAGTTTTGACCAGCTTAAGAAGATGTTGACCGAAGCCCCAGTGTTGACTCAACCCGAATCAGGCAAATATTTCACCATTTATAGTGATTCATCTTTGAATGGTTTGGGTTGTGTATTGATGCTGGATGGAAAAGTGATTGTTTATGCTTCCCGCCAGTTTAAGAATCATGAAAAGAACTACACTACACATGATCTTGACCTTGCAGCTATAGTGTTTGCCTTAAAGATTTGGAGACACTACCTTTTTGGTGAAAACTGCTACATCTTTACCGACCATAAAAGCTTAAAATACTTGCTCACATAGAAGGAGCTTAACCTCAGACAGTGAAGATGGCTTGAATTGATAAAAGATTATGAATGTTTCATCGATTATCATGCATGGAAGGCCAATATTGTGGCTGATGCACTTAGCAGAAAATTCATGGCAGCATTGAAAGCTATGAATGTAAAGCTTGATGTAGCTCACAGTGGAGCTTTGATAGGGAAATTTCAGGTCAAGCCTGATTTTATGCAGCAAGTTAAAGCTGCCCAGAAGCAACATGACAAGTTGACTGTAGTGATAGATCGAGTGAAAGATAGTGGCAGTGATGATTACACAGTGGCTCCAGATGGTAGTGTTTACTACAAGCAAAGATTATGTGTGCCAAATCAACCAGAATTGAAGAAAAGTATCTTGACAGAAGCACACCACAGTAGTTATGCTATGCACTATGGGGGCAATAAAATGTATCAAAACTTAAAGATGCATTATTGGTGGCCAGGAATGAAACGAGATGTGTCGAATTTTGTGGGGAAATGTCTGATATGTTAACAAGTGAAAGCAGAACACCAAGTGCCATCCGGGTTACTCCAGCCCATCACTATACCCGAATGGAAGTGGGATCGAGTGACAATGGATTTTGTGATAGGATTACCTCTCAGCTAAAGGAAGTATGATGCAGTTTGGGTGATTATTGATAGGCTTACTAAGTCTGTCCATTTTTTGCTAGTGAGGATGGACTTCCCACTGATCCGGTTGGCGAAATTGCATATTAATGAGATAGGGAGATTGTATGGTGTACCCACCTCCATCATTTCAGACAAAGATCCCCATTTCACTTCTCAGTTTTAGAAGAAGCTACAGGAAGCAATGGGAACTCGATTGCATTATAGTTCTGCTTTTCTTCCTCAGATAGATGGCTAGTCAGAAAGAGTGATCAAGATATTGGAGGATATGCTTAGATGCTGTGTGGTTGAATTCAAGGAAAGTTGGGAAAGATATTTGCCCTTGGAGAAATTTGCATATAATAATAGTTATCAGTCAAGCATTAAGATGGCCCCATATGAAAATTTGTATGGCAGGAAGTGCAGGACTCCTTTGTGTTGGATAGAGTTAAGTGAAAATAAGTTAGTGGGAGCCAATCTAATTAGAGAAACTGAAGAGAAGGTTAGATTGATCAAGCAGCGGTTAAGGGAGGCCAGTGATCGACAAAAATCATATGCTGACTTAAAAAGGAAGGATATAGAGTTTCAAGTGGGCGACAAAGCATTCTTAAAAGTTTCTCCATGGAAGCGGGTTCTCAGATTTGGAAAGAAGACTAAACTGTCGCCAAGATTTATTGGGCCATATGAAGTGATACAACGTGTGGGTCCAGTAGTGTCACACCCCAAAATGGCCCTAGTCGGATTGTGCATGCTAAGTCGGGATCGGAAGGGTATTTCAGTAATTTGTGCTTGAGAAATTTGGAGTGTTAAGGACCTAATTGAAAAGGATAATTAAGTCTGTAAGGAAAGAAATGTGTAAGTGAGTGAAGTGTCATTTGTTTAAGGACTAAAGAGCAATAATTAATTTGGAAAAGTTAAGTGGGTTATGTGGTTCTTTTGGGAGCTGCCAGGTGGACTTGTTAGGTTGTGCATTAATTGAGAAGAAAGAAAAGGAGGAAAGAAAAGAGAGAGAACGCAGGAAAGGGACTATTCCCGTTCCCCTCTCTTCTTCAGCCCTTCCTTCTCTCTTCTTCTCTAATTTCTGCCCTTCCTCCTTGTTCTTCTTGTGGTTGGTGTTTATTGATTTTGGTTGAGTTTCGGGTCAGCTTTGAAGAGGTAAGTTGGAGTTTAACGTACTGTTCTTCTTCTTCTTCTTTTCCTGGTTTTGGTTGAGTTAGGGTTTTGAAGAGTAATTATCGGTTTTGTTTGTGCAAGTATTTGATGATAAGAAGAAGCAAAGTAAAGGCAAGGGAAGGATTGAGGATTGAAGCTGGAAGCCTGATTCTGATTTTTGGATCGTCATTTTGAGGTTTGGGAGCTCTGTTTACTGCATTTGAAGTTCTTAGTGTTTTTGCCCTAATTCTCACTTAGGATGTATATGTATTTGCATTTCTGGAAATTGGTGTGTTTTGGTATGTGTATATGCATGATTATGTGAATAAATGTGGTAGTAATGCATGATAGGGATTGAATTGAAGTTCTGAGTTTAGGTTTTGAATTTACTGTAACTTTTAGGGTTTATGTTCTTGAATGGATTAAATGTGTTTATGCATGTTTTTGATTATTTTAATTGATGGATTAAGTTGGTTTCATGTCAATTGGATGTTTGGAAGATCGATTGAAAGGTAAGATGAGTTTGGTGGTGTTTTGAATTAGATTGAAAATGATTTTGATCGTGTTTTTGAATTCTGGGTAGCTGGGAATGGGAAATCGCGTCTCTGTTGAATTTTATATTTCCAGTGTGTCGTGACTTCCCTGAGTGAGACAAGCCACGAGACGTGACTCCCAGTCACGCCACGTGACTCCATCTCCTAGTCACGACGTGTGACTCCTCGGCGGGCTGGACGTGATCGCGCGGCGTGACTCCTAGTTGCGAAGCGTGACTGTCTCTATGAGAGGAAAGTCACATCTCGTGACTTAGAGTCACGACGTGACTCATGTGAAGGGCAAGGCGTGACTCCAGTCGTGAAGCGTGATTGCCTCTCTCTCTGTGAGAGGAAAGTCACGTCTCGTGACTTAGAGTCACGACGTGACTCATGTGAAGGGCAAGGCGTGACTCCAGTCGCGAAGCGTGATTGCCTCTCTCTGTGAGAGGAAAGTCACGTCTCATGACTTAGAGTCACGGCGTGACTCTGGTGAAGGCCAGGCGTGACTTAGAGTCACATCCCGTGACTCTCTTGTAGGTCACGAGACGTGACACTAGGTCACGACGTGACCCCTTTGAGGCCAGTCACAAGTCGTGACACGACTTGTGACCGACCCCTCCTCAGCCCCTTTTTCCGATTTCGCCCAGTTTTAACCAAAATGAATTTCCTATTTCTTCTGTATGGGTCTTCACTGCTGTATAATTTATGTCAGACTGTTATATGCTCCTGTATGGCTTTCTGTTTTGCTTTGTTCCCCCTCGTGACTAGTTTTCTTGTAATTGACATTCAAATGCTTTTATGACTTTTTCCCCTATTGTGATGCATATTCTTGATAGGACTCTTCTCTTAGAATAATCTGCCATGTTTAAGTGTGTATTGTATCTTTCCTGATTAAGATTATGTGTTTATACTTATTGGCATAATATGATTCCACATGTGTTCCTGATATGCTTTAGTATTATGATTAGTATTTAATGTGATTGATTGAATTGTTACATGCTTCAGAATATGACTTGTATGAGCTTTGAGTGATATTATGTTATGTTATATTTATTTGAACAATATGGATGATGTCTGAGGACATTGTTATGCTTTAGCCTTTGAACTCAATGTGATATGTTAAATGTAATTTGGACTATGCATGATTTATATTTAGTTATCGTCACCTGACGCATGATTAGGTTTTGTATTGACAATGTCTGGCATGTTAGTGCTTTTATATCTGATTCTTGGCATGCTTTAGAACATTGTTTAAATGTTAAAGTGTATGGACTGTAGTATGTTCACAATGAGAATTGTATGATATGTGACCAACTTTATGAGCATGTGTATATGTCATTCGTACTTTGACTTATGCATGATGTATATATATATATATATTTATGCGTTATGCGATTCGAAATGTGACTTGTTTTATGCATGACCTGCGAGAGTCAGTCTAGTGGATAGTTAGGCATGCCTAATAGAGTCTTCAATAGCTGCAGCGCCCTTTGAACGTTTGGACCCTGATCAGGTCCCCCGTTTGGTTCCTCGCGAACCCCCCATCAGTACGGATCCTCGTGATCATTTTTAATGTATTTGGATCGGGTTAAGATCCCCCATCAGTAAAAATGCTTTTGTAATAAATAAAATGGTTTTCGATTCGTACCCGTAAGGTACCCTTTGGCCGACTTGTACCCGTAAGGTACTAATCAGTTCAGTACACTCGTTATCCACTATTGTGAGTCAGCAGGTGCTTTGATGGTTTGTTTTATGTTACTTTGAAATAGCTATCAGAATGTGGTATCCATTTGAGCATGATAAGGATTTCAGGAATCAGTTTATATGTATATGAATGTGACTATGGGCTTCAGAATGTATGTCTGTATTAAGTAAGCATGACTTTATATTTAATATGATCATCCATACTTGTCATGTGATTTGTTATAAGTTTCTGAATGCTTTGAATATGATTCGACTAGAGTATTTATGTATGTGACTTAAGCATGTTTTGTTAATTATAAGCATGTGAACCGAAGCAATTGTGACAGTAAGTATGTGATGTTTAACTGTACTTTCTGCATGTTGATGATATGAATGTAATGTTATGTGATTATGCTTTCAGTCTCCGCTATTAGAGTGTTTTCGCTTGATACTTTATATATGAGAGTTGCGCAGCGGTATATTGATGCTTTGGATTTTGTACCTTGGATTTTGGTTAGTGTATGAATGGTATGATAAAAATATGTTAGATACTAGTATACTTAACATGATGGTTGGGTGCATTACTGCCTGATAACTGTTTTGCATGTGAATGGATTTTCCGTAAATGCATGGGTGCTTAGTTATTTCAATTGCATGTGTAAAGCTCTTGTGACTCCGCATGGTAAGATGCTGATATTTTATACCCATGTAGGTTTATGCATGTGTTATAGTATGTAGTTCAGCATGATGATGCTTCTATCATGTTTTGTATCATGTTTGTTTTGATCTATTCTTGATGAGTATATGGTTTGATTGTGAGTATTGAAATGAATGCCGTTATTATGCAGCATGATTATTGATATGTTATGAATATCCGCATTTGCCATTTGAATATGTATATGAGATATTGACAATATGGCTTTTAAATGTGAACATGTTGATATGATTTATGCTATAGCCTTTACAATCTGTCATTGTGAATGTGTTATGCCTTGACGACCATTGTGAATGGCCGTCCATACTCTTGTGTGTTCTCCCCACTAAGCGTTTATCGCTTAGCACGGATTTCCTTTCCGTGCAGGTGGCAGGTTTGGTTCTGTTCGAGTCGCACTTCTGCAAGGTCGGCCACGTAGGAGTTAGAAGTTCTGTATTTTGTTCAGCTTCTGTATTTCAGCTTTTGTAATTCTGTAGTATTGTATATGTAATTAATTATATTTTGATCTTGAGTTTTCTTTTGGGAATGTAATAGTTAGTATGTTTGTATGTTTAGTTATTCCTTTGTTTTATTATTTCGCTTATGCTTCCGTTGTATGGTTATATGTATGCTTCTGTGTATGCTTTAGCTTAGTGTCTGCGTGTGCGTAACTTATTGCATGATCAATCCGTGCCTGCAGGTAAGGTAAGTTTTTAATTAATCCGTATTTTCGTATGCATGTTATGTAAGAAAGTATACTTCCATTTTGTGCATGTGCATATCTATATGAGTGAGCGTCGGGTAGCGCGTCCGTCGGCGTCCTTCCAACGGGAACGGCGATGGGGGTGTTACAAGTAGCATACAAGTTAAAACTTCCATAGGCCTTGGAGAAGATCCATGATGTGTTTCATGTGTTGATGCTGAGAAGATACCGATCTGATCCAAGTCATGTGATTGAACAAGAAGAAGTGCAGGTACAAGCTGATCTGACTTATGAAGAATATCCGGTGAAAATCTTAGCTAGAGAGGTCAAACAGGTTAGAAATAAGCAGATTCCTTTAGTGAAAGTGCTCTGGAACCATCATAATGCGAAAAAAGCAACATGGGATCCTGAACCTACCATGCAACAGTAGTATCCACAGCTTTTCAGTTCAAATAAATTTTGAGAACGAAATTTTCTTTAAGGGGGTAGAATTGTAATAACCAAAACACTGGTCTAGAAGTGTTATTCCATAATTTTAGTGTTACCATGATAATCGCAGTGTCGAACAGTGTAGGGAGTGAGTTTACCAGTGTCAAAGTTTAATGTTAAGTGTGCCGAAAGTATAACAATTCTGGGATTTGTAACACAGGGGTGGCTATATAGCGAACCCAACTGTCCAGCATCAAAAAAATTTTAATACAGCAAAAATGATCAGTGGGTCGTCAGGAGTCTATTGGTGAAATTTGAGCTGAAAACGGAGTTAAATTGACCTTCGAAAGTCATTCTAAAGTTGGCCTCTAGTTCGGTTCAAAATGAACTGGCATTTGACCAAAGGGTTATGAGTGGCTAGTGGGCCCCAATAGATTTTGAATATGTAGAATAAGGTAATGGAAGTGATTACTGTGAATTTTGACAGATTTAGAGTTGTATTTTACGGTAGAAGAAAAAATGGTCGAATCAAACCAGTTTAAGTGAACCGGTACCCAAATGGACTCCGATTGAGCTAAAAATTTGTTAATAGCCTACGTTTGATGTTATAAGATCAATGGAATTGGTTAAAAGTGGAAATAATGAGGGGAACATATAGATGCTTTGAAAAAGTGCAAATGAACCGAAAAATTGAATTTTTTATTTAAATCGGTTGGACCACCCTGGTTTGACCGGTTTGGTTCATTAGAGCGGTATATAAGAAGAGATAAGGCCAGATTTCTATAGAGAAATCCAGCCAAAACCTCCTCTCTTCTTCCCCCTCAAGGCCAAACTCCATTCTCTCTTCTCTCCTCCATTTTTCTTCATTTCTCCATCAATATTTCCCTAAATTTTCACTTCATCGATAATATTCAGCCCTTATTTTATCAAATTGAAGCAATTGGAGTCCAATTTGAGCACTGGAAAGTGGAAAAATCAAGAGAGTAAAGGTTAGGGTAAGTTTTTGGGTTTATGATTTAGGAGTTTTTAATTTAATTTATTGGTCCCTAGAGGGGTTTACTGGGCTATAAAACACATTTATGATGTTAGATTTTACATTGGAAGCTTGATTTTGATGTTATGGGTATGTTTATATTCGGCCATGGTAAGTTTTTCAAGAGAGGAGGAACTTCCTCCCGCTAAAGGGAAAGAGAAGCAATCCTAGAGTGATCTAAAACTTGGAATTGAGGTTTGTGGTTGCTAAATCTACATTTTTCCTATGATTTGTCTTGATTTTTA
This sequence comes from Excoecaria cochinchinensis, assembly GCA_947683425.1. Lineage (NCBI taxonomy): Eukaryota > Viridiplantae > Streptophyta > Magnoliopsida > Malpighiales > Euphorbiaceae > Excoecaria > Excoecaria cochinchinensis. The sequence goes on along the minus strand of CANTUQ010000076.1, from coordinate 7,013,910 downwards.
TGTTATGTCTAAGTGTAGGTATAAGATAATGAAGTGATTAATTAAATCTAACTTGATATTCATGTTTAGTAGGCTTAAATTAGTGTATAAATATGATTAGATGAAATTAAATCAAAGTAGTATGAAAAACCTAAGTGTGGCCGAATTGAACATTAAGGAAACTATTGAATTCTAAGGTGATTTATGGCATGTAATTGGTATTCAAGGTATGTTTAACATGTAATTAAGGTGTTGGAGTGATTAAACTAAATTATAGTGCATGGTAGGAAAAGTAGTATCCTTGGCCGAATGGTATATGTGGTAATATATAAGTGGATTTTCATAATATATGTAATATAATAGCATAATATGACTATACAATGATAAATAAGTGTGTATGTAAAGTGGTATGTGAGAATAAGATGTATGTTAAAATATGTATATTGACATAATGTGATAATTATATGATTTTGAGAAAATATTGCCCTTAGTAATTATCTGGTAGTGAAATCTAGTCCAAGATATAATTGGCTAGCCATAGGGATTCCACACCGCGGTACGAGTCATGGTGACTCACTATCGATAAGCCGATGAGAGCTTATCGCACTGTATATTGAAATTCAGTGTATAATATAGTGCATTGCAGTGAAACTGGTACTACTAGGATCATTTTATAGTGAAATGGGTCTGTGGGGCCCATGTCCAGCATATCCGGTCAGTAGATTTTCTAAAGGGTCCATACTAGGGGCATACTGGTAAATATGTGATTAAAATGATTAAAATAGTAAAATTGGTGAAAATAAGTGAAAACAGGACTAAAATGAAGTAAATAGGCAGTTTAGCGGTAAAACGGTAATTTTACTAAAAGTTGGTAAAAATTGGTAAAAATAAGTTAAAAGTGTAAGTGGAAGGGTAAAATGTTAATTTTGGTAAGATATGGTGTTAAAATAGTAAAACAGTGAAAAAGTCATAATTTAGGGACTAAATTGTAATTTGGCTAAATTGCGAGGTATAAAGTGGAAAAGTAATGTAAAAAGGGTGAAATTGTAATTAAATAAGTTAAAAAAGGGTAAAAGTGGGAAAAGGGCATAAATGAGATAAATAGTGTAAGTATTGGATAAATAATGGTAATTTGGTAATTATGTATAAAAAGGAGGACATAAGTGTAACTATGATAAAAGATGGGATATAAATGGTATTTGTGCAATTATGGGGACATAATTGGAATTAATGAAAAAGTTAGGGACATAAATGGAATTAACTGAAAAGAATAGTGATTAAAGCGTAAATAATGGAAATTAAAGAAATTAGTGAGAATATTAAAAATATAGTTGATTAAGTGATTAAATAAATAATAATGTGGTTAATTAAGTGAATTATTAAGTGAATTAGGAATAAATAATAATAAGTGTAAATAATAAAAAGAAGTATTTATATTATGTTAAATAAATGGTATTAGTTTGGGAATTTATAGATTGGTAACCACCACTGGGCATTCTAATGTTTAGCACGTAGTTGTTTTTGACTGCGTGTAGGTACGCGTTAGGTGGAGCAGCATACCTCAGTCTTTTTGAGAAAAGCTGAAGAAGTTGAAGTTGGTTTATTTTTTATGTATGTAATGGATTTTATTTAGGCATGTATATACCTAATCTAGCATTGGAATTTTAGCATGTAATGATGTAATATGTCATAATATCTGTGTAATTTATTTTCATGTCTGTGTGATGGAATGTGCGATGTGATTGAATGGATGTGGACTATTACTATTGTTGTACCCTTGCCAGTGCTATGGATTTTCAAAAGTGCAAGTTTGGGTAGTGCAAATTATAAGCCGTTATACTGCCGAAATTTATACCAAAAGAATATTAAATATGACAGTTATAGGTCAATCGGTAGCTAAGTAATTTAGTGTATTTGTTTAAGTGATGTGTAGATGAATAAGTATTTAGAAGACAATTGATATAGTGAATTAATATCAAGTGTAGAAAATAAAATGAAAGTTACCCGTAATTTCATAAGTAAGTGACTTCTAATTGATCAAGGTAATCGCACAGTATTGCTAAATCGGCAGCATACGTATAGGGTATAAGGGTGTTACCTGCAGTTTCAACTGTCTTAAGGCGTAGGCTATCACTTGCCCGTCTTGCATCAATACACATCCCAATCAAGTTCTAGAAGCATCGCTACACATAGCATACTCTTTACCTGAAATGGGTTAAGTCAGAATCGGTGCCTCAACTAGCATCTTTTTCAATTGTTCAAAACTAGCTTGACACTTATCTGACCATAAAAACATAACTCCTTTACGAATCAACTTGGTAAACGGAGAAGCAATAACTGAAAAACCTTTTACAAAATGTCGATAATAACCCGCTAAGCCCAAGAAACTTCTAATCTCCGTCGCATTCCTGGGAATTTTCCAATTCACAACTACTTCTATCTTAGCTGGTTCTACTTTAATACCCTCCAAAGAGACAATATGACCCAAGAAAGATAGTTCCTTAAGCTAGAACTCACACTTACTAAGCGTAGCATAGAACTATTGTTCTCTCAGAATCTGAAGCACAATTCTCAAATGCTGCTCATGTTCTTTCTCATTCTTTGAATACACTAGTATGTCATCAATAAACACCACAGCAAACTGATCCAAATATGGCCTGAACACTTTATTCATCAAATCTATGAATGCTACAGGCGCATTGGTCAACCCAAATGGCATTACTAGGAATTCATAACGACCATATCGGCTCCTGAATGCAGTCTTCGAAATATCTCCTTTCTTAAGTTGTAGTTGATAGTATCCTGATCGCAAATCGATATTTGAAAACACACCAGCTCCCTTCAACTGATCAAACAAATCCTTCATCCTCGGTAAAGGATATCTGTTCTTCGCTGTCACCTTATTAAGCTGTCAATAGTCAATGCATATTCTCACTGTACCATCCTTGTTTTTTAAAAACATAACTGGAGCTCCCCACGGTGATACAATTGGTCTTATAAAACCCTTATCTAACAACTCTTGCAACTAAGTCTTCAATTCTTTCAACTCAATAGGAGCCATACGATAAGGTGTCTTAGAGACAATTGTGGTACTCGGCACAATATCAATCGACAGCTCCACTTCCCTTACAGGTGGTATACCAGCCAACTCATCTAGAAACACATCAGGAAATTCTTTCACTACTGGTATAGCCTGTATTCTAACTTGTTCCCTCTTCGAATCTAAAAGATTCAGCCTCTACCCACTTGTTGAAATAGTCGATAGCAACTACGAAGAATCTGTGTCCAATGGTGGCTGTGGGATGTATCTCCCCGATGATATCTATCCCCCAAACTGCGAACGGCCATGAAGAGGTCAAATTATGTAGCTCAAAAACTGGCACATGCCTCAAATTAGCATATTGTTGGCATAACTGGCACTCCCTCACATATTTTGAACAATCAGCATCCATTGTGAGCCAATAGAATCCTTGGCGCATAATCTTTTTTGCTAAAGCTAGGCCGTTCATATGGTCCCCACAAACCCCGACACGAACCTCTTCCATAACCCTTTCAGATTCCTTCTTGGCCAAGCATCTTAACTGGATACCATCGGCTTGCCTCATATACAAAGTCTTGTCCACACTGATAAACTGAGAGGACAGCCTTCTAATCATTCTTTGGTCCTTCTCAGTGGCTTCCTCTGGAAAAATTGATTTTTCTAGGTAGTTTTTAATATCATAATACCAACATTTTCCATCGATGACCTCGACGTCAATTATTTGCTCAGTTTTGAAGCAAGGCTTTTCCGCACTAGAGATCAAGCTGGGTCTCATAGCAACCTCCGCCGGAATATCCCACATAGATACTAGTGTTGCTAGAGCATCAGCCAACTGATTTTCATATCTGGGGACGAAAGGGAAAGTGCAAGTCTTGAATTGGCTACTCAAAATTTTCAAGTGCTTCATATAAGGCAGCGGTCTCTCTTCCTTGACTGACCATTCCCCTTTGATCTGATGGATTACCAAAGATGAATCTCCAGAGGCTTCCACGGTATTTGCCCCCAGAGCCAGCAGTGCTTCCAATCCGAAAATACAAGCTTCATAATCTGCTTCATTGTTGGTCGCCCTGTATCTCAACTTCTTGGCCAATGGCAGCTTCACACCATCTCGGGTCGTGAGGATAATCCGTGCTCCTACTCCTCTTCTATTAACTGCCCCATCAAAGAACATCTGCCACCCTTGCATTGCTATGGCCATGATATCCTCATCTGGGAAATTGTATTCGAACTGGTCTCTCTCAATGGGGTGTTCGGCAAGAATATCTGCAACTACCCGACCCTTAATGGTCTTTCTTGTGACGTACTCCACATCAAATTCTTGTAACAATATTAGCCACCTTCCCATTTTTCCCAGCAACGAGAGTGCCTCCTGTAGGTATTGAAGGGGGTTTTGTTTGGCGACCGCTTGCACCTTATAGGAGTGGAAATAGTGTCTCAATTTCTTTGAAGCCCAAATTACCCCTAGATAAATCTTTTCCACCTCGACATACTTGGCTTCATAAGGAAGGAATTTCTTGTTGAGGCAGTAAATCGCAAATTCAACCCCAAACTCATCCTCTTGGGCCATTATGGCACCTACAGAATTCTCCTCTATTGCTAGGTAAAGGATCAATGGTTTAACTAGCCGTGTTAGCCGCAGAACAGGGGGATGCAGAAGGTAATTCTTAATGACATCAAAAGCTTTCTGGTAGTCGTCATTCCACCAAACTAGCTGATCCTTTCGAAGAAGTTTGAAAATGGGCTCACACACTGAAGCTAGCTTGGCGATAAACTTGCTAATGTACTGAAGCTTTCCCAGGAAACTCCTAACTTCTTTTTCTTTCTGGGGCACTTGCATCTCTCTAATGGCCTTAACCTTATCAGGGTCTATTTCGATTCCTCTTTGACTTACCACATGGCCCAGTAGCTTACCCGAGGTAACTCCAAAGATGCACTTCTTAGGGTTGAGGCATAAGTTATACGTATTGATCCTTTGGAAGAACTTTTCCAAGGCCTCAAAATGATCCTCTCTAGTAGTTGATTTGATCATCACGTCGTCGACATACACCTCTACCTCTTTGTGAATCAGGTCATTCAGAATCTCCGTCGCCATTCTCTGATAAGTTGCCCCAGTATTTTTCAATCCGAAAGGCATAACCCGGTAGGCAAATGTACCCCATTAAGTAATGAAGGCTATCTTGATGCGATCCACAATCTTGTTGAGTATTTGATTGTAACCTGGATACCCATCTACAAAACTGTACATTATACAGGTAGCTGCACTATCTATCAGCACATCAATATGAGGTAAAGGGAAATCGCCTTTCAGGCGGCTTTGTTCAGGTCCCTATAGTCCACACATACTCGAACCTTTCCATCCTTTTTAGCCATAGGAACTACATTAGCCAACCAGGTCGGGTATTTAACTTCTACCAGAAACTTAGCCTCAATCTGCTTATGGATCTATTCTTTCACCTTTTGTGCCCATTCCGGCCTAAGTCTTCTGAGTTTTTGCTTGACTGGTTTAGACTTTGGGTAAGTTGGGATGGCATGCTCGGTAATGTCTTGATCAATTCCCGGCATGTCCTCATAAGTCCAGGCAAAGACCTTTTCATATTTTCTTAAAATTCTCTTAAATTTTATTCTCTCCTCAGGAGTTATGTCTGATGCTATCAAAATTTCCTTTGGGTTTTTCAAAGTTTTGAGATTAAATGAAGTCGTGCTAGTTGAATTAATATGAAAATGAATGCATCATGTTCATGATCATGAGAAATGAAATCATCAGAAACACCACACAAGGTAGACACCTGGTTTTCTCTAGCCGCTCTGATAGTCACCACCTCCCCTTCGTGCGGTATCCTGATCATCTAGTGCAGAATGGATGGTACTCCCCCCAATTTATGGAACCACGGCCTTCCAAGCAGGGCTGAGAAGTTGGCTGGGATGGACAAAACCACAAACTCCGCCTCCGTCTCTATAGGCCTAGTCTTAACCAAAACTCTAAACGTCCCCAACGCTTGTCTCCGAGAATTATCATAGGCTGTGATGGTCAAATCAGACTTGCTGAGCATGCTCTCATCTAGCCCAAAAGCCTGCAGTGCCACTAATGGACAGACATTTATGGATGATCCATCATCCACCATGACGCAAGCGGTGTGCTTGCCATTTACTTGTGCCTAGATGTACATTGGCCGGTTGTGATTGCGACTTTTAACGGGCAAATCAACATTGGAATACACCAACTTCTCTCCTGACCCTTCTTTAATAAGATCTAGAAGCTCGGACGGGGAAATTGTGGTGGCCACAGTAGATTCACTCAAACCCTCTACTAGCTTCTGTCTATGGGAAGAAGACTGCCTCAGATTTTCAACTATTTGACTATAGCGCTCTCTTCCTACTCCCTTTTCACTGGTGCTTGCACTGGGTCCTGCGACTTGTCCACTTCTGGGACTACTCTCCCACTCCTTGTCAAAGCTTTTACCTCCTCTCCTTCTACATCTGATTCCCATAGGTTGGCAGACAATTCTCCTTTATCCTTGTCTTCATCTTCTTCCCCACTTTCGCTGGTGGACCAATAATCTATTGCCCCCACGGGCATCCCTTCCTCTTTTGTCGCGGGGCGAGTGATAGCAACATATTAATTCCCATACAAGTCTCATAGGACATACCACTCGGTTAGGCTTGACCCAATCATACAAACAGGCGGCGGCACAACATTGTAGCTGGACTTCTTTTTACCCTCTCTTCGCTCAGGATCAGTGATCTGCTTACTGTCGATCAGATCCTGAATCTGGTGCCTCAGCGTCGTGCAATTGTCTGTCAAATGCCCAGTATATTGGTGAAAGGCACAATATTTATGCTCTTTATGCCCCGGATGTCCTTGGGTTCTAGCTGGCCTAGGTTGCAAGGGCTGTAACTTTCCCTCCTTCATCAATCGCTTCAATACCGAGGACAAAGGTCGATCCAAGTTTGAGAAGTATCTATGACTGACCCCTATTGCCGATACCTCTGCCGTCTTTCCACTCTAATGCTGATGCTAGAGCCCGCTGACTTATTTGCCCCCTGATTAGCGTAACCTCTCTTGGCATAGGCCTCACCGCTCCCCTTTTTCGCAAGGTACTCTCCCTCAGCCTCTATCGCAATGTCCTTTAAAGATTCCCAATCTCTTAACCCTTTCATCTTTAGTCCCTCTCTCAGATAAGGGCTAGCATTTCGAATGAACAGCCGAATCTGGTCCGGTGTGTCAGGTTTGCGTTTTATTTCCATGACTCTGATCCTCCATGGGCTGAGGTATTCGTGAAAAAACTCTCCTGCCTTTTGCTGTAACAGTTCCAAATGCTTCAGAGTTACCTCCATCCTTGTACTACAGTCGTACTGTCTAAGAAATTCTTTTGTCAACAAATCCCAATCTTCTTTCATTCTTCGGTCTAACCCGTGATATCAATACACTGCTGGGCAAGTTAAACTCAGACAAAAGTACTCGACCTTCTCCCACTTTGTTAGGGTAGTACCCTTCATCACAAGTGAGTACTGCTTTATGTGCGCAGTGGGATCGGAGGTGCCGTGGAACTTGGGAACATCAGGCATTTTGAAATTCTGAGGGACCAAATCATCATTGTCTAGCTGCCTATCCTCGGGGTTCATTCCTCCCCCTACCTTCAACATCTTTGACAAGGCTTCGAATATTTCTTCCATCTTCCTCCACATTGCATCCTCTAGCTTTGGTGACTTCCCTTTTACCACCACCAGCTCCTCTGGCTCCTCCCACAAATCAACTTTAGACTTAGGGCCTTCCCTACATTCGACAGGTGCTGGTACCCTTGGCTCAACTGCAGGCAGATCAGCTGCTGCCGGGGGATCCTCTCTAATCGCCCCTTATTCCTCTTGCTCGCTAATCGGAGTAGCAGTTTATCGCCCAGCAGGCGGGGCAAATGTAGTGGCAAGGTTACCCATCATTGGCATCATTCTGGCCTCAAATTCCTCTAACCTTCTCCCCACTTCGGCGATCAGCGCCCTGGTTCCATCAGAACCACTTGATGGATCAGACATGCTTGTCTCTACCGGTGAATCCGAACTTTGATCTGATACTAACTCTAGGGAAACTTTCCTCAGTCGACCATCAAGACCTCTAGACCACCTGGATGAATCTATAATGGCTGCAAAACACACTTTTGTTAGGGTGATGCATGATCGAGGTGCAATGCATGGTCGTGTTGGTGCAGCATAGACAAACACATGCAAGCAGATAGATCCTTTCGACCTTATTTCTCCCACACATGGGGTAATGTGGTCTCTTCCCTAGGTGGGCTTTATCCAGGGGTTAACAGGGAACCCATTGGACGCGTATGGTGCACGGTTAAAAACCAGCAGCATAACATCTCTTGCCTAATGTACACACGTATGGGTATTTGGCCGTTATGTATTTAAATGATTCAACTAAATCAAGATGGGCCCAATGGGGCATGAAAGCCTTTAATAAAGACCATTTGATTTGATTAATTTTGTTCGATACATGACAGCCCAAGTAGCAAGCATAGTATTATGGTAGATTTCACTTAGTGGAAGTTTCTATTTACCATTACATGAGTTTTGGTCGAGGTAGTGTTGCTTTAGGTCTACCAAAGCATGGTCCCTATCGATGGGTCTAGCTCATCGTGAGCATAACGACAGATCAGGTCTCCATTTGATGTACCATTAATGGTACGAGGCTTGGATTGGTGATTATCCTTAACACTTCCCTACAATGAGTGAAAGTAGAGTCGTGTTTTAGGAACGCACCGAGGTAAATAGGGGACCGACTAACATAATACTACGGCTCTAAAATGCAATGCAATTTTTCAAAAAGAGATAGAATTTTAAGTTTTAAAAACCCAATTACATTTTAACCAAAGCACTTTCAAAGCGAAGTCTCAAATAGGTCCCCAGTGGAGTCGCCACTGTGATGCGCGCCGAACCCAGCAAGGGCCCTCTTTGAATCCACTCTTAGGATTCGAGGGACTGGTTTGCGTCTTTTTGATCATGGGCGCTATGAGATATTTTGGACGGTTCCTTCCCAAAAGATCGTGGGAGTTGTTCTCTCCTCTAAAGCCTATATTTCATGCAAAAGCATGAGGTGGCAAAGGCAGAGAGTGACACTCGGAATTTCACTACTTCCTCTTTAATCTTGATTAACTTAAATAAATCTCCATTAGCCACTTAATTAATCCCACTTCTAATTAATCATGCACATCTATATAATGGCCACTTAACTAATTTCTTTTATACAATTGGGTCCTTAATATCAATTACACTTAAGTCCAAAATTAGCAAACTCAAAATTAAACTTACCCTAATTAGGCCAAATTACTACTAGGGTATATTTCAGGCCATTACAACTCTCCCCTCCTAAAATGAATTTTGTTCGCAAAATTCATACCTGTATCAAACAGATGAGGATAGTATGCACTCATTGCTACTTCCAGTTCCCATGTCGCTTCTTCAATCCCATGATGTTGCCAAAGCACTTTCACCAACGGAACTTGTTTATTCTGAAGTTGCTTCACTTCCTATACCAATATTGCTTTAGGCTTCTCATCATAGGAAAAGTCCAGTTGCACTTGCACATCTTGTACAACTAGAACATGTGATTCATCTGAACGATATCTTCGAAGCATAGACACATGGAAGACATCGTGAAGATTATCAAAAGCCGAGGGCAAGGCTAACCGATATGCCATTGTTCCAACTCTTTTTAACACCTCATAGGGCAAGGCTAACCGGACTCAATTTCCCTTTCTTTCTAAACCGTAGTATATTTGTCCATAAAGACACTTTCAGAAAGATCTTGTCACCCACTTCAAACTCAATATCCTTTCGATGTCAATCCACATAAGACTTTTGCTTGTCACTAGCATCTTTCAACCTCTATTGAATAATCTTAGGTTTCTCTTCCGTATTTCGTACCAAATCCGAGCCAATGATCTTATGCTCATTCAATCCCATCCTATATAACGGAGTCCGACATTTTCTACCATAAATAACTTTAGAAGGAGCCATGATGATACTCTCCTAATAACTGTTATTATATGCAAATTCCATCAACAGAATATACTTATCCCAACTCATAGAGAAATCTAAGGCACAAGCCTGAAGCAAATCCTCTAACACCTGAATCACCCTTTCTGACTTTCCATCAGTCTGTAGTGTAAAGCTGCACTAAAATGCAATCTTGTACCCAGTACAGATTGCAAACCTTTCCAGAACTTAGAAGTAAACCTCGGATCTCTGTCAGATACAATAGACAAAGGGATACCATGAAGTTGGCACAATCTCATTCATATATAATTCAACCAACCAATCCATAGAGTAATAGACTCGAAAAGGTATAAAGTGAGCAGACTTAAAAAACTGATCAACTATTACCCATACCGAATCGTACTGTTTCGATGTCATTGGAAGATCGATAATGAAATCCATGGTAGTATTGTCCCATTTCCACTGTGGAATCGGAATAGGATTCAATAAACCTGATGGAACTTGATGTTCCGCTTTCACTTGCTGGCAGATTAAACACTTAGAAACATACTCCACCACATCTCTCTTCATACTAGGCCACCAGAAAAACTGTTTTAAGTCCTAATACATCTTATTACCACCAGCATGCATGGTAAAGACTGTATTATGCGCTTCATGCAAAAGCTTCTTTCTCAACTCTTTATCACTTGCCACACATATTCGATCCCTGTAATATAGAACACCTTCCTTATCCACTGAATAGTCAGTCTTATCACCATTCTTGACTGACTGTAGAATCTGTTGCAACTTAGGATCACTTTTCTGTGCATCCACCATCTCACACTTCAAATTAGGTCATGCTCTCAATTGAGCCACTAAAGCTGTAACACCCCCTACGTCCCCATTGGAAGGACGCCGGAGAGTGCTACCGACGCTCACTCATATACATGCACACATACAATAAGCGGAAGCATATATTCATACATAAAAACATACAAAAATACAGCGGAATTTAAAACTTTAAGGAACATCATCAACATGTGATTCCGCTGCATGTGATTATATGATTTTATCTTCGCTTCTGCATGAGTGTTCTGTATGTGCAATGCGTTGTCGCGACTCCGATATCCTCCCAAGGGGTATTGGGGCACCACAAGGTGTGTACACATACAGAAGTACTTACCGAGGCAATCCGCGACATATCATGCATAGCATACCAAAATCATTATAGACATATCATAACATAATCATTAATTATCCAACATGCAGTTATGGTACAAAATGTACATACATTAGCTAGAACTGATGCACAAAATCAATTGCATAGCACTCCCACATCATGATACTAATACATATATTAGCATACAATAAAATGCAAACACATGCCAACATGCCACTACATTCATGACACTACATATAACATGACACTACATTCATAACATTCGAGAGTTCATGATCACAATCATATTAACATACCTCTAGTCATAACCAAACGAATTCAAATTTCTATAGCATAACATTCACATTCTTATATTTATAACAACAAATCACCTGTACAAATAAAGCATCGAGCTAAGTGATAAACAATTTAGCGGGGGAAACACAACAAAAGAGTGGACGGCCATTCACAATGGTCACCAAAGCAAACACATACGATATGACATGTGCGGATATAATCATACATAACATAAACACACTTGAGTCACATGCATATATACATAATATTCGAATCACTATCACAGTATTCTGAAATTTATAACACATACGATATGATAAATGCGGATAATCATGTCAGATATAAAATAATGCTTGCATAATAAAGACATACATTCAGAAGCTCATATCCACATTCCATATACATATTAACTGATGGCTCAGACTAATCATCATATGCATTCGAATATCATAATCTTGTAATTATTTTAAAGCAGAACAAAACAAACAAAGTACCTGCTGACTCACGATAGTGGATAACGAGTGAACAGATAGTACCTTACGGGTACGAATCTTCCAAAGCGGTACCTTATGTGTACGAATCGAAAACCATATAATTTTTATCACATTTAAAAACATTCTTACTGAGGGGATCTTAAACAAGATCCAAACACATTAAAAAGGATCGCGAGGATTTGAACACATTAAAAGGGTTCGCGAGGAACCAAATGGGGACCTGATTAGGGTCCAAACATCCAAAGGTGCTATAGCTAAAGAGACTCTATTAGGCATGCCTAACTATCCACTAGATTAACTCTTGCAGGCCATGCATAACACCAATCACATTAAAATCATAGCACATTATTCATAGCAAGGATCACAAATCGTAGGCTTGCATAATAAATCAAACTCATTTCGTGATATTCACCAAATTGCTCATATAACATTCATTGGTTCATAAACGCATAGTTCATCATATCAATCATGCATAAAATCCATTTACACAATTTAAATCCCAACAATATTTCTATCCAAAACGCAGCATATAATTTATCATGGATAAAATGTTATTTATCATGATGAAATCATGGCCATTACACGTATGAGCAAGGTACCATAGACTACAGTAGAGGGAAAAACCATGAAAAAGGAATTTGAAATCCATTTTAACGAAATAGAACACATGTTATCTGTCATGAAGAAATCATGGTATTACACATATAAGCAAAATAATGTAGCATACAGCAGTGAAAAGCCAAGAAAAGATATTTAAAACCCAATTTAGAAAAATAGAGCACATGAGAAAAACAGGACGAAAAGGAATCTCTGTCGCGATCGTGACAAAGTCGCACTCGCGACAGAACACCAGGGACATGAGTCCTGAGCAACCTTCACGAGTCATGAAGGTTGCTCACGACTTGTGAGCGCTGTCCAGGAGGCTCACGACTCGTGAGCCTTGCTCACGTCTCCTCACGGTTCACGATTCATGAACTTGCCCTCAGCGTGTGAGAGCTGGATTTGACGTCTCTGTCACGCTCGCGACAGAGTCATGACTTTCAATTCTCAGCAGAAACGCAGGAAAAACCAAAAAAATTCAAATCAAAACCATTTTCACCCAAATCAAATATAAACTCAATCTTACCTCCAATATACCTTCCAAACACCATAACCAACATAAAACAGCATATTTTCACAATTAATTACAATCAATTTATCAATTCACAAATCAATATCTCAATAATCACAAAACCAGAAAATTTACAGAAAAATTCATTCACTTCCCATTTGGTTCAAATAGCTCACTATTCATGCATCATAACTTATCCTAAACCAAAACCCATACCACAAATACTAGTTTAAGTCTCTCACAATTCCAGAAAATCATGCAAAACCCAAAAATCCAACATGAACATCAAAACACAAAAAATTCCCAAACTCATGCATTTTCACTACCAAACCTCATATACATTTATCTCAATCACTAATCATGCATTACTTACACAAGTACTCAAATTAAATCATGCATATATACATACCAAGTCACTCAAAATTCCAGAAATCAACCCTACACACACAGACTTGATCCCAAAAAGAGAAAAGAGCAGAGGCAAATTCCCAAACTTCCAAACCCACCAAACCAAACATAACAAAATAAAGCTCCCAAACCTCTTGAAGCACAACTTAGCTGTTCTCTTCACGCTTGAACCTTCCCTTTTCCTTTATCTCTCTGCTTGTCACCAATCACTTGCACAAACAAAACCCACAAATCTCTAAATCCAAACCCTAACTTTCCCAAATCAAAACAAAACCAGAAGGAGATGGAAAAGAATGCAGGAAACCCTAAATCCCAAACACTTACCTCTTCAATCTTACTCCAATACTCTTCCCAATCAACTCCAGCTCACACACACAACCAGGGGATGAAGAGCAAGAAACGGGAAAAGAAAGAACAAGAGAAAATAGGGAGAGGAGGAGAAGAGAGAGCAGGAATGTGATCTGCTCTTCTCTCTCTTTCTTTTTCTTTTTTTTTTTCCTTCTTTCCCCATTAATTGCACACACCCACCAAGTCCACATGGCAGAATCCTATTGGTCCCAATAAAGTTATTTTGGCTTCCATCACACTTGGTCCTTGGCAAATCGTACTTAAATCCTTCTCAATTACACTTCACTCAGTAAAGAAAATTATTTCCTTAACAACTTAAATTATCTTTTCAATTGGGTCCTCAATACTCAAATTTTCACATTCACAAATTACCGAATTATCCTTGAAATCACAACTTAGTGTGCCAATTCCGACTAGGCCCGTTTAGGGTTGTTATGAAAGCTCCATCTGAAGCAAACCTCCATTTGACTCGCTATAATGACAAAGCCGAAACTGACTTTCTACTCAACGCATCAGCCACCACATTTGCTTTACCCGGATGGTAGTCCACAATGCAATCATAATCCATAAAAAGTTCAAGCCATCTTCTATGTATCAAATTCAACTCTTTTTAGGAGAGCAAATACTTAAGACTCTTATGGTAAGTGAAAATCTTACATCTCTCACCATACAAGTAGTGGCGCCAAATCTTCAAAGCAAACACTACAGCAGCTAACTCTAAATCATGTGTCGGATAATTCTGTTCATGCGGTTTCAACTATCTCGATGCATAAGCTATTACTTTCCCATCTTACATCAACACACATCCCAATCCAATTCCAGAAGCATCACTATACATAGTATACTACTTGCAAGAAATAGGTTGAGTCAGAATCGGTGCTTCAACGAGCATTTCTTTCAACTGTTCAAAGCTAGCTTGACACTTATCTGACTACACAAACGTAGCCCCTTTCCGAAGCAACTTGGTAAGCTAAGAAACAATAACCGAAAATCCTTGCACAAAACACCTATAATACCCCACTAAACCCAAGAAACTCCAAATTTCAGGCACAATTCTAGGTGGTTTCCAATTCACAACTGCTTCTATCTTAGCTGGATAAACTTTAATACCTTCAGAAGAGACAACATGTCCCAGAAAAACACTTCCTTAAGCAAGAATTCACACTTATGAAGCTTAGCATACAACTGATGCTCCCTCAAAGTCTGAAGCACAATTCTACAATGCTGCTCATGCTCTTTCGCATTCTTTGAATACACTAAAATATCATCGATAAACACTACAACAAATTGATCCAAATACGGCCTAAACACTCTACTCATCAAGTCCATGAATGCGGCACGCACATTAGTCAACCCGAATGGCATTACTAGGAATTCACAATGACCATATCAAGTGCTGAATGCAGTCTTTGGTATATCCTCCTTCTACACTTGTAACTGATAATATCCAGATCTTAGATCAATCTTAGAGAACACATTAGCTCCTTTCGACTGGTCAAACAATCCTCTATCCTCGGCAAAGGACATCTATACTTCATTGTCACCTTGTTAAGCTATCTGTAATCAATACACATTCTCATCGTACCATTCTTCTTATTAACAAACAACACCGATGCTCCCCAAGGCGATACACTCGGTTGTATAAAACCCCTATCTAACAACTCTTGCAACTGAGTCTTCAATTCTTTCAACTTAGTAGGAGCCATTCGATAAGGCATCTTAGACACAGGTGCAGTACCCGATACAATTTCAATTGATAGCTCCACATCCCTTATACGTAGTAATGTACCGACTATGACCTCTGGCGCATCCTGCTCCTCACGAGCCTTTATTGCATATGCCCTTGCTTGTGCTATAGGTGGTCGATCAACAGATTCTAACACTGCACCCCGTCTGGACTGGCTACCTCTGCCACATCCTCTACCTCTTCCATGGTTAACTGGAGGCAAATTAGATTCACCCCTACTAACTTCCTACTGATTCCCTGCCACTTTATAGGCTTTAGGACAGTTAGCCAAAAAGTGCTCAGTACTCCTACATCTGAAACACGCACCAGTCAATTTCCAACAATCACCATTGTGGCATTTACAGCAATGGGGACACTTAAGCACATCATTTCAATTACAAGACACACCCCTGCCAGTACCAGATGCATAAGAAGATCCTTGCTTTATCCCTTTGGTAGCTGAGTTACTAGCTGACTTAGCTGGAGGTGCCGCTTGAGTATCTCTCGATCTCTTCCCTGAATGTGCCCCACCTCTATTAGAATTCCTTCTTTGCATTCTTCCCTCTAATCTCTTGTGACCTTTCAACTCTTATGGCTGCCTAAACAATCTGGTAGTAGCTCATAGCCTGAGAAGTAGTCATAGAGATTAACAATGCCTTTATTGGCTCATTTAATCCTTCCTCAAATTGTTGACATCGGAACTCTTCTGTACGCACACCCTCAAGTGCATACTTGCTGAGCCTACAGAACTCTTTCTCATACTCAGCTACATATAAGGCTATCTGCCTCAAGTTCTGAAATTGCTTCCAATTTGCTTCCCTATATGCCTTAGTGATGTACTTATTACGGAACTCCGGTACAAAGAATTCCCAGGTGATCGGGTTCGAAAGCATTGGATGCCTTAAGACCAACTTCCACCAGTCATAGGCAGATCCTTACAACAGTGATACTACACATTCCACCTTCTGTTCAGGAGGGTATCTAATCTCATCTAGCACCCTCTGAACCTTCTCAATCAAAAATTTAGCCTTAAAAGACTCATCCATACTAGTACCATGAATTTCATCCGCACCATGCTTTCTCAATGATTCTAACGGAGCTTTTGGTGCTGTTATACGATCCAACACCCTCGGCATATCTTGCGATATTTTGAGCAAAGCTTCCATTGGCACCATCGGAACATCTCGTCCCACTCTCGCAGGTACAGATAGGCCAGATACCGAGACTTCCTGTAACACCCTATACCCGCAAATGGTAAGGATATCGATGTCACAATACTGCACTGAAACACACCGTGATGCACTCAATAGATTCAGTAGAATTTTTTTTTTGTACAACCACAATCATACATATACAATAAAATAACAATTACACTAATACACTATATTTAACCTGTATAACCTCATGTTCATCCATTGCAGCCGTATACATGCCATACCTATATCATTATCCTTGATGAATTCTTTCGATCATTAGTAACATCGGCCACTACCACTTATTTTCTTTCAATAACCTGCATGCAGTAACAATACTACGCACCGAGCATTTGGAATGGCCAGTGGTGGATACATATACTGAATTTTCCATACTATTATTACATGCATGCACAATCAACATATTTCCATAATCATATCTTTTCAAAATTAATTACTTACCTTGATTATTTATCATTCTTATATCCTATGTTGTCTTTTCTTTCACTATACTTTAACATTTCCAATTTTATTATCCGTGTCACTATTAATTATACCAATACTCTTAACAATAATATTAATTTAACAATAACTTTATCAATTGCCTTATTACGGTCAATTACATTTAAGTCCCTACTTCTATTCCTTTACAATTAGGTCCTTAAACTTTTATCAATTTATGATTTTACCCTTCAATATCTTATAATTACAATTATACCCTTATTCTCTTATTTAATTCATTTTCCACATGTTTTACAATTACACTTATTCAATAATTACAATTAAACACTAAATTCATCATTAAAAGTCATTTATTTATCCATATAGTCAAATTACTAACTATTTACACTTTAGTCCTTCAATTAACCTTACATTTGCAAAAATTACATCTAGGTCCTTATATTTTCCAATAATTACGATTATGTCCCTTATTTTCTCTTAATTACCAAATGCCCTTAATTACACTTATTTTCCATCTTATTTCTTTTCTAACCTACAAAATAACATTTTAGTCCCTAATTTACTACTTGCACGCCAAATTACCTTTTAGTCCTTATATTTCGATTTCTTTACACTATTATCATTTTAATTACACTTTTCATTTAACTTACTCCATTTTTATCTATTAAGTGTAAAATTATTATTTTACCCCTAACTTTCTATTTCTTTCATTTTAGTTCCATCTTCACTTATTTTCTTATTTATCATTATTTTAATCAATTTAATAGCATATTTACCATAATGCCCCTAAACTTTAATCAAATTACAATATTACAATTCTTCATACTTTTATTTACAATTATGCCATTAATTAACTAAATTTTCACATTTTAATCACTTCTTAACTTATAATTTATCAATTAACCCACAAATAAAATATTTCACAATAAATTACATTTTAGTCCTTAGGGTACCATTTTTAAGTCAAGTTTCATTTTTGTCTTTATCTTATTTTATCTTATCTTATCTTATCTTATCTTATCTTATCTTATCTTTATCCTTATCTTATCTTATCCTTACCCTTATCATAACCTTATCCTTATCATATCTTTATTTCTATCTTATCTTAACACTAATCTTATCTTATCACTTTATCTCATCTTATGACTTAATTATATATAATCATTTAATTATTCTTTTTTCCATTAATACCTTTTTTTCACGGCATTTCTCAAATAATCTCATTTTAACTCATTTCTTTTCATTTTCCTTAATTTGCCCCTAGTATCACCCAGTAGTTATCACTAGACTAGATATGCGAGACTGGGCTCTATAGCCCTAATGTACCGAAGTGGCCAATAGGGGGCCAAATTACACTCCGACGATACTACACTTACACTTTACACTGCACTGACATTTGTTAGTAGACCGTCATTAGTCTACAATTACAAGTCACCATGACTGGCTACGGCGGCATACACTGACGTCCCTATGGCTAGCCATCTATATCCTGAACTAGATTTACTACCAGATCACTAAGGGCAAGGCACAATCATCATTCAATTCATTTTTCCACTTCATAAATCAATGAGATAAATTCCACAATATCAAGCAATACAATACAATTTCACTTTATTTTCATTCTTTTTTCATAAATTCCATTTCAATTCACTCAATATTCAATATAAACTTCATTCATACAATAAGTTCACTTAAATATATACATATTCTATCTTTTTCATGGTAAACATAATACAATATCACACTTTAATATATACAATTATACTCCATTAATTTCAAGTAAACTCACATACACTTAGTTTTCATTCTTTATCCATTTTATGCTATTATTCTTAATAAATAATCAAATCACACATCATTTAAAACATGATCACCATTTGGCCAAGTTAACTTTCATTCACTACAATTTATTATTTTTCACATAAATCACTCATTTAGCTATGTTACATGATAAATTACTTAGATATACTTCATTTTAGTATTTTATCATAAAATACACATGATTTCCATAATAAATACCATTCGGCTTAACCATTACTTCCATATTAACTTCACTTTCTCTTTCTTTATTCATTCCTTTAATTAGATATCATGTTAAACATCACCTAAACATTATTTATAAGCTATAACATTTAAATTTACATGAATTAAACTTAGATATACCATTCCACCTCAATGTGAACACTCTACCAAAATTTTATCTTTTTAGTTTAACCATGCAAACCATAATTTCTCATCTTCTTAAACATAGTTATAGGGTTTAATTCAATTATACATACTTATTTCTTATACTTTATGTTTAGAAATAACCTAAAAACATGTTTTTTCAATGGAAAAAGGAGGATATTATATCAACTAACCTTATTTCCTTGTTCTTCACATCTTAAGCATGCTTTTAAAGCCTTTGCTCTTTGAAAAACCATCACCTCCTTTGATTTGCTCATGTGGCTGAATATGCAATCCAAAGAAACCATGATTATTTTGCTTCCTTTTTGCAATATAGATACATAAAAATCTTCTACATATCATAAAATACTTATTGGAACCTTTAAATCAAATTGTAGAACCCTAAATGACTTACCTCATATTTTAGACATAACCTTTATCACTTGCTTTTTCCCACTTTTGACCCTCCAAATGGACTCCAATCACCATCGCCATGTCATAGAGGAGTTGAACTTTGCTTAGGAGACGTGGATTTGGGGAGAGATGTGAGGAGAAATGAAGAAATTTGGTGGAGAGAGAGAGGAAACAATTCGGCCAAAGAAGGAAGAAGAAGAGGGCGGTGGATGCTATATTTCTCTAGAGAAATATGGCCTCTTGATGCCTTATATAGGGTAAAATTGAACCAAACTGGTCAAACCAAAGTGGTCCAACCAGTTTGAACCAAAATTTTGATTTTTTGACCAATTTCCATTGTTTCGTGGCATTTATGTGTTCCTCAACTTATTTTCACTCCCAACCAATTCCGTCATTCTTAAAATAAAAAAAAAAGTCCTCCCTACAAAATTTTAGCTCAAACAGAGTATATTTGGGACCTGCTTCATTTAAACCGGTCTAATTCAACACTTTTCAGTTCTACCGTAACTCACTAATCAAATACTATAAAAAATTACTAAAAGTTATTTTAAGCCTTTATACTTCACACATTACATCATTTTAACTTCATTTACTATTTTTAAAAATTCGGTCAAATTTCAGTCAAATCCTAGTTCTATTGAATCAAACTAGTGGCAAACTCAACTTAACTTTTGGAGACCCAAATGACCTCATTTTCACTCTAAATTTTACCACTAGACTCCTGACAATCCACAGATCAATTATAGCAAATAAAAATTTTCCCATAACTGTTGTTAATTTCAACTATATAGCTACCCTGAGGACACCCATCCCGAGATTGCTATAACTCAAGCACATTTAACTTTTTAACTATACTGTAATTAAAGATGTTCAAGCCATCACTCTATACTGGAATCAGATTGCAGACTCCATAGAATTCATCGAATACTACTAAGCTAGCATTCGGGCTATTACACTTCCAGTTCTCTCGGATTCAAGCTTTTAGCAGTCTTTTCTCTTGCATCATGAGAAGGATCCATCGATTTGATACATACACAAGGATGTATGCATTAGGTCAACACAACTATATGCATCCTATTTTATAATATGCCCAGAAATGACTAAACCGATGCTCTAATACCACAACCTGTAATGCCCATCCCCGATTGCTAACATAGCTTTGCTGCAGAAATCGAAGACGGTCGTCCCGCCACGCATCATATCACATCGCATCACATGCACTTACAATATCATCAAACACACAATCCTGAACTAACAAATTCTTTTTACATGCATTGGAAACATTTCAAAATGCATACTCATACTCATTCATGTATATAGTCAATTTACATTACAAACCATGTTAAGTTGTTACACATCTCTTTACATGCCAAAAATTATCATTTACATAATACATAATTCAAAATACCAAAACATACAATAAGTAGCGGATCCTAGTGTTGACCAATGGAAGATGCGGCACCGTCCTTCAGTTACGCTTCAGTTCGGAACCTACACGGATTAACACCTGTGCTAAGCAATAACGCTTAGTGGGGAAACAACATACTATATACACATACACATATAGCAATCTTATAGCAATAATAGATACATGCTTTATTTTCATGCCTCATCATATATATGCTTCATAAATATAACAATGAGCAGGATTTAATGAACATATATCATTATTAGAAAGTCATATTCTAATATCACATTATAGTATGACAACGTTATAACGAATCACATTCACATTCTCATAACACATATCATTCACTTTGCTCATTATAGTTAATTCATAATTTACCTTGCCTGCAATTGATAGATGTGGATAACGGGTATCGCATCAGTACTCGAGAGTACCACATTCACATTTTTGTATCTGAAGATACACACTATTGCATCAGTACCTATAGGTACATAAATAATAAGTAATATATATAAATAAGCACTTTAGTGAACCCAAGAAGGATTCAACATGCATTGGGAATTCCAAAAAGGAATCAAACGCTTCGGCTACAACACTTTGACCGTATAGGCATGCCTATCTATCCACTACTCGACTTGCAGGCTAAATTATTAGTCGAATTATTATTCATTTATTTTCATTATGAAACTTCCATATATACACAGGAAGCAATATCTTAACATTCAATATCTTACTTATATGGATATAGCTCATCAAACACATTCTCGCTTCATAATGTAAAATTATATGAATCAATACATTTTTAATCCCATATACATCATTGTTCATAGACAAATAGTATAATTTACACAAAGGAGGACATTTAGAGAATGTCCAAAACTTGAGCCTCTGTCATGGTCGAGACACATGTCGCACTCGCGACAGACCTTTACAACCCCTTCTGTCGTATTTGCGACACAAGTCATGCACGCGACAGAACTAACCATTCATTTCTATCGCGCTTATGACAAAACACAAGCTGGCAACTTTGCCCGTCGAAGCATTGTCATGCTCGCGACCCCTATCGCGCTCGCCACAGCACCTAAGCTACAAGTTCAAAGCTCCAATCCACAAACCTCTTTCTCGTGCACTGCCAAAACCACACTGATGACTTCCAAAACCCATCCTAACATCATCTTCTGCCATGAAGGCCTTCTAACCAATTATTTATCTACATGTTAAGTCCATAATGGCACAATTCTCATTATTTTAGGTCTTAATATTAAGGAGTTATGGCCAATGGAACACCTCTTGCTCCAAAGGCACTCTTACAGGATTTAACAAAACTTATGTACACATTTGAAGATCTTTGAGTCCATAAATCAATATGACCATTTATATAATAATTATTGGCATATATCTTAGAAACTAATCCCATTAACCCATTCAATTCAGAGTCATACAATTCAAGTTATAACTAAGACAATTTGAATAGGTCAATTTACCTTACAAGACCAGTTTTACCATTTCAAGCTAATCAAGCTTGAACTCACTAATTTGGAATATCCAATACTCCAAACTCATACAAAACTACGCTGACAAACACATAATCACCTCAGCATGTTCAATGCCACATTAAGTGTCCATTCATTCAAATTTTACACACAGTTTCTCAATTCATCAAAACAGCGTTACAAGCTTAATCAATAATCTCATGACAAACAAATTAGCTCATCAAGCTCATCAAGATCATCACATCACATAAGTACATATTCTCAATTCATTAGCACATAAAATACAAAATGCAAATTCATAGTTCATGTATTATCAATTTAACACTCAAAAATAGAGTTTCCTAAACCTCACTATCCTTTGCTCCTTTGAGCTCACTTGGCACTAGGTTCTCCCACTTTCTCCTTTCTTTTGTCCTTTCTCGGTTCAACCACTACAAATACAATCTAATTTCCAGAATTGGAATGAGGGAGTCACTATCTAATCCAAATCAAAAGAAAAGGGAGAAGAAAAAGAATAATATAAATACTGTACTTAGCTTGACTAGATGGAAACACAACACAATACAACACTACTTGAACAAATCAACAGAAATGCATTGGATTAACTAGAGAGATGAAATGAAAGAAGAAGAAGAAGAAGAACAAGGGAGAATTGAGAGATTATGGCCGAAGATCACATGCAGAAAAGGGGAGTTTCTCTCTCCTCTAAAGCTTATATTGCATGTGAAAGTGTGAGGTGGCAAAGGCAAAAAGTGACACCCGGAATTCCACTACTTCCTCTTTAATCTTGATTAACTTAAATAATCTCCATTAGCACTTAATTAATCCCACTTCTAATTAATCATGCACATGTACATAATGGCCACTTAACTAATTTCCTTTATGCAATTGGGTCCTTAATTTCAATTACACTTAAGTCCAAAATTAGCAAACACAAAATTCAACTTACACAATTACCCTAGTTAGGCCAAATTACTACTAGGGTATTTTTCAGGCCATTATAGTTTTGGTTCGGGCTTGGAATACTTCCTACATATTTTTCAATTTGAAATCACAACCACATAGTTCTACACGTTCAGTTCTTTTTCATGTCAACTTTGGTAACTATCTTAATTACTTTATCCATGTCTTAATCTTTCTTATTGCATTTATCATTTAACATGCATTTCTTATATTTTTATTAAATTATTATTTATTATTGATTAGGTACATTTAGGCATAATGCTATATATTGTTTTATTTCTTATACATAATTCAATGTCATATAATATTTTTTGTTGCCAAATCGTTAGTCTAAACTATATCTTGATTCGTTACTCATACATGTAACTTGATACTTTATCATAGTAATATATACTATTGTTATCAGCTTAAAACTCTACATATTTAACTCTTTCTCATGTTAATACTTGATGTTTTTATCATCTCAAAACTCTATATTAGATATAATTCTATTATTCTCCTAATACATTCATTTATATAGTTAAAGATACACCTATACATCAGATGCTAAAATCATAAGGTAAGTTTTATATCAAATTATATAGTTAGTTTACATTCATGTATATCCTATTCATACTTGTCAAAATAGAAGGTTGCTATGTACAAAGCTGGAATTCATTTTACATTATATTGCTTTCATTCAGATTAAAACCACATCATAGAGTGCACATATTCATATACAGGATTCTCATACTATTGGTCATCCATTTTTCCATATCACTTTTCTTATTCATATCAATTTAATTAATTTTTGTAGTTAGCTTGCTCATTTTTTGTGGGTGTAGATAATGGTTGCGGTACGATATGGTTGATACTTGAAGGTATCACATATAAATACTTGAAGGTATACGGTACAACATAAAGGTATCAAACATATAGAGATAATTTAGTCTCAAAATATGGACACTATAGGTGTCAAACATGTAGCAACTGCACTGTAACCCTTACTGGCATGCCTATTCAAACATTTGGATAGCCACAGGTATGAAACATGTAAAGACAATTTAGTCTTGACACATGGACTATAACAGCCCTTAACCGTACATAGTAAACCTCACCATGAAATGGTAGGTTCACCCGGACACGTGAAGGGTGTTACTAAACTACTGACATATAATTAGTTCCAAAGATAACATAATCTGAATTATAAAATCCCTTTCTATGATTAAAAACAATATACATTTAACTATACATCTTTTAAAAATTTTGACAGCATCTCCCCTAATAATTGAGTATCCTCCTGCAAAAGAATATTGTTTTTACACTTTAAATAGTAATCTCATTCACAACCCAATTTAAACTCCAACACAAACAACAAATCACGAAGTACAATATTTCTCATATGGTGCTATAACTTGATCGCAATCTCATAGAATGAATATTCTCATAACCTGCTATTATACTTTCCTACTTCTACTATGATCATATATAATTTAACCATAAAAGGATTTGGGAATACTATACCTCGGTCCGTATATGATGTGGAGCCAGAATTTGTTCATTCTAAATACCTTCGTGCGGTAACATAGTGTGACGTGCGCCAAACCCACGTGGAAGAGGGTTCACGTTTATTTTGGGTAACAAGGGGTGTTTTAGAGTCACCACCCAATAGAACATTGGAAAAGTTTCATCTTACCTCGTTGAGACTAAGACTATGCATATGTACCCATTTTGGGCTACAACGAAGGCATCTTGGATAACTGTGACGTACGCCGAACCCCGAGTGTGACGCGTGCCGGACCCGCGGCCGCCCCTTTGACCGCCCGCTCGAGGGCGATCGGGCATTTGAGGTCCGTTGACAACTTGCAATGAATTACAAGTGAATCTATTTTGGGCAACAAGGAGGTTTCATGGAGTCGCCACCCAATAAAACAATGGGAAAGTTTTTCTTGCCTCAGAGAGCCTAAGACAGCGCTTTTATCCATTTTGGGCAAGCCAAAGGGGTCTTGGAGGAAGAACCCCTCTCCCTTGGAGCCTAGGATTTGATGTCTAAGTCTCGTGACATAAGAGGTGTCTTGGAGGGTAAACCTCTAGCCTCTTTGAGCCCAAAGACTAGAGATGGGTTAGGGACTTCTCATCTATTTCTACCTTGATTAATTTTACAATTTGGTTTTGAGTTTATTAGTTCGCTCTCTCTCCACACGATGCAATTTTAATTAAAAGGCACAAATATTCACATTGAAAGCAGTAAAATATTAAAAGTAAATTATAATAATACTAGGAGCAGAATACAACTCCCATTTAAAAAAAGTGCAAACATACATAAAATCGGGGAATTTATTAACTATGAGGACTTTGGTCCCCGCATGTGTATTTAAAGAAAACATTTTGGATGTGGTGACTTATTTGGGATGAAAACTAGGACATTGGTCCCATTCATTATGAAAAATCCTAGTTTAAGTTAGTAGAAATATTTTTGTGATTTTTATTTGGGCATGCATAAAAAAACCATTTTACTTAATGAATATATACAAGGAAAATTAAAAATATAAAAAGAATGAGAATTAAAATGTATAAAGAAGATACCGAACCCCGCATCTCCTCCTTCACGTGCATGGATGCTCAAATAAGAATAAAATAACAATTTGCAGCCAAAAATAAAAATGAAATTCATGTTAGAAATTAACCCAAAGAAATAATATGACATAAAAGATAATATGTATAACGAAAATATAACATGCATAAGATACTATAACATGCATAAAATAATTATGATGCAATTTAACATGCATACAAAAAATATTAACCATGCTCAATATATCAAATAAATAATTAAAATAACGACTATGAGCAAAAATTAAAATATTGATATGTGTAAAAAAACAATTTGACATGAAAATATAATAGGATTTAAAAGAGTTTACTTATTATATGAACAATTGAAGATAAAATAATAAGAAGAATATGGGGACTAAGAGAATTTACATGTTTAAAAGTTAATTGGAAACAAAAGAAATTAAAATTAATAAGAGAATTAAGGAGTTAAGCTATGAATAATTACCCTGAAATTTAATCTTGAAGAATTGAAGGTAGAAGTGTTGAATTCCTTGTCTTTTCCTTGTGAAAAATGCTTGAAAAATAACTTGGAAACTTGAAAAACCACCCTTGGAAGCAAGTGTGTAAGATTGATTTTTTCTCTCAACCAAAAAGCTCAAAAATTCAGTTTTTTCTCTCCCAAATCTTTCTAATTCGTCCTCACCTTTTTCGGAATTTTTTCTACACTTTTAACACTCAAAAACTACCCCAAACCACCCAAAACCGTCCAAAAACCGTTAAAAATCGAGTCGGGGTAAAAAATTCGGCGAAATGGGGCAAAAGTGGGCAACTGCGCGCGAGAAACGCGCGCAGTGCGCGCACGAAGCGAGCGCTCCGCGCTGCCGCGCCCCGACCTTCGCGAAATTTATTTTTTTTTATATAAAAATCCTCAACCTAAAACACGTTTTTTCTTCTACAAAATAATTTTAAAAATATTTTTAAAATACACTTTTTACTTATAAAAAAGACAAGAAAAATCACTTTCGAGCTCCAATCTTTTTGCCTATAAGCCGGCGTAGCTAATTTCATCATCGGGTAATCCTGATCAAGGCTACTCGGGACCCCGTATTTACATCGGGGCTACTCGGGACCCGGTGTTTACACCGGGGCTCCCCGAGGGCCCGCTTATAGGGCGATCGGGTAGAGGTTCATGAAAACTTGTAAGGTATTTACAAGTGCGTCTATTTTTTGCAACAAGGAGGTTTCCTGGAGTAGCCACCAAATAGAACATTGGGAAGGGTCATTTAGCCTCAGCGAGCCTAAGACGGCGCATAATATCCATTTTAGGCAAGCCAAAGGGATCTTGGAGATATCATCCCAATAGAACACTGGAATGACCCTCTACCCCGTGGAGCCTAGGATTGTGAATTTAAGTCTTTTGGTGGGACACAAGAGATATTTTGGAGATTCCATCCCAATGAAACACTGAGATAGACCTCTAACCTCATTGAGCCCAAGACCATAGTGAGTTCGGGACTTCCCATTTATTCGTACCTTGGTTAATTTTATAATCAAGTTTTGAATTTATCATTTCATCCCATTTCTCATTCATTTTAATGCAATTAATTAAAGCGCATGTCAACCACGTAGTGGAAGCGATAAATAAAAGCGTAAATAAAATAAAGCATACGTAAAAATATTACAACAAAACTAGGGGCGGAATATAATCCCTAGTGAAAAGACATGTAAATCACACATAAGATGGGATATTTATTAGGATGAGGACACTGGTCCTTGCATGCATATTTAAGGAAAAATTAATATTTAAGGTGACAGTTTATTTGGATGGAAAAACTAGGATATTGGTCCTATTTTATTTAAGAAAAATAATCCAATATTTTACTTATAGAAATCTTTTGTCACTTTTTATATTTATGGATACAGAAATAATATTTATGATGAATAGAAATTGAGAAAAATAAACTAAAAATAGAACTAATGCAGAAGAAATGAACCAAATCGATGTCCACAGATAATCCTAGTTAACTCTCCTTCTCAGCATCAAATATTCAACGAAATAATAAAAAAAAACTCACAAAAAACAGATAAACCGTCAATAAAATATTAAAATAGAATAATAATAAAAAGAATTAACATAAATAAAATAAATAATTGCAATAACAAGAAAAGAGTAAAATGAATTACCTTAAAAATGGATAGAAATAAATTTAAAAAGAAAAGAGGAAAGGAAATAATAAAGAAAGGAAGGAAAGAGGCACAAAGACAGCCAGACCGCGTGAGCGATGGGCATCCTTAGGTTGACTAACAGGAAGAATGGATTCCTCGCTATGGCCCGTCACTCACTTAAGCGACGGCCGTCGGTGAGGCCTTCAGCCCGTTGGTCAGCTACAGACTTCAAAAAACGGGAAAAACAACCAAAATCCATGATTTTGACATTTTAGTTCATTTTTTATGCAATAAATTATTAATAAAAACAAATAAAGAGATAAGATAGGCTAATAAAGATAAATTAATTCATGTTATGAGATGGCTAATCCAGAATGTTTACCCTCGGAATGTTGATTTTTAAAAGGTGGACGTCGCGTGATCTTCCTTGAATTCTACAAGGATATGTGGACCAATGAAAATTGCTAAAGACAATTTCTCTTATAAAAAACTGTTCTTTTCAAAATGATTTTAAAATTTTTAGTAAGCAAATCAAGAAAAAAGAATTTATTTCTTTTTCTTGATTTCAAATCTGAGAAGAATAGATCGAGGAAAGAAAATTATTTTCACTTTCTCGAGTTCTTACTAATTTGTTTTTAGAAGAGGAAAAAAATTGATATAAAAATAAATAATTTTTGCTTTTGAAAATCTAAAAATTGCCAACCAAAAAGTTTCTAACTCAATAATTACGAACCCCCAACCTCGATACTCAGCCTACTATTTATAAGCTAACTGAGGATAAGGATAAAAAATTTGAATCTTTTTAAATTTCAAATTAAAAATTCAAATCATTTTAAAATTTAAATTATCCTTAGAGATAGATATCAAATCTATTTTGAATTCATATTAGATTTTATAAAATCAAAATAAATCTTTTTGAATTCGAATTAGATTTTAGAAGATAAAATCAAATCTTTTTGAATTCAAATTAGATTTTATAATATAAAATCAAATTTTTGATATTTATCTTAAGGATAAACATAACAAAAAACAATTTTATTAGGCAAAAATATCTCCAGGGCTTGACTGACGGGCATCCCTCGGCTCATAGATGGGCGGCGATCACGAGGGCAACACTGACTTTTGCGCACTAGGCACCCATCCGACCGACAGGCGCGAGCGACGAGTGCCGCTCGCGTGAGGGATAGAACCCTTAGGCTGGAGCGATGGGCAATGCTAAAGCGAGGGACAGATGTCCTCAAGCGCGATCGAAAATTGACTTCACTCTTTGTCCTGTGGAATAGGTACCGGTATCTTCATCGGGTAACTCTGATCTGGGCTGCCTAGGACCCGATGTCTACAGTTGCCCCTAATTTTGGGGAAACTAGTGCAGTAATGTCTAGATGACCCAAAATTCAGAGAAGAAGGAAAGGAGAGCGTACCGAGGGCAGTCATTACCTTTTACAATATTGAAGATCATGAAAGGTGGCTACTGATCATCGCCACTAAGCCAATCTGAATACTTTGCTTTGAAGACTTTGGTGTTGAAGATCGAGGATGGTTGCTTTTGATTGTTGCCACTAAATGATTCCGAAGACTTTTCTCTAAAGACCTAAGTGTTTGAAGATTAGGGATGGTTGCTTCTGATTGTCGCCACTAAATCATTCTAAAGACTTCAGTGTTGAAGATCGGGGATGGTGGCTTCTGATTATCACCACTAAATCATTCTGAAGACTTCTGTGATGCGCGCCGAACCCCGTAGGATGCCCCGAAGGCCCGCTTTTAGGGCTTTCGAGAGAGGTTCATGAAAACTTGTAAGGTATTTACAAGTGCGTCTATTTTGGATAATAAGGAGGTTTCAAGGAGTCGCCACCCAATAAAACTTCGGGAAAGTTCGTCTCGCCTCAGTGAGCCTAAGACGGCGCATCTTATCCATTTTGGGCAAACCAAAGGGGACTTGGAGGCATTCAACCCAATAGAACATTAGAATGACCATCTAACTCTATGGAGCCTAGGATTGTAAATTTAAGTCTTTTGGTAGGACACAAGAGGTGTCTTGGAGATCCCATTCCAATGAAACATCGGAATGGTCCTCTCGCCTCGTTGAGCCTAAAGACCAGAGATGGTTCGGGACTTCTCATTTATTCATACCTAGGTTATTTTATAATTAAGTTTTGAATTTAAGTTTTCATCCCTTTTCTCATACATTTCGATGTAATAATTAGAGCGCAAGTTTGATCATTCAAGGAAAGATATAAATAAAAGGGTAAATAAAATAAAGTAAATGAAAATAAAATACAACAAAACTAGGGGCGGAATACAACCCCCATTGTAAATAAAGTACAAACCATACATAAATCGGGATATTCATTAATGATGATGATATTGGTCCTCGCATCCATTTTTATTATAAAACAATTTTTATGTGATGATTTTGGATGGAGAAAATTGAGACATTGGTCCCATTTTTATTTAGGAAAAATACTAATTTAATTAATAAAAAATGTTTGTGATTTTCTTTCTAGATGATCTAAATAAAAAATTTTACAAGAAAATTATATGACAAAAATAAAAAAACGAAATAAATAAAATATTACAAATAAAGAAAATAAACATATAACCCAAACGAGCCATTCTAGATCTCCCGTGTGCTCGCAAAAAATGCCCAAACAAAAAAATGAGTTTTGACATAAAAATAAAACATAAGCAAAATAATGTTAGTAATTAAAACAATTAAATCAATAATAAAATAAGATAAAATAGCATGATATCAAAATGACAATTGAATTAATATGTTAACAATTAAAATAAATGTGAAAAATGCATTTTTATGACAAATTAAATAAATGATGTGATTAGAATAAAATATAACATGTTAATGAATTAATACATGAAAATTATGAACATGATGAAAAATAATGAAAATAAACAATCAATACAACATGTAACAATGATAAAAGAATAATAAAAGATAATGAATAAAAGAATGATAAAAGTAATTAAAACAATGGCATGATTAATTACTGTTATCACAATTAACAAAAACCATTTATATGGAAAAAAGATTAATCAAAATTAATTAATTAATTACATGCTGAAAAATAATGATGAATCAAAATAAAATAAATTATTTACATGATAGGAATTAATAGGGAATCAAAATTTACATGAATAAAAAAACAAAATCATATACAAACATATTAAATAAAACAAACATAACAACAATAGAATAAACAAATAAATGGAATCAATAAGTAAATTAATGAAAACAATAAAATATACTTAAATAAATTAAACATAAACAAAATAAAAGAAAATAAAAATCAAGCCCAGAATATTTACCCTCAGAGTCAGATTCGATGAAGATAAAAGATGATTTGATTTCCTTTGTTTGTGACTTTCAAAAATTTAGAGTTGAATATGATAAATGTTGGAATTTTATTCTAATAAAAATAGGCTTGAAAAAAAAATAATTTAGCAACAAAATTAATTGCTTTTGTTTATAGAGAAAATAAAAGAATTAACTTGAATGCTTAAGAATAAAAAAAAAAACTGATTTTGAAAGTGAAAATTAATCTCTTATGTTTATAGAGAAAACAAAGTAATTAATTTGGAATAATCAAGAATTGAAAATCAATTTTTCAATCTCCATTAATCCTTGTTAATTGAAAGAAGAAATCTGAAATTTTTGGAAGAAAAATCAAAGAAGAAGAAAGGAAATTCTGAAATTTTGGTGAAAAGAATCATTATGGAGGCTCCCCCTTTTAGGTTTTCATCCTAAAAAAAATTATAAGGTATCAAAAATGTTGCCCTAATTCAATTAGGGAAAGGAATTTTATTTTAATACAAATTCCTTTATTTTTAATGATAAAATCAAGTTTTATTAATTAATTACCTAAAAAAATGTTTTAGAATTTAATTTGGATTCAAAAACCTTCATTTAGGGTGAAAAATTGCGTTTTTTGGGGTGAAAAATCGGAAAAAAGGGTGAAAAATCGAAAAAAAGAAGATTCAGGTCTTTTAGCGATGGCCAGGAAGGGAGATGCACGCCCATCGCTATTGAGCGATGGCGTAGAGCGCGACGCTGCTCAGGAATGCGCGGACGTTCGCACGCGTCGCCTCGCCCGCGACGCACCCTGCTGCAGAGCCAACGCTCCGAATTTTTTTTTTTTTCAAAAATATTGTAATTTCCAAGCCCCATTTTTCAAATCTAATTTTTAAAATATTTTTTTATTATTTTTCAATTTTTCACTCTAAATGCAAATTTGACGAGGAAATCAGCACTTTTAACCTTTTTGCCTGTGACAAGGCATCTTATCATCATCGAGTAACTTTGATCTAGGCTAACTCAGGACCCGGTATCTACAGTTGCCCAAGTTTAGGGGAATCTAGTACACTAGTGTCTAGGTGAGCCTAAACTCAAAGAAGAAAAGGAAAGGGACAGGTACCTGAGGCAGCTGTCTTTCCTGAGCGGGGAACCTATGGTGGTGATTGTTGCCATGTTGTAGGCGTGCTATGGCTTATTGAAGCGGTAGTGCCATGGTCATGCTAACTCTCCATGGAGTGGTAGTGCCGCCATCATGCTAAACCTTCGATTTGATGAAGTGGTAGTGTTGTGGTCGTGCTAACCCTCCGTAGAGTGGTAGTGCCGCCATCGTGCTAATCCTTCGATTTGATGAAGTGGTAGTGCCGTGGTCGTGCTAACCCTCCGTAGAGTAGTAGTGCCGCCATCGTGCTAACCCTTCGATTTGATGAAGTGGTAGTGTCGTGGTCATGCTAACCCTCCGTAGAGTAGCAGTGCTGCCATCGTGCTAACCCTTCTATTAGATGAAGTGGTAGTGTCGTGGTCATGCTAAACCTCCGTAGAGTTGTAGTGCTGCCATCGTGCTAACCCTTCGATTTGATGAAGTGGTAGTGCCGTGGTCGTGCTAACCCTCCATAGAGTGGTAGTGCCGCCATCGTGCTAAGCCTTCGATTTGATGAAGTGGTAGTGCCATGGTCGTGCTAACCCTCCGTAGAGTGGTAGTGCCGCCATTGTGCTAACCCTTCGATTTGATGAAGTGGTAGTGCCGTGGTCGTGCTAATCCTCCGTAGAGTGGTAGTGCCGTCATCGTGCTAACCCTTCAATTTGATGAAGTGGTAGTGTCGTGGTCGTGCTAACCCACCCTCGATAGAGTGGTAGTGCCGTGGTCGTGCTAACCCTCTGTAGAGTGGTAGTGCCGCCATCATGCTAACCTTCTGGTGATGGTGCCCCCTGAGAGGTCTTTGGTTGTGATCTGCCCCCGGAGAGGTCTCTGGTTGGGATCTGGATTAGTGTTTAAGATGATGTTTGGATTGTTCTTTTGGATGGCAGTTTGGATTGATATTTTGATTGATTGGTTGCCCCTTGAGAGGTCTTTGGTTGAGATCTGCCCCCAGAGAGGTCTTTGGCTGGTTTTTTTTTTGGGTTGATGATTAAACTGTGGCTTTGATTGCTGATTGAGCTGATGTTTGGATTGATGTGATTTTGGTTGGTTGTTTGGATTGATGTCGTCACTCGGCTTGTGTCGGTGTTCGAATCAAATCTCTTTTTCTGTAAAATAGGGAAACTAAAATATGCAAGAAAAATAGTGAGCATGCAAGTGAAATGCATGAGTCATGCAGGAATGCAGTATAAGATTTCATCTATGTGGACTTGGAGATGATAGCCGAGCTAGCTGCAGTTTATAATAGGATCGATGCCTTTTAAGCTGCTTTTAAATTTCATGCCCTTTGGGATTGCGAGATTTTCATCTGATACTTGTAGTCATTATTTGAAGGTAGTGCGTCCCTTGTGGATTTTCACACTAGCTTTTCTTAGCGGGAGATGCGTCCTTTGCAAATTTTCATATAACCCTGTGCCGATTTTCATATAACCCTGTGCCTTACTTTTGCCTGTAGTGGACCCAACCCAATCCAGCGGCTTTTTCTTCTTTTTTTATTTATTTTTAGAACAGACTGCCTATTTCTAGGTTTTCACCCTATCCTTTTGCCTAATTTTTATTTAGAGCGCCAGTTACGGTTTTCACTCTAACGACCTTTTTTTTATTTTTTTTTGCTGATTGTTGAAGCTATTGGCAAGGATCTTTCAGGAGCCTTGGGATATGGTTGTATGAGTTTGATTCTTCACACTTGATAGCAGGATGAGTCGGCTGAAGCGTTTGCGTGCTGAGAGTGGCAGAGGGTAGGTAGATACATGACTTTGATCACACAGGGTACAATACTCTGATCACATCATTGCATAAATGCATGTGTTTCAATTTGATTTCATTAAGCATGATCATTGTTTGGCATTAATCTCAAACAATGCAGAACCTCACCTAATCTTGAGATGGATTTTGAAAGCATCAAACTCCTGTTATCAATCAGCTCGGCTCCTCACTTTAAGCTCAAGAAACACCATATGCCTCTTCTTACATACCAAACCTTATTAGAAGGTCATCTCCGCTAATTGGATAAGACTGAACCAAGAATCAAGAGGTCTTACTTGGGTTGTAATGTTAGGCTTAGGTAGATGGTTGTCAAAGGAAGATTAGGTCGCCAGAGAAAATATGGCCACAATATTTACTCGACTGATGGTTGAACCATTCTCAACTCAGTTGCATAAACAAAGGTATTCTTAAATTTGGGTTCGATAATGTTTTAGCTCATTAAGATCAGAATGACAGTTAAAAAGGTAATCCTCGAAACTCGACAAGTGGTTACTATTTTGAGCTCTATTTTATTTTATTTTTTGTTGGTTTTAGCTCATGCCTTTGACGCATGACTGAAACCCTCCTCCCAAAGTGTAAACTCATCCTTACCAAGGCAATTTTTTGTAACCCAAAAAAAAAATTGTTAAAACGTACATCAATCCCTTCTAGAGCGGCCACTCTTCTAAGGGGAGGCAAAAATCATTTTTAAGCAAGGAGATAGTTTTAACATGTGTAACAACAAAATTGGGACGCATTTAGCATACCTCCATAAAACTCAACAGGCTAGCAAGCGATTGCAGAATAAGGGTAGGAAATAGTCATTTAGAAAGCTATACAAAGAAAATGTTGCATAAATCATTTTCTAGGTTCCGTCTTATCCAAGAATCACTTTGATGGGTAATCAGAAAGGTTCTAGTGCTCTTAGTTAGTTTCCATCGAATCCCCTAATTGCAACTAGTTTTTCTTTATTTTTTTTTAAATTTCCCGCAGGAGTTATATCAGATGCTACCAAGATTTTCTTTGGGTTCCCAAAAGTTTCGAGATTAACTGCAGTCATATTATTTGAATTAATTTAAAAGTAAATGCATTGTGATCATGTTAAATGAAATCATTAGAAACACCATACAAATAAGCAAAAATTATTCTATTGAAATAACCAAACAATGTCATACAAAAATTGTTCTCAAAATAATAACAAAGATTGAAAAAGAAAGAACATAATCTCCATTTCCACTCTCACTAGTGGATTAAAAGGACCTGATCATAATCATGGTGGAGGGACTGCGTTGTAGCCTGCCTTTTTCTTCTTTTCTCTCTTCTCAGGATCCGTGATCTGATTGGTGTCAATGAGAGCCTGGATCTTATTTCTCAATGTTCGGCAGTAATCCGTCAGGTGGCCTGTGTGCTGGTGGTAGGCACAGTACTGGTCTTTTCTGTGCCCTGGCTGCCCTTGATTCATAGTCGATCTAGGCGCTAAAGGTTGCAGCTTACCCTCCTTCATCAATCTCTCCAGCACCCAAGATAGAGATCGGCCTAAGTTAGAGTAGTACCTTTGGCATTGCCCCACTCTAGTGGCTGACACTTCAGCTGTCTTGCCATTTCTATTATTGCTGCTCCCAGCACCTCCCGGTTTAAGCCCAGACTGGTTCCCTTAGCTTTTCCCAGCAAAGTTATTATGGCTTGTTTTCTTTGCTAGGTAGGCCGCCTCAGCCTCTACAGCGATATCCTTGAGCGACTCCTAGTCCCTGAGCCCCTTAAAGCTGAGCAATCCCTCAAATAAGTGTAGGAGTTTCTGATGAATAACCTAATCTGGTCAGCGGTGTTAGGCTTCCTCTTCATCTCCATGACCCTGTTCCTCCTTCTGGTGAGGTACTCATGGAATGATTAATCGCTCCGTTGCTGTAAGAGCTCAAGGTCTTTTAGGGTGACCTCCATCCTGGTGCTGCAGTCGTACTGCTTCATGAACTCTTTGGTCAAAAGGTCCCAGTCCTCCTTGGACCTCCTATCCAACCCGTGGTACCAGTCAACTGCCAGGCCCACCAGACTAAGGCAGAAATATTCCACCTTCTGCTTTTTACTTAACCCTGTGCCTTTCATGACCAAGGTGTATTGCTTGACGTGGGCGAATGGGTCAGAGGTGCCATCAATTTTCGGCAGCTCGGGCATCTTGAATCTTTAGGGCAGTAGCTCTTCATCCCCTAGATCTCTGTCTTTTGGGTTGACCCCCTTTCCAGCTGACAACATGCGCATGATTGCCTCAATCTGTTTCCTCATCCCCCTTAAGGCTTCGTCTTCCCCCCTGGGTGCCCTGGGCCTCACAGCATGGTGGACTATTGGCTCTTCGTCTTCCTCCTCCATCAGGAAATCATCATTGGGATTTTGAATCCTTTCCCCTCTTGGCTCGATGGGTGCGGCAGCTCTGTGATCATTATTGGGTTGGCGAGCAGCAACTCAGACGAAGGAAGCCTCCCCACTAGCAGATGGTTCGGCTTGCCCCTGAGGAGGGGCTGCCTGTGGCTGCAGAGCAGCAGGTGGTTGTGGGGCAGCAGGTGGATGGGCAATCCTTTCAGCCATGGTGCCCATCATATCCATCATTTTACGCTCAAAATCTTCTAGCCTCCTAGCTAGGTCCTGAGTGGTCAGTGCTCCAGTTTCTTCTGCCATTGGTGGTTCTACATAGGACTCACTGATTGATGAGGATGACTCAAAATCCCAGTCAGACACAAATTCCAGCAACTCAAAAAGCAAATTTATCCTTACTAGCCGGCCGTCGGAACCTCTTGTCCACTTAGATGAATCTATGATGGCTGAAAAAATTAGATTGTTAGAATGATGCATGAATGACATATACAATGCATGATAGTGAGTTCTGCAATATTTACAATCACATGCAAGCAAATAGATCCTTCCAACCTTATTACTCCCACACACTAGGTAATGTGGTCTTTTTCCTAAGTGGGCTTGATCCATGGGTTAACGGGGAACTCAATGGATGCGTATGGTGCTCGGTGGAAAACCGGCATCCTAACATCTCTTATCTAATGCGCATACATATGGATTTTGGCCTTTGTGTATTTAAACATTTTATCTAAATTAAGATGGGCCCATTGGGGCATGAAAGCCTTTAATAAAAGCCCATTTAATTTGGTGGAATTTGTTCAATATATAATGGCCCACATAGCAAGCATTGTATTAAGGTACATGTCACCTAGGGGAAGTATCTATTGCCATTACATGAGCTTTGGTCATGGGTGATGATATTTTGGGGTTACCCAAGAATGGTCCCTGCCGACGGGTCTAGCTCATTATGAGCGTAATGACCGATCGGGTCACCATTTGATATACCTTGATGGTACGAGGCTTGGGCTGGTGATTATCCCTAACACTTTCCTATATTGAGTGAACGTAGGGTCATGCTTCGGGAACGCACAGGGGCTAATAAAGGGACCAAAATAGCATAGATCTAAGGCTCTAATGCTATGATATGCAACTTTGAAAAGGGATAAAAATTTTAAATTAAAACTCAATTATAAATTTTAACAAAGGTACTTTCGAATCGAAGCCACTTAGTGGTCCCCAGCGGAGTCGCCACTGTGACGTGCGTCGAACCCCATAGGACGCCCCGAAGGCCCGCTTTTAGGGCTTTCGATAGAGGTTCATGAAAACTTGTAAGGTATTTACAAGTGTGTCTATTTTGGGCAACAAGGAGGTTTCATAGAGTCGCCACCCAATAAAACATCGTAAATGTTCGTCTCGCCTCAGTGAGCCTAAGACGGCGCATCTTATCCATTTTGGGCAAACCAAAGGGGTCTTGGAGGCATTCGCCCCAATAGAACATTGGAATAACTCTCTAACCCTATGGAGCCTAGGATTGTAAATTTATGTCTTTTGGTAGGACACAAGAGGTGTCTTGGAGATCCCATTCCAATGAAACATCGAAATGATCCTCTCGTCTCATTGAGCCCAAAGACTAGAGATGGTTCGGGACTTCTCATTTATTCATACCTAGGTTATTTTATAATTAAGTTTTGAATTTAAGTTTTCATCCCTTTTCTCATACATTTTGATGCAATAATTAGAGCACAAGTTTGATCATTCAAGGAAAGCGATAAATAAAAGGGTAAATAAAATAAAGTACATGAAAAAAAAATAAATCGTTTATGTTTACGTGGAGTATTACATTAGCAATCCGATAGCAGGTTCTATTTTTTCTATCATTTTGGTTCAGGTGAGGAAAAATCAAAAATTGAGTTATTTTATAATATAATTTTTTTTATGACTGACTTGTTCTTAGTAATAAAACTTAGTAATCACGAGTGTAATAATTAATTCAACATTAATGGTTTTCATTATTAATGGTTTTCAAATATATTTAAACCCGATCATTTTATGTTGAAGGTCTCACACACACTATATATATGTGTGTGTTTTTGGTTAATTTTATTTATAATTACTAAATTTATATCATATTAATAACGATTTAATCACAAAAATAATTTTATTTTCAAAAAATACCACAATTCTTGAAATATTATCACTAACTATTTTTCTGAAATACACAATAATAAATTTCCTAGAAAATATAAAATTTACCAGCTCCTTTTGCCACAGCACTTTGCAGAAGGATAAGAGGAATGTTTCCTGAACTTGCAGCTGGTGCAGCAGCTTCAATTGTAACAACTATCACCATTAAACAAAGTAGAAGAAAACTAGGGGGGAATACAACCCACATTGTAAATAAAGTACAAACCATACATAAATCGGGATATTCATTAATGATGAGGATATTGATCCTCGCATGCATATTTATTATAAAACAATTTTTATGTGATGATTTTGGATGGAGAAAATTGAGACATTGGTCCCATTTTTATTTAGGAAAAATACCAATTTAATTAATAAAAAATGTTTGTGATTTTCTTTCTAGCGGATCTAAATAAAAAATTTTACAAGAAAATTATATGACAAAAATAAAAAAACCAAATAAATAAAATATTACAAATAAAGAAAATAAACATATAATCCAAACGAGCCATTTTGGATCCCCCGTGTGCTCGCAAAAAATGCCCAAACAAAAAAATTAGTTTTGGCATAAAAATAAAATATAAACAAAATAATGTTAGTAATTAAAACAATTAAATCAATAATAAAAGATAAAATGGAATAAAATAAGATAAAATAGCATGATATCAAAATGACAGTTGAATTAATATGTTAACAATTAAAATAAATGTGAAAAATGTATTTTTATGACAAATTAAATAAATGATGTGATTAGAATAAAATATAACATGTTAATGAATTAATACGTGAAAATTATGAACATGATGAAAAATAATGAAAATAAACAATAAATTGAATAAACAATAAATATAACATGTAACAATGATAAAAGAATGATAAAAGAAAATGATAAAAATAATGATAAAAATAATTAAAACAATGGCATGATTAATTACTATTATCACAATTAACAAAAACCATTTATATGGCAAAAAGATTAATCAAAATTAATTAATTAATTACATGCTGAAAAATAATGATGAATCAAAATAAAATAAATTATTTACATGTTAGGAATTAATAGGGAATCAAAATTTACATGAATAAAAAAATAAAATCATATATAAACATATTAAATAAAACAAACATAAAAATAATAGAATAAACAAATAAATGGAATCAATAAGTAAATTAATGAAAACAATAAAAAATACATGAATAAATTAAACATAAACAAAATAAAAGAAAATAAAAATCAAACCCAGAATATTTAACCTCAGAATCGGATTCGATGAAGTTAAAAGATGATTTGATTTCCTTTGTTTGTGACTTTCAAAAATTTAGAGTTAAATATGATAAATGTTGGAATTTTATTCTAATAAAAATAGGCTTGAAAAAAAAATAATTTAGCAACAAAATTAACTGCTTTTGTTTATAGAGAAAATAAAAGAATTAACTTGAATGCTTAAGAATAAAAAAAAAAAAACTGATTTTGAAAGTGAAAATTAATCTCTTATGTTTATGGAGAAAACAAAGTAATTAATTTGTAATAATCAAGAAATGAAAATCAATTTTTCAATCTCCATTAATCCTTGTTAATTGAAAGAAGAAATCTGAAATTTTTGGAAGAAAAATCAAAGAAGAATAGAGAAAATTCTGAAATTCTTGAAAAAAATAATTATGGAGGCTTCCCCTTTTAGGTTTTCATCCTAAAAAAATTTATAAGGTATCAAAAATGTTGCCCTAATTCAATTAGGGAAAGGAATTTTATTTTAATACAAATTCATTTATTTTTAATGATAAAATCAAGTTTTATTAATTAATTACCTAAAAAAATGTTTTAGAATTTTATTTGGATTCAAAAACCTTCAATTAGGGTGAAAAAATGCGTTTTTCGGGGTGAAAAATCGGAAAAGGGAATATTCCGGTCTTTTAGCGACAGCCAGGAAGGGAGACACACGGCCGTCGCTATTGAGCAACGGCGTAGCGCGCGACGCTACGCAGGAATGAGCGCAGCATGCGCGGACGTTCGCGCGCGACGCACGCTACCGTGCAGCCGATGCTCCGAAATTGTTTTTTCTTTTTAAATTATTTTTTTCCTTTTAAATTATTTTTTTCCAAAAATATTGTAATTTCTAAACCCCATTTTTCAAATCTAATTTTGAAAATATTTTTTTCATTATTTTTCAATTTTTTACTCTAAAATGCAAATTTGACGAGGAAATCACCACTTTTAACCCTTTTGCCTGTGACAAGGCATCTTATTATCATCGGGTAACTTTGATCTAGGCTGACTCAGCACCCGGTATCTACAACTTCGCTTTGAAGACTTCAGTGTTGAAGATCGGGGATGGTGGCTTCTGATTGTCGCCACTGAGTTGTGACCATATTCTTTTATAACTCATATAGCAGAAGACTCTCTTCTGATGTAGCTTATAATTTAATGCTACTGAACTATGATGATTTCAACCCTTGTGTTGTGAGCCGTAAGCATACTCTACTTACAACTCATTTTGCAGAGGACTCTCCTCTGGCAATGAATTTGACTTTCATGTCATGAGCTGTAAGCGTACTCTACTTACAACTCATTTGGCATAAGGTTCTCTTCTGAGGATGAATCCAACTTTCGTGTCGTGAGTTGTAAGCATACTTTACTTGCAACTCATTCTGCTGAGGACTCTCCTCTGATGATGAATCAGACTTTCGTGTCGTGAGTTGTAAGCATATTCTACTTGCAACTCATTTTACAAAAGGCTCTCTTCTGATGATGAATTCAACTTTTGTGTCGTGAGCTATAAGCGTACTCTACTTACAACTCATCTAGCAGAAGGCTCTCTTCTGATGATGAATCCGACTTTCATGTCATGAGCTGTAAGTGTATTCTACTTACAACTCATTAGATACCTTGCTAACCACCATCGAGCTTGCATGGAATACGTTTCCTATAATTTCAAAGAACCTTGTTAATTTATTACATCAACTGCATCTTTTTAAAGCATAAGTTCTACGTCTTTTATTTTCTCTATTTGTCGTTTATCACTTATCTTTCTTGTTCTTTATTTTTTTATTTTCTTTTACTTTTTTTATTGAGATACATCAAGTATTTTGAAGAATAAAATGAAAATTTAACAAGTATATACATATCGCTAAAATGAAATAAATTTTAACAACATGTAAATTTCAATAAATAATATGTAAAGTTTGTACTTGAACAAATACATATACAAAAATCTCCCTGAAATGCACTACAGAGGGGAGTAATCTAAAGGCTCCTCTAGATTCTCCTCACTATCTGATAGATGGATAGGCTGAGTACTAGATGAGGACGGTCCGGCCCCGGAGGTAGAAGGTCGGATTCAAGATGAGGAGGGCTGCCTGCTACTCTGCACGGCGAGCTCGCTGAAACTGTTCATGTCCTGAAGAAACCCAAGACCTCGCTGATCACCTTGCCTAACTCTATAAAAGCCTGAGCCTGCTCCAAGCTCTAGCGCTTGGCTGCATCTTTGATCCTTATCAGTTTAGTCTCCGCCAACTCCTTTAACTCTCTAATGGACCTGGATATAGTCGGTATGGAAGCCTCTAACACCTCCACCCGGAACTGGAGGGTAGTGACCGACTCATCCACCATCTGGACAGCCTCATCAATCGTCTGAGATATCGCCGTCTATGAGGTGATCAGACCTTACCTCAACTCCTCAATCAATCTCGCCTGCCAGTCCAGGAGCTCACCTAGTGCTCTATCCCTCTCCTCCATCTGTTGCTCCATGGCAACAAGGGCAGTAGTCATCGCTTGAATGATGTCCTGCTATACTTCCTGAGAAGGTGGCAGTGGACTGAGCTGTGATGGCTCTGCCTGATGCTCTAGTGGTAGAGGAGCTGTGGATGTAGATGCCTCCAAGTGGCCCAACCTGCTATATGGATGAAATCTTCAGGCCTCGCGAGCCTCAAAACACTGGACCTGTGGTGGTGGTAGCATGAGGCTTTGAGCCCTCTGCAATGCTGGAGTGTGCAGCAGGTCATCCAAGTCTATCTCTAAGTCCATGTCAAAGGGGGTATGAGGCTGCTCCTCCTCTAGTTACGGCTGCTGCTCCCCCTAGGGTTCTCCTAAAAAATCCTCGGTTGGCTGCAGTGGAGGGAGGTGAAAGAGGCATCTAGTCTTCGCCACCGTGAGCAGCCTATACACCTTGGGATGATAGGGTACCTGTGCTATCATCCCCATAGTCTGAGCTGCTAGTGCATCCACATAAATATCCT
This sequence comes from Excoecaria cochinchinensis, assembly GCA_947683425.1. Taxonomy (NCBI): domain Eukaryota; kingdom Viridiplantae; phylum Streptophyta; class Magnoliopsida; order Malpighiales; family Euphorbiaceae; genus Excoecaria; species Excoecaria cochinchinensis. Next base: position 6,970,628 of record CANTUQ010000076.1, on the reverse strand, counting down.
TATCTATCGGAGGCTCAAATCTCCTTGGATGAACTCTCAGATGTAACAGCAGTCTGGTGATAATACCTCCGGCGCATATGGAAGGGGTTGTCCCCCGCGCCAGCCTCACCAGATTAGCCAATATCTCATGGCTAATAATGAGGCATTGGCCAATCACCATCACCCATAGACTCTAGATCTCTGCCCCATTGTCTGACCTAGGGTTTTCTGCTCGACCCAAATAAGAACTGGAAAGCTCTCTGTGCACATAGCTCAATGCTTGTGATGACAGCATAGTGCTCTTCGCCGTATCATTGTCATATAGTGCCCTCGGCATGGTGACGGCCTCCTAGTGCTACCTCCTGATGGCTCTTTATGGTATCACCAAGTCTCTCTCATGCGGGAGCCCAATGGTCTGTGCAAAAACTCAGCGGGTGATACTGAAGTAGTCTCCTCTGATCCTGAACTGTATGACCCCCTCCTCTATGTTAGATCTCTGGAAACCCCTTTAGTGGAAGGTGGCTAGGAACTCTCTCGTAATCTCTAGGTACTTCTGGAAAGACGGCCGTAGGAACTCAGTCCATCCTAGTGCTTCCAATAGTGTATCAACCTCGTGTAGCATCCCCATGCATTGGAGGAATGGCCTAGAGATGTACCGACTAGCACGAAACTGTACATGTGCTAGGGCCTAAAACATCTCCATAAGATCGGGGCCCATCCACTCTGGGACCATAGGCTTGGGCTGCTCTCGAGGAACATTGCATCTAGGAGGCATCCTAAAAACACAAGAGTCAGTTTTTGCATGATAATCGTAAGTAAACTAAGCACACTTTCAAAATTTATAGAAATTTGAACAGTATTCCAGCTAGAATATGCCTGCCAAAAAACATTTCGGCAGCATCCTGGCAAGGATGTGCCCAACAAAACAATTTTTGCAGCATCTCGGCAAGGATGTGTCCAACTTCATGCATGAAAAACTCATCCAGGATAGGCCTCAGGCCCTAGGAACAGTTTCACAGGTATAATTATTCCATAAGACAATCAGATATCTAACTAGATAGTCTCATTCCATTCTCAGCTAATAATTGTGAAAAGGCATTTTTCTACATTTTATTATGCTATTTTATTATTATTATTATTTATCCTTTTTTTTTGGTACATACTTCCTACTGTCAGTGTACAGTTCAATATTATAGAAAATAAATGGGCAGAATTTGTCCTACGTTTTAAAACATGCACATCTATCATGTATTCAGAAAATAAATTCAAATAAAAAGAAGTAAAAACAAGGAGAAAAATGCAATTAAACTAACCCAGTAGTCGATGAAACACATAGAAAAATAACTCAAAAAACTATGAAAAAACTAGTCCTAGACGTGCACGATTGTGATAGGATCATTTTGGTGAAAGCGGCATGCAAAATGGTTGTAAAATGAGGGAGAAAACATAAGAAAATCGAACGGGTGCGTAGGTTTACGAGGGAGAAGAAGGAAGAAGAAGAAAAGACTGAACTGCGTGTAACCACATAGTTTTTATAGCATTTCGTGACCGACAGGCTGCCCATTGAAGGACCGAGCGACGAGCATTCCCTACAAGCTCATCGGTCATTTCAAATTCCTTTTTTTATTTTATTTATTTTATCCTTTCTTCTCTTCTTTTTCAAAATTTTTAAGTACTCCCTGAATATTTTTCCCCCGACTTTAGGGCATGGTTGCTTCCATAAAATTTCTTTTCCTACAAAACTACAATGGCACAAATACACATAAAATATTTATGCACGTGAAATGTTTGAACCATGCAGAACAAAAATCCACCAGGCAGTCAAAGGTTGACAGACGGGCTAGCCGTGCCTCGCTTCAAACGATGGCCGTCAGTCGTGACTTTCTTTAAATACTTCTCTTTTCCTTGAATTTTGTGCACCCTTCTTCTTGGATTTCAACCAGAGCCCCCTCTTCCAGATTTTTTCTCTTCTCTTTTTCTTTTCCACTTATATTTAATTTTTTCCCCGAAATTTTGGAAAATGTCATCATCAACCCTTAATAAGATGCACTGACTTTTGAATGACCCTCAAACCTGGTAAAATATCACTCTGGCCCCTTATTCTGGCTTGAGATTCTTGAGGAGAGTTAGAGTGGACCAAAATCTTTTGTTAGCTGCAGCCCACATCTAGGACCCCCATTTCCATGTCTTCAGGTTTACTTATCAAGAATTATGCCCTCTGCCTGAAGAATTTGCTGCGATTATCCGAGCGAGGTTTCCACCCGGCACATTACCTTGCATCCTGAGCTACGATTTGACTTATGCCAGGGACACTGCATTGGTTTTTGGTATTCCTTCCTCAGCCATAACTAGATTTGTCCCCCAAGGATTAGTTTTTGCCTTAGAGCTGTTAATCGAGGCACTGAAGGCTTCTCTGATGTCCCCACCTATCGATCCAGTGTTATTATGCTATATTGCTTCTCTAGATATCAGACGATGACCTCTGAGGAGTTTACTGGGGATTACCAGCTATTTAGGATTGTGGATGGCCTCCATCGTAGGCTGACTCCCTTTCCACTGATTCTTGCTGAGATGGTTCTAAGTTTGGATTCTATCTGTGCTAATCCTTCTGCTTCCTTTACTGGAACCCCCTTATTACTTTAGGTAAGTCATTATTTTAAAAGTTAGTGCATCCCTTATGGATTTTTGTACTAGCTTTTCTTATTGGGAAATGCGTCCTTTCAAATTTTCATATAACCCTGTGCCTTATTTTTTTTGGAGTGGACCCTACCCATTCCAGTGGCTCTTTTTTTTTTTCTTGTTTATTATTTTTATTTTGATTTTATTTTATAAAATTACCTTATCCTTAGGTATGGCTACAATAGAAGCTAAAGCTACTATTGGAGCCCCCTCTCAGGGTAATCAGCAATTACTCACTGAGACACTTTCTTCCCCGACAACGACTATATTTGTGGCGCCCTTCTCAAGCACTTGAACAACTCAGCTGCAGCAGTCGAGAACGGTCACCACACAGCAAACATAAGTACATAACACCATCATACACGCATGCTAATATCTGAACAATTAAATTTCATAACTCACGCATTCACACACAGCGGTCATTACATGCTAGAACTGATAAATCTACATACATATATACACATAGATACAATACCAAGTTATTACATCCATACATAGTGCTTTGATACAAAAAGGATTAAACATTACATACACAAAACTCATTGCCCACTTCCCAAAAACATACACTATAAGTACTCCTAGTGTTGACCCATGGCAATGCGGATCCATCCTTCGCGATCACCTCGCCTCCGAACCTACACGGATTAGCAAACTCGTGCTAAGTGATAAAGCTTAATGGGGAAACAACATACACACATATATACTTTTATAGCGTACATTACAATAATTATTCAATTATAAGACATATCTTAATACAAGCTTGATAACAATTAAATCAGTTTAACAAGGCTCATATATCATATAGGTACATCTTCTGTATTCAAATATTTATATAATTACAACTCATGCACAATACTCATCATAATAGTGTATACATTTGCATTAAACTCATTTAACGTGTTCATATATCACATGGTTTACTTATTACTCCTATTAGTTAATCTTGCCTACAATTCAAAGATACGGATAACGAGTATCGCATTGGTACCACATGGGCACAGTAATCACATTGGTATCCGTGGATACCTCACATTTGTACTAGTACCCTAAGGTACGAAACATAAACATAATTTCACTTTGGAATCCAGTAAGGATTTATATCACCTTGTGATCTCGGAGGAATCGGACGCATTGGGCTGCAGCACTTAGACTCTATATAGACATGCCTATCTATCCACTACTTGACTTGCAGGATAAACATTAATAAGTCCAGTTATTCCAGAGTTATAGTAAGTATCGTATTATGGTGATAGTCATTATACCCTATCACATTATTCATAGCATTATAGTTCTCATCACAAATCTTCCATCATGTTATAGGCATGAAATCACATGCTTACCTAAATACCAACATAATTCTCATGTATATATATATCTTAATTACATGTCTAAGTTAAGATTTAAATCTTGCACATGTTAATCACAAGTGCCAATAAGCAAGGTTTAGACAAAAGCAAGTTCAAATGGAATGAAAAAAGAATGAAAAATCAAACTTCCAACTTTCAGGACAGAGGGCATTTACACGGCAGTATGAAAATAGCTTACTGCCGTGTAAGACATCCTACACAGTGGTAAGAACACGTCATACCGTCGTGTGGTATGCCGTACACAAAACCCTCGCAAAGCAGAATGCATTTACATGACGGAATGGCAAAGCCTTACCCCCGTGTAAAATGCTCAACACAGAACATAATCAAAACATAATAGTTTTCCACGGTGGTATGCCCATTTCATACCGCCGTGTAAAACACCCCAAACCCAAAATTAGATAGAATCACACCTTTTAGCCATAAGTTCCTTTACCTATTAACCTACCAGCAATCCCTTAAATGCATATTATTCATTCCATAAGAATTATAACACACTTCCCCTTCATTAGTATACATACTAATTTTCAAATACCTTAGTTCCATTTATGCATCAACCTAATATTCAGTTTGCTATATTAATTATCAAATTAAGCATGCCCTCACAACCTACCAAAGACAAGTTCTCCATTCAGACATTTTACCTATTCCCTATTCATCTCAAATTCACATTTTAACATTCAAATAGAACACAACTTAAGTTATAACATTCAAACATAAAGGTAGTTTCCCAAACCTCCTTTCTTATGCTCCTAAAGAGTCCCTTTTGAGCTAGGTTCTCAAACTTTGCCCTTCCCTTTACCTTGCCTTGATTTTTCAACTACACACATGGTCGAATTTCCAGAATTGCATCACAAAATCAGTTCTCAATCCAACACAATTTACAGAACAAGAAAAAGTAGGAGAAGAAGAGTTAATCTATTCACTTACCTTCAAAATCAAACAACTTAGTTTACCCTCTAATTACTTAATAACCATAGCAGAATTCATAAAATCAAAAATGAGAAATTGAGAAGAACACATGGAAAAAGAAAGAATGGCAAATAGATTCCTTGAGAGAAAAAGGAATGGCTGAAACAAATGCACTAGTGAACTTCTCTCTCTACAACCCTTATATTGCATGCAAAGAGAGAGCTGCCAACTCCCTAGACCCACACATGGATTCCACCTTCTCCCTTAATCGTCACCTAAACAAATATGATTTTTAATTAAGCTTATAAATCCATCTTAGTGTTAACCATTCAAAATTGCCAATAGGCCACTTAACTTTTTTTAGTTATTTAATTAAGTCCTTTATTTGTTATTTCAATTAAGTCCAACTGTATAATTAAATTCCCACACAACCTTAATTAAGCCAATTACTACCAAGCTATATTTCGGGCCATTACAACTCTCCCCTCCTGAAAAGAATTTCGTCCGTGAAATTCATACCTGAATCAAATAGGTGGGGATGTTGCTTCCGCATAGCAATTTTTGGTTTTCAGGTCGCCTGTTCCACTCCATGGTGTTGCCAGAGACTTTCAGAAGTGGAATTTGTTTATTCCGAAGCTGTCTTATCTCCCTTGCCAGAATTGCTTTTGGTTTCTCATCATAAGAGAAATCTGGCTGAACTTCCACTTCTTGTACAGATAACACATGAGATTCATCCGATAGGTACCTTCTCAACATAGATACATGGAAAACATCATGAAGCTTAGATAAAGCCGAAGGCAATGGCAACCGATAAGCCACTGAACCAACTCTATCAAACACCTCATATAGTCCAATGAATATCGGACTCAATTTTCCTTTCTTCCCAAATCGCAATACCTTCCTCCAAGGAGACACTTTTAAAAACACCCTATCACCTATTTCAAACTCAATATCCCTTCTTTTCAAATCCATATAAGACTTTTGTCTATCACTGGCTACTTTCAGTCGCTGTTGTATAAGCTTTGCTTTCTCTTTTATATCTCGTTCCAATTTTATGTTCACCCAATTCTATCCAACAAACTGGTATATGACACTTTCTCCCATACAACAATTCATATGGTGCCATGCTAACACTTGTCTTATAACTATTGTTATAAGCAAATTCCATGAGGGGAAGATACTTATCCTAACTCTTCGAGAAGTCCAGAACACATGTTGGCATTAAATCTTCCAATACTTGAATAACCCTTTCTGATTGTCCATTGGTCTGCGGATAAAATGCAGTACTGAAATTCAACTTTGTACCCAATACAGCTTGTAAACTCTTCCAAAACATGGAAGTGAATCTTGGATCTCTATCCGAGACTATCGATAGGGGTACACCATGCAATTGAACAATCTCCTTCACATACAATTCAGCTAACCGATCCATCGAACAATCCATTCGAATCGGTATAAAGTGAGCCAACTTAGAAAATCTATCCACTATTACCCATACTGCATCTTGTTGCTTTGAAGCCAAAGGCAATCCAGAAATAAAATCCATGGTAATATTGTCCCATTTCCATTGTGGAATGGATAGAGGACTCAATAACCCATGTGGAACTTGATGTTCCGCCTTCACTTGTTGACATGTCAAACATTTAGACACATAGTCTACAATGTCCTTCTTCATACCTTGCCACCAATACAGTTGCTTCAAATCCTGATACATTATGTTCCCGCCTGGATGCATAGTAAAAATAGTATGATGGGCTTGATACATCAATCTCTTCTTTAACTCTTTCTCACTCACAATACATACCCAATTCTTCTAAAGCAATCCGTCTTCACCCACTGAATAATCAGTCTTGTCACCATTTTTGATTGACTGCAGAGTTTGTTATAATTTAGAGTCACTCCTTTGTGCAGCTATCATTTCATCCTTTAAAACTGGTCTTGCCTTCAACTGAGCTAGCAATGCTCCATCTGTAGTAAACCTCCATTTAACTTGCTTTAACTCCAAAGTCGAGACAGACTTCTTGCTCAATGCATCTGCCACAACATTAGCTTTACTTGGCTGGTAGTCCACAATGCAATCATAGACTTTAAATAGCTCCAGCCATCTACACTGTCTCAAGTTCAATTCCTTCTAAGTTAACAAATATTTCAAACTCTTGTGATCAGTGTAAATTTTACACTTCTCACCATACAAGTAATGTCGCCAAATCTTTAAAGCGAACACCACAGCCGCCAATTCCAGATCATGTGCCGGGTAATTCTGCTCATGCGGTTTTAGTTGCTTGGAGGCATACGCTACTACTTTCCCACCATGCATTAGCACACAAGCCAAACCTATACCTGAGGCATCAATATACAAGATATATTCTTTGCCAGAGATAGGCTGTGTAAGGATTGGTGCCTCTACCAACATTTTCTTCAGTTGAACAAAACTTGCTTGACACCTTTCTGACCATTCAAATTTAACTCCCTTTCGAAGCAACCTTGTCAATGGTGAAGCTATCACTGAGAACCCTTTCACAAACCTTCTGTAACACCCAGCCAACCCTAGAAAAATGCGCATTTCTAGCACATTCTAGGTGGCTTCCAGTTCACAACTGCTTCAATCTTAGCCATATCCACCTTAATACCCTCAGAAGATATCACATGGCCTAGAAAAGACACTTCTCGTAGCCAAAACTCACACTTACTCAATTTAGCATACAACTGATATTCCCGTAATGTCTGAAGCACACTCCTCAAGTGCTGCTCATACTCTTCCTCATTTCTTGAGTAAACCAGAATGTCATCAATAAACACGACCACAAATTGATCCAAGTATGGCCTGAACACTCTATTCCTTAAGTCCATGAATGCAACAGGCGCATTACTCAACCCGAATTGCATTATTAAAAATTCATAATGTCCATATCGAGTTCTGAATGCAGTTTTGGGTATGTCCTCTCTCTTCATTTGTAATTGATAATACCCAGACCGCAAGTCTATCTTAGGAAACACACCTGCTTCTCTCAATTAGTTAAATAAATCCTCAATTCTAGGAAGAGGATATCTATTTTTTATTGTTACTCTATTTAGCTGCCGGTAGTCAATACACATTCTCATGGTCCCATCTTTCTTCTTGATAAATAGGACTGGTGCTCCCCAAGGAGAAACACTAGGTCTTATGAAACCCCTGTCCAATAATTCCTTCAACTGAGTTTTTAGCTCCTTCAATTCAGTAGAAGCCATTCTGTAAGGTACTTTAGACACTGGCACTGATCCAGGGACATTATCAATAGATAGTTCAACCTCCCTTACTGGGCACACAACTCAGTTCTTCCGAAAACACATCAGGAAACTCCCGTACAATGGGTATATCCTGAATCTTTGCTTGCTCTCTTTTAAAATCCAACACCAGAGCCAAGTAAGCCTCACATCCCTTCCTCAAACATCGATATACTTGCATTGCCGATACCACATTCACAAGAGGGTTCGCACAAACTCCCCTCATTGTCACTTTACTTCCCTTACAATCATGGAGTACCACTCTCTTCCTCTTACAATCAACTACCGCATTATATTTGCTTAGCCAATCCATACCCAGTATTAGATTAAACTCATCAAAAGGTAACTCAATCAAATTGACTGGAAACACACTATCCTGAACTACTAATGAATAACCCCTATACACTTTGTTCACATTCACATTATTTCCCAAAGGACTTGATACACATATGTCATATTTTCAACATTTAGCATTAGGCATCTTATCACATACCCTTTTAGAACACACATACGAATGAGTTGATCCAGGAACAATTAATGCAAACATCTCTATGCCATAGAGTAGAAAAGTACCTGCTATGACTTCAGGTGCATCCTGATCCTCACGTGCCTTCATTGCATAAGCCCGATTCGGTGCCATAATAGGTCTATCCACCGTTTCTGAATCAGCTGCACCTCTGGACTGGCCGCCTCTGCCATGTCCTCTTCCTCTTCCTCTACTGGCTAAAGGTAAATTAGAACTACCTCTACTCTGCTCTTGCTGATTTCCAGTTACCTCATATGCCTTTGGACAGTTGGCTAAGAAATGCTCAGTACTTCCACACCTAAAACATGCACCGGTTACCTTCCAACATTCTCCTCTATGTCTTTTACCACAGTGGGGACACTCTTGCATTTCATTCTTGGTACCAAATGTACCTCTACCAAATCCAGACATAGAAGATGTCCCACGCTTCTTACCCCTTGCTGCTGAGCTGAACACAAATTTTGCCGGTGGTGCCATAGGAGAATCCCTTGATCTCTTGCCAGCATTAGACCCACCTCGATTGGAATTCCTTTTCTGCATCCTCTCTCTTTGTACTCCCAATGACCTCTCAGCACGTATAGCAGCTTGAACTATCCGATAGTAGCTTACATTCTACTTAGTAGTCAGCGAGATTAGTAACGCCTTAATCTCTTCAATCAACCCTTCTTCAAACTGCTGACACCTGAACTCCTCAGTCAATACACCCTTTGCTGCGTAATTACTCAATCGACAGAACTCCTTCTCATACTCTGCTATAGTCATTGTTCTCTATCTCAAATTCAGAAATTGCTTCCAATTTGGCTCCTTATATGCCTTGGTCACAAACTTATTCCGGAACTCCCTTTCAAAGAATTCTCAGGTAATTGGATTCGGGATCATCAGATGTTGCAGAACTAATGGCCACCAGTCATATGCTGCACCCTGAAGCAGCGATATTACACACTCAACTCGCTAGTCCGAGGGACATCTTATTTCTCCCAACAAACCTCTACACCTTCTCTATCCAGTATTCTGCCTTTTTCGACTCATCCAACCTTTAACATAAAACTCTTATACTCCATTTCGGTCCCAGCATTCGGTCCAGCACCCTTACCATATCCTATGACATCTTTAGTATGGCCTCCATTGGAACTATAAAACCTCATTGCCAAAATTGACTGGCCCTGACTGACCAGACCCCGTCACTTTTACTTCCCTGGGATTAACACTTTCGGCTATCTCCTCTCTTTAGTGGTGACTAGGGTTGTCACTAGGATCCATCGATCTACACAATTTACACAAGGACATCCGCATTAGGTCAACACTACTATACACATCTTGGCTACCTAGTTACCTAGAAAAGACTAAACTTAGGCTCTGATACCACAACTTGTGGCACCCTTCTCAACCACTGTAATAGCTCAGCTGCAGCAGTCGAGAACGGTCACCACACAGCAAACATAAGCACATAACACCATCATACACGCATGTTAATATCTGAACAATTAAATTTCATAACTCACGCATTTACACACAGTGGTCATTACATGCTAGAACTGACACATCTATATACATATATACACATAGATACAATACCTAGTTATTACATCCGTACATATTGCCTTGATACAAAAAGGATTAAACATTACATGCCCAAAACTCATTACCCAATTCCCAAAAACCTACACTATAAGTACTCCTAGTGTTGACCCATGGCAATGCGGATCCGTCCATCACAATCACCTCGCCTCCGAATCGATATGGATTAGCAAACCCGTGCTAAGCGATAACGCTTAGTGGGGAAACAACATATACACGTATATACTTTTATAGCATACATCACAATAATTATTCAATTATAAGACATATCTTAATACATGCTTATAACAATTAAATCAGTTTAACAAGGCTCATGTATCATGTAAGTACATATTCTGTATTCAAATATTTATACAATTATAACTCATGCACAATACTCATTATAATAGTTTATACATTTGCATTAAACTCATTTAACTTGTTCATATATCACATGGATTACTTATTACTTCTATTAGTTAATCTTACCTGCAATTGAAAGATACGAATAACGAGTATCGTATTGTTACCACATGGGCACAATAATCACATTGGTATCCGTGGATACCTCACATTTGTATTAGTACCCTAAGGTACAAAACATCAACATAATTTCACATTGGAATCTAATAAGGATTTATATCACCTTGTGATCCCGAAGGAATCGGATGCATTGGGCTGCAGCACTTAGACTCTCTATAGGCATGCCTATCTATCCACTACTTGACTTGCAGGCTAAACATTAATAAGTCCAGTTATTCCAGAGTTATAGTAAGTATCGTATTATGGTGACAATCATTATACCCTATCATATTGTTCAGAGCATTATAGTTCTCATCATAATTTTTTCATAATGTTATAGGCATGAAATCACATGCTTACCTAAATAGCAACAAAATTCTCATCTATATATATATCTTAATTACATGTCTAAGTTAAGATTCAAATCTTGTACATGTTAATCACCTTTTAATAGCTTAAGTGCCAATAAGCAAGGTTTAGACAAAAGCAAGTTCAAACGGAATGAAAAAAGAACTAAAAATCAAACTTCCAATTTTCAGGATAGAGGGCATTTACATGGCGATATGAAAATAGCTTACCGCCGTGTAAGACATCCTACATGGTGGTAAGAACACATCATATCGCCGTGTGGTATGCCGTACGCAAAACCCTCATAAAACAGAATGCATTTACAAGGCGGTATGGCGAAGCCTTACCCCCGTGTAAAATGCTCAACATAGAACATAATCAAAACAGAATAGTTTTACACGGTGGTATGCCCATTTCAGACAACAGTGTAAACCAACCCAAACCCAAAATTAGACAGAATCACCCCTTTTTGCCATAAGTTCCTTTACCTACTAACTTACCAGCAATCCCTTAAATGCATATTATTCATTCCATAAGAATTATAACACACTTCCCCTTCATTAGTATACATACTAAGTTTCAAATACCTTAGTTCCATTTATGCATCAACCTAAGATTCAGTTTGCTACATTAATTAGTAAATTAAGCATGCCCTCACAACTTGCCAAAGTCAAGTTCTCCATTCACACGTTTTACCTATTCCTTATTCATCTCAAATTCACATTTTAACATTCAAATTGAACACAACTTAAGTTATAACATTCAAATATAAAGGTAGTTTCACAAACCTCCTTTCCTATGCTCCTAAAGAGTCCCTTTTGAGCTAGGTTCTCCAACTTTTGCCTTCCCTTTATCTTACCCTGATTTTTCAACTACACTTGGTCTAATTTCTAGAATTGGATCACAAAATCTGTCCTCAATCCAACACAATTTACAAAACTAGAAAGAGTATGAGAAGAAGAGTTAATCTATTCACTTACCTTCCAAATCAAACAGCTTATTTTACCCCCCAATTACTTAATAAACATAGCAGAATTCATAAAATAAAAAAATAAGAAATTGAACAGAACACACGAAAAAAGAAGGAATGGCAAATAGATTCCTTGAGAGAAAAAGGAATGGCTGACATAAATGCACTAGTGAACTTCTCTCTCTACAACCCTTATATTGCATTCAAAGAGAGAGCAACCAACTCCCTAGACCCACACGTGGATTCTACCTTCTCCCTTAATCCTCAACTAAACAAATCTGATTTTTAATTAAGCTTATAAATCCATCTTAGTGTTAACCATTCACAATTGCCAATAAGCCACTTAACTTCTTTTAGTTATTCAATTAAGTCATTTATTTGTTATTTTAATTTAGTCCAACTGCATAATTAAATTCCCACACAACCTTAATTAAGCTAATTACTACCAGGCTATATTTCGGGCCATTACAATATTCATTCGCATCACCCAATGAAGGCGCTGCTAGATTAGGTGAGTTGGCAGATGAGGACATCAGCTTCATGTGTTCCTGGCTCCTTATTTGTGCCATGTGTCTTGATGGCCCTTCAAGGTGTATTCCCTTATGTGGGCTTCACGAGGCTACCTTTTATATTACCACCCGCTGTGCTCGATAGTTCGGAGGGACTCAAGGTGTTGTGAGGCTCCCTTTATCCTTTTAGGGTGGCATCTTGTCCTCAGCTTTCACATTTAGATACCATAACCTTTGGGCACAGCTACCGGTGAAGACTATTATACCATCGATCGGGGATTGTTCTGCTGCTTCTACTAGTGCATACAAGAGGTGGGTGCTTAGTCCTGCAATCGACAACAAGACTCATCAACTTAGGCCTCTGGCCGGCAAGAGCAGTAGCAGGGCATAATCATTAGGTTACATACATTTAATAAAGAATAATGTTTTTTATTTTAAAAAAGAACTGGAAGATAATGAACACATGTGTTGAATTGCCTTCATTTTATATATTTGCAAAGATTGTGTACATTTCAGTGTAATTTCTCTATACATGATCATTATCTAACATCAATTAAAAATGCAAAGCTACATCTAATCTTAGAGTAGGTCTTATAAGTATCAAAATCCTATCTCCAATCAGCTTTCTCGGGTTTTCTTGATTGGACATTTTCTCACAAGCCTCTAATTTTTTACTAGGGTGCCTTTTTTTGATTTTCACCCTGACAAGGTGCCTATATTTAGCAAGGCTGCCTTTTTTTGATTTTCGACCTGTGGGATTTTATTCCCTTCTTTTGATCTTTTGAGTCTTTAGCTATGGAACCTTTTGAGTGTATCGATATTGATAGGTTCTTTGAACTCATTTCCATCGCTATCCATTAGAATCGCTGCCTCCTTGGATAACAGTCTCTTAAGGACAAATGGACCTTCCCATGTTGGCCTGAATTTTTCCCGTATGTCCAGAACACTTGGCCTCATTTCCTTAAAGACCAAGTCTCCTTCTTTTAGCGGATATCTTCTGACCTTTTTACCAAATGACCTAGCAAGTCTCTTCTGATAAATCTGGTAGTGATAATAAGCCCGCAGCCTATTCTCATCTAATATATTCAGCTGCTGTAACCATTGTTGTGCCCAATCAGTTTTTGAAATCTTGGCTTCCATTACTGCTCTCAAAGACTTGAGCTCTACTTCAACTGGCAACAATGTTTCCATCCCATACAGTAAAAATAGGGCGTGGCTCTTGCAAAAGTTATGCCCCAAAGTGTAAAAGGCAACTTCTTTGCCCAATCTTTATAGTTCTGAACCATTTTGGCTAAGATCCTCTTGACATTTTTATTAGTAGCCTCTACTGCGCCATTGGCCTGTGGCCGATATGGAGAAGACTTGTGATGCTCGATGCCATATTTTTTGAGTAACTTCTTCGGTTCAGCCATAAATTGTACCCCTTTATTAGACACAACGTGGTTGGGGAGACCATATCTTCATATCAAGTTCTTTTCAATGAAGTTAACCATATCTCGGGAATCAACCTTTTTAAAGGATTCAGCTTTTACCCACTTAATGAAGTAATCTATGGTGACTGCGATGAACCTATATCCATTGGAGACTGTAGGATGTATTTCTCCTAGGACATCTATTCCTTAAGCTACAAATAGCAAAGGTAACGTTAAACTATGCAATTCTCAAACTGGTAAGTACTTTAAGTTTGCATACTTGTAATGGCCCAAATACAGGCCTATTAGTGATCAGTGAAAAGAGTAGAGTCTATATTGTGAATTTTGTAAGAAATTACTAGTGATAGTGCCCTAAACTATATAAAAGAAGAAAGGTTGAACGTGCTCAGGATAGGGAAGCCTAAGATGGGGACCTCTTGGGAATTTTTAGAGATTATCTGCTATTTTTAACTATTCGAAAGTAAAAAAATATTTTATTGGACCATTAGAAAGTATAACTGATAAGGAGTCCAGTGGTACAATCTGGAGTGAAAATGAGTTCATATAGGTCCCTGAAAGTCGAAGAGAAGAAAAAGCTCTAGTTCGATTTAAATAGTAATAAGTTTGACTGAAGTTTGACCAAGGCTTTAAAGTAGTAAATGATCTCTGAAAATTTATCTGAAGGCATAAATAGACTCAGAGTGTTGTGTACAATAGTTTGGTAGCAAAAATGTAATTTTATAGTGAAACTAAAAAATTAGTGAATCGGACCGGTTCAATTGAACAGAACCGAAAATGGATCGTGATTAAGATGAAACCAAGGTTTCATGAACTATTAAGAGTAAAAGTATGGTTATGGATAAAAGTTAAATCGAACCGGTTCAACCAGCAAATCGAACCGATTGCACCAATTTGACTACGGTTTGACTAGTTTGACCGAGGTTTGACTGGGCTGTTAAAAATAGCAGATAATCTCCAAAAATTTCCATAACCTCCAGATTTTCTCTAACTAATATGTATAATTATTTGGTAGTGAAAAAGGAATTTTATGGTGACACCGAAAATTGGCTAATCCGATCAGTTTAAGTGAACTAGGCCAAAAATGGACTCCGATTGATCTAAAATTTTACTTGGAGGCTAAATTATATGTTGAGAGAATTATGGAAATTATTTGGGGACAAATTGAGCTTGGGAAGTGAAAGAAATAATTTTGAAGTACATACTGGGCTTAATTAACCTAAATGGGCTTTCGGGATTGGCCCAATTGGTTCGACCATGGTTTGGCCCATCTAGGTGGACTATAGTTAGGCTAGAATATCAAAATTCCCTAGAGAATTATGTAGATTTCTCCATCTCTCCTCATTTCTTTTTTTGGCCGAATGGCCTTTCTTGTTCTTTCCATAAATTTCTTCAACTTTGCCCCATTGATCTCCCTAAATCCATGATCATCTACTATATTTCAGCCTCTCTATTTCATCATTGCAGCTTCTAATCTTCAATTGGAGTGATTATTATGGGAAAAATTAATATTTTAAAGTTAGGGTTTAAAATGGGGGTAAGTGATTTAAGGTTCAATAAATTAAATTAAGGGTTCATATATGTAAGTTAAGGTATATAGAGTATTTTTATGTTGTTATATTGAATTTAGAAGCAAAGGAAATGATGGTTTTGTATCCTTGAAAATTTTGCCACTTTAGTAACTTTTATGATGGATGCCGTTTCAAGGGATTAAGGCATGCAAAAGGGTTCTCTAAGCATGGAAAGCAAGGATCTAAGGTTAATGGATACAATATCCTTCTTTTTCCAATTAAAATAGGTGATTTTTAGGTTATGTTTAAAGACAAGTATAAAATAAATGCATGATTAATTAAATAAAACCATATAAACATGCTTAGGGATGTGTAAAATGAAGAATTGAATGCTTAATTAATGAAAGAAAAATTTATATGATGAACCTAAGTGTAGGCCGAATGGTATACCTAAGTATACCATGGCTATATTTTGTAAATTAAATGAATATAGTGTTATAAGCATGTAATTTAAGGTGTAATCTAACTAATTGAATGATTAAATGAACAAGAAAATAAACTTAGAGAGTTTAATTATGTTGGCTGAATAGGTATTCCAGAGAAATGATGAAATACTTTGATGTTATAGGCTTGAGTTTGATCTATAATTAATGTATAACATGTAATTGAGATAATTGAGTGATTAAAAGAAAGAAAAATAAATTTAGTATGGTGTTCAAGTCTTGGCCGAATGGTATATGTCAAATTTATTTGATGTACTTTGATGATAGTTAAGTATGTATTGGCTTAATTGAGATGATTAGAAATAAATTGAAAATAAAATGGTGTGATAAACTATTATGTATTAAGTGAAAATGTTGATATGTATAGAGAAAATAGTGTATTATGCTATAATTAGTATTAAATGGTTGAATAAGTGAAATGGAAGTGATTATAAGTGAAATGAAATTTAATTGAATATAATATGTTATGATAATCTATTTTGTATTAAGTGATTATTTTCAATTATGTAAAGAAATTAGTGTATAACGTGGTAAATTTTATTAATAAGGCTAAATAAAAGAAATAAAAGTGATTGGGTATGAAATGGAATTTTTATAAGTGCTTAACAAGTGATGATTAATTTAGAAGTGATAGTATTTTATATTGCATAATGAATGAATATTATTTTATTGCCCTTAGTAATATTCTGGCAGTGAAATCTAGTTCAGGATATAGTTGGTTAGCCATAAGGACACCCTTACCGCGGTAGCGAGTCATGACGACCCGTATCTGTAGGCCAATTGTCATGGCCGGAATTGTGCCCTAGTTGTATTTGGTCTAATTGGGGTGAAAGTGTAATTGAAGTGTAGGATTGGACTTAATTGAAAAAAGAGGAATTGTTTAGTGGCAAATGAGTAATTGAGTCACATTAAGCTAATGGTTGATTAGTTGTTTAATGATGCTTTAATTAGGAAAATAATAATGTAAGAAATTGGATAGTGGAGGCAGATTTTGGTGAGTGGTTTCCGTGTGGCTTAGTGAGGGTGTGCCACCTACACCTTTGCATGCAAGAGTGGGTTAAGGGAAGAGAAGGGTTTCATTTGGGTAACCTAGTAACTTCTGTGTTCTTCTCTTTTCTTCTTGCGTGAGAGTGAGTGCTAAGGAAGAGTAAGCATATTGATGTTTAGTTGCTCAGGAATTAAGGGTTAAACCTAAGAGGTAAGTGGTTAAGTGTGCTTATTCTCATCTTCTACTCTTCTTCTTGGTTTTGATTTGGTTTGGAGTGAGGATTGATGGATTGTGTTCAATTCTGGAATTTGTGTTGGTTTTGCTAGCTGAAGCAGTGAAAAGAGATAAGGGAAAAGCTGTAATTAGAGAACCGAGCGTCCGTCGTAATTAGGAGCTAAGGCGACGAGGTTTGGGAACAAACCCCATTTGTGTGATTATGTGATTAGTGTTGGCTTAATAGAGTTTTGAAATGAATTGCAAGATATGTGAAATTGAAGTTTGAGCATGAATTATGTGATGCTAAATTGTGTAATTATAGTAGCAATATGATTGTGATAAAGTGCTTGAGAATGATTATGATTTGTGCTATTATTGAATGCCAAACAAGAAGGGAAAATCAGGTATGTGCTATTGATTGTGTGGTTGGTGTATTTGGGTTTATTGCCAAACAAATAAGAATGAGATTTGAAGTCTAGGCTAAAGAGGAGAAATGGACTGAAAAACATAACCATGTTATGGTAATTCTGCATAGGTCACGGTGACAATGGAATTGATTGTGACCGTGACATATGCTGAGTTCAATTCTGCCTAGAGGAATTTGGTATGTCACGGTGACAATGGAATTCATTGTGACCGTGACCTACCCAGGAAGGCATTCTGTTTTGCAAATGAGAATATGTCATGGTGACAATGGAATTCATTGTGACTGTGACATACCCTCAGGTTGCATTCTGCCGAGAGTTGGGAACAAATCACGGTGACAATGAAATTGATTGTGACCGTGACATGCCCCCAGTTTACATTCTGTTTTGGACTTCAATATGTCACGGTGACAATGAAATTCATTGTGACCGTGACCCACCCTGTTTTGTCAATATGATCCTAATGTGTTTGGCCATTCAAATGGCAAGGCTTTGAGCTGAAATGAAGGACAACATGAGTAAGTATTGTATGTGTGTTAAGTGATCTACAAATGCATACAAACATGGTGATTTCTGAATATGATCAGTTATGTGAATATTATATGAGAAGATTGAATTTGAAAGCATACTGAATATGCGAGTGAATGTTAGCTATGTGCTAATGCAAATGTATAAAGTGAAAAGTGAATTGAATAATTTGTTAATAATTTAAGCCTGCGAGTCAAGTAGTGGATAGTTAGGCATGCCTATAGGGTTTAGTGCTGCAGACCCATGCGTTAAATGTGTCTGATTCCATGGGAATCAGAATGCGAATATCCTTACTGGTTTCTGTTAATTGTGGAATGATGAAAAGTACCAGAAGGTACTAATGTGTAAAAGTGATCTCGATGAGATTCTGGGTACCTAGGAGGTACCGATGCGATACCCGTTATCCGCGTCATTGAATTGTAGGCTAACTGATTAATTAAATAATAAATGGAAGTGACTGTGATACAAGAAAGTATGTGGTATGGATATGTAAATAAGTGATTGATGCTTTATGATTGAATATAGTAATGGATAAAACTATGGTTGAACTGGTACGTGCTTTAATAATGAATGTTCTGGCATGTCTACTAGCATGTAATGTATGATGTTTGTGATGTGTGCTAATTAATTGCAATATATATGAGTTCCCCACTAAGCGTTATCGCTTAGCATGGATTTACTCTAATCCGTGCAGGTACGGACGAGAGGTGATTGAAGGACGTCCCCCGCATTTTGGTACGATCAACAATAGGAAGTGTATAGTGTAGGTTTGGGGGTTGTTATTTGGAACTTTTGTATAAGTTTTATATGGTTAATATGTATTTTGAATATGTAAAGGCATGTAATAATGTAATAATCATGGATGAAACCTCCCACATGTATGTGTGTCATACGAATAGCTAAGGCGTGTGAATAATAGTAGTTGACATGTGATGCATTAATTAAGATAGTGTGTGATGAAATTTTATTATTCAGTTTCCGCATGTGTTCTGTGTGTGTGTGCGACCTTCTCTAACTAAGATTAGCTGAGCTAGTCTGTCGTTAGGGAACGGGCGTCACAAGTTGTGGTATCAGAGCCTAGGTTGAGTCTTTTCTGGGAATTGGGTAGATAAGATGTGCATAGTTGTTGACCTAATGCGGAAGTCCATGTTAATTTGTGTAGTAAGTTGGATTCTGGAAGGCATACTTGAGAGGAATCTGCTGAAAGTGTGAACCCTCATGAAGCTGAGGTGACAGGATCTGGGCAGTCTGGATCGGTTGGCTATAGGAATGAGATTCCATTTGAGCCTATGGAAGCCATGATGAAAATGACACAAGATATGGCGAGAGTGATGGAACGTTTGATGGCGCCAAAATCCCCAATAGAATCTTTGAGGAAGCATGGTTTGGAGGAATTTCATGGAACAAGGTTAGATGAGTCAGAAAAAGCAGAGTACTGGATTGAGAAGGTGGAAAGGATTCTTAAGGAGATACGATGTCCTCCAGATCAGTGGGTTGAATGTGTGGAGTCTTTACTCCAAGGCCCTGCATATGATTGGTGGAAGCTGGTTCTGCAGAATCCGATGCTTCCTGAACCTTTAAATTGGGAGTTCTTCGAAAGGGAATTCAAGAACAAGTATATTACTAAAGCACATCGAGAGGCAAATTGGAAGAAGTTCTTGAGTTTGAGGCAGAGGACTATGACAGTGGCGGAGTATGAAGCGGAATTCTGTCGCTTAAGCAAATATGCGCCGAAAGGTGTGTTAACTGATGTGTTGCAATGTCAACAGTTTGAGGATGGATTGATTGAGGAAATTAAAGCTTTGCTGATTTCTCTAACAACAGAGCAGAATATAAGTTACTATCGAATTGTTCAAGCAGCTTTGAGAGCTGAAAGGACTCTAGGAGCTCAAAGGGAATGGAGACAAAGGAAGAATGCAAATAGAGGTGGTTCCCAATTGGGGAAAAGACCAAGAGATTCTCATGTGACACCACCTGCTGAGTCAGGGTTCAGTTCTGCAGTGAGAGGTAAGAAGCGAGGCGCTCCTTCAGCATCTGGTTCTGGAAGAGGAACATCTGGTAGTAGAAGTGAGGTTCAGGAGTGTCCTCGTTGTGGTAAGTGGCATAGAGGAGAATGCTGGACAGTGTCGGGAGCTTGTTATAGATGTGGGAGCACTGAGCATTTCATTGCTAATTGCCCGAATACTTATGAGATGTCAAGAAATCAACAAGAGTAGAGTAGGGGTGGTTTAAACTTGCCTTCTACGAACAGAGGAAGAGGAAGAGGACGTGGCAGAGGTAGTCAGTCCAGAGGTGCAGTCGATTCTGAGATTGTGGATAGGTCTGATGCGGCGTCAGTGCGGGCTTATGCTATGAAGGCACGAGAGGATCAGGATGCGCCTGAGATGATAGCAGGTACTATTCTACTTTGTGGTGTGGAAATGTTTGCACTTATTGATCCTGGTTCAACTCACTCATATGTATGTGATAAAAAGATATGTGAAAAGATGCCTAAAGTGGAATGTTTAAAATATGATATTTGTGTGTCTAGCCCTTTGGGAGGTAGTGTTAATGTGAACAGAGTATATAGAAACTGTGCATTAGAAGTTCAAGGTATAATGTTTCCAGCGGATTTGATTGAGCTACCGTTCGATGAGTTTGATTTGATTCTGGGTATGGATTGGTTAACTAAGTATGATGCGGATGTTAAGTGTAAGAAGAAAATGGTTATACTCTCTGATGGTAAGGGAAACAGAGCGACAGTGAGAGGAGTGTGCACTAATCCTCTTGTGAATGTGATATCTGCTATGCAAGCCTGTCGGTGTATGAGAAAAGGATGTGAAGCTTATTTGGCCCTGGTATTAGATAGTAAGAGAGAACAGGTAAAGATGCAAGAGATACCAATAGTCAGAGAGTTTCCTGACGTGTTTCCTGAAGAATTGAGCGGTGTACCACCAATAAGAGAAGTTGAGTTATCAATTGACGTGGTACCAAGAACTGTACCGGTATCGAAGGCACCGTATAGAATGGCTCCAACTGAGTTAAAGGAAATGAAGGAGCAGTTGCAAGAATTACTGAACAGGGGTTTTATTAGACCTAGTGTTTCCCCTTGGGGAGCACCAGTGTTATTTGTTAAAAAGAAAGATGGTATAATGAGAATGTGTATCGATTATCGACAGTTGAATAAAGTGACAGTAAAGAATCGATATCCTTTACCACGGATTGAAGACTTGTTTGATCAGTTAAGGGGAGCCGGTGTATTCTAAAAGATTGACTTGCGTTCAGGGTATTATCAGTTGCAAGTGAAGAAGGAAGATGTACCTAAGACTGCGTTTAGAACTCTTTATGGGCATTATGAATTTCTAGTAATGCCATACGGGTTAACCAATGCGCCAGCTGCATTCATGGATTTAATGAATTGGGTGTTCAGACCGTACTTGGATCAGTTTGTGGTTGTGTTCATAGACGACATTTTGGTATATTCAAGAGACGAAAAGGAACATGAACAGCATTTGAGAGTTGTACTTCGGACTTTGCAAGAACATCAGCTGTATGCCAAACTCAGTAAGTGTGAGTTCTGGCTCAAAGAGGTATCATTTCTAGGTCATGTGATCTCATCTGAAGGAGTTAAAGTGGATCCAACTAAGATAGAAGCAATTGTGAATTGGAAACCGCCTAAGAATGTGTTAGAGATTCGCAGTTTCTTAGGGTTGGCTGGATACTACAGAAGGTTTGTGAAAGGATTTTCAGTAATAGCTTCACCGTTGATAAGATTGTTACGTAAAGGAGTGAAATATGAGTGGTCTGAAAGATGTCAAGCAAGTTTCGATCGATTGAGGAAGATGTTAGTAGAAGCACCGATTCTTACACAGCCTATGACTGGTAAAGAGTATGTGTTGTATACCGATGCTTCAGGTGTCGGATTGGGTTGTGTATTGATGCAAGAGGGGAAGGTGATAGCGTATGTGTCAAGGCAATTGAAACCGCATGAGCAGAATTATCCGACTCATGATTTGGAATTGGCTGCAGTAGTGTTTGCTTTAAAGATTTGGCGACATTACTTGTATGGTGAGAAGTGTAGAATTTACACGGATCACAAGAGTTTTGAAATATCTGCTTACACAGAAGGAACTAAATCTGAGACAGCGAAGGTGGCTCGAGTTGTTTAAAGATTATGATTGTATTGTGGATTATCATCCGGGAAAAGCTAACGTAGTGGCCGATGCTTTGAGTAGGAAGTCAATTTCAGCATTACAGTTAAAGCGGATTGAGTGGAGGTTTTCTGCAGATGGAGCTTTATTAGCACAGTTGAAAGCAAGACCGGTTCTGAAAGATGAGTTAATAGTTGCTCAGAGAAGTGATGGGAGATTGCAACAAGTTCTGCAGTCAGTTGGTGATATGGATAAGACTGACTATTCAGTGAATGAAGATGGAATACTGCTGTATAAGAATAGAATGTGTGTGGCCAACGATAAAGAATTAAGGAAGAGATTGGTGCACGAGGCTCATAATACAGTTTTCACTATGCATCCAGGTGGAAACAAGATGTATCAAGATATGAAACAGTTGTATTGGTGGACAGGGATGAAGAAGGATGTAGTGGAATATGTGTCTAAGTGTCTTGTCTGTCAACAAGTTAAAGCGGAGCATCAAGTGCCCCAGGGAATGTTGCATCCACTCCCTATTCCCCAATGGAAGTGGGATAATATTACGATGGATTTTGTATCGGGTTTGCCTCTGACTTCAAGACAACAAGATGCAGTATGGGTTATCGTAGACAGGTTTTCGAAATCAGCTCACTTTATACCTGTTCGGATGGATTATTCTATGGAGAAGTTGGCTGAATTGTATGTAAGAGAAATTGTTCGATTGCATGGGATACCTTTGTCTATTGTTTCTGATAGGGATCCCAGATTCACTTCTAAATTTTGGAGGAGCTTACAGGCAGCGTTGGGTACGAAATTGAATTTTAGTACTGCTTTCCATCCACAGACTGATGGACAGTCGGAAAGAATTATCCAGGTTTTGGAAGATTTGATGCGAGCGTGTGTTTTGGATTTCTCTCAGAGTTGGGATAGGTATCTTCCACTTATGGAATTTGCTTATAACAACAGTTATCAGACCAGTATTGGTATGGCACCGTATGAAGTTTGTATGGAAGGAAATGTGGTTCACCGATTTGCTGGACAGAATTGAATGAAAGCAAAGTCATAGGGCCAGATTTGGTTCGTGATACAGAAGAGAAAGCTAAGATCATACAGCAAAGATTGAAGGCAGCAAGTGACAGACAGAAGTCGTATTCTGATTTGAAGAGAAGAGATATTGAGTTCAGTGTAGGTGATAAAGTGTTTCTGAAAGTGTCTCCTTGGAGGAAGGTACTGCTATTTGGTACGAAAGGGAAACTGAGTCCAAGGTTTATTGGGTCATATGAAGTGCTTGAAAGAGTAGGTTTTATAGCTTATCGGTTGGCTTTGCCTCCGACTTTGGCTAAGCTACATGATGTGTTCCATGTGTCTATGTTAAGAAGATATAGGTCAGATGATTCCCATGTGCTATCTCTACCAGAAGTGGAAGTGCAGTCAGATTTCACTTATGATGAAAAGCCAATAGTGATCTTAGCAAAAGAAGTAAGACAACTTCGGAACAAGCAGGTACCACTTGTAAAAGTGCTCTGGCAGCACCATGGTGTTGAAGAAGCAACTTGGGAACCAGAAGCGGCTATGCGTGAGCAGCATCCACAACTGTTCCATTCAGGTATGAATTTCGAGGACGAAATTCTTTAAGGAGGGGAGAATTGTTATGGCCGGAATTGTGCCCTAGTTGTATTTGGTCTAATTGGGGTGAAAGTGTAATTGAAGTGTAGGATTGGACTTAATTGAAGAAAGAGGAATTGTTTAGTGGCAAATGAGTAATTGCGTCACATTAAGCTAATGGTTGATTAGTTGTTTAATGATGCTTTAATTAGGAATATAATAATGTAAGAAATTGGATAGTGGAGGCAGATTTTGGTGAGTGGTTTCCGTGTGGCTTAGTGAGGGTGTGCCACCTACACCTTTGCATGCAAGAGTGGGTTAAGGGAAGAGAAGGGTTTCATTTGGGTAACCTAGTAACTTCTGTGTTCTTCTCTTTTCTTCTTGCGTGAGAGTGAGTGCTAAGGAAGAGTAAGCATATTGATGTTTAGTTGCTCAGGAATTAAGGGTTAAACCTAAGAGGTAAGTGGTTAAGTGTGCTTATTCTCATCTTCTACTCTTCTTCTTGGTTTTGATTTGGTTTGGAGTGAGGATTGATGGATTGTGTTCAATTCTGGAATTTGTGTTGGTTTTGCTAGCTGAAGCAGTGAAAAGAGATAAGGGAAAAGCTGTAATTGGAGAACCGAGCGTCCGTCGTAATTAGGAGCTAAGGCGACGAGGTTTGGGAACAAACCCTATTTGTGTGATTATGTGATTAGTGTTGGTTTAATAGAGTTTTGAAATGAATTGCAAGATATGTGAAATTGAAGTTTGAGCATGAATTATGTGATGCTAAATTGTGTAATTATAGTAGCAATATGATTGTGATAAAGTGCTTGAGAATGATTATGATTTGTGCTATTATTGAATGCCAAACAAGAAGGGAAAATCAGGTATGTGCTATTGATTGTGTGGTTGGTGTATTTGGGTTTATTGCCAAACAAATAAGAATGAGATTTGAAGTCTAGGCTAAAGAGGAGAAATGGACTGAAAAACATAACCATGTTATGGTAATTCTGCATAGGTCACGGTGACAATGGAATTGATTGTGACCGTGACATATGCTGAGTTCAATTCTGCCTAGAGGAATTTGGTATGTCACGGTGACAATGGAATTCATTGTGACCGTGACATACCCAAGAAGGCATTCTGTTTTGCAAATGAGAATATGTCACGGTGACAATGGAATTCATTGTGACCGTGACATACCCACAGGTTGCATTCTGCCGAGAGTTGGGAACACATCACGGTGACAATGAAATTGATTGTGACCGTGACATGCCCCCAGTTTGCATTCTGTTTTGGACTTCAATATGTCACGGTGACAATGAAATTCATTGTGACCGTGACCCACCCTGTTTTGGCAATATGATCCTAATGTGTTTGGCCATTCAAATGGCAAGGCTTTGAGCTGAAATGAAGGACAACATGAGTAAGTATTGTATGTGTGTTAAGTGATCTACAAATGCATACAAACATGGTGATTTCTGAATATGATCAGTTATGTGAATATTATACGAGAAGATTGAATTTGAAAGCATACTGAATATGCAAGTGAATGTTAGCTATGTGCTAATGCAAATGTATAAAGTGAAAAGTGAATTGAATAATTTGTTAATAATTTAAGCCTGCGAGTCAAGTAGTGGATAGTTAGGCATGCCTATAGGGTTTAGTGCTGCAGTCCCATGCGTTAAATGTGTCTGATTCCATGGGAATCAGAATGCGAATATCCTTGCTGGATTCTGTTAATTGTGGAATGATGAAAAGTACCAGAAGGTACTAATGTGTAAAAGTGATCTCGATGAGATTCTGGGTAACTAGGAGGTACCGATGCGATACCGTTATCCGCGTCATTGAATTGCAGGCTAACTGATTAATTAAATAATAAATGGAAGTGACTGTGATACAAGAAAGTATGTGGTATGGATATGTAAATAAGTGATTGATGCTTTATGATTGAATATAGTAATGGATAAAACTATGCTTGAAATGGTACGTGCTTTAATAATGAATGTTCTGGCATGTCTACTAGCATGTAATGTATGATGTTTGTGATGTGTGCTAATTAATTGCTATATATATGAGTTCCCCACTAAGCGTTATCGCTTAGCATGGATTTACTCTAATCCGTGCAGGTATGGACGAGAGGTGATTGAAGGACGTCCCCCGTATTTTGGTACGGTCAACAATAGGAAGTGTATAGTGTAGGTTTGGGGGTTGTTATTTGGAACTTTTGTATAAGTTTTATATGGTTAATATGTATTTTGAATATGTAAAGGCATGTAATAATGTAGTAATCATGGATGAAACCTCCCACATGTATGTGTGTCATATGAATAGCTAAGGCGTGTGAATAATAGTAGTTGACATGTGATGCATGAATTAAGATAGTGTGTGATGAAATTTTATTATTCAGTTTCCACATGTGTTCTGTGTGTGTGTGCGACCTTCTCTAACTAAGATTAGCTGAGCTAGTCTGTCGTTAGGGAAAGGGCGTCACACCAATGACGGTCTGGTATAGTGATAAAGTGATAAAGTGTATAGTGTTAAAATGATCAGTGAAATTCAGTGTAAGGGTTGAGTATTTCCTTCAGGATCACTCTATAGTGCAGTCGATTCGCGATGGTCCAAGTCTCGTATATCCGGTCCATAAATTTTCTACCAAGTTTATACTAGGGGCATTATGATAAAAATTGCAATTAAGGTGATTAAATAGTGAAGTATGTGAATTAATGTGAAAAAGGGGATAAATTGAAAGAAATAAAAAGTTTAGGGGTAAAATGGTAATTTTACATGAAAAGAATTAATAAGTGACATTTAAGTAAAAAGTTATATTAAATTGATAATAGTGCAAATAATGTAAATTTTAGGGACTAAAATATAATTTAGTTTGAAAGTAATGATTAGAGGGCTAAAATGTAATTTGCAAGTTAAATATTGAAATACATATGAAATAAGTGAAAATAATGGCAGTATAGTAAATAAGTAAAGATTGAGGATGAAATCGTAATTTTGATAATAGTTCAAGGACCTAGATGTAATTTTGATAAAAGTGTGTTAAACTAAAGTACTTAAATGTAATTGTGGATTTATATAAGTAATAAATTGACTGAGTGATTAAAATGAATAGTTTAAAGATGAAAAAAGGCAAGATGATAATTGCACAAAGTAAAGAAGAGAAAAAAAAGGGAAAAAAAATTAATCAGACAAATAAATTGGATAATAAAATAAGGACTGAATGTAAATTTATATACGAGATGAAATGTAGGGATTAAATGGTGATTTTACAAACAAATATTGAATCAATAATGAAAAATGGTTAACTAATGGCATTTTCGTAAATAAGTTAAAAATGAAGGGCAGTATTGTAATTTAGTTAATGTTTAGGGACAAATCATAAAATGACGTAAATAGCGTAGTGCTGTGAATTCAATTACAATTAATTAGTAAAAAGAATACTTATTATAAATTACTATATATATATAGAAATTAGAGAATGAGTAAATAAATAAATAGTGATGATATAAATGATAATTAAATTCATAAAAAGGTATTTTGGAGCATGTAATGTTTCCTTGGCCATAACTCCTCAAATATAAAGTCAAAAATAATGAGAATAGTTCCATTGTACTCTTAATATGTTGATAAGTAAGTATTTAGAAGGCCTTAAAGACTGATAACAATGTTATGATGAATTTTGGAAATCATATGCGTGATTGAAGCATAGTGTTTGGGCAAGAGGTTAGTGGAGCAGAGCTTGAACAAAAAATTCAAGTTCTATCACGAGTGCGACAGGGGTCGCGAGCATGACAGAATGCACCATTGGGAAAAATCTATTAGCTTAGTTTATGTTGTGAGTGCGAGCATTTGCGTGAGTGTGATAGAGGCAAAAGTTTGCTTTTGTCTCATGTGTGCCTTGTGCCGCGAGCGTTGTAACACCCCCATCGCCGTCCCCATTGGAAGGACACCGACGGACGCGCTACACGACGCTCACATATACAGATATACACATGCCAAATATACCAAATTCTAGAAATGCAAACACATATACATCCTAAGTGAGAAGTAGGGCCAAAAACACTAAGAACTTCAAATGCAGTATACAGAGCTCCCAAACCTGGAAATGACGATCCAAAATCACGCTTCAAGATCACTGCTCAATTCTTTCCTTGCCTTTACTTTGCTTCTTCTCACAATCCAAGGCTTGCACAAATAAGAAACCCACATAGTCTTAGCCAAACCCTAACTTAACCAAAACAGGAGAAAGAAGAACAAGAACAGGAGCACATACAAAATCTTAAACCAACATACCTCTTCAAGCAAAGCACAATCCAAGTCAAACACAACCCAAGCCAAACGTGAAAGAAAGGAGAAGCAGAGAAAGGAGAAGAGAAGAAGAGGGCAGGCGTGAGAGGGGAGATCGGGTTGCAATCTGTGTTTTCCTCTCTCACTCTCTTACTTTTCTTCTTTTCTTCTTTCAATGCCTACCTAACAATTCACTTGGCAACATCCAATTGGACCCCAAACTCCACTTAACATTTCAAACCATGGCACAATACTTGAGTCATACCCAAACATTTCCTTAATAAATATCTTGTCTTAATGCTCTTTAGTCCTTAGACAAATTACACTTCACTCACTTACACAATTCTTTCCTTACAACTTAATTATCTTATCAATTAGGTCCTTAACACTCAAAATTTCTCAATCACAAATTACTGGAATACCCTTCCGATCCCGACTTAGCATGCACAATCCGACTAGGGCTATTTTGGGGTGTGACAAGCGTGACAGAAGTGTTGATTGAGTAAGTCGCGAGCACGACCTGGGTCACGTGTGCGACACCTCTACATGTTGTAAAGACTTTCTAATTGATCTATTTTAATTGATCTAATATGTTTGATTAATGTATAAATATGCATATGAAAGCTATTATTGTGATATAACATGTGAATTTATCTATATATATATACATATATGAAATGATGTGAGAATTGTGAAGTAAGTCTTAAGTGTAAATATGTGATGTGACTTTGCTAAGGTGATATGCTCTAAGATAACACAAATATTAATCAGAATAATAATTTATCCTGCAAGTCGTGTAGTTGATAAATAGGCATGCCTATAGGGTCTTAGTGCTGCAGCCAATATGTCTGATCCCTCTGGAATCCCTATGCGTAATGAATCCTCCTTGGATTCTTAAATTGTACTTATATTATATCTTATCGATTATTCTTGTACATTAGGGTACTGATGCGAAAGTGTGTATCATCGGATACAAAAGTGATTGCTGTACTCTCGAGTCCTGATGCGATATCCGTTATCCGCGTGTTTGAGTTACAGGTAAGGCAAAATAATGAATGATTTTATAATGATGTATAATGTGATTTCTATGTGATATAAAATGTGAATGTGAATGAGATATGTTAAATCATTGTCTGTCAATGTGTAAATGTGGAATAAGATTTTCTAAGCATGCTACCTGAGCATCAAGATGAGTTTAAAATTATTATTATGAGGCATGTTCTAGGTGAAGTATGAATATAGAGCATGTCCTTGATAACTTGTAACGAATGCTATGTTATTATATGCATATACTGTTGTTATTTCCCCACTAAGCGTTATAGCTTAGCACCGATTTTCAATCTGTGTAGGTTCGGAGGCGAAGTGATTTGAAGTATGGTCCCGCATCTCGGTCGATCATCACACTAGGATCCATTTCTTAGTGTAGGTTTAGTGATTTTGTATTATGTATATGTAATTAATAGCTTTTGGCCTGTAAAGAATTATAAGTAACATTGGAACATGAATTGTGTTTCAAGATGAAGTATGTGTATATGTATGCGTATTGTAAGTCTTCTACTGCCAGTGAATGAGATTTATTAGTTTAGGATTTTATATATCGAGCGAGTGTATGTGATATGCATGTGATGTGAGTCGTGACGACCGTTCTCGACTACCACAACTAAGCTATGCGATTAGATGGGAATAAGCATTACAATTAGTGGTATCAAAGCCTAGGTTTAGTTGTTTTTTGGCATAGTGTAGATTAGGATGCGCATCGTTGTGTTGACCTAATGCAGATGTCCTTGTGTATGTATCAGATCGATGGATCATTATCAAGATGCTAGCGAAGAGACCGCTGAAAGTGTGAATCCCCGTGAACCTGAAGTGTCTGAATCTGATCAATCTGCACTAGCAAGTGTGGGACGTTATGTTCCAATGGTCCTTTTGGAAGCTTTACTCAAGATGTCGCAAGACATGGCAAGGGTGCTCGATCGTAGGACAGAAGCTCCATTAGAATCATTGAGGAAGCATGGGTCATAAGTGTTCTATGGAACCAATTTGGATGAATCAAGTCCCATTAGTTAAAGTCCTTGAGAAAGCAATGTTGGAACCGAAAACAGCTGTGTGTGATCAATATCCTCAGCTATTTGATTCAGGTATGAATTTCGTGGACAAAATTCTTTTTAGGAGGAAAGAGTTGTAATGGCCGGATTCATACCCTAGTAGCAAATTTGTCTAATTGGG
The DNA here is from genome assembly GCA_947683425.1 of Excoecaria cochinchinensis. Taxonomy (NCBI): domain Eukaryota; kingdom Viridiplantae; phylum Streptophyta; class Magnoliopsida; order Malpighiales; family Euphorbiaceae; genus Excoecaria; species Excoecaria cochinchinensis. The sequence continues at coordinate 6,940,155 of CANTUQ010000076.1, read as the reverse complement.
GTAATTGGGTAAGTTTAATTTGGAGTTTGTCAAATTTTGTACTTAAGTGTCATTCTATTAAGGACTTAATTGAACTAATAAATAAGATTTTGTGGTTAATTAGTGAATGTGTATGATTAAGCTTACGTTGGATAAGTTAATTGTTAGTGGTGTTTAAGTAAGAAAAATCAAATTAGTGTGTGCATTGTAGAGGAATCCGAGTGTCACTCTTTGGGGGTGCCACTTCAGCCTCTTTGATGCAAAATAAACTTTGGATGAAAGAGAAAACATGTCACTTTGCATGTGTTGTCTTCGGCTGGTCTTCTTCTTCAAATTTATGCTCTTCGTTTCTCTTTCTCTCGTGTCTCCTCTTCAATTTTTATTGGGTGATCAAGTGATTGGTTAGTTGTATTGTGTTATTGAATCAATAAGGTAAGTGCTTATTGATTGTTCTTCATCTTCTTCATCTTTTCTTTTGGTTGAGCTGGTAATGATTTGTGGTTCCAATTCTTGAAATTGGACTATGCGTGTAGTTGTGGATCAAAGAAAAGATAAAGGAAAAGAGAGGGTTGGTGAACTTAGTGCAAAGTGAGCAATAAGACCAAAGGATAGTGAGGTTTGCGAAACATTACTTTGTGTGTGTTTTTGACTAGCATCAACTTTATAATGCATGAGTAAATTATGTGCTAGAATTGAATAGAAAATGTGTATTTATGTGTTGTTTTGAATTGGATTGAAAAGATGAGTTGATATTGTGGTAATTGGCCATAAGATGTGAATTTAAGCATGGTGCTCTGTTTTTAAATGACTTGTGGTTTTATTGTGCAAAATGTATGATTGTTGCATAATGTGATATTGAGCATGTTGAGTTGTGTGTGTGCAAGTTGGGAAGTGTTGTGTGAGTTGGAGTTGGGAAATTTACCAATTTAGTGTAATTCAAGCTTTACTAGATTGAGATGGTAAAACTGGATTTGTAGGGTAACTGACTTTATGGTTTTGTATGAACTATAACTCAAATTGTAGAACTTGGAATTAATGGGACTAAAAGGCTTAGGTTCCTAAGAGATGTGCCTATAAATGTGTTAGAAATAGCTATTTTCATGTAGGGACCCTATGGTCTTCAAAATGTGTACCTAAGTTGGTTAAATGTGGTAGGAGGGCTTTTGGAGCATGTATTGTTTCCTTACCCATAACTCCTCAAATTTAAAGTCAAAAATAATGAGAATAGTTCCATTGTACTCTTAATATGTAGATAAGTAAGTATTTAGAATGCCTTAAAGGCTAATAACAATGTTAGGATGAATTTTGGAAGTCATATGTGTGATTGAAGCATAGTGTTTGGGCAAGAGGTTAGTGGAGCAGAGCATGAAAACAAAATTCAAGTTCTGTCACGAGCGCAATAGGGTTCGCGAGCACGAAAAAATGCTCCATTAGGAAAAATCGGTTAGCTTAGTTTCTATTACGACTGCGAGCATTTGCGTCAGCGCGACAGAGGCAAAAGTTTTCTTCTGTCGCATGCTCGCCTTTTGTCGCGAGTACGACAGAAGTAATGATTGAGTCTGTTGCGAGCACGACATGGGTCGCGAGCGCCATACCTCTGCATGTTGTAAAGACTTTCTATTTGACCGTTTTTATTTGAGCCAATATGTTTGATTGATGAATGAATATGCATATGAAAGCTACTATTGTGATAGAACATGTGAATTTATATATATATATATACATATATGCAATGATCTGAGAATTGTGAAGTAAGCCTTAAGTGTAAATATGTTATGTGACTATGCTTGTAACAACCCGATTTGGACTCTAGAAGTTTTGGCTATGTTTTGTCAAATTTTGATAAGTTAAAGAGCAATTCTAGATGTAAATATGTGAGTTTGCAAGTTGTTAGAATTATAAAGTTTTGATTAAACTAGTGTGGTTTTAAAAAGAAAAGTGTGTGGCTTGAGTGAGGGTCCTATCGCGAGCGCAACAAGTGTCGCAGGCACGATAGAACACTCTACCAGGAATTCTTTTTAGCAGTTGAATGTTGTGGAATTTAGCTATGTGATGGACAAGTGGCAGGGCTGGGGTTTAGACACATGTCTTAGATGAGTTATAGGAGGATTTATGTTGAATAAGTGGCATTTATGAGGTTGGTAGGCTTTACCCAATTACTCAAATTAAAAGGAATAAGAGGATGAGGAAGAACAATTAGCTATTACTTACCTAAATCGACTTAGAATTACAAAAAACTCACCCAAAAATGCAGCTAGAAAGGAAAGATCACATGAAAGTAAAGAAGCAAGGGGGAAGAAGATGAAGAACGAGGAAGAAAGGAAGAAACGGGAAAAGCAAAAAGGAAAAGTTGTTTCTCTCTCCTCTCTCCACACTATAAATATCTCCCTCACATGCCACATAGCAGCCTCCTACTTGAAGACTACCCCAAGACACACCCATTAACCATCCTCTTGCATACACCCAAACCAAACCTCAATTACATACACACTAATCCCTTACACACACTCACACCCAAGCAAAACCCCACAAATACATAGTATTATACATTAAACCATACACATACACAAAATAACACATGCCAAACTTGAACACGCACACACAATCACACATGCACAAGGCTCAAACAACCAGGGTGGGAACAGGGCGTTACAATACTCCCCTCCTAAACAAAATTTTGTCCTTGAAATTCTCACCTGATCAAAATAATTGAGGATGCTTAGCTCTCTTAACTTCTTCCGGTTCCCAAGTTGCCTCTTCAATTCCATGATGCTTCCAGACTACCTTAACCAACGAAATTTGCTTATTGCGAAGCTATCTGATCTCCCTAGCAAAAATTTCCTTTGGTTCTTTATTAAATGAGAAATCTGGCTGAACCCAAATATCTTGGAATTGTAACACATGAGATGGATCGGATCGGTAGCGGCGGAGCATAGACACGTGAAAAACATCGTGTAATTTAGCTAACTCCACTGGCAACGCTAACCGATAAGCTACCGGGTCAATCTTATCCAGGATCTCATAAGGTCCAACAAACCAAGGACTTAATTTCCCTTTCTTACCAAACCGAACAACTTTTTGCCAAGGCGATACTTTCAGGAATACCTTGTCACCAAACTCATATCGAATGTTCCCTCATTTCAAATCATCATAATATTGTTGTTTGTCTTTAGCTGCTTTCAAATTTCGTTGAACCACTATAATCTTTTCTTCCGTGTCTCCGACCAACTCTGGACCCACAACCGACCTTTTTGACAACTCAGTCCAACGCACTGGAGTTCTGCATTTTTGTCCATAAAGAGCTTCGTAAGGAGCCATTCCGATACTCACCTGATAATTGTTATTGTAAGCGAACTCCATCAAAGGCATATACTTATCCTAGTTACTTGAGAACTCTAAAGCACATCCCCGAAGCATATCTTGAAGAATTTGAATAACCCTTTCTGACTGACCATCGGTCTTGGGATGAAATGCAGTGCTGAAATTTGACCGAGTACCCAAAGCCGACTGTAATCCCTTCCAAAACTTTAACGTAAACCTCTGATCCCGATCAGACACAATAGAGATGGGAACTCCATAAAGCCTTACTATCCCATTCACATAGATCTCTGCTAGCTTGTCCATGGAATAATCTAACCGAACTGGCAAGAAGTGTGCTGACTTCGACAACTGGTCGACTATCACCCACACAGAATCATGCTTACGCTGTGTCATGGGAAAACCAACTACAAAGTCTCAGGTATATCCTATTTCTTCACTTGCAGCTGATAACATCCAGACCTTAAGTCTATCTTGGAGAATACACCTGCCCCTCTCAACTGATCAAACAAATCCTCAATTCTTTGTAGAGGATAACGATTCTTCACCGTTAATTTGTTCAACTGTCGGTAATCAATGCACATTCTCATGCTCCTATCTTTCTTCTTAACAAACAGAATTGGTGCTCCCCAAGGAGACACACTAGGCCTTATAAAGCCTCTGTCTAATAACTCTTGCAACTGAGTCTTTAACTCCTTCAACTCAGTTGGAGCCATACGATAAGGCGCTTTAGACACTGGCACTGTTCCAGGCACAACATCAATAGACAGTTCCACATCCCTCACTGGCGGTACACCAGACAATTCTTCTAGAAACACAAGAAACTCCCAAACTATGGGTATGTCCTGAATCCTCACTTGCTCTTGTTTAGAATCTAAAACAAGAGCCAAATAAGCCTCACACCGCTTCCTTAAACATCGATACGCTTGCATTGCTGATAACACATTAACGAGAGGATTAACACATATACCCCTCACGATCACTTTATTTCCTTCACTATTATAGAGTACCACTATCTTCTTCTTACAGTCAACTATCGCATTATGTTTACTTAACCAATCCGTACCCAATATTAAATGAAACTCATCAAAAGGCAATTCAATCAAATCAGCCAGAAATGCACAACTTTGCACTACTAAAGGACAGTCCCTATGCACTTTGTTCACATTCACATTACTCCCCAATGGATTTGTTACACATATATCATATTGCAAATATTCAGCATTAAGCATTTTATCACATATCCTCTTAGTGCACACATATGAATGAGTCAATCCGGGATCAATTAATGCAAACATCTCTACACCATAAAGTAAAAAGGTACCGGCTATAACCTCAGGTGCGTCTTGATCCTCTCGAGCCTTCATTGCATAAGCCCGAGCTGTTGCTACAGAAGGCCTATCCACAGTTTTTAATTCTGTTCCACCTCTAGACTGGCCTCCCCTGCCATGTCCTCTTCCTCTTCCTTTGTTAGCTGGTGGATAATTAGAAGCACCTCTACTCTACTATTGTTGATTCCCAGTAACTACATATGCCTTTGGACAATTTGCGATGAAATGATCGATGCTCCCACATCTAAAACATGCACTGGTTACTCTCTAGCATTCCCCTCGATGCCTTTTTCCATAATGAGAGCAGTCATGTACTTCACTCCCGGTACCAGATGTACCTCTACCAGTCCCAGACACAGCAGTTGTCCCTTACTTCTTACCACTACTCGCTAAACTATACACAGATTCAGCCGATGGTGCCATTTGAGAATACCTTGATCTCTTGCCTGAATGAGATCCACCGCGATTGGAATTCCTCTTCTGCATTTTTTCTTTTTGTATCTCCAAAGACCTTATAGAAAATTTACCTACGATCACATCGGGAGCATCCTCCTGATAACAGGCTCTCACTGCATAAACTCATCCTATAGGGCGACTATGTCCCTGAGGTGGTGGTGGAGGTCTAGCTGAAGTGTGGGAGGCTATCCCCCTGCCTCACCCTCTGGGTGCTGATGGACCTGCTCCTGGTGCTAGGGAGGTCACCGACTGGGGCACTGCATCTGGTCAATCTCTCACTAAATGCTCCTTGGATCAGCACTTAAAACATGCACCCGATAAATATCTGCACTCCCCAGGGTGAGATCTGCCACAATGGTCACACTGCTGTGGCACTCCTCTGCCTCTACCTCGAGGAGCACTCCCCACAGAAGATACTGGAACATAACTGCCGGTCGATTTCTTCTGACTGCGAGCCGGTGCTGCTGATCCCCTACTCTGGGATGGTGGTGGCCTTCGAGAACTTTTACTCTGACTACTTGCTCCACTAAATTGGCCTGGTTTCCTTTTTTGTTGAAACCGTGCCTGTCTATCGGCTTCATCAGTCTGAGCTGCTTCCACTTTAATAGCTACTGCAACTAATGATCTCAGATTTGGATGATTCTGACCACTAACTATCTGCTTGATTTTGTTGTGAAGGCCACGCTCAAACCTCTCCATTAATCTAGGCCCAGTCCTCAGCGAATCTTCAAGATAACGACTCAATCTCTCAAATTCCCTTTCATACTCCACCACAGTCCTATTGCCCTGCTTCAATCTCTAGAAGGCATCTTGCATTGCAGCTTTGTACTCCGCATTAATGTATTTCTTTTCAAATTGATCATTGAAAAACTCCCAATTCAACTGCAATTCTGGGACATACTTTTTGACTGAGTACCACCATAAATAGGCTGGACCTTGCAATAATGCCACTGTACCCTCAAATTTCTCCTCTAGTGTACTGTGCAGAATTTCGAACAATCTCTTGGTTCGGAACAACCATTCTTCTACTTGCTCAGAAGTCACTAATTCTCTGCCAAAGAAGTCCTCAGCTCCCATCTTTTTAAGTTGCTCCAGAATTGGCTTTCTCTGTGTTGGAGCTGCTGCTGGCACTAGCACTGGCTGTTGTTATTGCTGTTGCTGCTAGTGTTGCTCCATGTCAATATGGATTCGGTGTTGAATGTAACCCGTCATCATAGTCAAAAATGAAGGTTGAGGTGGGGGTGGTGGCACCGACTGAGTAGATTTCTGTAGTAGAGTCTCAACTCGACCCACATTGGCCGAGGCTCCACTCTCGCCATCCCCAATACTAAAACTTCGATCGGATGCCATTAGTACACTATAAATATGGAGCAAGCATACATTAGTACTATAACAGAATGTTCACTTCCTTTGGCATGTATATACAATAACTTAACAATCCCCACTCTGATCTTAGAATTGCCTAAACCTTTGCTATTATACTAAAATAAATGTAACACCCTTATACCCTATACGTATACTGCTGATTTAGCAATACTGTGCAATTACCATGATCTGTTAATTGTTATTCGCTTAATGGAATTGCGGGTAAAATTTTTTTTCCTACACTTGTTATCAATCTTATAATGTCACTTGTCTTTTAATCACTTATTTAATTGCATACCATTTAAGCAATTTACACAAAATTACTTAGCTAACGATTGACCTATAACTGTCTTAGTTACTATTCATTTGGTATAAATTTCGACAGTATGATGGCTTGTGAATTGCACTACCCAAACCTGCATATTTGAAAAACCACAACCACGGCAAGGGCACAACAATAATAACATCCTATATCAATTCAATTCCCTTCCGCCTTCCATCACACAATTATAATAAAATCCACACAGATAATATAAGTATCATAATATTACATGCCAAATCCAAATACTAGTTTAAGTGTATATACATGCCAGATTCCAAAACATACATAAAACAAGAATAACTTCTGCTTCGTCCGCTTGCTCCACCAAAATACTGAGGTACGCTGCTCCAGTCCTATGGGGTACCTACACTCAGTCAAAAATAACTACATGCTGAGCATTAGAATGCCCAGTGATGGTTACCAATCTATAAATTTTCTAGGTAATTTTAATTAATTAACATACTTTAATTACATATTGTTATTATTCTGTCTTATTATTATTTATATTTAATTCACTTACCAAGTCACTTAATTAATCTCATATTTATTTAATTCTTCACTTATTCAATCACATAACTGTTATTACACTTAAATCTTTTTATTCCACTTTTCATTTTCTAAATTACATTTACCCTTATAATTTTTTTCAAAGTTTCCAATTCTATCCTTATCTTTTCTATTAATTCCACTTATATCCTCACTATTATACACAATTACAAAAATACCCTTATTTATTCAATATTTAAACTATTAGTAACTTTTAATCTCTTTTTCCACTTTTATTGTCACACCCCGTTTACCCCCTAGTAGTATGAGCCTGTCTGTGTGTGTATCACCCCCTTCTCATACGTAGGCGATCCCATCCGATAAGGAGTGAGATGCCGTATGAGTCAAGGTGTCACCAAACAATAGCAAAGCAAAAACATACATTCATGCATAACATACATTCAGAAATACGGAATAATTAAAAATTTTACATGCAGAAAGCAAAAGCTGATCATGCATTACTATAATAAACTATTACAATAATGATCTGATCAACTAGCTGATACAAAATAATATTACAGGTCCCAAAATATAATTACAAAACCGGAAGCTGATACATAAGAGTTCTATACAAAAAGAATCATCAACTATACAAAATAAGCCATACACTAAAAACTTCCTGTGTTGGCTTGATGACGGCGACTCTCGAATCAAACTCCTTCCGCACCTGCACGGGTAAAAACGCCGTGCTAAGCGATAAACGCTTAGTGGGGAAACACACATAAATAATGGACGGCCATTCACAATGGTCGTCAAGGCAATTCACATTCACAAGGACAATATACAAAGGCTAAACATAATCCATATAAACATGCTCATATAATAAAGCCATACAATCAATATTTCATAATCATATTCATTCAGAAATAAACCGATATACATTACATCGATATACTCATTCAGATAATCCATTTATAGCCAAATCAGATCAGAGCAGTTCAAATAAACATTCAAAGAACACCTGCTGACTCTAGGTAGTGGATAACGAGTGTACAGACAGTACTTTCCGGGTACGAGCCGATTACAGACAGTACATTACGGGTAAGAATCGATTAAACCATTATACTTTAACTTTCACAGATATTTTCAAAAGGGACCTTATACAAGATCCAATACATAAAGGGTTCGCGAGGAACCAAACGGGGACCTGATCGGGGTCCAAACAGAACTATAGGCTGCAGCTAACAGACTCTATTAGGCATGCCTAACTATCCACTTACTCGACTCTAGCAGGTTATGCGTCATTCAAATCACATTTCAGAGTACGGAATATAATTCATCAGAAAATCATGGTATCATTAAAATCAAAGCATAAGAAAGTATGACATGCATCATACAACAGTATAAGTCCATTCGGAAATAAACACCAAATTCATTTCTGAGTTACAAACCGGGAAATTTCGGAAAAAGGGCTGAGCGGGGTAACGGGTGAGGTTGGCTGGTCACGAGGCGTGACTTGCCTCCTCACAGGGCAGGTCACGAGTCGTGACTGAGGGTCACGCCTCGTGACTTGCTCTGTCCCTTGCAGATCACGCGGTGTGATCTCGCTGATCACGCGATGCTCACGCTGGTCACGAGGCGTGACTGGAAGTCACGTCTCGTGACTGGCTGTCACGCGACGTGCCTTCTCACAGGCCGGTCACGAGTCGTGACTGGAAGTCACGTCTCGCGACTGACTTCATTTCAGCTGGTCACGAGTTGTGACAGGCAGCCACAACTCATGACTAGCCTCAAACTGGCAGGTCACAAGTCATGACATGAGGTCACGTCTCGTGACTTGCCTCTCTTCTTGGCTATTCACGCGACACGATCTGGAGAACGGGATTTTTAACAGTATCGATTCCCAGATTTTCCAGAATTTCCCAAAACAAAGAAAACACTCCAAATTCGATTAAAAGTCATTCAAACCTGTTCTTACCTTACAGAAGACATCCCAATTGACATAAACAACATACATACAACTCAATTTAGCATTTAAACAACCAAATCAAGAATATGTGCACTCAAGCTCTTCAAAAACATAAACCCTAGAATTTTACAGTAAGCTCAAAATCACATAAATCACAATCAATAATTCCCAAACCTGGTATCTAAGCTTCTAACACTTAGTCCCACTGCTCCCAGCAACCTCCTTGGCTTTGGGATCGCGAGGAGCTTCAGCTAAACACAAACATTCAACAATGCAACCCTAAGTTAAACCTAAACTCAAGGAAGAAGAAGATGATAAAATAAATGAAAACTAAGATGAAAAATACAGTGACTTACCAACAAAATGCCAAGGGAATGGTTGATTTCCATTAACAGTAGCTTAATCCCAAACTAGGGTTTCAAACTAAGAGCAAAGAAGAAGATGAATCAAAGAGGAAGAAGAATCGGGAAATAAGAAATGAATTCCTACTTTTCCCATTTCCTTTTCTCTATTAACTCTTCTTTTTCCTATCCCTACATTTGTCACCTTCCTGTTGGTGGGAACCAACCACTCATACCAAATTAATATGCACTACACACACTCTACACAATCCTAACTTATGCATACCCTACTATGGTATGAACACGCACACATACAAGTATATCCCAACTTAAAACACCATAATATGATATGCTCATGTGCACACAATTATTTCTTAATTAACTCACACATTATTGCTATACATGCACCCACATACTAACAAAACCCAAAATATGCATTTTTACCAAAAATAGCCTTATGCTATGCGGAACACATGCGAATGCTTACACATACAGACAGACAGACAGGCTCATTCTACTAGGGGCAAATGGGGTGTGACAGTGTGAGCATGCATTTGCATGTGTTCGGCATATCATAAGGGTATTTTGGTAAAAATGAATGTTTTTGGGGTTTTATTATCATATGGAAGTATGTTTGGCATTAGAGTGTGAATTAGTTAGGAATGCATAATGTGTGTGTTCATACCATTGTAAGGTGTGCATTAGTTAGGATATGTTTATGTGTGTGTGTTCATACCATTGTAGGGTGTTTTAAGTTGGGAGTGCATTATGTGTGAGTAGTGTATGTTTGTTGGGTGTGAGTGATTGGTTTCCACCAATAGGAAAGTGATAAGTGTAGGGTTAGGGAAAAAGATGAGTTAGTAGAGAAGGAAAAGTGGGAAAGGCAGAGACTCAATTCTTTTTCCCGATTCTTCTTCTTCTTCTTTAGCTCATCTTCTTCCTTTGCTCTTATTTTGAAACCCTAGCTTGAATCAAGCTGCTATTAGTGGAAATCAATCATCTCCTTGGCATTCTTTTGGTAAGTTAGTGCATTTTCATCTTGTTTTCTATTTGTTCATCTTCTTCTTCTTATTTTCTGGGTTTAGATTTAACTTAGGGTTTGCATTTTAGGGTGTTCTTTGATGTGTTGTGCTTAGCTGAGGCTCCTCGCGATCCCAAGGGCAAGGAGATTGCTGGAAGTAGTGGAGCTAAGTGATTTGAAGCTAAGGATTTCAGGTTTGGGATTTTAATTTGAGAAATTTACTTGAATTTGAACTTACTATAATTTTTAGGGTTTGTGTTCTTGAGAGACTTGGATATGTTTATGCCTGATTTTGGTTGTTTTGATTGCTGAATTAAGTTGTATTTATGCCGTTTATAATGTATGGGAAATCTACTGGAAGGTAAGATGAGATTTGTATTATTTTGAGCCACTTCGGAATTGATTTTAGGGAGTTCTGGGAATTCTTGGAACGGAAAATCACGATCATAAGATGAGATTTGTATTATTTTGAGCCACTTTCGTTTCCAGTGTGTGTGTGTGGCATGACTAGCCAAGTGACTGCTAGGCACGAGTGGTGACTGCCAGTCACGACTCATGACCAGCGAAGAGAGGCCAGTCACGAGTGGTGACTGCCAGTCACGACTCATGACCAGCCAAGAGAGGCTAGTCACGAGTGGTGATTACCAGTCACGACTCATGACCAGCCAAGAGAGGTCGTGACTGCCAGTCATGACTCGTGATCAACCAAGAGAGAAGGCCAGTCACGAGTTGTGACTGCCAGTCACGACTCGTGACCGGCCAACCTTGTTGGTCACCTCTGTTCGGCCTATTTTCTGAAATTTTTGCCCAGTTTTAACTAAAATGAATTTCGTATCTCTTCTAAAGGGAATTATACGACTGTATGATACATGTCATACTCTTATGTGCTTTTATATGAGTGATACCATGATTCTTCAGATAAATTGTATGCTATACTCTGAAATATGATTTGAATGATGCATAACCTACCAGAGTTAAGTAAGTGGATAGTAAGGCATGCCTAATAGAGTCTTTTAGCTGCAGCCCTCAGTTCAGTTCGGACCCCGATCCGGTCCACGTTTTGTTCCTCGCGAACCCCTTAGTATTTGGATCTCATTTAAGGTCCTCTCAGTAAAAATATTGTGTTAATGATAAAAATGAAATGACTTTTGATTTGTACCGGTAAGGTACCCTCAGTAATCGATTCGTACCCGTAAGGTACCCTCTGTACACTCGTTATCCACTACCTCGAGTCAGCAGGTGTTCGTTTGGTTTGCTTTGCTCTGTTATGACTATATAAATGTGATATCTAAATGAGTATAATGATGAGATGTATGTTCAATTATTATGGATATGAATTTGAGATGCAGAATGTATGGCTTTAATTTGTGAGCATGTTTATTTGGATTATGTTATGAATTATTGTGCATGCCATTATGAATGTGTTATGCTTTGACGACCATTGTGAGTGGCAGTCCATATCTTGTGTGTGTTTCCCCACTAAGCGTTTATCGCTTAGGACGGTGTCTTTACCCGTGCAGGTGCGGAAGGAGTTTTGCTTTGAGAGAGTCGCCGCAGTCAAGCCAACACAGAAGGTTTTAGTGCAGGGCTTAGCTTTTGTAATCTTTGATGATTCTTTTTGTATAGAACTCTCATGTATCAGTTTCGTTATAGCTTCTGCTTATGTACTTACATTTTGGATATGTAATATTTTTTGTATCAGCTAGTTTGATCAGAACATTATTGTAATGGTTTTGTTATATTAATACATGATCAGCTTTCGCTTCTTTTTCCTTAAAGTTTTTATTTATCCCGTATTTCTGTATGTATGTTATGAATGAATGTATGATTTGCTTTGTATCTGCGTTGTGGCACCTTGACTCATACGGCATCTCACTCCTTATCGGATGGGATCGCCTACGTATGGGCAGGGGGTGTTACAGTTTTTTGTATTAGAGCCTAGGTTTAGGCGTTTTTGGGTGTTGTTTGTTTTGTTGATGTGTCGAGGTGTATAGATGTGTATGTGTCTAGATCTGTGTTGAGGTGTATTGATGTGTATGTGTCTAGATCTATGTTGTTCCATGTAGATCTGTCTTATACCAATTTGAAGATGAAAGATGTGCAGTTTGAGGTCGGAGACAAAGTTTTCCTTAAGGTTTCACCTTGGAGGAAAGTGCTTAGGTTTGGTAAGAAAGGCAAGCTTAGTCCTCGCTTCATTGGTCCTTGTGAGATTTTGGCTAAGGTTGGTCCGGTAGCCTATAGATTGGCTCTACTGATGGAGTTGGCAAAGTTGCACGATGTGTTCCATGTTTCGATGCTTCATCGGTACAGATCAGATCCTTCGCATGTTCTTTCGGTTCAGGATGTGCAAGTGCAGCTAGATTTTTCATATGATGAGGAACCGAGAGCCATTCTAGCTCGTGAGGTGAGACAATTGAGAAGTAAACAAATCCCATTTGTAAAAGTGTTATGGAACCATCATGGAGTTGAGGAAGTGACTTGGGAACCAGAAGAGCTGATGAGAGCTCAGTATCCGCAGTTGTTCAGTTCAGGTGAGAATTTCGAGGAAGAAATTCTTATTAGTTGGGGAGAGTTGTCACACCCCGTTTGCCCCCTAGTAGTATGAGCATGTCTGTGTGAGCATGCATTTGCATGTGTTCGGCATATCATAAGGGTATTTTGGTAAAAATGCATGTTTTTGGGGTTTTATTAGCATATGGAAGTATGTTTGGCATTAGAGTGTGAATTAGTTGGGAATGCATAGTGTGTGTGTTTATACCATTGTAAGGTGCGCATTAGTTGCGATATGTTTATGTGTGTGTGTTCATACCATTGTAGGGTGTTTTAAGTTGGGAGTGCATTGTGTGTGAGTAGTGTATGTTTGTTGGGTGTGAGTGATTGGTTTCCACCAATAGGAAAGTGACAAATGTAGGCTTAGGGAAAAAGATGAGTTAGTAGAGAAGGAAAAGTGGGAAAGGCAGAGACTCAATTCTTTTTCCAGATTCTTCTTCTTCTTCTTTAGCTCATCTTCTTCCTTTGCTCTTATTTTGAAACCCTAGCTTGAATCAAGCTGCTGTTAGTGGAAATCAATCATCTCCTTGGCATTCTTTTGGTAAGTTAGTGCATTTTCATCTTGTTTTCTATTTGTTCATCTTCTTCTTCTTATTTTCTGGGTTTAGATTTAACTTAGGGTTTGCATTTTTTGGTGTTCTTTGATGTGTTGTGCTTAGCTGAGGCTCCTCGTGATCCCAAGGGCAAGGAGATCGCTGGGAGTAGTGGAGGTAAGTGATTTGAAGCTAAGGATTTCAGGTTTGGGATTTTTGTTTGAGAAATTTACTTGAATTTGAACTTACTGTAATTTTTAGGGTTTGTGTTCTTGAGAGACTTGGATATGTTTATGCCTGATTTTGGTTGTTTTGATTGCTGAATTAAGTTGTATTTATACCATTTATAATGTATGGGAAATCTACTGGAAGGTAAGATGAGATTTGTATTGTTTTGAGCCACTTCGGAATTGATTTTGGGAGTTCTGTGAATTCTGGGAATTCTGGGAACGGAAAATCACAATCCTGGTGAATTTCCGTTTCAAGTGTGTGTGTGGCGTGACCAGCCAAGAAGAGAGGACAGTCACGAGTGGTGACTGCCAGTCACGACTCGTGACCAGCCAAGAGAGGCCAATCACGAGTGGTGACTGCCAGTCACGACTCGTGACCAGCCAAGACAGGCCAGTCAGAAGTGGTGACTGCCAGTCACTACTCGTGACCAGCCAAGAGAGGAGGCCAGTCATGAATAGTGACTGCCAGTCATGACTCGTGACCAGCCAAGAGAGTAGGACAGTCACGAGTTATCACTGCCAGTCACGACTTGTCACCGACAAACCTTGTTTGTCACCTCTGTTCGGCCTCATAGAGTCTTTTAGTTGCAGCCCTCAGTTCAGTTCGGACCCCGATCCGGTCCACGTTTTGTTCCTCACGAACCCCTTAGTATTTGGATCTCATTTAAGGTCCCCTCAGTAAAAATATTGTGTTAATGATAAAAATGAAATGACTTTTGATTTGTACCGGTAAGGTACCCTCAGTAATCGATTCGTACCCGTAAGGTACCCTCTGTACACTCGTTATCCACTACCTCGAGTCAGCAGGTGTTCGTTTTGTTTGCTTTGCTCTGTTATTACTATATAAATGTGATATCTGAATGAGTATAATGATGAGATGTATGTTCAATTATTATGGATATGAATTTGAGATGCAGAATGTATGGCTTTAATTTGTGAGCATGTTTATTTGGATTATGTTATGAATTATTGTGCATGCCATTATGAATGTGTTATGCCTTGACGACCATTGTGAGTGGCCGTCCATATCTTATGTGTGTTTCCCCACTAAGCGTTTATCGATTAGCACGGTGTCTTTACCCGTGTAGGTGCGGAAGGAGTTTTGTTTTGAGAGAGTCGCCGCAGTCAAGCCAACACAGAAGGTTTTAGTGTAGGGCTTAGCTTTTGCAATCTTTGATGATTCTTTTTGTATAGAACTCTCATGTATCAGTTTTGTTATAGCTTCCGCTTATGTACTTACATTTTGGATATTTAATATTTTTTGTATCAGCTAGTTTGATCAGAACATTATTGTAATGGTTTTGTTATATTAATGCATGATCAGCTTTCGCTTCTTTTTCCTTAAAGTTTTTATTTATCTCGTATTTCTGTATGTATGTTATGAATGAATGTATGATTTGCTTTGTATCTATGTGGTGGCACCTTGACTCATACGACATGTCACTCCTTATCGGATGGGATCGCCTACGTATGGGTAGGGGGTGTTACATTTATCCTCATTTAACTGATCCAATTACAATTATACCCTTTCGATTTCATTTTTTAGCTCATTAACTTACAATTTATCCAATTTATATTTTAGTCCCTATTTTATCACTTTTTCACTGTTTTCCTTATTTTAACCCCATATTTCATTAAAATTACCATTTTACCCGTCCATTTACACTTTTAACTAATGTTCACCAATTTTCACCAACTTTTGGTAAATCTACCATTTTACCCCGAAACTTTCTATTTTCTTCATTTTAGTTCTATTTTCAGCAATTTCATTATTTTAATCATTTTTATCGCATATTTACCAATATGCCCCTAGTATAGATCCGGTAGAAAATTTACTGATCGAATATGTGGGAGATGGGCCTCACAGACCGATTGCACTATAAAATGATCCCAGTAGGGTCATTGTCACTGCACTGCACTATACAAAACACTGATTATCACAGAACACTGTGATAAGCCTTCATTGGCCTATCAATAGTGAGTCACCATGACTCATGCCGCGGAGTGGAATCCCTATGGTTAGCCAATTAAATCCTGGACTAGATTTCACTACCAGACAACTACTAAGGGTAATATTTTCTCAAAATTCATATAAGAATCACTTTATGTCAATATGTAAAATTCATCATACATCTCATTTTCACATGCCACTTTTCATACACACTCATTTGTCATTATATAGTCACTTTATGCCACTATTTTGCATATATTGTCAAAATACACACATATATTTCCACATATATCATTCGGCCAAAGGTACCATTTTCCATACCATGCACTATAATTTTATTTAACCACTCAATTACACTTATTACATGTTAAACATACCTTGTATAACAATTACATGCCAAAAATCACCTTAGAATTCACTAATTTCCTTAATGTTCAATTCGGCCACACTTAGGTTTTTCATACCACTTTGATTTAATTTCATCTTATCTTGTTTATACACTAATTTAAGCCTACTAAACATAACTATCAAGTTAGTTTTAATTAATCACATCATTATCTTATATCCATACCTAAACATAACCTAAAAATTAACACAAATCATAGGAAATATGTAGATTTAGTAACCAAAAACCTCAATTCCAAGCTTTAGATCACTCTAGGATTGCTTTTCTTTCCCTTTAGATTGAGAAATCTCTTCCTCACCTTGATTTCCTACATGGGCCGAATACAAACATCCACATAACTTCAAAATGAAGTTTCCAATGTAAAATATAACATCATAAACGTGTTCTATAGGCCCAAAAACCCCTATAGGGACCAATAAACTCAATTAAAAACTCCTAAATCATAAACCCAAAAACTTACCCTAAACCTTGAACACTTGATTTATCCAATTTCCAGTGCCCAATTTAAACTCCGACTACTTCAATATGATAGTAGAGAGGTTGAATATGAGGGAAAATTGAAGAAAAAATTGAGGAGAAGAGAAGAGAAGAGGTTCGGCCTTGAGAGGAAAGAAGAGAGGCAGTGGTTGCTGCATTTCTCTAGAGAAATCCAGCCAATTCACTCCTCATATAGTCCTTAAATGAACCAAACCGGTCCAACCAAGGTGGTCCGACCGATTTAAACCAAAATTTCGGTTTTTGGGTTTATTTTGCACTTTTTCAAAGTATCTATATGTTACCCTCATTATTTTAACTTCTAACTAATTCCATTGTTCTTATAACATCAAAAATAGGTTTTTTACAAATTTTTAGCTCAATCGGAGTCCATTTGGGCACCGGTTCACTTAAATCGTTTCGATTCGATCAATTTTTCTTCTGTCGTAAATTACAACTCTAAAGCTGTCCAAATTCACTGATAACACTTCCACTATATTATTTTACACACTTAACATATATTAGGCCATTTTAACCACTAATAACCCCTTTGTCAAATCTCGGTCAAACCCCGGTTCAAATTGAACCGAACCGGAGACCAACTTCAGAATGACTTTCGGAGGACGATTTAACTACGTTTTCAATTCTGATTTCACCAATAGACTCCTTATGACCCACAGATCATTTTCACGAAATTAGAATCTTTCGGGCGCCGGACAGCCTGGTTCGCTGTATAGCCACCACGGTGTCACCTGACCCGGAATCATTATAATTTTAACATACTTAACAATGAACTCCGACACTGGTAAACTCACTCCGTACACTGTTTGACACTACGATTATCATGGTAACACTGGAATAATGCACTGACACTTCTAGAACGGTATTTGGGCCACTACAATTCTACCCCCCTTAAAGAAAATTTCGTCCTCGAAATTTACCTGAACGGAAAAGCTGTGGATACTGCTATTGCATGGTTGCTTCAGGCTCCCATGTCGCTTCTTCCATGTTGTGATAATTCCAGAGTACTTTCACTAAAGGAATCTGCTTATTTTTGAGTTGTCTGACCTCTCTGGCTAAAATCTTCACTGGATATTCTTCATAAGTCAGGTCATCTTGCACTTGCACTTCTTCAGGTTCAATCACATGGTTTGGATCAGATCCATATCTTCTCAGCATCGACACATAGAATACATCATGGATATTCTCCAAGGCCTATGGAAGCTTTAACCTGTATGCCACTGGTCCCACTCGTTGAATCACTTCATAAGGCCCAATGAATCTAGGTGACAACTTACACTCCTTCCCAAATCTCAGAACTCGCTTCCCTGGAGAAACCTTCAAGAACACTTTGTCAGCCACTTGAAATTCTATATCTTTCCTCTTCAAGTCAGCATAGGATTTCTGTCTGTAACTAGCTTCCTTCAGTCGCTGCTTGATCACTTTAACCTTTTCTTCGGTTTCTCTAATCGAATTTGCCCCCACTAGCTTGTTCTCACTCAATTCTGTCCAACACAAAGGAGTTCTGCACTTCCTGCCATACAAAGTTTCGTATGGGGCCATCTTAATACTGGATTGATAGCTGTTGTTGTATGCAAATTCTGCCAAGGGCAAGTATCTTTCCCAACTATCTTTAAATTCCAGCACAGAACATCTGAGCATATCCTCCAATATCTGGATCACTCTTTCTAATTGACCATCTGTCTGTGGGTGGAAAGCAGTACTGTAGTGCAATCTGGTACCCAATGCTTCATGTAGCTTCTTCCAAAACTGGGAAGTGAAATGGGGATCTCGATTTAAAATTATAGAGGTGAGTACACCATGCAACCTCACTATCTCATTGATGTACAATTTCTCAATGGAAAGTCTCCTCTCATTGGCAAGAAATGGGCAAACTTAGTGAGTCTGTCGATAATCACCCAAATTGCATCATGTTTCCTTCGGGTGAGAGGTAACCCTATCACAAAATCCATAGTCACTTGATCCCACTTCCATTCGGGTATGGTGATAGGCTGGAGTAACCCATATGGCACTTGATGTTCTGCTTTCACTTGTTGACATATTAAACATTTTGCCACAAAATCTAACACATCCTACTTCATTCCTGGCCACCAATAATGCATCTTCAAGTCTTGATACATTTTATTACACCCTGGGTGCATAGCATAACTACTGTGGTGTGCTTCAGTCAAAATACTTTTCTTTAATTCTGGTTGATTTGGCACATATAGTCTTTATTTGTAGTATACACTACCATCTGGAGCCACTGTGTAATCATCACTACCACTATTTTTCACTCAATCTATCACTGCAGTCAACTTGTCATCTTGCTTCTGGGTGACTTTATCTTGCTGCATAAAGTCAAGCTTGACTTATAACTCAGGTATTAATGCTCCACCGTCAGCTATATCAAGCTTCACATTCATAGCTTTCAATGTTGCCATTAACTTTCAGCTAAGTGCATCAGCCACTATATTAGCTTTCCCTGGGTGATAATCAATGAAACATTCATAATCCTTTATCAATTGAAGCCATCTTCGCTGTCTAAGATTAAGCTCCTTTTGGGTGAGCAAGTATTTCAAGCTTTTATGATCTGTGAAGATATAACACTTTTCACCATAAAGGTAGTGCCTCCAAATCCTCAATGCAAACACTATGGCTACTACCTCAAGATCATGTGTGGGGTAGTTCCTTTCATGATTCTTAAGCTGGCAGGAGGCATAAGCTATCACTTTTCAATCCTGCATCAGTACACACCCCAAACCATTCAAAGATGCATCACTATAGATTGTGAAGTCTTTACCTAATTCGGGTTGAGTTAACACTGGAGTTTCTGTTAACATTTTCTTAAACTTGTCAAAACTGGCTTGACACTTTTCTATCCACTCAAAATTTGCCTTTTTCTACAATAGGCGTGTTAAAGGTGCTGCAATGAGAGAAAAACCTTTAACAAACCTTCTGTAATAGCCTGATAAACCCATTAAACTTCTAATTTCAGTGACATTCTTGGGTGTTCTCCACTACAACGCAGCTTCAATCTTCTTAGGATCCACCTTGATAGCTTCAGCTGACACAACATGACCATGGAAAGACACTTCATTCAACCAGAAATCACACTTGCTAAACTTGGCATGCAGCTTCCTGTCTCTGAGAGTCTGCAATACAATTCTCAAATGATTATCATGCTCTTGTAGAGTCTTTGAATACACCAGGATGTCATCAATAAAAACCACTAGGAACTGATCTAAATATGGATGGAAGATCCTATTCATAAGGTCCATAAAAGCTGTTGGTGCATTCGTGAGTCCAAAAGGCATTACTAGGAACCAATAGTGTCCATATCTAGTTCGGAAAGCTGTCTTGGGCACATCTTCTTCCTTTATCTTAAGTTGATGATAACCCAATCTCAAGTCAATCTTTGAGAATACACATGCACCCTTCAACTTGTCAAATAAGTCCTCAATACGTGACAATGGATATTTGTTCTTGATTGTCAGCTTATTCGGCTGCCGGTAGTCAATACACAATCTGAGAGATCCATCTTTCTTTTTCACGAACAACACTGAAGCTCCCATGGCGATACACTAGGACTAATGAAACCTTTCTCAAGCAATTCTTACAGTTTAATCTTCAATTCTTTCAACTCTGTTGGGGCCATTCTGAATGGAGCAATGGAAACTGGTTCAGTTCCCGAAGCTATAAGAATGGAGAATTCAATCTCTCGATTTGGTGGCAAGCCTGGAAGATCTTATGGGAACACATCTTGAAACTCACACACTATAGGCACATCTGATAGATTAGGTGACCCCTTCTTTGCTTCCACTGCATAGCATAAATATGCCTCATAACCTTTTCTGATCAACCGCTTTGCTGCTGTGGCTGATATAACATCAGACAGATAATCTGGTCTTTAACCTACCACTGTTATTTCTCGATCACCTAGAGTCTTAAGGGTCACTCTCTTTCTTTTACAGTCAACCATCACATGGTGAGTGGCTAACCAATCCATTCCCAAACTGACATTAAACTCTTTGAAGGGTATCTCAATCAGATTAATGGGGAAAACACAATTATGAACACTGACGAGACAATTTCTATACACCCGATTCACTATCACACTATGACCCAATGGGTTGCTCACTAGGATATTATGATCTAAGGTGGAACTATCTAACCCATTTTCACGTGCAATATCTGTGCTAATATATGAATGTGTGGACCCAGGATCTATAAGTGAATACACTGAATCAGAAAATATAGAAAATTTACCTACGATCACATCTAGAGCATCCTCCTGATCCCGGCCTCTCACTGCATAAGCTCATCCTATAGGGCGACCCTGTCCCGGAGGTGGTGCTAGAGGTCTAGCATAAGTGTGGGAGGCTATCCCCCTGCCTCACCCTCTAGGTGCTGATGGACCTGCTCCTGGTGTTGGGGAGGTCACCGACTGGGGCACTGCATCTGGGCAATCTCTCAATAAATGCTCCTTGGACGCGCACTTAAAACATGCACCTGATAAATATCTGCACTCACCAGGGTGAGATCTGCCACAATGGTCACACTGCAGTGGCACTCCTCTGCCTCTAGCTCGAGGTGCACTCCCCACAAAAGATGCTGTGACATTACTGCCGGCTGGTTTCTTCTGGCTGCAAGCCGGTGCTAGTAATTCCCTCCTCTTTGATGGTGGTGGCACTCGAGACCTTTTACTCTGACTACTTGCTCCACTGGATTGGCCTGGTTTCATTTTCTATTAAAACCGTGCCTGTCTCTTGGCTTCATTAGTCTGAGCTGCTTCCACTTTAATAGCTGCGGCAACTAATGATCTCAGATTTGGATGATTCTTACCACTAACTATCTGCTTGATTTTGTTGTGAAGGCAACGCTCAAACCTCTCCACTAATCTAGGCCCAGTCCTCAGTGCATCTTCAAGATAACTACTATATCTCTCAAATTCCCTTTCATACTCCACCACAGTCCTGTTGCCCTGCTTCAATCTCCAGAAGGCATCTTGCATTGCAGCTTTGTACTTCGTACCAATGTATTTCTTTTCGAATTGATCAATGAAAAACTCCCAATTTAACTGCTCATCTGGGACATGCTTTCTGACTGAGTCCCACCAAAAATAGGCTAGGCCCTGCAATAACGCCACCGTACCCTCAAATTTCTCCTCTAGTGTGCTGTGGAGAATTTTGAACAATCTCTTGGTTCAGAACAACCATTCTTCTACTTGCTCAGAAGTCACTTATTCTCTGCAAAAGAAGTCCTCAGCTCCCATCTTTTTAAGTTGCTCCAGGATTGGCTTTCTCTGTTTGGAGCTGCTGGTGGCACTGGCACTGGCTGTTGTTGTTGCTGTTGCTCTTGGTGTTGCTCCAATTCAATATGGACTCGGTGTCGAATGTAATCTGTCATCATGGTCAAAATTTCAGGCTGAGGTGGGGGTTGTTTCACTGACTGAGTAGATTGCTGTCGTAGAGTCTCAGCTCGACCCACACTGGCCGAGGCTCCACTCTCACCATCCCCAACACTGAAACTTCGATCGGACGCCATTGGTAAGCTATAAACAAGGAGCAAGCATACATCAGTACTATGAAAAAAATATTCATTTCCATTGGCATGTATATATATTCACTTAACAATCCCCACTGCGATCTTAGAATCGCGTAAACTTTCGCTCTGATACAAAAATAAATGTAACATCCTTATCCCTATAGGTATACTGCTGACTTAGCAATACTGTGTAATTATCATGATCGGTTAATTGTTATTCATTTAATGGAATTGCGGGTAAATTTTTTTTCCTACGCTTGTTATCAATCTTAAAATGCCACTTGTCTTTTAATCAATTATTTGATTACATACCATTTAAGCAATTTACACAAAATTACTTAGCTACCAATTGACCTATAACTTTGTTAGTTACTATTCATTTGGTATAAATTTCGGCAGTATAACGGCTTGTAAATTGCACTACCCAAACCTGCACATTTGAAAAACCATAGACCCGACAAGGGCACAACAATAATAACATCCTATATCCATTCAATTCCCTTCTGCCTTCCATCGTACATTCATAATAAAATCCACACAGATAATATAAGTATCATAATATTACATGCCAAATCCAAATGCTAGTTTAAGTGTATATACATGCCAGATTCAAAAACATGCACAAAATAAGAATAACTTCTACTTCGTCCGCTTGCTCCACAAAAATACTGATGTACGCTGCTCCAGTCCTATGGGGTACCTACATGCAATTAAAAACAACTACGTGCAGAGCTCCGTTCGGCGTGAAGAGTCTGGTTGAATTGTAAATGTTTCTTCAGTAACTTACTCTGCTTTAATTTCTCACTAATGCATAACTCATGTTCTTATGATTGTCTAGATATGATAATGTTTGACTTGTGATTTTGAGTTAGTGAGTGTATTAATTTTCTTGAGAATGTGGTGAGCCTGAAGTGTCATAGTAGTGGATAAATAAGCATGCTTATAAAGGGATAGTGAGTGCAGCTGCCCATATCGGCCTGCTCGGGTCTAGTGATACCGTTCACCTATATTAAGGGTCTAGTGAAAATGTTTTGAGATCCGGTCTCCCGTGTTGCCTCCGGGCTAATGAAAATGTTTTTGAGGCTTCGTTCTCCAATTTAGTGTTCTCCCGTATCCACCACCAGTGAAGTTCAGGCTGTTATGTGTTCTATTCGGTTTATATAGTGCTTGGTAGTGTTCTGTTTGGATTTGTGTGTAATAATATTCGGTTATATATTTCTGGCTATAGCTTTCCGTTTGAATTTATGTCTTGTTTTAGTGAATGTATTTTGTATATTTCTGACCCTCTAGTGTATGCATGTGATATTTTCGTATAGTATTTCTTTGTTTCATTTCTCCCGGCTAAGTGTTATCGCTTAGCACGGGATATTGTTTGTTTTCCCGTGTAGGTGGCAGGTTTTGTTCCAGTCAAAGTCGTGCATCTGCAGGGTCGGCCACATAGGAGTTGGAGTTTTATTTTGTTATCTGCTCCTGTACCTTTTTGTATATGTTATATTGATATTTTGTATTTGTTCAGATATTGTAAACTTTTGGGGTTTTGTACGTATATTGATAATTGTATTATTTTAAGATTTTATTGCTATTTTTGCGCATGTTTTGTTTATTAGTTTGTTCATTTTATTTGTCTGTTCGGGTTGTGCCGCTCCGCTAGGGGTGTTTCCTTAACGCTTCGGTTGGGGTGTTACATTTATTAGTATCATAGCATAGGTTTAGGCGGTTCTGGTTCCTCTTTGTATTTGTGTTGAGTCTTGTTTTGTGAGTTGGTCTAGCGTTATGGCCTAAAGCAGATGTGTCCTATCTAGAGTCTTGATGGAGTCCGATCCGAGCGAGAATGTAGGTGATTCAGCAGGCATTGTCAATCCGGTCGGTAATGTTAGCCCGGTCAGACGTGATAGACCTGCACATGAGCGTGTACCAGTTGAAGGTTCGAGATTTAGTTTTGAGAATCCGACATTAGTGCAAGGTTTGCTTCAGTTAGTGGATAGACTGACTGCTCCTAAGGC
Organism: Excoecaria cochinchinensis; assembly: GCA_947683425.1. Classification (NCBI taxonomy): domain Eukaryota; kingdom Viridiplantae; phylum Streptophyta; class Magnoliopsida; order Malpighiales; family Euphorbiaceae; genus Excoecaria; species Excoecaria cochinchinensis. Next base: position 6,915,873 of record CANTUQ010000076.1, on the reverse strand, counting down.
TCCTTCTGAGGTTTTGAGAAAGAGAGAAGCAGAAGAGTTTTATGGGACTTCTTTGGACCGATCGGATGTAGTAGAGTTCTTGTTAGAGAAGATTGATCAGATTCTGCAAGAGATCGGCTATCCTGCACATCAGAGAGTACCCTGTGCTATGTCGCTACTTCAAGGGCCGGCATACGACTGGTGGAAGCTTGTACTCCGCAACCCTCAAAGACCAGTTGAGATGACATGGGAATTCTTCGTGCAAGAATTTGAAAAGAAGTATGTGACTAAAGCTTATCGAGAGGCAAAATAGAAAGAGTTTATCCGTCTGAAGCAGCGGAGCATGTCAGTGAGTGAATATGAGAAGGAGTTAGGCAAGCTAAGTAAGTATGTGCATGAGATGTTGTTGACCGAGGAATTTAAGTGTAGACATTTTGAAGATGGTTTGATAGAGGTAATTCGAGGGCCATTATCGGCCATGACAGTTATGCAACCGGTTACCTACTATCAGCTAGTGGCAGGGGCGATGAAGTTAAAAGAGTCGAAGGTGATTAAGTAGAGAAGTGAGCAAAAGAGAAGCGCCCCGGACAGTGCATTGGTAGTTGGCAAATGGGCTAAAGGTAATCCGATCGGACAAGTGATGAAAGGGATCGTGCGAGTGCCTGCAGAAGTGGGAAGCGTAGCTCCGCCTTTTAGCAAGGGAAGTGTTGTCCCGGAATGTGAGTATTATCAGAAGCACCATTGGGGCGAGTGCCGGAGGATGACAAGGGCATGTTTCAAGTGTGGAAGCAAGGAGCACATGTTGGCTAGCTATTCGAAAAGAAGAGAGATGAAAGAACAGTCTGAGAGTCAAGCAAATGAAGAAAGAGCTAGAACAGCCAGAAGTAGTAGAGGCAGTGGTAGACTCGGTCACGTTCCATCGAAAATGGTGCAGCGACCAGAGACGACTGGAGGGTTTGTGAAGCCGCGTGTGTTGCCATGATTAGAGGGGATACTCCTGAGCTAGCAGGTCCTTTCGGTAAGTATTGAATCGTTGAGTTTGTTCATGTTTTGATTTTGGGTTGTGAGCGGACTGACGGGGAAATTTTGAAGATGAAATTTCTTAAGGGGGAGAGATTGTAACGACCAAGAAAGGGCCTAGATGGAATTTTTGTCTTTGACCGAAAATTTTGAAGTATTTTCGGTATTTGATTTTTTGGAATTAGAATTTCGAGGGACATAATTGAAGAGTTAAATAAAGTTTTAATTGAAAGAATTTTTATTAGTGATTTATTTGTAATTGGGTAAGGATTTATTAGAATTTTGCTAGGGATCTAAATGAAGTTAGAGAGGAGGTCTAATGGGAGAGAGACAAGTGGCTTAGTAGGTGAGTGCATTAATGTGGATTTGAAAGAGAGAGATGAGTGGGAAGGAAAAAGGGAGTTTGCTTCTCGTTAAAGCATTCTTCATCTTCCTGTCCTTTCCAATTTTTCCTCTCCTTTCGCAAGTTTTTGCTCACCATGTGCTTGGTTTAGTTCTTCCAGTTTGAGTGAGATTTGTTATGTTTGAGCTAGTTCTGAGGTAAATAGTTGGTTCGGCATCATCTTCTTCTTCTTCTTCTTCTTTTTCGTTTTCTGTTTTTCGAAGGTTGTGTTTATGGTTTTATTTGCCTGGGTTATCTGAGCTTTTGTTTTGGTTGAATCTTTGCAAGAACCGGAAGATAGAAGGGAGAGTAAAGATAAAGAGAAGGTTGGATATTGAAGAGATCCGATTGAAGCTTCCGTTTCCAGGTTTGGGAGCGTGTGCTGCTTGAGTTGTCTGATCATCTTCCTTGCTTGGATCTGTGTGTAATGTATATATGTTGTTCTAATTTGTTAGCGTTGTGAATTTGAGATCTTATTGTTTAAAGTCTGTTTGTGTATATTTCGGGAATGAGTTCTTCTCTCTCATGTTTGTGGTGCTCGGCAGGAGACTCTTCACGACATGTGAAGTTCTTTACGAGTCGTGAAGATTAACTTGTTTGGGGGGTTGTGGTCTGAGTTCGTGGTGCATTTTGGTATGAATGCCTATTTTGATTGTATTTCAGCAGTAAGGTAAGAGTTTTGCATGTTCGGGTGTGGGTGTGTATTGGCTTGAAATCAGAACAAGGAAGCACTGTTTTTGGGAGAAATACAACTCTATCACGAGAGAGACATTCATCACGATCGTGATCGAGCTGGAATTTTTCTCAGTACCCTCTCGGACGCATTGCACTTTGCTCCGAGATGTGATCGTTAGCCGCTCAGAATGCCGAGCTCGGCTCAGCATGAAGAGCTCCGCTTGGCATGCAATGTGCTGATCATGTAGAGCTCCTTTCGGCGTGAAGAGTCCGGTCAAATTGTAAATGTTTCTTCAGTAACTTACTTTGCTTTAATTTCTCACTAATGCATAACTCATGTTCTTATGATTGTCTAGATATGATAGTGTTTGACCTGTGATTTTGTGTTAGTGAGTGTATTAATTTTCTTGAGAATATGGTGAGCCTGAAGTGTCATAGTAGTGGATAGATAAGCATGCTTATAAATGGATAGTGAGTGCAACTTCCCATGTCGGCCCGCTCGGGTCTAGTGATATGGCTGACCTCCGTTAAGGGTCTAGTGAAAATGTTTTGAGACTTCGGTCTCCCGTGTTGCCTCCGGGCTAGTGAAAATGTTTTTGATGCTTTGGTCTCCAGTGTAGTGTTCTCCCGTATCCACAACCAGTGAAGTTTAGGCTATTGTGTGTTATGTTCGGTTTATATAGTGCTCGGTAGTGTTTTGTTCGGATCTTGTTTGTAATAATGTTCGGTTATATATTTCTGGCTATAGATTTCCGTTCGGATTTATGTCTTGTTTTAGTGAATGTATTTTGCATATTTCTGACCCTGTAGTGTATGAATGTGATATTTTTCGTATAGTGTTTCTTTGTTTCATTTCTCCTTGCTAAGCGTTATCGCTTAGCACGGGATATTATTTGTTTTCTCGTGTAGGTGGCAGGTTTTGTTCCAGTCGGAGTCGTGCATCTGCAGTGTCGGCCACATTGGAGTTGGAGTTTTATTTTATTTTCTGCTCCTATAGCTTTTTGTATATGTTGTATTGATATTTTGTATTTTGTTCAGATATTGTAAACTTTTGGGGTATTGTATGTATATTGATAATTGTATTATTTTAAGATTTTATTGCTATTTTAGCGCATGTTTTATTTATTAGTTTGTGCATTTTGTTTGTCTGTTCAGGTTGTGGCACTCCGATCGAGGTGTTTTCGTAACACTTCGGTCGGGGTGTTACACCATTGACCAGATTGTTTCGAAAGAGGGTTAAGTTTGAGTGGTCAGATAGATGTTAATCGAGGTTTGAACACCTAAAGAGGATGTTGGCGGAGGCACCAACCTTAATTCAGCCTATTTCTGGCAAAGAATATGTATTGTACAGTGATGCTTCTGGTATAGGTTTGGGTTGTGTATTGATGCAAGATGGGAAGGTGGTGGCATATGCCTGAAGGCAATTAAAGCCACATGAACAGAATTTTCTGACTCATGATTTGGAGTTGGCAGCAGTGTTGTTTGCTTTAAAGATATGGCCCGGTCAGACGTGTAAGATCTTCACTGATCATAATGAAGAGAAGTGTAAGATCTTCACTGATCATAAAAGCTTGAAATATCTGCTAACTCAGAAAGAGTTGAATTTGAGACAGCGTTGATGGCTTGAACTATTTAAGGACTACGACTGTATAGTGCACTATCACCCAGGTAAAGCAAATGTGGTGGCGAACGTATTGAGTAGAAAGTCTGTTTCGGCTATGATGCTAGGACATGTGAGATGGAGATTTACTGCATATGGGGCATTGCTAGCTCAGTTAAAAGTAAGACCTGTATTTAGAGATGAATTGATTGCTGCACAAAAAAGCGATCTCAAGTTGCAGCAGATTTTACAGTCAATGATGAGTGGTGACAAGACTGACTATTCATTGAATGAGGAAGGTGTATTATTTAATCGGTTATGTGTTGAAAATGATAGTGGATTTTGGAAAAGGTTGATGTATGAAGCGCACAATACTATTTTTGCAATTCATCCAGGTGGAAACAAAATGTGTTAGGATTTGAAACAACTATATTGGTGGCCTGGTATGAAGAGGGATGTGGCAAAATATGTGTCCAAGTGTCTAACCTGTCAGCAGGTGAAAGTGGAACATCAAGTTCCAAAAGGTTTGTTGAATCCACTTTCCATTCCATAATGTAAATGGGACAACATCACCATGGATATTTTTTCCGGACTGCCTATGACTTTGAAACAACAAGATGTTGTGTGGGTAATTATCGATAGATTTTTAAAATCAGCTTACTTTATATCGGTTTGAATGGATTATTCTATGGACCGATTGGCTCAATTGTATGTAAAAGAAATTGTTAGACTTCATGGAGTGTCATTATCTAATGTATCTAATAGGGATCCGAGGTTTACTTCTATGTTCTAGAAGAGTTTGCAAGCTGGTTTGGGTACCAAGTTGAATTTCAGTACAGCGTTCCATCCTCAGACTGACGGACAGTCCGAAAGGGTTATTCAGGTATTAGATGATTTGATTAGGGCATGTGTTCTAGATTTTTCTAAGAGTTGGGATAAGTACATTCCACTAATGGAATTTGATTAAAACAACAGTTTCCAGAGATGTATTGGTATGGCGCCATATAAAGTGTTATATGGTAAGAAGTGTTGAACGTCGATCTGCTGGACAGAATTAGGTGAGCCTAAACTTATTAGACCGGATTTTGTAAGAGATACAGAAGAAAAGGCAAGAATTATTGAACAATGATTGAAAATAGCTAGTGACAGATAGAAGTCGTATGCGGACTTAAAAAGAAGGGATATTGAATTTAATGTGGGTGACAAGGTGTTTTTAAAAGTGTCTCCATGGAGAAAGGTGTTGAGATTCGGGAAGAAAGGGAAATTGAGTCCAAGATTTATTGGACCATATGAAGTGCTAGAAAGAGTGGGTTGTGGCTTACCGGTTAGCGTTGCCTCTAGCTCTAGCTAAACTCCATGATGTCTATGTTGAGGAAGTACTAATCAAATGAGTCTCATGTGTTACTTGTGCTAGAAGTGGAGGTTCAACCGGATTTCTCTTATGATGAGAAATCAAAAGCAATTCTAGCAAGAGAGGTAAGGCAGCCTCGGAATAAACAAATTCCACTTGTGATGGTGCTTTGGCAACACCATGGAGTGGAAGAGGTGACATGGGAGCCTGAAGCTACTATGCGGGAACAACATCCCCACCTATTTGATTCGGGTATGAATTTTGCGAACGAACTTCTTGTTAGGAGGGGAGAGTTTTATTGGCCCGGATCATACCTTAATGGAATTGGCTTAAATGAAGGTGTGTGTTAGTTGAATGTGTGATATTGGACTAAATTGTAATAAAAGGAAGGACTTAATTGAGTAACTAAAAGTAAGTTAAGTGACCAATATGCAACTTTGCATGATTTAGTTAATTGGGGTTAATTAGCACTAATGGGGATTAGCTAAGCTAAGTGGGAGACAAATTTGAGAGGTGGATTTCAGGGTGCCAATAGCTGCCCTTGCCACATAATCATTTGCCATGCAATATAAGTTCTTAAGGAGAGAGAAGCCACTAGCTTGCATGTGTTTTCCAGCCATTTCTATCTCTCTCAAAATCTACTTCTTCTACTCCTCTCTTCCGTGTGATTCCCTTTAGTACTCTCCATTTTGATCCAATGAATTTTGTTATGTTGATCAAGTATTAAGAGGTGGTAATTGATAGGTAAGTGGTTTAGTTGGATTACTCTTCATCTTCTCATTTTATTTCTTTAATTTTAGATTGGTGTGGAATTTGATGTTGAGGTCCGATTCTGGAAATTGGACTGGAATTTGTAGTTGAAAATTTGAAGAAAGATAAGGGAAAATCAAAAATTGGAGAATCAAGTGCTAAGTGAGCAACAGGAGCTTAGGCTACAAGGTTTGGGAAGCTTGCTTTGTTTTATTATGTGTTAGTTGATTTTGTTACATTGAATGTTAAATGTTGGCACTTGGGTAATTGCTGTGTAATTAGCATGAAAATATTGGTTGGTATGTGTTTTATTGAGGAACTCTAATGGCATGTGAATAAGACATGCCTATAACATAATGAACTATAACTAGGGTTGTGGAACATGTAATGTACCTAATTCTATGCATCTCTAATTGAGTTAATTGAAATGGAAATTGTGTAATACGCTAGTTAAGAAGTTGGTTGGCATATGGATATAAGAGTGAAATGGTTGAATGGTAAGTCTTGTGAAGGATATGAGAAAAGAGGTTGTTTGCACCATTGTGATTTGCAACTCCTGCATAGGTCACAGTGACATCTAAGAGATTGCCACCGTGAGGTATGCAAGTTTTGTATTCTGCCTAGTTGTGAGTGGTATGTCACGGTGACAACCAAATTGGTTGTGAACGTGAGGTACCATGAATTCTATTCTTCCCGAAGTGAACTTGGTATGTCATGGTGACAACCAAAAGGGTTGCGACCATGAGGTACCTTGATTTACATTATGTCTTGCACCGAAGGGGTATGTCACGGTGACAACTAAAGTGGTTGTGACCGTGAGATACTCAAGAGTTGCATTCTGCTCGGGTAATTGATGTATGTCACGGTGATAACCAAATTGGTTGTGACCGTGAGATACCCTAGATTATATTCTGTATTGAAACCTTTGGTATGTCACGGTGACAACCAAAATGGTTGTGACTGTGAGATACCCTATTTTGTGAAATTCTTGATCATTCATGATTGATGTCTAAATGGTAAAGTGATGATTAATAAGTACTTAATGTTGATATCAAATGGGATGATCATATGTGATTAATACGTTTATATGGTTTGTTATGTTATAATCTATGCCAAGTTATTTCATGAGCTATGTGATGAGTTAAAATAATGGCATGATGTGGCCAAGAATGTGAATTTGTTATTAGTTGCAAATGACTTGTTGTAACTTTTGAATCTATAGTTAATTGAATTAATAAATGAACTGGATAATTATAGCCGGCGAGTCAAGTAGTGGATAGATAGGCATGCCTATAGGGTCAAAGTGTTGCAGCCCAATGCGTCCGATTCCTTTAGAATCACAATGCGATTTGAATCCTTACCGGATTCTTCAATGTGAAACATTGAATATGTGAAATTTTTACTGTACCTTAGGGTACGATGCGAATGTGAGTATCCACGGATACACTGAATTTACTGCACCTCAAGGTACCAATGCAATACCCATTATCAGCATCATTTGTCACACCCCAACCTATAATATGGATACTTCTACTCGTGATTAGAGCGAGAAGGACCCAAGATAGATAGGAGTGTCACACCCCACTAGTACAAACATGCAAACATCACATACAGAATCACATATCCGGTATAAATAAAAACTTGAATAGAAAGAAGAGGGATACAGAACAAAATGGATACTTTTATTAATATACAAAATTAGGTCTTTACATCTTACATCAGGTTACAAAAAGAAGAACAAATATACAAAAGCCCAAGTTACATTGTTCCAAAGGGCTAACAAAACATTACATCTATTACAAAAGAAAGGAAAGCCTATACTATAAAAATTCCGATCTCTAGTTGCGTTGGCCTTCCTGATGCGACACGCCCAACCCATGGTAATCAAAACCTTCCACACCTGCACGGATAAACACCCGTGCTAAGCGAAATCGCTTAGTGGGGAAACACACAATGCATGACCGCCACTCACAGTGACGGTAACAGAAAACACATGATAAAAATACAATATAGACATATAACCATACATAGTTAATTCAAATATTTACATCTTTGTCCGAAGATCCTTATACAAAAACACAATGACACCTGCTTAATCATAATGAGTGGATAACGAGTACACATAGATACTTGAGAGTATCAATATCATGTTATGGACACATAGATACCCGAAGGTATCGAATCATTCTTTTTATTTTGTTTTCACATAGAATCTTAAGAAAAATTCAAACAGAAGGATCGCGAGGATCCAATCGGGGGACCTGATCAGGGTCCAAAGTCGTACACATAGCTGCAGCGGCACATAACTCTATTAGGCATGCCTAACTATCCACTTATCCGACATTAGCATGTTATGCAAAACTTTATCACGTTTACATATATATTAATCATGCAAATAGATAGTCAAAGCTTAATGAAAACTGCATGCAAAAGAAATTAAGTCATTAAGCAAAAAGGAAAAGAAATCAAGTTTGGAAGCTGCGTCTGTCGCGCTCGCGACAACTGTCGCGCTCACGACATAGACCAAAACACAACCCCCTGACAAGTCTCGCGTTCGCGAGAGAGCCTCACGCTCGCGAGAGGGCGAAGGCGCCACTCTCTGTCACGCTCGCGACAGAAGGCAACCTTTCAAGTCCATCGCACTCGCGACCACCGCGCGCTCGTGACAGAGGGGAGTCCTGCATACGCTCGGAGGTTGAGCGCTCTATCGCGCTCGCAACGTATGTCACGCTCGCGACAGAGAGTTCCCTGTCGAGCTCTCAGCGCGACACTTCTCGCGCCGGCGCGAGGGCTGAAACCTCCGCGCTCTGTCGCGCTCGCGACAGTGTCGCGATCGCGACAGACATGGGTTTTTCAGCTCTTACGCCCAAAATCTGCAGAAAACCTATACAAATCACATCCAAACTTCCAAAATTGATTGCAAACCTCAAAATTCAGCTATCCAGGCATCCACAACTCATAACATAAATAAAAACCCAGCTTTATCACCATTTATCTCAATTAAATCAAGTCAATTACATGTCTAATTCTAAGGATTTCCAAAACAGCAATTTTAACAATAATTACAACTATTCACATAATTTCCCATAAATCCTTCAACAATATTCATTCTCTAGTATTTCATAATATGCTTAATGTAATTTAAACTACAATAGCCAACTTATAACCCCAATCCAAAACAAAAGCACATTTATTAAACTCAAATCGCAAAGATGCACAAAAAGATGAACAATCCCAAACCTCTTTCCTTAGCTCCTATTCGCGAGCTCCGCTCCCGCTAGCGATTTCTTTCCCTTTCGCCGGTCTAGGAGCCTCCTCTAAACCACAAACCCACAATAAACAGGATCAATTCCACAATAACCCATATGTACACATATACAACTACCCAAAACCTAGAGAAGAGGAAGAAGAAAATCTAAGACATCCCTAACCCTTACTCACCTTTGAGCTTCAAAAATCACAAGCTACTCAACTTAATTCACTCAAGGGAAAGGAGAGGGAGCAAGGTCGGGCAAAGAAAAAGGAAAGAACAAGAAGAAAGAAGAAGAAAAGAGGAAGATGGCGTGAAGAAGAGAGGGAGAACGGGAAAACAAAAAGGAAAAATGGCTACATTTTCTCTCTCTCACTCACCAACCCATTAAATGCCCACTTATCCCCTTTGCCACATGTCACTCTCTCCGTAAGACACATGTCCCCTAACACATCCTACTCCCATACATTATCATACACATTAAGCTATCCCTTATTACACTATATTTCCATACTTCCACTCATACCCTACACTAGCCTATTTCCTCTTCTCAACTAATACACACAATTTAAATAAATAAACCAATTTAACACACACATGCAACACATAAAAATACACACATACAGATACGGACAGGCTCAAACTACTGGGGTGGTTTTGGGGTGTTACATCATTGAATTGCAGGCAAAACTAAATAAACAAAATTAAGGTAAACGTAAGCGGTTAAATTGATACGTATGATCTACTGTAGACATTGATAAGTTTACGATAATTATATGAATGTTGATTTAGATTGTGTATAAGCAATCGTGCTATGTGTATAAATTATATGCATGCTTATAAGTTAGCAATTAAGATATGATCTTTCGCATGCTGCTTTTATGATATCTAATTCCATGTATGTATGTATATATAATATGTTGTTTCCCCACTAAGCACTATCACTTAGCATGAGTCTCTTTTCTGATTCGTGTATATTTGGACGTGAAGTAAGTTGAAGGACGAATCCATATTATCGATGGTCAACACTAGGAGTGTTTGTCATGTAGGTTTTTGGGGGTGTTATATGTGGGCAATGAATTTTGTATATTCGGTTTAATCCTTTTTCAACCAAGGAATATGTATGAATGTAATAATTAAGTATCCTAATATAGGCCTACCGTATATGTGTATGACGTATACAAGTATGTGAATGTGTAAATTAGCATGAGATATCCACTGCATGTGAATGCTTGAGTTATGAAATTTATTTGTACAGGTTTTGGCATGTGTGTGTGATAGCGATGTGTATTTATGTTGTTGTGTATCAACCATTCTCGATTGCTTTAGCTGATCTAATCATGTGGTCGGCGAATGGGCGTTACACTCACATTACAACAATTCCTCACATATTAAAGAATCATGAATAAGAAGCTAAAAGTGTAAGTTCTTATTAAAGCATATTAATGCAAGTCGCACATATAGTTATATTCATTTAACTACTTACTTCAAATTAATCCACTACTCTCATGCCATTCACTTATGTTTGTATTCCAAAGGGAAAGCAAAACTGAAACTCATAGGCACTCAGTGGTGTTATCACATTTTCGCATAGGGATCCATACAGGATCAAAGAACACATGGGTGCAAGAAGCAGTAGTTCAAATGGCATTTAAGTCACAATAGACAATATGCTAACATTCATATCAAAAGCTTAATCTCATACTTTCTTACAAGTCATCACGTACATTTATCAACTCATAACTTATTATTTCATTCACATTCTTTTTTTTCATTTATTGACTTCTAAGTCAAAGGGGTGGATAACGAGTGAATGCATGGTACCCGCAGGTACAAAAGCAATTTATTTTCTTTTCATTTCAAAACATTTTCGTATGGGAACTTAAACAAGATCCAAACACATTTGGGATCATGAGGATCCAAATGGGGATCATGAGGATCCAAATGAGGATCCAAATGGGGACCTCGGTTTAGCAGGTTACTACCGTCGGTTTGTTAAGGGATTTTCTGTGATTGCTGCTCCTATGACTAGATTGTTGAGGAAAGGAGTTAAATTTGAGTGGTCAGACAGGTGTCAGTCTTGTTTTGATCGGTTAAAGCAGTTGCTTGTTGAGGCTCCTATCCTTACTCAACCCATTTCGGGTAAGGAGTTTATCATTTACAGTGATGCTTCTGGAGTTGGTCTTGGATGTGTGCTGATGCAGGAAGGAAAAGTGGTGGCTTATGCTTCTCGTCAGTTGAAGCCACATGAGAAGAACTATCCGACGCATGATTAAGAGTTGGCAGCTGTGATCTTTGCTTTGAAGATTTGGCGTCACTACTTGTATGGGGAAAAGTGTAGGATCTTCTCGGACCACAAGAGCTTGAAGTACTTCCTTTCACAGAAAGAGTTAAATATGAGACAGCGCAGATGGCTTGAGTTGTTTAAGGATTACGACTGCATTGTGGATTACCATCCTGGTAAGGCCAATGTAGTTGCAGATGCTTTAAGTCGGAAGTCAGTTTCAGCTTTGCTCTTGAGGCGATTCAGATGGCGATTTGGTTCTGATGGGGCTTTGCTTGCCCAGTTGCGTGTAAGGCCTACCTTGAGACAGAGGATTGTAGATGCTCAGAGAGATGATGTGAGGCTTCAGCAGATTGTGCATGAGGTTAAATCGGGTAAGCGGTCAGAGTTCTCAGTTCAGGATGAGGTACTTATGTTCAGAGATCGCTTGTGTGTGCCAGAGTCTGAGGATTTGAGGAGACAGCTCATGAGTGAGGCGCATAGTTCAGTCTTTACTATGCATCCGGGCAGTGAGAAGATGTACAGAGACATGAAGCAATTCTATTGGTGGTCCGGTATGAAGCGTGATATTGTGGATTTTGTTTCCAAGTGCTTGACTTGTCAGCAGGTAAAGGCAGAGCATCAGGTTCCTTCGGGTTTGCTTGTGCCTTTATCCATTCCTGAGTGGAAATGGAATGATATCACCATGGACTTTGTTTCTGGTTTACCTTTGACTCAGAGGAAGCATGATTCGGTTTGGGTTATTGTGGATCGTCTTACGAAATCAGCTCACTTTCTGCCGGTTAGAGTGGACTACTCCATGGACAGATTGGCCAGTATCTATGTGGATGAGATAGTTCGGTTGCATGGTGTACCTTTGTCCGTAGTGTCAGACCGGGATCCGAGGTTTACTTCCAAGTTTTGGAAGGAGTTACAGAGAGCTTTGGGCACTAGGTTGAACTTCAGTACAGCGTTTCATCCTCAGACCGATGGTCAGTCAGAGCGAGTTATTCAGATTTTGGAGGATATGATGAGAGCTTGTGCATTGGATTTTCCGGGTAGCTGGGACAGATATGTGTCGTTGATGGAGTTTGCCTACAACAACAGTTTTCAGTCGAGTATTGGTATGGCACCATATGAGGCTTTGTATGGCTGTCAGTGTAGGACTCCGATTTGTTGGACCGAGCTATCTGAGAGATCTATGATTGGACCAGACTTGGTCAGAGATACTGAAGATAAAATCAGAGTAGTGCAGCGGAATTTGAAGGCAGCCAAAGATCGACAGAAGTCTTATGCCAATTTGAAGAGGAAAGACGTGCAATTTGAGATCGGGGACAAAGTTTTCCTTAAAGTTTCTCCTTGGAGGAGAGTGCTTCGATTTGGAAAGAAGGGTAAGCTGAGTCCTCGTTTCATTGGACCTTATGAGATTTTGCCTAAGGTAGGACCTGTAGCCTACAGATTGGCGTTACCGATGGAGTTAGCAAAGTTGCATGATGTGTTTCACGTTTTGATGCTTCATCGGTACCGATCAGATCCTTCGCATGTTCTGTCAGTTCAGGATATCCAGGTTCAGCCAGACTTCTCTTATGATGAGGAACCGCGAGCTATTCTAGCCCGAGAGGTGAGGCAGTTGAGAAATAAGCAGATTCCTTTGGTTAAAGTGTTATGGATTCATCATGGAGTCGAAGAAGCAACTTGGGAACCAGAGGAGTCCATGAGAGCTCAGTACCCACAGTTATTCAGTTCAGGTGAGAATTTCGAGGACGAAATTCTTATTAGTAGGGGAGAGTTGTCACACCCCGTTTGCCCCCTAGTAGAATGAGCCTGTCTGTCCGTCCGTCTGTCTGTTTGTATGTGTAAGCATTCGCATGTGTTCAGCATTTCATAAGGGTATTTTAGTAAAATATATGATTTTGGGGTTTTATTATTATGTGGGTGCATATGTGTATGCTTTCGCTTAAAATAAGCGCATTTGTGAATTATGTATGTTCAGTTTTTGCTTCTTAAAGTTTTTAATTCTTTCGTATTTATATATGTTTTGTATCGTTTCTGTTTGGTAACACACCTACTCGTACAGCTTCCTACTCCCTTGCGGATGGGTTCGTCCACGTATGAGTTGGGGTGTTACAGTATGCAGAACATATAACCAAACCCAGCTTTACATATAACTTCACATTCAACAAACAATTAACTTGAGTTATAAAGATGGTGGATACGGGTAACAAAATACTGGCGAGCAGTATCAGAAAACTGAACTCTAAAAGCTTAAATACAAAAGACCGAAGTCTAGTTTCCAGAAGACCGAAGTCTAAAACTTTAACCCATGTGGGTCGACAGGAGCAGTTGCAAAACTCTAGCCCTTAATAAGCATGCTTATCTATCCACTACCTTGACTGATCAGGCTGACAAACAACTTAAGTAACCAAACTTCTACTCATGTACTAAAGCACGATCAACTTTAATCAATTCATGTACAAGTCAAGTAATCCATCATAATAATATAGCTTTTAGAATATAACAATCCTAATTGAATGATATTAACTAGATTAAGATTCAAGCTCACTCAAGCATAACGTTTATAAATGAATAATAAACCAAAGTGTAAGAACAGGGTACCTCACGGTCACAACCACTTTGGTTGTCACTGTGACATACCAAACATGCAAAACAAAAAGCAAATTTAGGGTACCTCAAGGTCAGAACCACTTTGTTGTCACCGTGACATACCACACAATATCTGGGCAGTAAGCAATCAAGGGTATCTCACGATCACAACAACTTTAGTTGTCACTGTGACATACCAAAGATGCAAAATATAAAGCAAACTTAGGGTACCTCACGGTCACAACCACTTTGGTTGTCATCGTGACATACCACACACTCCTCAGACAGAAGCATTTCTTACATACCTCACGGTCACAACCACTTGGTTGTCACCGTGACCTATGCAAGAATGCCCAAAGATAGAATTGCATAAACTGTTCCACAACTCAACTCAAAAACCATAATTAACCAACAAACTTCCAAACCATGAACAAGCATATATCAAAGACTTGCCAAACAATATGCTCATAACATTTCAAGGCTCTAAATCAATATTTAACATATAATCGTATACTAATTTCAAGCAAGAACATGAATAACCAATCATGAACACATGCCTCTCAAAAGCACAACTAATCATGCTCAATAATCATACTCTAAACGGGTCTAAGATTATAAATATTCCAACTATAACACATGCATATACACAATTCTAACTCATATCACAACATGCACCTAAAATACACAATTCAAAAACACATGCACAACTATAGGGCACACGATCCCAACCTCTTGAAGTAGCCGAACACTTCCAAAATCAGACTTTGTCCTTGCCCTTTTCAATCCTTCTTCTATCCTCAGCTTCTTACAATACCCAAATAAACATAATCCCTTAATCCAAGTTCACAAACAATAACCACAAAGAAAAGGGGGTAGAAGCAGAAATTCAAAACCAAATACACTTACCTCTCAACTGAAATCCTTGTTTATACTCTTCAGTTATTCCAATTCAAAATGCATAAATCAACCTCAAGCATGTCAAAACTCAAAGAAGAAAGAGTAGAGAAAAGGAAACAGAGAGAGAGAGAGAGGAAAGAGAGCTAACTTTGCATTTAATCCCATTTGAGGACATAAAAATTCCACTAACAACATTTTAATGAATGTTCCATCCTAGGTGGCATTCCCATACCTTGCCACTTTGCCAACCAAGCCACTTGTCCAACTAGTATGCAAACTTCCACTTTAGTCCATGGCAAATGTCTCTCTAAATCCCTGTAATCCACTTCTTCCTTCAATTAACTTATAATTCCTTTCAATTACATCCTCAATAACACTTAAACTTGCACAAATATAGAAATTTGTAATACAAATTCTACTAGGGTACAAATTGGGTCGTTACAACTCTCTCCTCATTAAGAAATTTCATCCTCGAAATTTCACCCGATATTAAACGGATAACAATACACTATCAAAGCAGAACTCATACAAATCAAACTTAAACAAATAGAAACTTACTAGAAGGACCCGCTTGATCATCTTCTCTTTCTTTAACCATGGCGTAACACCGAGTTGGACCACCCGAAGGTATCGATTTCTCAATCATCTCCGATGGTGCTTGCACTGTCTACCCTCTTCATCTACCTCCTCTAGCAGATCCAGTCACTCCCATGTTACCCTTACTTTCCGTCTGAACTGAACCTTTCCACAAAATCGGACAATTGGCCAGCATATGCTCCATTATGCCAAATCGAAAAAATGCTCCAAAAAGTCTCCTACAAGTACCCCAATGGAACCTAGCACAGTTCTCACACTTGGGCACTGTACTTCCCTTACTTGATGGTGCGAAAACACTATCCTTCGATACCAACTCACGACCTGATCCTCGGGTAACTTGCCTACTTGCAGCTTCTCGCGACTTCTTAACACTCGGTACACCACTATCATTTACTTTTCTCTTAAGTTCCTTACGCTGCTTAATCACTTCTGACTCTTCCAATTTCATTGCTGCCGAAACCAATTGGTAGTACCCTACCGAATACATGACAACCATCACTGAAAGAGGACCCCTGATACTCTCTCTTAACCCGTTTTCAAACTGACGCACTTGAATTCCTCAGTTAGAAATAAATATGGCACAAACTTACTTAACCTGCTGAATTCCTTCTCATAATCACTTACTGACAAACCTTTCTACCTCAAACTTATGAATTCCTTCCACTTTGCCTCTCGGTAAGCTTTAGTCACATACCTCTTCTAAAACTCTTGCACAAAGTAATCCCATGTCATCTCTATAGGTTGCTGGGGGTTCCTCTACACCATCTTCCACCAATCATAAGACGAACCTTGCAAAAGGGACATTGCACAATTAAGCCTCTGATCCAATGGGTAGTTTATCTCTTGAAGAATTCTGCTCGTCTTCTCCAACTAATACTCGACTATATCTGACTGATCCAAAGTGGTACAACTAAATTCCCCTGCCCCCTCCTTTTATTCAAATTAGTTGGGGCTTAGTGGTAGTTAACCTCTCAATCAATTGTATCATTCCTTGCATTAGTATCGGATCACCATAAGCTGGACCCAAACCTTCAGCCCGAGGTCTCTCTTTTGCTAGCTGATTAACCCTTGTAGGATTAACACTACCGATCGTCTCACCTATCTCTTCACTGGAATCAGACTCCATCTAAACTCTACACAAGACAACATCTACATTAGGCCATGACTCTAGGCAGACTCACACACATCTAAACATCTTATAAACTAGAATTATCTAACTAAGGCTCTGATGCCATAACCTGTGATGCCCCAATACCCCTTGGGAGGAATATCGGGATGCCACACAAGCAAACATACACACTCATACAAAGACTGAACCAAAAGAAATAAAAACAAGCAAAAACATACTATAAGCGGAAGCATTCAGGAATAAAAAATATACTTGCATTACAGAATTTAAACGTATACATATAAAAAATCATTACATGCCATATATCAGAATTACATGCCTTACAAAATGTTTATAAAATGCTATACAAGAATCCTATACAAAAGGAATAGCATAAATAATACAAAATATTCACTTCAAAGACAACTCCTAGTGGCCAGCAGATGGGGACTCTCGCTCCGAACGGAACTTGCAAACCTACACAGAAATAAACATCCGTGCTAAGCGATAATGCTTAGTGGGGATGAACAGAAGCAAAGGACTTTCGAAGAAGTCATAGCAAAACATAACACATGAATAGCAGTAACAGATACTCGAATCAAGATCTAAAAGCTCATCATATACATAGCAAGCATGAAAGTACAATATTCAAAGTCGAAGCAGATTCGGAAGATATAAAAATTGCTAGCATTCAGGAGTAACAAAACATACAATTTCTAATATCAAGAGTATACGGAACATATAACCAAACCCAGCTTTACATATAACTTCACATTCAAATGAACAATTAGCCTGAGATACAAAGATGGTGGATATGGGTAACAGAATACTGGCGAGCAGTATCAGAAGACCAAAGTCTAAAAGCTTAAATACAGAAGACCAAAGTCTAGTTTTCAAAAGATCGAAGTCTAAAACTTTACCCATACGGGTCGACAGGAGTAGTTGCAAAACTCTAACCCTTAATAAGCATGCTTATCTATCCGCTACCTTGACCGATTAGGCTGACAAACAACTTAAGTAACAAAACTTCTACTCATGTACTCAAGCACGATCAACTTTAATCAATTCATGTACAAGTTAAGTAATCCATTATAATAACATAGCTTTTAGCATATAACAATCCTAATTGAATTATATTAACTAGATTAAAATTTAAACTCACTCATGCATAACATTTATAAATGAATAAAAAATCAAAGTGTAAGAACAGGGTACCTCATGGTCACAACCACTTTAGTTGTCAACGTGACATACTAAAGATGCAAAACAGAAAGCAAACTTAGGGTACCTCATGGTCACAACCACTTTGGTTATCACCGTGACATACCACACAATATCCGGGCAGTAAGCAATCAAGGGTATCTCACGGTCACAACCACTTTGGTTGTCACCATGACATACCAAAGATGAACAACAGAAAGCAAACTTAGGGTACATCACAGTCACAACCACTTTTGTTGTCACCATGGCATACCACACACTCCTCGGACAAAAGCATTTCTTGCATACCTCACAGTCAAAACCACTTGGATGTCACCATGATCTATGCAAGAATGCCCAAAGATAAAATTGCATCAACTGTTCCACAACTTAACTCAAAAGCCATAATTGACGAACAAGCTTCCAAACCATGCATATGCATATATCAAAGACTTGCCAAAGAATATGCCAATAGCATTTTAAGGCTCTAAATCAATATTTAACATATAATCGTATACCAATTTCAAGCAAGAACATGAATAACCAATCATGAACACATGCCTCTCAACAGCGCAACTAATCTTGCTCAATAATCATACTCTAAACTGGTCTAATATTATCAATATTCTAACTATAACACATGCATATAGATAATTCTAACTCATATCACAATATGCACCCAAAATACACAATTCAAAAACACATGCACAACTATAGGGCACACGATCCCAACCTCTTCAAGCAGCCGAACACTTCAAAAATTCGACTTTGACCTTGCCCTTTTCCATCCTTCTTCTTTCCTCAGCTTCTTGCAATACCCAAATAAACACAATCCCTTATTCTATGTTCTCAAACAATAACCACAAAGAAAAGGGGGTAGAAGCAGAAATTCAAAACCAAATACATTACCTCTCAAATTAAATCCTTGTCTATACTCTTCAACTAATCAAATTCAAAATGCAGAAATCAACCTCAAGCAAGTCAAAACTCAAAGAAGAATTAGTAGAGAAAAGGAAACCGAGAGAGAGAGAGAGGAAAGAAAGCTAACTTTATATGTAATCCTATTTGAGGACAGAAAAATGCCACTAACAACCTTTTAATGCATGTCTCATCCTAGGTGGCATTCCCATACCTTGCAACTTTGCCAACCAAGCCACTTGTCCCACTAACATAAAAACTTCCACTTTAGTCAATGGTAAATGTCTCTCTAAATCCCTCTAATCCACTTCTTCCTTCAATCAACTTATAATTCCTTTCAATTACATCCTCAATGACACTTAATGTGACGCCCGTTCCCTAACGACAGACTAGCTCAGCTAATCTTAGTTAGAGAAGGTCGCACACACACACAGAACACATGCGGAAACTAAATAATAAAATTTCATCACACACTATCTTAATTCATGCATCACATGCCAACTACTATTATTCACACGCCTTATCTATTCACATGACACACATACATGTGGGAGGTTACATCCGTGATTACTACATTATTACATGCCTTTACATATTCAAAATACATATTAACCATATAAAACTTATACAAAAGTCCCAAATAACAAGCCCCTAAACCTACACTATACACTTCCTATTGTTGACCGTACCAAAATGCGGGGGACGTCCTTCAGTCACCTCTCGTCCGTACCTGCACGGATTAGAGTAAATCCATGCTAAGCGATAACGCTTAGTGGGGAACTCATATATATAGTAACAATTATAACACATCAGAAACATCATACATTACATGCTAGTAGACATGCCAGAACATTCATTATTAAAGCACGTACCATTTCATGCATTGTTTTATCCATTACTATATTCAATCATAAAGCATCAATCACTTATTCACATATCCATACCACATACTTTCTTGTATCACAGTCACTTCTATTTATTATTTGATTAATCAATTAGCCTGCAATTCAATGACGCGGATAACGGGTATCGCATCGGTACCTCCTAGGTACCCAGAATCTCATCGAGATCACTTTTACACATTAGTACCTTCTGGTACTTTTCATCATTCCACAAATAACAAAATCCAGCAAGGATATTCGCATTCTGATTCCCATGGAATCAGACACATTTAACGCATGGGGCTGCAGCACTTAACCCTATAGGCATGCCTAACTATCCACTACTTGACTCGCAGGCTTAAGTTATTAACAAATTATTCAATTCACTTTTCACTTTACACATTTGCATTAGCACATAGCTAACATTTCACTTGCATATTCAGTTTGCTTTCAAACTCAATCTTCTCATATAATATTCACATAACTGATCATATTCAGAAATCACCATGTTTGTATGCATTTGTAGATCACTTAACACACATACAATACTTACTCATGTTGTCCTTTATTTCAGCTCAAAGCCTTGCCATTTGAATGGCCAAACACATTAGGATCATATTGCCAAAACAGGGTGGGTCACGGTCACAATGGATTTCATTGTCACCGTGACATATTGAAGTCCAAAACAGAATGCAAATTGGGGACATGTCACGGTCACAACCAATTTCATTGTCACCGCGACGTGTTCCAAATTCTCGGCAGAATGCAACTTGAGGGTATGTCACGGTCACAATGAATCTCATTGTCACCGTGACATATTCTCATTTGCAAAACAGAATGCCTTCCTGGGTAGGTCACGGTCACAATGAATTCCATTGTCACCGTGACATACCAAATTCCACTAGGCAGAATTGAACTCAGCATATGTCACGGTCACAATCAATTTCATTGTCAACGTGACCTATGCAAAAATACCAAAAACACAGCTGTGTTTATCACTAGCACGGCTGTGCTTTTTCAGTCCAATTCTCCTTTCACGCCTAGACTTCAAATCTCCTTCTTATTTGTTTGGCAATCAACCCAAATACAACCACCACACAATCAATAACACATACCTGATTTTCCCTTCTTGTTTGGCATTCAATAATAGTACAAATCATAATCATTCTCAAGCACTTTATCGCAATCATATTGCTACTATAATCATACAATTTAGCATCACATAATTCATGCTCAAACTTCAATTTCACATATCTTGCAATTCATTTCAAAACTCTATTTAACCAACACTAATCACATAATCACACAACTAGGGTTTGTTCCCAAACCTCGTCGCCTTAGCTCCTAATTACGATGGACGCTTGGTTCTCCAATTACAGCTTTTCCCTTATCGCTTTTCACTGCTTCAGCTAGCAAAACCAACACAAATTCCAGAATTGAACACAATCCATCAATCCTCACTCCAAACCAAATCAAAACCAAGAAGAAGAGTAGAAGATGAGAATAAGCACACTTAACCACTTACCTCTTAGGTTTAACCCTTAATTCATGAGCAACTAAACATCAATATGCTTACTCTTCCTTAGCACTCACTCTCACGCAAGAAGAAAAGAGAAGAACACAGAAATTACTAGGTTACCCAAATGAAACCCTTCTCTTCCCTTAACCCACTCTTGCATGCAAAGGTGTAGGTGGCACACCCTCACTAAGCCACACGGAAACCACTCACCAAAATCTGCCTCCACTATCCAATTTCTTACATTATTATATTCCTAATTAAAGCATCATTAAACAACTAAACAACCATTAGCTTAATGTGACTCAATTACTCATTAGCCACTAAACAATTCCTCTTTCTTCAATTAAGTCCAATCCTACACTTCAATTACACTTTCACCCCAATTAGACCAAATACAACTAGGGCACAATTCCGGCCATGACAACTCTCCCCTCCTTAAAGAATTTCGTCCTCGAAATTCATACCTGAATGGAACAGTTGTGGATGCTGCTCACGCATAGCCGCTTCTGGTTCCCAAGTTGCTTCTTCAACACCATGGTGCTGCCAGAGCACTTTTACAAGTGGTACCTGCTTGTTCCGAAGTTGTCTTACTTCTTTTGCTAAGATCACTATTGGCTTTTCATCATAAGTGAAATCTGACTGCACTTCCACTTCTGGTAGAGATAGCACATGGGAATCATCTGACCTATATCTTCTTAACATAGACACATGGAACACATCATGTAGCTTAGCCAAAGTCGGAGGCAAAGCCAACTGATAAGCTACAAAACCTACTCTTTCAAGCACTTCATATGGCCAAATAAACCTTGGACTCAGTTTCCCTTTCTTACCAAATCGCAGTACCTTCCTCCACGAAGACACTTTCAGAAACACTTTATCACCTACACTGAACTCAATATCTCTTCTCTTCAAATCAGCATACGACTTCTGTCTGTCACTTGCTGCCTTCAATCTTTGCTGTATGATTTTAGCTTTCTCTTCTGTATCACGAACCAAATCTGGCCCTATGACTCTGCTTTCATTCAATTCTGTCCAGCAAATCGGTGAACGACATTTCCTTCCATACAAAACTTCATACGGTGCCATACCAATACTGGTCTGATAACTGTTATTATAAACAAATTCCATAAGTGGAAGATACCTATCCCAACTCTTAGAGAAATCCAAAACACACGCTCGCATCAAATCTTCCAAAACCTAGATAATTCTTTCCGACTGTCCATCAGTCTGTGGATGGAAAGCAGTACTAAAATTCAATTTCGTACCCAACGCTGCCTGTAAACTCCTCCAAAATTTAGAAGTGAATCTGGGATCCCTATCAGAAATAATAGACAAAGGTATCCCATGCAATCGAACAATTTCTCTTACATACAATTCAACCAACTTCTCCATAGAATAATCCATCCGAACAGGTATAAAGTGAGCTGATTTTGAAAATCTGTCTACGATAACTCATACTGCATCTTGTTGTCTTGAAGTCAGAGGCAAACCCGATACAAAATCCATCGTAATATTATCCCACTTCCATTGGGGAATAGGGAGTGGATGCAACATTCCCTGGGGCACTTGATGCTCCGCTTTAACTTGTTGACAGACAAGACACTTAGACACATATTCCACTACATCCTTCTTCATCCCTAGCCACCAGTACAACTGTTTCATATCTTGATACATCTTGTTTCCACCTGGATGCATAGTGAAAACTGTATTATGAGCCTCGTGCATCAATCTCTTCCTTAATTCTTTATCGTTGGCCACACACATTCTATTCTTATACAGCAGTATTCCATCTTCATTCACTGAATAGTCAGTCTTATCCATATCACCAACTGACTGCAGAACTTATTGCAATCTCACATCACTTCTTTGAGCAACTATTAACTCATCTTTCAGAACCGGTCTCGCTTTCAACTGTGCCAATAAAGCTCCATCTGCAGAAAACCTCCACTCAATCCGCTTTAACTGTAATGCTGAAATTGACTTCCTACTCAAAGCATCGGCCACTACGTTAGCTTTTCCCGGATGATAATCCACAATACAATCATAATCTTTAAACAACTCGAGCCACCTTCGCTGTCTCAGATTCAGTTCCTTCTGTGTAAGCAGATATTTCAAACTCTTGTGATCCGTGTAAATTCTACACTTCTCACCATACAAGTAATGTCGCCAGATCTTTAAAGCAAACACTACTGCAGCCAATTCCAAATCATGAGTCGGATAATTCTTCTCATGCGGTTTCAATTGCCTTGACGCATACGCTATCACCTTCCCCTCTTGCATCAATACACAACCCAACCCGACACCTGAAGCATCGGTATACAACACATACTCTTTACCAGTCATAGGCTGTGTAAGAATCGGTGCTTCTACTAACATCTTCCTCAACCGATCGAAACTTGCTTGACATCTTTCAGACCACTCATATTTCACTCCTTTACGTAACAATCTTGTTAACGGTGAAGCTATTACTGAAAATTCTTTCACAAACCTTCTGTAGTATCCAGCCAACCCTAAGAAACTGCGAATCTCTAACACATTCTTAGGCGGTTTCCAATTAACAATTGCTTCTATCTTAGTTGGATCCACTTTAACTCCTTCAGATGAGATCACATGACCCAGAAATGATACCTCTTTGAGCCAGAACTCACACTTACTGAGTTTGGCATACAGCTGATGTTCTTGGAAAGTCCGAAGTACAACTCTCAAATGTTGTTCATGTTCCTTTTCATCTCTTGAATATACCAAAGTGTCGTCTATGAACACAACCACAAACTGATCCAAGTACGGTCTGAACACCCGATTCATTAAATCCATGAATGCAGCTGGCGCATTGGTTAACCCGAATGGCATTACTAGAAATTCATAATGCCCATAACGAGTTCTAAACGCAGTCTTAGGTACATCTTCCTTCTTCACTTGAAACTGATAATACCCTGAACGCAAGTCAATCTTTGAGAATACACCGGCTCCCCTTAACTGATCAAACAAGTCTTCAATCCGTGGTAAAGGATATCGATTCTTTATTGTCACTTTATTCAACTGTCGATAATCGATACACATTCTCATTGTACCATCTTTCTTTTTAACAAATAACACTGGTGCTCCCCAAGGGGAAACACTAGGTCTAATAAAACCCCTGTTCAGTAATTCTTGCAACTGCTCCTTCAATTCCTTCAACTCAGTTGGAGCCATTCTATACGGTGCCTTCGATACCGGTACAGTTCCTGGTACCACGTCAATTGATAACTCAACTTCTCTTAATGGTGGTACACCGCTCAATTCTTCAGGAAACACGTCAGGAAACTCTCTGACTATTGGTATCTCTTGCATCTTTACCTGTTCTCTCTTACTATCTAATACCAGGGCCAAATAAGCTTCACATCCTTTTCTCATACACCGACAGGCTTGCATAGCAGATATCACATTCACAAGAGGATTAGTGCACACTCCTCTCACTGTCGCTCTGTTCCCCTTACCATCAAAGAGTACAACCATCTTCTTCTTACACTTAACATCCGCATCATACTTAGTTAACCAATCCATACCCAGAATCAAATCAAACTCATCGAACGGTAGCTCAATCAAATCCGCTGGAAACATTATACCTTGAACTTCTAATGCACAGTTTCTATATACTCTGTTCACATTAACACTACCTCCCAAAGGGCTAGACACACAAATATCATATTTTAAACATTCCACTTTAGGCATCTTTTCACATATCTTTTTATCACATACATATGAGTGAGTTGAACCAGGATCAATAAGTGCAAACATTTCCACACCACAAAGTAGAATAGTACCTGCTATCATCTCAGGCGCATCCTGATCCTCTCGTGCCTTCATAGCATAAGCCCGCACTGATGCCGCATCAGGCCTATCCATAATCTCAGAATCGACTGCACCTCTGGACTGACTACCTCTGCCACGTCCTCTTCCTCTTCCTCTGTTCGTAGAAGGCAAGTTTGAACCACCCCTACTCTGCTCTTGTTGATTTCCTGACATCTCATAAGTATTCGGGCAATTAGCAATGAAATGCTCAGTGCTCCCACATCTATAACAAGCACCCGACACTCTCCAGCATTCTCCTCTATGCCATTTACTACAATGAGGACACTCATGAACCTCACTTCTATTACCAGATGATCCTCTTCCAGAACCAGATGCTGAGGGAGCGCCACGCTTCTTACCTCTCGCTGCAGAACTGAACCCTGATTCCGCAGGTGGTGTCACATGAGAATCTCTTGGTCTTTTCCCCGTTTGGGAACCACCTCTATTTGTATTCTTCCTTTGTCTCCATTCTCTTTGAGCTCCTAGAGTCCTTTCAGCTCTCAAAGCTACTTGAACAATTCGATAGTAACTTATATTCTGCTCTGTTGTTAGAGAAATCAGCAAAGCTTTAATTTCCTCAATCAATCCATCCTCAAACTGTTGACATCGCAACACATCAGTCAACACACCTTTCGGCGCATATTTGCTTAAGCGACAAAATTCCGCTTCATACTCCGCCACTGTCATAGTCCTCTGCCTCAAACTCAAGAACTTCTTCCAATTTGCCTCTCGATGTGCTTTGGTAATATACTTGTTCTTGAATTCCCTTTCGAAGAACTCCCAATTTAAAGGTTCAGGAAGCATCGGATTCTGCAGAACCAGCTTCCACCAATCATATGCAGGACCTTGGAGTAAAGACTCCACACATTCAACCCACTGATCTGGAGGACATCGTATCTCCTTAAGAATCCTTTCCACCTTCTCAATCCAGTACTCTGCTTTTTCTGACTCATCTAACCTTGTTCCATGAAATTCCTCCAAACCATGTTTCCTCAAAGATTCTATTGGGGCTCTTGGCGCCATCATACGTTCCATCACTCTCGCCATATCTTGTGTCATTTTTATCATGGCTTCCATAGGCCCAAATGGGATCTCATTCCTATAGCCAACCGATCCAGACTGCCCAGATCCTGTCACCTCAGCTTCACGAGGATTCACACTTTCAGCAGATTCCTCTCCAGTATGCCTTCCAGAATCCATCTTACTACACAAATTAACAAGGACTTTCGCATTAGGTCAACAACTATGCACATCTTATCTACCCAATTCCCAGAAAAGACTCAACCTAGGCTCTGATACCACAACTTGTGACGCCCGTTCCCTAACGACAGACTAGCTCAGCTAATCTTAGTTAGAGAAGGTCGCACACACACAGAACACATGCAGAAACTGAATAATAAAATTTCATCACACACTATCTTAATTCATGCATCACATGCCAACTACTATTATTCACACGCCTTAGCTATTCACATGACACACATAAATGTGGGAGGTTACATCCGTGATTACTACATTATTACATGACTTTACATATTCAAAATACATATTAACCATATAAAACTTATACAAAAGTCCCAAATAACTAGCCCCCAAACCTACACTATACACTTCCTATTGTTGACCGTACCAAAATGCGGGGGACGTCCTTCAGTCACCTCTCGTCCGTACCTGCACGGATTAGAGTAAATCCATGCTAAGCGATAACGCTTAGTGGGGAACTCATATATATAGCAACAATTATCACACATCAGAAACATCATACATTACATGCTAGTAGACATGCCAGAACATTCATTATTAAAGCACGTACCATTTCAAGCATTGTTTTATCCATTACTATATTCAATCATAAAGCATCAATCACTTATTCACATATCCATACCACATACTTTCTTGTATCACAGTCACTTCTATTTATTATTTGATTAATCAGTTAGCCTGCAATTCAATGACGCGGATAACGGGTATCGCATCGGTACCTCCTAGGTACCCAGAATCTCATCGAGATCACTTTTACACATTAGTACCTTCTGGTACATTTCATCATTCCACAAATAACAGAATCCAGCAAGGATATTCGCATTCTGATTCCCATGGAATCAGACACATTTAACGCATGGGGCTGCAGCACTTAACCCTATAGGCATGCCTAACTATCCACTACTTGACTCGCAGGCTTAAGTTATTAACAAATTATTCAATTCACTTTTCACTTTACACATTTGCATTAGCACATAGCTAACATTTCACTTGCATATTCAGTTTGCTTTCAAACTCAATCTTCTCATATAATATTCACATAACTGATCATATTCAGAAATCACCATGTTTGTATGCATTTGTAGATCACTTAACACACATACAATACTTACTCATGTTGTCCATTATTTCAGCTCAAAGCCTTGCCATTTGAATGGCCAAACACATTAGGATCATATTGCCTAAACAAGGTGGGTCACGGTCACAATGGATTTCATTGTCACCGTGACATATTGAAGTCCAAAACAGAATGCAAATTAGGGACATGTCACGGTCACAACCAATTTCATTATCACCGTGACGTGTTCCAAATTCTCGGCAGAATGCAACTTGAGGGTATGTCACGGTCACAATGAATCTCATTGTCACCGTGACATATTCTCATTTGCAAAACAGAATGCCTTCCTGGGTAGGTCACGGTCACAATGAATTCCATTGTCACCGTGACATACCAAATTCCACTAGGCAGAATTGAACTCAGCATATGTCACGGTCACAATCAATTTCATTGTCAACGTGACCTATGCAAAAATACCAAAAACACAGCTGTGTTTATCACTTGCACGGCTGTGCTTTTTCAGTCCAATTCTCCTTTTACGCCTAGACTTCAAATCTCCTTCTTATTTGTTTGGCAATCAACCCAAATACAACCACCACACAATCAATAACACATACCTGATTTTCCCTTCTTGTTTGGCATTCAATAATAGTACAAATCATAATCATTCTCAAGCACTTTATCGCAATCATATTGCTACTATAATCATACAATTTAGCATCACATAATTCATGCTCAAACTTCAATTTCACATATCTTGCAATTCATTTCAAAACTCTATTTAACCAACACTAATCACATAATCACACAACTAGGGTTTGTTCCCAAACCTCGTCGCCTTAGCTCCTAATTACGATGGATGCTCGGTTCTCCAATTACAGCTTTTCCCTTATCTCTTTTCACTGCTTCAGCTAGCAAAACCAACACAAATTCCAGAATTGAACACAATCCATCAATCCTCACAACAATCCAAATCAAAACCAAGAAGAAGAGTAGAAGATGAGAATAAGCACACTTAACCACTTACCTCTTAGGTTTAACCCTTAATTCATGAGCAACTAAACATCAATATGCTTACTCTTCCTTAGCACTCACTCTCACGCAAGAAGAAAAGAGAAGAACACAGAAATTACTAGGTTACCCAAATGAAACCCTTCTCTTCCCTTAACCCACTCTTGCATGCAAAGGTGTAGGTGGCACACCCTCACTAAGCCACACGGAAACCACTCACCAAAATCTGCCTCCACTATCCAATTTCTTACATTATTATATTCCTAATTAAAGCATCATTAAACAACTAAACAACCATTAGCTTAATGTGACTCAATTACTCATTAGCCACTAAACAATTCCTCTTTCTTCAATTAAGTCCAATCCTACACTTCAATTACACTTTCACCCCAATTAGACCAAATACAACTAGGGCACAATTCCGGCCATGACACTTAAACTTGCACAAATATAGAAATTTGTACTACCAATTCTACTAGGGTATAAATCGGGTTGTTATAAAACCGATCATTTGGGAGTTCTTTATTCAAAAATTCTGTAATAAGTACATTACTAAGGCATATCGGGAAGCTAATTAGAAGCAATTTCTAAACTTAAGGTTGAGAGCTTTATTAGTAGCATATTATGAGAAGAAGTTCTGTAGGCTCAGTAAGTATGCACCTGAAGGCGTGCTAATGATAGCGATGTAAAGAAGAATTGAATAAGCCAATAAAGGCATTGCTAATCTCTATGACTACTTCTCAAACTATGCGCTACTATCAGATAGTGCAAGCAGCTATGAGACTTGAAAGGTCACAAGAGGTTCAGAGGGAAAGAATGTAAAGAAAAAATTCTATTAGAGTTGGGGCACATTTGGGGAAGAGATCAAAAGAATCTCAAGTGGCACCTCCAGCTAGGTCAGCTAGCAATCCAGCTACTAGAGGAAGAAAATAAGGATCTTCTTATGCATCTGGTATTGGTAGGGGTGTGTCTGGTAATAAAAGTGAAGTACCTGAGTGTCCCAATTATTGTAAGAATCATAGAGGTGACTGTTGAAAGTTTACAGGCACGTGTTTTCGATGTGAGAGCACACAACACTTCTTGGCTAACTGTCCTAAAGCCTATGAAGTGACAGGGAATCAGTAGGAAGCTAGTCGAGGTGGATCTAATTTACCTCAAGCAAATTGTAGAAGAGGTAGAGGACGTGGTAGAGGTATCCAGTTCAAAGGTGGTGAAGTGTTAGAATCTGTTGATCGACCTCCAACAGCACCGACACGGGCTTATGCTATGAAAGCTCATGAGGAGTAAGATGTGCTAGAGGTTATAACTAGTACATTTCTGCTCTTTGATATAGAAATGTTTACATTAATTGACCCTGGATCTACATATTCATATGTTTGTTCTAAGAAATTATGTGATCAGATGTCCTCTGTTGATTATTTAGATTATTATATATGTGTGACTAGTCCATTGGGGAGTAGCATTAATGTGAATAAGGTGTATAGAGATTACACTTTAGTTGTTCAAGGTCAAGTATTTCCTATCAATTTGATTGAGTTGCCTTTCGATGAGTTTGATTTGATATTAGGCATGGGTTGGTTAAGTAAGCACTGAGCTTTGTTAACTGTAGAAAGAAAACAGTTGTGCTTGATAGTTCAAAACAGTCTAAAGTTATTGTAAGGGGTGTGCATTCTAATTCGTTAGTAGATGTGATTTCTGCTATGCAAGCATATCGGTGTTTGAGAAAAGGATGTGAAGCTTTCTTAGCCCTTATGCTAGATTTGAAAAGGAAATAAGTTAGAATATAGGATATACCAGTGGTGAAGGAATTTCCTGATGTGTTTTCACAAGAGTTGTCTAGTATACCACCTATGAGGGAAGTGGAGTTGTCGATTGAGATTGTGTCAGGTACAACACCTATCTCTAAGACACCTTATCGTATTACTCCTACTGAGTTGAAAGAATTAAAGACTCAGTTGCAATAGTTGTTAGATAAGGGTTTTATACAATCGTAGCAGTCTATGGTATTTGTAAAAGTGGAAAGAGACCCAATCGTAGCAGTCTATGGTATTTGTAAAAGAATGGGGAATAACAAGTAAAAGGAATAATAGTAGAAAATAAATAGTTTAATGATTAAAAGTGTAATTTGGTATAAAAATTTTTTTAAGTAATGACTAATAGAAGGTAACATCATAATCTAGTAAAATTATAGAGAATAAAATATAAATTAACCGTATTACTGTTAAATACAAGACTAAAAGTATTTTAAGCAGGTTCATGGTAAGTGAATGAAATAGAGAAAGTGAGAGTGTTTGACAAATAGTGCGTGTAGTTAAGTATACCTAAAGATAATGGCAATAATAAAATCAAATAAATTGTTAAAAAAAAAATAGAGTGTCAACTTGTAAATAAAGGTAAATTGGTTATCCTTGTATATATTAGATATATTATAATTGTTAATGCATTTTAATTATATAAATATGATTAATGGCTTGCTATGAAGCTAAATTAGTGGAATGTGGTAAGTAAATGAAGTTGTATGAGAAAATGATAATGGGTGATACTGGGATTATTTCTAACATTTTTTGATTGAAATGTATAGTAATCTTATTTTATGTAAAGATTAAAGTTTTGATTTATTTAAGTAACATTCAACGATGTTGCCCTATGTGATGAGCTGGTAGTCGAGTCTCGTCTCAGGATATGTTGGCTAGCCATAGGGACATAAGACCGCGGGAGTGAGCATAGCATCTCACTATTTTTTTTATATAGGTCATTGATGGACCTATTATGTATTTTTTTTATAGTATCTATTTGGAAAGACTGGATTAATCCTTCGGGGTTCCTTCAGGTTTGAAAGACTGGGGTAATCCTTCGAGGTTCCTTCAGGTTTGAAAGACTGGAGTGATTATTCAGAGGTAATTCCAGGTTATTGTGAGGCTTTAGGGGTTCGCGTCCCGTTTATCCTGTGTATAGAGTCTGCCAGCATTATACTAGGGGCAAAATAGTAAATTAAAAAGTGAACCGGTGAATGTGAAATAATTGTGCAAATCAAGGAAGTTAAATGATGAATAAATAAAGCGGTGTAAATGATAAGAGCTTAATTAAATTATAATTTAATGTATGTTTTGTATGAGTTTATGAAATTAATCATGCAATTGTGTGTATATTTGATGTCATATGTGTTAGTTTATGTTTATTTGTATTAGTCTGTGTGTTTTTGTGTTTACTGGTGTATTTAGGTTAAAATGGAAGAAAAGAAGCATGAGAGGAGCACGAGAAGGATTCTGGAGCACAACTAGGAGAAGAAAGCAGCTAAGTAGGACAAATGAGCACGACTAGGATTATTGAGCATGAGTCGGATGGATTGCATGGTTGAGGGTGAAGAAGAAAAGAAAGAGGAAGAAGAGAAGAAGGAAGAGTAGAACTATCCGAGTAGGAGAGAAGAGCACGACTAGGACAGGAGGAGCACGACTAGGAGAGAAGAGCACGAGTCGTGTTCCTACAGAGAGAAAACCGAAGGAGGAAAGGAGGAAAGAAAGGAAAAAATGGCATAGCATGTTCTGTCGCGATCGCGACAACGTTGCGAGTGCGACAGAGGCGACCGTTGGGGCAGTTTTCTGCCAAAACTCACTTGGAAAGTCACCTTCTTTCACCAACAATTACAAAAATTCTCAAGAGACATCTCTAAGAGACACAAACTTTAAATTATCATCTATAAATATGTAGTTTAACTGTAATTTTAGGGAGGTGAATTTTAGTTAAGTAATTTTCTGTATTTTGAAAGACAGATTTTTTAGTAAAATTTCTACTTAGTTGTTATGTTTTGAAGAGGAAGATTAAGGAGAAGAAAACTTGTTTCAAGAGATTGAGAAAAGGGTTGAAAGGCTTCTATCTTATTCTCTTATTTTTATTTCTTCTCCATCAATTTTATGAATATCCTTTCAATGAATTTGCATATTATTACTCTTTCTATTTCCATCTATTTCATAGTCTTTCAAATGTAGATTTTCTATTAGTATCTTTTGCATGATCTTTGTAAGTTAAAGTAATTCAAAAGATTGCTTTATCTGAAATCTAATAGAATTTCATTATCAAGATGTATTTTGAGAGATCCGTATATTGAGATAATTGCTATAGGTTGGCTTTTATTCTTGGAATATGTAATTAGAAACCTCTAATTCATTAATGAAAATTGTGAGTTAGAATTTTAATAGCATGTTTTAGGCATTCTAATTTATGTCGAGAGAATAATTTAGAACTTTATCCCAACTTGGCTTGCATGAAAAGATGAACAAATGTTGACCAAAATGATGAAATCAAGTTCATATTCTTTAATTATTCATTTATCCTTTATCTTCTTTTGACCATCAATAATTAGGTTTAGTTAATTTAGATTCTAGATTAGTTTACATCAACTTTACCATTAATTGATCATTGTAAACAAAGTTAAAATTAGGTAGTAATAGTGTGTAAATTACGTTCCTCGTGGGATCGACATTCTTAAGTACTATTCTGGTACACCGTATACTTACGGTCATTAGCATATATAGAAAATGCTTAACAGTAAATTAGTGGGTTTAAATAATAAATTTTGTAATCAATATTAAATGTAATACTTAAGAAGTTAGATGGTAAGTATGCAGTAAATACGGATTAAGAAAATATAAAGTAACTTAATGACAGAAGTAAAGTTGAAGGATAAAATAGTAAAACTAATAAAGAGATGTTAACTAATAGATAAGAGTGAAACTTAAAGTTTAATATATATATACATATATATATATATACATATATACATATATATATATATATATATATATATACATATATATATATGTATATACATATGTATATATATATATATATGTATATATGTATATATATATTTGGCTGAAAGTTAACTAATGTATATTATTATTTCGAATTATGATATAGCTGATAGTTCTGTGATAAAAACATTACTTGAATAAATATTATTAGTAAATGATCCTATGAAATTAGTGATATGATGAAGTAGCTTTATATTTATATATGAACTTCATACTCACCAGAGTGTACTATATACAAGCATATATATTGGCGGGTATTATTGTATTAGATGAAAGCTAGAATAATCGTTAATGTAGGAATGAAATATTAGCTGCTATGTTAGAAGCATATTGTCTGTTTAATGTTACATGGCATTAGTAAAATAATGCATGATAAGTAAGTTTTACAAATTATAAAAATGCAGGAAGATCTCAGTTATTGATGTGGAAACTTGATTATAAATGTTTATGAAGTTTCAGCTATTTAGAAGAATGTTAGATGTTATTGCATAAATATTGTTTTACCTTACAAGCATTTATGTTTAATTCGGAGTTAAATAAATATTTTATGGTTAAATAATAATTGGTTTGTTAACGGTAAAATTGGTATGTTATATATGTAAGGAAACAGTAATTAGCGATCTCAATACAAAAACATTATAATGTATGTATGTTTAAATTGTATATGTATATTTAATATTTTTATGCGCTAGATAAGTTAATTTGGTAGTCACCACTAAGCGTAAAGCTTAGCGCATGGTTTACCTCGCGCAGGTGTAAGATAGAAATCAAGTGAGCACCAGCACCGTTCCAAAGGAGTAATGTTGAATGGTAAGCATGGCAAGGAGGTGATAAGAATGAAATTTTTGGGAATTGATAATTTGAATCTCAGTTTTAGTTGGCATGTACACTACATAGATAATTAGGATATTATTTTATCGAAGAGTTTGTACTAGATAATTATACATAATTGATAGTTAATATATTATCATAATATCCTTGTATTTTGTATAATTGATGTAAGTAATGAGTGGATGATATTTGTAAATTATTATATGAGTGTGTGAATGGACGTAAATTGGAGGATGGGTAAACTTGTGTTGGAGTTTGAATTGGAGAACGGTGAATGAATATATGATTATTTGAAGTGTAAAAACTTTCTATTTACAGGGGGATAGGCAATATTATAGAGAAAACTCTACCGAAATTTTGGTAGAATATGGTCGCATGTTTGTAAGAGGATTGAATGAATAGTAAAATTAAAGAGTTGTAGGACAGTTGGAAAAAAAAAAGAAAAAAAAATTGTCCGATTTTCGCGATAACCTTAAGAGTAGTTTTAAGACAACCAAGTTATTGTGTAATATCATTGGAACCGTAATGAGTGTACAGTTTAAGGGTGTTACATGATGTCTATCACGAGCACGACAGAGCCTCAAGTTAAGGACATTCCCTAAATGTCCTTTATTTGTTGAATTATCCCTTTGGCTTATGAATAATCATGCATATGAGACTATTAATGTGTTGATTCATAAAATGGGATATAGTAAAGTGGGAATGTGTTTGATAAGCTACATTTATGTATGCAAGATACTGAATGTTAAGATATTGCTATCTATGAATATATGGATGTTACATTATATGAATAAATGAATGATAATTGGATTAATAATTTAGCCTGCAAGTTGAGTAACGGATAGATAGGCATGACTATAGGGTCAAAGTGTTGCAGCCGAAGCATTTGATTCCATTTGGAATCCCCGATGCGTATAGAATCCTTATTGGGTTCACATAATTATTTATAACTTATTGATTATTTCGATACCTACGGGTACTAATGCGAAAGTGTGCATCTTCGGATACAAATGCGAAATGTGTTACTTATGAGTACAAATACAATACCCGTTATCCGTGTTTATGAATTGCAGGTAAGGCAAATAATGAATTATTAAATAATAATGAGTAATGTGAATAGTTTGCAATGGAAGAATGTGAATGTGATGCATTATAAGATTGTTCTGCGATGCTGTTATAATTGAACATGATTTGCTAATGATGCAATATGCATATCAAGAACTGCTTAATGTTATGTTTATGAAGTATGTTTATGATGAGGCATGAATACAAAGCATGTATCTATTATTACACAAAGATTGTTAAATGTATATGTATATTGTATATTGTTTCCCCACTAAGCGTTATCGCTTGGCATGGATTCTTAATCCGTGTAGGTTCAGAAGCGAAGCGTGCTTGAAGGACGGTTCCACATCTCAGTTGGTCAACACTAGGGTCCGCTGATTAGTATAGGTTTTTGGTATTTTGTATTATGTAAATGTAATGTTTAGTTTGGCATGTAAAGAGAATGTTGTAAAAACTGAATATGATATGCAATATAAGATGACTTTATGTGTTTTGAAATGAATTCTGCTACGTATGAATGAAATTTGTTAGTTCCGAATTTTGTGTAAGATTCAATTGTATGCGTTTATGCGATGTGATGCGTGTGATGTTGTGCATAATGACCATCTTCAGTTGTCATAGCAAAGCTACACGGGCAGTTGGGGATGGGCGTTACATTACGGCCTATATGGAGAGGACTTGTGGTGCTCAATGCCATATTTTGGAGTAATTTCTTAGTTTCAGCCAGAAATTCTACCCCATTTTCGAATACAATGTGGTGTGGGAGGCCATACCTACATATCAAATTCCGTTCAATGAACTTGGCCATGTCCTAGGCATCGATCTTCTTGAAAGATTTAGCCTCAACCCATTTGGTAAAGTAATCAATGGCGACTATAATGAACCTGTGTCCATTAGAGGCTGTAGGGCATATTTCGTCCATGATATCTATTCCCCAACCTGCAAATGGCCATGGCAATGTTAAGTTGTGTAATTCTAAGACCGGGACATGCCTTCAATCTACATACCGTTGGCACAATTGGCACTGCTTCGCATATTTTGAACTGTCTATATCCATTGTGAGCCAGTAGAATCCTTGTCGCACGATCTTTTTTGGTAAAGCTAGACCGTTCATGTAAGCTCCACAGACCTCAGCATGAGTTTCTTCTATAACCTTCTTAGCCTCTTTCTCATCCAAGCACCTCAGTTGAATACCATTGGCTTGGTGCTTATATAGCACACTGTCTATGCTGATAAACTTAGTGAACGGCTTATGGATCAATCTTTAGTCCTTTTCGATGGTCCCTTCTAGGAATACTGACTTCTCTAGGTAATTCTAAATATCATTGTAACACCCCGAATACACCCTAGTCGGATTAGGGTAAGTTCAGGGTGTAACAGAAACCGAATATGCAAGAGCTAGGGACGGAAGTGTCAAAAAGGATATAATCGTCATTAATTTGAAAGTTTCGGCAAGTCTCGAAAAATTGGACAGTTATATCGTCGTGCCCTAAATGACGTGAAAAGAACTATTTGGTGATTAAAAATGTGTAATGGGATGATGGAAATGATTAATTGCGGCAAAGGATGTGACCGGTTTTATTTGTGTAAGGTAAGGGTATTTCGATCATTTTGTAATTATGGATTAAATTGAATAAATTAGTTAAATCATGTGGGCCAATGTATGTAATAGAAAAGTGGAATGCCAATTGAGGGAAAGGAAGTAAGGAAAGGGATTAAAAGAGATGTTTGACATAAATATCAACTTTGGACCAATGAAGTGGTGACATGTGGCATTTAGAGGATTAGGATGGATTAATTTAGCCTTTGACTATTCTAAGGCTAAGGTTGGACGGGAAACAAGAAGGGAAAAGAAAAGAAAGAGGCTCTTCTCCTCCTACCTCACGCCCATTCACGCAATTCAAGCCAAGATGGATTTGTTCAAATTCTAAGAAATTAGATGCAAGATTTGGGTTAGGAAAAAGGTAAGTGGTGGGTTTGTCTCTCTTCCTCTCCTCTTCTGCTTAAAAGATAAGTAAGGATATGTGTAACTTTGAATTTTGATTGTTTTGTTTGGAGGGAACAAGAGAAGCTAAAGATGGAGTAAGGAAGAAAAGGAGACTGTGCGGCTTTTTAAACAGTTTGGGAGCAAAGGAAAAGAGGTTTGGAAACTCTTTAGTTATTTATGTGAATTTGACTATGTTTATGTGTTTTATGAGTTATTTTAATGTTGTTATAATGTTATATGATGATGGTAGTGAGTGTTGCTTTAGATTGTTAAGTTGTGCATGTGAACAGGAGTTTTGGGTGAAAACTGTGTTAGAAAGCACTTGACCCTCCTTCGGTTATTAGGCTATTTTGGGAGTTTTAGGACTCCAAATGATATGAAACCAATACCTTCTGAAATTTAAGACGTATTACTATAAATTTCATAGAAATAAGCTTGAGCTAATTTTAGTTCTAAGTGTCTCAAAAGTGCTCCGGAATTAAAGGTATCTCCTCTGGCCGGGTTCAGAGGAGCAGTAGAGGTTGTTTTGATCATATCTGATGATTTTGGAATCCAAACGACATGAAACTTGTTCTATATTAAAGATAACATCCTAAAGAGTATTTGTTAAGAAGGAAACTTTGCCTAAAAATGAGTTTAAATGTCTGTTTAGGCGGTCAAAGTTCAAAGTGGAAAGCAGTCTTGTGATTTGCTCTTGTGAGAAACCTGAAGCGAGCTTCTGTTGCGAGCGCGACAGAATCTGCTTGAAATGTGTTTTTCTCCTTCTTTTGAACCTTTTGGTTGGTAGGAACCCTTTCCTACCTTTACCCTCTTCTAGTTTGTATATTTTATGATGTTTTCTCTTCTGGAACACTCCCGAACTTCATCGGAACTTCAGGAGACCTATTTGTTATATGTTTAGTGGTTGGAAAAGAGTAAATAAGTAGATATTACTTAGGAATGTAAGAGACTAAGGTTGTATACAAGAATAATGACTAAGGTATTTCAAGTCTAATGAGTCGAACACCTTTGAATTCATTCAACATTAATCTGATCTAAATTCTGTTAGGAAATTGGAGGCCAAACTCTATAAACTGTACTTTGGTCTTGTAGAATTATAGGGTTTTGATTCCCAATCCTTTGGGATACGTAGGAAGCTTGGGATATTCTTCCAAGTCCGAACCAAAGCGTCTAGATTTAGTTAGACATAAAAGCTAGTGTTTTAATTGAATTCTGTTAAACACCTGGATATTTGTTAAAAATAAATGTTATAGGTATGCGTCAATTTATAAGTTTATAGAGCTATCTATGACTCCAGTTTGAGTAAGATAATTGACAGTGTAGAATTTGTATGTGATATTGACATGAAAGTAAATGAATGTTTTATATATGTATTAACTAAAGTTAAAATGACGCATACCAAATATTAACTGGTCTTATATGATTGGCTAATTAATAAATAATCCTTAATAAATGGAATAGTATGAGTTATTTGTATTGGAATTTTTGAGGTTAACATACGTGGTTGAAAAAGTAATGTTTATAAAATTATTTGTGGACAATATAAGAATAAATATGTTTTATGTAAAGATCATTTAATTAAGAATAATATGAGTGCGATGCTTGACTCTGTCACGAGCGCGACAGATGTCGCGAGCGCGATAGAGGCCATTTAGTGTCTGTCGCGAGCGCGATTGAGGCCTTTTAGTTTTCTGTCGCGATCGCGACTACGGTCGCGAGCGCAACAGGGGCCCTTTAGTGTCTGTCGCGAGCGCGACTCCTTCCTATGTTATAAATAAATGTCGTTTGAGCTTTTGAACATGAGCCTTGACTGTAATTTACATATGACATATTGTTTCAGATAAAATATGATATACCATGTAAGATTGTTATATGACAATAATAAGTGTATCTATTTATGAAAAATATGAAACTATAATATGTACATCATTAAAAGAAACAAGTATGTATTAGCCTGCATTAGTCGAATCGTGGATAGTTAGGCATGCCTAATAGAGTCTATGTATGTGTAGCTGCAGCGCCCTTTGAACGATTTGGACCCTGATCAGGTCCCCGAATGGTTCCTCGCGAACCCCTATTATGTGTATGTGTATGGATCTTGTTTAAGGTCCTGTTCAGTGAAATGTTGCTTTCCGACTTGTACCTATAAGGTACATTCTATTATGTGTTCGATTCGTACCCGTAAGGTACCATTCAGTACTCGTTATCCACCCTTTTTGACTTAGCAGGCATTAATGAAGACGAACATGTGAATCATACAATAAGTTATGAATTGATGAATACATATGTGAATACTGGTGTGAAAGTATGCATTTTGTTATTGCAATCTAAATGTCTTATTGATTGAATAATTACATACCGAGGCATCTGTTAAGTAAGATGCGTGAAATGAATTGTGGAAACCGCAAAGAAAGTGAATAAGTGCACAAAGTGACATGTATAAAATGTGGAAAAGGTGTGTTTTTGTATAATTGATTTGTAACATTGATATACGGAGTAAATGGTTATTTTGATGACCTCTTTGAAAGTATCTATTTGTTATAATTGAGATAATTATATCTTTTATATTATGCTTTCCTTTGAACTCTTTTGACAGCCATTCTTAATGGTCGTCCATATTTATGTGTTTCCCACTAAGCTTTATGCTTAGCACTGATTTTCTCTTAATCCGTGTAGGTACTATTTATCAAGTTGTTCGAGAGTTTTCCGCAGCAGTCCAGGCCAATGCAAGAACTATGAAGTGGTTTTAGGATAGGATTTATATAGTCTTCAGAATGTATGTCAGATTTGTAATTCTAAATTATGAGTTTTGTAAAAGTAATATTGGTTATGTAAAAGATCTATCTCTAGTGAATTCTGAAGAAGTTTACTTTGGAATGTGAATGTATAAGGAATTTAAAGTTAGCCATAATGTGTTATTGAAAACGAAAGAAATTTTATAATTCATATTTTAGCTTAAAGGTTTATAAGTTTTACATGGTTGTTCGGTAATGCCCTTGACCGTTGTCGTGAACCACCGGTTCACGGTACGGTTTACTGCATACGGGTAAGGGGTGTTACAATCATAGTACCAAAGCCTCTCATCAGTTACCTCAATATCCATTATCTACTCGATTTCAAAGCAAGGTTTCTCAGAAGTTTAGATCAAAACAGGCTTCTTGTCTACCTCTTCTGGGTTATCCCACATAGACACTAGGTGTAACACCCCCATACCCCCGGTAAGGGATATCGGGGCGCTACGCAGACACTTACGCATACATCTATGTACACTAGCGGAAGCGATAGCATAACACATTCGTTTAAGAGTAATTAAATACTACACTAGGGCCCACTTGCATTTCATATTAACTACATATACATTTACAGGTTCATATTACATCAGTTTCCATTTAGCTTTACATATACATTTACATGTAACCACTACACTCTTTTATTACATAATGATGTTACTCAAAATGTAAAACTCTATCTCTAACTTATAAAAAGTTGTAACAAAACTCCTAGTGGCCTTGACCAGCATATGTCCGCTCACTGATCCGAACCTGTAACCTACACGGAAATAAACATCCGTGCTAAGCGATAACGCTTAGTGGGGATAAATATAATGCCAAGGACTTCTGTACGAAGTCACAAATAACTCATACGATCATATATCTCATGCATATAGCTCTTATACATATATAGGTTGCATGTTCAAATATCAAATACTCTGAACTAACATATAAGTAACATCTACTCTTTCACTAATTCATGCACACTACATCTTGTACATCTCATTTATTCAAATATACATTTATCATGTAACCACATTCATATCAATACACTCATGTAATCATGTACTTGTATACAGAACTATAATGTACTTAAACATTACTCTCTTGTACTATAGCTTTATTCAAAGCAACACTTTAATCATCTCAAGTTCACTGCACAACATTTAACAGAACAAGCCTGAATTCCTTTCATGGTGGATACGGGTAACTCTGGACACTGGTTACAGTATCTTACATGTGGAGAATTAACTCAAACTCTATGGAATACACGAGGTATTCCGAACTCTGGGCACAATTAAGGCCAACTCTAGCAGCTGCACTCTAGCCCTTTATAAGCATGCTTATCTATCCACTATAACGGTAATCAGGCTCAATATCAACTCACAACTTCAAATGCATTTAATTCATATACAGTCTTTATTAAT
This sequence comes from Excoecaria cochinchinensis, assembly GCA_947683425.1. Classification (NCBI taxonomy): domain Eukaryota; kingdom Viridiplantae; phylum Streptophyta; class Magnoliopsida; order Malpighiales; family Euphorbiaceae; genus Excoecaria; species Excoecaria cochinchinensis. The sequence continues at coordinate 6,874,825 of CANTUQ010000076.1, read as the reverse complement.
CATGTTCAACAACTAAAAGCATGTAACATTTAAATTCCATGCATGCACTCTTATATAACATCATCATATACATGTATTCAACTCATTGCATAAACATATAAATCATGCAACGCAAGATAGAAGAAAACACTTCCTTCAAAACAAGCAAAACAGAATGCAAAAAGGTTCACTGTCGCGATCGCGGCAAGAAGTCGCGCTCGCGACAGAAGCCAAGTTCATTGTTGCGATCGCGACAAGAGGTCGCGCTCGCGACAGAAGCTATATTACGAAAAGGCTCTATACTCTATACCAAATGCATTATATAACCATTCCTAAGTTCATACATATTTATCATGTCATCTACTATACTTCCTACAACTATACATTGTTACTTTATTAATTAAATTAACATCTTTAATCGTACTCATATGTATTTTTCCGTTAACAACTAATTTGTAGTCATTTCGGAGCCCTAATCATGTATAAAACGTTAAGGGGAAGGGCAAGGGGTTTACCCATGCCAACCGTGGGCTCAAAATGAAGAAAAATGAGCTTAAAATAGGTTGTTCTGTCGCGAGGTCGCGACATGTGTCGCGCTCGCGACAGAGGCTCTGCTTTGGTGCCTCACAAGACTGCTTTATACCCTGATCTTGTATCGTCTAAACCGACCTCTAAACGTCATGTTTAGGCAAAGTGGTCTTCTTAAAAATTGTTCTCTAGGATGTTATCTTTCAAATGGGACAATTTTTAAGTCGTTTGGACATCTAGAACTCTCAATATGATTCAAACAATCTATACTGTTCCAGTGAACCCGCCAGAACAGGGTCACCTACGTTCTAATTACTTTTCGGGATACTTAGGGCCAGAATTAGATTAAGCACCCTCTTAGACATTTTTACACACAGATATTATCTTTCATATGCAATTGGAATAAACCCAATTGGGATCCTATAACTCTACTTATAACAAATACTATACACTGGGGTCTAATGACAAATAAGCAGAATTTCGCAACATCAAACTCTATCATCAACACAAACACTCAAATGATCAAGTCACATACTTTAAACATATATACACTTATCATGAGCACTGTAAGCAATCAAAATGAACAATAAACCAATATACACTAAAAGAACAATTGAGCTAGTTAAAGCTCATCATATACATCTACATCCGGTCATGGTTCCTTTTAAACACACATCATTCAATCTCATGCCAGGAAAACAAAATCGCTCTCGATCCCTACCTTAGGTGGCTTAACCGCTTCTCTCTAATCAATTTCGAGCTTCTCCTTTCCTTGTCCATAACTCTCATGCAAAACAAGACCAAAACATTTAGGTTAACCCTCTTTTCACTTTAAATCACAACCAAAGAGAAAAAGGAGGTCAGATCGGAAAACAAAACCAGCTTACCTTTTGAAGAGACTTAATCAAGCCCTTAACTCACTCTCTTTAACCCATCCAAGTGGTTCTTCCCAAAGAACCAAGTAAAAGAAGAGAAGCAAATAAATGGCAAGAAGAAAGGGGACGGCAACTAAAAGCAAAAGAAACAAATAGAAGAATTAAAAGGCCAAATGAAGGAATGGAAATAGGAGTAGGAAAGTGGCCGGTCAAATTAAGAAAATACCAAATTAATTACCCACTAACCACATTAAAAGCCAACCATCTCATTTAATCCATCCCTATCCTAAGCCAAGCCAAGCCAAGCCAAGCCCAAACCAAGCCAAGCCAAGCCAAGTCAAGCCAAGCCAAGCCAAGCCAAGTCCAAATGTCTCTTCCCTACCTTGACACTTGGCACACTCCTACAATGACACTTGTCAAACTCTCATGCTGCCACTTGTCACTCTTATACGATGACACTTGTCACTCCTCTACGATGCCACTGGTCCAATACACATGTCAAGGTCTCTAAAATCCCACTTGTGCAAGCACCTCGCGAGAGGGTTCTGTCGCGCTCGCGACAGAACGCTCACGCCCACACCAACTAGCGGAAGTTCAAAAACCGCTGGAGGGCTCTGTCGCGCCCGCGACACTTGTCGCGCTCGCGATAGAACTCTCACACATTAACTTACCTTTTCCGAACAAAACTCTGTAATTCTTCTAGGGCCATTTTGGGGTGTGACACTAGGGTTGCGAGAGCATTTGCCAATTGGTTCTCATCTCTTTGAATGAAACAGAAGGTGCAAGTATCAAACTTACGACTCAACATCTTTAAGTGCTTTACATATCGCATTAGTCATTCTTCCTTAACAGACCATTCTCCTCTGATCTGGTGGGTTACCAGCAACGAATCTCCAAAAACATCTGCATTCTTTGCCTCCAAGGCTAATAGTGCTTCCAATCCAAAAATGCAAGCTTCACATTCAGCTTCATTATTGGTAGCTTTATATCTCAACTTCTTGGTTAACAGAAGTTTTTCACAGTCTGTGGTTGTGAAAATGATTCATGCTCCTGCCCCCTTATTGTTAACTGTCCCATCGAAATACAACTACGAACCTTGCACCGTAATGACCATGACGTCTTCATCCGAGAAGTTATACTCAACCTAATATCCTTCTATGGGGTGATTTATTAGTAACTCTCCTACAACATGACCTTTAATGTTTTTTTTTGGTGATGTACTCAATGTCACATTCTTGCAACAGCAATAGCTATAACACCCCTTACCTATACGTAAGGGAGCTCACCCACAAAGAGAGTGAGACCCCGTATAGGTAAGGGTGTCACCAAAGCAAACCACAAACATACATAATGTAATGAAAAGGACAGAATAAAATTAAAACATTTTACATCTGAAAGAACAGGGCTCAAACTGCCAATAGAAAACTAAACCATTCATTATAATAACTAAATATTCATTACAAAAGATATAGAAGTACAAATTCTGTCTTTACAACATTACAAAAAAAAATACAAGATTATATAGAAAGTTACAATATACAAAACATAAATCTCTTCAAAAAGCTCTCCTACTGTGTTGGCCTAGACTGCTGCTGACCTCCCGAAAACTCTATAGCTTCTGCACCTGCAAGGATAGAACACCCGTGCTAAGCGATAACGCTTTGTGGGGAAACAAAAGATGAATGACCATTCACAATGGCCGTTAAGGCAAAACACATGCATATGTCACAAGCATATCAAAATTCTATAAGAGCATAATAACTTTATATCATGCACTGCATTCACAAGAATTCCATAACATATACTCATTAATATAATAATATTCCATTCACAATAAAATCACATATGCGCCTGCAAACTCATAGAGGCGGAGAGCGAATTTCTTTATTTTCTTTATTTTCATCCAAAAATATTTTCATATTGAGGATCTTAAATAAGATCCGAACACATTAAGGATCGCGAGGACCCAAACGAGGAAATTGTTCTCTCTAACTTACAATGTTCAATAATTTGTAAGTTAATCTATACTATTCGTGCCATGCAAATTAATTAAACCTAGTTAAAAATGATCAAAGAAGACAATGTAGATGATGAAGAACTAATAATTATGAAACTTGATTCCATATTTTAATTATAATTATAATCTTATCAGCAAGCCAAGTTGGAATAAAATTCTAATTCACTCTATCGACATGAACTAGAGTGCCTAAAACATGCAATTACAATACTAATCCTTAACTCTCATTAACGAACTAGTTAATTCTAATTACATATTCTAAGATTAATCACCAACCTATAGCAATTATCTTGACATACTGATCTCTCAAGTTATGTTATGATAATGAAATTCTATTAGTTGTAAGATAAAGTGAATCTCTTAATTCTACCATAACTTATAATGATCATATACCAACAGAAAATTCTGCATTCAAAGACTATTAACAATGATGAAAATAGAAATAACATTAGTATCATTCAAGTTTCCTAAATAACATTCATTTAATGTTTACAAAGAAGAAGTAAAGATTAGAAGTAGAAGAAGGAGATTTCTCAACCCTTTTTCCCTTTATAATGTCTAATCTTCTTCCTTGCAATTGTATTCTGTTCAAAACATAAAATCTAACTTAGAACTTTAACTAAAGAAATTGTTCTCTCAAAACTTACAGAAGAGTAATTAGTTAAAATTTCATCCTTAACTCCCTAAATTACAGTTGAATTAAATATTTATAGTGTTCTAAAGGTCATGTCCCTTGATAAGCTTCTTCAAAGAGTTGCAAAAGTTGGTGGAAAGTCCCAGTTGTTCAAGTGACTTTTCAAAATAAACTGTCCAACAACTCTCTCTATCGCGCTCGCGATGCCTGTCGGGCTTATGACATAACACGGCATTCTCTCCTTTTCTGGCATTGTTCTTCTAGTAACTGACTTGTGATTCTCTGTCCGAGTCATGCAGTTTGTTTGAGTCTTGTATATCTTCATGACTCATGCACTTCTTCCTTCTGTACTACTCGTGCACCTCTTCACTAGTCGTGCATCTCTTCACTAGTCGTGCACCTCTTCACCAGTCATGCATCTTTTCACTAGTTATGCATCTCTTCACTAGTCCTGCATCTCTTCACTAGTTATGCACTATTGCTCGACCTATTTGCTCCTTCTTTCAACCAAATTACCCTAAAATGCATATAAACACATAAACTAGACAAAAACACGTGAAATATAAATATATTTACATACATAAATACCTAGAATAAAGAAAATATACACTAAATAATAGACCATTTTATGTGGTATCGGACCTGATCAAGGTCCAGAACATATTGGGGCTGCAGCTTACGGAACTCTTTGGGCATGCCTAATTATCCACTAATTTTACTCTTGCAGGCTATGCATAACACATTACATACAAGACATCAATTGGACCACATAATAGTTCATACATAAAGATATTTGCATCACAAGAGTAATCAATCATGCCAATTATCATAAAACTAAATAAAAAAGCAAACAGGGCAACTGTCGCGCTCGCGACAGAGGCGAAACTTGCCTACCCGTGGTCACGATAGCCTTCGCACTTGTGCGGCGAGGGGCAGATAGGCCTCTATCACGCTCGTGACACTAGTCGTGCTCACGACAGATGGTGGGGAAGGTTACTGTCACGATTACGCTCCTGGGCGCACTCGCGATAGAAAGCTATGCGGCAAAATTGAACTCTCTGTCGAGCTGATGACATGGGTCATGTCCACGACAGAGGCAATTCTTGTAGGAGCTCGGAATACCGAGCTCTGTCGTGCTCATGACAGAGTCAATTTCTTGCTCCCTCCGCCGAAAATCTGCAGAAAACGCATGCCCAAAATTAACCAAAAATGGAATCAACCCGCCAAACTTCAACACAATCCAAATCAAGCTGTGATGAGCGCCGAACCCCGGGGTACCCCGAAAGCCCGCTTTTAGGGCGATTGGGATGAGGTTCATTAAAACTTGTAACGAATTACAAGTGCGTCTATATTGGGCAACAAGGAGGTTTCTTGGAGTCGCCACCCAATAAAACATTGGGAAGGGTCGTCTAGCCTCAGCAAGCCTAAGACGGCGCATACATATCCATTTTGGGTAAGCCAAGAGGATCTTGGAGGTGCCAGCCCAATAGAACATTAGGATGACCCTCTAACCTCGTGGAACCTACGATTACACAGCACGTAAATATCCATTTTGGGCAAACCAGAGGGATCATGGAGGTCTCAGCCCAATAGAACATTAGGATGATCCTCTAACCCCTTGGAGCCTAGGATTATGTTGGTTAGGCCTTGTTGTGGGAAACAAGAGATATTTTGGAGGTTCCATCCCAATGAAACATTGAGATGGACCTCTAACCTCATTGAGCCCAAGACCAGAGCGAGTTCGGGACCTCTCATTTATTTGTACCTTGATTAATATTATAATTAAGCTTTGAATTCATTATTTCATCAAATTTCCATACAATGCAATTAATTAAAGCGCAATCCATTCAAATAGATAAAGCAGTAAATTGACACAAAATAAAATACACGAAAATAAATTACAACAAAACTAGGGGCGGAATACAACCCTCATTATAAAACAATATGTAAATCATACATAAATCGGGATATTCATTGAAATGAGGACATTGGTCCTGCCATGCATATTTATTACAAATCGATTTTTGAGAAGTGTCGATTTTATTAGCTAAAAAGGACTTTAGTCCACGATTTTCGAAAAATCGCAAATTAATTACTATAAAACATTTGGCCATTTTTACTTTAACGAAATTAAAACAATTTTCATAATAAAATGAATAAAAATAAAAAAAAACAAGGGTATAGAAAGAACCCTGATGGAAATCCTCAGTTGGCGCAACCACCATCATTAACAACTCCAACTCATCCAAAATGGTCTGATAATAACTCACAAAAATAAACATGTCAGTGTCAAAATCAAAAATAAAATAAAATAAAGATAACAAGAAATTTTAAAGGAAATGATTTAAAAGATAAAAGAAATAAAAAGGGTAAAAGAAATAAGTTAAAAACATGAGAATTTGCCTAGGGACGGCCTTCTGCATAATACCGACAGGCGTCCCTAGTGTGACCGGCGAACGGAGTGGTGCGTCATCTACGTTTTGTCTCTCAAATTAGGGACAGGCATCGGTGACCACTTTGCCCGTCGGTCACCCCAGTTTTCAGAAAATTAGTAAAAACTTCAAAACTTCAATTGAAATTCTTTGTTAAATAAAAAAATCTTATTAAAGATTAAAACAATTAATATAAGTCAATTAAATTACACAAATATTAATCCAGAATCTTTACCCTTGGATTTTACCTTCTAGGTGGATATCGAATGACTTCGGTCCCGCACGCTTCACAAGGATCGAATAAAAATGGATCAAGAAAAAAAATAATTATGTTTTTCTTTCTTGAAACTTTGACAGCGAGTCAAATATTGGAATTAGCCAGATTGACAGAAACAAAAGAATTTCGTTACCTCAAATTAGCTTAATTCGCAAGTAAAAATTGAGAAAAGGTTGAAAGAATTATTTTGTGGAATAAAAAGCAACTGAAAATAGAGATTTTTAGTAAAACTATTAAATTCAGATTTTAGTAAATTGCTCACAAAAAGATTTTTCACTTGAAAATTTGCTAACCCCCAAATAATGAAATTTAATCCACTATTTATAGAGTTTAGAAGATAATTGGGATAAATATCAATTTAAAGTTTGAATTTGAAAAGGATTTTTGAAATTCAATTTTTAACTATATTAATTGCCCCAATCCCATTCAAATTCGGAAGATATTAAACTTATCAGATAAAATTCACCAAAATTCAGTGTTATCTGATCTGATCCACTACCGACGGCCGTCCCAAGAACTACCGACGGGCATCGGTAATAAGGGTACACGTGGTAATCTGGATGACAGACGGACCGAGGCACGGGACTAGGGACGGCCGCCTCTATGTGGACACGTGTCCGTCACCCATACTTCAGACGGCCATGTCTACAACACAAGAAATGGCCCATCTATCTAAGCGATGGCCTGTCTCTCAATGCTAGAGACGAGGAACACCAAATAGAGACGGGCGTCCTAACTCTGACGGGCTTCCCGTTTGAGGAGCAAAATCTCAATTTTCAAGCTAAATTTCCCAAACTCTTTCAAAACCTCATGTTATAGAGAGAAAGACTTTAATCCTTGTGAAACTGAAAGACAAAAACCTCAGAATTCCATCCATTTATCCGAAAACAGACATTGATCTCTTCATCCAGTAACTCTGACCTGGACTGCCTTAGGGCACGGTGTTTATAGTTGCCCCCAATTTTCGGGAAACTAGTGCACTAGTGCCTAGATGAGCGAAAGTTCAGAGGAGAAAGAAGGGAAGAAATGTGTACCTGAGGTGGTCTTTACCTCCTTGAAGTTGCACAGGAGAAAATGATTGTTCGTCTTTATCCAGCAGGCCTCGTCTCGGTCTGCTTGGTAATGAGTATTCCAGAAGGCGGTGTTTTCTAACCACAATCCGTTTGCAATGTGTTCTATTGCATGTGCCCTTACTGGCCTCATCTCAGCCTGTAAGGTGTCTGTGAGATGTAGTGTCCTCTAACTATGATCCCACTGTGAAGCGCAGTGTTCTCTAACTGCGATCCCGTTGTGAGGCGCAGTGTTCTCTAACTGCAACCTCATTGAGATGTGTTCTATCACTGGTGTTCTGCTGGCCTCATCCCAGCTCGCGCAGCTTTTGCGAGATACAGTACTCTCTAACTGCAACCCTGTTGTGAAGCGCAGTGTTCTCTAATTGCAACCTCATTGCTATGTGTTCTATCGCTGGCGTTCTGCTTGCCTCGTCCTGGCTCGTGCAGCTTTTGTGATATGTAGTACTCTCTGACTACAACCTCGGTTTGCGATCTCTTCTATCGCTTGTGATCCGCTAGCCTCGTCCCAGCCTGCATGGTGTCTGTGAGATGCATTACTCTCTGACTACAATCTCAGTTTGCGATCTGTTCTATCGCTTGTAATCCGCTAGCCTCGTCTCGGCCTGCACGGTGTCTATGAGATGCAGTTCTCTCTGACTACAATCTCAGTTTGCGATCTGTTCTATCGCTTGTCCCCCGCTCGATCTGTGAGGTAAGACTCTGATTTGCTAATCCCCATCCGATCTGTAATATAGAGTTGGTTGAATGTATTTTTGAAGTACGTAGTGTTTGACCTGTTTATCCTTCCTTTTGACTGCTGGTCATTTTTGGATTGGTGTAAAACCATGTTCCTGTATTGTAAAAGATTCTTGTTAATTCTTGTATAAAATTAATCAGACTGCTAGATTTATGAACATTTTTATGCTGCCATTCATTATGTATCATCTTTTTTTATTATTATATGATCAATTGTCTTTTTTAAGAGAAAGTCAAGTAATAAAATGATAAACATAAAGAAATGACATGTAAATTTAACCAGTTAACCATAAATATTTTCCTCTGAAAAGATAAATTTTGTATAATATACAAATGTGATTACAATAATGAGAATTTAAAATACAGAGCCAAAAGAACTCCCTGAATAGCCTATAATGGTGGATAATCTGAGGGCTTCTCTTCTGGATCATCATCGTCATCTGATAGATGAACTTGCTGGCCTTGTGATGAAGAAGCAGAGGATCCCGCGCCTGAAGCAGATGGCTGACTGGGAGGGGCTGATGGTCAAGGCTACTGAGTAGCTGTGGCTCTAGCCTGCTACTGGTATCTGGGAGGTACGGCCGCCGGTACAGACAACAGCTGCACTCTCGCTGGGTCCTGCTGCTGGAACTGGACCTGAGCATACCAATCAAGGAAGCTATGGCACCCTCCAGAACCTGGATCCTGAACCTAAGGGCCTCGACTGACTCATCCACCATCTATAAAGATGCGTTCGTCCTCTGGGTCACCTCATCCTGGGAGGCCCTCAACTCCTGCCTCAACTGACCCGCGAGTCTCTCCTGCTCCTGTCTCAAATAATCGATGAGCCTCCCCTGCTCCTGTATGATACCCTGCTGCTGATCCAGCCACTCTAACATGACCCTATCTCGCTCTCTGAGCTGCCCGAGAAGGGTCCTGTCTCTCTCCTCCTGTCTGTGCTCGAAGGATGCGAACATAGGAGTCAAAATCGCAGTGAAATCTGGCTGTGCTAGGTGAGTCGATGGTGCTGATGGAGGGGGAGCTGACTCTGGTGCCCGCTCTGGAGGTGGAGCTATAGAAGTAGATGCCCCGGGTACCTTGCTCTAGCATACGGACTGAATCTCTCAGGTGCCCGGGGAGCTGTCCACTGCATCCTCGATGGCAGAGGAGGAGTAGGACTTTGTACCCTCTCATCTAGGGAAGTACCAAATAAGTCATCCATGGTGAACTCAATCCCCATGTCGAAAGGCGTATGAGGCTGCTCCTCCTCGGGCTGCGGCTGCGGAGGCTGACCCTTCTGGTAGTCTGGGTGCTGGGGATGCTGGTCCTCCTTGTGCTGTGGGTGCTCGGGAGGCTGCTCCTCCATCTGAGGCTGATCTTGAGGCTGCTCCTATACTGGCTCTAGCGAGGGAAGGCCAAATGAACGCCTGGTCTCGTGAATAGTGCAAAGTCTGTATGTCTCGGCCTGACCCTGTATCGGTACTACCATACACATCGTGATAGATGCCGGAGCATCTACGTAAATACTCTCATCTAGAGCATGCCCCAAGATATCCGGACGGACGCCCAAACTCAAAAGTAGCCTGGTAATCACTCCACCAACATACACCATAGGGGCTGTTCCCCTAGACTCTCTCGCCAGGTTGACCAAAATCTCATCGCTAATGTTGAGCCTCTGGCCTGCAACCATGGCTCATAAACTCCAAATCTCTGTGGCATTGAGGGACCCCGGGTTACCAGCTCGTCCCAGATAGGAGCTGGATAGAACCCTATGAATGTAGCGAAGAGCCTGTGACGAGAGTACTGTACTCTTTGCCGTATCATGGTCATACGGCATTCCCGACAAGGCAATGACCGCCCAATGGTGGCATCTGACTGCTCTCCGAGGCACTATAACATCCTGCTCACATGGAAGCCCCATAGCTTGCGCGAATCGCTTGCGAGTAATACTGTACTGGTGGCCCTAGATTCAGAACTGGATAACGCCATCCTCCGTATCAGATCTCTGGAACCCCCCATACTGCAGTGTAGTGAGGAACTGCCGAACCATCTCCGGATGGGCTTGGAAAGCCGGTGTCAGAAACTCGATCCATCCTGCACTCGCTATCAGAGCATTGATGTCGCCCACCATCCCTAGAGCCTCAAGGAATGGCTTGGAGATAAAGCGACTGGCTCAGAACTACACTCAAGCCAGTGCTTCATACCTCAGCCCGGCCTCGGCACTCATCCAATCAGGGGCTTGAGGCTCAGGCTGGTCACGCGGAATATATCATCGTGGTGGCATCTTGGAAAGAAAGTAAACAATTAGTTTAGCATCATGGTCACAAACAGACCTAATCTAGAAAATAAAAATTTGGGCAGCATCCCGGCAGGAATGTGCCTAAACAAAAAAATTAAAAAATTTGGGTAGCACCCCCGCAAGGGTATGCCTAACTTCCTACATAAAAAAAAAGCGACAACGAGGGACAGGCGTCAGGCCCCAAGCAACAGTACAATATAATTTGATTAAAAAAATTTGGGCAGCACCTCGGCAAGGGTGTGCCTAACTTCCTGCATAAAAAAATGACAACGAGAGGCAGGCCTCAGGCCCCAAGCAACAGACCTCAACTGGATAACATCAGCCTGTCGTTTATACAATATTCCATCTATGCAGATGAACTGAGTAGACAACTTGCAAATCATTCTCTGATCTTTCTCGGTAGATTCCTCTGGAAAAGTCGCATTTTCTAGGTAGTTCATAATGTCATAGTACCAAGGCTTCCCATCTGCTATTTTTGTTTCCATGACTTACTTAGATTCGAAGCTAGGTCTCTCAGAGCTAGAAATCAAAATCGGCCTCATAACTACCCCTTCTGGATTATCCCACATCGACACTAAAGTGGCGAGCGCATCGGCCAACTGATTTTCATCCCTTGGAGCAAAATGGAATGTGCACACTTCAAACTAACTGCTCAGGTCTCTCAAGTGCTTAATGTACAACATTAGCCTTTCTTCTTTAACAGCCCATTTGCCTCGAATTTGATTGATCACCAAGGATGAATCACCAAACACTTCCACATTCTTTGCCCCTAAGGCTATTAATTCTTCCAACCCAAAAGTACATGCTTCATACTCGGCCTCATTGTTGGTGGCCCTGAATCTCAACTTCTTTGCTAGGGGAAGCATTTCATCATCCGGAGTTGTCAGAATAACTCCTACTCCTGCCCCTTTGCTATTAACAGCCCTGTCAAAGTGTAGTTGCCATCCCTGAACTCCGATAGCTATCACATCCTCTGTCACACCCCGTTTGCCCCCTAGTAGAATGAGCTTGTCTGTGTGAGCATGCATGTGCATGTGTTCAGCATATCATGAGGGTAGTTTAGTAAAATGCATGTTTTTGGGTTTTATTAGTATGTGGTTGCACGTATGACATTAGTGTGTGTACTAATTGGGAATGGCTTGTGTGCACTTGAGCATATCATATTATGGTGTTATAAGTTGAGAAGTGCTTGTGTGTGTGAGTTCATACCATTGTAGGGTGTATAAGTTAGGAGTGCATAAGATGTGTGTGATGTATGGAGTTAAGGTGTGAGTGAGCAAGTTCCACCACCAAAAGATTGGCATGTGTATTAGGTTAGGGTAAATGAATAAAGAAAAGAAGGAAGAGTGAAGGGAAGATCAGATTCACGTTTTTCCCTTCTACCTCCATCTTCTTATTCCTTTTCCCTTTCCTAATTATTGCTAACTGTAAATCAAATTGTGGTTGTGGAAATTGGTCACTCTTGCTCCTAATTTGGTAAGTACGTATCTTGGTCTTGTTCTTTTTCTTTTTCTTCATCTTTTTCTTTTTCTTCTTCTTCCTTGAGTTTAAATTTAACTTAGGGTTTGCATTGTTGGATGTTTGTGTTTAGCTGAGGCTCCTCGCGATCCCAAAGGCAAGGAGATTGCTGGGAGTAGTGGGACTAAGTGAAGTGAAGCTTAGAATTCAGGTTTGGGAATTGTTTGTTATGATTTGTGTGATTTTAAGGTTACTGTAAAATTCTAGGGTTTATGTTCTTGAAGAGCTTGATGCATATATATATACTTGATTTGGTTGTGTAAATGTTGAATTGAGTTGTATATATATATTGTTATATTGTTTGGAATGTCTTCTGTAAAGTAAGAATAGGTTTGAATGACTTTTAATCAAATTTGGATTGATTTCTTTGTTCTGGGAAATTCTGGAAAATCTGGAAATCGATTACTGTAGAAATTCCCGTCTGTCGCGTGACTAGCCAATAAGAGAGGCAAGTCACGAGACGTGACTTCCAGTCATGACTCGTGACCTACCAGATAGAAGCCAGTCACGAGCTGTGACTGCCTGTCACAACTCGTGACCGGCCATGAGGAAGGCAATCACGAGGCGTGACTCCCAGTCACGACTCATGACCGGCCTGAGAGAGGGCAGTCATGATAGCCAGTCACGTCGCATGACAAGCCTAAAGAAGGAAGCCAGTCACGAGACGTGACACCCAGTCACGACTCGTGACTAGCGAGAGGTAAGGGGCGAGACACGCCGCGTGATCCAAGAGGGACAGAGCCAGTCACGAGGCGTGACCCTCAGTCACGTCTCGTGACCAGCCTTGTGAGGAGGCCAGTCACGTCTCGTGACCAGCCAACCTCGCCCGTCACCCCGTTCAGCCCATTTTCTAAAATTTCCCAGATTTTAACTTATAAATGGATTCCGTAATTCCTTCGAATGAATTTATACTGCTGTATGATGCATGTCATACTTTTATATGCTTTGATATGAGTGATATCATGATTCTTCAAATGAATTTTATTATGTACTCTAATATATGATTTGAATGAGTTATAACCTACTAGAGTCAAGTAAGTGGATAGTTAGGCATGCGTAATAGAGTCTTTTAGCTGCAGCCCTCAGTTCAGTTTGGACCCCGATCAGGTCCCCGTTTGGTTCCTCGCGAACCCATCAGTATTAGGATCTTGTTTAAGATCCCCTCAGTATACAAATAATGTGTTTTGATAAAAATGAAATGACTTTTGATTTGTACCTGTGTGGTACCCTCAGTATTCGATTCGTACCCGTAAGATACCTTCAGCACACTCGTTATCCACTACCTAGAGTCAGCAGGTGTTCTTCAGGTGTTCATTAAATAATTGATTGAATTGCTCTGTTCTGAATTGAATATATACAGGTGATATCAGAATGAGTATAATGATGGGATATATGTTCAATTAATATTGAAATGGATATGTAATTGTGATGCAAATGTATGGTTTTAGTTTGTGAGCATATGATTTTATGAATACTGTTAAAGCTATTGCAATTATTGCCATTGTGATTGCGATATGCCTTGACGACCATTGTCAATGGCCGTTCATATTTTATGTGTGTTTCCCCACTAAGCGTTTATCGCTTAGCACGGTGTTTTTACCCATGCAGGTGCGGAAGGAGTTTTGATCTGAGAGTCGCCGCCGTCAAGCCAACACAGAAGGGTTTAGTGTAGGGCTTAATTTTGTAATAGTTGATGATTCTTTTTGTATAGAACTCTCGTGTATCAGTTTTGTACCAGCTTCCGCTTTTGTACTTAGATTTTTGGATATGTAATATTATTTTGGTTTCAGCTAGTTGATCAGAACATTATTGTAATGGTTTGTTATATTAATGCATGATCAACTTTTGCTTTCCTTTCGGTAAAGTTTTAATTATGCTGTATTTCTGTATGTATGTAATGAATGAATGTATGTTTGCTTTGTTTTTGCTTGGTGACAGCTTGTCTCATACGGCATCTCACTCCTTACCGAATGGGATCGCCTATGTATGGGAAGGGGGTGTTACAGTTTGTGGTATCAGAGCATAGGTTTAGGCGTTTCTGGGTGTTGTTTGTTCTGTTGATGTGTTGAAGTGTATAGATGTGCATGTCTAGATCTGTGTTGGCTGATACGGTTGTTTTTTGTTTGTTTAGATGGCTTCTAATTCTGCTCGTGGATCACTTGAGGAATCCGCCGAGAGTGTGAACTCTCAAGCTGTAGATCCATCGATTTCTGTGTCGGCTCAGCATGCTAGGGTCCAGCCCGAGGCCGCAGCCATGCCTTTTGAGGCTATGTTCAGATTGCATCAAGACATGGCTAGGGTTTTGGAGAGAGTGACTGCTCCTAGAGCACCTATGGAGAATTTGAGAAGGGCAGGAGTTGAGGATTTCTATGGCACTGGTTTGAATGAGTCTGAGATGGCTGAGATATGGTTAGATAAAGTGAAGCGTGCCTTGAGAGAGATTCGGTGTCCTCCCGACTAGCAGGCAGAGTGTGCATTAGTTCTACTACAAGGGTCTACTTTTGAGTGGTGGGAATTGGTTTGCAGGCATCCTCAGCTACCGGATCCGATCACTTGGGAGTTCTTTGAGGGTGAGTTCACAAAGAAGTATATTACTCAGACTTATAAGGATGCGAGATGGGCGTAGTTTTTGAGTTTGAGATAGAGGGCTATGTCAGTAGCAGATTATAAGAAAGAGTTCAATAGGTTATCTCGCTATGCTCCGCGTGGGGTTATGACAGATGATTTCAGATGCAAGCATTTCGAAGCGGGGTTGAATGAGTCTTTGAAGATTGCTTTGATTTCTTTGATGTGCATGCCTGGGGTTAGCTACTATCAGATTGTAGAGGCTGCTGTGAGGGCTGAGTTATCTGAGACGGTGCTTAGAGAGAGAGCTCAAAGGAGGAACTCTTCTCGTGGAGGATCTTCTTCATCCTCAGGTAAGAGATCTAGGAACCCACAGGACGAGTCATCTTCTGGCCCGGCTTCTAAAGGTAGACGATAGGGTTCTGCAGCCGTGTCAGGTTCTGGTAGGGGTGGTAGAGTAGAGACTACATCAGTTTGTCCACATTGCAATAAGACTCATCGGGGTGAGTGTAGGTAGCTCTCTGGTGCGTGCTTCAGGTGTGGGAGCTCTGAGCATCTTTTGGCCAGTTGTCCGAGATTACATGATGATTCAGGTTCCCAGAGAGAGGCCAGCAGGGTCGGTTCGAATGCTTCTCAGGCTTCCCGTGGTAGAGGCAGAGGTAGAGGTCGAGGTGGTCGGCCTAGAGATGGAGCTGCTTCTGAGATTGTTGAGCGTCCTCCTCAGGTTGCGACTAGAGCTTATGCTATGAGAGCTAGAGAGGAGCAGGATGCGCCTGATGTTATTACTGGTAAGTTCCTACTCCATGACACTGAGTTGTATGCTCTAATTGACCCTGGTTCCACACACTCATACTTGTGCACAGATAAAATTGTTGATAAGTTGCATGTGGTTGATCAGTTAGATTATGAGATATGTGTGACCAGTCCATTAGGACATAGTGTCAGTGTGAGTAGAGTCTTTAGGAGTTGTCCTTTGATAGTTGAGGGAGTTGTGCTTCCAGCGGATTTGATTGAGTTGCCTTTCAGAGAGTTTGATCTGATTCTTGGTATGGACTGGTTGGGTAAGCATCGGGCTGTAGTTGATTGCCATAGGAAGACAGTTGTACTTCGGGATAGAAGTCAGTTTCTTGTGTTTTTGAAAGGTTTGGGTGCTAGTTCTGTGAATAATGTGATTTCTGCGATGCAAGCTAAGAGGTTTATCAGGAAAGGATGTGAGGCTTTTCTTGCAGTTGTGTTAGATTCCAAGAGAGATCAAGTTCAGATTGAGGACATTCCAGTAGTGTGGGAGTTTAGTGATGTGTTCCCGAGCGAGTTGCCTGGTTTGCCTCCTGAGAGAGAGGTTGAGTTGTCCATTGAGATTATGCCAGGTACTGCACCTATTTCGAGAGCACCTTATCGGATGGCTCCTGTAGAGTTGAGGGAACTTAAAATTCAGCTACAAGAGTTATTGGATAAGGGGTTTATTCGACCTAGCATTTCTCCTTAGGGAGCTCCAGTTCTGTTTGTCAAGAAGAAAGATGGATCTTTGCGGATGTGTATCAACTACAGGCAGATTAATAAAGTTACAGTGAAGAACAAGTATCCGTTGCCTAGGATTGAGGATTTATTTGATCAGCTTCGAGGTGCAGGTGTCTTCTCTAAGATAGATCTTCGATCAGGGTACTGTCAGCTTCGAGTTCAGGATGTAGATGTGGTTAAGACTGCATTTCGGACTAGGTATGGCCACTATGAGTTTCTTGTGATGCCGTTTGGTTTGACAAATGCTCCAGCGGCTTTTATGGATTTGATGAATCGTGTGTTTAGGCCATACTTAGATCAATTTGTAGTAGCGTTCATTGATGACATCTTGGTGTATTCCAAGGATGAGAGTGAGCATGAGGAGCATCTCCGATTGGTTTTACAGATGTTGAGAGAGCATCAGTTATTTGCCAAGCTTAGCAAGTGTGATTTCTGGCTTCGAGAAGTATCATTCTTGGGTCACATTGTTTCAGCTAGAGGTATTCAGGTAGATCCAGCCAAGATTGAGGCGATAGTTGATTGGAAAGCGCCTAGAAATGTTCAGGAAGTGAGGAGTTTCCTCGGTTTGGCAGGTTATTACCGTCGGTTTGTTAAGGGTTTTTCTGTGATTGTTGCTCCGATGACTAGATTGTTGAGGAAAGGAGTCAGATTTGAGTGGTCAGATAGATGCCAGGCTTGTTTTGATCGGTTAAAGCAGTTGCTTGTTGAGGCTCCTATTCTTACTCAACCCATCTCGGGTAAAGAGTTTGTCATTTACAGTGATGCTTCGGGTGTTGGTCTTGGCTGTGTTTTGATGCAGGAAGGTAAGGTCATGGCTTATGCTTCTCGTCAGTTAAAGCCACATGAGAGGAACTATCCGATGCATGATCTTGAGTTGGCAGCTGTGATCTTTGCTTTGAAGATTTGGCGTCATTACCTGTATGGAGAAAAGTGTAGGATCTTTTCGGATCACAAGAGCTTGAAGTACTTCCTGTCACAGAAAGAGTTGAACATGAGACAGCACCGTTGGCTTGAGTTATTTAAGGACTACAACTGCATTATGGATTACCATCCTGGTAAGGCCAATGTAGTCGCTGATGCTTTGAGTCGGAAGTCAGTTTCAGCCTTGTTCCTGAGGCGATTCAGATGGAGATTTGGTTCAGATGGAGCTTTGATTGCTCAGCTGCGTGTGAAGCCTACCTTGAGACAGAGGATAGTGGATGCTCAGAGAGATGATGTGAGACTTCAGCAAATTGTGCAAGAGGTCAGATCGGGCAAGTAGTCAGAGTTCTCAGTTCAGGATGAGGTGCTTATGTTCAGAGATTGCTTATGTGTGCCAGAGTCTGAGGATTTGAGGAGTCAGCTTATGAGTGAGGCGCATAGTACAGTTTTTACTATGCATCCGGGCAGTAAGAAGATGTATCGGGACATGAAACAATTCTATTGGTGGTCCGGTATGAAGAGAGATATTGTGGATTTTGTTTCCAAGTGCTTGACTTGTCAGCAAGTAAAGGCCGAGCATCAAGTTCCTTCGGGATTGCTTACGCCTTTATCCATTCCTGAGTGGAAATGGGATGATATCGCCATGGACTTTATTTCTGGTTTGCCTTTGACTCAGAGGAAACATGACTCAGTTTGGGTTATAGTGGATCGACTTACGAAGTCAGCTCATTTTTTGCCGGTTAGGGTGGACTACTCGATGGACAGATTGGCCAGTATCTATGTGGATGAGATAGTTCGGTTGCATGGTGTGCCTTTGTCCATAGTTTCAGATCGAGATCCGAGATTTACTTCCAAGTTTTGGAAGGAGTTGCAGAGAGCTTTGGGTTCTAAGTTGAACTTCAGTACAGCGTTTCATCCTCAGACCGATGGTCAGTTAGAGCGACTCATTCAAATTCTGGAGGATATGATGAGAGCTTGTGCTTTGGATTTTTCGGGTAGTTGGGACAGATATGTGTCGCTTATGGAGTTTGCCTACAACAACAGTTTTCAGTCGAGCATCGGTATGGCACCATATGAGGCTTTATATGGTCGTCAGTGTAAGCCTCCGATTTGTTGGACCAAGTTATCTGAGAGATCAGTGATTGGGCCAGACTTGGTTAGAGATACTGAAGAAAAGATCAGAGTTGTGCAACAGAATTTGAAGGAAGCCAAGGATCGACAGAAGTCTTATGCCAACTTGAAGAGGAAAGACGTGCATTTTGAAATCGGGGACAAAGTTTTCCTTAAAGTTTCACCTTGGAGGAAAGTGCTTCGATTTGGAAAGAAAGGCAAGCTTAGTCCTCGTTTCATTGGTCCTTATGAGATTTTTGCTAAGGTAGGACCTGTAGCCTATAGATTGGCTTTACCGTTGGAGTTAGCAAAGTTGCATGATGTGTTCCACGTTTCGTTGCTCCGTCGGTAAAGATCAGATCCTTCGCATGTTCTTTCGGTTCAGGATATTCAGGTTCAGCCAGACTTTTCCTTTGATGAGGAACCACGAGCTATTCTAGCCCGAGAGGTGAGGCAGTTGAGAAGTAAGCAGATTGCTTTGGTTAAAGTGTTGTGGATCCATCATGGAGTCGAAGAAGCAACTTGGGAACCAGAGGAGTCGATGAGAGCTCAGTATCCGCAGTTATTCAGTTCAGGTGTGAATTTCGAGGACGAAATTCTTATTAGTAGGGGAGAGTTGTCACACCCCGTTTGCCCCCTAGTAGAATGAGCCTGTCTGTGTGAGCATGCATGTGGATGTGTTCAGCATATCATGAGGGTAGTTTAGTAAAATGCATGTTTTTGGGTTTTATTAGTATGTGGTTGCACGTATGACATTAGTTTGTGTACTAATTGGGAATGACTTGTGTGCACTTGAGCATATCATATTATGGTGTTATAAGTTGAGAAGTGCTTGTGTGTGTGAGTTCATACCGTTGTAGGGTGTATAAGTTAGGAGTGCATAAGATGTGTGTGATGTATGGAGTTAAGGTGTGAGTGAGCAAGTTCCACCACCTAAAAGATTGACATGTGTATTAGGTTAGGGTAAATGAATAAAGAAAAGAAGGAAGAGTGAAGGGAAGATCAGATTCACGTTTTTCCCTTCTACTTCCATCTTCTTCTTCCTTTTCCCTTTCCTAATTATTGCTAACTGTAAATCAAATTGTGGTTGTGGAAATTGGTCACTCTTGCTCCTAATTTGGTAAGTACGTATCTTGGTCTTGTTCTTTTTCTTTTTCTTCTTCTTTTTCTTCTTCTTCTTCTTCCTTGAGTTTAGATTTAACTTAGGGTTTGCATTGTTGGATGTTTGTGTTTAGCTGAGGCTCCTCGCGATACCAAAGGCTAGAAGATTGTTGGGAGTAGTGGAACTAAGTGAAGTGAAGCTTAGAATTCAGGTTTGGGAATTGTTTGTTATGATTTGTGTGATTTTGAGGTTACTGTAAAATTCTAGGGTTTATGTTCTTGAAGAGCTTGATGCATATATATATACTTGATTTGGTTGTGTAAATGTTGAATTGAGTTGTATATATATATTGTTATATTGTTTGGAATGTCTTCTGTAAAGTAAGAACAGGTTTGAATGACTTTTAATCAAATTTTGATTGATTTCTTTGTTCTGGGAAATTCTGGAAAATTTGGAAATCGATTACTGTAGAAATTCCCGTCTGTCGCGTGACTAGCCAAGAAGAGAGGCCAGTCACGACTCGTGACCTACCAGATAGAAGCCAGTCACGAGCTGTGACTGCCTGTCACAACTCGTGACCGGCCATGAGTAAGGCAGTCACGAGGTGTGACTCCCAGTCACGACTCGTGACCGGCTTGCGAGAGGGTAGTCACGATAGCCAGTCACGTCGTGTGACCAGCCCAAAGAAGGAAGCCAGTCACGAGACGTGACACCCAGTCACGACTCGTGACCAGCGAGAGGTAAGGGGCGAGACACGCCGCGTGATCCGCGAGGGATAGAGCCAGTCACGAGGCATGACCCTCAGTCACGTCTCGTGACCAGCCTTATGAGGAGGCCAGTCACGTCTCGTGACCAGCCAACCTCGCCCGTCACCCCGTTCAGCCCATTTTCTAAAATTTCCCAGATTTTAACTTATAAATGGATTTCGTAATTCCTTTGAATGAATTTATACTGCTGTATGATGCATGTCATACTTTTATATGCTTTGATATGAGTGATATCATGATTCTTCAGATGAATTGTATTCTGTACTCTAAAATATGATTTGAATGAGTTATAACCTGCTAGAGTCAAGTAAGTGGATAGTTAGGCATGCCTAATAGAGTCTTTTAGCTGCAGCCCTCAGTTCAGTTTGGACCCCGATCAGGTCCCCGTTTGGTTCCTCGCGAACCCATCAGTATTAGGATCTTGTTTAAGATCCCCTCAGTATACAAATAATGTGTTTTGATAAAAATGAAATGACTTTTGATTTGTACCTATGTAGTACCCTCAGTATTCGATTCGTACCCGTAAGGTACCTTCAGTACACTCGTTATCCACTACCTAGAGTCAGCAGGTGTTCTTCAGGTGTTCATTAAATAATTGATTGAATTGCTCTGTTCTGAATTGAATATATACAGGTGATATCAGAATGAGTATAATGATGGGATATATGTTCAATTAATATGGAAATGGATATGTAATTGTGATGCAAATGTATGGTTTTAGTTTGTGAGCATATGATTTTATGAATATTGTTAAAGCTATTGCAATTATTGCCATTGTGATTGCGATATGCCTTGACGACCATTGTGAATGGCCGTTCATATTTTATGTGTGTTTCCCCACTAAGCGTTTATCGCTTAGCACGGTGTTTTTACCCGTGCAGGTGCGGAAGGAGTTTTGATCTGAGAGTCGCCGCCGTCAAGCCTACACAGAAGGGTTTAGTGTAGGGCTTAATTTTGTAATAGTTGATGATTCTTTTTGTATAGAACTCTCGTGTATCAGTTTTGTACCAGCTTACACTTTTGTTCTTAGATTTTTGGATATGTAATATTATTTTGGTTTCAGCTAGTTGATCAAAACATTATTGTAATGGTTTGTTATATTAATGCATGATCAACTTTTGCTTTCCTTTCGGTAAAGTTTTAATTATCCTGTATTTCTGTATGTATGTAATGAATGAATGTATGTTTGCTTTGTTTTTGCTTGGTGACACCTTGTCTCATACGGCATCTCACTCCTTACCGGATGGGATCGCCTATGTATGGGAAGGGGGTGTTACATCCTCATCTGGAAAGTTAAACTCAAATAAGTCCCCTTGAATTGGGTGTTCTGCTAGGAATTCCGCTACTGCACGCCCTTTGATAGTTTTCCGAGTAATGTACTCTACATCAAATTCTTGCAGCAGCAACAGTCACCTACCCATTTTCCCAAGTAAAGATGGGGCTTCCTGCAAGTATCTTAAGGGATTCTACTTTGCTACTGCCTGTACCTTGTAGGAATGAAAGTAATGTCTCAACTTCTTAGAGGCCCAGATCACCGCAAGGCAAATATTTTCTACTTCTGTATACTTAACCTCATAAGCCAAGAACTTCTTACTAAGGTAGTAAATAGCAAATTCCACTCTGAATTCATCCTCTTGGGCCATCATGATACCTACAGAACTATCTTCTATAGCTAAATACAGAATCAGCGGTTTGACTGGCTTCGGCGGTCTCAACACCGGTGGTTTCAGCAAGGATTCTCTGATAGTATCGAAAGCTCTCTAACAATCTTTATTCCACACTACAGGTTGATTTTTCCAGAGGAGTTTAAAGATTGGCTCACAAATTGAAGTTAACTTGGCGATGAATCTGCTAACATACTGCAATCTGCCCAAGAAGCTCCTTACATCTTTTTCCTTCTAAGGCACTGGCATTTCTCTGATGGCTTTAACCTTGTCTGGGTCAATCTCAATTCCCCTTTGACTAACCACGTGTCCTAGCAACTTCCCTGACGTGACTCCAAAGATACACTTCTTAGGATTTAATCGGAGATTGTACTTGTTTGTCCTCTGGAAAAACTTTTCTAGGGCTTCGAAATGATCTTCTCTAGTGGCCGACTTGATGATCATGTCATCCACATATACCTCCACTTCTTTATGGATCAAGTCATTTAAGATTTATGTCGCCATCCTCTAATAAGTGGCTCCTGTATTTTTTAGGCCAAAAGGCATTACCCGGTAAGCATACGTCCCCCATTCTGTGATGAAAGTCGTCTTTATTCGGTTAATTATTTTATTGAGAATTTGATTGTATCCCGCATAACCATCACCAGAGCTACACATCCCGCAAGCAGTGGCGCTGTCTATCAACACATCTACATGGGGCAACGGAAAGTCATCTTTTCGACAAGCCTTATTCAAGTCCTGATAATCTACGCATACCCTTACCTTGCCATTCTTTTTGGCTACGGGGACAACATTGGCCAACCAAGTTGGATACTGCACCTCAACTAGAAATTTGGCTTTGATTTGCTGGCGAATCTCCTCCTTTACCTTATCTGCCCATTCCGGCCTAAGCCTTCTCAGTTTCTGTTTAATAGATTTATGGTCTTGATATGTAGGAATAGCATGCTCTGCAACTTCTCGAACAATTCCTGGCATATCTTCGTAGGTCCAGGCAAAGATTTTTTAATTTTTTTTAATATTCTCTCAAATTTTTCTCGCTCTTCAGGAGTTATATTTGATGCTATCAAAATTTCTTTTGTGTTTTCTGTGGTTGCCAGATTAAATGAAGTAGCATCAGTTGAATCAATGTCAAATATGGATGGATGATGATCATGATCATGCATAGTGGAATCATCAGAAATATCATGCAAGTAAGCAAAATCATTCAATTTATTAATAAGATTGAAATTGTCATTAACATTATTGAAAAGTTCTGGAGCAAAAAGAAAATCTAAACTATTTTCTTCCTCCTCCTCTGCTGGCGCATCTATTGTAGTTGATGGTCCTGCGTCACTTTGGCACTTTGGAGGCTCTTCAGTCACCTCCTGTATGGCTTCCCCTACCTTTTATTTCCCCTTCAGCTGGGTGGCTACCATCTTCTCAGTGATCACTTCTTCAGGCATTTTACGGTCCCAAACTGACCTACTGGTCATGATTTCCTCATCGCAAAAGCCCTCTGCTGGCTTGATCAATCCAATGTCCCAGTTATAGACATCATTAAAGACCTCGAACCCTGGCACAATTCTTCCATCCACCCACTGCGGTTCAGCTTCCCCCGTATAGGCATATGCGGCAGTTGCTGGCACAAAAGTTTTCTCGATATGAGGAATTTCCATTTTTGGCTTCTCCCCCCTCTCTACAACACATGTGTACCCTAGACCCCTTCTTTCCCTTTGTAGTAACGGCTGTTGGCACCCCCTGAGAATTCTTCCCTAATCCCGTACCGGGAAGGAACGACATCTTTTTCATCATATTTAGCACCCGGGGGCTTTTTTCCTTCTGCTCTTCCTCTCCTATCATGGCAACATGAAACCCACTAAACGGTTGCCTAGCGATCACCAGTATTGAAACCTGATTCTCCCGTGTAGCCCTTATAGTCACAATCTGGCCTTCATTGGATATCTTTACCATCTGGTGAAGCGTAGAGGGGACATGTAAACACCGGGTTCTGAGTAAGATTTTGATGGCAATTTTGGGTACTTGATAAATTCCTCCAAAAAATAATAAACAAAATTAAAAATTAAAAAATGAGATTAGGTTAATTTAATTAATTAATATTGTGAGATAAATTAATAATTAAGATTAGTTGATTAATTAGTTAATAATTTAGGATAGTTAAAATTGAAAAAAGAAAATAGATTAAATAAGTTAGATGTGATAATTTAAGTAGATTAATTAAATTAAATAGGTATAAAAATATAGAGCATTTAATTAATAGAGTGTTTAATTAGTTAGTGTGTTAGTATAAGAAAATTAGTTAAAATTTAAAAATGAAAAATGGAAAATGGAGGAAATTATCTTAACCCTAATTTTGGGTATAAAAGGAATATGATTAACCAAAGATGGGGGCTCTCTCGGCTGGTTAGAAAAAATTGTAAGAAAAAGAAAAAGAGAGAGCAAGAACACAGATCCAAAGAAAGAAAGGAAAAGGAAAATAAAAAGGGAAAGAAATAGGAAATACAAAGCCAAAGAGGAAGAAAACACAGAGGAGGACCTAAATCAAAGAATTAAAGGAAAATAAAGAGAGATAAAAAGAAAGAACAAAGAGAGAAACAGAGGATAGAGGGACACAAAAAACGCAGCCAATGGGAAAACAGAGGGAACGGCACTGGAGGAGAAGAGAAAAGAGGGGGAGGGAGGCGGCGCCTCCGCCGGCTACCCCCGGTGCTGGAATGGCCCACGCGCCCCACTAGCTCACTCAAAGCAGTTGGATGAGGTAGCCGGTACCCACCGTTCCCCATCACTCGCCGGTAGTAGAGCGCGTTGGAGAAAGACCAGCGACGCTTCCAATGAGTTTTTTGGCGAAATGGCAGCGCCGTTCGGTGCGTGACCTGCAGCGTCGGGATCAGGGAGCTCCGATCTACCTGGTAGCGGTGGCGGTGGTCTTCCGACGAAGAAATCCGGTGACCCCTTCCCTTTTTATTTTTTTTATTATTATTATTCTTTTTATTATTATTATTTTATTTATTAATATTCTGTTTTTTATTTATTATTATTATTATTATTTGATTTATTATTTGTTATTATGGTATATATTAGTTTGTATTATTATTATTAGGTTTGTTTAGTTTACTATTATTATTATTATTAATTAATTAATTATGTTTTACATTATTATTATTATCACTATTATTATTTTGTTTATCCATTAGTATTATTGAGCTTTATTGTTATTAATATTATCTAAATTATGTTTATTTTAATTTACTTGTTATTATCATGAGTATTTATTTTGTGTTATCGTTGATTTTGCATTATTTATTATTATTACGATGATTGTTATTGTTATTTGATTTATTTTTATTATTGTATGTATTTAGTTATTATTATTTATTATGGTGATTTGCTATTGTCATTTTAATTATTATTATTATTATTATGGTTATTCAATATTGTGGTTATGATTATTATTGTTGATTATAATTATTGTTGTGTGATATTATTATTGTTATTCATGTGTTATTGTTAATATTATTTATTTCATACTGAAATTATTATTGTCATTAGCATATTATTATTATTGTCATTATGGTGGTATTATTATGATAGTTATGTTCATCATTATTGTTATGTCACTAATTAATTATTAGTATTTTGTTATCATCTTATTTATTTATTATTATTTATGTTATGTTTGTTCGTTTTATATTATTAGTATTATTGTTATTGGTATCATTTGTTTATTATTATTATTATATTATTATTATTATTATTTGGTTCATGTTATTATTATTACATTGCATTATTATTATTATTACTATTAGTACTATTATTATTATTATTATTATTATTATTATTATTATTATTATTATTATTATTATTTTACCTATCTATTATTATCATTTTATGTTTATTTATTATTTATTATTATTATTATTATCATTTTATGGTATTGTTATTAGCACCATTATTTTTATTGTCATTGATCATTGTAATTGCCATTTGTGTTTTTATATTCATTAATCCTCTATTTATTTAATTCAATTATTTATTTATTCATTATTAACTAATATTAATTTTAGTCATGATTGTAACCAGGAGTGGCACATGGTTTGTCCAAGGAGCACGGTCGAGGTGAGTAGATTAGGATTTATTTATTATTATGAAATATGTAATTATTATTTTGTTTTATTCGCTTGTGGTCCGTAATAATAAATGGTTTTCGATCACGATTAAAAAGAACCACCACAAAAACGTTTTCTATCAAAATGAAATTTCCTAATAAAAATGGGACCAATGTCTCAATTTTCTTCATCCAAAATCATCATATCAAAACTGTTTCATAATAAATGCATGCATGGACTAATGTCCACGCTCTTAACGAATATCTCGGTTTATGTATGTTCTGCACTCTCTTTACAATGGGGGTTGTATTTCGCCCCCTAGTTTTTTTTGTAATCTATTTTTCATATGCTTTATTTTATGTTATTTTATTCTCCGCTTTTATGTGAATGATCGTGTCTTTTAATTGATTGCATCGTATGGAAAAATAGTGAAATAATAAATTTAAAACCTAATTGTAAGATTAATCAAGGTATGAATAAATGAGAAGTCCGAGCCTATCTCTGGTCTTTGGGCTCAATGAGGCGAGAGGTCCATTTTAATGTTTCATTGGAATGGGATCTCCAAGACACCTCTTGTGTCCCACCAAAAGACTCAATTTACAATCCTAGGCTCCATAGGTTTAGAGGGTCATTCCAATGTTCTATTGTGGTGAATGCCTCCAAGACCCCTTTGGTTTGCCTAAAATGGATAAAATGCGCCGTCTTAGGCTCACTGAGGCGAGACGAACTTTCCCAATTTTTTATTGGGTTGCGACTCCATGAAACCTCCTTGTTGCTCAAAATAGACGCACTTGTAAATACTATACAAGTTCCAATGAACCTCTCCCAATCGCCCTAAAGCGGGCCTTTGGGAAGCTGCGGGGTTCGGCGCATGTCATAGTGGTGACTCCATTGGCGACATACTTGAGGCTTCGATTCGAAAGTACCTTGATTAAAATTTATAATTAAGTTTTAGTTTAAAAATTTACAACATCTTTCAAAATTGCATTGCATTGCATTAGAGCCTTAGATCTATACTAGTTTGGTCCCCTTATCGACCCCGTTGCATTGCCGAAGCATGACCCTACGTTCACTCAATGTAGGATAGTGTTAAGGATAATCACCAGCCCAAACCTCATACTATCAAGGTATATCAAATAGTGACCCGATCGGTCATTATGCTTGTGATGAACGAGACCCGTCAGTAGGGACCATGTTTGGGTAGCCCTAAAGTATCCTCACCTTGACCATAGCCCATGTAATGGACATAGATACTTCCACTAGGGGGCATGTGCCATAATACCTTGCTTGCTATATGGATCATTATGTATTGGACAAACCTAGATAATTTGACTGGTCATCTAATCAAAGGCTTTCATGCCCCGATAGGCCCATGTCGATTTATTCGGACTGCCTAAATACACATTGGTCAAAACTCATGCATATGCACATTAGCTAAGAGAGGTTATACTGCCGGTTTTTCACTGAGCACCATACGCACCCATTGGGTTCCCCGTTAACCCATGGGTCAAGCCCGCCTAGGAAAGAGCCTGTACAACCTCCTGTGTGATAGAAATATGGTTGGGAGGAATTTTTTCTTGTATGTGCATGTGGTTATTCATTTTTTTATGAGCAATAATTGTAACACCCCAACTCATACGTGGACGAACCCATCCGCAAGGGAGTAGGAAGCCGTACGAGTAGGTGTGTTACCGGACTGAAGCGAGACAAAGCATACTAAAATACGGAAGAATTTAAAACTTGAGGAGTAGATTTGGACATGCATATTTCGCAAATGCGCATACACTAAGCAAAAGCATACAGTTGTGAAAGCTTACAAGCATACAATAGAAGTTATTCTCAAAACATCGCTATACAAATATTTACATGGCCCAGAATATTATATAAGTATCTTTACATATTATTACATATACATATTTTACAGAATTACAAAATCCAAAATAAAGAAGCTGGACAAAAACCAAAACTCCTAGCTCCTATGTGGCCGACTCTGCAGATGCGCGACTTGAACAGAAGCAAACCTGCCACCTGCACGGGGAAAAGAACCCGTGCTAAGCGATAACGCTTAGTGGGGAAAGTACCAAAAATATAGACGACCATTCACAACGGTCGCCAAGGCATACCACATACACGAAGGTAAATACATAAAATCCTGACAGATAAATATACATGCTTGTATAATATAGCCATGCACTCGAATATTCTTAACCACACTCATACACTCATATTATTAACACACCCAATTATTATGCCAAAACCATTATATTTATCCAAACCCAATAGATGATGTCAAAACACCACACTTCCATTGCGTAAACTTATTACAAATTATCATGCATGAAATGTAAACACCTAATAACATACCGTAATTACTACAATAGCTAACAATAAGGAGCTATGTAGGATCGTATTAAATTTGTTACATATGTTGGTTCAAGATCACATTCATAAGTATACAAATCAGTATACTTAATCTTAGTAATTAACAATACATATTCACGTTTATATATATATAGACTTCAACCATAGTATTCAGTAATTCAGATTCGCATTCACATACATATTAATTTATCTCATTACTATACAAAAGTGTAGTATCCATATTATGTGATACACCGACTTCACATACACATACTATACACAAGACCATTTACAGATAACCATAAAGGTGCAATATACAGATCAGAGTTACACTTAACCCAATCAGAGATTTATAATCACATTCGAATTCACAACTGGTTCACATGACCGAAATCTTCCACATTCGGATATCATAATCTCATATTCATATCAAATAGAGCAAACGAAATACCTGCTGACTCAAAATAGTGGATAACGAGTACTGAGGGGAAGACCTCATGAGGGAACACATAGCCCGATCTCTGACCGCGGAAACCTCAGAGGGAACACATAATATAATGTACCATACAGGTACAAGTCGGAAGGCAACATTTCATTGAATAGGATCTTAAACAAGATCCAAACACATACACATACACATAATAGGGGTTCACGAGGAACCATTCGGGGACCTGATCAGGGTCCTAATCGTTCAAAGGGCGCTGCAGCTACACATACATAGACTCTATTAGGCATGCCTAACTATCCACTAGACTGACTCTCGCAGGTCTTGCATCATTCAAATCATGTGTCACATCAGACAACATATAAACATCATCATACTATTCATTTTACAAAGCATATGATATAGTTCCATCAACATACTTTAGCACTATTCAAGGTTCTAAGATTTATCAGAGTCAAATATGGAAATATTATCATGCCAATCGTTAACTTAACAGTCAAACTTTGTTTTTAACAATTAAACACTTTTTACAAAAACAGGGTAGGTCACGGTCACAACCAGGTTGGTTGTTACCGTGACATACCAAAACTTTCGGCAGAAAGCACTCTTGGGGTACCTCACGGTGGTAACCCATTAGGTTGTCACCGTGACATACCGTGAACCCAAAACAGAATGCAAATCTGCGGTAGGTCACGGTGGTAACCACATTCATTGCCACCGTGATATACCAAACCCTCAAAACAGAATGCAAATCTGGGGTAGGTCACGGTGGTAACCACATTCATTGCCACCGTGACATACCAAAAACCTCAAAACAGAATGCTATTCTTCACACTTAATCATATCATTCATACAAACTATTTATACATTTACATAAACACTTACTTACCCGGTTTGCCACATTACAAGTCTCTGTTTAAAAGAGAAATTCATAATCTAA
The DNA here is from genome assembly GCA_947683425.1 of Excoecaria cochinchinensis. Taxonomy (NCBI): domain Eukaryota; kingdom Viridiplantae; phylum Streptophyta; class Magnoliopsida; order Malpighiales; family Euphorbiaceae; genus Excoecaria; species Excoecaria cochinchinensis. The sequence continues at coordinate 6,844,983 of CANTUQ010000076.1, read as the reverse complement.
AAGTATTAAATCACCTTAATCATTATCATATTATATAGGCACTCAAGTAACCACATGAACCGTTAAAATATCATAAATACCTTGCATATTAACATATTCTAATAACATTTATTACCAATGCATGCATCGTATAATATTGTTAGGCAATTACTTTAATCATGCATTCATTATTCATACCCCCTATATACAACTTCCATTAAGCAAACTCAATTCATGATTATGCATACTTGTTCATATCATACACGATCAATACCACAGGCATATCCTGTTCGATAATTAAAAGCATATATATATATACATTTAATTTCATTATTAAACTCTTATGCTATAGCTTTAATCACTTACAATTTGGATTAATGACCACCCACATACTCATTTCCTAAGGTTAGAAATGAGTTAGACATGCTATAGGAACTTACCATGAAGTTCGGGTACGTTTCGGGAAGAAAAACACTCAAATTATGCATATTAGGAGGTGGTCACGGTGGTAACCAATTGGTCATCACCGTGAGGTCCAAAAATGAGCATTCTGCCCTGCATTTTCATAGGTCACGGTGGTAACCATTTTGGTTGCCACCGTGACATACCAAAATATTGCAAAACAGAAGCAAAATTTCGGGACTGGTTCACACCACAGTTTCGTACAGCCTATATCAAAGTCTAGAACTCATTTTTAGCCAAAACTCCCTTCTTAACAAATGTTCTATAGGATGGTAACTTCCAAATGCAACAAATTACCGGTCAATTAGACATCTATAGATTCAGATATGATCTAAACAACCCACAGTGCTTCCCTGAACCCGTCCAAAGAAGATAGGTCTACTTCTTGACCATTTTTCGGAAACTTAGAGTTGCAATTAGCTCAAACCTATTTCTAACAGATTTGTAGACATATATCTTAGCTTTCTAAAGGTACTGATTTCATATCATTTCGAGTTCTACAACTCCCAAAACAGCATAATAACCGAAGAAAGGTCCAGTATATTCTAATCCAGTTTTTCACCCAAAAACCTATTCACATGCAACAATGAGTCCTTTGAGCCAACACTCACTACCATCATCAAAAATCATCACAATACACTCAAGAAGCTTGTATCATACATGAATATACCAAAAATTCATATACAGATAAAAGAAAGTTCCCAAACCTTAGCTCCTTTGCTCCACTAGCTTAAATGGTAGTACTTCCTTGCTCATATACTCTTCCATAGATTCACCACTCAAATTTCCTCATCAAGAAAATACATAACATTAATTAGGGTTTCTAATTAACCAAAGAGGAATTGCAGAAATCAAAAAGTTATAACTTACCCTTCTACCTCTAATCTCTCATAAAAGTACTTGAGCTACAATCCATTATACACAACTTGGGCTTGCAAGAAGAGAGAGAGGGGCTGGCGTGGGATGAAGAAGAAGAGGAAGGGAAAAGGAGAAGGCAAAACGTGAAGGAGAGGGGAAGTGAGCAGAAATCTGCTCTCACTCTCTCTTAATTAAGTCAAACTTATCTCAAATGCCACATGTCCTCCTCCTATTGGCCCTCAATAAATTTTTATGATATTTCCCCTTTTTGGTCCCTTAATTCCATTTTAATCCTTCCTTCACATAATACATAAATATAATTTTACATTGGCCCACAATTAAATCTTATCCCCTTCAATTAAGTCCTAAATTAATACCTTACAAATTTGCAATTGGCCGCACTTGCCGAAACTTTTGCACTAATGCCGAATTCGTCCTTTCGACACACCTAAAACCACAACTTACATACATTCGGCATATAAATGATCCATTCTCAAAATTTAGCCCTCATATTTATTTATTCCACTCAAATAAATCTCTATATGTAAAATTACCGAAATACCCTTGGCTTTCTTTTTCTTAATTCTGATCATATCTTTCCTACTACTTAATCACTCCGACCATCACATCACATGATTTCGATTATCAAAATCCCCGAAAATACACAAATCCTTCTAGGGTACATTTCGGGGTGTTACAAATCTTCCCTCCTAAAAGAATTTCGTCCTCGAAATTCACTTACACCAGAAGAAACTCTAAAATTACACTTCGACTCACCGTCAGACTCATACATTGCATTCTAAAACTATTCACTTACTTACACTTATCGCCATCGCTATACTCTTAAATCACTTTCTTATATGCGAATCAAACACATTCATCAGAACAATCATTACTCAAAAGCCCGACTAAAATCAAAACCCGAACACTTTACACATAAACCAACTAACTTCGCCAATTGCTACATAAATCCTTCACTACTTAAAAGATGTCCGCCATACTTACGTTTCTCTTTACCATTAACACTCCTATCAAACTTTAAAATCCTTTTTTACGGCCCCAAAATACTCTTTCTGTTCAATCTTTAACCAAACACAGAACACTTTCCTAAACGATTGTTGAGTGCGTCATTTTTACCCTTAATTTTAATATCAAATAGTACATATATACCCTGTCAGCTTTCTCTCAATCAAAACATATATGCATATGCTTATCATGTATTGTCAAAGGGATGATGATGATGTAATGAGATTGAGATGATTCATGTATGCAGAGTGATGCAATTGATGCTATAATGATGCATTTTGTCCCATCCCCATGATTCAATATGCTTTCATTTAAACACTTTTCTGGAGATAGCTGACAGGCATATAGAGTACTACCAAAACCTTATAAGATCCAAATACTCATCCACTTACTCGATACTTTTCTTTACTGAGGTACACTCTGAACAAAACCTTGAGAAATCCTAGGAGCAGTCAGCCTATCCAAAATTCGAATCAATCCTTGCACTAATATTCTATCATTAGAAACAGGACCGGAATTCTAACCAAAAGGTGCACAGAAACGAAACACTTTGATCAGTACTAATTGGGTTCACACTTTCTGTCGTCTCATTCACCTTCTCATTCGGGTCAGGCTCCATCTAACATAACACACACAGGACAAGACGCATCTGCATTAGGCCACGACACAAAATCGACTTATCCACCAAAACACGACACATACCAACTAGCATACAAAGACCTGACACTCAAACAAACAAAGACAACCAGAACCGTCAAACCGCGCTCTGATACCACTAAATGTAACACCCCAACTCATACGTGGACGAACCCATCCGCAAGGGAGTAGGAAGCCGTACGAGTAGGTGTGTTACCGGACTGAAGCGAGACAAAGCATACTAAAATACGGAAGAATTTAAAACTTGAGGAGTAGATTTGGACATGCATATTTCGCAAATGCGCATACACTAAGCAAAAGCATACAGTTGTGAAAGCTTACAAGCATACAATAGAAGTTATTCTCAAAACATCGCTATACAAATATTTACATGGCCCAGAATATTATATAAGTATCTTTACATATTATTACATATACATATTTTACAGAATTACAAAATCCAAAATAAAGAAGCTGGACAAAAACCAAAACTCCTAGCTCCTATGTGGCCGACTCTGCAGATGCGCGACTTGAACAGAAGCAAACCTGCCACCTGCACGGGGAAAAGAACCCGTGCTAAGCGATAACGCTTAGTGGGGAAAGTACCAAAAATATAGACGACCATTCACAACGGTCGCCAAGGCATACCACATACACGAAGGTAAATACATAAAATCCTGACAGATAAATATACATGCTTGTATAATATAGCCATGCACTCGAATATTCTTAACCACACTCATACACTCATATTATTAACACACCCAATTATTATGCCAAAACCATTATATTTATCCAAACCCAATAGATGATGTCAAAACACCACACTTCCATTGCGTAAACTTATTACAAATTATCATGCATGAAATGTAAACACCTAATAACATACCGTAATTACTACAATAGCTAACAATAAGGAGCGATGTAGCATCGTATTAAATTTGTTACATATGTTGGTTCAAGATCACATTCATAAGTATACAAATCAGTATACTTAATCTTAGTAATTAACAATACATATTCACGTTTATATATATATAGACTTCAACCATAGTATTCAGTAATTCAGATTCGCATTCACATACATATTAATTTATCTCATTACTATACAAAAGTGTAGTATCCATATTATGTGATACACCGACTTCACATACACATACTATACACAAGACCATTTACAGATAACCATAAAGGTGCAATATACAGATCAGAGTTACACTTAACCCAATCAGAGATTTATAATCACATTCGAATTCACAACTGGTTCACATGACCGAAATCTTCCACATTCGGATATCATAATCTCATATTCATATCAAATAGAGCAAACGAAATACCTGCTGACTCAAAATAGTGGATAACGAGTACTGAGGGGAAGACCTCATGAGGGAACACATAGCCCGATCTCTGACCGGGGAAACCTCAGAGGGAACACATAATATAATGTACCATACAGGTACAGGTCGGAAGGCAACATTTCATTGAACAGGATCTTAAACAAGATCCAAACACATACACATACACATAATAGGGGTTCACGAGGAACCATTCGGGGACCTGATCAGGGTCCAAATCGTTCAAAGGGCGCTGCAGCTACACATACATAGACTCTATTAGGCATGCCTAACTATCCACTAGACTGACTCTCGCAGGTCATGCATCATTCAAATCATGTGTCACATCAGACAACATATAAACATCATCATACTATTCATTTTACAAAGCATATGATATAGTTCCATCAACATACTTTAGCACTATTCAAGGTTCTAAGATTTATCAGAGTCAAATATGGAAATATTATCATGCCAATCGTTAACTTAACAGTCAAACTTTGTTTTTAACAATTAAACACTTTTTACAAAAACAGGGTAGGTCACGGTCACAACCAGGTTGGTTGTTACCGTGACATACCAAAACTTTCGGCAGAAAGCACTCTTGGGGTACCTCACGGTGGTAACCCATTAGGTTGTCACCGTGACATACCGTGAACCCAAAACAGAATGCAAATCTGCGGTAGGTCACGGTGGTAACCACATTCATTGCCACCGTGACATACCAAACCCTCAAAACAGAATGCAAATCTGGGGTAGGTCACGGTAGTAACCACATTCATTGCCACCGTGACATACCAAAAACCTCAAAACAGAATGCTATTCTTCACACTTAATCATATCATTCATACAAACTATTTATACATTTACATAAACACTTACTTACCCGGTTTGCCACATTACAGGTATCTGTTTAAAAGAGAAATTCATAATCTAAAAGTATTAAATCACCTTAATCATTATCATATTATATAGGCACTCAAGTAACCACATGAACCGTTAAAATATCATAAATACCTTGCATATTAACATATTCTAATAACATTTATTACCAATGCATGCATCGTATAATATTGTTAGGCAATTACTTTAATCATGCATTCATTATTCATACCCCCTATATACAATTTCCATTAAGCAAACTCAATTCATGATTATGCATACTTGTTCATATCATACACGATCAATACCACAGGCATATCCTGTTCGATAATTAAAAGCATATATATATATATATACATTTAATTTCATTATTAAACTCTTATGCTATAGCTTTAATCACTTACAATTTGGATTAATGACCACCCACATACTCATTTCCTAAGGTTAGAAATGAGTTAGACATGCTATAGGAACTTACCATGAAGTTCGGGTACGTTTCGGGAAGAAAAACACTCAAATTATGCATATTAGGAGGTGGTCACGGTGGTAACCAATTGGTCGTCACCGTGAGGTCCAAAAATGAGCATTCTGCCCTGCATTTTCATAGGTCACGGTGGTAACCATTTTGGTTGCCACCGTGACATACCAAAATATTGCAAAACAGAAGCAAAATTTCGGGACTGGTTCACACCACAGTTTTGTACAGCCTATATCAAAGTCTAGAACTCATTTTTAGCCAAAACTCCCTTCTTAACAAATGTTCTCTAGGATGGTAACTTCCAAATGCAATAAATTACCGGTCAATTGTAAATCTATAGATTCAGATATGATCTAAACAACCCACAGTGCTTCCCTGAACCCGTCCAAAGAAGATAGGTCTACTTCTTGACCATTTTTTGGACACTTAGAGTTGCAATTAGCTCAAACCTATTTCTAACAGATTTGTAGACATATATCTTAGCTTTCTAAAGGTACTGATTTCATATCTTTTCGAGTTCTACAACTCCCAAAACAGCGTAATAACCGAAGAAAGGTCCAGTGTATTCTAATCCAGTTTTTCACCCAAAAACCTATTCACATGCAACAATGAGTCCTTTGAGCCAACACTCACTACCATCATCACAAATCATCACAATACACTCAAGAAGCTTGTATCATACATGAATATACCAAAAATTCATATACAGATAAAAGAAAGTTCCCAAACCTTAGCTCCTTTGCTCCACTAGCTTAAATGGTAGTACTTCCTTGCTCATATACTCTTCCATAGATTCACCACTCAAATTTCCTCATCAAGAAAATACATAACATTAATTAGGGTTTCTAATTAACCAAAGAGGAATTGCAGAAATCAGAAAGTTATAACTTACCCTTCTACCTCTAATCTCTCATAAAAGTACTTGAGCTACAATCCATTATACACAACTTGGGCTTGCAAGAAGAGAGAGAGGGGCTGGCGTGGGATGAAGAAGAAGAGGAAGGGAAAAGGAGAAGGCAAAACGTGAAGGAGAGGGGAAGTGAGCAGAAATCTGCTCTCACTCTCTCTTAATTAAGTCAAACTTATCTCAAATGCCACATGTCCTCCTCCTATTGGCCCTCAATAGATTTTTATGATATTTCCCCTTTTTGGTCCCTTAATTCCTTTTTAATCCTTCCTTCACATAATACATAAATATAATTTTACATTGGCCCACAATTAAATCTTATCCCCTTCAATTAAGTCCTAAATTAATACCTCACAAATTTGCAATTGGCCGCACTTGCCGAAACTTTTGCACTAATGCCGAATTCGTCCTTTCGACACACCTAAAACCACAACTTACATACATTCGGCATATAAATGATCCATTCTCAAAATTTAGCCCTCATATTTATTTATTCCACTCAAATAAATCTCTATATGTAAAATTACCGAAATACCCTTGGCTTTCTTTTTCTTAATTCTGATCATATCTTTCCTACTACTTAATCACTCCGACCATCACATCACATGATTTCGATTATCAAAATCCCCGAAAATACACAAATCCTTCTAGGGTACATTTCGGGGTGTTACAAATCTTCCCTCCTAAAAGAATTCCGTCCTCGAAATTCACTTACACCAGAAGAAACTCTAAAATTACACTTCGACTCACCGTCAGACTCATACATTGCATTCTAAAACTATTCACTTACTTACACTTATCGCCATCGCTATACTCTTAAATCACTTTCTTATATGCGAATCAAACACATTCATCAGAACAATCATTACTCAAAAGCCCGACTAAAATCAAAACCCGAACACTTTACACATAAACCAACTAACTTCGCCAATTGCTACATAAATCCTTCACTACTTAAAAGATGTCCGCCATACTTACGTTTCTCTTTACCATTAACACTCCTATCAAACTTTAAAATCCTTTTTTACGGCCCCAAAATACTCTTTCTGTTCAATCTTTAACCAAACACAGAACACTTTCCTAAACGATTGCTGAGTGCGTCATTTTTACCCTTAATTTTAATATCAAATAGTACATATATACCCTGTCAGCTTTCTCTCAATCAAAACATATATGCATATGCTTATCATGTATTGTCAAAGGGATGATGATGATGTAATGAGATTGAGATGATTCATGTATGCAGAGTGATGCAATTGATGCTATAATGATGCATTTTGTCCCATCCCCATGATTCAATATGCTTTCATTTAAACACTTTTCTGGAGATAGCTGACAGGCATATAGAGTACTACCAAAACCTTATAAGATCCAAATACTCATCCACTTACTCGATACTTTTCTTTACTGAGGTACACTCTGAACAAAACCTTGAGAAATCCTAGGAGCAGTCAGCCTATCCAAAATTCGAATCAATCCTTGCACTAATATTTTATCATTAGAAACAGGACCGGAATTCTAACCAAAAGGTGCACAGAAACGAAACACTTTGATCAGTACTAATTGGGTTCACACTTTCTGTCGTCTCATTCACCTTCTCATTCGGGTCAGGCTCCATCTAACATAACACACACAGGACAAGACGCATATGCATTAGGCCACGACACAAAATCGAGTTATCCACCAAAACACGACACATACCAACTAGCATACAAAGACCTGACACTCAAACAAACAAAGACAACCAGAACTGTCAAACCGCGCTCTGATACCACTAAATGTAACACCCCAACTCATACGTGGACGAACCCATCCGCAAGGGAGTAGGAAGCCGTACGAGTAGGTGTGTTACCGGACTGAAGCGAGACAAAGCATACTAAAATACGGAAGAATTTAAAACTTGAGGAGTAGATTTGGACATGCATATTTCGCAAATGCGCATACACTAAGCAAAAGCATACATTTGTGAAAGCTTACAAGCATACAATAGAAGTTATTCTCAAAACATCGCTATACAAATATTTACATGGCCCAGAATATTATATAAGTATCTTTACATATTATTACATATACATATTTTATAGAATTACAAAATCCAAAATAAAGAAGCTGGACAAAAACCAAAACTCCTAGCTCCTATGTGGCCGACTCTGCAGATGCGCGACTTGAACAGAAGCAAACCTGCCACCTGCACGGGGAAAAGAACCCGTGCTAAGCGATAACGCTTAGTGGGGAAAGTACCAAAAATATAGACGACCATTCACAACGGTCGCCAAGGCATACCACATACACGAAGGTAAATACATAAAATCCTGACAGATAAATATACATGCTTGTATAATATAGCCATGCACTCGAATATTCTTAACCACACTCATACACTCATATTATTAACACACCCAATTATTATGCCAAAACCATTATATTTATCCAAACCCAATAGATGATGCCAAAACACCACACTTCCATTGCGTAAACTTATTACAAATTATCATGCATGAAATGTAAACACCTAATAACATACCGTAATTACTACAATAGCTAACAATAAGGAGCTATGTAGCATCGTATTAAATTTGTTACATATGTTGGTTCAAGATCACATTCATAAGTATACAAATCAGTATACTTAATCTTAGTAATTAACAATACATATTCACGTTTATATATATATAGACTTCAACCATAGTATTCAGTAATTCAGATTCGCATTCACATACATATTAATTTATCTCATTACTATACAAAAGTGTAGTATCCATATTATGTGATACACCGACTTCACATACACATACTATACACAAGACCATTTACAGATAACCATAAAGGTGCAATATACAGATCAGAGTTACACTTAACCCAATCAGAGATTTATAATCACATTCGAATTCACAACTGGTTCACATGACCGAAATCTTCCACATTCGGATATCATAATCTCATATTCATATCAAATAGAGCAAACGAAATACCTGCTGACTCAAAATAGTGGATAACGAGTACTGAGGGGAAGACCTCATGAGGGAACACATAGCCCGATCTCTGACCGGGGAAACCTCAGAGGGAACACATAATATAATGTACCATACAGGTACAAGTCGAAAGGCAACATTTCATTGAACAGGATCTTAAACAAGATCCAAACACATACACATACACATAATAGGGGTTCACGAGGAACCATTCGAGGACCTGATCAGGGTCCAAATCGTTCAAAGGGCGCTGCAGCTACACATACATAGACTCTATTAGGCATGCCTAACTATCCACTAGACTGACTCTCGCAGGTCATGCATCATTCAAATCATGTGTCACATCAGACAACATATAAACATCATCATACTATTCATTTTACAAAGCATATGATATAGTTCCATCAACATACTTTAGCACTATTCAAGGTTCTAAGATTTATCAGAGTCAAATATGGAAATATTATCATGCCAATCGTTAACTTAACAGTCAAACTTTGTTTTTAACAATTAAACACTTTTTACAAAAACAGGGTAGGTCACGGTCACAACCAGGTTGGTTGTTACCGTGACATACCAAAACTTTCGGCAGAAAGCACTCTTGGGGTACCTCACGGTGGTAACCCATTAGGTTGTCACCGTGACATACCGTGAACCCAAAACAGAATGCAAATCTGCGGTAGGTCACGGTGGTAACCACATTCATTGCCACCGTGACATACCAAACCCTCAAAACAGAATGCAAATCTGGGGTAGGTCACGGTGGTAACCACATTCATTGCCACCGTGACATACCAAAAACCTCAAAACAGAATGCTATTCTTCACACTTAATCATATCATTCATACAAACTATTTATACATTTACATAAACACTTACTTACCCGGTTTGCCACATTACAGGTCTCTGTTTAAAAGAGAAATTCATAATCTAAAAGTATTAAATCACCTTAATCATTATCATATTATATAGGCACTCAAGTAACCACATGAACCGTTAAAATATCATAAATACCTTGCATATTAACATATTCTAATAACATTTATTACCAATGCATGCATCGTATAATATTGTTAGGCAATTACTTTAATCATGCATTCATTATTCATACCCCCTATATACAATTTCCATTAAGCAAACTCAATTCATGATTATGCATACTTGTTCATATCATACACGATCAATACCACAGGCATATCCTGTTCGATAATTAAAAGCATATATATATATATACATTTAATTTCATTATTAAACTCTTATGCTAAAGCTTTAATCATTTACAATTTGGATTAATGACCACCCACATACTCATTTCCTAAGGTTAGAAATGAGTTAGACATGCTATAGGAACTTACCATGAAGTTCGGGTACGTTTCGGGAAGAAAAACACTCAAATTATGCATATTAGGAGGTGGTCACGGTGGTAACCAATTGGTCATCACCGTGAGGTCCAAAAATGAGCATTCTGCCCTGCATTTTCATAGGTCACGGTGGTAACCATTTTGGTTGCCACCGTGACATACCAAAATATTGCAAAACAGAAGCAAAATTTCGGGACTGGTTCACACCACAGTTTTGTACAGCCTATATCAAAGTCTAGAACTCATTTTTAGCCAAAACTCCCTTCTTAACAAATGTTCTCTAGGATGGTAACTTCCAAATGCAACAAATTACCGGTCAATTGGACATCTATAGATTCAGATATGATCTAAACAACCCACAGTGCTTCCCTGAACCCGTCCAAAGAAGATAGGTCTACTTCTTGACCATTTTTCGGACACTTAGAGTTGCAATTAGCTCAAACCTATTTTTAACCGATTTGTAGACATATATCTTAGCTTTCTAAAGGTACTGATTTCATATCATTTCGAGTTCTAGAACTCCCAAAACAGCGTAATAACCGAAGAAAGGTCCAGTGTATTCTAATCCAGTTTTTCACCCAAAAACCTATTCACATGCAACAATGAGTCCTTTGAGCCAACACTCACTACCATCATCACAAATCATCACAATACACTCAAGAAGCTTGTATCATACATGAATATACCAAAAATTCATATACAGATAAAAGAAAGTTCCCAAACCTTAGCTCCTTTGCTCCACTAGCTTAAATGGTAGTACTTCCTTGCTCATATACTCTTCCATAGATTCACCACTCAAATTTCCTCATCAAGAAAATACATAACATTAATTAAGGTTTCTAATTAACCAAAGAGGAATTGCAGAAATCAGAAAGTTATAATTTACCCTTCTACCTCTAATCTCTCATAAAAGTACTTGAGCTACAATCCATTATACACAACTTGGGCTTGCAAGAAGAGAGAGAGGGGCTGGCGTGGGATGAAGAAGAAGAGGAAGGGAAAAAGAGAAGGCAAAACGTGAAGGAGAGGGGAAGTGAGCAGAAATCTGCTCTCACTCTCTCTTAATTAAGTCAAACTTATCTCAAATGCCACATGTCCTCCTCCTATTGGCCCTCAATAGATTTTTATGATATTTCCCCTTTTTGGTCCCTTAATTCCTTTTTAATCCTTCCTTCACATAATACATAAATATAATTTTACATTGGCCCACAATTAAATCATATCCCCTTCAATTAAGTCCTAAATTAATACCTTACAAATTTGCAATTGGCCGCACTTGCCGAAACTTTTGCACTAATGCCGAATTCGTCCTTTCGACACACCTAAAACCACAACTTACATACATTCGGCATATAAATGATCCATTCTCAAAATTTAGCCCTCATATTTATTTATTCCACTCAAATAAATCTCTATATGTAAAATTACCGAAATACCCTTGGCTTTCTTTTTCTTAATTCTGATCATATCTTTCCTACTACTTAATCACTCCGACCATCACATCACATGATTTCGATTATCAAAATCCCCGAAAATACACAAATCCTTCTAGGGTACATTTCGGGGTGTTACAAATCTTCCCTCCTAAAAGAATTTCGTCCTCGAAATTCACTTACACCAGAAGAAACTCTAAAATTACACTTCGACTCACCGTCAGACTCATACATTGCATTCTAAAACTATTCACTTACTTACACTTATCGCCATCGCTATACTCTTAAATCACTTTCTTATATGCGAATCAAACACATTCATCAGAACAATCATTACTCAAAAGCCCGACTAAAATCAAAACCCGAACACTTTACACATAAACCAACCAACTTCGCAAATTGCTACATAAATCCTTCACTACTTAAAAGATGTCCGCCATACTTACGTTTCTCTTTACCATTAACACTCCTATCAAACTTTAAAATCCTTTTTTACGGCCCCAAAATACTCTTTCTGTTCAATCTTTAACCAAACACAGAACACTTTCCTAAACGATTGCTGAGTGCGTCATTTTTACCCTTAATTTTAATATCAAATAGTACATATATACCCTGTCAGCTTTCTCTCAATCAAAACATATATGCATATGCTTATCATGTATTGTCAAAGGGATGATGATGATGTAATGAGATTGAGATGATTCATGTATGCAGAGTGATGCAATTGATGCTATAATGATGCATTTTGTCCCATCCCCATGATTCAATATGCTTTCATTTAAACACTTTTCTGGAGATAGCTGACAGGCATATAGAGTACTACCAAAACCTTATAAGATCCAAATACTCATCCACTTACTCGATACTTTTCTTTACTGAGGTACACTCTGAACAAAACCTTGAGAAATCCTAGGAGCAGTCAGCCTATCCAAAATTCGAATCAATCCTTGCACTAATAGTCTATCATTAGAAACAGGACCGAAATTCTAACCAAAAGGTGCACAGAAACGAAACACTTTGATCAGTACTAATTGGGTTCACACTTTCTGTCGTCTCATTCACCTTCTCATTCGGGTCAGGCTCCATCTAACATAACACACACAGGACAAGACGCATCTGCATTAGGCCACGACACAAAATCGACTTATCCACCAAAACACGACACATACCAACTAGCATACAAAGACCTGACACTCAAATAAACAAAGACAACCAGAACCGTCAAACCGCGCTCTGATACCACTAAATGTAACACCCCAACTCATACGTGGACGAACCCATCCGCAAGGGAGTAGGAAGCCGTACGAGTAGGTGTGTTACCGGACTGAAGCGAGACAAAGCATACTAAAATACGGAAGAATTTAAAACTTGAGGAGTAGATTTGGACATGCATATTTCGCAAATGCGCATACACTAAGCAAAAGCATACAGTTGTGAAAGCTTACAAGCATACAATAGAAGTTATTCTCAAAACATCGCTATACAAATATTTACATGGCCCAGAATATTATATAAGTATCTTTACATATTATTACATATACGTATTTTACAGAATTACAAAATCCAAAATAAAGAAGCTGGACAAAAACCAAAACTCCTAGCTCCTATGTGGCCGACTCTGCAGATGCGCGACTTGAACAGAAGCAAACCTGCCACCTGCACGGGGAAAAGAACCCGTGCTAAGCGATAACGCTTAGTGGGGAAAGTACCAAAAATATAGACGACCATTCACAACGGTCGCCAAGGCATACCACATACACGAAGGTAAATACATAAAATCCTGACAGATAAATATACATGCTTGTATAATATAGCCATGCACTCGAATATTCTTAACCACACTCATACACTCATATTATTAACACACCCAATTATTATGCCAAAACCATTATATTTATCCAAACCCAATAGATGATGTCAAAACACCACACTTCCATTGCGTAAACTTATTACAAATTATCATGCATGAAATGTAAACACCTAATAACATACCGTAATTACTACAATAGCTAACAATAAGGAGCTATGTAGCATCGTATTAAATTTGTTACATATGTTGGTTCAAGATCACATTCATAAGTATACAAATCAGTATACTTAATCTTAGTAATTAACAATACATATTCACGTTTATATATATATAGACTTCAACCATAGTATTCAGTAATTCAGATTCGCATTCACATACATATTAATTTATCTCATTACTATACAAAAGTGTAGTATCCATATTATGTGATACACCGACTTCACATACACATACTATACACAAGACCATTTACAGATAACCATAAAGGTGCAATATACAGATCAGAGTTACACTTAACCCAATCAGAGATTTATAATCACATTCGAATTCACAACTGGTTCACATGACCGAAATCTTCCACATTCGGATATCATAATCTCATATTCATATCAAATAGAGCAAACGAAATACCTGCTGACTCAAAATAGTGGATAACGAGTACTGAGGGGAAGACCTCATGAGGGAACACATAGCCCGATCTCTGACCGGGGAAACCTCAGAGGGAACACATAATATAATGTACCATACAGGTACAAGTCGGAAGGCAACATTTCATTGAACAGGATCTTAAACAAGATCCAAACACATACACATACACATAATAGGGGTTCACGAGGAACCATTCGGGGACCTGATCAGGGTCCAAATCGTTCAAAGGGCGCTGCAGCTACACATACATAGACTCTATTAGGCATGCCTAACTATCCACTAGACTGACTCTCGCAGGTCATGCATCATTCAAATCATGTGTCACATCAGACAACATATAAACATCATCATACTATTCATTTTACAAAGCATATGATATAGTTCCATCAACATACTTTAGCACTATTCAAGGTTCTAAGATTTATCAGAGTCAAATATGGAAATATTATCATGCCAATCATTAACTTAACAGTCAAACTTTGTTTTTAACAATTAAACACTTTTTACAAAAACAGGGTAGGTCACGGTCACAACCAGGTTGGTTGTTACCGTGACATACCAAAACTTTCGGCAGAAAGCACTCTTGGGGTACCTCATGGTGGTAACCCATTAGGTTGTCACCGTGACATACCGTGAACCCAAAACAGAATGCAAATCTGCGGTAGGTCACGGTGGTAACCACATTCATTGCCACCGTGACATACCAAACCCTCAAAATAGAATGCAAATCTGGGGTAGGTCATGGTGGTAACCACATTCATTGCCACCGTGACATACCAAAAACCTCAAAACAGAATGCTATTCTTCACACTTAATCATATCATTCATACAAACTATTTATACATTTACATAAACACTTACTTACCCGGTTTGCCACATTACAGGTCTCTGTTTAAAAGAGAAATTCATAATCTAAAAGTATTAAATCACCTTAATCATTATCATATTATATAGGCACTCAAGTAACCACATGAACCGTTAAAATATCATAAATACCTTGCATATTAACATATTCTAATAACATTTATTACCAATGCATGCATCGTATAATATTGTTAGGCAATTACTTTAATCATGCATTCATTATTCATACCCCCTATATACAATTTCCATTAAGCAAACTCAATTCATGATTATGCATACTTGTTCATATCATACACGATCAATACCACAGGCATATCCTGTTCGATAATTAAAAGCATATATATATATATACATTTAATTTCATTATTAAACTCTTATGCTATAGCTTTAATCACTTACAATTTGGATTAATGACCACCCACATACTCATTTCCTAAGGTTAGAAATGAGTTAGACATGCTATAGGAACTTACCATGAAGTTCGGGTACGTTTCGGGAAGAAAAACACTCAAATTATGCATATTAGGAGGTGGTCACGGTGGTAACCAATTGGTCATCACCGTGAGGTCCAAAAATGAGCATTCTGCCCTGCATTTTCATAGGTCACGGTGGTAACCATTTTGGTTGCCACCGTGACATACCAAAATATTGCAAAACAGAAGCAAAATTTCGGGACTGGTTCACACCACAGTTTTGTACAGCCTATATCAAAGTCTAGAACTCATTTTTAGCCAAAACTCCCTACTTAACAAATGTTCTCTAGGATGGTAACTTCCAAATGCAACAAATTACCGGTCAATTGGACATCTATAGATTCAGATATGATCTAAACAACCCACAGTGCTTCCCTGAACCCGTCCAAAGAAGATAGGTCTACTTCTTGACCATTTTTCGGACACTTAGAGTTGCAATTAGCTCAAACCTATTTCTAACAGATTTGTAGACATATATCTTAGATTTCTAAAGGTACTGATTTCATATCATTTCGAGTTCTACAACTCCCAAAACAGCGTAATAACCGAAGAAAGGTCCAGTGTATTCTAATCCAGTTTTTCACCCAAAAACCTATTCACATGCAACAATGAGTCCTTTGAGCCAACACTCACTACCATCATCACAAATCATCACAATACACTCAAGAAGCTTGTATCATACATGAATATACCAAAAATTCATATACAGATAAAAGAAAGTTCCCAAACCTTAACTCATTTGCTCCACTAGCTTAAATGGTAGTACTTCCTTGCTCATATACTCTTCCATAGATTCACCACTCAAATTTCCTCATCAAGAAAATACATAACATTAATTAGGGTTTCTAATTAACCAAAGAGGAATTGCAGAAATCAGAAAGTTATAACTTACCCTTCTACCTCTAATCTCTCATAAAAGTACTTGAGCTACAATCCATTATACACAACTTGGGCTTGCAAGAAGAGAGAGAGGGGCTGGCGTGGGATGAAGAAGAAGAGGAAGGGAAAAGGAGAAGGCAAAACGTGAAGGAGAGGGGAAGTGAGCAGAAATCTGCTCTCACTCTATCTTAATTAAGTCAAACTTATCTCAAATGCCACATGTCCTCCTCCTATTGGCCCTCAATAGATTTTTATGATATTTCCCCTTTTTGGTCCCTTAATTCCTTTTTAATCCTTCCTTCACATAATACATAAATATAATTTTACATTGGCCCACAATTAAATCTTATCCCCTTCAATTAAGTCCTAAATTAATACCTTACAAATTTGCAATTGGCCGCACTTGCCGAAACTTTTGCACTAATGCCGAATTCGTCCTTTCGACACACCTAAAACCACAACTTACATACATTCGGCATATAAATGATCCATTCTCAAAATTTAGCCCTCATATTTATTTATTCCACTCAAATAAATCTCTATATGTAAAATTACCGAAATACCCTTGGCTTTCTTTTTCTTAATTCTGATCATATCTTTCCTACTACTTAATCACTCCGACCATCACATCACACGATTTCGATTATCAAAATCCCCGAAAATACACAAATCCTTCTAGGGTACATTTCGGGGTGTTACAATAATGGTAAATAAAACCCATGCATCATGTTTCATGTATAGTTCTTTCTATACAATAATAAAACCTGTATAGTTCTTTCTATACAATAATAAAACCTGTGCACTTTGTATATATAACTACTTGTATCATAGTTTGTGAATATGAACATAGCATTCATATGTCTTGCATGTATATAGCAGTGCTTGTCGTAACGCATACATACTGATATTATGTCATCCATAACGTCCATCGTGCACCATAGTCAGTATATACAGTACGTATCGACATGTATCATAGCACATATGGGCATACTACCACTTAATAAAATAAAATAAAATAAAATGAATAATGAAATAAAATGAGATAAAATAAAATAAAATTAGAATAATAGTACATTCACCATGTGTCATAGCATGTACATATCCGTATGCTCACATTACACATGTATATAAACATTGTGCGCTAGAACATACATATATTGTTGCATGTCATAGTGTGCACACATTAGCATACTTCATTAGACTAGACATTATACACATCATGGCACTTTGCATCTCTCACATTGTGTGCCATATCATGAACATGCATTATCACGCATGCGTTATGCCATGCACATATGAATCCTGCATCATGCATGTCAGTCATTACATATATACCTGCCACGTTTTGTGTGCGCATACCATGTAAATACACGTACCTTGTAGGTGACACTCATTTCTTGTGACCACTTTCATCCCATGTCTTGTATCGCACACCATAGAAGCTCACTGTACACAATCATTCTTATGTTGTGTCCCATCTCATGTGCATTATTTGTATATGTTTTGCACTTCCATATATGTGAGTTTTGCCACTCCTCGCAACTCATTGGCGCACATTTTCGTGCCAGATCATCTTCATCCTACATCACATCTTCATCTTACATACATATCTTTATCATGTCTAAATCACACCATATGCGCATACAGCCTGTATTATGAACATTCATTCTCATGTTGTGTCATATCTTGCACTTATACCTTCATTATATACTGCTTACATGTACACTGCAAATTTATGCATGCACGTCTTTTATCATGCAGTGTTTACACACTCATATTTTTTCACAGGTGTTTTACACACACACATCTTTGCACATATTTCATGTACGCATTTTTATACAAATGTTTTTACACATGTTTTGCACATACAATTCCTTACACGCATTGCTAATATACATGACGCTATTGCATATGCCATTCCATATACATGATTTTTAACGCATAGTTTGTGCATATTTTATATAAAAAAATTCTCTATTTGCTTAAACGATTTTTGTGTATATACATTTTGATGGAGTCAAATTTTTTTGTGTTAAGCCATACCCTAAAACGCTGGCATGTTTGCACCTTATTGAGGTACCTTCGATTCAAGTTTTGACTCTGATTAATTATTTCTCAACTATGAATGGATTTGATCTTCACTCTAGAAATTTGAGTTTCATTCCACTTTGAATTAAGTAAGGGGTATATATGTTTGGTCTTTAAGAGCTAGATCACGTGAAGATATTTGACCATACCATGTAATCTCCAAGTTCAGAGCATTCCTGGCCCATTTTGGAAATAAACTGAAAAAGCTAGTTGCAATTAGGGGATTGGATGAAAACTCACTAAGAGCACTAGAACTTTTCGCATTACCCATCAAAGCGACCCCTGGATAAGGCTGAATCTGGAAAATGATTTAAGCACCATTTCTTTGTATAGCTCTCTAAATGACCATTTCTTACCCTCATTTTACAATCGCTTGCTAGCCCGTTGAGCCTTTATTTTGGTATGCTAAATGCGTACCGATTTTATTATTACACACGTTAAAACTACCCTTCGCCTAAAATGATTTTGGCTTTCCCTTAGAAGAATGGCCGCTCTAGTAAGGATGGAGGTACATTATGACATTTCTTTGGGCTATCAAAACTTGCTGCGATGAAATTGGGTTTACACTTCGATAAGAAAATTTCAATCATCAATAATTTTTTGGGGTTACCAAAAATTGCCCCGGTGAAAGTGGGTTTACACTTCGAGAAGAGAATCTCGACCATTGATAATTTTTGGGTTACCAGAAATCACCCTGATAAGGATGGGTTTACTCCTTGAGTAAAGGTATCTCCTCTGGCCGGGTTCAGGGGAGCAGTAGAGGTTGTTTTGATCATATCTGATGATTTTGGTATCCAAACGACATGAAACTTTTCTATATTAAAGCTAACATCCTAAAGCTTATTTGTTAAGAAGGACACTTTGCCTAAAAATGCGTTTTAGAGGTCTGTTTAGGCGGTCGAAGTTCGAAGTGGAAAGCAGTCTTGTGATTTGCTCTTGTGAGAAACCTGAAGCGAGCTTCTGTCGCGAGCGCGACCATGGTCGTGAGCGCGACAGAATCTGCTTGAAATGTGTTTTTCTCCTTCTTTTGAACCTTTTTGTTGGTAGGAACCCTTGCCTACCTTTACCCTCTTCTAGTTTGTATATTTTATGATGTTTTCTCTTCTGGAACACTCCCGAACTTCATCGGAACTTCAGGAGACCTATTTGTTATATGTTTAGTGGTTGGAAAAGAGTAAATAAGTAGATATTACTTAGGAATGTAAGAGACTAAGGTTGTATACAAGAATAATGACTAAGGTATTTCAAGTCTAATGAGTCAAACACCTTTGAATTCATTCAACATTAATCTGATCTAAATTCTGTTAGGAAATTGGAGGCCAAACTCTATAAACTGTACTTTGGTCTTGTAGAATTATAGGGTTCTGATTCCCAATCCTTTGGGATACGTAGGAAGCTTGGGATATTCTTCCAAGTCCGAACCAAAGCGTCTAGATTTAGTTAGACATAAGCTAGTGTTTTAATTGAATTATGTTAAACACCTGGATATTTGTTAAAAATAAATGTTATAGGTATGCGTCAATTTATAAGTTTATAGAGCTATCTATGACTCCAGTTTGAGTAAGATAATTGACAGTGTAGAATTTGTATGTGATATTGACATGGAAGTAAATGAATGTTTTATATATGTCTTAACTAAAGTTAAAATGAATACTTCGCATATCAAATATTAACTGGTCTTATATGATTGGCTAATTAATAAATAATCCTTAATAAATGGAATAGTATGAGTTATTTGTATTGGAATTTTTGAGGTTAACATACGTGGTTGAAAAAGTAATGTTTATAAAATTATTTGTGGACAATATAAGAATAAATATGTTTTATGTAAAGATCATTTAATTAAGAATAATATGAGTGCGATGCTTGACTCTATTGCGAGCGCGACAGATGTCGCGAGCGCGACTCCTTCCTATGTTATAAATATATGTCGTTTGAGCTTTTGAACATGAGCCTTGACTGTAATTTACATATGACATATTGTTTTAGATAAAATATGATATACCATGTAAGCTATAGTTGAAATAAATTGTTAAGCCGTTAAATAATTAAATTATGATTGTAATTAAAGCCCATGGTTGGTTATATTTATATGAGCCATTGCTTTAGCTTATGTATAAGTGATACGTAAGATTGTTATATGACAATAATAAGTGTATCAATTTATGAAAAATATTAAACTATAATATGTACATCATTAAAAGAAACAAGTATGTATTAGCCTGCATTAGTCGAGTCGTGGATAGTTAGGCATGCCTAATAGAGTCTATGTATGTGTAGTTGCAGCACCCTTTGAATGATTTGGACCCTGATCAGGTCCCCGAATGGTTCCTCGCGAACCCATATTATATGTATGTGTATGGATCTTGTTTAAGGTCCTGTTCAGTGAAATGTTGTTTTCCGACTTGTACCTGTAAGGTACATTCTATTATGTGTTCGATTCGTACCCGTAAGGTACCATTCAGTACTCGTTATCCACCCTTTTTGA
Organism: Excoecaria cochinchinensis; assembly: GCA_947683425.1. Classification (NCBI taxonomy): domain Eukaryota; kingdom Viridiplantae; phylum Streptophyta; class Magnoliopsida; order Malpighiales; family Euphorbiaceae; genus Excoecaria; species Excoecaria cochinchinensis. The sequence continues at coordinate 6,823,405 of CANTUQ010000076.1, read as the reverse complement.
CCTAGCAGGCATTAAATGAACATGAACATGTGAATCATTTAATAAGTTATGAATTGATGAATACATATGTGAATACTGGTGTGAAAGTATGCATTTTGTTATTGCAATCTAAATGTCTTATTGATTGAATAATTACATACTGAAGGATCTGTTAAGTAAGATGTGTGAAATGAATTGTGGAAACCGAAAAGAAAGTAAATAAGTGCACAAAGTGACATGTATAAAATGTGGAAAAAAAGGTGTGTTTTTGTATAATTGATTTGTAACATTGATATACAGAGTAAATGGTTATTTTGATGACCTCTTTGAAAGTATCTAATTGTTATAATGGAGATGATTATATCTTTTATATTATGCTTTCCTTTGAACTCTTTTGACGGCCATTCTTAATGGTCGTCCATATTTATGTGTTTCCCACTAAGCTTTATACTTAGCACGGATTTTCTTTTAATTCGTGTAGGTACTATTGATCAAGTTGTTCGAGAGTTTTCCGCAGGAGTCCAGGCCAATGCAAGAACTATGAAGTGGTTTTAGGATAGGATTTATATAGTCTTCAGAATGTATGTCAGACTTGTAATTCTAAATTATAAGTTTTGTGAAAGTAATATTGGTTATGTAAAAGATCTATCTCTAGTGAATTCTGAAAAAGTTTACTGTGGAATGTGAATGTATAAGGAATTTAAAGTTAACTATAATGTGTTATTGAAAACGAAAGAAATTTTATAATTCATATTTTAGCTTAAAGGTTTATAAGTTTTACATGGTTGTTCGGTAATGCCCTTGACCGTCGTCGTGAACCACCGGTTCGTGGTACGGTTTACTACATACGGGCAAGGGGTGTTACATTTAGTGGTATCAGAGCCTAGTTTTAGTCGGTTCTAGACAACTAAAGTTTTGAGTTTAGTCTGTATAGTTTTTGCATTAGCCAATGCGGAGATTTTATTTTTGTATAAGTGTTGCGGTAAGAGTGGATAGACGTTGATGACATCAGTAAGGAGACAGCTAAGAGTGATATGTGATAAGTTGTGATCAGTTTATTATGAATATGTTCCTACTATTAGGATGTTGGATGTAGTTGTAGAGATTCTGGTTAGAGATTATGTACAGTATAATATGAGTTATGCATAAGTTTTCCCTGAGGGGAAATATGGAATAAAGGATTAAATAATGCTGGATTATCTATAATTGGAAGTATTTTGAGGATGGTGACACTCTGTACACCTGTCAGCTACTTTACTGATGAGAGCAATTAGTTGAATGTGAAGCATCATGGGGGTTGGGCAACTTGCATTGCCATCATCTGAACTGCATTAATGCATTGCATCATTTTGTATACATAAATCATTCAACATCCACTACATTTACTTCCGTTATTCCTTTTTAATGAACATCAGACATGTGCATTTGCCTCAAGTGACAAGAAGCTGACAAAATGTACATTGAGTGTAATGAAGTTGAGTGAGTATAATAACAAATTAGTTCTTCAAACTAGAAAAAAAAAGAGTTTAGTGAATGTGTGTGAGTAATTCTGTATTTTATGGACGAGATGTTCTATAAGGAAGGAGCTAAGTGGAAAGATTGACATGATAATCATAGGATAAAGGTATATATAGAGATATATGATGAATTGAATATTGGGAATATGTGTATGTCAGGATTGTATCGGGATTTGAATAAGGAATAATTGATGAAAAAGGTTATATGTACATATGATTTGATAGAGTGGATTGAGAATGACATTTGGGACACGATAGTGATAGAATGTAAACGATCCGCAACTCAAATTTTGGAGATATTTATTCTGTAAGAAGGATTTTCTGATATATGAAATGATACTAGTAAGAATGACTTGGAGTGTGGGATGATTACGTAATATGGTGTATTGTGACAATGGCAGTTGATACTGATTTAGTGAGACGACTTGCTATTTGGACAGCAATGTCGATGATTTCTCAAGCAGATTATTATTGTTTCGAGATAATAACCATTAGGAACAAGGAACAATCAGAAGTTTAAGTAAACATTGAATGTTGTATAAATCATACTATATGACAGGAAGTAATAAAGTGGATTATATAAGAAACAAAGTGTAATTATTATATGATAAGTCTAATGTTAGCGTGGGTGAATGTAGTAATAAAGATTTTGATATACAAAAAATCAGATATAAGTGAATTTCGAGGACGAAATTCTTTTAAGGAGGGTAGATTTGTAACACCCCGAATACACCCTAGTCGGATTAGGGTAAGTTCAGGGTGTAACAGAGACCGAATATGCAAGAGCTAGGGATGGAAGTGTCAAAAAGGATATAATCGTCATTCATTTGAAAGTTTCAGCAAGTCTCGATAAATTGGACAGTTATATCGTCGTGCCCTAAATGACGTGAAAAGAACTATTTGGTGATTAAAAATGTGTAATGGGATGATGGAAATGATTAATTGCGGCAAAGGATGTGACCGGTTTTATTTGTGTAAGGTAAGGGTATTTCGGTCATTTTGTAATTATGGATTAAATTGAATAAATTAGTTAAATCATGTGGGCCAATGTATGTAATAGAAAAGTGGAATGCCAATTGAAGGAAAGGAAGTAAGGAAAGGGATTAAAAGAGATGTTTGACATAAATATCAACTTTGGACCAATGAAGTGGTGACATGTGGCATTTAGAGGATTAGGATGGATTAATTTAGCCTTTGACTATTCTAAGGCCAAGGTTGGACGGGAAACAAGAAGGGAAAAGAAAAGAAAGAGGCTCTTCTCCTCCTACCTCACGCCCATTCAAGCAATTCAAGCCAAGATGGATTTGTTCAAATTCTAAGAAATTAAATGCAAGATTTGGGTTAGGAAAAAGGTAAGTGGTGGGTTTGTCTCTCTTCCTCTCCTCTTCTGCTTAAAAGATAAGTAAGGATATGTGTAACTTTGAATTTTGATTGTTTTGTTTGGAGGGAACAAGAGAAGCTAAATATGGAGTAAGGAAGAAAAGGAGACTGTGCGACTATTTAAACAGTTTGGGAGCAAAGGAAAAGAGGTTTGGAAACTCTTTAGTTATATATGTGAATTTGACTATGTTTATGTGTTTTATGAGTTATTTGAATGTTGTTATAATGTTATATGATGATGGCAGTGAGTGTTGCTTTAGATTGTTAAGTTGTGCATGTGAATAGGAGTTTTGGGTGAAAACTGTGTTAGAAAGCACTTGACCCTTCTTCGGTTATTAGGCAATTTTGGGAGTTTTAGGACTCTAAATGATATGAAACCAATGCCGTCTGAAATTTAAGACGTATTACTACAAATTTCATAGAAATAAGCTTGAGCTAATTTTAGTTCTAAGTGTCTCAAAAGTGGTCCGGAATTAAAGGTATCTCTTCTGGCCGGGTTCAGGGGAGCAGTAGAGGTTGTTTTGATAATATCTGATGATTTTGGTATCCAAACGACATGAAACTTTTTCTATATTAAAGCTAACATCCTAAAGATTATTTGTTAAGAAGGACACTTTGCCAAAAAATGAGTTTTAGAGGTCTGGTAGGAACCCTTGCCTACCTTTACCCTCTTCTAGTTTGTATATTTTATGATGTTTTCTCTTCTGGAACACTCCCGAACTTCATCGGAACTTCAGGAGACCTATTTGTTATATGTTTAGTGGTTGGAAAAGAGTAAATAAGTAGATATTACTTAGGAATGTAAGAGACTAAGGTTGTATACAAGAATAATGACTAAGGTATTTCAAGTCTAATGAGTCAAACACCTTTGAATTCATTCAACATTAATCTGATCTAAATTCTGTTAGGAAATTGGAGGCCAAACTCTATAAACTGTACTTTGGTCTTGTAGAATTATAGGGTTCTGATTCCCAATCCTTTGGGATGTGTAGGAAGCTTGGGATATTCTTCCAAGTCCGAACCAAAGCGTCTAGATTTAGTTAGACATAAGCTAGTGTTTTAATTGAATTCTGTTAAACACCTGGATATTTGTTAAAAATAAATGTTATAAGTATGCGTCAATTTATAAGTTTATAGAGCTATCTATGACTCCAGTTTGAGTAAGATAATTGACAGTGTAGAATTTGTATGTGATATTGACATGGAAGTAAATGAATATTTTATATATGTCTTAACTAAAGTTAAAATGAATACTTCGCATATCAAATATTAACTGGTCTTATATGATTGGCTAATTAATAAATAATCCTTAATAAATGGAATAGTATGAGTTATTTGTTTTGGAATTTTTGAGGTTGACATACGTGGTTGAAAAAGTAATGTTTATAAAATTATTTGTGGACAATATAAGAATAAATATGTTTTATGTAAAGATCATTTAATTAAGAATAATATGAGTGCGATGCTTGACTCTGTTGCGAGCGTGACAGATGTCGCGAGAGCGACTCCTTCCTATGTTATAAATATATGTCGTTTGAGCTTTTGAACATGAGCCTTGACTGTAATTTACATATGACATATTGTTTCAGATAAAATATGATATACCATGTAAGCTATAGTTGAAATAAATTGTTAAGCCGTTAAATAATTAAATTATGATTGTAATTAAAGCCCATGGTTGGTTATATTTATATGAGCCATTGCTTTAGCTTATGTATAAGTGATACGTAAGATTGTTATATGACAATAATAAGTGTATCTATTTATGAAAAATATGAAACTATAATATGTACATCATTAAAAGAAACAAGTATGTATTAGCCTGCATTAGTCGAGTCGTGGATAGTTAGGCATGCCTAATAGAGTCTATGTATGTGTAGCTGCAGCGCCCTTTGAACGATTTGGACCCTGATCAGGTCCCCGAATGTTTCCTCGCGAACCCCTATTATGTGTTTGTGTATGGATCTTGTTTAAGGTCCTGTTCAGAGAAATGTTGCTTTCCGACTTGTACCTGTAAGGTACATTCTATTATGTGTTCGATTCGTACCCGTAAGGTACCATTCAGTACTCGTTATCCACCCTTTTTGACTTAGCAGGCATTAAATGAACATGAACATGTGAATCATACAATAAGTTATGAATTGATGAATACATATGTTAATACTGGTGTGAAAGTATGCATTTTGTTATTGCAATCTAAATGTCTTATTGATTGAATAATTACATACTGAAGCATCTGTTAAGTAAGATGTGTGAAATGAATTGTGGAAACCGAAAAGAAAGTAAATAAGTGCACAAAGTGACATGTATAAAATGTGGAAAAAAAGGTGTGTTTTTGTATAATTGATTTGTAACATTGATATACGGAGTAAATGGTTATTTTGATGACCTCTTTGAAAGTATCTAATTGTTATAATGGAGATGATTATATCTTTTATATTATGCTTTCCTTTGAACTCTTTTGACGGCCATTCTTAATGGTCGTCCATATTTATGTGTTTCCCACTAAGCTTTATACTTAGCACGGATTTTCTTTTAATCCGTGTAGGTACTATTAATCAAGTTGTTCAAGAGTTTTCCGCAGGAGTCCAGGCCAATGCAAGAACTATGAATTGGTTTTAGGATAGGATTTATATAGTCTTCAGAATGTATGTCAGACTTGTAATTCTAAATTATAAGTTTTGTGAAAGTAATATTGGTTATGTAAAAGATCTATCTCTAGTGAATTCTGAAAAAGTTTACTGTGGAATGTGAATGGATAAGGAATTTAAAGTTAACGATAATGTGTTATTGAAAACGAAAGAAATTTTATATTTCATAATTTAGCTTAAAGGTTTATAAGTTTTACATGGTTGTTCGGTAATGCCCTTGACCGTCGTCGTGAACCACCGGTTCGCGGTACGGTTTACTACATACGGGCAAGGGGTGTTACACTACATTTGCCTTAGAACCCCTGATTGAGGCACTAGATGAGCTCCCCGACATTCCTTTATACAGCGTAAGTGTCATTTTTCTTTTTTGCCTGATGAAGTATCTGATTGTGCCTTTAGAGGAGCTGCTTGGAGACCCCCGTCTGTTTGGAATTTTGGACCTTTTCCACTGATCCTTGCTGAGACCATCATAGCTCTTGATTTTAACTGTGTTGGGTCTTCTACTACTTTCTCTAGGAGCCCCTTATTACTCCAGGTAAGTCATTGTGTTTAAAGGTAGTGCGTCCCTTGTGGATTTTCACACTAGCTTTTCTTAGCGGGAAGTGCGTCCTTTTTCGAATTTTCACACAACTCTATGTCTTACTTTTGCCTGAAGTGAACCCAATTCGCTTCAGCGGCTTTTTCTTTGCCTTTTATCTTATTTTCTTTGGCTTTTATTTTTCCTTGTTTCCCCTTTCAGATATGGTTGCAAGAGAAGTTGAAGCTGCTGTCAGAGCCACCTCCTAGGGTCATTAGTTAGTATTTTGCGAGGCATTTTCTTCCTCGCCAGCGCCTGTACTCATTTGCAACCTCCGATGAAGGTATTGCCAGATTCAGCGAATTATCAGATGAGGATATTAGCTTCATGCACACTTGGCTTCCCTTATCCAGTGCAGTTATTGACGGATCCTCAGGATGCATTTCCCTATGCGGGCTTTATGAGGCCACCTTCTACATCACTGCTCGTTGTGCTCGTCAACTCTGGATGACTCAGGATGTGGTGAGGCTCCCTTTATCCTTTCAAGGCGGAGTCTTTTTTGCAGCTTTTGCCTCTCGCTATCATGAGCTCTGGAGCAAACTTCCATTGAAGACTGTCATACCCCCCTTCGGGAGTCATTCTGTTACCTCCACTAGTGCGTACAAGAGGTGGGTACTCAGCCCGACATCTGATAACAGAACACGACGACTTAGGCATTTTGCCGGCGAGAGTAGTAGTAGGGCATAGTTTAGCTTTGCATGCATTTTGAGCAACATGTTTCTTTTAAAGTAGAACTAGACAACGATGTAAATTAATAAATCAAGTCTTGTTTTATTTCACAAAATTATGTACATTTCAGTATGATTTCAGCATACATGATCATTTTTGGCACTAACTCAATTGTGCAGAACTACATTCATTAATGGAACCAAATTTTGATAGCACCAACTCCTGTTACCAATCAGCCCTCTCGGGTTTTCTTGATTGGACATTTTCTCTCAAGCCTCTAATTTTTGACCAGGATGCCTTTTTTCGGTTTTCATCCTGACGAGGTGCCCAATTTTAGCAAGGCCGCCTTTTTTTGGTTTTCGAACTGCGGGGCTTTTATTCTCTTCTTTTGATTTTATCGTCTTTAGCTGTGGAACCTTTTGAGTCTATCAATATTGATCGGTTCTTTGAATTCATTGCCATCGCTATCTGACAAAATCGCGACTCCCTTTGATAACAGTTTCTTGAGGATGAACGGTTCTTCCCACGTCGGTCTGAACTTTCCTCTGATATTCAGTGCACCTGGTCTCATCTATTTGAATACCAAGTCCCCCTCCTTCAATGGATGCTTCCTGACTTTCTTTCCAAAGGACCCGGCGAGCCTCTTCATATAGATCTAATTATGGTAGTAGGCTCTCAATCTACCCTCATCCAACATGTTTAAGTGTTGCAGCCGCTGTTACGCCCATTCAGCCTCCATCCCATACACCAAAGAGTACGATGTAGCCCCCGTAGATGTCCTGATGGTTGTTCTGTAACCCCAGAGTGCAAAAGGCAACTCTTTCACCCAATCTTTATAACTCTGAACCATTTTGGCTAAGATCCTCTTGACATTCTTGTTGGCGGCTTCGACTGTTCCATTGGCTTGAGGACGATACGGAGAAGACTTGTGGTGCTCAATACCATATTTCTGGAGTAACTTCTTCGTTTTGGCCATGAATTGGACCACATTATCAGATACCACATGGTGTGGAAGGCCATACCTACATATCAAATTTTTCTCGATGAATTTTGCCATATCCCGAGCATCGACTATCTTGAAGGACTCAGCTTCTACCCACTTGGTAAAGTAGTTGATGGCGACAATGATGTATCTATGCCCATTGGAGGCCATGGGGCATATCTCTCCAATAATGTCAATCCCCTAAACTGCAAATGGCCAAGGCGACGTCAAATTATGCAATTCTGAAATGGGCCAGTGCCTTAAATCTGCGTACTGTTGGCATAACTGACACTGCTTTACATACTTCAAGCAATCGTTATCCATGGTGAGCCAGAAGAAACCTTGTCTCATAATCTTTTTGGCTAATGTCAGCCCATTCATATGGGCTCCGCATACACCGGCGTGCATTTCTTCAATTACCTTCTTGGCATCTTTCACATCCAAACACCTCAACTGGATACCATCAGCCTGTCATTTCTACAACATTCCATCTATGCAGATGAACTGAGTAGACAACTTGTGAATCATTCTCTGATCTTTCTCGGTAGCTTCCTTTGGAAAAGTCGCATTTTCTAGGTATTTCATAATGTCGTAGTACCACGGCTTCCCATCCGCTACTTTTTTTTCCATGACTGACTTAGATTCGAAGCTAGGTCTCTTAGAGCTAGAAATCAAAATCGGCCTCATAACTACCCCTTCTGGATTGTCCCACATTGACACTAAAGTGGAAAGCGCATCGGCCAACTGATTTTCATCCCTTCGAATAAAATGGAATGTGCACACTTCAAACTGACTACTCAGGTCTCTCAAATGCTTGATGTACGGCATTAGCCTTTCTTATTTAACAGCCCATTCACCTCGAATTTTATTGATTACCAAGGATGAATCACCAAACACTTCCACGTTCTTTGCCCCCAAGGCTATTAACGCTTCCAACCCAAAAGTACATGCTTCATACTCGGCCTCATTATTGGTTGCCCTGAATCTCAACTTCTTTGCCAAGGGAAGCTTTTCATCATCCAGGGTTGTCAAAATAACTCCTACTCCTGCCCCTTTGCTATTAACAGCCCCGACAAAGTGTAGTTGCCATCCCTGAACTCTGATAGCTGTCACATCCTCATCTAGGAAGTTAAACTCGTATGAGTCTCCTTGAATTGGGTGTTCTGCTAGGAATTCCGCTACTGTATGCCCTTTGATGGTTTTCAAAGTAATGTATTCTACATCAAATTCTTGCAACAGCAACAGCCACCCACCCATTTTCCCAAGTAAAGATGGGGCTTCTTGCAAGTATCTTAAGGGATTTTGCTTTGCTACTGCCTGTACCTTGTAGGAATGAAAGCAATATCTCAACTTCTTAGAGGCCCAGATTACCGCAAGGCAAATCTTTTCTACTTCTGTATACTTAACCTCATAAGCCAGGAACTTCTTACTAAGGTAGTAAATAGCAAATTCCACTCCAAATTCATCCTCTTGGGCCATCATGGCGCCTACAGAACTATCTTCTATAGCTAAATAAAGAATCAGTAGTTTGACTGGTTGCGACGGTCTCAATACCGGTTGTTTCAGCAAGTATTCTCTGATAGTATCGAAAGCTCTCTAACAATCTTCGTTCCACACTACAGGTTGATTTTTCCTGAGGAGTTTAAAGATTGGCTAACAAATCGAAGTTAACTTGGCGATGAATCCACTGACATACTGCAATCTTTTCCTTCTGAGGCACTGGCATTTCTCTGATGGCTTTTACCTTGTCTGGGTCAATCTCAATTCCCCTTTGACTAACCACGTCTCCTAGCAACTTCCCTGACATGACTCCAAAGATACACTTCTTAGGATTTAATCGGAGATTGTGCGTATTTATCCTCTGAAAAAACTTTTCCAGGGCTTTGAAATGACCTTCTCTAGTGGCCGACTTGATCATCATGTCATCCACGTATACCTCGACTTCTTTATGGATCAAGTCATTTAAGATTTTTGTCGCTATCCTCTGATAATTGGCTCCTACATTTTTTCGGCCAAAAGGCATTACCCGATAAGCATACGTCCCCCATTCCGTGATGAAAGCCATCTTTATTCAGTGAATTATTTTATTGAGAATTTGATTATATCCCGCATAACCATCACCAAAGCTATACATCTTGCAAACAACGGCGCTGTCTATCAACACATCTATATGGGGCAATGGAAAGTCATCTTTTAGACAAGCCTTATTTAAGTCCCGATAATCTACGCATACCCTTACCTTGCCATTCTTTTTGGTTACGGGGACAACATTGGCCAACCAAGTTGGATACTGCACCTCAACTAGTAATTTGGCTTTGATTTGCTGGCGAATCTCCTCCTTTACCTTATCTGCCCATTCTGGCCTAAGCCTTCTCAGTTTCTGTTTAACAGGTTTATGGTCTGGATATGTAGGAATAGCGTCCTCTGTGACTTCCTGATCAATTCCTCGCATATCTTCGTAGGTCCAGGCAAAGACTTTTTCATATTTTTTTTAATATTCTCTCAAATTTTTCTCGCTCTTCAGGAGTTATATTTGATGCTATTAAGATTTCTTTTGGGTTTTCTGTGGTTCCAAGATTAAATAGAGTAGCATTAGTTGAATCAATGTCAAATATGGAAGGATAGTGATCATGATCATCCAAAGTGAAATCATCGGAAACATCACACAAGTAAGCAAAATCATTCAATTTGTTAATAAGATTTAAATTTTCATTAACATAATTGAAAAGTTCTAGAGCAAAAAGAAAATCTAAACTATTTTCTTCCTCCTCCTCTGCTGGCGCATCTGCCGTAGTTGATGGTCCTGCGTCACTTTGGCACTTTGGAGGCTCTTCAGTCACCTCCTGTATGGCTTCCTCTACATTTGCTTTCCCCTTCAGCTGGGTGGCTACCATCTTCTCAGTGATCACTTCTTCAGGCATTTCACGGTCCCAAACTGTCCTACTAGTCATGATTTCCTCATCCCCAAAGCCCTCTGCTGGCTTGATTAATCCAATTTCCCAGTTATAGACATCATAATTCTTCCATCCACCCATTACGGTTCAGCTTCCCCTGTATAGGCACATGCTGCGGTTGCCGACATAAAAGTTTTCTGGATATGAGGAATTTCCATTTTTCGCTTCTCACCTCTCTCTAGAACACCTATGTACCCTAGACCCCTTCTGTCCTTTTGGCCTTTTGTAGCAACGGCTATTGGCACCCCCTTAGAATTCTTCCCTAATCCCTCGCCGGGAAGGAACGACATCTTTTTCATCATATTTAGCACCTGGGGGCTTTCTTCCTTCTGCTCTTCCTCTCCTATCATGGCAACATGAAACCCACTAAATGGCTGCTTAGCGATCTCCAGCATTAAAACTTGATTCTCTCGTGCAGCCCTTATAGTCACAATCTGGCCTTTATGGGGTATCTTTACAATCTGGTGAAGCATAGAGGGGACTCCTCCCAACTTATGAAACCATGGTCTGCTTAAAAGAGCTGAGAAATTGGCAGGTATAGGCAGCGCCACAAACTCCACTTCTGACTCTATTGGTCCCGTCTTCACTATTGCCATGAATGTCCCTGAAGCATGTCTACGCGAGTTATCATACACTGTGATGGTGAGATCAAACTTGGCCAACATGTCTTCTGTCACCCCAAAAGCTGCCATTGCCACCTGCGGCCACACATTTATTGAAGAGCCATTATCCACCACTACACAGGCTGTGTGTTTTTTGTTAATCTGTGCCCTTATGTACAAAGGGCGATTATGGTTACAGCCTTCTACCGGCAAATCATCATTGATAAAAATAACATTTTCTCCTGATCCTCCCTTCACTATATCCAGAAGTTCCGTAGGCGAGATGGTTGTAGCCACAGTTGCCTTGCACAAAGCCTCTACTACCTTCTGTCTATGCGATGGTCACTGTCTTAAGAGATCCCATATTGAAATCTCAACCGACGTCTTTTTCAGCTGTTTAACAATCAGATCTTTTTCCAGCTCTTTTCCCTTTTTGCCCTCAACCGGCTCTTGGGGCTTCTCAACTTTTGGAGCTACCCTTCTGCTCCAAGTCACAGCTCCTACTTTATTCTTCTTTTCTTCCTCTTCTTCCTCCTTCGAACCCCACGGGTTGGGAAATACTTCAGAATCATAGTTTTGAGTTCCACTATCATCAGTGGACCAGCAATCGATCACTGCAGCGGGAAGCCCTTCTTCACTCCCCTCATGGAGCTTCGTATAGCAGTGTGGACAACGTTGCCGTACAATTCCTTTAGTACAAACTCCTCGGGCAAACTGGACCCGATCATAAATACTGGCGGGGGCACATTGTTGTATCCAGCTTTTTTTCGACCCTCTCTCTTCTCTGGGTCCGTGATTTGCTTCGACTTAATTAGATCTTGAATTACGTGCCTTAAAGCTTTGCAGTTATCAGTCGTATGCCCAGTGTGCTGATGATATGCACAATACTCATCATCCTTATGCCCTGGCATGCACTGAGTTTTAGCGGGTCTGGGTGGCAAAGGCTGCAGCTTATCCTCTTTCATTAGCCTTCTCAGTACCCATGATAAAAACCTTCCAAGGTTGGAGAAATGCCTCGGGGTAGCATTTGTAGTTGATACTTTAGCAGTCTTTCTCGTGCCATTAGCGAAACCTGTCGGTCTACTTGCCCCCTGGCTACTGCTACCCTTCTTAGGATAGTTCTCACTACCCGCTCTCCTAGCAAGGTACTCTCCTTCAGCTTCAATGGTGATGTCCTTCAGAGACTCCCAGTCTCTCAGTCCTTTCATCTTCAATCCTTCTCTCAAATACAAACTCGCATTTTTAATGAATAGCCGTATTTGATCCTGGGTATCTGGTTTCCTCTTCATCTCCATTATTCGATTCCTCCATCAGGTTAGATACTCATGGAAGGACTCGCCTCCCTTCTGTTATAGCAGCTCCAGGTCCTTCAAGGTCACCTCCATCCTCGTACTGCAGTCGTATTGTCTCAAAAATTCCTCCGTTAATAAATCACAGTCCTCCTTGGTTCTGCAGTCGAGCCCCTGGTACCAATTCCGCTGGGCCAATCAAACACAAGCAAAAGTATTCGATCTTCTGCCTTTTCGTTAGCATGGTTCCCTTTATTACTAACGAATATTGCTTTATATGGATGGTAGGATCTGATGTACCATCAAACTTCGGCACATCCGGCATCTTAAAACTCATTGGGACCAGGTCCTCTCCTTCTAATTCTTTATCTTCGGGGTTTATTCCTCGCCCCTTTGTCAGCATTCTTGCCATTGCTTCAAATTTTTTCTCCATCTTTTTCCAGATGGTTTCTTCAGTTTGAGGGGCTTTCCCTTTCTCAGACATGTGCTCCTCATATTCTTCGTCCTCCCAATCATCATCTAGCCTTAAGGCTGGCCTCCTCCTCTATGCCCCCAATATGGCAGCTCTTAGGTCTACAGGTGGTGGGCAGATCTCCACTTGCTGGTCTTCTCTGACCTCCTCCCTTTTATTATTGCTCATAAGAGGAGGTGGTGGGTTCTGTGGGGCCGCTGGTTGACCCATTATGGCCATCATGGCCATCATCCGGTTCTCGAACTCTTCTAACCTTCGGCCCACTACCTCTGCTATCATTGCCCTTGTGGTATCTGCCCCTCTTGGTGAGTTTGCCATCTCTTCGTGTAAGGAGAATTGAGCTGAGGTAGCGTATCTAGTTTTTGAAGGAGTGTCCGGATACTCCACCCTTTCTGTTAGTTCAAAGAATGGATTTCTACGTAGTTGCCCCTGAGAACCTCTTAACCACTTAGGCAGATCTATGATGGCTACAAAACGCACTCGTTAGGATGATGCATGAATGACATATAATGCATGATCATGCTATGCAACATCCACAAATCTCATGCAAGCACATAGGTCCTTCCGACCTTGTTACTCCCACACACGAGGTCATAGTCTCTTTCCTAGGTGGGATTGGCCCATAGATTATTCGGGAACCCGATGGACGTGCATGGTGCACGATGGAGAACCGACAGCATAACCTCTCTTATATAAATGCACAGGCGCATGGGTTATGATCGTTATGTATTTAGGTAGTCCAAATGAGTCGACTTAGGCCTATCGGGGCATAAAAGCCTTTGATTAGGTGACCAGTCAAATTATCTGGGTTTATCCAATACATAATGATCCATACAGCAAGCATAGTATTAAGATTCATACCACCTAGGGGAAGTAACTATTTCCATTACATGAGCTTTAGTCAAGGTGATGCTTCTTTAGGGCTACCAAAGTATGGTCCCTGCCAACGGGTCTAGCTCATCACGAGCGTAATGACCGATTGGGTCTCCATTTAATATACCATGATGGTATGAGGCTTGGGCTGGTGATTATCCTTAAAACTTCCCTACATTTAGTGAACGTAGGGTTGTGCTTCGAGAACGCACCGAGGTTAAAAGAGGGACCAAACTAGCATATATCTAAGGCTCTAATGAGATGTAATGCAATATTGAAAGAAGATGAAATCTTTAAACTAAAACTCAATTATTATTTTTAATCAAGGTACTTTTGAATTGAAGTCTCGAATTTAGTTTTCCCTAGTGGAGTCGCTACTGTGACATGCGCCGAACCCCGGGGTGCCTCGAAAGCCCGCTTTTAGGGCAATCGAGATGAGGTTCATTAAAACTTGTAACGAATTATAAGTGCGTCTGTATTGGGCAACAAGGAGGTTTCTTTGAGTCGCCACCAAATAGAACATTGGGAAGGGTCGTCTAGCCTCAACGAGCCTAAGACGGCACTACATATCCATTTTGGGTAAGCCAAGAGGATCTTGGAGGTGCCAGCCCAATAAAACGTTAGGATGACCCTCTAACCTCGTGGAACCTAGGATTACACAGCGCGTGAATATCCATTTTGGGTAAACTAGAGGGATCTTGGAGGTCTCAGCCCAATAGAACATTAGGATGATCCTCTAACCCCCTTGAGCCTAGGATTATGTTGATTAGGCCTTTTGGTGGAAAATAAGAGATATTTTGGAGGTTCCATCCCAATGAAACATTGAGATGGACCTCTAACCTTATTGAGCCTAAGACCAAAGTGGGTTGAGGATTTCTCATTTATTTGTACCTTGATTAATATTATAATTAAGTTTTGAATTCATTGTTTCATCAAATTTCCATACAATGCAATTAATTAAAGCGCAATCCATTCACATAGATAAAGCTGTAAATTGACACAAAATAAAATACACGAAAATAAATTAAAATAAAACTTGGGACGGAATACAACCCCCATTATAAAACGATATGTAAATCATATAGAAATCGGGATATTCATTGAAATGAGGACATTGGTCCTGCCATGCATATTTATTACAAATCGATTTTTGAGAAGTGTCGATTTTATTGGCTAAAAAGGACTTTGGTCCTCGATTCCGGAAAATCCCAAATTAATTATTAAAAAACATTTGGCCATTTTTACTTTAACGAAATTTAAACAACTTTCATAATAAAATGAATAATAAAAAAAATGGTAGAGAAAGAACCCGGATAGAAATCTTTAGGTTGGCGTAACCACCATCACTAACATCTCCAACTCATCCAAAATGGTCAGATAATAACTCACAAAAATAAACATGTCAGTGTCAAAATCAAAAATTAAATAAAATAAAAAAAGTAAAATAACAAGAAATTTTAAAGGAAATGAGTTAAAAGATAAAAGAAATAAAAAGGGTAAAAGAAATAAGTTAAAAACATGAGAATATGCCCAGGGATGGCCTTCTGCATACTACCGACGGGCGTCTCTGGTGTGACCGGCGGACGGAGTGGTGCATCACATACATCCCGTCACTCAAACTAGGGACGGGCGTCGGTTACCACTCTGCCTGCGGTCACCCCTGATCTCAGCAAAACGGGAAAACTTCAAAATTATGACTTGAAATTCTTTGTTAAATAAAAAAATCTTATTAAAAATGGGAGCAATTAATATAAATCAATTAAATTACACAAATATTAATCGAGAATGTTTACCCTCGGATTTTACCTTTTGGCTGAATATCGAATGATTTCGGTCCTCACGCTTCACAAGAATCGAATAGAATGGATCAAGAAAAGAAAATTTATATTTTTCTTTCTTGAGAATTTGATAGCGATTCAAATATTGGAATTAGCCAGATTGATGGAAACGAATGAATTTCGTTACCTCAAATTAGCTCAATTCGCGAATTCAAAATTTAAAGAAGTCGAAAAGTTGAAAGAATTTTTATGAAATAAAAAGAATAACTGAAAGTAGAGATTTTTTAGAAAAATTAATCAAATTTGGATTTTAGTAAATTTGTTCACAAAAAGATTTTTCCCTTTTAAAAATTTGCCAACCCTCTTTAAAATTTTGCTAACCCCAAATAATGAAATTTAATCCACTATTTATAGAGTTTAAAAGATAATTGGGATAATATTAATTTAAAGAATTTGAATTTGAAAAGGAAATTGAAATTCAATTTTAATCCCATGAACTATCCTAATCCCATTCAAATTTGAAGAGTTTTTAAACTTATGAGATAAAATTCACCAAATCCGGCGTTATCTGATCCGATCCACTACCTATGGCCGTCCCAATAACTACCAGCGGGCGTCGGTAATAAGGGTACGCATGGTAATCTGGACTACAGACGGACCTAGGCACGTGACTTAGGGACGGCCGTCTCTATGCGGACACGTGTCCGTCACCCATACTACAGACAGCCGTCTCTACAACACAAGAGATGGCCCGTCTATCCTAGTGACAGCTCGTCTCTCAATGCTAGAGACGGGGAACACCAAATAGAGACAGGCTTCCCGTCTGAGGATCAAAATCTCAATTTTCAAGCTAAATTTCCCAAACTCTTTCAAAACCTCACGCTATAGAGAGAAAGACTTTAATCCTTTGTGAAACCAAAAGACGAAAACCTTCGAATTCCATCCATTTATCCGAAAACAGACGTTGATCTCTTCATCGGGTAATTCTGACCTGGACTGCCTCAAGGCACGATGTTTACACATACGCATTCGGATTCACATACTTAGAATCATATCAGAACAAATCATAACACCTGCTGACTCACAGTAGTGGATAACGAGTAAACGCGCAGCAGTACCTTACGGGTACGAATCGACACGTAGCGTACCTTACGGGTATGAATCGGGAAAATAATATCACATTTTCTCTTTTCAAAACATTTTACAAAGGGATCTTAAACAAGATCCGTACACGTAGAAGATCGCGAGGAACTAAACAGGGACCTGATCAGGGTCCAAAACAGTACAGAGGCTGCAGTAAAAGGACTCTTTTAGGCATGCCTAACTATCCACTGGACTGACTCTTGTAGGTCATGCATAAACCATTAAATCACATTCAAGTATAACATATTGTTTATAAAGGAGAACCATGAACTTAGATATGCATAACACATTCCGTATTCAAACACAACTTCCAATATAATTTTATAAGGCACAAGAAAATACAATTTAATGATACAAGATACATGAAATGACACTAAATAATATTTAAAAGCAATAATAAATGAAAAGGGAACAAAAACGAAGAAACCAAAGAACTTCAAAAACTGGAGGCAGAGACATTTTACACGGCGGTATGACATTGCCTTACCACCGTGTAAGACATCTTACACGGTGGTAAGGTAAAACCATATCGCCGTGTAACATGCCACACACAACGGGTAGAATGCTTTTACATGGTGGTATGAAAAATCCATACCCCCATGTAAAATGTACAGCTCCGAAATCTCATAAGGCAAAATGATTTTACACGCCTGTATGGGAAGATCCTTACTGCCGTGTAAACTCATGGCTAAGAATTTATGGGAAATTCTCATGATTCACACGAGGGTGTGACAAAACCATACCACGTCTGGATCGACAAAAACCCAAAAAATGCCCAAAATTTCACCACAACTGAAAACCAAACTCAACATACCCAGAATTTAAACATTCAACTCATCAAAACCAACTTAAAACCCACTTTAAAAGATCATAATCCAAAGAGAAACATGCAATAAACATGATCAATTCATCCAATCCAAAATTCAGCAATTATAATCCAAGACATATCCAAACGCATATATCATCCAAATCAAATTACAATCTAAGTTTTTTAACTCAACATGCTCAAAACTCATGTCATATAAACCAACACAGTCTTCAATAACCAAAGAATTTTTAGAAAATCAACAAGAGCAAAATCATCAAATACACATAATTTTTCCAAACCTGAAATTCCTTTGCTCCTACTTAGCACCACTCCCACTAGCCTTCTCCTTTCCCTTAGGATCGCGAGGAGGCTCAACTAATCAACACACCCAAAATTACAGAAACACAACAAACCCTAGATTAAACACATTCTAAGAAAATTAAGAAATAGAAGAAGAAGAAGAAGAAGAAGAAGAAAGAAAGAACTCAATAAACTTACCAAATCAACTCTTTAGAATTACCAAGATCCACTCACAAATCAGCCAAGAAGAATGAGCGAAGGGTTAGCAAGAGGAAGAGGAAGAAAGAAGAAGCAAAGAGGGGAGGAGGAAGGGAGAACGGGAGAGCAAGAACCAAATTCTGCTCTCTGTTTCTCTCTCCTCACTATATACCCATCTTAATTCCCCTTTCCACATGTCCCCTTGTGATTGGTGGATTTTGATAATTCACACCCTACAACCATGCATCGCGCTCCACTAATACACATCCTACTAACATGCACTACACCACACACAATGCTAACCTCACTAATTCACACCCTACTAACATGTGAGCAAGCACATACTAACACAACCCACACACTTACATCCTACAAACATACATGCACCCACACTATATTAAAAACCCATAAAAAATGCATTTTACCCAAAATGCCCTTGGCACATGCCAAACTCTCACACATGCACACATACACATGGCAAACATGGCTCAAACTAATAGGGGGTAAACGGGGTGTTACAATTTCCTCTCCTTTAAAGTCACAAACACTTTCCGCTTAGCTTCTCTATAAGCTTTGGTCACATACTTTTCCTTAAATTCTTGGACAAATAAGTCCCATGTCAACTCAACCGGACGTTAGGGATTTCGAAGCACCAACTTCCACTAGTCATAAGCTAACCCTTGCAGTAATAACACTGCACAAGTCACCCTCTAATTCTGAGGACAATTAATCTCTTGCAGTATCCTTCACGTCCTTTCCAACCAAAATGCAGCCACATCCGACTGATCCATAAAAGTTCCACTAAACTCTTCTGCTACTCTAGTTCTAATAAGGTCCATAGGAGCATTAAGAGCAGTTAATATGTCTATTAATTTCATCAATCCTTGCACTAATACCAGATTATCTTGAGCAAGACCTAGACCTTCCACTAGAGGTTGCTCAGGTACAGGCGGATTAAGACAAGCCGGATTCACACTTCCTATCTTCTCTCCTACATTCTCACTCGAATCCGATTCCATCTATACTCTACACAAGACTACATCTGCATCAGGCCACGACAATAGACAAACTCACACACATCTAATCTATACTCTAACATCCTATAGTCCTTAACTGCCTAAATCTATGCTCTGATTCCACAAACTTGTAATGCCCCAATACCCCTTAGAGGATATCGAGTTGCTACGCATGCATAACAGTTCAATTCAAAGAATAAGCACTCACAATACACTTAGACAATAACAACCAGAGTATCATTATTAAGGTTGTACATGCTTACACAAAGTTTAGTTATCACATTACATAATATCATTAACTTTCATATTAAATAGTCAGTCTTTAAAACTTTTAAACTTCATAAATAAAATTCTTGATATGATCACTATACTAAACATTACAAAAGGAATCATTTCATATACAGAAATAACTTCAAACTTCCATCCTAGTGGCCTGCAGATGCACAACTCCCGATACGAATCCTGCATTCCTATACGGGAGAACACCTGTGCTGAGCAAAGGCTCAGTGGGGATAAACAAAGCAAATAGACTTCTAACGAAGTCAGAAAACATTACACAATATGCATATTAATATCTTGCACTAAACACATGATATAATTCATTAATGAACACTTTTAATGAACATGATGTCAATATGCCTTTATCATTTACATTCATCCCAACATACACAAAACCTCTAGATTTAGCAAACTTTGTATACTTTAAGTGATAACGCATCACCACATCTATTATGTATTCAAATACATATATACATGTCATTGCATTTCTTATAAAAACATAAACATATAATAGCCTTCATTTCATCTCTAGGACAATTATAAACATTCAATAGAATAGCCAGAATTCACATCGATGGTGGATACGGGTACTCTAGATACTGATGAGCAGTATCAAACATTTGGAGACCAGAGTCTCAAACATTTAGAGACCTAAATCTCAACATCTTGATACCAAAAGGTACCAAACTCTAGACGCAATCAGCGTCACTCTAGCAGCTGTAAACTCTGACACTTTAATAGAATGCCTATCTATCCACTACTACGAATCATTCAGGCTTAACATTTAGACTTTATTCACTAAACCATATACTTTACATTTACTCAAGTACCTTATTAAACCATTTCACATCCTACTCACATCATATATTAACTTTGCAACCATGAACATACATATATGTTTGTTTATCATTCATGCCAAAACTATATCTACCTAATATGCTCATATTCATTCTACTTGTTCATATAGTATACACGAATATCTTAAATTCTTATTGCACACTAAGCATACCAAATCTCATAAAGCTTCTCATATATTCTCTTATTTCAACACATTTAACTTCCATATGTTTAATCATTCATAATCCAATTCAATATTACGCACAAATAAGGACAAATAACTTGCTTTCATGACTTTCAGCTGTGTCCCGCTCAACACAGACCACATATATGCCTTCTATTGAGCTCGCGGTATAGCTTGCACATGCGACAGAACACCAAAACACTTCTGTCATGCCCCCGATAAATCTCGCACTTGCAATAAAATACGGTACGGTAAACTTTGCCTATGGTGCAATCTGTAGCACTCGCGACCCTTGTCGCGCTCGTGACAGATCTTGAACTGCATGTTCAAACCCCCAAATCACATACCTCTCTTTAATACAGTTTCCTCTAATCATGAACATAAACACTTTACTATATTCACATACACATACACATTCTAGTCAAAAATGGCCTCTAAACAGGTAATCATGTGCAAGTAACTTGCTCATACATAACTTGTAACAAACATATAATCCACATGCAAATAATCAAAACTCTATACAACTTCAAGTTATCAATAAAGCATCATGCAACTCATCAATATTAACCCATATACAATTTAACAACTAGAAGAGTTATTGAAATCTTCGAAACCCATCATTTCCCGGCTAAATCAAACATGTATCTATTAATAAGTTAACCAAAATGATCCCAAATACAACTTAACAACTAAAAGAGCTGTTGAACTCTTTTAAGGCCTAAAATTTCCCAACTTAATTAAGCATGCAACTACTAGAAATTAAAATCCCAAACCTCAAAAAGAGTAGCATGATCAATTCCTCTTCTAGCTCAAACCTTGTCTTTTCCTTTCTCTTAGTCTCTTCTCTTATCCACAGCTTCTTGCATAACCAACCAAATAAACACACTTAAATCACAACTCAAAAAAACTTAATATCACAAGCAAATCTAGGTTGAAGTAGAAGATCCTTTAACTATCAAACCCACACTTACCTTTCCAATTTATCACTTGATCTCTTTAAAAAAATCCAAGTTTAAATCTTTAAAAAACAAATAAAGAAGATGAAGAAACAAGAAAGAAATGAAGAAGGAATGAAGAACAAGAGAGAGATGGCAGAAATGGGAAGTGACCAGAACAACATGCAAAAGCAATGAGACAACTTGCCTCAACTCAGCCTTTTATTTGCATGCGGCTTCTTAGGTGGCACTTCCACCTCATGCCACATGTCAAACTCTTGACAAAAATCCTTTTAATCCTTGGCCAACTCCCACTTACTCCCTCAATCTAATTCTTCTTTCAAAAACTTTAATTTTCTTTCAATTGCATCCTCA
The DNA here is from genome assembly GCA_947683425.1 of Excoecaria cochinchinensis. Taxonomy (NCBI): domain Eukaryota; kingdom Viridiplantae; phylum Streptophyta; class Magnoliopsida; order Malpighiales; family Euphorbiaceae; genus Excoecaria; species Excoecaria cochinchinensis. The sequence goes on along the minus strand of CANTUQ010000076.1, from coordinate 6,801,607 downwards.
ATAACCCATAATTCCACACTTATACAATTACTCTTGTACCCTCACAATGCAATTCACACCAATAATCCTTTTAGGGTACACTTTAGGTCATTACAACTATCTTCTTTCTCCTTAATTGTGAAAGACTCCTTATTTTCTTTTATTAAGATTGAAATGGTTGAGGATGCTGTTCATTCAGTTTGCTCAAAAATGAGTAAAGGTTTAAGTTTGGGGTTGTTAATAAGTTCCAATTATATTTATATTTTGGTTTTTTCTTGGCTTAATTATGTGTTTTCTTTATTAATTTTAATCTTTATTAGTGTAGTTTATGTTATTTTAATAATGTTTTTATATTTTTTAATAAGATTTGGAATGATTTTATGCGTTTTATTACAATCAGGAGCTAAATTGGAGTTGTATGGCTAATTTTAGGAGAAAATGATGAAGGAGGGCAGATTTTGCCTAAAACACAGCTGTGTTTTCATATAGCAGAACTGCATTTTCCAGTGTTGTGCGCTATAGAGAACCACCAGAGTAAAGCTGTGTTTTCTTCATAGCACAGCTGTGTTTTCTAGTTTAAAGCACATGTGAAAAAGGTCAATGCCTAGAGAGAAGCGCCAAGAGCACAACTGTGTTTTCTACAAAGCACAGCTGTGTTTTCCACAAAGCACAGTTGTGGTTTCCCTTTAGTAGCTGGAACACACCCACAGTAGCAGCCCTAATCCTGTGCAATTTTACTAAGAACACAACTGTTCTTTTCTGCATAATATAAATAAGTGTCGTTTCATCTTTCAAAAAGGGAAAAAAGTAAATATAGAGAGACAATAGCAGACTTTTATTTTTCTTTAGGTTTTATATTTATCGTCTTAAATACAGTTTTTAGGCTAGATTTTATTTTCAAATTTAGTTTTTGTTTGTAAATAATTTAGATTAATCTAGTTTAGAATTTTATTTTAGGATTCAAGGAGATTTCAAGGTTGATGAAGAAGTAGCTTCAAGATCTATTTTTTTTCCTCATTAAGGGTGTATGCTATACTCTAATTTTTTGTATTTGATGATTATATTCTTGATACTAGAGTAGTTCTTTGTGCTTGGGAATTCTTGAATCATATTTTATATTTGGATATTTGGGTTTAATGAATGTTTTCATGTTTTCTTCTGTCTCTCTTGTTCTATTATCTGTATTTATGATAATGATTGAATTTGATTTTAATTTAGTTCGGAATGATGATTAAAGTTAAATCTGATGATTGTTGTTATTTGTAAATGCTCTGTTCTTTGAAGATCTACATTTATTTATCTAACTGAGTCCAGAAGTTAAGTTGGGTTTATATATATTGATTTCATTAGGTTCAGAATAGCAAGGAATAGATGGGTTTTTAGAGAGCTGAGTCTGCAATGGTAGGCTAACTTAAACCTAGGATTTGCTAACCCGCACTTATGTTAATTAATGCGTTGAGTCTGGAATGGTAGGCTCATTGATTAGAATTGTTGAGTCCAGAACGGTAGGCTTTGGTTTGGATGGGTTGTTCAAAATTTCATATTTGTGTTATTTTATCGATTTCATATTGGAATTTATGAGGATAGAATTTCCTAAGCATTCAAATCATCCTTTATTGTTTCTTGATGATTGTTTTTACAATTAATTTTTAGTTTATATTTTTAGTTTCTTACTTAGCTTAGACTTCCCTTCAATAAACTTGGGAATGTCTCAGATTAATACCACTCAACCTTAGATATTTAGCTTAATAATCCCCTTTCCCTTAGGTTCAATATTTGCAGGTCTTTAATTATACTCACTATATTACTTGTCGATTTAATGCACATGCTAAACACTGAACAGTGGTTTACATAATGCGCTGTGTCTGGAATTGTAGGCTCATTGATTAGAATTGTTGAGTCCAAAATGGTAGGCTTTGGTTTAGATGGGTTGTCCAGAATTTCATGTTTGTATTGTTTTACCAATTTCCTATTGCAATTTACGAGGATAGAATTTTCTAAGCATTCAAATCATCCTTTATTATTTCTTGATGATTGTTTTTGCAATTAATTGTTAGTTTATAATTTTAATTTCTTGCTTAGCTTAGACTGTCCTTCAATAAACTTGGGAACATCTCAGATTAATACCACTCAACCTTAGATATTTAGCTTAATAATCCCCTTTCTCTTAGGTTCAATATTTGCAGGTCTTTAATTATACTCACTATATTACATGTCGATTCAATACACTTGCTAAACACTGAACAGTGGTTTACAGACTCCCATCTATTAGTCATTTGCCCTGCCCGCCTCTCGTTGCCAAGTTACGCCCATCTCCCTGTCTGCCCATGACTCGCTGAGTTGTGCCCTATGACTTTAGCTAAATCATGCCGAGTGGTACATTTATAATTCTATTTGTATTTTTCATTCTTGCTCATTGGTGGAGCAAGTGTCACCTGTCTGTGGGGTTTTTTACACCCAGTTTCCGTGTTCATAATGAAAAACTAAAAATATATGATTTGATCTTTTAAAATAGATTTATGGGAGGTTATTTTTATCAAATAAAATAGGGAATATATCTTGAATTGGGGAGATATTTTAGGGCAGATTTTCTCTCCAAAAATCAAGAAAACCCTAGGGATATAAAAAGAAAAGAAACTACATATTTGGGGGTTGGAAATTTAAAGGGCAGAAAAATAGAGAGAAAAGAGAGTTTTTGAGAGAAAAGTTTTCTAAGAAAGAAAATAAACTTCTTATCTTGGGAATTTCTTCTCCTTCCATTAATTTTCTTAAAAAACACAGTAAAATGAAGAGTTTTTGGGAGTAAGAGAAAGAGAGTTTCTTTTATTTAATCGTGAAACTCAAGAAGGGACATAAAAGATTATTTTTCTCTTGAAACTAAATACACACTGACAGTAATATTCTGGGCTCAGTTCTCCATCTCTCTGTGTCTAAAATTAACCAAATATCATGTAAATGCTTTTAAGATCCATTTTGGGAGGTGTTTTTAATTATTTTATTTCTGTGGTTTTATATTGTTTTGCATGTTTAGTTCTTTAAGGTTTATTATAGAGTAAGCCCATATGAAGACACTTAAATTTATTCAAAAAATTCATTTTGACACCTAAACTTTAAGGATGACTGTATAAATATTCAAACATTTTAATTACAATATTTTTATACATAACTTGCTGAGTTGGCAGCAAGTGTACCCATTTTCTTAATCGTATGAATGAATATTCACCGGTAAAAAATTGGCTCTCTCCCACTTGTCTCTTGTTTCTCCATCCCATTACCATTCAAGGTCAGAAATTAGTAATTTTTTGTTGATAAATTCTCCCAAAATTGATGAATTCAGTAATCCAAATCAACACAAGAAATCTAGTAACACAAATAGCAAACACAAGAAAATATCCAAATCAAAATTGATGAATTCAGTAACCCAAATAGCAAACAATCCAAATCAACACAAGAAACAATCCAAATTACAAGTGCAACTCAGCTTCAATCTCATTAAAATCACTACACTATATCTAATAAATAAAACTACAATACTTCAACATTTTTCCATTTCAAACAAGACTTAACTACAATATATTACAAAAATAAAATAAGGAGATTAACATACTGTAAAATAATTCTCATCGAAGCTACTGTTGTCGGTGGCCGAAGTGGTCACCTGAGTGAACAGCAATAACAAAGAAAGACATGTCATCGCTAAGATCTCGGTGTTGGTGATTTATCATTTGACGACATGTAATAGCTGGTGGGGGACCGATTCTAGATTTTTTCAAGATCAAGACCTCAAAAGTACCAATCGTGTTGCTACCCGGTATGGATTTAGCCGAAAAGATTAACCTAAAGATTTGGCTAAAAGAGAAATAAGAGAAAGCATGAGAGGAAGAGAGAAAAAGGGGGAAAATAAGGAATCTAGATGCAGCTAGTGTCTGTAGACGACGATGGCTGATGTTTTTGAGAATGGTGGCTTTTCAGTCAGCGACAAGGGGAAAACGAGATGGGTAGGGCTGTAATCGAAGCTAGAAAAGAGATTAGTGGTGCTGCTACTATCTCGTGTTGGAGAAAGAAGAAAAGAAAGGCCGATAACCTAGTTGGCGACTGTTGGTGGAGGGAATGGACGTGGCGGCGATGAGGAGGGGGGAGGATGAGACTAGTTAAGAGAGAAAAGAGTAAATGAAAAAATGGTTTCAACACATTAAGGAAAAGGAGGAAGAAAGAAGAGAAGAAGTAACAGACACGTGTCAGTCATTTATGCAGCTTAGCGCTTGAAATCCACGCGATACACCATCCAACATTTTCTTTATTTTTATGTTTAAAATTATCACATTGTATGAGTTCAAGTGTTTATTCAGTCATCATAAGAGTTAGGGTGTCAAAATGAATTAAATGGACAAGTTAAAGTGCCCGGTGATGGGTTTACCCTTTATTATACCATGATTGGGTAAAAATAGGTAATAAATCATGTAGAAAATTGCATTAATAGGTTTTCCTCAATTAATGCATGTTTATGTCTTTTTATGTTTATATCTGTGATCTTTTATTATTTATAATGTTCATGGTTTAAATAAATTCAAGGAGTTTTAGGTGTGATTTTATTGTGCTTTTGGGTCATTAGATCAGTATTTAGATTTATTTTGGGTGAAAATGGCATGATTTCCCATTTCTGTTCCTAGGATTGCACTCAAGGTGCAACTGATGGGAAGACAGGTTGAGCAACGCTTGTCTCTCATAGCAAGCAACTGGGCATAATGAGGCCTTCCTTCCTGTCGCTTTCCTTCTGGCCGTCTGTCCCCCTTCCTTTGCCGTCCGTGAGTCACTAGTTGGTTCTCTTTCTTTATTTTCATGTAACACCCCGATACCCCCTTTGGAAGGATACCGTAGCGCTATTTGCACAAATACATATACATACAGAGATACATATACATATGTTCAATTAAGATAAGAAAAGTAAATACATTTAATCGAAAGATAACAAATCCATACATGATCATATCGTTCTACAAAAAGATTTATAGACATTTAACATATACATATACAAAATTGTTCCTTTAAAAAATTACATCTGCCCAAAACCAAAATCCATATACAAAACTTATATCAATACAAAAATATAGCGGAAGACAAAAAGAAACTCCATCTATAGACTTCTAGTTGCCGACCTACAGATATCTGACTCCAAATTGAACCTGCCACCTATACAGGAAAATAACTCGTGCTAAGCAATAACGCTTAGTGGGGAGGAACAAAACATGCATATACAAATAACTACAATAACAACTTATAGACTTATCAAAGTAATCAATCATGTAAAAATTATTCCACTCGTACTCATATTAACTATTCATATGCATCTACAAGGATCATAGCATATCTTATCATATTCAAATACATATCCATAATCATGTAACATATGTCTATATTCATATCACTAGGAACACATATAATAGCCATACATAATAGCCACATATAAAACCATATTGCAAAAGTTTCATGTAATAGCCTCATGCAGTAGCCTGATTACTCACTAACAAGTGGGTATGGGTATTGATACTGATAGGACACAGTATCTAAGCATATAGAGACATGAGTCTCGAATCATATATAATCATGTATACTGGAGACCGAAGTCTTTTATCATATGAACCCAAACGGGGTAGACTTATATAACCCAAACGTGGCCAACATGTGACATATAGCAGCTGCACTCACACACGAACCCTTAATAAATGCTTATCTATCCACTACTATGACCATCAGGCACAAAATAACAACTCAATTATGCTCTAGTATTACTATCATATAATAGAGAATAATTCAAGTATATTCACATAATTCATGTATACATGTATACTGACTAATTTCAGAGACATATAAATCATATACAGATCTCAATATAAACATGTAACTCAAAATCAAGTAATCCGTACACATATAAAATCATATGCATTTATATCATATATAAAATTATTAATCATGAACATATAACTTATAATTAAATAACCCATAATAATACACATACATAAGCCAAATCAATGACCATGTAGTAAAACCCATGTAAAAGAAGCTTGAAAACCATTTTTGAAAAATAGGGTAGGCAGGCAGATGGGTTACTGTCGCGCTCACGACAGTAACCAAGAAAGCACTGAGGGAGAAACAGACTAGCACGAGTCGTGCAGAACATCACGACTCGTGCTCGGCCAAGCATCCAACGTCACGAGTCGGATGCCTCCCTCTGAGTTGTGCATGCCACGCCGAGCGGAGCCTTCCTGCCAAACGGGCTCCCACGCCGAGCGGCTCTCATTCGGAATGGGCTATCTTCACGACTCGTGAAGAACTTCACGTGTCTTGAAGACTCTCATCGGAACGGGATAATCTTAACGACTCATGAAGAACTTCACGTGTCATGAAGAGTACCTTGCCAAACGACTCAAACTGAACGGGCTATTCTTCACGACTCATGAAGGTTTTCACGTCGTGAAGAATTGCAAGCCGAACGGATCTTCTACGAGAGAACGGAAGACCTTGTTCTGTCGCGGTCGCGATAAGAAGTAGAACTCGTGACAGAATCGTGTTTTCCTATTCTCAGGGAAAATGCAGAAAACAGAGCTTGTGGAAATCGAATCCAAACTTTACCCATAACCACATTTCATGCAAAAATCATGTAAAACTTACCTCCAGTACCTCCAAAACATGTTTACAACAATAACAACTCATTTATACAATTTTAACACGCATCTAAACAACATAAACAAGGGTTACAAAACCCAAAAATCCATTTCATATTCATGTACATGATCTTCAAAATTGACATGCAAACCATTATAGCTCTAATATTTCAGATCATATACACAAATCTATCAAATATATACATTTTCATGTATCAAAACATACAAATTCCAGTAAAATCAAACTCAATATCCGATCCGAACTGAGAAGGGCAAAAACACTCTCAAACCAAAATACAAACTCCCAAACCTGGAATTGGAGCTTCAATCACTATCTTCAAGATACCACTTTTCCTTTTCCTTTGTTTTTTCTCCTCTCTTTAGATTCTTGCATACAACTAAAACAAATGTTCAGATACCCACTGAATCAAAACCATATATCCATAATCAACCCAAAGGAAGAAGAAGATGAAGCAACCTCATATAAATTCAAGCTACTTACCTCTTGGAACAACTCTTGATTTCAAAACCCTAGCTCAAACTTGAAGAATGATGTAGGAAAGAGTAGAGAGCAGAAAAATGAGAGAGATGAGAGAAATGAGGGAGTGAGAGAACGGGAAAAGCCAGAAAGAGGAGCAGCTGGTGGCTTCCACGAGAAGCAACTCTTTTCTGCTCTCCCTCTCTCTTCACTCTTTCAAATCTCCATTAATGCACTCACCTACCAAGCCACATGTCCATCTCTTATTGGACCCCTTAGATAGTTTCCTTGACTTTACCTTTTTGTTCTTGGCTTTTCCCCTTATAAATCCTTAGCAAAATACATATCACTCACTAATAACAATTCTTTTATTAAATACTTTAAATCCCATTCAATTTAGTCCTTAATTCATATCCAATACTACTTACAAAATACCAAAGTACCTTTAATAAATGTCCAATTAACATGCAATTTCAGCTAGGCCATTTTTGGGATGTTATATTTCATGGATGCCTTATTGTTTTTTATGTCATGTTTGTATGATTTATTGTAATTCCTTTTCTTTTAGCAAATAATTTTTTTTCTGCCATTTATACACTTTTTGTCCTTTTGTTTATATTTGTAGCATTTATTTATTTATGTAACAACCCGAAATTGACCCTAGTAGTATCGAGTGTAATTAGCGTAAGTGAGTGAGTGTAAATTAGGGTTTTAAATTTTGGACTAAATTAAAAATAATAAGTTAAGGACCTAATTGCGTGAAATAAAAGTAGTGTAGTGATCAAAATGTAAAAGTGTAATGGCCTCATTACCGGGTTAGCCGGGAATAATTTTTGCCGATAGTGCATAGTGATACCAGGGCAAATAGTACCTACCGAAGTCAAAAAATATTTTATTTGATTATTGGAAAGTATAAGTTACAGTGAGTTTGAGGTTAAAATTTGGAGTGAAATCGATGTCAGATATGGTCTCAAAAGTCGAAAATAATAAAAAGTCACAGATTCGGTATGAATAGCAACTAGTTTGACTGAATGTTTGACCGGATCATAGAGTATTCTACTGACCTTAAAAAAATAATCTAAAAATATAGACACACTCGTATGAATGAGTAGAATCATATGGTAATGAAAAATTAATTTTTGGTGATACTAAAAAATTTGGATTATCGGATTGATAAATAATTACCGGACCAGGAAATAATTTTCGATTGATGGCAAAATATTATTGGAGTCTAATTAATATGTGTTAAGAATCATGGAGTAATTTTTATGAGGAATTAAGCTTAGAAAGTAAGGAAAAATAAATGATTTCGGTTTAAATAGTACTCAGTTGACCGAAAGTTTGACCGTGACTTTAAAAATAGCAAATGATATCCAAAATTGATGAAAATTTTCAGATTGGCTATATATGATATGTAGGAATTTTTGGTAGTAAAAAGAGAATCTTTCGAGGACATTGAAAATTTAATTATCAGACTGGTTTGAGTGAACTGGAGCTAAAACGGACTCCGATTGAGGTGAAATTTGGTGTACAGCCTAGTTTTTATATGATATGAATTAAAAAATTAATTTTGGGAGAATTTGAGCATGGTAAAAGAGAAAATTAAATTAAGAGTGCAAATTGAGCCACAAAACTGGTTTGAGTTTGGATTGGTTGGCCCAACTTGGTTGGACCTTAAGCCAACCCAAAAACCCACTATAAAAGCCCCAAAAATCTGCATGTTTGCCCAAATTTTTCCAAGAGCCCGTTCTCCTTTCTTCTCTCCCTCACCCGAAGCCATTTCTTCTTCCTCTTCAATGTGATTTCTTCCATTTTTCTTCAAATTCTTCTGCAATCCTAGCTTTTAGTTTGATTAGCAGCCCCTAATGAAGGATATAGCAGCCCTAATTTCTGAAGTTGGTGAAGATTAAGAGTGAAATCAAAATTCTAGGTTTTAGGCAAAGATGAGGTAAGTTGTAATTAATGGATTTTAATTGATTTCTTTGGTTCTAATAACTCAATTAGGTTGTATATTATTAGTTTATAAGGTTTAATTGAGTTATTAATGGATGATTTTCTTGGTTGTTCTACATGGGGATTTTGGCCATGATTGTTTTAAGGTGAAGCAGGTGATTCTTCTAAGTTAAAAGAGTGAGAAAGCAAGAAAAAAAGAGATAATGAAGATGAATGAGCCATAAAATGAGGTTTGGGAATTGTTGTGCTAATTTTTGTGTTATTAAATGGTTACTGATAAATTGGATGTTTCGAGATGTTTGTATATTTTTTTCTATTAATTTGGATTGAATTTGGTGAATTGATGGTGTCAAATTAATTGATTATGGGTTTATTGAATTACCTAGTGCAATTCTGTCCAAAGGGTGGATTGACCTTTAGTGACACTTTTGGATGTAAGTAGAGTTCAAGAACTCCAAATTGCAAGATTCTAGTTCCGTTAGAACCATAACATCATACCTACAAAATTCCTAGAATGATCATGAGCTTATTGCTGCTCTAAGACCCCTAAAAGTGGGAAAAATAGAAGGCTTTTTATTTTTGTCGAGTGGCTGGAACCAGTTTTGTCATTGATGTTGTCTGATGTCAGTCCGGTTTTTAGGCCATAACTCGAGTTAGGAATCTCCAAATTGGGTGATTCTAGATGCGTCAGAACTTCATTGTAAGTTCCTATAGCTTGACCAATTCATGTTTAACACTATGAAATGAGTATATGAATGTTTGTCAATTGAAATTATAAGGAAATGATGCTATGGCATAGTAGTTTAATAAAGGAGTTAAATGTATACATGCCTTTAATTATTGAACATGACATGGCATATGATAATGATCTTATATGAATGAATCATATTGTATTGAGTCTATAAATAAGCATGATGGAGTGTATATTTGTTTGAAGAATTTGTTAAACCTATCAACATTAAATTGAACCTATAGTGTGAATCTATATAAGAAAATGTGAGCATTTTGTAGACCTACTTGTACTAGTGTATGTTAACTTATACTGTGAAATAAATTAATTGTTAAGCATGTAATCGAGTCGTGGATAAATAAGCATGCTTATAAAGGGCTAGTGATTCGCAGCTGCTAGTGTGGCACCGACGGGTTTCTAGTGATTGATATTGGCGGATATCCAGTGATCTAGTGTTTGGGACTTCGGTCTCTAGAGTTTAATATCTATTGTACCCGTATCCACTTCTGTATGATTCAGGCTATTTATAAAAAGAATGATATTGTATGCTTGATGATAATATTGTGCTTACATGTAACATGATAGTGCTAATATTGAATAATGCTAGTCTTGGCTATGCCATATTGAGTGATATCAATGCTACGCTTTATGATATATTGGCTATGTTATCGAAGCTTTTCGCTGACAGTGAGTATTGATCAGTGTTATTACAGAGCCTGGATTATTGAATATATGGCATATTGTTTGACTACTGGATGAGTTACTGTTACATTGTTTAGCTATTATAGGTTGTGAATGATTAAATAGAGCTAAGATTTGTTACATGTACATTAATTCATGTGAAGTGTAGTGATATGCTATAACTATCATAAATGCTAGATGTTAAAGCTAAAAATTAAGTGCATGTCAACATATAATTGAAGTAAGTATGTTAAGAATGAGCCTGTTGGAATAGTATTAGTGGGTGTAATTATGATAAGCATGATTATTGTGGTTATACTAGTTGTATGTTTGTTTTAAAATGTCTATATTGAAACGTTAAATGTATGTAGTGATGATATTAATGTTATGATACATGGTAATGTTAGCTATGATGTAGATGACATTGAAGCCTTCCGCTGGCATCGCGTATTGAATATTGGTATTGTAATGTATGGATTATCGAATGTTGGCATGTTATTGAGTTATTGTCGGAATTGCTATTGCATGGTATATTGTTTAATTAAAGCATGTCATATTGTTATATGTTAACTCATGAATGCTTGTATTAGTTTTGTTGTGTTTACATCCCCACTAAGCGTTATCGCTTAGCACGGGTGTTTTCCCAGTGTAGGTTTGAAGTGTAAAGCTCGAGTTGTGCGCGGAACATCTGCAGGCTACTCTGAGAGACTTACAAATCTTCTTGTATGTTAACTTTTGTAATGTATAGAATGTTTTGTATTTTGTATATTGAGGCACTGTATATGATAATGGTAATTTTGTATTTAAAGCATATAATGGGGACTTGTATAGTTATGTGTTAAACCTTGTAACTATAACTAAAACTAAAAGTACCTAGTTAAAGTTTTGATTTGTGTCGTGTAACGCTCCCTTGTCCTCCCAAGGGGCATTGGGGCGTTGCAATTTAGGTATTTGTTTATTTATTTATTGTGTTGCTAATATATTTTCTTTTGTATCTTTTTTTTGTAACACCCCCATACCCCCGGTAAGGAATATCGGGGCGCTACGCGGACACTTACGTATACTTGTACATTCATTAGCGGAAGCGATAGCATAAACACATTTAAAAGTAATTAAATACTACACTAGGGCCCACTTGCATTTCATATTAACTACATATACATTTACATGTTCATATTACATCAGTTTCCATTTAGCTTTACATATACATTTACATGTAACCACTACACTCTTTTATTACAAAATGATGTTACTCAAAATGTAAAACTCTATCTCTAACTTATAAAAAGTTGTAACAAAACTCCTAGTGACCTTGACCCGCAGATGTCCGCTCACTGATCCGAACCTGTAACCTACACGGAAATAAACATCCGTGCTAAGCGATAACGCTTAGTGGGGATGAAAATAATGCAAGGGACTTCTTTACGAAGTCACAAATAACTCATACGATCATATATCTCATGCATATAACTCTTATACATGTATAGGTAGCATGCTTGATTATCAAGTACTCTGAACTCACATATAAGTAACATTTACTCTTTCACTGTCTCATGCACACTATAACTTGTACATCTCATTTATTCAAATATACGCTATCATGTGTTCACATGCGTGTAAACATATACTTGCATATAAGCTGTCATGTAATTAAACATTACTCTCATGTACTATAGCTTTATTCAAAGCAACACTATAATCATCTCAAGTTCACTGCACCACATTAATAAGACAAGCCTGAATTCCTTTCATGGTGGATACGGGTAACTCTGGATACTGTTAACAGTATCGTACATATGGAGAATTAACTCAAACTCTATGGAATACACGAGATATTCCAAACTCTGGGCACAATTAAGGCCAACTCTAGCAGCTGCACTCTAGCCCTTTATAAGCATGCTTATCTATCCACTATAACGGTAATCAGGCTCAGAAACCACTCAATTACGACACACAGATACTAACTCCTCAACTTCAAAGGCATTTAATTCATACACTGTCTTTATTAATCATGTTCAACAACTAAAAGCATGTAATATTTAAATTCCATGCATGCACTCTTATATAACATCATCATATACATGTATTTAACTCATTGCATAAACATATAATTCACGCAAAGCAAGATAGAAGAAAACACTCTCTTCAAAACAAATAAAACAGGATGCGAAGAGGTTCACTGTCGCGATCGCGGCGAGAAGTCGCGCTCGCGACAGAAGCCAAGTCCATTGTCGCGATCGCGACAAGAGGTCGCGCTCGCGACAGAAGCTATATTACAAAAAGGCTCTATACTCTATACCAAATGCATTATATAACCATTCCTAAGTTCATACATATTTATCATGTCATTTACTATACTTCCTACAACTATACATTGTTACTTTATTGGTTAAATTAACATCTTTAATTATACTCATATGTATTTTTCCGTTAACAACTAATTCGTAATCATTTAGAAGCCCTAATCATGTATAAAACGTTAAGGGGAAAGGCAAGGGGTTTACCCATACCAACCATGGGCTCAAAATGAAGAAAAATGAGCTTAAAATAGGTTGTTCTATCGCGAGGTCGCGACATGTGTCGCGCTCGCGACAGAGGCTCCGCTTTGGTGCCTCACAAGACTGCTTTATACCCTGATGTTGTATCGTCTAAACCGACCTCTAAACGTCATTTTTAGGCAAAGTGGTATTCTTAACAATTGTTCTCTAGGATGTTATCTTTCAAATGGGACAATTTACAAGTCATTTGGACATCTAGAACTCTCAATATGATTCAAACAATCTATACTGTTCTAGTGAACCCGCCAAAACAGGGTCACCTACGTTCTAATTACTTTTCGGGATACCTAGAGCCAGAATTAGATCCAGCACTCTCTTAGACATTTTTAGATAAAACTATTATCTTTCAGATGCAATTAGAATCAACGCAATTGGAGTTCTATAACTCTACTTATAACAAATACTATACACTGGGGTCTAATGACAAATAAGCAGAATTTCGCAACATCAAACTCTATCATCAACACAAACACTCAAATAATCAAGTCACATACTTTAAACATATATACACTTATCATGAGCACTGTAAGCAATCAAAATGAACAATGAACCAATATACACTAAAAGAACAATTGAGCTAGTTAAAGCTCATCATATACATCTACATCCGGTCATGGTTCCTTTTAAACACACATCATTCAATCTCATGCCAGGAAAACAAAATCGCACTCGATCCCTACCTCTGAATAGCTTAATCTTGTGCTCTCTACTCAGCTCCAACCCCTTTCCTTTACTTAATCCCATATCTTGTTCATAGCTTCCACAAATCACATAGAAAACAATTTGAGTTAGACCTTTTTCTCACTTTAAATTAAAAACAGAAAGAAAAAGGAAGTCAGATCGGAAACTAACTAAACTTACCCTTTTCAATGATCAACTCTAGCTTTCTCAACTTTCTGTTTAGGAGCAAATGAAAAAGTGAAGAAAAGAGAGGAAGGTGGAGCACGGCAAAACCAAGGAAAAGGAAACAAAGAGGAAAGCAAAAAAAAAAAGGGCCAAAAGCTAAGAAATGCCAAATGTTGGCCGGTCAAACCCAAAGAAATTACAAAATTAATTGCCCACTAACCACATTAAAAGCCAACCTCTCTCATTAATACATCTCCATCAAAATATCCCATGCCACATGTCACTCTCTCTTGTAGCCATGTGTCACTTCCCTACAATGACACTTGGCACACTCCTACAATGCCACTTGTCACTCTCATATGCCGCCACTTGTCACTCTTCTATGATGACACTTGTCATGCTCCTACGCCGCCACGTGTCACTCTCCTACGGTGCCATGTGTCCAAGACACATCTCACGGTCTCTTAAATCCCACTTGTGCAAGCATCTCGCGAGAGGGTTCTGTCGCGCTCGCGACACTTGTCGCGGTCGCGACAGAACTCTCGCACACAACACTTACTTTTTCCGAATAAAACTCCGTAATTCTTCTAGGGCCACTTTGGGGTGTGACATTTTTAGCCCAAACAACTCGCATGTGTGCATTTCCCATTGAATGGAGATTCGGAGGATAAGATGTGATCGCTATAACTTTTTGTACTTCATTTATTTTTAGTTTTTAATTTACTTTACTTTTGATTTGGGATTTGTAATAATAAATAAATTTCTTGTTCACTAACATAAAAATTCACTAAAAGATTTTGCACAAAAAAAGGGATTTTTCTTAATAAATAGAACCAATGTCCAATTTTTCTCCCAAAAATTGACATACAAAAGAAGAGTTTCTTTTTTTTATTTATCTAAATGGGATCACTCATCCTTCTTTTCTAAAACTTGGTCAAGAAACTTTTCATTTTTGTAAATATGTATGCAGGAACCAATGTTCCCACCTAAATGAATTTTTCATTTTATGTATGTTTTTATTTTCCATTTTTTAAGATTATTTTTACTTTTTATGGCTTTCTTTATATGCTTGTATTGTACTTTTATTTATGTATCTTTTTAATTCGTGTGAGAAAAGAGATAGGAAGTTAATCTTAAAAACTCATTTAAATAAAAATTAACAAAGGTATAAGTAAGAGTGATGTCCCGAACCATCTCTGGTTTTAGTTTCATAAGATTAGAATAACCTTTGTAATGTTTTACTGGGTGGCGACTGCATATACCTACCTTGTGGTGCCTAACTGATGCCCTCGTAGGTTGATTGCTAATAATAGAATAGGGGTACCCCAAGAGGTTGTCTCATGCCTTTTTGTTCAAGGCTTGGCGAATTAGGTTAAATCCCTGTCTATTGTGAAATAATAAATTTTCATGAGTTTAATGAACATTCCCGAACACTAAAAGCGGGCGTCTAAGGTTGTTGGGATTCGGTGCATGTCACACAAAGTATATGATTATAGTCACAAAAGTTTTCAATAAAATGTGTTAATACATCAACAAACATCAAATCACAGCAACCTAACCAAGATAAAAATGATCCCAAAATCATAAAATCACTAGAAGTTCAACAATCTACCAAAATGTTTACCAAATTTCAGTAGCAATATGCATCCAAAATTTAAGCAAAACTAGCAACAAAAACACTTCAAAAATTATACCTCCCCTACAGAATCAATAATCAAAATACAAAGGGAGTTCTCAAAATACAAAATAAAATAAGCAAAAGGATTTAGAGAAACTTCACTGTGGATGTAACACCCCGATACCCCCTTTGGAAGGATACCGGAATGCTACGCAAATAAATACATATACAAACTCAAATGCATATGCAAATACTTAAATGCTGATATAAAAGCAAATACATTTAATCGAAAAAGATGCCAAATCCATATATATAATCATATCGTTTTACAAAAGGGATTTGTAAACATTTACCATATACATAAACAAAATCGTTCCTTTACAAATTACATTTGCCCAAAACAAAAATCCATATATAAAACTTATATCAATACAACAATATAGCAGAAGACAAAAAGAACTCCAACTATAGAGTTCTAGTGGCTGACCTGCAGATGTCCAACTCCAAACTGAACCTGCCACCTACACGGGAAAAAAACCCTGCTAAGCGATAATGCTTAGTGGGGAGGAACAAAACATGCGTATACATATAATTGTAATAACAATATATGAGCTTATCAAAGCAACAAAGCATATAAACATATTCTACTCATAATTATATCAAGTATTCATCCACACATGCATATGGGTATGTATCCATCACTTATTCATCATATGTGTATTCACAAGATACAGTAATTAACCATTTATCCAAGTAATCATTCTTCTTATGCATCCTCACTATATAAACAATTAGCCATTCATATCCATCTATAAGTATCGCATCATATCTTGTCATATCACATGTACATAAACATGTAACATATATCCATTTCCATATCATTCGGACCACATATCATAGACATATATAATAGCCGCATCTACAAGCCTCATGTAGTAGCCTGATTACTCACTAACTAGTGGATACGGGTACTAATGATACTGATAGGACACAATATCGAAGCATATAGAGACATGAGTCTCGAATCATGTGTAAACATGTATACCCAAAGGTATACCGGAGACCGCATTCTCAAATCATGTATACTGGAGATCGAAGTCTCTTATCATATAAACCCAAATGGAGTCAACATGTAACGTGTAACATATAGCAGCTGCACTCACACTCTAACCCTTAATAAGCGCTTATCTATCCACTACTAGGACTATCAGGCTCAAATAACAACTCAGCTATGCTCAAGTATTACTATCATATAATAGAGAATAATTCAAGTGTAATCACATCAATTCATGTATACATGTATATTGACAAATTTCAGAGACACATAAATCATATACTGGCTTTATCATGGACACATAACTCATAATTAAATTATCCATATACATATAAATCATGAACATTTGAATCGCATACAATATTATTAATCATGGACATATAACTTATAACTATAGGCGTCATAATATAAGTTAAGCCTAAAACAAATCATGTACCATGTAACAATAAAAACCCATGTAAAAAGATATGTGAAATTCATTTTCAAAATAGAGTAGGAAGGGCCTCACTGTTGCCCTCGCGACAGTAGCCGAGGAAAAATTGCGAAAGAGAGGGCTAGCACGAGTCGTGCATTGAAGCACGACTCGTGCTCAGGCCAAGACTCAAAGTCATGAGTCGGGAGCATCACACCGAGTCATGCATAACCTGTCGAGTCGTACAATTTTTGCCAAGTCATGCACTTCCCGAGCGGAGCTCACCTGCTGAGCGAGCTCTCATACCGATCGGGCTTTCAAGCCGAGTGGGCTCTCATGCCGAGCGGCCTCACAAGAAACTGAACTCACATGGCTCTGTTGCGCTCGCGACAAGCACTGCAATCGTGACAGAGTCGCGTTTCCCAGTTCTTCAGCATAAAAACATACGTTCAAAACTTTCAAAACTCATATCAGACATACCCAGCCACTCAATCAAGCATATACACTTACCTCATCACTTTGATACATTTAAAATAGACTTACAACAAGAACAACTCAAATTACACAGTAGCAATACCCATCCAAATAACATATACAGAGGTTTTAATAGTTCACTAAAAACCCAGAAATTCATCTCATATTCATGTACGTTCACTCATAATTGATATGTAAACAATTATAACTCTATCATCTCAAATCATGTAAACAAATCTACTAAACACATGCATTTACATGTATCAAAACACACAATTAACAGTAAAATCAAAACTCAATAACTGATCCGAACGAGAAGGACAAGAACACTCCCAAGATAAACACAACCAAAAACAAACTCCCAAACCTGAAATGGTGCTCAACAAATCCACTATCTTCAAGATCCCACTTTTCCTTTTCCTTTATCTTTCCTCCTCTCTTCAGATTCTTGCATAAATTCCACCAAAACAAAAACTCAATTAACACAAGCAACCAAACCATGTACCCAAATCAAACCCGAATGGAAGAAGAAGAAGAAGCAACCCGTATAAACCCAGCCACATACCTTTCCAAAGCAAGTTCTTGATCTAAAAACCCAACTCAACCTTGAAGAAAAACACATGCAAAAGCTATAGAGTAGAAAATGGAAAAGAAGAAGAGAAAGAGAGGAGAATGGCAAAAGCAGGAAGGGAACAAAGCTTCCACGGGAAGCAAACAAGTTCTGCCTTCCCTCTGTCTTTCTTTCAAATCCTCTTTAATGCTCTCACCTTGTAACACCATGATACATCCGTTGGAAGGATACCGTAGTGCTACCCCGACACTCACGGCAAAACATACATACATCTCAATGGAAGCATACAATAACAATAATATTAAAAAGGAGATCATAACATATATAATCAAAATATAATTATATTCAATATCCAAAAATTACATCAGAAACCCTTTATATTTACATATACTATAAATACAGAAAATTTATATATACATAATAACAAAATGATATACAAAAATATATAGGAGCAGATACACAAAAACAAAACTCTACTTCCATGTGGCCGACCTACAGATGCGCGACTCGTACAAAAGCAAAATCCTGCCACCTACACGGGAAAACAACCCGTGTTAAGAGATAACACTTAGTGGGGAGGAACAAAGATAATAGAGCACTATAAAGAAATTATAATCACTATACATTCATGCAATTAACATAACAACGCTAAACACAATTCAATACACTAGACAAATAAGTCATGAGAATTCATGCATAGATATATATATATACATCAACTCACTAAATTGGTAAAATAATAAGGGTCAGAGATACCAAATGTGTGTTCACTAAACCATAATCACTCAAAATATACATAACACTTCACTGATAAAAAATACGAAACATCACATAATTGCCTGAATTTCAGTGGTGGTGGATACGGTAACAATACACTGGAGACTGAAGACTCAAAACATTTTATACCCGAAGGTAGCACGGGAAACCGAAGTCTCAAAGCATTTTCACTAATACCATAACGGTGGTCAACCGTATTCACTAGACCCAAAGTGGTGTCAACACTGGCAGTTGCACTCACTATCCCTTTATAAGCTTGCTTATCTATCCACTACTATGACACTTTAGGCCAAACTCACTCATTCAAAACATAACATTTGACACTACCGGGAACACAAATTGAAACACTATCATGTCAATAATTATTAATACAAAACTTTAAATATAATATAAAATAGGTATAAGCAAGCATAAACCATGCACCAGAGAGAAAGCATTCAAAGCAAGAAAGGAAAAAAACATTTTCAGAAGCAGAGCAGGGCAGGGAAGTGGGTTTACTGTCGCGATTGCAACAAAAAATTGAGCTTGCGACAGAAGCTAGGTCCACTGCAGGAAATGGGGAAATTACACGATTCGTGCTCTTGTGCACGACTCGTGCACAAGAGCACGACTCATGCTCCTTGTTCACGATTCGTGCACTTGTGCACGTCTTGTGCACAGCAAAGCATCCCCCCCATCTCTGAGTCATGCTGACTTTCACTACTCGGAGCATATTGTCACTTCGCGATATGCACAAAGCGTCCGAGATGCTGAAGAAATCCACTTCTATCATGATCGCGACAAAATCGTCTTTCTTCCAAAAATTTTGCTCTTCAGTGCTCTATTTTGAAAACCACTCACTCCCACATCACTCAAACATGCAATAATTCTTACCTCAGCACTCAATTGCCTCCAAGACATGCTGTAGACACCGGGTCCCGAGCTCAGTATAAAAATGTCAATGATAATTTTGGATCCTTGATAATTCCCTCCGAAAAAAATAATATATGTGATAATATATAAATATGTGTGTGTAAAATTTAATTAGTTAATGTTGTTTGTTAATTAATTAGTTAATTGGTTAGTTAATTAGTTAATATTATTGTATTAATTAAGATGCATGTAAAATTAAAGATTAATTAGTTAATTAATTAGTTAAAATGTAGAATGTTTAATTAATTAGATAAATTATATATTAAGTAGATTAATTAATGTATGTAATGTTTAATTAAATTAGTATGTGTGTGTATAAGTTTTAATTAAGTTAGATTAATTAAGATATGAAAATGGAGGAAATAATTGAGTGGGAAATTACATTGATAACCTTAGCCCTAATTTGAGGGTATAAAGAGAAGAAGATGAAGGAAATTAAGGGGGGCTCGGCAGATCAAGAGAGAAGAGAAAGGAAGAGCCAAGGAAGAGAGAAAGAAAAAGAAAAGAAAAGGAAAAGAAGAAAA
Organism: Excoecaria cochinchinensis; assembly: GCA_947683425.1. Classification (NCBI taxonomy): domain Eukaryota; kingdom Viridiplantae; phylum Streptophyta; class Magnoliopsida; order Malpighiales; family Euphorbiaceae; genus Excoecaria; species Excoecaria cochinchinensis. Next base: position 6,781,378 of record CANTUQ010000076.1, on the reverse strand, counting down.
AGAGAAAGGAAGGAGAGAGCAGGGCCAAGTGAGGGACAGCCAACGGGAAACGCAAGCCACCGGAGAGGGAAAGAGGAAGAAAGAAAGGGGAAGGAGGCGTCGCCTCCGCCGGCCAACTCCGGCCACCGACTGCCACACGTGCTCCGCCACGGTGGAGAGCAGACCCCAACGCATCGGAAGGCGATCTCCGATCATCCATCAGCGCCGGCGTGGAGGAAATCGGCGAGGAGGAACAGAGACGACGCAAAGGAGAAAAGAGGAAGAAGAAAGAGAGGCAGCCCCGGCCACCTGCGACGGAGAGGGAGGCCACGCATGGCGGCGCTACCGTCAGGGCGTCGGGGCGCATCTTCCGACGGTCGACCGCCACCGCCACTCGCCGGGGAAGATCAAATCGGAGGAGAATGGCGGAAGTGAGGCAAGGACGCTCCGACGCGATTTCCGGCCAGATCCGGCGGCGTTCAGGCGCGTGGCCACCGGCGCTGGACTCCCGACGACGCGATCTACGAGGCGGCGATGGAGGTGTCGTCAACCGCTGCTCCGGCGAAGCTCCGGCGAGGCTCCGGTGAGGTAAACCCCATTTCCCTCCTTATTTAATTTTTATTATTATTATTATTATTATTATTATTATTATTATATATATTTTATTTATTTTTTGTTTTTATATTATTATTATTATTATATATATTTTATTTATTTTCTGTTTTTATATTATTATTATTATTATTATTATTATATTTATTTAATTTCTGTCTTTATATTATTATTATTATTATTATTATTATTATTATTATTATTATATTTATTTAATTTCTGTTTTTATTAATATTATTGTTATTATAATTATTATATTTATTTATTTAATTTCTGATTTATTATTATTATTATTATTATTATTATAATATTGCTATTATATTTATTCATTATTCTGATTTATTATTATTATTATTATTATTATTTATTATTGTTATTATTTATATTTATTTAATATTATTATGTTAATATTATTATTATTATTATTATTGATATTATTATTATTGTTGTCTAATTTGTGTTAATTTTATGTTGATGTTATTATTTAATTGATTTGTGATTATTTAATTTTATGTTTTATTATTATTATCATTATTGATTATTGTTAGAATTTAGTTATTTATTTATGTATTCATTTATTTATTTATTTAGAAATATTTAAATATTATTGTATGTATTTGTGGTCTGTAATAATAAAATGATTTTCGACCGTGCTTAAAAGAACCACCACACAAATGTTTCCCGCTAAAAAGAATGTTTGCTAAATAAAATTGGACCAATGTCCTATTTTTACCCAATAAAATTATCACGTAAAAATGATTTTCCATAATGAATGCATGCGAGGACCAATGTCCTCATTGTTAATGAATAATCCGTTTTATGCATGTATAGTACATTTATAAATGGGAGTTGTATTCCGCTCCTAATATTATTGTAAATTTATTTTACGCTTTAATGCTATTTTATTTTATGCTCTTGAATGAATAAATTGTGCTTTAACCAAACTTGCATTGTGTGGAGAGAGAGCGAACTAATAAATTCAAAACTCAATTGTAAACTTAATCAAGGTACGAATAAATGAGAAGTCCCGAACCCTGCTCTGGTCTTTGGGCTCAAGAGGCTAGAGGTTATCCTCCAAGACACCTCTTGTGTCACGAGACTTAGACGTTAATCCTAGGCCTCATGGCCCAATATGGATAAAATGCGCAAGTCTTAGGCTCTCCGAGGCGAGAGAAACTTTCTCAATGTTCTATTGGGTGGCGACTCCATGAAACCTCTTTGTTGCCCAACATAGACGCACTTGCGATTTATCGCAAGCTGTTGACGGACCCACATTGCCCCGATCGCCCACGTGCGGGCGGTCCGAATGGGCGGCCGCGGGGACCCGGCGCGCGTCACATTGGCGACTCCACTGGGGACGTATTTGAGACTTCGATTCGAAAGTACCTTGATTAAAATTTACAATTGAGTTTTAGTTTATAAAATTCGCTTTTTCTCAAAATTGCATTGCATATCATTAGAGCTTTAGAATATGCTAGTTTGGTCCCTTTATCAGCCCCGGTGCGTTCCCGAAGCACGACCTCATTTTCACTCAATTTGGGGAAGTGTTAAGGATAATCACCAGCCCAAGCCACGTACCTCAATGGTATATCAAATGGTGACCCGATCGGTCGTTATGCTCGTGATGAGCTAGACCCGTCGGCAGGGATCATGCTTGGGTAGCCCCAAAGTAACACCACCTTTTGACCAAAGCTCATGTAATGGCAATAGAAATCTCCACTAGGTGACATGTACCATAATATCGTGCTTGCTATTTGGGCCGTCATATACTGAACAAAATCAATTGAATCAGATGATTTTCATCAAAGGCTTTCATGCCTCGATGGGCTCATTTTGATTTAATCGAATTGTTTAAATATATAATAGCCAAACATCCATGCGCATGTGCTTTAAATTAAGAGTTGTTATGCTGCCGGCTTCTCACCGTGCACTATACGCGTCCATTGGGTTCCCTGTTAACCCTTGGATAAAGCCCACCTAGGAAAGATACCGCACGACCTCGTGTGTGGGAGAAATAAGGCCGGAAGGTTCTACCTGCTTGCATGTGGCTGTGAATGCTGCATAATATGCACATACATCACATGTCATTCATGTAAAAAAAAAATCAATCATAAATAAAAAAATATATAAAATATAAAAAAAATAAAATAAAAAATACATTTCATATTGTGTATATATCCTTTTGCCTACATATTATTTTTTTCATACATATACAATCACTGTGTATATTTATTTTCATGCATTGCATCGCATAATTGCAATTTATTGATTTTTTCACTCCATCTGAATAATCCACGATCATGCATTGTATATTATCATACACGCATCATACTAACAATTTAAATTTTCAGCCATCATAAATTCATCCAAATGGATTAGAGGCCCTGACGGTCGATTAGTAAGGACAGACTCACCCTTTGGATTGCTTGAATTAGTGCTTGATTGGGATCTTGAGCCACTCTCAGCATCTAGTACCTCATCCTCATGATTCACGAGTACCTACTATTTCACAACCATCTGTTGATGCACAACAACCGATAGCCCATGCTGGGGGCAAGCCGAACCACCTGCTGGTGGAGAGGCTCTTTTTATTGGCACTACTACTGTCAAAATGTCAATGAGCATGGAGCTGCGACACTTATTGAACCAAGAAGGGCAAGAGTTCATAATCCCGATGAGGATTTTTTGAAAGAAGATGAGATTGAGGACATAGTAGCCCACCAACACTGGCCATTTAACGGATCACTGCCAAATTCTGATGGATCAAATTCAAGATCTCATCAACAATAAAGAAATTGTTGACCTAGAGAAGGAGGAGAAATAAAAGCTGATGACAGATGAACAATGTTTTTGTGTATTTGTATATTATTTCTAATGATTTCATTTCTTATGATCATGATACATTCATTCATTTTGAACATTAATTCAATCAATACTACTACATTTAATCTTGGAACTTTGGAAAATCCAAAGAAAATTTTGATAGCATCTGATATAACTCCTGAAGAGAGAGAGAGTCAGAGAGAAAATAAAAAGAAATAAAAAAAAAACTAGTTGCAATTAGGAGATTGGATGAAAACTCACTAAGAGCACTAGAACCTTTCTGATTACCCGTCGAAGCGATCTCTGGATAAGACAGAACCTGAAAAATGATTTAGGCAATCTTTTCTTTGTATAGCTCTCAAAATGACTATTTCCTACCCTTGTTCTACAATCGCTTGCTAGCCCGTTGAGCCTTTATGCAGGTATGCTGAATGCGTACCCATTTTGTTGTTACACACATTAAAACTACCCCATCGCCTAAAATGATTTTGGCTTCCCCTTAGAAGAGTGGCCGCTCTAAAACTGATGGATATACATTTGAACAATTCTTTGGACTATTAAAAATTGCCTTGATAAGAGTATGTCCAGACTTTCAAAAGAAGGTTTAGTCATGCACGAAAGGTATGAGCTCAAAAAAAAAAAGAGAAGCGAAAGCAAAAAGAAGAAAAAGAAAAAGAAAAATGAAAAATCCAAAAAGAAAAAATGAATCAAAAATGAAAGAAAAAGAAAAAAAGAAAAGAATAAAAAAGAGAGCTCAAAATAGTAACCAATTGACTAGTTTCAATGATTACCCTTTTTGTTCTGATCTCAAGGAGCTAGAATGTTATCAAGTCCAAATTCAAGAATACTTTTGAGCCAAGAACGGTTCATCCATCAGTCGAGAAAATATCGCGGCCATTCTTCTCTAGCGACCTGATCTTTCTTTGACAGCCATCTACCCAAGCCTAACATTACAACCAAAGTAAGACCTTTTGATTCTGGGTTCAGTCTTATCCAATTAGCGGAGATGACCTTCTAAGAAGGTTTGGTACGTAAGAAGAGGCATATGGTGTTTCTTGAGCTTCAAGCGAGAAGCCATGAGTGCATTCATGCATTCGAGTTAAGTCTCGTCTCCGACGTTGCTTCTAGAATTTGCATTCAAAAGCTTAAATGAGAGCAGAGAGAAAATATTCAATCATGAGAATCAAAAAGAGAGCAGATTGATAACAGGAGTTTGATGCTTTCAAGATCCATCCCGAGATTGGATGAGGTTTTGTATCTTGGGATTAATGCCAAATAATGATCATATATTATGAAATCAAATTGAAATATGTGCATTTATGCAATGGTATTGATGTAACCAGAATAGTTCATCTGATGTAAAAAAAAAAAAACAAAAAAAAGAAAAAAGAAAAAAAGAAAAAAGAAAAAAGAAAAAAGAAAAAAAATGGCCGTTAGAGATGAAAACCATAATTGACACTCTAAGCAAAAATTAGGCCAAAGGACAGGGTGAAAACCTGAAGACATGCAGTCTGTCCTAAAAAAAAGAGAAAAAAAAGAAAGAAAAAAAAAAGAAGAAAAAGCCACTGGGTTGGATTGGGTCCATTCCAGGCAAAAATAAGGCACAGGGTCATGTGAAAATCCGGAAGGACGCATTTCCCGCCAAGAAAAGCTAGTGCGAAAATCCACGAGGGACGCACTACCTTAAAATAATGACTACAGGTTTCAGACGAGAACCTCATGATCCCCAAAGAGCATGAAATTCAAAGGCAATTCCAGAAGGCACTGATCTTACTGCAAATTGCAATCAAATTGGCTGTCGCCTCCAAATCCACTTAGATGAATTTTTATACTGCATTGCTGCATACATACGCATCTCACGTGCATGCTCACAATTTTTTATGCATATTTGCCTTTCTAAGTCTTGCAGAAAAAGAGACTCGATGCTGACACCGGCAGAATCCGTGTGACGACGTCATTCTATCCATCAATCAAGACAATTAACCCAAGACCTCTCAGGGGGCAGTTATCAGAAACGTGAAGTCCTTTGAGGAGGCAAATCTCGAAGCCCTCTGAAGAGGCCGATTACCCAAGCTCCCTAGGGAGACAAGTCCCATACAACATCATGCATACAATTTCTTGTGTATATTTTATGCATTTGATTTTGCAGAAAATATTGAATGACCGCTCAGAAGGGCAGTCCAGGAGGACACCCGGTCTGGAAGGACATCCATTTCAGAAGAACAACATCAGCACTTTGTAAGTCTAGAGCAGACTCGGTGCAGCTCAAGAGAGCAACCCCTGCGTTTTGTAAGTCTGGAGCAGACTCGGCGCATCATCACCATCCGCACTTTGTAAGTCTGGAGCAGACTCGGTGCAGCTCAAGAGAGCAACCCTCGCACTTTGAATCTTAGTAGCGATTCAGTGCAAACACTTTGAATCTTGGTAGCGATTCAGTGTAAACACTTCGAATCTTGGTAGCGATTCAGTGTAATTCGCGCTTTGTAAGTCTGGAGCAGACTCGGTGCAGCTCAAGAGAGCAACCCTCGCACTTTGAATCTTGGTAGCGATTCAGTGCAAACACTTTGAATCTTGGTAGCGATTCAGTGTAATTCGCGCTTTGTAAGTCTGGAGCAGACTCGGCGCATTCACCACATCATCAAAGTCCTCTGAGGAGGCAAAATCCTAAAGTCCTCTGAGGAGGCAAATTCTCCAAGTCCTCTGAGGAGGCAAATCCTAAAGTCCCCTGAGGAGGCAAATTCTCTAAGTCCTCTGAGGAGGCAAAATCCTAAAGCCCTCTGAGGAGGCAAAATTTCCAAGTACTCTTAGGAGGCAAAATTCTCAAAGTCCTCTGAGGAGGCAAAATCCTAAAGTCCTCTGAGGAGGCAAATTCTCCAAGTCCTCTGAGGAGGCAAATTCTCCAAGTCCTCTGAGGAGGCAAATCTTGAAGTCCTCTGAGGAGGCAAAATTCCCAAAGTCCTCTGAGGAGGCAAATTCTCAAAGTCCTCTGAGGAGGCAAATTCTCCAAGCCCTCTGAGGAGGCAAAACATCTCAAGTCCTTTGAGGAGGCATCTCTCTATCAAATCACCGAAGGGTTAGCATGATGGCGGCACTACCACTCTGAGGAGGGTTAGCACGACCACGGCACTACCACTTCATCATCCAATCGAAGGGTTAGCACGATGGCGGCACTACCACTCTGAGGAGGGTTAGCACGACCACGGCACTACCACTTCATCATCCAATCGAAGGGTTAGCACGATGGCGGCACTACCACTCTAAGGAGGGTTAGCACGACCACGGCACTACCACTTCAAAATCTCAAGCCCTCTGAGGAGGCAAATCCCAAAGCCCTCCGAGGAGGCATCTCTTTATCCAACTCCCAGTAAGAAGGCAAGGTCTCCGCCGCAGGTACGGAATCCCCTCTCTCTTACTCTTTGAATTTTGGCTCACCTAGGTGTCTATGCACTAGCTTCTCCAAAATTGGGGGCAATTGTAGACACCGGGTCCCGAGCTCAGTATAAAAATGTCAATGATAATTTTGGATCCTTGATAATTCCCTCCGAAAAAAATAATATATGTGATAATATATAAATATGTGTGTGTAAAATTTAATTAGTTAATGTTGTTTGTTAATTAATTAGTTAATTGGTTAGTTAATTAGTTAATATTATTGTATTAATTAAGATGTATGTAAAATTAAAGATTAATTAGTTAATTAATTAGTTAAAATGTAGAATGTTTAATTAATTAGATAAATTATATATTAAGTAGATTAATTAATGTATGTAATGTTTAATTAAATTAGTATGTGTGTGTATTAGTTTTAATTAAGTTAGATTAATTAAGATATGAAAATGGAGGAAATAATTGAGTGGGAAATTACATTGATAACCTTAGCCCTAATTTGAGGGTATAAAGAGAAGAAGATGAAGGAAATTAAGGGGGGCTCGGCAGATCAAGAGAGAAGAGAAAGGAAGAGCCAAGGAAGAGAGAAAGAAAAAGAAAAGAAAAGGAAAAGAAGAAAAAGAGAAAGGAAGGAGAGAGCAGGGCCAAGTGAGGGACAGCCAACGGGAAACGCAAGCCACCGGAGAGGGAAAGAGGAAGAAAGAAAGGGGAAGGAGGCGTTGCCTCCGCCGGCCAACTCCGGCCACCGACCGCCACACGCGCTCCGCCACGGTGGAGAGCAGACCCCGACGCATCGGAAGGCGATCTCCGATCATCCATCAGCGCCGGCGTGGAGGAGATCGGCGAGGAGGAACAGAGACGACGCAAAGGAGAAAAGAGGAAGAAGAAAGAGAGGCAGCCCCGGCCACCTGCGACGGAGAGGGAGGCCACGCATGGCGGCGCTACCGTCAGGGCGTCGGGGCGCATCTTCCGACGGTCGACCGCCACCGCCACTCGCCGGGGAAGATCAAATCGGAGGAGAATGGCGGAAGTGAGGCAAGGACGCTCCGACGCGATTTCCGGCCAGATCCGGCGGCGTTCAGGCGCGTGGCCACCAGCGCTGGACTCCCGACGACGCGATCTACGAGGCGGCGATGGAGGTGTCGTCAACCGCTGCTCCGGCGAAGCTCCGGCGAGGCTCCGGTGAGGTAAACCCCATTTCCCTCCTTATTTAATTTTTATTATTATTATTATTATTATTATTATTATTATTATTATATATTATTTATTTATTTTCTGTTTTTATATTATTATTATTATTATATATATTTTATTTATTTTCTGTTTTTATATTATTATTATTATTATTATTATATTTATTTAATTTTTGTCTGTATATTATTATTATTATTATTATTATTATTATATTTATTTAATTTCTGTTTTTATTAATATTATTGTTATTATAATTATTATATTTATTTATTTAATTTCTGATTTATTATTATTATTATTATTATTATTATTATTATTATAATATTGCTATTATATTTATTCATTATTCTGATTTATTATTATTATTATTATTATTATTATTATTATTTATTATTGTTATTATTTATATTTATTTAATATTATTATGTTAATATTATTATTATTATTATCATTGATATTATTATTATTGTTGTCTAATTTGTGTTAATTTTATGTTGATGTTATTATTTAATTGATTTGTGATTATTTAATTTTATGTTTTATTATTATTATCATTATTGATTATTGTTAGAATTTAGTTATTTATTTATGTATTCATTTATTTATTTATTTAGAAATATTTAAATATTATTGTATGTATTTGTGGTCTGTAATAATAAAATGATTTTCGACCGTGCTTAAAAGAACCACCACACAAATGTTTCCCGCTAAAAAGAATGTTTGCTAAATAAAATTGGACCAATGTCCTATTTTTACCCAATAAAATTATCACGTAAAAATGATTTTCCATAATGAATGCATGCGAGGACCAATGTCCTCATTGTTAATGAATAATCCGTTTTATGCATGTATAGTACATTTATAAATGGGAGTTGTATTCCGCTCCTAATATTATTGTAAATTTATTTTACGCTTTAATGTTATTTTATTTTATGCTCTTGAATGAATAAATTGTGCTTTAACCAAACTTGCATTGTGTGGAGAGAGAGCGAACTAATAAATTCAAAACTCAATTGTAAACTTAATCAAGGTACGAATAAATGAGAAGTCCCGAACCCTGCTCTGGTCTTTGGGCTCAAGAGGCTAGAGGTTATCCTCCAAGACACCTCTTGTGTCACGAGACTTAGACGTTAATCCTAGGCCTCATGGCCCAATATGGATAAAATGCGCAAGTCTTAGGCTCTCCGAGGCGAGAGAAACTTTCCCAATGTTCTATTGGGTGGCGACTCCATGAAACCTCTTTGTTGCCCAACATAGACGCACTTGCGATTTATCGCAAGCTGTTGACGGACCCACATTGCCCCGATCGCCCACGTGCGGGCGGTCCGAATGGGCGGCCGCGGGGACCCGGCGCGCGTCACACATGCTCATAAACATAATTACCACAATAATAATTCACTGAACAAGATTTAACTAGGATTTAACACAATCATGCTCAAACCCAGAACTTCATCCACATCACATGCTTATATACATCAAGAACACATGCAATCATCTTTTTAAGACTAGAATTTGAATCCAAATTCACTTCCTCACTAACACATGCATATACTCAAGCAAATCACTCAAATTTCCAGAATTTAAAATTGACACAAAAGACACACTAAATCTAAAATGAGAACAAGGGCAAACAATCTTCCAACTAACATAGCAAAAGAATCAACTCCCAAACATGTCAAAAGAAGCTTCAATCCGTGCACTTCAAGATCCCACATTCTCTTTTCCTTTGCTCTTCCTTCTTTCCTCCGATTCTTGCACAAAACCCAGCAAAATCAATACTAAATCAAACTCATACACTCACTCTTCCAAAACCAGAAAATAAAGAAGAAGAAGAAGAAGAAGAAGAAGAAGAAGAAGAAGAAAAAGATGAACTCAACCACTTACCTCTTGAACCAACTCAAAAACTCAGCAAAAACCCACTAAAATCTTGAAGAATCACACAAGGATGAATAGAGAGCAGAAAGATTTGGGAGAGGAGAGAGTAGGGAACGGGAAAGAGGAAGAAAGGGAAAAGACAGCTTCCACAGGAAGCTAGGCAGATTTTATGCCCCTACCATCTCTCTCTCTCTCTTTCTCTCTTTCTAATCTTCATTAATGCCCTCAACTACCCAAGCCAAGTGTCACTCCACAATAAATCCACATGTCAAGCTCTCATGGGTTCAAAAATCAAATATCTTGACTTTTTCCTCTTAATCTTACCATTGATTAATGTCCAAAATACCTTTAATTATACACTTACACATACAAATTTCGACTAGGACCGTTTTGAGTTGTTACACACCTACCAGTCCATATATCCCTCTCTCATTGGACCCCTTAGTCAATTTCCTTGAGTTTACCTTTGTTTCCTTAAATAAATCCCAAATTCACTTACACAATTACCAAATTACCCTTAAATGTCCAATTAAACATGAAATTATCAACTAGGCCATTTTTGGGCTATTACAGTGGAGGTGGCAGAATGAAAAATCTTCATATGGAGGTCATTGTCCTAAAAGAATTTAAAAGAAACCTGAGTTAAGAAGATTTGTTGCTTTGGAAGTGGAATTTGTTGCTTCATTTTTATACTCGAAGTCTGTAAATTATAAGTGTGTCGCGACTACTACTGGTGTTGAGGTTCATAAAGGAGACTTGGAGTACCTTGTTTTGAGTCACAATATAGAGATGTAATAGAGGAGAGGCTGATTTAATTGATCACCACTAGCTCTGGCTAGATAAGTGCAATTTTAGAAGTTCTATCACACTTTTAGTTTTGGAGAGCTACTTTTGTTTTTATTTTTGCACTTGTGCGGTGCCCATGGCTTGTCTCACATGATAAATCCAATAGTTCTTGTAACACCCCATACCTATATGTAGGGAAGCATGTCCCCATAGGGGAGTGAGTACCCATATAGACAAGGGTGTCACCAGGCTGAACATACAAACATACATACATACTAAAATGGAAATGGAACATCAAAACAGAGTAAATTAAAACTTTATATTACAAATCACATACCAACAGAAAACCTCAATTCTCATTCATAAATATCAAAATGTTCATTACAAAAAGGAGTATAGAACATTCTTGCATAATTACAAAATCATATACATAATAGCGAGCTTAACATCAGAGTATCAAAATACAAATACAAAGCTACAAAAATTCTCTTTCTAATGTGTTGGCTCTGATGGTTGTGGATCAAACCCCTTAAAACTTTGACAGCTTCCACACTTGCACGGATGGAAAATCAGTGCTAAACGATAATGTTTAGTGGAGAAACAAAAGATGAATGACCACTTACAGTGGCCGTCAAAGCAAAATACATACATATAGCACATACAGAAGTATACATATATCCATACAAAACGTATTTCATAAATGTTACTTAACATAATCAAATTCATGTAACATTAAAAGACAACATCGCATTCATAATACAATCAAAGATATGCCTGCAAACTCAGAGTAGCGGATAATGTAACACCCCTTACCTATAGTAGAGAATTTCACCCTACGAAGAGGATGAAGGTCCCTAGTAGATAAGGGTTGCCACCCACAGACGCTCAAACAGAATCAATCATTGCACACCAATTACATATACTAATGAATAAATTAAAATTTCCTAATTTATCCGAGAAAAGACCATGGAGCAAAATATTGCATTTCATTAATATGACAAAAGTGGCTTTACATATTCTAAAAGATACAAAAGTGCCTCAGCAGCACAGAATGATTACATATACTAATAACAACATCATTTATAAAATATCCTTTACATAGGTTCAATAGCACAAGACTATAATATATATATACAAAAAGAATACAAGGCCTAATTACACAATCTTGTATCCACTAGTTGTGTTGGCCCTGCTGATGCGAAACCCTCAGTTCAACCCTTCAAAACCTTCCACACCTGAACAGATAAAACACCCGTGCCAAGCGAAAATCGCTTAGTGGGAAAACAAAGATGCACAACGACCACTCATAGTGGCGTCAACAAATAATCACAAGCGAATGGCAAAGGTAATTGTTAAGATGTCATAAATTAACTTAACTCATAACAGTACTATAGTCATATTATCCCCAATAAGCAATAATTCAGAAATTCACATATAATAACAAATAACACTATTGCACCTGCTATATCAAAATAGTGGATAACGAGTACGCGTAGATACCCGAAGGTATTAATAGTATTCTCATAACACATAGATACCCGAGGGTATCAAAAGAATCTTTTAATTTTGTTCGAAAATCATTTTCGCGTAGATTCAGTACAGAGGGATCATGAAGATCTAGTCGGGGGATAGAGATCACCGAGCTCTGTCGCGACCTCGCGACAGAGTCGGGATTTCCACTCCCAACGCCAAAATCTACAAAAATTGATTCTCCACTTTCACCCACTCACTCATTTGGTTCCAAAACTCAGTTCTAAGTAAAATCGTTCATTCAAACCATTATACACAACATAAACATGCCCTTTGAACTCATTATTGTGATCAAATCAAGCAAGTCACAAAATCAAAATCCAAAAGTTCTCAAACTAGCAATTTCTAAGAAAACATGCAAAATTTCCACATTTTAACTCCATCCTTCACAACCCATGCTTCTCAACTCAAATTACACAATACCCATAACTCATAGAAGCCAAAACACACAATCCAGATCATCAATTCCAATCGTAATACAGAAATCATCAAAATACACAAAATGCACAAAATACACAAACATTCCCAAACCTCAAAAATATGGCGTCTCAATCTTGAGCTCCACTACCACTCGCGATATCCTTGCCTTTCATCTCCTTAGGTGGAATCTCTAAACCACAAAACCTAGCAAAACCAGAATTCAACCTCAAACATACACTTAGTTATAAAACTCACTCAAGGAAGAGAAGAAGGAAGGGCACTAATTTACAACTTACCAACTAACTCCAACTACCCCAACTCACCACAACTCACCCGATTCCAACAAAAGAAGAATTATAGAAAGACATAAAGAGAAAGAAGAAAAAAATGAAGAAGTAATGGGAAGAGAAGGGAAAGAAGAAGAAAACGGGATATGAACAAGGGGAAGAACAGTTGTCCCTTTTGTTCTCTCTCCTATGCCACATAGCAACTCCCCATTGGGCCACATACTAACTGCACCTAACTCCCATCCTTCAAGCTACACTCAAAACTAATCTCTTAATCATACACTACTCCCATACACTCACTCACACCTAACTATAGCCCACAACACACACACTACTCTAATACACTCACTCACACTAAAACACAACCCAACTAAAGCATAATAACAAATTAATTTAACCAAAAATAAACACATGCTCAAAATAAACCACGCATATTTACATGCACACAAGGCTCACTCTACTAGGGTGGTTTCGGGGTGTTACAATACTTCCCTCCTTAACAAAATTTCGTCCTCGAAATTCTCACCTGATCCAAATAGTTGAGGATACTGAGTCCTTATTGCCTCCTCCGGTTCCCAGGTCGCTTCCTCAACACCGTGATGTGATGCTCAAAATAAACCTCGTCAAAAGAAAAATATGACTGAACCCGAATATCTTGCACTTTGAACACATGTGATGGATCTGATCGGTAGCGACGGAGCATTGATACATGAAAGACATTATGTAACTTGGCTAATTCTATCGGTAATGCTAACCGATAAGCTACCGGACCTACCTTTTTTAAAATCTCATAAGGTCAGATAAATCGGGGACTCAACTTTCCTTTCTTTCCAAAACGAAGAACTTTTCGCGACGGAGAAACTTTCAAAAAGACCTTGTCACCGACTTCATACTGGATATCTCTACGCTTCAAATTAGCATACAATCGCTGTCTATCTTTGGCTGCTTTCAGATTCTGTTGCACAATTCTAACTTTCTCTTCCGTGTCTCTTACAATCTCCGGACCTATTATAGCTCTTTTCGATAATTCAGTCCAACACACTGGTGTTCTACATCTCCGCCCATATAACACCTCATAAGGGGCTATTCCGATGCTTGCCTGGTGACTATTATTATACGCGAATTCCATCAGAGGCACATATCGATCCCAATTTCCAGAGAATTCCAAAGCATAACTCCGAAGCATGTCTTTAAAAATCTGAATAACTCTCTCAGACTGACCATCGGTTTGAGGATGAAACGCTGTACTGAAGTTTAGCCGAGTACCCAAAGTTGACTGAAGTTCTTTCTAAAACTTGGATGTAAACCGAGGATCTCGATCAGACACAATGGATAACGTAACACCATGAAGACTGACTACCTCTCTCATATATATCTCTACCAACTTATCCATCGAATAATCCAACCGAACAAGCAAGAAATGCGCTGACTTTGACAATCTATCAACTATAACCCATACTGAGTCATGCTTGCGCTGCGTCAACGGCAAGCCAGTCACGAAATCCATCATAACATCATCCCATTTCCACTGAGGAATGCGTAAGGGGTTAAGCAAACCCGATGGAACTTGGTGTTCAGCTTTCACTTGCTGACACACCAAACACTTCGAGACAAAATCGACTATATCCTTCTTCATACTCGACCACCAATAATGCTGCTTGAGATCTTGATACATCTTATCTCCACCCGGATGCATAGTAACAACCGATGAATGGGCCTCATGCAAAAGCTTCTTCTTCACATAACTCACATCCGGTACACATAACCGATTCCCATACTTCAGCACTCCTTTCCCATCTACTAAAAATTCAATTCACTTACCATTTTTCATCGCTTGATAAACACGCTATGAAATAGGATCACTTTACTGTGCATCCACAATCTCTTGCCTCAAACTCGGTCTAGCTTTTAACTGAGCAATCAATGCGCCTTATGAATCAAATCTCCACCTCCCTCTGCAAACGGACAAAGCTGAAATTGACTTTCTACTCTGAGCATCTGCCACAACATTTGCTTTAACCGAATGGTAGTAAATAATATAGTCATAATCCTTGAACAGTTCTAACCACCTTTGCTGTCTCAAATTTAACTCTTTCTGGGTCAGCAGATACTTCAAACTCTTGTGGTCAGTGAAGATTCTACACTTTTCTCCATACAAATAGTGCCGCCACACCTTAAGTGCAAACAATACCGCCGCTAACTCTAAATCATGCGTTGGATAGTGTTGCTCATGAGGCTTCAACTGCCTGGAAGCATAGGCAATTACTTTGCCATCTTGCAACAGAACACAACCTAAGCCCACTCCAGAAGAATCACTATACATGGTGAATTCCTTACCTAACACAGGCTGCGTAAGCAAAAGAGCTTTTATCAACATTTCCTTCAACTGATCAAAACTTGCTTGACATTTTTCAGACCAAATAAACTTGACTTCCTTTCAAAGCAACCTAGACAAAGGTGAAGCCAACACCAAAAATCCTTTAACAAAAGGCCGATAGTAACCAGCTAAACCAAGAAAACTTCTTACTTCTGGCACATTCTTAGGCGGTAACCAACTCACAATCGCCTCTACCTTGGATGGGTCTACCCGAATAACATTAGCTGAAACCACATGTCCAAGGAAGGTCACTTCTTTTAACCAAAACTCGCACTTACTAAGTTTAGCATAAAGCTGATAATCTTTCAACACTTGTAATACCAAAAGGAGATGTTCTTCATGTTCCTCTTCATTCTATGAATAAACAAGAATGTCGTCAATGAACACCACCATAAACCGATCTAGGTACTGCCTAAAGACCTTGTTCATTAGATCCATAAAAGCTGCAGGCACGTTGGTCAAACCAAATGGCATTACTAAGAATTCATAGTGACCACAATGCGTCCGAAAAGCCATCTTCACCACATCCATATCCTTTACCCTCAATTGATAATAACCCGATCTTAGATCTATCTTGGAGAACACTCCTGCCCCTCTCAATTGATCAAAAAGATCCTCAATCCGCGGTAATGGATACCTATTCTTTACCGTAATCTTGTTAAGCTATCTGTAATCTATACACATCCGTAATGTTCCGTCTTTCTTTTTAACGAACAAGACCGGAGCACCCCACGGAGACACACTAGGCCGGATAAATCCTTTATCCAAAATTTCTTGCAATTGACTTTTCAGTTCCTTCAATATCACTGGAGCCATCCGATACGGCGCTTTAGAAATCGGAGATGCTCCCGGTACAATCTCCACTGACAACTCTACTTCCCTCTCTGCAGGTAGCCCCGGTAACTCTTCCGAAAATACATCTTCAAATTCCCTCATGATCGAAATAACTTGCACTTTAATTTGCCCTCT
Source organism: Excoecaria cochinchinensis (assembly GCA_947683425.1). Classification (NCBI taxonomy): domain Eukaryota; kingdom Viridiplantae; phylum Streptophyta; class Magnoliopsida; order Malpighiales; family Euphorbiaceae; genus Excoecaria; species Excoecaria cochinchinensis. The sequence goes on along the minus strand of CANTUQ010000076.1, from coordinate 6,765,139 downwards.
CCGTAAGTCCAGAACTAGTGCCAAGTACGCTTCACATCCCTTCCTTATAAACCTCTTAGGCTTCATTGCTGAAATAACATTATGCAACGAACTACTTCCCTCACCCTTCACAATCACAGATAACTGATAATCACGGATAACTGATCTTTATCTTTGAGAACCACAACCTTCCTGTGACAATCCACTATAGCTCGATGCTTAGCTAACCAATCCATCCCCAAAATAACATCAAACTCATCAGTAAGAATTCCTGGCGGTGCATATTTACTAAGTCCATTAAACTCATTCTCAAAATCTGCCACAAACATCACCCTCTGCCTGAGACTCAAGAACTGCGCCCATCTGGCGTCTTTCAATGCCTTAGTTACACACTTATCTTGGAACTCCTTCTCAAAGAACTCCCAGGACAAAGGCTCAGGAAGCTGGGGCTGATTGAGCACTAACATCCACCAGTCATAAGTAGAACCTTGCAACAGTGAGACTACACATTCCACTTCTCTATCTGGTGGACATCTGACTTCCCTTAACACCCGTTTCACTTTATCAATCCACATCTCAGCTTTATCTAATTCATCTAAACTAGTACCGAAGAAATCCTCAGCTCCATACTTCCTCATATTCTCAATAGGTGCCCTAGGTGCAGTTACTCTCTCCAACACCCTGGCCATATCTTGGGATATCTTAAGCATCGCTTCAAAAAGAACCGCAGGGGTCTCTGGTTGCACCCTAGGAGGTTCAGCCGGACCCGAAACTGATGGATTCGCACTCTCGACTGACCCCTCAAGCGATCCACGATCAGACTCCATAGCTACAACACACAAAACACAGTTCGCATCATGCCAACACGACTCGAACAGACTTTTTATGATACTCTAGCCCAGAAACGTTTAAACCTATTGCTCTGATACCACAAAATGTAACACCCCTTACCTATACGTAGAGAACTTCACCCTACGAAGAGGATGAAGGTCCCCAGTAGATAAGGGTTGTCACCCACAGACGCTCAAACAGAATCAATCATTGCACACCAATTACATATACTAATGAATAAATTAAAATTTCCTAATTTATCTGAGAAAAGACCATGCAGCAAAATATTGCATTTCATTAATATGACAAAAGTGGCTTTACATATTCTAAAAGATACAAAAGTGCCTCAGCACCACAAAATGATTACATATACTAATAACAAAATCATTTATAAAATATCCTTTACATAGGTTCAATAGCACAAGACTATAATATATATATACAAAAAAAATACAAGGCCCAATTACACAATCGTCTATCCACTAGTTGTATTGGCCCTGCTGATGCGAAACCCTCAGTTTAACCCTTTAAAACCTTCCACACCTGCACGGATAAAACACCCGTGCTAAGCGAAAATATCTTAGTGGGGGAAACAAAGATGCACAACGACCACTCATAGTGGCGTCAACAAATAATCACAAGTGAATGGAAAAGTTTTTATTTAAGATGTCATAAATTAACTTAACTCATAACAGTACTATAGTCATATTATCCCCAATAAGCAATAATTCAGAAATTCACATATAATAACAAATAATACTATTGCACCTGCAATATAAAAATAGTGGATAAAGAGTACGCGTAGATACCCGAAGGTATTAATAGTATTCTCATAACACATAGATACCCGAGGGTATCAAAAGAATCTTTTGATTTTGTTCCAAAATCATTTTCGCGTAGATTTAGTACAGAGGGATCACGAAGATCCAGTCGGGGGACCTAATCAGGGTCCAAATTATACACTAGCTGCAGCAACACTAGCTCTATTAGGCATGCCTAACTATCCACTTATTCGACTCTAGCAGGTCATGCATAATCCGAGGCATATTTCAATTCACAACATATGTTTGCATCATGTTTTATTCATGATATAGGAAGCATATAAACACATTCATATATACATATATAGATTATACATAATTCTAGAAGTAATGCAAATTGGAAAGTTAAGTATTGTAATCATAAAAGAGAAGTCAAAAAGAAAAGCTAGAGGGTGTCGCGCTCGCGACAGAGGCAAAGTTGGCCTCCTGTCGCGCTCGCATGGAGATAAAAATAGATCTCACTGTCGCGCCCGCGACTTGGCCAAACGCTAAGCTCTCTGTCTCAATCGCGATGACGTCGCGCTCGCGACAGGGAGTCCCCGTTGCGGACGCCCGGCCGCTCGCAGCTCGGCGCGCGCGATGGGACAGAGATCACCGAGCTCTATCGCGACCTTGCGACATTGTCGCGCTCGCGATAGAGTCGGGATTTCCACTCCCAATGCCCTTTGAACTCATTATTGCCATCAAATCAAGCAAGTCACAAAATCAAAATCCAAAAGTTCTCAAACCAGTAATTTATAAGAAAACATGCAAAATTTCCACATTTTAACTCCATCCTTCACAACCCATGCTTCTTAACTCAAATTACACAATACCCATAACTCATAGAAGCCAAAACACACAATCCATATCATCAATTCCAATCGTAATACAGAAATGCACAAAATGCACAAAATACACAAACGTTCCTAAACCTCAAAAATATGGCGTCCTAATCTTGAGCTCCACTACATCTCGCGATATCCTTGCCTTTCGTCTCCTTAGGCAGAATCTCTGAACCACAAAACCCAGCAAAACCAGAATTCAACCTCAAACATACACTTAGGTATAAAACTCACTCAAGGAAAAGAAGAAGGAAGGGCACTAATTTACAACTTACCAACTAACTCCAACTACCCCAACTCACCACAGCTCACCCGATTCCAACAAAAGAAGAATTATAGAAAGAAATAAAGAGAAAGAAGAAGAAAATAAAGAACTAACGGGAAGAGAAGGGAAAGAAGAAGAAAACGGGATAAGAACAAGGGGAAGAACATCTGTCCCTTTTGTTCTCTCTCCTTTGCCACATGGCAACTCCCCATTGGGCCACATACTAACTGCACCTAACTCCCATCCTTCAAGCTACACTTAAGACTAATCTCTTAATCATACACTACTCCCATACACTCACTCACACCTAACTATAGCCCACAACACACACACTACTCTAATACACTCACTCACACTAAAACACAACCCAACTAAAGCATAATAACAAATTAATTTAACCAAAAATAAACACATGCTCAAAATAAACCACACATATTTACACGCACACAAGGCTGACTCTACTAGGGTGGTTTCAGGGTGTTACAGATAATGAGTGAACACATGAGTACCTGAGGGCACGAGCAAAAGCAACTTCTTTCATTTTCATTCAAAAACATTTTTCACTGGGGATCTTAAACACGATCCAAACACATCAGGATCGTGAGGACCCAAGCGGTGACCTGATCAGGGTCCAGAACACTAAAGGGCTACAGCTAACAGAACTCTATAGGCATGCCTATCTATCCACTAACTTAACTCTTGTAGGCTAGGCATAATACAACACAATGAGCATATATTGAAGACATTGAATTATATGATAATTCATACATAAGAGCAATTGCAATACATGAGTGAGTAACCATGCAAAAAAAATGGCATAAAAATCAATAACATAGAAGAACAGGGGACAATCGCGCTCACGACAGAGGCAAAATTCGCCCACTATCGTGTTCGCGACAGCCTCCGAGCTCGCATGAGGAAGGGCTAACAGGCCTCTGTCAGTGGCTTCCAATGTACAATTGACTCAACCTTGGACATATCAACCCGAATACCTTCTGATGAAACAATAAGCCCTAGAAAAGATACTTCCTTCAACCAAAAGTCACAATTGTTAAGCTTAGCATAAAGCTGATGACCTCTTAACACTTAGAGCACCAAAATCAAATATTCCTCATGCTCATGCTCATTCCTCGAACATACCAAAATGTCATCGATGAACACTACTACAAATCGGTCAAGATATGGCTGAAACACTCAATTCATTAAATCTATAAAGGTCGCTGGTGCATTGGTCAATCCAAATGGCATCACTAAGAACTCATAGTGGCCATATTGTGTCCGAAAAGCAGTCTTAGCCACATCCACATCTTTAACCCGCAACTGATAATAACCTGACCTCAGATCAATCTTAGAGAAAGCTCCAGCTCCCTCAAGCTAATCAAACAAATCCTCTATCCTTTGTAACTGGTACTTATTCTTCACAATGACTTTGTTAATCTATTGATAGTCGATACACATCCTTAAAGTGCCGTCCTTCTTCTCAACAAATAAAACTGGAGCACCCCATGGAGAAACGCTAGGCCTGATAAAGCCTTTATCCAATAGCACTTGTAATTGAGTTTTCAATTCCCACAATTCCACAAGAACCATTCGATAAGGAGCTTTAAAAATAGGAACAGTACCTGGCGTAATCTCTATGGATAGCTCCACCTCTATCTCAGGTGGCAAACCTGGCAACTCTTTCGAAAACACATCCATAAATTCCCTTACTACTGGGATATCTTGAATCTTAACTTGACTCCATCTAGAATCCAAAACTAAGGCCAAAAATTCCTCACACCCCTTTCTCATAAAACATCGTGCTTGTACAGCTGAAATCACATTACCCAAAGAATTAGAACCCAAAATTTTCACAACCACCATAGATTGACCATTACTGTTAAGCACTACGGTCTTTCTATGATAATCCACTACTGCCCAATGCTTGCATAACCAATCCATACCCAATATCAAATCAAACTCGCGAAACGAAAAACTAATCAAATCCACAGAAAGCTCTACACCTTGCGCCACAAGTGGACAATTACTAAACACTCTACTCATGTTGACACTATGCCTCAAGGGACTGGTCACACAAATCTCATAATCTAATTGTTCTACAATAGGCAGCTTAGCACACAACTTATCAGAACACAAATATGAGTGTGTGGACCCAAGGTCTATTAGAGCATGCAATTCAGTGTCAAAGAGTAGAAACTTACCGGCAATCACTTCGGGTGCATCATGCTTTTTCCAAGCTCTCATAGCATAAGCTCTCGCAGGTGCCACTGCCGGCCAATCCACTGACTCAGATGAACTGCCATCTCTAGGCCATCCACCATGACCTCTACCTCAGCAGGGCTTCAAACTCCTCCATTCTCTTTCCTACCTCTTCAGTAATTATTGCCCAGGTTGCATCAGACTCCTTTGATGGATTAGCCATGCTTACTTCTATTGATGATTCGAAAGAAAACCCCACACTATCTTCTAAGATTGAATCTAAACTCTGATCCGACACTAACTCTGTTAACCCTAAAAGCGGAGTCCTTCTTAACCATCCGTCAGGACCTCTAGACCACCCAGGAGAATCTATGATAGATGAAATGCGAAAATTGTTAAGATGATGAATGATTAAAATGTAATGCATGCTCGTGCTGAAGCTGTAACACCCCCGCCGCCGCCCCCGTTGGAAGGGCGCCGGCGGGCGCACTACACGACGCTCACTCACGACGCGACGAAACATACAGCGGAAGCATACATGCGCTAAGCGGAAGCATTCAATAACCAATAATAAAAATCATCATAGAAAAATATACTTCATCATATAATTAAAAAAATAAAGTTATATATATACAATATCCCAAAAGATTACAAATATTTAAAATCCTTTACAAAATAATACATATACAAACAAAAGAATTACAGGAGGAGACAAAAATAATAACTCGACTCCTATGTGGCCTGCCTGCAGATGCACGACTCGAGCACTCCCAAAAATCCTTCACGCTACTTGCACGGGATAAAAGCCCGTGCTAAGCGATAACGCTTAGTGGGGAGAAACAAACACAACAGAACACTATACAAGGAAACATACACTAACATACATAAATCATTATGCATCAGAGTACGGAGATATAAATAAATATCCAGGATAAATAAGAGAAAGAACTATACCAATACGCTATCCATAGCCACACTATAATTAGAACACTTCACTAAACCAGTACCAGACAGTTCACACAAAAGCCTGAATTCAATGGTGGAGGATACGGGAACACGGCACGGGAGACCGAAGCCTAAAAAACACTTTAATACCCGAAGGAAGCGCGGGAGACCGGAGTCTCAAAACATTTTATCACTACACGGAAGATGACCATCTCGGAGGTCGACCGCTTCGCCCAAACGGGGCGGACATAACAGCTGTACACTAACCCTTCTTAAGCATGCTTAATTATCCTATACCTTGACACTTCAGGCTCGACAACACATAAACTCTCAAGACAGTACATAGACAAAAACAATATTCAAATTAAAACTCTTATATAATATAAATCCATAACAAGGACACTAGTACAATAATATCACGAGTCAAAAGCACACACATATTCCATGCAATAGTGAGAAACCGTGCAAAGTGGAACAAAAGAAACACATTTAGAAAACAAGGCAAGCAGGAAGGGCCTCTGTCGCGGTCGCGACATGTGTCACGCTCGCGACAGAGCACGGGGTACTTCCTCGCGAGGTCGCGCCAAGGGGGCCTACTCGCGACGAAGCACTCGCGGCAGAATTTCACGGAGCAGAATTTGCCACTTATCTCAATCTTAGAGAATCAAGCCATCAATCTTAACAACACCATTTATGGCACCATACACTAACCACACACAAGCCTATTTACACAAATATCTTCTATGCACCATAACTTAACTTACACCATAATAATTCCAATAAATCCACTTTACATCCAAGGCACCATGCCCACAAACCACACAAAAACAGCCCTTAGAGCACTAACACCCTACAACCATACACTACAAGCACACACTATTATTTCCTTTAACACATACCTCCTTATTTACCAATGTTCCTCTTACATAAATTACAAAAATACCATCAATTAACCGACTTACCGCGCAATTCCGACCAAGCCCTATTTGGGTTGTTACAGATGCAACATAGACAAACACATGCAAGCAGATAGATCCTTCTAACTTTATATCTGCCACACACGTGGTAGTGCAATCTCTTTCCTAGGTGGGCTTGATCCATGGGTTAACGGGGAACCCAATGGACACGTATGGTGCATGGTGGAAAACCGGCAGCATAACAGCTCTCATCTAATGTACATATGTATGGGTGTTTGGCCATTATGTATTTAAACAATTTAACTTAATTAAGATGGGCCCGCCGGAGCATGAAAGCCTTTGATGAAGTCCATTTAATTAAATTGACTTCGTCCAATATATGATGGCCTATATAGCAAGCATAGTATTACGGTACATTTCACATAGTGGAAGTATCTATTGCCATTACATGAGCTTTAGTCAAAGGGTGATGATATTTTTGGGTTACCCAAGCATGATCCCTGCCGACGGGTCTAGCTCATCACGAGCATAACGACCGATCGGGTCACCATTTGATATACCTTAATGGTACAAGGCTCGGGCTGGTGATTATCCTTAACACTTCCCTAGATTTAGTGAAAATAGAGTCGGGCTTTAGGAACGCACCGGGGTTGAGAAGGGACCAAACTAACTTAATCTAAGGCTCTAATGAGATGATATGCAATTTTGAGATAAAGCGAAATTCATAAACTAAAACTTAACTGTAAAGGATAATCAAGGTATTTTCAAGTTGAAGTCTCGAACCATTTGTCCCCAGTAGAGTCGCCACTGTGACGCGCTCCAGACCCGTGGCCGCCCCTCTGACCGCCCGCCCGAGGGCGATCGGGCATTTGAGGTCCATTGACAACTTGCAACGAATTACAAGTGCGTATATTTTGGGCAACAAGGAGGTTTCATGGAGTCGCCACCCAATAAAACATTGGGAAAGTTTCTCTCGCCTCGGAGAGCCTAAGACAGCGCTTTTATCCATTTTGGGCAAGCCAAAGGGGTCTTTGAGGAAGAACCTCTCTCCCTTGGAGCCTAGGATCTGATGTCTAAGTCTCGTGACATAAGAGGTGTCTTAGAGGGCAAATCTCTAGCCTCTTTGAGCCCAAAGACAAGAGATGGGTTCGAGACTTCTCATCTATTTCTAACTTGATTAATTTTACAATTTGGTTTTGAGTTTATTAGTTTGCTCTCTCTCCACACGATGCAATTTTAATTAAAAGGCACAAATATTCACATTGAAAGCAGTAAAATATTAAAAGTAAATTACAACAATAATAGGAGCGGAATACAACTCTCATTTAAAAAAAGTGCAAACATATATAAAATCGGGGAATTTATTAACTATGAGGACTTTGCTCCCCGCATGTGTATTTAAAGAAAACATTTTGGATGTGGTGACTTATTTGGGATGAAAACTAGGACATTGGTCCCATTCATTATAAAAAATCCTAGTTTAATTTAGTAGAAATATTTTTGTGATTTTTATTTGGGCGTGCATAAAAAAACCATTTTACTTAATGAATATATACAAGGAAATTAAAAATATAAACAAAACGAGAATTAAAATGTATAAAGAAGATACCAAACCCCGCATCTCCTCCTTCACGTGCATGGATGCTCAAATAAGAATGAAATAACAATTTGCAACCAAAAATAAAAACGAAATTCATGTTAGAAATTAACCCAAAGAAATAATATGACATAAAAGATAATATGTATAATGAAAATATAACATGCATAAGATACTATAACATGCATAAAATAATTCTGATGCAATTTAACATGCATAAGAATAAAAAAAAAATATCAACCATGCTCAACATATCAAATAAATAATTATAATAACGACTATGAGTAAAAATTAAAATATTGATATGTGTAAAAAACAATTTGACATGAAAATATAATAGAATTTAAAAGAGTTTACTTGTTATATGAATAATTGAAGATAAAATAATAAGAAGAATATGGGGACTAAGAGAATTTACATGTTTAAAAGTTAATTGGAAACAAAAGAAATTAAAATCAACAAGAGAATTAAGGAGTTAAGCCATGAATAATTACCCTCAAATTTAATCTTGAAGAATTGAAGGTAGAAGTGTTGAATTCCTTGTCTTTTCCTTGTGAAAAATGCTTGAAAAATAAATTGGAAACTTGAAAAATCACCCTTGGAAGCAAGTGTGTAAGATTGATTTTCTTTCTCAACTAAAAAGCTCAAAAATTCAATTTTTTCTCTCTCAAATCTTTCTTTCGTCCTCCTCCTTTTTCTTTTCCACAATAATTTTAAAAATATTTTTAAAATACAATTTTTACTCATCAAAAAGACAAGGCAAATCACTTCCGAGCTCCAATCTTTTTGCCTATAAGCCGACGTAGCTAAATTTCATCATCGGGTAATCCTGATCAAGGCTACTCGGGACCCGGTGTGTGTTAATTGTTATTGTTGTAAAGTTAGTTTGTTTGAATGACAAAAAGGAAATGAACTTTGAGGTCTTGAAAGTGATATGAGAACTGAGACAGGGAGAACAGCTGTGCTTTGGTATAACACAGCTGTGTTTTGGTATTTTGCATAGGTCACAGTGACAATCAAAATGGTTGTGACCGTGAGGTATGTAGGAACTCCATTCTGCCAGACTGAGTAAGGCATGTCACGGTGACAACCAAATTGGTTGTGGTCGTGAGTTGCCAAAGTTTGCATTCTGCCCGTAAGTGTGACGTATCTCATGGTGGCAACAAAATTGGTTGTGACCATGAGATACCTCATTTTGCAATCTGTTTTGGGAGTGCTTGGTATGTCACAGTGGCAACCAAATTGGTTGTGACCGTGAGGTACCTTGGCTTGCTTTTTGTTTTGAAGACCTCAGTATGTCATGGTGACCACCAAATTGGTTGTGACCGTGGGGTACCATGTTTTTGCAAGTAACCCTAATTTATTTTGGTTTGTTAATTGTGTGGCTTTTAACCAAGTTTGCGGCTATTTTTTTATGAGCATGATATCAAGGTTATATGAGGCAAATATACATATAAATAGGATGATTAAAGAATGTAAATATTTATTGATTGATGATTTAATTGCAAGTTATCCAAGAGATATAAGATGTGTAAAAGAATAATGTGGGTCTGTTAATGCTTTATAAATATGCAAAGTGAAGGATTTTGATGTTGGTTATTGTATGTGTTATTAGAATTAACGATTAAGAAATCAATAATGAAATGAATCAACTTAAGCCTGCGGGTCAAGTAGTGGATAGATAGGCATGCCTATAGGGTCAAGTGTTGCAGCCCAATGCGTTTGATTCCTCTGGAATCACAATGCGAAATAAATCCTTGCTGGATTCTACAATGTGGAAAATTGATTTTAATGAGTTTACTGTACCTTAGGGTACAAATGCGTATATGTGTATCCACGAATACAATGAAATTATAGTACCTCAGGGATACCAATGTGATACTCGTTATCCGCGTCTTTGAATTACAGGCAAACCTAAATATAAAGGAATAAAGATAATCTTAATTGTTAAGTTGATGTGTGAATGCTTTGTATTTGATGAATCTATGCAAACCCTATATAAGCTATTCAGTCCCGTGGTTAAGTATTATGTATACACCAAGTAAATGCATGCTCAATTAAAATGTGAATTAGTAACAATGCTATGAATATAATTATATATAAATGTTTTAGACTTGTAGGTGTAAGCAAGATTCTAGTATGATGCATGCTTAATATTAATGCTATGTTTGAGCCTGTATGTTATATGCGTTCCCCACTAAGCGTTATCACTTAGTACGAGTTCTTTCTAATCCGTGTAGGTTCGGACGCGAGGTGATTTTGGAAAGACACATCTGCATTAGCAACAGTCAACACTAGGGCTACATCTTTAGTGTAGGTTTTGGGGTTTAACTATGTGTTTGTTCAAGTTATGTAAGTTATTATTTTTGGCAATGGAAAATATGTAAAGCTGATATATCTAAGTATTGTAAACTTAATGAAGGTCTGTATATATGTAAGTATGCGAGTAAGTTGGATGGCATGGGAACTTATGATATATGATGCATGGGAATGTATGCTAATGATGAAAATTTTATTATTCGTGTTGTTGGCATACAATTGTGATAGTATAGCTTGTGTGAGTTTCTGTGTGTAAGGACCATTCCTGACTGCATTAGCGAAGCTAACCTAGTGGTCAAGAACGGGCGTTACATTGAGACCAACAAAAATAAAATTTCTACACTTAACTAAAACTAGTTTGGAATTAATTATGAGCAGTGTCGAATCCATACTAATTGATCAAATTTTAATTATTCAAATAGCTAGAAAATAAATATCAAGAATTTATAAGAAAAAATTAAATAATAATAAAAATAATGCAAAAAATTGATTAAAAATATTATTAATGATGAGAAATTCCAGCTAAAGGTATTCAAGGCACATAATTCAATTTTACTGATCACGGATGAAAAGATAACTCTAAAATCATGTAATGGATCGGTTATAGTCATCGACTTAGCGCTCTCGGCCAATCTTTCCATATTAATAGGCTAATTAAGTAAGATCATAATTAACCCCTAACCAATAAACAACCCTTTATAAGCAAAAGAATTCATTTTATTAATAATTTTATGAACTAGAACGACTCGACCTATGATCCCTTTAAGCTTTCAGGTGTTGTGAATAATTACTCAGTAGATCAAAAATTTATCGAAGGTCAACTTTTGATTTGAGAATAGTTAAAAGTCAACTTTGACTAAACAATTATGTCATAAATGAAGTTAACTTAAGTGATTAAGTTGGATTAATATCAATTATGTGTATTATTTAAATCAGGGGATTTAAGCAATGGAAATATTAGTTTGGCTAAATGATTAAAGACTCGGGATTTTCCTCTAAATTTACATAATTAAATAGATAAATAATCCTAGTTGAATAAATAAATAAATAAAAACATCTCAAGTCCTAGATTTTTCTAAAAAAATAAAATAAAATAAAATAAAGAAGAACAGAAAAATAAATCGAGAAGAAAGGCAAGAGTGAAAAAATAATGGAAGCTAATAGACCATTCTAGACAAGTCTATTAGCATAAGAAAAAATAAAGGGAAACACAAGGACATCCTACCTCGAGGAGAGACCAAAGCCAACCACCAACACCGGCCATTTCGTCCACCACCGTCGATGCAGCAACCACTGTAAGCGATCACCTCCTCCGCCATTATCTCCACCTTGCTCTGCCTTTTCTGATCTTCCTCCAAATCAATGTCTTCCTCTCTCCTTTCAAATCAAAGACTTTTATCCATTTTTTGCCACCTCTGGTATCATGTGGCGACACAAACAACACCGAAAGACGTCTGAAGGTGAGGCAAGTCTTTCGATGTCCCACAATTCTCCTCACTCACTGATGATGGGTAACTTGGAGTTAAGAAGCCAAGACCTTATGATTACGATTTTGACCAAACCACCACTCGGTGGGGCACGTGACTGCCAGAAATAGAAGTGACCATGACAGATTTGTGCTAAAAAATGGTATGTGCACTATCAAATTTAACTTTCCATTTGATCTTTAAATAATCTAAACTCATTAGGACATTTTTGTGTTCTGTATTCTGTGACTTATTGTGCAATTAGTTTAACAGTTGGATTCAGTTAATTAATGGCAGTTAATTGTTAGTAAGGCATGTTAAATTTATATTTAGGTAAGTATTCAGTTAATTATACATTTTCACAAATTTTTGTATTATTTATGAATTAGGATTTGTGTATGGGTGTTAATTAAATACAAGTAATGAGTTGGATGTGCAATTGGGTAGTAATTAATATTAATTAAGTGTTCAATTTAGTGGATTAAATGTCCAGTTTTAATTTTTCCTAAATTTCCTTATTATGCCCAATTTAGCCTTTTGCATTGATGAGGTGATTTTGTGACATAGGTGGTGTTTATATGAAATTGACATGTAAATGATGTGAATTAAATGATTTACTTAAATTTAAATTGTGAAATTCTTATTTTTCCCATATTCCATATTATGCCCAAATTGGGGGTTTTTAATATGAGATATTTTTTTATACGAATAAATGTTAAAATTATGTAATTTGGTATGTATGAGTTGGGCCATGTTTCCTTAATATTGCAAGAAGAAATGAGGTGTTTATATCACTTGATCATGTCTTGACCAAAGAATTGTGTATTAGGGGTAAGAAATATCTCTTTAGAAATTGTTTGAGTTAATTATATTGTTAATGCTATGAGACTTGATGAATGATATAAAATATTTGTGATATAGAATTTACAAGTGAGTATGTCTCACCTAGCCATATAAGAAAGTGAAGAGATATGTGTAACTTAAAAACTCATTGAGTTTTATGTTTCAGTAAGCCTTCTTTGGAATAATATGTAAATAATATGAAAGGAAAGTTGGTAAATTCATGGTGTACATTATGCTAGAAATGAATGTAATATGCATAGGGTATGTGTTGGCCGAATACTATGCACGTGATAAATATTATGTGCAATTGGGTAGTAATTAAAGAAATTCATGGAATAATAGTTTGAACATGTAAATATGGTACATGTAATAAGATAATCGAATAAATATTAAATTTAGAGATGTGTAATGCATGTATGACTTATTATTTGATTTTGCATGTTATTTGAAAGTGAGTACGACACTTGAATTATGAAAATGCCATCATAACGTGTGATTTTAAGAAATGTTCATAATTTTCATGGTAAATATTCACCTAAAGTAAAAATAAGATATGTGTTTATATGTATGATGGCATATAAATATGAATAAGTATAACTTAAGTTAGACATTTTCTTGATAATAACTACATTAATTAGAATGGTTAGAATAATGAATGACTGTGTGTAATAAGTGGTTGCACGGATTTATATGTATACTTCTTTTTATTTACCACATGAACTTTATGAATATGAAAATGTTTAGGAATAAAATGTGATGATTTTGAGCATGCGTTAAGAAGAAAATTACGAGTATGTGTGTATAAGAATGCATTATGAGAACCATGAAATAAGAAATATGATTTTTCAACACGGAAATGAGCATGTAATGTAGTAAGGAAATGAAATGATGATTTATTTTGTCCTTAGTTACCGGTAGTTAAATCAGAAGTATAGGAAATAATTTGCTAGCCATAGAGACATGCACCACGGTTCGAGTAATAGTGACACGTATGTGTAGGCCAATGGCGGTCTACAACCCTTATGTCTTTATGTTGTTATGTCCTCGAAGCAGGTGATCCTTAGTGGTCATTTTCTCTTATGTATGTATTTGTACCTTTGGTGTGCACGTCTCGTATATCCGGTTGGAGAATTTCTACTGGAGGCAAAATTATAATTTAAATGGCAAGATGATAATTGCAGAATAAGACCGTATATTAAGAAATAAAATGATAAATTTAATGATAAAAAATCTTAATTTAATAAACGATATTAGTAAATGATATTACAAATTAATGGCTTGATGAAAATGACTTTATGTATGCGCATGAATTAAATGTTCACAAGAATGTATGATGTATATGCATATATGTTGGTAGTTTAATTATAGTAAAAGGTGCAAGATTTAATTATTCATGATGTGCAAATGAGAATTTGAATACTATAATATATTCACATTAAACTATTTAACAATTCCATGAAATTAACATAGATATACATGATAAGTGTGTTGCATACATGATTAATATCTAGTGAGATTTTGAGTATTGATTTGGAAACTTCATCATATATGTTTTATAAAGTTTCATTTGATTATCTATGTATGTTGAATGTATTGCATGAAATGTTGCTTTATTATATGAGGTGCATGCATTATGAAGTCGACGCATACAATTCATAATTGAATAATAAGTAGTATATTGACTATGAAAGATATTTTTAATTTGAATCATTTACTATGACATGGGTGTAATTGAATGTTTATACATGCTAAATGAAGGATTGAGTATAGCATGTGAAATGTAAATTATTATATGTTGTGTGTACACTATGAGGTGGAAATTAGTGACCTTTGTACAAGATTATAATCATGTATGTGTATGTTTGAACTTTATGTGTATACTTTATGTTTAAGTATCGAAAAAGTAAATTTGCTAGTCACCACTAAGTTTTTAGCTTAGCACGTGGTTTTTTTTTTTCCATGCGTAGGTTATAGAATAACATTAAAAAGAGATTAGCCAATAGATCTGCATCAAGCTAGAGTCATATCAAGACCAAAAAGGGTGGATGTACTGAAAAGGAGTATTCATGTTGTAATTTGGATTCTATTCTTAGTTTGGCATGTACACTAGATTGGTAGTTTGAAGCATTATTTGTAATAAGAGTTTTATATTTAACAGTTGTATTTAAGTTATTAGTTTATGATGTTTATATGTTATTTATGCAGTAGATCTATGCATTACATATAACTAAATTAGAAATAAGTGTATTATACTATGGACAAGGATGATATTATTGTTTATTTATTTTGTATAGTTAAAATAAGTATCGAATGCTAATGGAATATGAGAATTGCATGATATGTATGAATGATATATAGTAGAGGTTGAAAAAACTTGTGTTAGAGTTTGTTTTAGAGTATTGGAAATGAATGTGTGATTTTAGAAATGTAAAAAAAAAATCCTTACAAGGGGTTAGGCACCATTATAGAGCAAACTCTGCCGAATTTTTTGTAAAATGAATAGTAAAATTTGGAGTATTTCTAGTTTTAAAAAGGAAATTTTATTGTCTATATATTATTGATCTTAAGATAGGTTGTAACATCCTTATCTGCCTCACTCATTGGACCGGATATAGGGTGTTATATGACCTAAGCCAACCAACCTAGAAGCAAGATTGATTCAAACCAAATCATGCATTTACTTAATATAACTACCCTTCTTAGTGTTGTTACCCTAATTACCACTTGTTATTAAATCTATCAAACAATTACGGATTTTATGTCCTCAATTAGTTATATGCTATTTAATTAAATGAATAACGAGCTCTTATTGCACAAATAATAAATAACAATGAAGATGAGATTTCTCTAAACTACAGTAAATAACATGAACATTTCAGAAAATTAAAGACAAAAATAATTATGAACAATCTCACAGTAATTAATCTTTAGCTAGAATTAAGAAGTTTAGTTACTCATGGCTATGGACAAAAATGCAGAAACTATTGTCCATAATTCTATAAAACTAAACCTAAAAATTAAATCTCCTTTCTTCAAAAGAAGACTCCTAGTTAAATAGATTCTAGAGATAGATATTTAGATAAACTAGGAAACAAAAAAATAGAAATTGATTACAATTCAAAATGAGGAAAATAATGATCATCTAATCCCTGATTTAGTAGCCTAAATATCTTCCTAAATCTTCTGAAGCATAGTTAGAGATTAGGGTAAAACATATAAAAATCCCACAGTTAAAGTTTTGGCACTGCACTGTCAAACTCTACTTAGCTTTGCCCAAAGCTAAGATGTGAATCTACCAAAATTAGCTCTTTTGCACCCAATTTGTCCCAAAAAACCAAAGGCACTCCAAATCCGCTCTAATCAGGTCAAAAATATTTTTTTCTCTCCAATTAGATCCTACAATGGTCAAAATCAAAAAACAAGTAAAAATATTCCATTTGAACTACAATAAGCATATAAAAGTAGGAGAAATTCAAGTATAAGATATGCAAAATTAAGCACTTAACAACAAGTCTAGGTAGGACTTCAACTTTTTTATTTTATAGAACTATATATATATATATACACACACACACACACACATATACACACACACATAAAAGATATAAGATATATTTGTAATTTTTGAAATTGAATGACGGTATTATTGGAAAATTAAAATGAAAATCAGGGAACACCATCAAATAATACCAAAAAACATGAAAATAGAATAACACCCATCCAAACATGGTGATGGTGATTTGCAATAATACCAGACCATCCAAAATCATCATCCAAACAGAGTGTTAAATATGCAGGAACAAAAAAAAATGGGAAAAATACCTGCTAGCTAACAATGAATTTAGAACTCTAACTTGAATTCTTGACTACTGTGTAGGTCCCAAAGACACACAACAGGGGGGTGAATTGAGTGTCTCAAATGTTTCTCGCTAATTTTCTAAAGCAACAGAATTCTATAAAAATACAGAATTCTGACTATGAACACATAAATGCAATGCAAGTAATGTTCAAATTTTTGCAAGTTCTTTCTCAATCAAAATCTCAAAAATAATTCTAAAAAGTTTGTGTGTAAAATTTATTGTGAATATTTTAAGAATTATTTCAAGGAATAATTTTGAAAACACAAATTCTATAATTTCAAAACAGAGTACTAGATATGTAGAGTTTCAGAAAAGTGAGCAGAAAAGCAAACACAAATAATTTAGTGTGGTTCGGCCAACTTACCTACATCCACTCCTCAAGATTCACTTCTTGTGCTTTTCTCTCCACTCTTTACTATTTTAAGGGCAAGAGTCAAAGCCAATATACAATCCTTGATATGTATATCTACCCACAATCTTTTTTCAAAGTAAAAGATAGAAAACACTTACTAGAATTTTTCTCCTAGGTTCTAGCCAATCCAACTCACAATCTTTTACAAAATTAATCTCTTCACAAACAATTACAACAAAAGTTATAATCAAATTGAAGAGAATTCGTAAACAATGAAGTGTAAAAGATGTGGAAAGTGAGATGAACAAAGTTAAGCTTTTTCTCTTAAGAGATAGAAATTCTTTCCAACTTTTCTCTAACCTTCTAATAGGTGAAATAACATGTATTTATACTCAAAAATTCAGTCCTAGGTGTTTGAAATCAAAACTAGCCATTTTTAGCCGATGGGAAAAAATTTGGAAAAAGTTAGCCGTTTTTCTTGCCCTGTAGTGAAATCTAGTTTTTTGTCCAAAAATCTAATACTGACAGAATATTGATATTTAGCATCAGAAAATATGTAGAAAAGTTCCTGCATAAATTGTTTTGAAAAGAATACTTAATATAGTTTATTTAAGCTTTGATTATCATCAAAATTAGATATGGCCTTGAGCCAACAATCTTCCCCTTTTTGATAATGACAAAACCTTAATAATCTGCACTTAGAAGTCTATCTAGGTTAGTCTAAAAAGCTTCCCCTGAATATGTGTATAGGGGTAAATGTAACACCCCTTACCTATACATAGAGAACTTCACCCTATGAAGAGGATGAAGGTCCCCGATAGATAAGGGTTGCCACCCACAGACGCTCAAACATAACCAATTGCACACCAATCACATATGCAAATGAATAAATTAAAATTTCACAACTCATGAGAGAAAAAGTCATAGAGCAAAATAATGCATTTCATTAATATAACAAAGGTGGTTTAACATATTCCAAAAAGAATACAAACTGTCACTGAATAGTTACATATAATTGACATTGAAACGACTTACAAAAGATTCTATACATAGTTTTAAAAGTACAAGACTTAAATACATACAAAAAGAATACAAGTCCTAAACTACAGAATCTTCTATCCACTAGTAGTATTGGCCTGGTTGATGCGAAACCCCCTGATAAACCCTTCAAAATCTTCCACACCTGCACGGATAAAACACCCGTGCTAAGCGAAATCTCTTAGTGGGGAAACAAAGATGGACAACGACCACTCACAGTGGCGTCAACAAATAATCACAAGCAAATGGCACAGTTACATGTTCAAATTTCATAAGTTACTTAAAGCATAACAGCATCATAATCATATTATTCCCAACACGAAATATTTCAAAGTTCGCATATAATAACAAATAACATTCTTGCACCTACTTTATCAAAACAGTGGATAACTAGCGCGCGTAGATACCCGAAGGTATTAACATTATTCTCATAACACATAGATACCCGAGGGTATCAAAACAATCTTTTTAATTTTATTCCAAAACATTTTCGCATAGATTCGGTACATAGGGATCACGAAGATCCAATCGGGGGACGTGATCAGGGTCCAAATCATTTGGTAGCTGCAGCAACAGTAACTCTATTAGGCATGCCTAACTATCCACTTATTCGACTCTAGCAGGTTATGCATAAACCAAATCGTACTTCAACTAGCAACATATATATATAATTTGTCATGCATTTGGACTATGTATGTGTATGAGGAAGCGATTGCCGTGTAATGACCGTTCTCGACTCCATTAGCTGGGCTAACTGGGTAATCGGGAATGGGCATTACAACGACTCTATCGCGACCATGATGACTCGGGCAGCCAAGTTCTCAGAAGGGGATTACATGAGTCGTGCAAGCTAGCACGAGTCGTACAAGAAAGCACGAGATGTGCAAGCTAGCACGAGTCGTGCAAGAAAGCACGAGACGTGCAAGCTAGCACAAGACATGCAAGCTATCACGAGTCGTGCAAGAGAGCACGAGTCGTGCTAGAGAGCACGAGTCGTGCAAGCTAGCACAAGTCGTGCCCCCGCCCCTTTACTTGTTTTCACTCTGTTCCTTTGTCATGATTCGTTATGCTTTTATGTGTGCCTTCACGAGTCATGACAGTGAGCACGACTCGTGATCGCCTCCTGGGCCTCGTCTGTCGCAAGCATGACAAACCTCTTTGCCTAAAAATGTTTTGAAATGTCTCTTCTTTACATGGTTTGGTTTATCACTTGTATTATGTATTGATAATTTCAAATGTGAATTATTCAAATGTCTCTATACATGATAATAATTGAATTATAGGATTTTGCCTACTTATATTATTTAGTGATTGTATGCGTGTAAGGTAATGCAAATTATTTGTTAATACTAGACGAGTGCATGATGCCCAATAATATGGTTATGTACAGTATGTTCATATGAATATTTTATCCATGAAATAATATCTGATTAGTTTTGAATATGATTAATGAAATGTGTATATGTATATGAGAACATGCTGAATTCAATAATGCTTTGGAAAAATTTAGCCTGCGTTAGTCGAGTTGCGGATAGATAGGCATTCCTATAGAGTTCCGATGCTGCAGGCCTTTATTTTGTTTGGACCCTGATCAGGTCCCCCTTTGTTTTAGAATCGTCGCGATCCTCAATGTGTAGGATCTTGTTTAATGTGAAAACGTTTTTATGAGAAAATAAGAATTTGCTTTTCGATTCTACCCTCGGGTACCCCCAATGTGTTATGTTACTCGCTTATCCACCCTTTTGACTTAGCAGGCAATTAAAAGAATAATAGAATGTGAATGAATTGATAAGTTCTGTGATGATGTGCAAAGAGCTATGTGAATAAGCATTTGAAAGTGTTTATTGAAATGTTAAGCTTGTGCTTTAGGCACTCAAAAGGTCTGGATCCTTTATGGACATTTATGTGGAATGGTGTGGTATCCTCGGATACTTAAATGCTTTGCATCTAATCCTTACGTCAGTTAAATTAGAAGAGGTGTAATAGATAATGTTGTCCTGATAAGTGCGTATGAATGAACACTGACTGCATGAGAATTTTTATGTGAAAAATGCATGTTATGAATTTGTTCAAGTTATGAGTATGTTTGTCTATATGAAGTTTTTGTAAAGAATTATTCAAATATTGATATGCATGTTTGCTATGGTTGAGTATTCAGTAAATGAACTTTGTGTGTATATATATTTATATATATAAATATTTGTTTATATGTGTAAAATGAGAATACGGGTATATTATAATATTTGCCTATTGGACTGTAACTTGGATAACTATTGTAAGTATATTGGTAAGAAATTTATGTGCATTATTTGTTGTTTTGCATGAGCATGGTAATGATATGCATATATTAGTAAATAGGAAATAAAGTAATAAGTATGATATAGATGACTGAGTTTAGTAAATGAGTTAGGATTAAATCTGGAACATGTGTATAAGTTTTTCTGTAGAACTATGTGGTTCTGATTCCCCAATCATAGGGATACGTAGGAAGCTTGGAATGATTATTTCAAGCCCGAACCAAATCTAAGAATCAAAAAGGTTTTGTTTAGTTTTGAACAAATAATGGTTTAATCAAATGAAACGTTTTGATTTAAGTATTGATACAATAATCTGCATGACTTTGGAAATATTAGTAATAATGAGAACTGATAGGACTTAATATTTTTCTTGCGAGCAAATGCATTCTTGGTAACCTTTGAGGTATAATAATCTATATAATTAATTAAATGAATTAGGCAAACAATGAGTATGTATAATGTCTTTGTAAATTAAAAAGGTAATAAAGTAAATTCTGGCTTTGGTATGTATAATGAATGTGTATACGAAATTGCTTAAGTTTTCATATGAGGATAAGAATATGATTTTGTTATAACTTTAACAGGTGTATTTTATGCTTATGTATATGGGTATATGCTTGTGCTTGTATCGCCAATCACTGGGAGTGGTTGGTTATTATTTTGTGGATCCCTCCTAAGCGTTATCGCTTAGCACGGGTGATTCTCCGTGCAGGTTAGGAGATCAGAGTAGCGTAGCGGTCCGCTGAGATTTTGGCCAACAAATTGGTAGAAGTTTATAGGAAGTGTTATTGATTTTTGGATGTAATTAAGTTTTATTCATTACCATTTGTAATAAGTTGTAATATTATATAGTGCGAATATTGGTGTGTTGATCACATAGGTTTAAAATGTGCATGTCTTGAGGTCCTGAACTTAGAAATTTTATTATTCTATATTCCGTTATTGCTATGAGTATCTTTGTCTTGTAGCACCCTCCGCTCACCGTAGCTCTTCGTCCTTCTATATGTTATGTGTGGGAGTTGGAGGTGTTACGCATTGCTTAATTTTTCAAATAAATCTGAGGCAGACATAACCTTAGTTTGAAATTCTTGAAGTTGCTACTGATTAATGAAGTATGGTGCAGGATCAGATTGTTGATAATATGGAACTTGAGATGGAACATCAAGTTGCTCAGTAGCTTACGCATTAGATTTTGTAGAAGTCTTGGAAATGGATGATTTCTCAACTGTTGAAGTAAAAGGACTTGTAGGAGAAATTTTTTCAGAAGGGGTTCTAGACTTTGAGTCAGAAGAGGATTCAGATGAGCTCTCAGAATTGTCACTTGAACTGTGAGCAGATTTCTCAATAGATTTTTCTACAAACTCATCAAGAGAGTTAGCACCAAAAATTTGAACAGATCCAGAATTCTTTCCAAATTTTTCTGCAGACACTTGAATGTCCTAGTTGGATTCAGAAGTAGATTGGATTTGTGAACAGGGGTTCTGATTTGTGCTCCTTTATAGTGAGACTAGACGACAATTGCATCCAGGCTATAAATTCTAACAACTTTGCCTTCAGTTTTTCATCCATTTTGAGAAAATCTATAGTTGCCAACTCTTTGCCCTTTCCAGATCGGTCCACAGAGATAGATTTCTCAATAACTTCTTCCAATTTCCTTTTCCCTTTTTTAACTTTTTTACCAGCATTTTTATAAAAAACAAAGCTAACCTTATCATGCTTAAAAAGGTTCAAAGGGAGTGTTATCATCAACCAATTGCTAATGCTCAAAGAATTTGGTCAGAATTAATCCATAGGGCTTCTTTTCGTCATTAGAACGAGTGGCCATGTAATTGAAAATCAAATAAGGCAAATTGAATGGTTTACGAGTGTGATAGTGCCATAAAAACACAATATCAAAATCAGACAAGAAAGACATACTACCAGCCCTGGGTGTAATGTATTGACTAACACGTTTACTCAAAATTCTGAATTGGGGAAGTAGATTGGAAGCCATAGGACACTTAGATGCACCACTGCCATCACTAGAAATACGACTTAAAAACTTATCTTTGTCTAATTCAGTAAATTCAAGCAACTTACTATCTCCTCTAGTAGAAACAGAACCATCAAGTTTCATGGAAAAAATCTTTGCAATGAGTTTTGGTGACGTAGTGTAAATGGTTTGGTTTAGGATTACCTTAAAACTGTTAGCCTAAACCTCAAACCTAGAGAGATAGAATTCTTGAACTAGATTGGGATAGATCTTGCTGTGTTGGAATGAAAGAAACTTCTTCCATTTTTTATTTTCTGCATATCTAGTGACTTCTGGAGCAGCATTAATAAGGTCTTCCCAAACTATCATATGAGGAGGTAATAATAGGGAATTTTTGAGCATAGGTCCAAAGGGCTTTGAAGATTGGGTTTCAGTTTCTGTGGCTTTGGGTGATATAGGTCGAGAGTTTGGAGGGATGGTTGATTTTTCGGACTGAGAGGAGGCTAACGGCGATGAAGATTGCCGAGGACCTCTTCTCGCGACAGATTTAGAATAGCCCATTAGAGTGGCGCTAGGGATTTTGAGAACAAGAGAAAATATAGAGTATATAAGGCACAAGAGGATAATAGAATGAGTGGTTTTGAGGAGATGATATAAAATCCCTTAATCTAAACTTGAGAACTTAAACGCGTGAGAGGACGTGAAGTTGATCATGTGCAGAGAAATAGGCTTCCATAGAGAAACTGCAACTTTACGGTTATCGAGAAGCGAGAAAGATAAAAAAACAAGATTACCCCTCAAAATTTTGAATCCATCCAAATAGACAATAGGGTTAAATGAGACAATTTCAATAGATAGGCAATTGCAACACTCAATCCATCAAATCACGTTAATATTTATGCCAGATAAAAAAAATAATATACACAATCACACAGATTTTGAAATTAACCAACAGATTTTCTTATCAGAATTTAGCTAGAAAATATACCTTAACAGAAAATTAAATTTCTGTTGTACCCATTCCTGTCGTTCTTCTTAATTGACAAAATCTATATTCTTTAAGAGGCTTGGTGAAGATATCAGCTATCTGATTTTCAGTAGGAATAAATTCAAGTAAAATATCTCCCCTTTGCACATGATCTCTAATGAAGTGATGCTTAAGTGCAGAATAGGGTTCTTGGTTAGATTTATAGCACTTGTATTATCACAGATTATTGGAATATTGTCAATTATATCTCATAATCCTTCAATTGCTGTCTGATCCACAAAATTTGAGCAACACATCCAGCAGCTGCTATATATTCTGCCTCTGCTGTAGATAATGCCACAGAATTATATTTTCTACTTGACCACGTGATAAATTGTAATGGCCTCAATACCAGGCTAGCTAGGAATAGTATTTTTCAATAGTGAATAATGCCTCCGGGGGTGAAAAGTATACCCGGAGTTGAAAAGTACACCTGGAGGCAAAAAATATTTTATTTTACAGTTCGAGAATATAAGTCACAATGAGTTCGAGATTAAAATTTTGAGTGAAATCAAGGTCAAATAGGCCTCTAAAAGTTGAAAATATGAAAAAATAGCGGTTTCGGTATGAATAGTAACTAAGTTGACTGAGAGTTTGACTGGACTGTAGATAGTGCTACAGACCTCAAAAAAATGATCTGAGAATATAGACATACTCATAGTGATGAGTAGAATCATATGGTAATGAAAAATTTAATTTTGATGACACTAGAAAATTGGGTTATCGGACTAATAAATAATTACCAGACCGAGAAGTGATTTTCAATTGATCCCAAAATATTAGTGTAAACTAATGAATTTGTGCTAAGAATTATGGAGTCATTTTTATGAGGAATAAAGCTTAGAAAGTAAGAAAAATATATGATTTCGATTTGAATAGTATTCGGTTTGACCGGAGCTTTAAAAATAACAATCAATGATTGGCTCTAAATGATATGTAGAAATTTTTGGTAGTAAAAAGAAAATTTTTCGATAACAATAATAATTATTGAACCGGACCGATTTGATTGAACCAGACCAGAACAGACTCTAATTTGGCTAAAATTTTGTGTGCAGCCTAGTTTTTATATGATATGAATTATAGAGTCAAATTTGAAATGATTTGGAGTTGGAAAGTGAGAAAACCATAGGAAAAATGGCAAATTGGCTTAAAATTGGAATTGGGCTTTATAGGTTGGACCATTGGTTGGGCCATTTTGGGCCACTATAAAAGCACTTAAATGATAGAAATTATAGGTGTGTAATACTTATCTTTTCTAGCACTTATCTCCCTTAGTTGGCTAAAGTTCCCATTGCCTTTCTTCTCTCAATTTCTTCATACTTTGCTTGATTTCTTGATTAATTCAAGCATCCTAAAGTTAATTCAGCCCCTCTATGAGTTAATAGTAACCTCTAGTATCCATTTAGTGGATTAAAAGGAAGAAAAAGCAAGGATTCAAGATTATATCTCAAATTGGAGGTAAGAGAATTAGATGGTTTTAATTTGATTTAATGGTTTCTATGAGTCCTCTAGGGTGTCTAAAGTACGTTTATAAGATTATATGTGATAAAAGAAGAAAATTGATGTGCGTTTCTTTGATTTGTATATTCGGCCATGATTAGAAAATGGGAGAGAAATGGCTTTTCAATGGCTAAAGGCAAGAATTGAAGAGCTTGTGAACGCTATAGCATGGATGTGAGGTTTGTGATTACCTAATCCATGAATTTCCTTTGGAAAATTAGGGTTTAATGTTATGTTTATATGGTGACTATGTGTGATTTGCATGTATAATTGAAATTGAAGTGATAATTGAGCTTAGAGAGGGTAACTAAACTAATTAGAGTGATTAAAGTGAAAGAAAATTAAGTGCAACTGTTAGACATAATGTGACATAATGGTTTACGTAGGTATAGTTAAGGTATACCTAGTGATTACATGAAATTTAATGGTATATGAACATGAATTGAGGCCTAATCTAGTGAAATGAGTGATAAATGGATGAAAACTAAAATGTTAGAGAAAAACCCTAAGATGGCCGAATGGGTTAAGTAAGGAATTGTGATAGATTATGTGGTTTATATGTCATATGAAGTGTAAAATGAATAAATGAGTGACTTAGAAGTGAAAAGGAAAGTTAAATGAAAAGAAATACATAGAAATATAATGATTGACTTAAGTAAAATTTATGCTAAATGTAAGCTTATTTGAGTATAAGATTATAAGAGTGATTAAGAACCCTTAAAATGACAATTAGAATGCTAAAATGAAACTAAAGGAAATTATAAGGTAAAATGCCTTCCTTGGCCGAATGAACCCTTAATGTAAACTAAGGTGTAACTTGTGTATAATCAAAGATTAATGGCCTAAAATGAAATTAGATATGAAAAGAAGTGCCCATAAATTTAATTAGAATTTATGGAATATACATGAATATTTTTGAATAATACGCTTAATGTGGAAATGATGAACTATAATGAATTAGTTCATGAAATGTGTATAAATGTTAAAATTGATGACTAACTAGTGAATTGAAAGTGAAATGATAAGAAAAGACTATGAGTGGCTTGAAATGAGCTTACGGCCACTGACTGGAATGAGTATACTTATTTTGTGAAATAAGTGTATGACAAGAATTGTGCCTAATTGATCAGAATAGTGATTGATTAGGGTATTGAAATGAAAGTGAAGTGACGAAAATGAAAATGAAATGAAAAACATAAGTAATAGTGCTAAAGTATGAAAATGTATTGATAAGTCATACATAATATGTTAAAACGAAAGTGTTAAAAGAATGAAAAGTGAATTTATAAGACAATTGTGAAAGTTTTGCCCTTAGTGGTTTGGCAATTTAATCTAGTCCAGGATATGTTTGGCTAGCCAAAGGGACACCCATACCGCGGTGCAAGTCATGACGACTTGTTTTTCTATGACAGATTCGCGATGGTCTCTCATAGCCTTCTGTTATATGTCATACGTCACACGTCATACGTCATATGTTATATGATAGAGTGATACTTCGGGGTCCTTCCCTAGTACAGTCCAGTGGATCCTCTAGAGTCTACGTCCCGTATATCCAGTTTGCAGATTTTCTGCCGGGATTGTACTAGGGGCATGTTTGTAAAATGATTTGATAAGGTAAAAAGGATAATGATAATATGTAAAATGATAACATGTAAAATGATAAAAATGTAATATGATACAAAGTGAAAAGACATAATGTAATATGCAAAGGCATAATATGTAACATAATTTATCGCAAAAAAATTAGTCATGAGACTAATTGGTAAATTATAAGCTAAGAAGTGAACAAATGTGAAAATATAGTAAACAAAGGACAAAATTGTAATTAAACATTAAATGAAGGGCAATATCATAATTTGATAAAAAGTTAGGGGCAAAATAGTAATTATATGGAAAAGTAAGCAAATAAGTGACATGTAAGTGAAATATGAAATTAAAATGACAATTATGTAAAGAATTCAAAATTGAAGGACTAAAATGTAATTTGCCATGAAAATATTAAATCAAAGACTAATATGTAATTTGTAAGCCAAATAATGATTTAAAATGAAAAGAGAAATGAACTACTGGCAATTCCGTAAATAAATTCAAAAGAGGGGCAAAAATGTAATTTGTCCTGAGATTGATAAAATAGGGATTAAACGGTAATTTGCATATGAAATGGCAGGTTAAATGAATAAAAATGATAGAATAAATGATTAATGAATTTAAATGCATTGTAAAGATGTAATATGAACTAATATGAAAAAATGAACATGAAACTGATAAGTCAGGGACTAAAATTGTAAATTGGCATGTCAAATGTAGAGAAGTGTACAAAAAATAGTGTTAGTGTGAGAATGAAAAAATATAATGATATGTGATTAAATGAGTAAAGTGATAGTCAATTGAGGACTAAAATGAAAGTTTGGGAATTAGATGGTAAAATATACGCTAAGTAAATAAAAGTGAGAAAGTTTGCTTAAGAGCACAGTTGTAATTAAATTGAAACCAAATGGCAAAGTGGTAATTTGAGTAAATGGAAGGGTAATATGATAACTATTGAATAAGTTAGGGATCAAATTGTAATTTGCCAATAAGGCAAATAAAGGATTGTAGTGTAAAATGGTACTAAGTGAAGTGTTAGTGAGTGCTTTAAATGATAATAAGAAATTAATTAAGTATAGTGAATTTTATGCATGTATGTGCATAAGTTTAGAATTGGAAATTATTAGATTCGTAATCACCATTGAACATATTTAATGCTCAGCATATAGTTATTTGACTACGTGTATGTACCAAGTGGAGTGTCTGTGAAGCAGGCAACCCATCAGTTTTGAGATTGGACTAGACCGGTAGATTAAAGATAAGAACATTTTGTTATTGTTCTTGGAATGTATGTAAATGCTACATGTTAGTGAATTAGCTATATGTAATGAAAGACATTATTGTATTGAATTAGTTAACATGAATTGGATTGGAATAGAATAAGATTTGAATGTAAATTAAGTTATTATTGTTGTGCCCCTGAGTTGGGCTGTGTGATTGTTTGATTTGCAGGTTTTTGGTAGTTAATGCTATAGAGGTCATGCTGCCCAATTTTGATCAAATGAATAGTATTAGTGGCATGTATATATGTAACGATTTAGTATTGATTATGTATTGTGTAATATAAACATATTGAATGTCATAGAGTGTGATTGAATGATGTGATATGTTAAATAAAATGTCTGAACTGGATTAAATGAAATGTATTAATAACATGAAAGTGTAAAATGATAAATGATTCCATAAGTTTATAAGTATAAGAATGAAAAGAAAAGAAAAGAAAGAAAAAAATTACCGCATTTGTCATAAGCATCAATCAAACAAGTAATGCAGTGACATCCGATATCCGTACTAGTTGTGGGTAGCGGGCGTCACATAAGCGAACTTCCTAGAAAATGACGAGCACAAGAAGTACTTTTTCTGTCAATTCTACAGCCAGCATAATCAGTATCTGAATATCTAATAAGATCAAAAGATGTGTTCTTTGGATACCAAAGTCCCAATTCTTGAGTTCCATGTAGATATCTCGAAATTCTTTTAACTGCAGACAAGTGTTATTCCCTTGGAACTGATTGAAAACACATAGACATACACTAAAATGAATATCTTGTCTACTTGTTGTTAAGTATAACAATGACCCGATCATGCCTCTATATAACTTTTCTTCAACATTTTTTCCTTTTTCATCTTTGTTAATCTTTGTGGTTGAGCTCATACGAGTACGAGCAGATTTTGCATCAAATATCTTGAATTTCTTCAGCAATTCCTTTGTGTACTTTGCTTGACTTATGAAAATACCATCTACATATTGCTTAATTTGGAGTCCCAAAAAGAACATTAACTCACCCATCATGCTCATTTCAAATTCCTTTTTCATAATAGCTTCAAATTCTTTACACAAGGAAATGTTAGTAGAACCAAAAACAATACCATCAACATAAATTTGAACAATCAGAATATGAGATAATTTATGCTTTATAAAGAGAGTGGGGTCTACTTTTCCTCTGTTAAAACCATGAGCAAGCAAGAAACAACTTAATCTTTCAAACCAAGCTCTAGGAGCTTGTTTCAAACCATATAAAGCCTTTTTAATTTTATAAACAAAATCTAGATGTTCAGAATTTTCAAAGCCTGGAGGTTGTTCAACGTAAACTTCCTCATTTAATAAACCATTTTAAAAATGCACTTTTAAAATCCTTTTGATATAATCTGAAATTTTTGAAACATGCAAATGCACACAAAATTCTAATAGCTTCTAATCTAGCAACAGGTGCAAAAGTTTCATCGAAATCTATAGCTTTCTCTTGATTGTAGTCTTGAGCCACTAATCTGGCCTTATCTCTGACAACATTACCTTGCTCATCCAACTGATTTCTAAACACCCATTTTATTCCAATAATAGAATAGTTTGAGGTTCTAGGAAGAAAATTCCAAACTTTGTTTCTTTCAAACTGACTCAACTCTTCTTGCATAGCAATAATCCAATCTCCATCATTTTGAGCATCAATATAATTTTTAGGTTCAAGTTGAGAGACAAAGGCAACATTACCACAGTATTCACGCATGACTCTCCTTGTCATCATTTTCTGAGAGGGATCAATTAATAGATTATCTTTGGGGTGGTACTTGTGGAATCTCCAATCTTTAGGTAATTCTAATGGTTTCTTAGATTGCTGTTCGGTCTTATTTTCTGGTTCATTTTTGTCCGAAATTTTGAATTATTTTTTGCATCCTCATGTTGTTCCAGAATTTTGTCATCCAGATATAGTTGTTGATCGGGTGACTTTTCTATTTCAGCATTCTGCTGATCTTTATTTTTTTCTTTCTCAAAGCCTATTTCATCATTAGAAAAACTCCTTTCTCCAGAATTTACGTTAGTAAAATCACAGTTAACATTTATTGACTCTTCTACTTTAAGTGTTGTTTTATTAAAGACTCTATATGCTTTAGAATTTAAGGAATATCCTAAGAATATACCGTCATTAGATTTTGCATCAAATTTAGCTAAGTTATTCTTATCGTTAAAAATGAAACACTTGCAGCCAAAAGGTTGAAAGGAGCTGACGTTCGATTTTTTGCCCTTCCACAGCTCATATGGAGTCTTTCTAACACTGATATGATCAAAATTCTATTTAGAATGTAGCATGTAGTGTTGATCGATTCAGGCCAAAAATACTTAGGCGGATTATTTTCATTCAGCATTGTTCTAGCCATTTCTTAAAGAGTTATGTTTTTCCTCTCTACTACACCATTCTGCTGAGTGTCCTTAGAGTAGAGAAGGTGTGATTGATTCAAGAATTGCTACAAAAATATTCAAACTTCTTATTCTCAAACTCTCCACCATGATCACTTCTTATACTTGTGATCTTATATCCTTTTTCATTTTGAATCTTCTTACTCAATTTCTTAAATGCTTCAAATGCTTCATCTTTATGAGCAAGAAACAATACCCATGTATACCTAGTATAGTCATCCATAACATTTAGCATATAAGATTTTCCACAAAAACTTGAAGGATTTATTGGAACAAATAAATCCATATGAAGAAGCTCTAAAGCCTTCTCAGTGGAAACACCACTTTTAGATTTATGGGAATTCCTGGTTTGCTTCCCAAGTTGACACGCTTCGCACACATGGTCTTTTCCAATCTTCATTTTTGGCATTCCATTCACTAAATCTTTTCTGACCAGCTTTTCTATTGTATGAAAACTAGCATGGCCCAATTTTCTATGCCACAAAATACTTAGATCTTCCTTCGAAATAAGACATTTAGCCTCACTTTTCTTGATATCTTCTAGGCTAACTAAATAAATATTTTTAGATCTTTGACCCTTTAGAATAGATTTTCCTATTTCAACATCTTCAACTCTATAGTGATCTACTTCAAAAATTACTCTTCTCCTCTTGTGACAAAACTAACTAATACTTAATAGATTGTATTTCAGACCTTCAACAAGAGAGACATCTTAAATAATTGGATTAGAACCAACAGATCCAATACCATAAATATTTCCTTTTCTATTACCACCAAAGCGGATAGAACCACATTCAGATTTTTCCAATTTAGAAAACTTTGTTCTTTCCCACATCATATGCCTAGAGCAGCCACTATCCATATACTATTTTTCTATTTTGGCACTCCTTAGGCAAACCTGCAATGAATTCAAGTATTTTTAGGTACCCAATCCTTCTTGGGTCCTTCACATTTAGTAACAATAATTCTAGAATTTTTAATCACCCATTTCTGTTTGAGAGAATTAGCATTCTTCTTATAATAACAAAATTTTGATATATGACCTTTTCTACATCAATAAAAACATGTAGCAGAAGAGTTAATTGCCAATTTACCATAAGATAGAACTTTATCAGCCATTTTTGGGTGTAATTTTTTTTTATGATAACTCTTTGATGTACTGGCATGAACAGATGTTGCATTTAGATTTTCAACAGTGTTACCATTATAAACACAAATCTGTTTTCCTTTAACATTGCATTTTCTTGTAAAGATAAATACTTCCTTTCCAAATCAGAATAGCCATTTTTCAACTTAATTTTTGATTGCTTAACATTTTCATGTTACAAATTTAATCCATCAAAATTCTTTTTCATTTCAATATGCGTCTTTTTAAGCATGCAATATTTATGATGCAATTCTTCAAAACAATTAAGCATTTTTTCATATTTAGTACCATTTTCAATTGAATCAGAATTTGAGTCAGAATCACTTACCTCAGGTTTTTTTGAGTCATTAGCTGAAGCCTTTTTCTCTTCATCAGAAGACGAATTCTGCTCTTCACGGTCAGAAATTGCCATCAGACTAATAACGTCAGAATGTTCAGATTCTGGTTCACTTGTGCTTGATTCTTCACTATCACTCCATGTAGCTTTCATAGCCTTCTTTTTAAATCTTTTCTCCTTTCTTTTTAAAATTGGACATTTGGATTTGATGTGACCCGGTGTGACGCGCGCCGGGTCCCCGCGGCCGCCCGTTCGACCGCCCGCACGTGGGCGATTGGGGCAATTGTGGGTCCGTCAACAGCTTGCGATAAATCGCAAGTGCGTCTATGTTGGGCAACAAAGAGGTTTCATGGAGTCGCCACCCAATAGAACATTGGGAAAGTTTCTCTCGCCTCGGAGAGCCTAAGACTTACGCATTTTATCCATATTGGGCCATGAGGCCTAGGATTAACGTCTAAGTCTCGTGACACAAGAGGTGTCTTGGAGGATAACCTCTAGCCTCTTGAGCCCAAAGACCAGAGCAAGTTCGGGACTCCCCATTTATTCATACCTTGGCTAAGTTTATAATCAAGTTTTAAATTTAGTATTTCATCCCATTTCTCATTCAATTTTTAATGCAATTTAATTAAACGCATATCAAACATATAAATAAAGCGGTAAATAAAATAAATGAAAGCAAAATAAATTACAATAAAACTAGGGGCGGAATACAACCCCCATTTGTAAATAAAATACAACTCATGCATAAATCGGGTTATTTATTAAAAATGAGAACGTTGGTCCCCTCATGCATAATTAAAGAAAACAATTTTAAAGTGACAATTTATTTTGGATAAAAAAATCTAGGACATTGGTCCCATTTTTATTAAATAAAATCCAATTTAGTTTAGTAGAAATCTTTTTGGTGACTTTCTTAATTTACGTGCATGGAAATAAATTTATTATTACAAATTACATAATAATCAATTAAACCAAAATAACAAAAAGCAACAAAAATAATAAACAACTCCAAAATGGATCTTCAAATCTTCATGGGCTCCCACTTGGTATGGAAAAGACTCACACATAAAAAATAAGTATTGAAATAAAAGAAACAAATAAAAGCCATGTTAGTAATAAAAATGAGTTAAACATACTATAAAATAAAGTAAATAAAAAAGCATCATGTATGACAAGCCACTTAAAATGTCATAATAAAAATATGCAATTTAACAAATTAACAAGTTAACATGCATCTAAAATATAACATAATAATAATAAAATTCAATATGCATAAAAAATAAAGCATGCATAAAACATATTAATAATAGCAATAATACCCAACATGCATAAAAAGCAAAGGTAATAATAAAATCAACATGCATAAGAAATAAACAATAATAGTAATAATAAAATTAAACAAGAATAAGGATAATAATAATAATACTACTAATGATGGTAATAACTACAATAATAATAACACAATAATAACAAAGAATATGAACAATCAAACCTAATAATAATAATAATAATAATAAAAGAAGATGAACAATATGAACAACATGAACAATTAAATTAAATAATATGAACAAAAAAAAAAAATAATAGCATGAACAATTAAAGAAGGAATAAGAAATATGAACAATTAAATCATAGATCTAAAAGAATTTACATGATAATCAATTGAATAAAAGCAAAAGAATAAAAAGAAGAACAAAATGATAGAACTAAAAGAATTTACATGTTAATTAATTAAATAAGAAAGAAATGAAATTAAAAATTAAACTAAGAAATTGAGCCAAGAATGTTTACCCTCAAAATTGATCTTGAAGAAATGAAGGTAGATGATCCAATTCCTTGTGTTGATTTGAAAAAAATATGATTAGAAAGATAAAATTTTGAAAGATAAATTTTACTCAAGATCAAACAATTAGTTTATTTGTCTTAAAGTAAAAAAGTTATCAATTGAAAATAAGAAAAATTCTCAAGAACAAAAATTGTTATTTTTTGTCTCAAGAATTGCTGGAAATTCCTTTAGAAATTGAGAGAATTTGGTTGAGAGAAGAGAGAAGAAAAAAAATGTTTTCTAAAGAAAAATCCCCCCTAATTCTCCCTCCAAAATTCTTTTTATTCCCCCTTAAAATTCAGATTTTTTTAATTAAGAAATTAAATTAATTTAATTCTCATAATTACAAAAAACCACTGAATTTATTGGGTTGGAAGATAGAAGGATTTTGCAAAAAAAATGAGTTAAAAAGCATTTAAAATGAAGAAGTTATGGCCAAAATGGCCAAAATAGGCAAAACGGACGAACAGGGGTGCAGAGGGGCCACCGACGGCCTGCCCGTCTGAATGAGTGACCGACGGCCTGCCCGCCTGAATGAGTGACCGACGGCCTGCCCGTCCCTCGCGCGAAATTTTTTTTTTTTTTTTTTTTTTTTTTAAATTTCTATAAAATATAATAATTTAAAAACTCACTTTTTTCCCTCACAAAATAAATTTTAAAATACTTTAAAAACATTTTTAGAATACATTTTTATTTAATTTTAAAATAACAAATCGACAAGGAAATCGTCATCTCCAACTTCATTCTTTTTGCCTATAGATCGGCACACTTAATTTCATCATTGGGTAATCCTGATCTTGGCTACTCGGGACCCGGTGTCTACACCCGGTTTGTTGCATTCATAGCAAATAATATCTCCAGCAGATTTTGATGAATTTTCTACTTTATGATGAGGAAATTTCTAATGCTGTTTTTTGTAGGATTTCTTTCCTTTTCTATACAGCTTTCTAAATTTCTTAGTGATTAGTGCCATCTCATCATCACCTATAGAATAATCAATTCCAAATTCTGCTTTGAGAGCAATTGCTTTCAATTTCCTATTTTTTTCATTTTCTGTATCTTGACACTTAATGTAAAGTTCATGTGAAATAAAAGATCCACAAACATTATCAAAATTAAGAGTATTAAGATCCTTATCAAAAAGAATTGAAGCTTTTACTTCCCACCGGGGAGTGAGACCTCTAACAAGCTTTGCAATTTTATCATGCTCATCAAGTTCTTACCAAGAGCTTTAATATCATTAGTTAGTTTCACATACCTATTGATTACCTCAGAAACCGACTCTTCTGGTTTCATTTTGAATGCTTCATAATCTACCATGAGAACATGAAGTCTAGTGTCTTTGACTTGATTCGTACCTTCATAAGTTGCTTGTAGCTTGTCCCATATTTTTTTAGCTGTGTCACATCCAAAGACTCTGTTGAATTCATTAGTTTGCAATGAGCAGAATAAAAGGCTTATAGCTTTAGAATTTAGCTGCACTTGCTTCTTTTCAGCTTCAGTAAATTCTTTTATAGTTTTTAGCACAGTAGCAATGACAAAAGCTCCTTCTTTAGTTGATTGCTTTCGTGGAGGCTCATATCCATCTTCAATGATATCCCAACAATCCATATCTTGCGATTGAATAAAGTACCTCAAAATAACTTTCCAAAATAGATAGTTTTCACTATTAAACATTTGACAACTGTGAACAGAGTGTCCTTCTTTGAAATGAGTAGCTACTGGAGTATCAGCAATCTTTTAGGATCACCCAAGGAGATTAAGCCTTAGAGAAATGAGTACCGCTCTTATACCAAATGTAGGTCCCAAAGACACACAAGAGGGGGGTGAATTGAGTGTCTCAAACTTTTCTGGCTAATTTTCTAAAGGAACAGAATTCTATGAAAATGAAAAATTCTAACTATGAACTGTAATGGCCTAAATGTTAGCTTAGAAGTATTCAGTGTACATTGTAGAGTCTGTAGTGAGATTCTGGTATAATCTGACAGTAGGTCACTAAAAAATATTTATTTGGCAAATTTGATCTATGTACTTTCAGGAGTCTAGTGGTAAAATTTGGTACAAAAATGAGGTCAAATATATCCCCGAAAGTTAAACTGAAGTTTGGCGCTGGTTCGGTTCAATTTACCAGGGTTTGACCAAACTTTGACCTAATTTTTAAAAATGGTAAATGAGGTTAAAATGATGTAGCGTGGGAATTGTAAAGGTTTAAAATAATTTTTAGAAATTTTTGACAGTGTTAGATTAGTATTTTACAGCAGAACCGAAAATGGGTTATATCGGACTGATTTAAGTGAACCGGACCCAAAACGGACTCCGATTGAACTAAAGTTTTGTGTAGAGGCTATTTTCCATATTATAAGAATGATGGAATATGTTGGGATTTAAAATAATTTGAGGAACTTATAAATACCTTGAAACAGTGAAAATGGCCTAAAATCGAAAATTTGTTCAAACGAGTTCGACCACCTTGGTTGGACCTGGTCTGATTCAATTTTCCCCATATAAATACATCTCTTCACCTAGAATTCTCTAGGTTTATCCATTTACAGCTGCCTCTCCTCCCCCACTCCTTAGGCCT
The DNA here is from genome assembly GCA_947683425.1 of Excoecaria cochinchinensis. NCBI lineage: Eukaryota > Viridiplantae > Streptophyta > Magnoliopsida > Malpighiales > Euphorbiaceae > Excoecaria > Excoecaria cochinchinensis. The sequence continues at coordinate 6,728,916 of CANTUQ010000076.1, read as the reverse complement.
AATTGATCTCTCTCATTTATTCTCCATTTTTCTTCAATTCCCACCTCATTTCTCCACAAATTCTAGCCTCCTAAACATAATTTAGCTCCTCTATAATCTATTGGTGGTCTTTTAAGTTCATTTGAAGGTTTGAAAGTCAGAAAAATCAAGACTTGAAAGTTAAGGTGTGCTTTTGAGGTAAGAGATTTAGGTATTTTTAAATTGGTTCAAGAGTTTCTATAGGTGTTTTATGATGTGTAGAAAATGTTTATGAAGTTTATTTGTAAAAAGGAAGCAGGGATATGATGAAATCTCCATCTTTGTATTCGTTCTTCATTAGGTGTACAAGAGGAGGAAGGTCCCTCCAAAGCTAAAGGCAAGGAAAAGGAGTATTGAGAGGTGTTTTGCAAGGATCTAAGGTTTTTTTATTGAAACTCCATCTATTTCCATGTTTTAAGTTGAGATTTAGGTTATATTTGTGAACTAAGTATGTGAAAAATGCATGTTTAATCAAATCTAACCTTATAATCATGCTTAGAGAGGTTAGTAATAATGAAATGAATGGTTAAAATTAAAAGATAAAATTTTGGTGAAGATGTACTTCTTTGGCCGAATAGTATACCCTAGGTTTTCAGTGATGTATATTGATGTTTATGGTATGTTTATGGTGTATTCATGATATTTGGCATGTGATCTAACTAATGGAATGTATTAGGGAAAGAAAAATTTACATAATAGATGATGAACATGTTGGCCGAATTGAATATGTGAGTAAAAATGTGATTTTGATGTGTTTTAATGCAAACCAATGATATAAATAAGTTAATTGACATGAGATTTACCTAAATGAATGATAAAAGAGATGAAAAGAATTTATGGTGAAATATTAACATGTTGGCTGAATGCCATACATGTATATATCTTTGCGTATTTTGATGATTTAATGAACTTTATGGCATATAATGGCATATGAGTGAAAATTTAATGTATAATGCTTGATTTGGATGAAAAAGAATGGAATGGAATGATGAAATTCCATGAAATGTATGTATGGTAGCATAAAAATGTGAAAATGGATTATTGGATGCCCTATGTAGTGATCTGGTAGTCTAGTCTAGCTCAGGATATAGTGGCTAGCCATAGGGACACTTAACCGCGGGTGTGAGCATAACGTCTCACTTATTGTAGGCCAATGACGATCCTACTTAAATGTATTGGAACATTTAAATAACAAATGGAATGTAGGGGTGGTCATTCGGGGTCCTTCTAAAATGGAATGTTGTGAGCTTTTAGGGTTCACGTATCATTTATCCAGTTCACAGATTTCTGCCAATTTTATATAGGGGGTAAAATGGTAAAAATAAGCTTAAAATGGTTAATTTGTGATTAAAATGATATTTGTGTAAAAAATGGACTTAATTGGAATAAATAAAAAGTTTAGGGGTAAAATGGTAATTTTAACCATAACTAAGTTAGTAATAATTAATAAGGGTAAAAATGTAATTGTGACGCGCGCCGAACCCCAGGGCGCCCCGAACGCTCGCTTTTAAGGCGATCGAGATAAGTGCATAAAACTTGTATGAAATTACAAGTGCATCTATTTTGGCCAACAAGGAGGTTTCTTGGAGTCGCCACCCAATAGAACATTGGGAAAGGTCGTCTAGCCTCAGTGAGCCTAAGACAACGCTGCTATGTCCATTTTGGGCAAGCCAGAGGTGTTGTGGAGACCCCACCCTAATAGAACATTAGGATGGTCCTCTCGCCTCGTGGAGCCTAGGACTATGCAAGTTGGGCCTTTTGTGAGGCAACAAGAGATATTTTGGAGGCCCCAACCCAATGAATCATTGAGATAGTCCTCTAACCTCGTTGAACCTAAGACCAGAGAAGGTTTGGGACTTCCCATTTATTCATACCTTGATTAAAGTTATAATTGAGATTTTAGTTTAGCGTTTCATCCCATTTTTCATTCAATTCAAATGTAGTAATTTAACGTGCATGTCAATTACATAATGAAAGCAGTAAATAAAGTAAATAAAAGTACAATAAATTACAACAAAACTAGGGGTGGAATACAACCCTCATTGTAAATAAAATACAAATCATACATAAAATGGGCTATTTATTAAGGATGAGTATAACACCCCAACCGGAGCGTTACGAAAACACCCCGACCGGAGCGCCACAACCCGAACAGACAAACAAAATGCACAAACTAATAAACAAAACATGCGCAGAAACAGCAATAAAATCTTAAAATAATACAATTATCAATATATATACAAAACCCCAAAAGTTTACAATATTTGAACAAAATACAAAATATCAATATAACATATATAAAAAGGTACACGAGCAGATAACAAAATAAAACTCCAATCCTATGTGGCCGACCCTGCAGATGCGCGACTCCGACTGGAACAAAACCTGCCACCTACATGGGAAAATAAACAATATTCCGTGCTAAGCGATAACGCTTAGCGGGGAGAAATGAAATAAAGAATCACTATACGGAAATATCACATGCATACACTAGAGGGTCAGAAATATACAAAATACATTCACTAAAACAAGACATAAATCCAAACGGAAAGCTATAGCCAGAAATATATAACCGAACATTATTACACATAAGATCGGAACAGAACACTACCGAGCACTATATAAACCGAACAGAACACACAACAGCCTGAACTTCACTGGTGGTGGATACGGGAGAACACTACACTGGAGACCGAAGCCTCAAAAACATTTTCACTAGCCCGGAGGCAACACGGGAGACCGGAGTCTCAAAACATTTTCACTAGACCCTTAACGGAGGTCAACCGTATCACTAGACCCGAGCGGGCCATCATGGGCAGCTGCACTCACTATCCCTTTATAAGCATGCTTATCTATCCACTACTATGACACTTCAGGCTCACCACATTCTCAAGAAAATTAATACACTCACTAACTCAAAATCACAGGTCAAACACTATCATATCTAGACAATCATAAGAACATGAGTTATGTATTAGTGAGAAATTAAAGCAGAGTAAGTTACTGAAGAAACATTTACAATTCGACCGAACTCTTCACGCCGAACGGAGCTCTATATGACGAGCACATTGCATGCCGAGCGGAGCTCTTCATGCCGAGCCGAGTTCTGCATTCCGAGCGGCTAATAATCACGTCTTGGAGCAAAGTGCAATGTGTCCGAGAGGGCATTGAGAAAAATTCCAGCTCGGTCACGATCGGGACGAACGTCTCTCTCGTCATGGAGTTGTATTTCTCCCAGAAACAGTGCCTCCCTGCTCTGATTTCAAGCCAATACTCACCCACACTCGAACATGCAAAACTCTTACCTTACTACTCAAATACAATCAAAACAGGCATACATACTAAAATGCACCACGAACTCAGACCACAACCCGCCAAACAGGTTAATATTCACGACTCGTAAAGAACTTCACGTGTCGTGAAGAGTCTCATGCCGAGCACCACAAACACGAGAGAGAAGAACTCATTCCCGAAACATACACAGACAGACTTTAAACAATAAAAGCTCAAATTCACAACACTAACAAATCAGAACAACATATACACATTACACATAGATCCAAAAAAGGAAGATGATCAGACAACTCAAGTAACACACGCTCCCAAACTTGGAAACAGAAGCTTCAATCGGATCTCTCAATATCCAACCTTCTCTTTACCTTTACTCTCCCTTATATCTTTCGGTTCTTACAAAGCTTCAACAAAAACAAAAGCTCAGATAACCCAGGCAAATAAAACCATAAACACAACCTTCGAAAAACAGAAAACGAAGAAGAAGAAGAAGAAGAAGAAGAAGAAGAAGAAGAAGATGATGCCAAACCGACCATTTACCTCAGAACCAGCTCAAACATAACAAATCTCACTCAAACTGGAAGAACTCAACCAAGAAAATGGAGAGCAGAAACTTGCGAAAGGAGAGGAAAAATGGGGAAGGACAGGAAGATGAAGAATGCTTCAACGAAAAGCAAACTCCCTTTTGCCTTCCCACTCATCTCTCTCTTTAAAATCCACATTAATGCACTCACCTTCTAAGCCACTTGTCTCTCTCCCATTAGAACTCCTCATTAACTTCCTTTAGATCCCTAGCAAAACTCTAATAAATCCTTACCCAATTACCAATAAATCACTAATAAAAATTCTTTCAATTAAATCTTTAATTAACTCTTCAATTAGGTCCCTCGAAATTCCAATTCCAAAAACTCGAATACTGAAAATACTTTAAAATTTTCGCTCAAAGACACAAATTCCGTCTAGGCCCTTTCTGGGTTGTTACAATGAGGACATTGGTTCTCGCATGCACTTTTAAAAAATGTGTTAAAGGTGATGGTTTATTTAGGTGTAAAAAACTAGGACATTGGTCGCATTTTATTAGAAAAAGTTCTAAGTTAATTTAATAGAAATATTTTTGTGATTTTCTTTTTAGCATGCCTAAAAATAAACTTATTACAAATTATAGGATAAAATAAATAAACCCAAAATAATGAAAAAAAAATAAAAAGGACAAATTAACTCCCAAATGGTATCTTCAAATCTCCATGGGCTCCCACTTGCCATTGAAAAAAAAACTCACACATAAATAATGAGTATTGAAATAAAAAACACAAAATAAAGTGATGTCAGTAACAAAAAATAAATTTAAAGATACAACATAAAAAAATAAAATAAAACAAATAAAAATGCATCATGTATGACACGTCAATTAATTGACATAATAAAAATATGCAACCTATCATATTAACAATTCAACATGCATAAAAAAGCATAAAATAATAACAATAAAATTCAACATGCATGAAAACATAAAAATAATAATGATAAAATTCAACAAATTATAGCAATAATTAAAAATAATAAAAATAATAATAATACTAGTAATGGTAGTAACAATAGATAATGATAATAAGAGTAATAGTAATAGTAATAATAACAATAATCACAATAGTAATAATAATAGAAATAAAGTAATAATAATAATAATAATAATAATAATAATAATAATAATAATAATAATAATAATAATAATAATAATAATAATAATAATAATAATAATAATAATAATAATAGAAAGATGAGCAATCAAACAAGCAAAAATAGTAAGAAATAAAATAAACAAAACATGTTAAAGCATGTTAAATAATAATAATAATAATAATAACAACAACAACAACAACAAAACATGAAGAATCAAATTAAATATGCAAGAATAAAATAAAATATACTAAGAACAACAAATTACATAACTAAACCACATAAACAATAACAAAACAACAAAAGATTTAAAAACCTACATGATAACTAATTAATTGTAAATAAAAATTAAATTAAAAATTGAGACAATAATGCTTACCCTCAAAATTTGATGCGATGAATGAAGGTAAGTGATTAATCTTCTTCTCTTGATTTGTAAGAATGATATTAGAAAAGTAAAATATTGAAGAGAAATTTTTATCTCAAGAACAAATAATTAATTTATTTGTCTCAAGGTAAAAATTATTAAATAAAAAGGAAGAAAATTCCAAAGAACAAAAATTGTTCTTTTTGCCTTAAGAATTAACTTAGGAAAATCTTTTAGAAAATTGAGAGAATTTGCTCTTGAAGAGAAAGAAGAAGAAAATATTTTTTCTAAAGAAAATCCCCCCAATTCTCTTCCAAAAAAATGATTTTTATACCTCCCCCAAAAAATCAAATTTTTAATGAAGAAATTCAATCAATTTAATTTCTATAACCACAAAAAACTGATGAATTTGAAGGGTTTAGAATCCAAAAGGTTTTTAAAATTAAATTCTACCAAAAAAAAAAAGAAAAACACTTATTTTTGGCCCAAAAAATGGAAAATCGGCCAAACTAGGCGTCGGGCGCGCGTTAGGGCCCCGACACTCGCAAATTTTTATTTTTTTCAAAAAATTTTGCTAAAACACAATACTTCCAAAAATCACTTTTTTTTTATCTTGAAACAATTATTAAAACATTTTTAAAATACATTTTTATTTATTTCTAATAAATCAAATTCGACAAGGAAATCATCATTTCCAACTTTTATTTTTGCCTGAAAACATGCACACTTAATTTCATCATTGGGTAATTCTGATCTAACCTGTCTCTGGATCCGGTGTCTATAGTTGCCCCAATTTTGGGGAGGCTAGTGCATGGGTGCATAGGTGAGCCAAAATTCAGGAAAGGGAAAGAAGCGCGTACCTGAGGCTGTCTCCTTCCTGCTGCCAAGAGAATCATATCTTTAAGTCACCATCTAGACCGTGGAGCGATTTTCATCCTTCTGGGTTGCACCGAGCCTGCTACAGACTTACTGTATACTCGTAAGGTACCGTCACTGTATACTCGTTATCTACCCATTTTGACTTAGCAGGCAATAAAATGAATAAAAGAATATGAATTAATTGATAAGTTCTGAGATGACTTGCCAAATGGTTATGTAAATATGTATCGGATGCGTTTGATGATAGATACCATTTGAACTAGTGCTTTACTCACTCCTCTGTTCTGGATCCATTATGGACACTTATGTGGAAAGTTGTAGTATCTTCAGATACCCATGTTTTTTGTATTATAAGGCGATATCTGTTAAATAAAAAGAAAGGTATCAAGTAATGTTTGTTCCAATAGGCATGTATGTAAAGATCTGGATTGCATAAGAAATTGTATTAGGATAATGCATGTTATTAATCTGTTCAAAAGTTATGAGTGTGCTTGTCTATATGATGTCTTTGGAGAGAACTGTTGGAATACTTGATATGCAAGATTGTTATAGTTGAAAAGCTTAGTAAATGTACTTTGTGAATGTATATATATGTGTTCATATGTTTAAATGAGAAGACAGGTATGTAATGTTCTATCTGCCTTTGGGACGTAGGCATGGGTAAGTGAATTAGTAAGAGATTTATGTGCGTTGTTTGATGACTATTAATGAATAGATTTAGTTCGTATCGACTAGTAAGCATGAGATCGATAACCGGATTTAAGAAAGATGTTAGGACTAATTCTGGAACTTGTGTGAATGAAGTTCTTGGTAGAACTATGTGGTTCTGATTCCTAAACCATAGGGATACGTAGGAAGCTTGGAATAATTATTTCGAGCCCGAACCAAATCTGTAAGTTTAAATGTTTTGTTTGATTTTGAACAACTAATGTTTTGAATAAGGGGAAATGTCGTGATATAAATACTAAGACTGTAATCTGTATAACATGGAAATGTTTATAAAATGGGATTCCGTAAGCATTATATTCAATTTTTAAAACGTAATTTAATAACTTCTGAAGTTTAACAATCTACAAAGCTATTAAGTAATTTTTAAGTATATGATATGTTTTGTATAGTAGATTTTGAATTAAAAAGTAAAGAAGTGTTTCGATTTTCGGTTTATAAGAAGCTCATACGTGTGAAATTATTTAAGTTTAATATCCGAATAAAGATATTCGTTGGTAATAGCTTTAGCCGGTATTCCTTTATGTTTATGTATTTATATGTTGATTTGCATGTGTTTACCTCGGCAACCATTATAAGTTGCTGCCCATTATTTGTTTGCCCAGCTAAGCGTTATCGCTTAGCACGGTTGTTTTTTCGTGCAGGATAGGAGATTAGAGTAGCACCACGGTCCGCTGAGTCTTTGGCCAACGAGTCGGTAGATTGGTATAGTAAGTGTTTTGATTTTGGCTTGTATATAAGTTCTATTCATAAGTATTTGTAATAAGTTGTAAAATCTTATAATACAAACAATGGTATATGGATGTCATAGATCTAAGATGTGCATGTCTTGAGGTTTGCTTTGAAAAATTTTATTGTTCTAATTTCTATATGGCCGTGTATGTCATTGTCTGGTAGCACCCTCCACTCACTGTAGCTCTTCTTCCTTCAATACGCTATGTGTGGGGGTTGAGGGTGTTACAAGAAATGCATCCCTTTGGGGATTTTCACATAACCCTTTGCCTATTTTTTGCCTGGAATGGACCCAACCCAATCCAGCGGCTTTAATTTATTTTATTTTTTTGTAGGGCAAACAGCCTGTTTCCAGGTTTTCACCCTGCCCTTCAACCTAACTTTTGCTTAGAGAGCCAGATACAATTTTTAACTTTAACGGCTTTTTTTTTTGAGGGGACTACAAGAGAAGGCTATTATTAGAACCTCCCCTAAGCGTGATCATCACACATCCGCTTAGACCCTTTTCGATGAAAATGATTAGACCATAGTCATTAGATAAATAAATGATATATTTCTTTTTAAGACAGAACTAAAAACCAATGAAAATGCAAACTGAATTCTTTTATTCATTGCAAAATTGTGTACATCTCTATATGATTTCATCATACATGATCCTCATTTGACAAGAATTCAAAAGCACAAGACTACCCCTAATCTCGGAATAGATCTTGTAAGCATCAAACTCCTATTATCAATCGGCCCTCTCAGGTTTTCTCGATTGAACATTTTCTCTTAGCGTTTAATTTTTGCCCAGGATGTCTTTTTTAGGTTTTCACCCTGACAGGGAGTCCAATTTTAGCAAGGCCGTTTTTTTTGGTTTTTGACCCGCGGGGCATTTATTCTCTTCTTTTGATTTTAGTCTTTAGCAATGGAATTTTTTTACTCTATCGACATTGACCGGTTCTTTAAACTCATTCCCATCACTGTCTGCTAAAATTGCTGCTGTAACACCCCAGAGCAGCCCTAGAAGAATTATGGAGTTTTGGTTTAAAAAGGGTTGAGTTTTCTGTGAGAGCGTTCTGTCGCGAGCGCGATAGAACCCTCCCGTGGAATGTGTGCACAAGTGGGATTAAGAGACATGGGGTTGTAGGGAGTTGACACATGGCATTGTAGGAGAGTGACAAGTGGCAAGAACTTGGTTGTTTTACATGAGTTAAAAAGGAAGAAAAGACAAAATAGGAAAGAAATATTTAGATTAGCCAAAGATAATTGAGAATTAATGAGGTAAGTGGCATTTATCAGCAAAGTTAATTTAGAGATTAACATTGACCACCTGCCCTTCTTTTCCACGTGAATTGCCCTTGGTCCTTTGCTTTCCTTTAGCTTTCTATCATTTTCCTCTTCTTTCCATTTTCTTTGTTCTTCTCTCCTTTTGGACTGTTTTAAGTGATTCATTTGGAGTAGTTTGAAGAGATAGGGGTAAAGAAATAGGTTGATCTCCTAAGAAGGTAAGTGGCTCCATTTATTAGTATTGGTCTTCTGTTTTGTTATTCCTATTTCTGATTTAAAGTAAAAGGAAAAGTAACCCAAGTGTTTGTATGGTTTTGATTCAAGTGGGGAACAAGAAAGTGGACAAAGGCAAGGAGAAGGTCGGAATAGAGTAAAGGGCAGAGGTAAAGCTTCCTAGAGGTAGGGATCGCGTGCGATCTTTATTTCGTTCATTTTGATTACTTGTAGTGTTTTATAGTATATTTATATGGATATGTTGTGATTATGTGTGTGTAAGATGATCTTCATACAACTTTCATGTGTAAATTATGTTTGTGGGTGAATTCTGTTCAGATTGTCATCAGACCTCTGTGTATTGTATTTGTGATAAATAGAGTTATAGGGCTTCAATTGAGTTGATTCAAATTGTATCTGAAACCTACGATCCGTAGCTAAAAATGTCTAAGAGGGTAGTTGATCTACTTCTGGCTCTAAGTATCCCAAAACGTAATTAGAACGTAGGTGACCCTGTTCTGGCGGGTTCACTGGAGCAGTATAGATATTTTGAATCATATCTGGAGTTTTAGATATCTAAAAGACCTGAAATTTGTCCCGTTTGAAATATAACATCCTACTGAACAATTTTATGAAGACCACTTTGCCTAAAAATGTGTTCTAGAGGGTGGTTTTGGCGATAAAAGTTTAGGGTAAAAAGCAGTCTCGTAAGGTACCAAAGGCGAGCCTCTGTCACGAGCGCAACACATGTCGCGACCTTGCTACAGAACATCCCATATTAAGCCTTTTTTTCTTCATTTTTAGCCCAGGGTTGGTATGGGTCAACCCCTTACCCTTCCCCTTAACTTATTATACATGTTAGGGTTATTAAATGATTATAAAGTGGTTATCTATGGGAAAATACATTTGAATATGTTTAAGATTTGTAATTTAACTAATAAAGTAACAATGTACAATTATGTGAAAGATAGCAAATGGCATCATAAATATGTGTGGATTTATGAGTGCATGTATATGGTGATGTGATATAAGAGTTTATACATGGAATTTAAATGTTACATGCTTTTAGTTGTTGAACATGATTAATAAAGATTGTATATGAATTAAATGCCTCTGAAGTTGATGAGTGCACTTGAGTTATAATCTATGCTTTGGCATCAGAGTAGCGTATAATTGAGTTGTTATTGAGCCTGATTACCATTATAGTGGATAGATAAGCATGCTTATAAAGGGCTAGAGTGCAGCTGCTAGAGTTAGCCTTAATTATGCCCAGAGTTCGGAATACCTTGTGTATTCCATAGAGTTTGAGTTAATTCTCCACATGTAAGATACTGTAAACAGTATCTAGAGTTACCCGTATCCACCATGAAAGGAATTCAGGCTTATTGTTATTATACAGTGAATATGATATGATTAAAAGTATTATTCTGAATAAATGTTTTAGTACATGAGAGAAATGTTTAAGTACATGACAGTTTATATACAAGTATATATTTACATGAATGTGGACACATGATAATGTATATTTGAATAGTACAAGTTATAGTGTGCATGAATAAGTAAAAGAGTAGATGTTATATACTTATGAGCTCATAGTATTTGATCATTGAGCATGCAACCTATACACGTATAAGAGCTATATGTATGAGCTATTTGATTTTGTCATATGAAATGTGTGATTTATTTGTGACTTCGAATAGAAGTCCTTTGCATTATTTTCATCCTCACTAAGCGTTATCGCTTAGCACGGATGTTTCCTTCTGTGTAGGTTTACAGGTTCGGATCAGTGAGCGGATGTCACACCCCGTTTGCCCCCTAGTAGAATGAGCCATATGTGTGTGCATGCATATGTGTATCTTGGCATGTGTTTTAAGGGCATTTTGATAAAAAGGCGTGTTGTATGAGTTATGTTTGTATGTATATGAGCATATCATTGTACGGTGTGCATTAGTTGGGAATGCATTATGTGTGTGTGAAGCATGGAACTAGGGTGTGAGTGAGCAAGTTCCACCACTAGGAGGTTGACATGTGTATTAGGTTAGGGAAAAAGAATTAAGAAAAGAAGGAGGAGAGAAGGGAAATCAAAAACTCATTTCCGTTTTTCCCCTTCTACCTCCATCTCCTTCTTCCTTTTTCCCTTCCCTAGTTATTACTAACAAGAAATCAAGCTTTGATAGTGGAAACTAGTCACTCTTGCTTCTAATTTGGTAAGTTTATGTCTTTGTCTTGCTTTAATTCATGTTCTTCATCTTCTTCTTTGCATTTTTTGGGTTTAGATTGATTTAGGGTTTGCTTTGTTTTGTGTGTTCTTTGGTTGTGATATTAGTTGAGCCTCCTCGTGACCCTAAGGGCAAGGAGAAGGTTGGTTGCAGTGGATCTAAGTGAATAGGAGCTAAGGAGTTACAGGTTTGGGATTATTTATTTATTTGTTGGGTGTTTGATGATTTTGAGTGGTTAGAATTAATTAGATGATTATGTACATTTTTGCATGATTGGCTTTGTATCTCAGGTGGGAAAGGTAAATTTGAGGTTGATTTTATGGTTTAAATGTGTGAATTGTGATGTGTGTGGTTTTGGGTTCGGAATTGGAGTGAAAGTCTGCGATTTCTGGAATTTCCAGAAGTCACACGGCAATAAGGCCTTATCTCACCGCCGTGTGGATTGAGGAAACCTTCAGAAATTGCAAGGCCATGGTTTCACACGGAGGTAAGGGAAGGACCATACCGCCATGTAAAACGCTACTGCCCAGTTATGTTTTTGAGCTGTGAGTTTCACACGGCGGTATGGGTTTCCCTTACAGCCTTGCGAAACGCCTCTGGAGCTGTGTAAGACATCTTACACGGCGGTAAGGAACATTCCATACCGTCGTGTAAAATGCTTCTGTCCAGCTGTGTGGGACATTTTACACAGCAGTATAGACTAAGCCATACCCCCGTGTAAACTGTCTTACACAGCGGTATGGATATACCATACCGCCGTGTAAAACGCTTCTGTCCACCTTATGCAAAATTTTGACTTCCTTCCTTTTCCACTTGTGTTTGGTTTCAATTATTAATTAGTGTTATTTTATCTATCTAACATCATTTAATTGTGTGTTTTGCTATGCTAAATTAGTATGTGTTATATGTAATAGTAAAGTGACTTATGCTTAAGTATGAACTCTATATGTGATGAATATTGGAATGTAAATTGTGTTATGCATGACCTGCTAGAGTCTAGTAAGTGGATAGTTAGGCATGCCTAATAGAGTCTTTTAGCTGCAGCCCTCAGTTCAGTTCGAACCCCGATCAGGTCCCCGTTTGGTTCCTCGCAAACCCCTCAGTATTAGGATCTTGTTTGAGGTCTCCTCAGTAAAATAATGTGTTAATGTTATATGAAATGGCTTTTGATTCGTACCCGTAAGGTACGCTATGCGTTCGATTCGTGCCCGTAAGGTACGCTATGCGTTTATTCGTTATCCACTATCTCGAGTCACCAGGTGTTTCATTGAATTTGCTTTACTCCGATGTGTTCATATAAATGTGATATCTGAATGAGTTCCGTGATGAGACGAACAATCCGTTGTATGATTATGGTTATGAGCTAGTTGGATGATTGGCTTTATTATGTAAGCATGTGTATATGTATATGCTATGCTATGATTATCCGCATATGTCATTTGTGTATGTGATTTGCCTTGACGAACATTGTGAGTGGCCGTCCATATCATATGTGTGTTTCCCCACTAAGCGTTTATCGCTTAGCACGGTGTTCTTACCCGTGCAGGTTCGGAGGATATTTTTGCTTTGGGAGAGTCGCCGCCAGTCAAGCCAACACAAGAGGGTTAGTGTTAGGGCTTTAGTCTTTTGTAGTAGGATGATTCTTTTTGTAATAGAACTCTCTTATATCTTTTGATAGCTTCCGCATATGTATTAATCTTTTGGGATATGTAATCTTTTGTATTTTCAGCAAGTTGATCAGAACAATAATGTAATGGATATTGTTATATTAATGCATGATCAGCTATTCCCTTTATTGTTTGCAAATTTTTTAATTACCCTATGTCTATGTATGTATGCTTTAGATGAATGTATGATTTGTACTGTACTTATGTGTTAGCACCTTGACTCATACGGCATCTCACTCCTTATTGGATGGGATCGCCTACGTATAGGTAGGGGGTGTTACAGCGGACATCTGCGGGTCAAGGCCACTACGAGTTTTGTTTTTGATCTCTTTTTGTATAAGATAGAAATAGATAGTGATGATGTTTTGAGTAACATCATTATGTGATAAAAGAGTTTAGTTGTTACATGTAAAGGTTTTGTAATATATGTACTTAAATGAATATGTAAAGTAAAATGACAATAGTTTTGTAATATGTATAATATATATGTAATACTTGTTGGGCCCTAGTGTGATATTATTTTATTTTTTACTCTTAAATGGATGTGTATTATGCTATTGCTTCCGCTAGAGTATGTATATGTATACGTATATGTCCGCGTGGCGCCCCGATATCCTTCTAGAGTGTATGGGGGTGTTACGTTTAGTGGTATTAGAGCCCTACGTTAAAACGGTTCAGGACTATAAGGTGATAGAGTATAGTATATGTGTAGAAGATTGCTTAGAGTGTGGCCTAATGCAGATGTTGTTTTGTAGGGTCTAGATGGAGTCCGACCCGAGTGAGCATGTAGGAGAGACCACAGGCAGTGTGAACCCAATTCGAGTGGATCCACATGTACAAGCACAAGATAGAGGGGATAGAGCAAGACCTATTCAGGACAACCCGGAGTTGATGCAAGGGTTGGTACAGATTCTAGATAGACTGACGGCTCTCAAGACACCATCGGATTTGATAAGAAAGAGAGGAGCTAAAGAGTTCCATGGAACATCATTGGATCAATCTGAGATAGTGAAATTCTAGCTCGAGAAGACAGGAAGAATTTTACAAGAAATCAATTGCCCCCAGGTTCAGAAAGTAGAGCTTGCGCTGTGTCATTACTGCAGGGTGCAGCATATGACTGATGGAAGTTGGTCTTGAGAAATTCTCAGAGGCCATTGGAATTGACATGGGAATTCTTTGTTCATGAATTTAAATAAAACTTTGTAACCAAAGCATATAAAGATGCTAAATGGAAAGAATTTATAACTTTCAAACAGAAGAATATGACTGTTGCGGAATATGAATAGGAGTTTACTCGCTTGAGTAAGTATATACCGGAAGGGATGCTAACTGATGATTTTCAGTGTAGACAATTCGAAGATGGATTGAGAGAGAGCATAAAAGGACCGTTACCTGTTATGGTTACTTTGCAACCGGTGGATTATTAACGATTAGTGTTAACAGCCATAAAGATGGAGGAATCTGAATTGGTAAAACAGAAGAGGGAACAAAAGAGAAGATTTCCAAGGGAAAATGAAGGTGCTTTGGGGAAAGCTAGAGAAGTGAAAAGAGGAAGAGATGAGCAAGGGTCTGCCTATGCGCTAACTTCGGCGGGAAGTGTGAGACCACCTACCAGTAGAGGAAGTGTGGCGCCACAATGTGAGCATTGTAGCAGGCATCATTAGGGTGAGTGTAGGAAGCTCACCGGAGCTTGCTTCAGATGCAGTAGTACAGAGCATCTCCTTTCTCAGTGCCCTAAAACAAGAGAGAATATGGCACCACAAGTAAGTAAAGAGAAAGGCAATGCTTATGGAAATGTTAGAGGTGGGAGAGGAAGAAGTAGAGTTGAGAGACCCCCATCAGAGACGGTTGAGAGGCCCTTTTCCACCGATGACCAGCCACGTGTATATGGGATGACTGCTGAAGCCGTAGGCATGGCAACCGGATCGTCTCGTTAGTTCTCATTTGATTTTTGCAGTTTATAGTTTGAGTTTTTTGATAGGTACCAGGGAAATTTCGAGGATGAAATTTCTTAAGGGGGAGAGATTTGTAACACACCAGAGCGGCCCTAGAAGAATTACGGAGTTTTGGTTTAAAAAGGGTTGAGTTTTCTGTCAGAGCGTTTTGTCGCGAGCGCGATAGAACCCTCCCATGGAATGTGTGCACAAGTGGGATTAAGAGACATGGGGTTATAGGGAGTTGACACATGGCATTGTAGGAGAGTGACAAGTGGAAAGAACTTGGTTGTTTTACATGAGTTAAAAAGGAAGAAAAGACAAAATAGGAAAGAAATATATAGATTAGCCAAAGATAATTAAGAATTAATGAGGTAAGTGGCATTTATTAGCAAATTTAATGTAGAGATTAACATTGACCACCTGCCCTTCTTTTCCACGTGAATTGCCCTTGGTCCTTTGCTTTCCTTTGCCTTTCTATCGTTTTCCTCTTCTTTCCATTTTCTTTGTTCTTCTCTCCTTTTGGACTGTTTTGAGTGATTCATTTGGAATGGTTTGAAGAGATAGGGGTAAAGAAATAGGTTGATCTCCTAAGAAGGTAAGTGGCTCCATTTATTAGTATTGGTCTTTTGTTTTGTTATTCCTGTTTCTGATTTAAAGTAAAAGGAAAAGTAACCCAAGTGTTTGTATGGTTTTGATTCAAGTGGGGAACAAGAAAGTGGACAAAGGCAAGGAGAAGGTCGAAATAGAGTAGAGGGCAGAGTTAAAGCTTCCTAGAGCTAGGGATCGCGTGCGATCTTTATTTCATTCATTTTGATTGCTTGTAGTGTTTTATGGTATATTTATATGGATATGTTGTGATTATGTGTGTGTTAGATGATCTTCATACAACTTTCATGTGTAAATTATGTTTGTGGGTGAATTCTGTTCAGATTGTCATCAGACCTCTATGTATTTTATTTGTGATAAATAGAGTTATAGGGCTTCTATTGAGTTGATTCAAATTTCATCTGAAACCTAAGAGCCTTAGCTAAAAATTTCTAAGAGGGTACTTGATCTAATTCTGGCTCTAAGTATCCCAAAAAGTAATTAGAACGTAGGTGACCCTGCTCTGGCAGGTTCACTGGAACAATATAGATTGTTTGAATCATATCAGGAGTTCTATATGTCTAAAAGACCTGAAATTTCTTCCATTTGAAATATAACATCCTATTGAACAATTTTATGAAGACCACTTCGCCTAAAAATATGTTCTAGAGGGTGGTTTTCGCGATACAAGTTTTGGGAAAAAAGCAGTCTCGTAAGGTACCAGAGGCGAGCCTCTATCGCGAGCGCGACACATATCGCGACCTCGCGACAGAACAACCCATATTAAGCCTTTTTTTCTTCATTTTTAGCCCAGGGTTGGTATGGGTCAACCCCTTACCCTTCCCCTTAACTTATTATACATGATTAGGGTTATTAAATGATTATAAAGTGGTTATCTTTGGGAAAATACATTTGAATATGTTTAAGATTTGTAATTTAACTAATAAAGTAACAATGTACAATTGTGTGAAAGATAGCAAATGGCATCATAAATATGTGTGGATTTATGAGTGCATGTATATGGTGATGTGATATAAGAGTTTATACATGGAATTTAAATGTTACATGCTTTTAGTTGTTGAACATGATTAATAAAGATTGTATATGAATTAAATGCCTCTGAAGTTGATGAGTGCACTTGAGTTATAATCTATGCATTTGCATCAGAGTAGCGTATAATTGAGTTGTTATTGAGCCTGATTACCGTTATAGTGGATAGATAAGCATGCTTATAAAGGGCTAGAGTGCAGCTGCTAGAGTTAGCCTTAATTGTGCCAAGAGTTTGGAATACCTTGTGTATTCCATAGAGTTTATCACACCCCGTTTGCCCCTAGTAGTATGAGCCTGTCTGTGTGAGCATGCATGTGCATGTGTTCGGCATATCATAAGGGTATTTCGGTAAAATGCATGTTTTTGGGGTTTATTAGCATATAGTTATATGTATGACATTAGTGTGTGAATTAATTGGGAAATGATTGTGTGCATTTGAGCATATCATACCATAGTAGGGTGTGCATTAATTGGGAGTGCATTGAGTATGTGTAGTGCATGCTTGTTGGGTGTGAGTGGTTAATTTTCACCAATAGGAAATTGACACATGTTTAGGGCAAAGAAAAGAAAAAGAAAAAGGAAAGAAAAAAGGGAAAATGCAGAATGTGCTCTTCCTCACGTTTTTCCCCTTTTCACATTTTCTTCTTCCTTTTCTTTTCTCCAAGAACCCTAGTGTGGATTCAAGTCTTGCTGGTGGAATTAATCATCTCTTTGCATTTTTGTGGTAAGTCATTGCATTCCTCATCTTGTTTTCCATTTGTTTTCATCTTCTTCTACTTTGGGTTTAGATTTAACTTAGGGTTTGTATTTTTGGATGTTCTTTGATGTGTTGTGCTTAGCTGAGGCTCCTCGCGATCCAAAGGGCAAGGATATTACTGGGACTAGTGGAGCTAAGTGATTGAAGCTTAGAATCTCAGCTTTGGGATTTTTGTTTGTGAATTGTGCTTGATTTGAGTTTACTGTAATTTTTACGGTTTGTGTTCTTGAGAAACTTGAATGTGGTTATGCTTGATTTTGATTGTTTTGATTTCTGAATTAAGTTGTAATTATATTGTTTATGCTGTTTGGGATATCTCCTGGAAGGTATGTTGAGATTTGCTTGGTTTTGATTCAATTTTTGAATTGATTTTTTAGTTCTGGGAATTCTGGAAATGGGAAATCGCGTTACTGTTGAAATTCCCGTTTCCAGTTATGCCTGTCGCGTGACTAGCAAAAAAGAGAGGCCAGTCACGAGTCGTGACTGCCAGCCACGGCTCGTGACCAGCCAGAGAGGCCAGTCACGAGTGGTGACTGCCAGTCACAACTCGTGACCAGCCAAGAGGAGGCCAGTCACGAGTCGTGACATCCAGTCACGACTTGTGACCAGCCAGAGAGGCAGTCACGAGGAGTGACTGCCAGTCATGACCCGTGACCAGCAAAGGAAGAGGCCAGTCACGAGTCATGACATCCAGTCACGACTCGTGACCAGCCTGGGGAGGAGGCCAGTCACGAGTTGTGATGGCAGTCACGACTCATGACCGGCCCAACCTTGTTGGTCACCCCGTTCGGCCTATTTTCTAAAATTTCCCGGTTTTAAATCAAAAATGAATTTCGTATTTCTTCCGAATGGACTTATATTGCTGTATGATGCATGTCACACTTTCATATACTTTGATATGAGTGATATCATGATTCTTCAGATGAATTAGATGAATTGTATGCGGTACTTTGAAATATGAATTGAATAATGCATAACCTGCTAGAGTCAAGTAAGTGGATAGTTAGGCATGCCTAATAGAGTCTTTTAGCTGCAGCCCTCAGTTCAGTTTAGACCCCGATCAGGTCCCCCGTTAGGTTCCTCGCGAACCCCTCAGTATTAGGATCTTGTTAAGATCCCCTCAGTAAAAATATTGTGTTTTGATAAAAATGAAATGACTTTTGCTTTGTACCTGTGAGGTACCCTCAGTAATCGATTCGCACCCGAAAGGTACCCTCAGTTCACTCGTTATCCACTACCTCGAGTCAGCAGGTGTTCTTCAGTTGTTCATTAAGTGTTCGATTGAATTGTTCTGTTCTGAATTGGCTATAAAAATGTGATATCTGAATGAGTATAATGATGAGATGGATGTTGAATTATTTGGCATGAATATGAATTTGAGATGCGAAATGTATGGCTTTAAATTGTGAGCATGTTTATATGGATTATGTTAAAGCTATTGCATTTTACCATTGTGAATGTGTTATGCCTTGACGACCATTGTGAATGGCCGTCCATAATTTGTGTGTGTTTCCCCACTAAGCCTTAGCACGGTGTTTTTACCCGTGCAGGTGCGGAAGGAGTATTGCTTTGAGAGAGTCACCGCCGTCAAGCCAACACAGAAGGTTTTAGCGTAGGGCTTAGCTTTTGTAATCAGTGATGATTCTTTTTGTATAGAACTCTCTTGTATCAGTTTTGTTGTAGCTTCCGCTTATGTACTTATATTTTGGTTATGTAATATCTTTTGTATCAGCTAGTTGATCAGAACATTATTGTGATGGTTTTATTATATTAATGCATGATCAGCTATTGCTTTCTTTTCCTTTAAAGTTTTTAATTATCCCGTATGTCTATATGCATGTTATGTATGAATGTATGATTTGCTTTGTATCTGTTTGGTGGCACCTTGACTCATACGGCATCTCACTCCCTATCGGATGGGATCGCCTACGTATGGGTAGGGGGTGTTACAGTTTTTGGCATCAGAGCTCCTGTTTAGGCATTTTAGGGTGTTGTTGATATTATGTTGAGTTGCTTAGATGCGTATGTGTATAGATCTGTATTGGCTGATGCGGTTGTCTTCTTGTTTGTTTTATATGGCTTCTAATTCTGCTCGTGGATCACTTGAGGAATCCGCTCAGAGTGTGAACCCTCAAGCTGTAGATCCATCAATTTCTGTGTCGGCTCAGCATGCTAGGGTCCAGCCCGAGGCCATAGCCATGCCTTTTGAGGCTATGTTTAGATTGCATCAGGACATGGCTAGGGTTTTGGAGAGAGTGATTGCTCCTAGAGCACCTATGGAGAACTTGAGAAGGGTAGGTGTGGAAGACTTCTATGGCACAGGTTTGGATGAGTCAGAGATGGCGGAGAAATGGTTAGATAAAGTGAAGCGTGCTTTGAGAGAGATTCGGTGTCCTCCCGACCAGCAGGCAGAGTGTGCACTAGTTTTACTGCAAGGGTCCGCTTTTGAATGGTGGGAATTGGTTTGCAGGCATCCTCAGCTACCGGATCCGATTACTTGGGAGTTCTTTGAGGGTGAGTTCATGAAGAAGTATATTACTCAGACTTATAGGGATGCTAGATCGGCGCAGTTTTTGAGTTTGAGGCAGAGGACCATGTCAGTTTCAGACTATGAGAAAGAGTTCAATCGGTTTTCTCGCTATGCTCCGCGTGGGGTTATGACAGATGATTTCAGATGCAAGCATTTTGAAGCGGGGTTGAATGAGTCTTTGAAGATTGCTTTGATTTCTTTGATTTGTATGCCTGGGGTGAGTTATTATCAGATTGTGGAGGCTGCTGTGAGGGCTGAGAGATCAGAGACTGTGCTGAGAGAGAGGGCTCTGAGGAGGAACCCTTCTCGTGGAGGATCTTCTTCATCCTCGGGTAAGAGATCGAGGAACCCGCAGGATGAGTCATCATCTGGCCCGGCTTCTAGAGGTAGAAGACAGGGTTCTGCAGCTGTGTCAGGTTCTGGTAGAGGTGGCAGATCAGAGACTACATCAGTATGTTCTCATTGCAGTAAGACTCATCGGGGTGAGTGTAGGTGGCTCTCTGGTGCGTGTTTCAAGTGTGGTAGCACTGAGCATCTTTTGGCTGGTTGTCCGAGATTGTATGAGGATTCAGGTTCCCAGAGAGAGGCTAGCAGGGTTGGTTCGAATGCTTCATAGGCTACCCGTGGTAGAGGCCGTGGTAGAGGTCGAGGTGGTCGACCTAGAGAGGGTGCTGCATCAGAGACAGTGGAGCGTGAGTTGCCTGTCGCTGCTAGAGCATATGCTGTGAGAGCCAAAGAGGAGCAGGATGCGCCTGATGTTATTGCTGGTAAGTTTCTTCTCCATAACACTGAATTGTATGTTCTAATTGACCCTGGTTCCACACACTCATATTTGTGCACAGATAAAATTTTTGATAAGTTGCATGTGGTTGATCAGTTAGATTATGAGATTTGTGTGACCAGTCCATTAGGGCATAGTGTCAGTGTAAGTAGAGTCTTTAGGAGTTGTCCTCTGATGGTTGAGGGAGTTGTGCTTCCAGCGGATTTGATTGAGTTGCCTTTCAGAGAGTTTGATTTAATTCTGGGTATGGACTGGTTGGGTAAGCATCGGGCTGTAGTTGATTGCCATAAGAAGACAGTTGTGCTTCGGGATAGAGGTCAGTCTCCTGTGTTTATGAAAGTTTTGGGTGCTACTTCTTTGAATAATGTGATTTCTGCGATGCAAGCCAAGAGGTTTAGCAGGAAAGGTTGTGAGGCTTTTCTAGCGGTCGTGTTGGATTCCAAGAGAGATCAAGTTCAGATTGAGGATGTTCCTATAGTGCGGGAGTTTAGTGATGTGTTCCCGAGGGAGTTGCCTGGTTTGCCTCCTGAGAGAGAGGTCGAGTTGTCCATTGAGATTATGCTGGGTACCACACCTATTTCGAAAGCACCTTATCGAATGGCTCCTGTAGAGTTGAGGGAACTTAAGACTCAACTACAAGAGCTATTGGATAAGGGGTTTATTCGACCTAGCATATCTCCTTGGGGAGCTCCAGTTCTGTTTGTCAACAAGAAAGATGGATCTCTACGGATGTGTATCGACTACAGGCAGATCAATAAGGTCACAGTGAAGAATAAGTATCCGTTGCCTAGGATTGAAGATTTGTTTGATCAGCTTCGAGGTGCAGGTGTCTTCTCAAAGATAGATCTTCGATCAGGGTACTACCAGCTACGAGTTCAGGATGCAGATGTGGTTAAGACTGCATTTCGGACTAGGTATGGCCACTATGAGTTCCTTGTGATGCCGTTTGGTTTGACCAATGCTCCAGCGGCTTTTATGGATTTGATGAACCGTGTGTTTAGGCCATACTTAGCTCGATTTTTAGTAGTGTTCATTGATGACATCTTGGTGTATTCCAAGGATGAGAGTGAGCATGAGGAGCATCTCCAATTGGTTTTGCAGATGTTGAGAGAGCATCGGTTCTTTGCCAAGCTTAGCAAGTATGATTTTTGGCTTCGGGAAGTGTCATTTTTGGGCCACATTATTTCAGCTAAGGGTATTCAGGTGGATCCAGCCAAGATTGAGGCGATAGTTGATTGGAAAGCGCCTAGAAATGCTCAGGAAGTGAGGAGTATCCTTTGTTTGGCAGGGTAATACCGTTGTTTTGTTAAGGGTTTTTCTGTGATTGCCACTCCGATGACTAGATTGTTGCGGAAAGGGGTCAGATTTGAGTGGTCAGACAGATGCCAGGCTTATTTTGATCAGTTAAAGCAGTTGCTAGTTGAGGCTCCTATACTTACTCAACCCACCTCGGGTAAAGAGTTTGTTATTTATAGTGATGCTTCGGGTGTTGGTCTTGGATGTGTGCTGATGCAAGAAGGTAAGGTCGTGGCTTATGCTTCTCGACAATTAAAGCCACATGAGAGGAACTATCCGACGCATGACCTAGAGTTGGCGGCTGTGATCTTTGATTTTAAGATTTGGCATCATTATCTGTATGTGGAAAAGTGTAGGATCTTTTCGGACCATAAGAGCTTGAAGTACTTCCTCACACAGAAAGAGTTGAACATGAGACAGCGTCGTTGGCTTGAGTTGTTTAAGGACTACGACTGCATTGTGGATTACCATCCTGGTAAGGCCAATGTAGTCGCTGATGCCATGAGTCGGAAGTCAGTTTCAGCTTTGTTCTTGAGACGGTTTAGATGGAGATTTGATTCAGATGGGGCTTTGATTGCTCAGTTGCATGTGAAGCCTACCTTGAGACAGAGGATTGTGGATGCTCAGAGGGAAGATGAGAGGCTTCAGCGGTTTGTGCAAGAGGTTAGATCGGGTAAGCAGTCAGAGTTCTCAGTTCAGGATGAGGTGCTTATGTTCAGAAATCACTTGTGTGTGCCAGAGTCTGAGGATTTGAGGAGTCAGCTTATGAGTGAGGCGCATAGTACAGTTTTTACTATATATCCTGGCAGTGAGAAGATGTATCGGGACATGAAATAGTTTTATTGGTGGTCCGGTATGAAGAGAGATATCATGGATTTTGTGTCCAAGTGCTTGACATGTCAGCAGGTCAAGGCCGAGCATCAAGTTCCTTCGGGATTGCTTACGCCTTTATCCATTCCTGAGTGGAAGTGGGATGATATCGCCATGGACTTTGTATCTGGTTTGCCTTTGACTCAGAAGAAGCATGACTCAGTTTGGGTAATAGTGGATCGGCTTATGAAGTCATCTCATTTTCTGCCAGTTAGAGTGGACTACTCGATGGATAGATTGTCCAGTATCTATATGGATGAGATAGTTCGGTTGCATGGTGTGCCATTATCCATAGTTTCATATCGGGATCCGAGGCTCACTTCCAAATTTTGGAAAGAGTTGCAAAGAGCTCAGGGCACTAAGTTGAACTTCAGTACAGCGTTTCATCCTCAGACAGATGGTCAGTTAGAGCGGGTCATTCAGATTCTGGAGGATATGATGAGGGCTTGTGTTTTGGATTTTCCGGGTAGTTGGGACAAATATGTGTCGCTTATGGAATTTGCCTACAATAATAGCTTCCAGTCGAGCATTGGTATGTCACCGTATAAGGCTTTATATGGTCGGCAGTGTAGAACTCCGGTTTGTTGGACCGAGCTATCTGAGAGATCGGTGATTGGGCCAGAATTGGTTAGAGATACCGAAGAAAAGATAAGAGTGGTGCAGCGGAATTTGAAGGCAGCCAAGGATCGACAAAAGTCTTATGCCAACTTAAAGAGGAAAGATGTGCAATTTGAGATCGGGGACAAGGTTTTCCTTAAAGTTTCACCTTGGAGGAAAGTGCTTCGGTTTGGAAAGAAAGGCAAGCTTAGTCCTCATTTCATATGTCACACCCCATTTGCCCCCTAGTAGAATGAGCCTGTCTGTCTGTCTGTATGTGTAAGCATTCGCATGTGTTCGGCATTTCATAAGGGTATTTTAGTAAAATGTATATTCTTGGGGTTTTGTTAGTATGTGGGTGCATATATGGCATTAGTGTGTTAATTAATTGAGAAATAATTGTGAGCACTTGAGCATACCATATTAGGGTGTTTTAAGTTGGGACATGTTTGTGTACATTTGCTCATACCATTGTAGGGTGCATTTAAGTGAGATTACTTTGGGTGTGTGTAATGCATGTTAGTTTGGGTGTGAGTGGTTAGCTTCACCAATTAGAATTAGACACATACTTAGGGCAAAGAAAGGAAAAAGAAAAGGGAATGAAAGAAAGGAAATTCAGATTTACGTTTCTTTTTTTTCTTCTCATCACCCTCTTCTTCTTCTTCATTTTCCTTACTCTAAGCATTGTGGTGTGGATTCAAGTTGGAATTGGTGGAGTTAATCTCTCTTTGCATCTTTTGTTGGTAAGTCACTGCATTTCCTTATCTTTCTTTCCATTTACTTCATCTTCTTCTTCTTCCTTGAGCTTAGGTTTAACTTAGGGTTTTGCATGTTGGATATTTGTGTTTAGTTGAGGCTCCTCGCGATCCCAAAGGCAAGGAGGTTGCTGGGAGCAGTGGGACTAAGTGTTAGAAGCTTAGATTCCTGGTTTGGGAACAATTGATTGTGATTTGTGTGATTTTAAGTTACTGTAAATTTTCTAGGGTTCTTGTTCTTGAGAATTTTGAATGCTATTATTCTTGAATTGATTTAGTTGTTTAAATGTTGAATTGAGTTGTATAAATATTGCCTATATTGTTTGAGATGATTTCTGGAAGGTAAGAACAGGTTTTATTGGTTTTGAATTAAATTTGGATTGATTTTTGTGTTCTGGGAAAATCTGGAAATCGATTACTGTTGAAATTCCCTTTGTCGCGTGACTCGCCAAGAAGAGAGGCAAGTCACGAGACGTGACCTCAGGTCACGCCTCGTGACCTGCCAGCTTGAGGCCGGTCACGAGTTGTGGCTACCTACCACAGCTCGTGACCAGCTTAAATGAGGCCAGTCACGAGACGTGACTCCCCGTCACGCCTCATGACTAGCCTGAGAGAGAAGGCCAGTCACATGACCAGCTGAAGAAGAAGCCAATCACGGGACGTGACCCTCAGTCACGTCGCGTGACCGGCGAGACACGTTGCGTGATCTGCGAGATCACGCAACGTGATCTGCGAGGGACAAGCAAGTCACGAGGCGTGACCCTCGGTCACGTCGCGTGACCTGCCTGGTGAGGAGGCCAGTCACGCCTCGTGACCAGCCAACCTCGCCCGTTTCTCCGTTCAGCCCATTTTTCCGAAATTTTCAAGTTTTTAACTCAGAAATGAATTTGGTATTTCTTCTGAATGGACTCTACTGCTGTGTGATGCATGTCATACTTTTAAATGCTTCGATATGCGTAATACCATGATTTTTTCTGATGTTTGTACAAGATATTCTGTTATTTGATTTGAGTGACGCATAGCCTGCTAGAGTCAAGTAAGTGGATAGTTAGGCATGCCTAATAGAGTCTGTTAGCTGCAGCCCATAGTTCTGTTTGGACCCCGATCAGGTCCCCGTTTGGTTCCTCGCGAACCCTTTTCTGTATTGGATCTTGTTTAAGGTCCCTTTTGAAAATATCTGTGAAAGTTAAAGTATAATGGTTTAATCGATTCGTACCCGTAATGTACTGTCTGTAATCGGCTCGTACCCGGAAAGTACTGTCTGTACACTCGTTATCCACTACCTAGAGTCAGCAGGTGTTCTTTGAATGTTTATTTGAACTGCTCTGATCTGATTTGGCTATAAATGGATTATCTGAATGAGTATATCGATGTAATGTATATCGGATTATTTCTGAATGAATATGATTATGAAATACTGATTATATGGCTTTATTATATGAGCATGTTTATATGGATTGCGTTTTAGCCTTTGCATATTGTCTTTGTGAATGTGAATTGCCTTGACGACCATTGTGAATGGCCGTCCATTATTTATGTGTGTTTCCCCACTAAGCGTTTATCGCTTAGCACGGTGTTTTTACCCGTGCAGGTGTGGAAGGAGTTTGATTCGAGAGTCGCCATCATCAAGCCAACACAGGAAGTTTTTAGTGTAGGGCTCCTTTTGTATAGTTGATGATTCTTTTTGTATAGAACTCTCATGTATCAGCTTTCGGATTTGTAATTATATTTTGGTCATGTAATATTATTTTGTATCAGCTAGTTGATCAGATCATTATTGTAACAGTTTATTATAGTAATGCATGATCAGCTTTTGCTTTCTGCATGTAAAGTTTTTAATTATTCTGTATTTATGAATGTATGTTATGAATGAATGTATGTTTTTGCTTTGTTATTGTTTGGTGACACCTTGACTCATACGGCATCTCACTCCTTATCGGATGGGATCGCCTACGTATGGGAAGGGGGTGTTACAGTTTGTGGCATCAGAGCCTAGGTTTAGGCATTTCTGGGTGTTGTTGTGATTGTTCTGAGTTTCTTAGATGTGTATGTGTGTAACACCCCAAAACCACCCCAGTAGTTTGAGCTTGTCCATGTCCGTATGTGTATATTTTTTTATGTGTTGCATGTATATGTTAATTTGAATTATATATTTAATTTATGTGTATTAGTTGAGAAGAGGAATTAGACTAGTGTACAAGTGGGTGTATGGAAATAAAGTGTGAATTAGAGATAGCTTAGTGTGTGTAGTAGTGTATGGGAGTAGGGTGTATTATGGGACATGTGTCTTATGGGGAGGATGACATGTGGCAAAGTGGATAGGCTAGCATTTAATGGGTTTGGTGAGGAAAGAGAGAGAGAAAAAAAAAGCAGCCATTTTCCCTTGTTTCCCGTTCTTCTTCCCTCCTTCACGTTATTCCCTTCACTTCTTCTTCCTTCTCCTTTGTTCTTTCTTTTCTTGGCCCGATCTTGCTCCCTCTCCTTTCCCTTGAGTAGATTAAGTTGCTTGGCTTGTGATTTTTGAAGCTCAAAGGTGAGTAGAGGTTATGGATGTCTTGATTTCTTCTTCTTCCTCTTCTCTAGGTTTAAGTTTATATGTATTTGTTTATGGATTGTTTTAGAATTGATCTTGGTTATGGTGGGATTGTGGTTCAGAGGAGCCTCCTAGGCGGGCGAAAGGAAAAGAAATCGCTAGCGGGAGCGGAGCTCACGAATAGGAGCTAAGGAAAGAAGGTTTGGGAACGTTTGTTTTTTTATGTATATTTGTGATTTGGGTTGGATAATTGTGGTTTTGCTTTGATTGGGGTTATGAGTTGTGTTATTATGGCTTAAATTGAAATTAGCGTGATATATGATGTGAGAAAATGAATATTGTTGAAAGATTTGCAAGGGATTATGTGAATAGTTACAGTTAATGTTAAAATTGCTGTTTTGGGACTTCTTGGAATTTAGCATGTATTTGGCTTGATTTAATTAAGATAAATAGTGATAAAGCTGGGTTTTTAGTTATGTTATGAGTTGTGGATACTTGTGTTACTTAATTTTGGAGGTTTAGAATCAATTTTTGAAGTTTGAATGTGTTTAGTGTGAGATATCTGCAGATTTTGGGCGTAAGAGCTAAAAAACCCGTATCTGTCACGATCGCGACATTGTCGCGAGCGCGACAGAGCGCGGAGGTTTCAGCCCTCGCACCGGCGCGAGATGTGTCGCGCCAAAGAACTCGAAGGAGCTCTCTGTCGCAAGCGAGATAACTGTCGCGAGCGCGACAGAGTGTTCGCTCTCCGAGAGTGTGCAAGGCCCTATTCTGTCGCGAGCGTGACAGAGAGCAGCACCCACGCCCTCTCGCGACCATGAGGCCACTCGCGATCGCGAGATGAGACGGGGAAGTGTGTTTTGGCTTCTATCGCGAGCGCGACGGACGTGACTTCCAAACTTAATTTCTTCTCCTTTTTGCCTAATAACTTGATTTCTTTTGCATGCACTCTTTTATTTAAAGCCTTGAATAACTATTTAAATGAAGAATATGTATGTTAATTTGACAAGATTTCATATAACCTGCTAATGTTAGAAAGTGGATAGTTAGGCATGCCTAATAGAGTTATGTGTCGCTGCAGCTATGTGTATGATTTATGACCCTGATCAGGTCCCCCGATCGGATCCTCGCGATCCTTCTGTTTGAATCTTTCTTAAAATTCTATATGAAAACAATTTGGAACAAAAATAAAAAGAATGTTTTGATACCTTCGGGTATCTATGTGTTTATAATACGATACCGATACTCTCAAGTATCTATGCGTACTCGTTATCCACTCATTATGAATAAGCAGGTGCTAGTGTGTCTTTGTACAAGAATTTTTGGATTATGATATAAATATTGGGATTAATTATGTATGATTATATATCTATAATTGTATCATTCTAATGTGTTTTCTGTTGTCGTCACTGTGAGTGGCGGTTATGCATTTATGTTTCCCCACTAAGCGATTTCGCTTAGCACGGGTGTTTATCCGTGCAGGTGTGGAAGGTTTTGGTACGCATGGTCTGGGCATGTCGCATCGGGAAGGCCAACGCAACTAGAGATGGAAGTTTTATAGTCTAGGCTTTCCTTTCTTTTGTATCAGATATAATGTTTTGTTAGCCCTTCAGAACAGTGTATTTTGAGCTTTTGTATATTTGCTCTTTTTGTAATCGGATGTAAGATGTAATGACTTTCTTTTGTATATTAATGAAAGTATTCATTTTGTTCTGTATCACTCTTCTTTATTTCAAAAGTTTTAATTTATCCCTGAGATGTTTTTCTGTATGTGATGTTAGCGTGTTTGCACTAGTGGGATGTGACACTCCTATCTATCTTGGATTCTTCTCCCTCTAAACCAATAGGAGTATCCATGGTATAGGTTGGGGTGTGACATTAGGTGGTATCAGAGCTACTGGTTTAGATGTTACTGGGTTTCAGTGTGTTAGTAAGTCCGTTGGAGTTGTGTTGGCCTGATGCGCACTGCGTTTATGTTTTGTAGTTATGGAGTCCGTTCGTGGATCGCTTGAGGGGTCAGCGGAAAGTGCGAATCCCCAAGAGCAAGATCCCTCAGTTTCTGGTCCGACTCAATCTCCTAGGGGACGACCTGAGGTGCCTATGGGACCGTTAGAGACGATGCTTCAGAATATGACGAGGGTACTTGAAAGAGTAACAGCGCCAAGTGCCCCTATTGAGAAGTTAAGAAAGCATGGTGCAGAGGATTTCTTTGGTACTGGCATAGATGAATCTGATAAGGCAGAGATGTGGATAGAGAAGACATCCAGAGTACTTAGAGAGATAAGATGCCCACCGGAGCAAGAAGTAGAGTGTGCATTATCTTTGCTGCAAGGCTCTGCTTATGATTGGTGGAGATTGGTGACTAGTCAATCGCAGGTTCCTGAACCAATTACATGGGAATTCTTTGAGAGTGAGTTTCAGAATCGGTATGTGACCAAAGCATATAAGGATGCCAAGTGGGCGCAGTTTCTAACTCTCAAGCAAAGAACGATGTCTGTGGCCAATTATGAAAATGAGTTTAACAAGCTCAGTAAGTATGCGCTGTCAAGGGTTCTCACAGATGAGTTCAGATGTCAGCATTTTGAATCAGGCTTGAATGAGTCTTTGAAGGTGATGTTAATCTCTTTGATGTCGGCTCCTAATGTGAAGTATTATCAGTTGGTTCAAGCAGCCTTAAGGGCGGAGCGTTCCGAGAATATTCCGAGAGAGAAAGTTCAAAGAAGGAAATCTGTAAGAGGTGGCTCTTCTTCAGGCAAGAGGCCGAGAGAATCACAAGGAAACTTTGCTGATGAGTCTGTAGCTAGTCTGGCCCCTAGAGGGAGGAGACAGGGCCCTTCCAGGGGAGCAGGCACAGGTAGAGGAGATAGCACTCCCCGATGTACCCATTGTAACAAGCAACATTGGGGTGAGTGTCGATTGTTAACGGGAGGCTGTTTCAGATGTGGTTCTACGGACCATTTGCTTGCGAATTGTCCAAGTCGATATGGAGATCCTTCGGCACAGCAAGAAGGGAGCCGAGCTGGATCTAATGTACCCCAAGGAAGCCGTAATCGGGGTAGAGGAAGAAGTCGAGGTGGACGGCCTCGAGATCGAGAATCCTCAGAAACAGTGGATCGCCCTGTACCATCAGCTGGCAGGGCTTATGCTATGAAGGCCCGAGAGGAACAGAATGCTCCCGAAGTGATTATCGGTAAGTTCTCTTTGTTTGATTCTGAAGTTTATGCTTTGATTGACCCGGGCTCTACCCATTCCTATGTGTGTTCTGGTAAGTTGTGGGATAAATTGGGAAGTGAGGAGAAGATGGAATATGAGATTTGTGCATCCAGTCCGTTAGGTCAGAGTGTTTTGGTTAATCGGATGTGTCGGAAGTGTCCTTTAAAGATTCAGGGTACAGAGTTTGTCGTGGATCTGATCTGTTTGCCGTTTCATGAGTTTGATATTATTCTGGGGATGGATTGGTTGGACAAGCATCGAACGGTAGTGGATTGTCATAGGAAGGTGATGATTTTAAAGGATAAAGATCAAGTACCTGTTATTGTGAAGGGAATTGGAAGCAGTTCTCTGCATAACGTGGTATCAGCTATGAAAGCAAGAAGATTTATTAGGAAAGGATGTGAAGCGTTTTTGGCTTTAGTTTTGGATTCTCGGAGAGGACAAGTTAAAATTCAAGACATTCCTATTGTAAGAGATTTTATAGATGTCCTTCCGGAAGAATTACCGGGATTACCTCCCGAGAGAGAAGTTGAACTGTCAGTAGAGGTGGTCCCAGGGACAACTCCGATTTCTAAGGCTCCTTACCGAATGGCTCCAGTGGAATTGAAGGAATTGAAGAGTCAGTTACAAGAGTTGTTGGACAAAGGGTTTATCCGGCCTAGTGTGTCACCGTGGGGTGCCCCAGTGTTGTTTGTTAAGAAGAAAGATGGAACCCTACGGATGTGCATTGATTATCGACAGCTTAATAAAGTGACTATCAAGAATAAATATCCATTACCGAGGATTGAAGACCTTTTTAATCAGTTGAGAGGAGCTGGGGTATTCTCTAAGATAGATCTGAGATCAGGCTATTACCAGTTGGGGGTTAAAGAAGCAGATGTGGCGAAGACGGCTTTTCGGACACGTTATGGTCATTACGAATTTTTGGTGATGCCTTTTGGTTTGACCAACGCGCCTGCAGCCTTTATGGATCTGATGAACAGAGTTTTCCGACCGTATCTGGACAAGTTTGTTGTGGTATTTATTGATGACATTTTGGTGTACTCCAGAGACCGAAAAGAACATAAGGAACATCTTAGGTTGGTGTTGCAAATGTTAAGAGATCATCAACTGTATGCGAAACTCAGTAAGTGTGAATTTTGGTTGAAAGAAGTGGCTTTCCTTGGACATGTGGTGTCAGCAGAGGGTGTACGTGTTGATCCAAGTAAGATTGAAGCAATTGTCAATTGGATGCCTCCGAATAATGTACCTGAAGTGAGAAGTTTTCTGGGTTTAGCAGGGTATTATCGACGGTTTGTTCAGGGGTTTTCATTGTTAGCCTCTCCTTTGACCAAGCTACTTCGCAAGGATGTCAAGTTTGTCTGGACTGAAAAGTGTCAAGCAAGTTTTGATCGTTTAAATGAGTTATTGATTAAAGCTCCTGTGCTCACACAGCCGATTTTGGGTAAAGAGTACACTATGTACAGTGATGCTTCGGGAATTGGCTTAGGTTGTGTTCTGATGCAAGGGAACAAAGTTATAGCTTATGCATCGAGACAATTGAAGCCTCATGAGAAGAACTACCCGACTCACGATTTGGAGTTAGCAGCGGTAGTGTTTGCGCTTAAAGTATGGCGGCACTACTTATATGGGGAGACATGCAGGATTTTTACCGATCACAAGAGTCTCAAGTATTTGTTAACACAGAAGGAGTTGAATTTGAGGCAGCGGAGATGGTTAGAGTTATTCAAGGATTATGATTGTATTATTGATTACCATCCGGGTAAAGCGAATGTAGTGGCTGATGCTCTCAGTAGGAAGTCTATGTCTGCGTTGCTGACCAGCCGAAGCAGATGGAGATTTGATTCTGAAGGTGCTCTGATTGCTCGACTTAAAGTTAAGCCAAGTTTGAGATCAGAAATTGCAAAGGCCCAGTTAGATGATCATGTGTTACAGCGTGTTTGGTAAGCAGTGAAAGAGGGCAAGCGGTCTGAATACTTGATAGACAGTGAAGGAGTGCTTAGGCACGGTAATCGGTTATGTGTGCCTAATGTGGGTGAGTTAAGAAAGAAATTGTTGCAAGAAGCTCACTCATCAGTCTTTACTATGCATCCTAGAGGGGACAAGATGTATCAAGATCTGAAGTAGTTTTACTGGTGGCCAGGTATGAAAAGAGATATAAAAGAATTTGTTGCAAGATGTCTTACCTGTCAGCAAGTGAAAACCGAGCATCAAGTGCCATCGGGATTGCTTCATCCCTTACCCATTCCTCAATGGAAATGGGATGACATCACAATGGATTTTGTATCTGGTTTGCCTATGACTCAGCGTAAGCATAATTCAGTGTGGGTTATAGTGGATCGATTGTCGAAGTCTGCGCATTTTCTGCCGGTACGGGTGGATTATTCGATGGACAAGTTAGCGGAACTTTATGTGAATGAAATAGTCCGATTGCATGGAATTCCGTTATCCATTGTATCAGATAGAGATCCTCGTTTTACATCAAAGTTTTGGAAAGAACTTCAGGTGGCTTTGGGAACTCGGTTAAATTTCAGTACTGCTTTCCACCCGCAGACCGATGGCCAATCAGAGAGGGTTATTCAGGTTTTGGAAGATATGCTCCGAGGTTGTGCATTGGAGTTCTCAGGAAGCTGGGATCGGTACGTGTTTTTGATGGAATTCGCGTATAATAACAGCTACCAAGTGAGTATTGGTATGGCCCCTTATGAAGCATTGTATGGACGGAAGTGTAGAATGCCAATATGTTGGACGGAGTTGTCAGAAAAAGCTATGATAGGTCCAGATATAGTGCGGGATACCGAAGAGAAAGTGAGGGTTGTGCGACAGAACTTAAAAGCAACCAAGGACCGACAACGCTCTTATGCTAATCTGAAGCGCAGAAATATTCAGTATGAAGTAGGTGATAAGGTTTTCTTGAAAGTGTCACCGTGGCGAAAGGTTCTCCGTTTTTGAAAGAAAGGCAAATTAAGTCCACGCTTTATTGGACCATATGAGATCCTAAGGAAAGTAGGTCCAGTAGCGTATCAATTAGCTTTGCCTATGGAATTAGCTAGATTACATGATGTTTGTCATGTGTCTATGCTTCGGAGATATCGGTCAGACCCTTCACATGTGTTATCAGTGCAAGATATCCGTGTTCAGCCAGATTGTTCGTTTGATGAAGAACCGAAAAGTATTTTGGATAAGGAAATCAGACAGCTCCGGAATAAGCAGATACCTTTGGTTAAGGTTTTGTGGCAACATCACGGTATTGAAGAAGCTACTTGGGAGCCAGAGGAAGCTATGAGATTGCAATACCCTCAGTTGTTTGAAACAGGTAAGAATTTCGAGGACGAAATTCTGTTAAGTGGGGGAGTATTGTAACACCCCAAAACCACCCCAGTAGTTTGAGCTTGTCCGTGTCCGTATGTGTATATTTTTTTATGTGTTGCATGTATATGTTAATTTGAA
Organism: Excoecaria cochinchinensis; assembly: GCA_947683425.1. Taxonomy (NCBI): domain Eukaryota; kingdom Viridiplantae; phylum Streptophyta; class Magnoliopsida; order Malpighiales; family Euphorbiaceae; genus Excoecaria; species Excoecaria cochinchinensis. The sequence goes on along the minus strand of CANTUQ010000076.1, from coordinate 6,695,501 downwards.
TTATATATTTAATTTATGTGTATTAGTTGAGAAGAGGAATTAGACTAGTGTACAAGTGGGTGTATGGAAATAAAGTGTGAATTAGAGATAGCTTAGTGTGTGTAGTAGTGTATGGGAGTAGGGTGTATTATGGGACATGTGTCTTATGGGGAGGATGACATGTGGCAAAGTGGATAGGCTAGCATTTAATGGGTTTGGTGAGGAAAGAGAGAGAAAAAAAAAGCAGCCATTTTCCCTTGTTTCCCGTTCTTCTTCCCTCCTTCACGTTATTCCCTTCACTTTTTCTTCCTTCTCCTTTGTTCTTTCTTTTCTTGGCCCGATCTTGCTCCCTCTCCTTTCCCTTGAGTAGATTAAGTTGCTTGGCTTGTGATTTTTGAAGCTCAAAGGTGAGTAGAGGTTATGGATGTCTTGATTTCTTCTTCTTCCTCTTCTCTAGGTTTAAGTTTATATGTATTTGTTTATGGATTGATTTAGAATTGATCTTGGTTATGGTGGGATTGTGGTTCAGAGGAGCCTCCTAGGCGGGCAAAAGGAAAAGAAATCGCTAGCGGGAGCGGAGCTCATGAATAGGAGCTAAGGAAAGAAGGTTTGGGAACGTTTGTTTTTTTATTTATATTTGTGATTTGGGTTGGATAATTGTGGTTTTGCTTTGATTGGGGTTATGAGTTGTGTTATTATGGCTTAAATTGAAATTAGCATGATATGTGATGTGAGAAAATAAATATTGTTGAAAGATTTGCAAGGGATTATGTGAATAGTTACAGTTAATGTTAAAATTGTTGTTTTGGGACTTCTTGGAATTTACCATGTATTTGGCTTGATTTCATTAAGATAAATAGTGATAAAGCTGGGTTTTTAGTTATGTTATGAGTTGTGGATACTTGTGTTACTTAATTTTGGAGGTTTAGAATCAATTTTGGAAGTTTGAATGTGTTTAGTGTGAGATTTCTGCAGATTTTGGGCGTAAGAGCTGAAAAACCCGTATCTGTCGCGATCGTGACACTGTCGCGAGCGCGACAGAGCGTGGAGGTTTCAGCCCTCCCGCCGACGCGAGAGGTGTCGCGCTAAAGAACTCGAAGGAGCTCTCTGTCGCGAGCGCGATAACTGTCGCGAGCGCAACAGAGTGTTCGCTCTCCGAGAGTGTGCAAGGCCCTATTCTGTCGCGAGTGCGACAACCCTTGCGAGCGCGACAGAGAGCAGTACCCACGCCCTCTCGCGACCACGAGGCCACTCGCGATCGCGAGATGAGACGGGGAAGTGTGTTTTGGCTTCTGTCGCGAGCGCGACGGTTGTCACGAGCGCGACAGACGTGACTTCCAAACTTGATTTCTTCTCCTTTTTGCCTAATAACTTGATTTCTTTTGCATGCACTCTTTTATTTAAAGCCTTGAATAACTATTTAAATGAAGATTATGTATGTTAATTTGACAAGATTTCATATAACCTGCTAATGTCAGAAAGTGGATAGTTAGGCATGCCTAATAAAGTTATGTGTCGCTGCAGCTATGTGTATGATTTTGGACCCTGATCAGGTCCCCTGATCGGATCCTCGCGATCCTTCTGTTTGAATCTTTCTTAAAATTCTATATGAAAACAATTTGGAACAAAAATAAAAAGAATGTTTTGATACCTTCGGGTATCTATGTGTTTATAATACGATACCGATACTCTCAAGTATCTATGTGTACTCGTTATCCACTCATTATGATTAAGCAGGTGCTAGTGTGTCTTTGTACAAGAATTTTTGGATTATGATATAAATATTGGGATTAATTATGTATGATTATATATCTATAATTGTATCATTCTCATGTGTTTTCTGTTGTCGTCACTGTGAGTGGCGGTTATGCATTTGTGTTTCCCCACTAAGCGATTTCGCTTAGCACGGGTGTTTATCCGTGCAGGTGTGGAAGGTTTTGGTACGCATGGTCTGGGCGTGTCGCATCGGGAAGGCCAACGCAACTAGAGATCGAAGTTTTATAGTCTAGGCTTTCCTTTCTTTTGTATCAGATATAATGTTTTGTTAGCCCTTCAGAACAGTGTATTTTGAGCTTTTGTATATTTGCTCTTTTTGTAATCGGATGTAAGATGTAAAGACTTTCTTTTGTATATTAATGAAAGTATTCATTTTGTTCTGTATCACTCTTCTTTATTTCAAAAGTTTTAATTTATCCCTGAGATGTTTTTCTGTATGTGATGTTAGCGTGTTTGCACTAGTGGGATGTGACACTCCTATCTATCTTGGATTCTTCTCCCTCTAAACCAATAGGAGTATCCATGGTATAGGTTGGGGTGTGACAATGTGTCTAGATCTGTGTTGGCTGATGCGGTTATTTCTTGTTTGCTTAGATGGCTTCTAATTCTGTCCGTGGATCACTTGAGGAATCCGCCGAGAGTGTGAATCCTCCAGCTGTGGATCCGTCTGTGTCACACCCCATAAGTGGCCTATTTGGAAATCAGTGATTTTAATTGGTCAAATTAGGGCAATTTGGTATTTTATTAGAGGTAAGAGGATTAAATTGCAAGAATCTAATTTAGGTAATTAGATTACAGACTTTTAGGTAGTGAGTAAAAGGTAATTTGACATGGATTATTTTGTTAAAAGAGGATTTAGTGAATGGTGTAATCGTGCATGTGTCCCAGGTGGAATGTGTGTGTGCACGTGGTGAGGGAAAAGGGAAGAATGAGAAAAACTCAGTTGGCTAGAAACAAAGGACAGAAAAGTTTTCTCTCTTCTTGCTCTCTCTCTCTCTCACGTAAAAACCACATTCTGCTGTTCTTTCTTTTGCATGTGGGTATCCCTCAGTTTTGAGCTTAGGTTGTGAGCTTTAAAGGGATTTCCAGAGGTAAGTGGTTATTGGTTTTCGTGTGGTTCTTATTTCTCATTTGGGTTTATAGAGATTTCATTCTTGGGTTTTGATTGTGGTTTCATCTGTTTGCAAGCTTCTGTGGATAAAAGAAAAGAGAAGGGAAAAGATAAAGTGGTGGATTGAGAGTTCAGTGGACATTTTGAGCTTCATTTCCAGGTTTGGGAGTGTGTCTGTCTTTCCTCATTCTGGATTCGGTTTGCAGTTCTGTTGCTAATGTGTTAATGTGTGTTTGTATATTGAAATGCATGAGATATGTAATGATGTATACATGATATTAGTAGAAAGGAATCGATGAGGTATATGCAAATGAGTTAGTTAAACGTGTATATGAATGTGAAATTCTGGGTGGTGACTCTCTGTTTATTTACGATTGTATGAGAATGTGAAAAATATGAGTGTAATTGCTGTAAATGTGCTCAGAAGACCTAAAGGTACGTGTTTGCATATTTATTGCATGAAAAATGGATTTAAACAAATTGGGACTTGGAGTTTTGGTGTACTCTGTTTTTACGTTTTCTGGGTTTTTACGATTTCTGGAAAAAAATTTGGAAGAGTTTGGAGAAGGAGAAGCATTTGTGAGAGAAAGTTCACGTGACGTGATGGTACATCACGCCGTGACCTCCCTCTGTGGGAAGTCACGTGGCGTGATGAAGCATCACGCCGTGACCTTCCTCCCTTTGGGAAGTCGCGACGTGATGGAGCATCACGCCTCGCGACCTCTCGCCTGTCTTCCCTGCGTGTCACAAGAACTCGTCTCGTGTCCTCTCTCCCTCTCCTCACAGGCGTCACGAGACGTGACTGATGGTCACGCCGTGACCGCCTGTTCTTGCTTGCTCTTTTGCTTGACACTCGCGTGAAGCTGTGTCACGAGACGTGACTGGAGGTCACGACGTGACCAGTCTTCCTTCAGCTGCCTGTTTTCTTAAAAGCAAGGTTTAAAACTTCTGATTTCAAAGGTTTTATACTGCATGGCAACTAATTAGTTTAAAAATCTGGTTTGTATTTAATAATTGAATAATATTGGGTTTTAAATTCTTGATTAATAATTAATGTACATGATTTACACATTTTATAATTTATTTAACATGGATTAATTCAATGTGAGCTATATGTTCTTTTTACCTTCAGTATTGATATTTATATGTTTAAATGTTCTGAAATTTGATCTATATACATGTGTACATGAATTATAACCTAGTATTAAATGCAATCCACATGATATAATATATGAAATATTGAGTTGTATCATTTAAGCCTGAATAAGTCATAGTAGTGGATAAGTAAGCGCTTACTTAGGTCAGAATGTGTGTGCAGCTGCTATATGATAAAATGATATATGCGGGTCCGTTTGGATTCTTGTTTCGACCATGTTTGGTCTATATGGAAATAAAGCGAGACCTCGGTCTCTATATGAAAATTATATGTTCGAGACTCATGTCTCTATATGCTTGGGATACTGTGTTCTATCAGTATCCAAATGACCGTATACACTTCTTAGGTTTATACCAGACTAATCAGGCTACATGTTTATATGTGATATATATGTTGAGATGTTATTGACATGATTAAAAGTATATGTTGCACATGAATTCTTGTATATCCTGTATCGGTGTAATCAGAGAAGTATGTTTGTATTTGTTAATTGCTTATATTGTAAATATCATAAAGGTGATGAGATACTATATTGTATATGTATATTGTTATTTTGTTTTGTTCCTCCCCACTAAGCGTTATCGCTTAGCACGGGCTCTTTTCCCGTGCAGGTGGCGAGTTTGGATAGGAGTCAGATATCTGCAGGTCGGCCACTAGGAGTCTTTTTGGATGAAGTTGTTATATTCTTGATGTCTTCCGCTGTAGTTTTGTATATGGCTTGTGTATAGCAAAGTAAATCTTTTGTAAAGGAACAAGTAATATTTTTTGTAAATGTATTTGCTTACGAGCCTCTTTTTGTATAAGTTATATTGATATATGTTATATGTAAAAAGGATTTACTATTAAAAGATTAAAAGTTTCTTTACATTTCATTTGGTTTCTGTTTATATATGTATATCTGAATTTGTATATGTGTTCGCCCGCGTGGCACTCCGGTATCCTTCCAACGGGGATGGCGGGGTGTTACAGCTTGGTATCAGAGCCCAGGTTTGGTGGTTCTGGGTTATGTTGTGATTGTTTGAGTATAGAGTTGAGTCTATGCATGAGAGTCAGTTTTGTATAGTGGCCTAATGCAGATGTCTTGTTTTGTGTAGTGTTTGTATGGAGTCGGATCCAAGTGAGTATATGGGCGACACCATGAGTAGTGCCAATGTGAGTCGTGGAGGGAATCCAGTTAGAAGAGATGATCTAGTTAGACAGGATAGACATGAGCGGGAACCTGCACCAGCTGAGGGTGCAAATAGAGGTGTTGCTTTTGATCCAGCGTTAGTTCAGGGGTTATTGCAAGTGGTTGATAGGTTGACTGCACCTAAGGCTCCAACTGAGTTGTTAAGAAAGAGAGGAGCAGAAGACTTTCATGGGACTGCCTTAGATGAATCCGATGTGGCTGAGTTTTGGCTCAAGAGAGTAGGTAGAATTTTGCAAGAGATTAGGTGTCCTGCAGATCAGAGAGCTTCTTGTGCAATATCGTTGCTCCAAGGACCAGCATATGATTGGTGGGAACTTGTGATGAGGAATCCTCAGCAACCAGCTGAGCTGACATGGGATTATTTCAAGCAAGAGTTTGAGCAAAAGTATATAACAAAGGCATACCAAGAAGCGAAATGGAGAGAGTTCATTAGTTTGAAGGAACGGGGCATGACTGTCAGTGAGTATGATAAGGAGTTCAACCGGTTAAGTAAGTATGTGCCTGAGCAGTTGTTGACAGATGAGTTCAGGTGTATGCACTTTTTAGAGGGATTGCGTGAGGTATTCAGAGGCCCTTTGTCTGCGATGATTGTCTTGCAGCCAGTTGGGTATTATCAGCTTGTGGCTACAGCGATGAAGTTAGAAGAATCTGAGATGGTAAAGCAGAAGATGGCACAGAAGAGGAGAGCACCAGAAGGGGGAGTTGCAAGTAATAAGAAAGCAAAGGGTACTCCAGTTGAGCAAGGAATTAGAGGGTCAGTTCAGGTGCCTTCAGAAGTTGGAAGTGTGGCACCGCATGCTAGCAAAGGAAATCGAGCACCAGAATGTGAGCATTGTCATAGGTACCATTGGGGTACATGTCGCAAGATCACCGGAGCCTGTTTTAAGTGTGGGAGTATGGAGCATCGGTTTGCTTTTTGCCCTAATCGATGAGAAGACCAGAATCAGCAAGAGAGCAGAAGATCCAATGTCATCCAAAGCAATCGCGAGGGAAGTAGAGCTCCGAGAGCACCATCAGAGACAGTGCAGCGACCTGGTGCTACAGAGGATCATAGTCAGTATAGAGGTTATGCTATGATTGCTAGAGATGCGACTGTTGCAGCGGGTCCTTCGGGTAAGTGTTTCTATGTTAAGTTTTGTTTCGTTTGGTTTTGGTATTTGAGATGTGTTTGGATAAGCAAGGAAATTTCGAGGACGAAATTTTCTTAAGGAGGGGAGAGTTGTCACACCCCATAAGTGGCCTATTTGGAAATCAGTGATTTTAATTGGTCAAATTAGGGCAATTTGGTATTTTATTAGAGGTAAGAGGATTAAATTGCAAGAATCTAATTTAGGTAATTAGATTACAGACTTTTAGGTAGTGAGTAAAAGGTAATTTGACATGGATTATTTTGTTAAAAGAGGATTTAGTGAATGGTGTAATCGTGCATGTGTGCCAGGTGGAATGTGTGTGTGCACGTGGTGAGGGAAAAGGGAAGATGAGAAAAACTCAGTTGGCTGGAAACAAAGGACTAAAAAGTTTTCTCTCTTCTTGCTCTCTCTCTCTCTCACGTAAAAACCACATTCTGCTGTTCTTTCTTTTGCATGTGGGTATCCCTCAGTTTTGAGCTTAGGTTGTGAGCTTTAAAGGGATTTCCAGAGGTAAGTGGTTATTGGTTTTCGTGTGGTTCTTATTTCTCATTTGGGTTTATAGAGATTTCATTCTTGGGTTTTGATTGTGGTTTCATCTGTTTGCAAGCTTCTGTGGATAAAAGAAAAGAGAAGGGAAAAGATAAAGTGGTGGATTGAGAGTTCAGTGGACATTTTGAGCTTCATTTCCAGGTTTGGGAGTGTGTCTGTCTTTCCTCATTCTGGATTCGGTTTGCAGTTCTGTTGCTAATGTGTTAATGTGTGTTTGTATATTGAAATGCATGAGATATGTAATGATGTATACATGATATTAGTAGAAAGGAATCGATGAGGTATATGCAAATGAGTTAGTTAAACGTGTATATGAATGTGAAATTCTGGGTGGTGACTCTCTGTTTATTTACGATTGTATGAGAATGTGAAAAATATGAGTGTAATTGCTGTAAATGTGCTCAGAAGACCTAAAGGTACGTGTTTGCATATTTATTGCATGAAAAATGGATTTAAACAAATTGGGACTTGGAGTTTTGGTGTACTCTGTTTTTACGTTTTCTGGGTTTTTACGATTTCTGGAAAAAAAATTGGAAGAGTTTGGAGAAGGAGAAGCATTTATGAGAGAAAGATCACGTGACACGATGGTACATCACGCCGTGACCTCCCTCTGTGGGAAGTCACGTGGCGTGATGAAGCATCACGCCGTGACCTTCCTCCCTTTGGGAAGTCGCGACGTGATGGAGCATCACGCCTCGCGACCTCTCGCCTGTCTTCCCTGCGTGTCACAAGAACTCGTCTCGTGTCCTCTCTCCCTCTCCTCACAGGCATCACGAGACGTGACTGATGGTCACGCCGTGACCGCATGTTCTTGCTTGCTCTTTTGCTTGACACTCGCGTGAAGCTGTGTCACGAGACGTGACTGGAGGTCACGACGTGACCAGTCTTCCTTCAGCTGCCTGTTTTCTTAAAAGCAAGGTTTAAAACTTCTGATTTCAAAGGTTTTATACTGCATGGCAACTAATTAGTTTAAAAATCTGGTTTGTATTTAATAATTGAATAATATTGGGTTTTAAATTCTTGATTAATAATTAATGTACATGATTTACACATTTTATAATTTATTTAACATGGATTAATTCAATGTGAGCTATATGTTCTTTTTACCTTCAGTATTGATATTTATATGTTTAAATGTTCTGAAATTTGATCTATATACATGTGTACATGAATTATAACCTAGTATTAAATGCAATCCACATGATATAATATATGAATTATTGAGTTGTATCATTTAAGCCTGAATAAGTCATAGTAGTGGATAAGTAAGCGCTTACTTAGGTCAGAGTGTGTGTGCAGCTGCTATATGATAAAATGATATATGCGGGTCCGTTTGGATTCTTGTTTCGACCATGTTTGGTCTATATGGAAATAAAGCGAGACCTCGGTCTCTATATGAAAATTATATGTTCGAGACTCATGTCTCTATATGCTTGGGATACTGTGTTCTATCAGTATCCAAATAACCGTATCCACTTCTTTGGTTTATACCAGACTAATCAGGCTACATGTTTATATGTGATATATATGTTGAGATGTTATTGACATGATTAAAATATGTTGAGATGTTATTGACATGATTAAAAGTATATGTTGCACATGAATTCTTGTATATCCTGTATCGGTGTAATCAGAGAAGTATGTTTGTATTTGTTAATTGCTTATATTGTAAATATCATAAAGGTGATGAGATACTATATTGTATATGTATATTGTTATTTTGTTTTGTTCCTCCCCACTAAGCGTTATCGCTTAGCACGGGCTCTTTTCCCGTGCAGGTGGCGAGTTTGGATAGGAGTCAGATATCTGCAGGTCGGCCACTAGGAGTCTTTTTGGATGAAGTTGTTATATTCTTGATGTCTTCCGCTGTAGTTTTGTATATGGCTTGTGTATAGCAAAGTAAATCTTTTGTAAAGGAACAAGTAATATTTTTTGTAAATTTATTTGCTTACGAGCCTCTTTTTGTATAAGTTATATTGATATATGTTATATGTAAAAAGGATTTACTATTAAAAGATTAAAAGTTTCTTTACAATTCATTTGGTTTCTGTTTATATATGTATATCTGAATTTGTATATGTGTTCGCCCGCGTGGCACTCCGGTATCCTTCCAACGGGGATGGCGGGGTGTTACAGCTTGGTATCAGAGCCCAGGTTTGGTGGTTCTGGGTTATGTTGTGATTGTTTGAGTATAGAGTTGAGTCTATGCATGAGAGTCAGTTTTGTATAGTGGCCTAATGCAGATGTCTTGTTTTGTGCAGTGTTTGTATGGAGTCGGATCCAAGTGAGTATATGGACGACACCATGAGTAGTGCCAATGTGAGTCGTGGAGGGAATCCAGTTAGAAGAGATGATCCAGTTAGACAGGATAGACATGAGCGGGAACCTGCACCAGCTGAGGGTGCAAATAGAGGTGTTGCTTTTGATCCAGCGTTAGTTCAGGGGTTATTGCAAGTGGTTGATAGGTTGACTGCACCTAAGGCTCCAACTGAGTTGTTAAGAAAGAGAGGAGCAGAAGACTTTCATGGGACTGCCTTAGATGAATCCGATGTGGCTGAGTTTTGGCTCAAGAGAGTAGGTAGAATTTTGCAAGAGATTAGGTGTCCTGCAGATCAGAGAGCTTCTTGTGCAATATCGTTGCTCCAAGGACCAGCATATGATTGGTGGGAACTTGTGATGAGGAATCCTCAGCGACCAACTGAGCTGACATGGGATTATTTCAAGCAAGAGTTTGAGCAAAAGTATATAACAAAGGCATACCAAGAAGCGAAATGGAGAGAGTTCATTAGTTTGAAGCAACGGGGCATGACTGTCAGTGAGTATGATAAGGAGTTCAACCGGTTAAGTAAGTATGTGCCTGAGCAGTTGTTGACAGATGAGTTTAGGTGTAGGCACTTTTTAGAGGGATTGCGTGAGGTATTCAGAGGCCCTTTGTCTGCGATGATTGTCTTGCAACCAGTTGGGTATTATCAGCTTGTGGCTGCAGCGATGAAGTTAGAAGAATCTGAGATGGTAAAGCAGAAGATGGCACAGAAGAGGAGAGCACCAGAAGGGGGAGTTGCAAGTAATAAAAAAGCAAAGGGTACTCCAGTTGAGCAAGGAATTAGAGGTGCGGGTGTTTTCTTCAAGATTTGTTTGATCAGCTTCGAGGTGCGGGTGTTTTCTCCAAGATAGATCTTTGATCAGGGTACTACCAGCTTCGAGTTCAGGATGCGGATGTGGTTAAGACTGCATTTCGGACTAGGTATGGCCACTATGAGTTCCTTGTAATGCCGTTTGGTTTGACTAATGCTCCAGCGGCTTTTATGGATCTGATGAATCGTGTGTTTAGGCCATACTTAGATCGATTTGTAGTAGTGTTCATTGATGACATCTTGGTGTATTCCAAGGATGAGAGTGAGCATGAGGAGCATCTCCGATTAGTTCTACAGATGTTGAGAGAGCATCAGTTGTTTGCTAAGCTTAGCAAGTGTGATTTCTGGCTTCGAGAAGTGTCATTCTTGGGTCACATTGTTTCAGCTAGAGGTATTCAGGTAGATCCAGCCAAGATTGAGGCGATAGTTGATTGGAAAGCGCCTAGAAATGTTCAGGAAGTGAGGAGTTTCCTTGGTTTAGCAGGTTACTACCGTCGCTTTCTTAAAGGATTTTCTGTGATTGCTGCTCCGATGACTAGATTGTTGAGGAAAGGAGTTAGATTTGAGTGGTCAGACAGGTGTCAGTCTTGTTTTGATCGGTTAAAGCAGTTGCTTGTTGAGGCTCCTATTCTTACTCAACCCATTTCGAGTAAGGAGTTTGTCATTTATAGTGATGCTTCGGGTGTTGGTCTTGGATGTGTGCTAATGCAGTAAGGAAAAGTAGTGGCTTATGCTTCTCGACAGTTGAAGCCACATGAGAGGAACTATCCGACACATGATCTTGAGTTGGCAGCCGTGATCTTTGCTTTGAAGATTTGGCGTCATTATCTGTATGGGGAAAAGTGTAGGATCTTTTCGGACCACAAAAGCTTGAAGTACTTCCTTTCACAGAGAGAGTTGAACATGAGACAGCGACGTTGGCTTGAGTTATTTAAGGACTACGACTGCATTGTGGATTACCATCCTGGTAAGGCTAATGTAGTCGCCGATGCTTTGAGTCGGAAATCAGTTTCAGCCTTGTTCTTCAGGCGATTCAGATGGAGATTTGGTTCTGATGGAGATTTGCTTGCTCAGTTGCGTGTGAAGCCTACCTTGAGACAGAGGATTGTGGATGCTCAGAGAGATGATCAGAGGCTTCAGCAGATTGTGCATGAGGTTAGATCGGGTAAGCAGTCAGAGTTCTCAGTTCATAATGAGGTACTAATGTTCAGAGATCGCCTGTGTGTGCCAGAATCTGAGGATTTGAGGAGACAGCTTATGAGTGAGGCGCATAGTACAGTCTTTACTATGCATCCGGGCAGTGAGAAGATGTATTGAGACATGAAGCAATTCTTTTGGTGGTCCGGTATGAAGAGAGACATTGTGGATTTTGTTTCCAAGTGCTTGACTTGTCAGCAGGTAAAGGCCGAGCATCAGGTACCTTCGGGTTTGCTTACGCCTTTATCCATTCCTGAGTGGAAATGGAATGATATCGCCATGGACTTTGTTTCTGGTTTGCCTTTGACTCAGAGGAAACATGATTCAGTTTGGGTTATAGTGGATCGGCTTACGAAGTCAGCTCACTTTCTACCAGTTAGAGTAGACTACTCTATGGACAGATTGGCCAGTATCTATGTGGATGAGATAGTTCGGTTGCATGGTGTGCCTTTATCCATAGTGTCAGATCGAGATCCGAGGTTTACTTCCAAGTTTTGGAAGGAGTTGCAGAGAGCTTTGGGCACTAGATTGAACTTCAGTACAGCGTTTCATCCTCAGACCGATGGTCAGTCAGAGCGAGTCATTCAGATTCTGGAGGATATGATGAGGGATTGTGCTTTGGACTTTCCGGGTAGTTGGGACAGATATGTATCGTTGATGGAATTTGCCTACAACAACAGTTTTCAGTCGAGCATCGGTATGGCACCATATGAGGCTTTGTATGGTCGTCAGTGTAGGACTCCGGTTTGTTGGACCGAGCTATCCGAGAGATCAGTGATTGGACCAGACTTGGTTAGAGATACTGAAGAGAAGATCAGAGTAGTGCAGCGGAATTTGAAGGCAGCAAAGGATCGACAAAAGTCTTATGCCAATTTGAAAAGGAAAGATGTGCATTTTGAGATCGGGGAGAAGGTTTTCCTTAAGGTTTCACCTTGGAGGAAAGTGCTTCGGTTTGGCAAGAAAGGCAAGCTTAGTCCTCGTTTCATTGGACCTTATGAGATTTTGGCTAAGGTAGGACCTGTAGCCTATAGATTGGCGCTACCGATGGAGTTAGCAAAGTTGCACGATGTATTCCATGTTTCGATGCTTCGTCGGTACAGATCAGATCCTTCACATGTTCTGTCAGTTCAGGAAATCCAGGTTCAGCCGTACTTCTCTTATGATGAGGAACCGCGAGCTATTCTAGCCCGAGAGGTGAGGCAGTTGAGAAATAAGCAGATTCCTTTAGTTAAAGTATTGTGGATCCATCATGGAGTCGAAGAAGCGACTTGGGAACCAGAGGATTCGATGAGAGCTCAGTATCCGCAGTTATTCAGTTCAGGTGAGAATTTCGAGGACGAAATTCTTATTTAGTAGGGGAGAGTTGTCACACCCCATTTGCCCCCTAGTAGAATGAGCATGTCTGCCTTTCTGTATCTGTAAGCATTCGCATGTGTTCGGCATTTCATAAGGGTATTTTAGTAAAATGTATGTTCTTGGGGTTTTGTTAGTATGTGGGTGCATATATGGCATTAGTGTGTTAATTAATTGAGAAATAATTGTGAGCACTTGAGCATACCATATTAGGGTGTTTTAAGTTGGGACATGTTTCTGTACATTTGCTCATACCATTGTAGGGTGCATTTAAGTGAGATTACTTTGGGTGTGTGTAATGCATGTTAGTTTGGGTGTGAGTGGTTAGCTTCACCAATTAGAATTAGGCACATACTTAGGGCAAAGAAAGGAAAAAGAAAAGGGAATGAAAGAAAGGAAATTCAGATTTACGTTTCTTTCTTTTCTTCTCATCACCCTCTTCTTCTTCTTCATTTTCCTTACTCTAAGCATTGTGGTGTGGATTCAAGTTGGAATTGGTGGAGTTAATCTCTCTTTGCATCTTTTGTTGGTAAGTCACTGCATTTCCTTAACTTTCTTTCCATTTACTTCATCTTCTTCTTCTTCCTTGAGCTTAGGTTTAACTTAGGGTTTTGCATGTTGGATATTTGTGTTTAGTTGAGGCTCCTCGCGATCCCAAAGGCAAGGAGGTTGTGAACAATTGATTGTGATTTGTGTGATTTTAAGTTACTGTAAATTTTCTAGGGTTCTTGTTCTTGAGAAGTTTGAATGCTATTATTCTTGAATTGATTTAGTTGTTTAAATGTTGAATTGAGTTGTATAAATATTGCCTATATTGTTTGAGATGATTTCTGGAAGGTAAGAACAGGTTTTATTGGTTTTGAATCAAATTTGGATTGATTTTTGTGTTCTGGGAAAATCTGGAAATCGATTACTGTTGAAATTCCCTTTGTCGCGTGACTCGCCAAGAAGAGAGGCAAGTCACGAGACATGACCTGCCAGCTTGAGGCCGGTCACGAGTTGTGGCTGCCTGCCACAGCTCGTGACCAGCTTAAATGAGGCCAGTCACGAGACGTGACTCCCCGTCACGCCTCATGACTAGCCTGAGAGAGAAGGCCAGTCGCATGACCCGCTGAAGAAGAAGCCAATCACCGGACGTGACCCTCAGTCACGTCGCGTGACCGGCGAGAGACGTTGCGTGATCTGCGAGATCACGCAACGTGATCTGCGAGGGACAAGCAAGTCACGAGGCGTGACCCTCGGTCACGTCGCGTGACCTGCCTGGTGAGGAGGCCAGTCACGCTTCGTGACCAGCCAACCTCGCCCGTTTCTCCGTTCAACCCGTTTTTCCAAAATTTCCCAGTTTTTAACTCAGGAATGAATTTGGTATTTCTTCTGAATGGACTCTACTGCTGTGTGATGCATGTCATACTTTTAAATGCTTCGATATGCGTAATACCATGATTTTTTCTGATGTTTGTACAAGATATTCTGTTATTTGATTTGAGTGACGCATAGCCTGCTAGAGTCAAGTAAGTGGATAGTTAGGCATGCCTAATAGAGTCTGTTAGCTGCAGGCCATAGTTCTGTTTGGACCCCGATCAGGTCCCCGTTTGGTTCCTCGCGAACCCTTTTCTGTATTGGATCTTGTTTAAGGTCCCTTTTGAAAATATCTGTGAAAGTTAAAGTATAATGGTTTAATCGATTCGTACCCGTAATGTACTGTCTGTAATCGGCTCGTACCCGGAAAGTACTGTCTGTACACTCGTTATCCACTACCTAGAGTCAGCAGGTGTTCTTTGAATGTTTATTTGAACTGCTCTGATCTGATTTGGCTATAAATGGATTATCTGAATGAGTATATCGATGTAATGTATATCGGATTATTTCTGAATGAATATGATTATGAAATACTGATTATATGGCTTTATTATATGAGCATGTTTATATGGATTACGTTTTAGCCTTTGCATATTCTCTTTGTGAATGTGAATTGCCTTGACGACCATTGTGAATGGCCGTCCGTTATTTATGTGTGTTTCCCCACTAAGCGTTTATCGCTTAGCACGGTGTTTTTACCCGTGCAGGTGCGGAAGGAGTTTGATTCGAGAGTCGCCGTCATCAAGCCAACACAGGAAGTTTTTAGTGTAGGGCTCCTTTTGTATAGTTGATGATTCTTTTTGTATAGAACTCTCATGTATCAGCTTCCGGTTTTGTAATTATATTTTGGTCATGTAATATTATTTTGTATCAGCTAGTTGATCAGATCATTATTGTAACAGTTTATTATAGTAATGCATGATCAGCTTTTGCTTTCTGCATGTAAAGTTTTTAATTATTCTGTATTTCTGAATGTATGTTATGAATGAATGTATGTTTTTGCTTTGTTATTGTTTGATGACACCTTGACTTATACGACATCTCACTCCTTATCGGATGGGATCGCCTACGTATGGGAAGGGGGTGTTACATCATAGGTCCTTATGAGATTTTGGCTAAGATTGGACCAGTAGCCTATAGATTGGATTTACCAATAGAGTTGGCGAAGTTGCAAGATGTGTTCCATGTTTCGATGCTTCGTCGGTACAGGTCAGATCCGTCGCATGTTCTTTCGGTTCAAGATGTGCAAGTGCAGCCAGATTTTTCCTATGATAGGAACCGAGAGCCATCCTAGCTCGAGAGGTGAGGCAACTGAGGAGTAAGCAGATCCCTTTGGTAAAAGTGTTATGGAATCATCATGGAGTCGAGGAAGCAACTTGGGAACCGAAAGAGACGATGAGAGCTCAGTATCCGCAGTTGTTCAGTTCAGGTGAAAATTTCGAGGACGAAATTCTTATTAGTAGGGGAGAGTTGTCACACCCCGTTTGCCCCCTAGTAGTATGAGCCTGTCTGTGTGAGCATGCATGTGCATGTGTTCGACATATATAAGGGTATTTCGGTAAAATGCATGTTTTTGGGGTTTATTAGCATATGGTTATATGTATAACATTAGTGTGTGAATTAATTGGGAAATGATTGTGCGTATTTGAGCATATCATACCATAGTAGGGTGTGCATTAGTTGGGAGTGCATTGAGTGTGTGTAGTGCATGCTTGTTGGGTGTGAGTGGTTAATTTTCACCAATAGGAAATTGACACATGTTTAGGGCAAAGAAAAGAAAAAGAAAAAGGAAAGAAAAAGGGGAAAATGCAGAATGTGCTCTTCCTCACGTTTTTCCCCTTTTCACATTTTCTTCTTCCTTTTCTTTTCTCCAAGAACCCTAGTGTGGATTCAAGTCTTGTTGGTGGAATTAATCATCTCTTTATATTTTTGTGGTAAGTCATTGCATTCCTCATCTTATTTTCCATTTGTTTTCATCTTCTTCTACTTTGGGTTTAGATTTAACTTAGGGTTTGTATTTTTGGGTGTTCTTTGATGTGTTGTGCTTAGCTGAGGCTCCTCGCGATCCTAAGGGCAAGGATATTGCTGGGACTAGTGGAGCTAAGTGATTGAAGCTTAGAATCTCAGGTTTGGGATTTTTTTTTGTGAATTGTGCTTGATTTGAGTTTACTGTAATTTTTAGGGTTTGTGTTCTTGAGAAACTTGAATGTGGTTATACTTGATTTTGGTTGTTTTGATTTCTGAATTAAGTTGTAATTATATTGTTTAAGCTGTTTGGGACATCTCCTGGAAGGTATGTTGAGATTTGCTTGGTTTTGATTCAATTTTGGAAGTGATTTTTTGAGTTCTGGGAATTCTGGAAATGGGAAATCGCGTTACTGTTGAAATTCCCGTTTCCAGTTGTGTCTGTCGTATGACTAGCCAAAAAGAGAGGCCAGTCAAGAGTCGTGACTGCCAGCCATGACTCGTGACCAGCCAGAGAGGCCAGTCATGAGTGGTGACTGCCAGTCACAACTCGTGACCAGACAAGAGGAGGCCAGTCACGAGTCGTGACATCCAGTCACGACTCGTGACCAGCCAGACAGGCAGTCACGGGGAGTGACTGCCAGTCATGACCCGTGACCAGCAAAGGAAGAGGCCAGTCATGAGTCGTGACATCCAGTCACGACTCGTGGCCAGCCTGGGGAGGAGGCCAGTCACGAGTTGTGATGGCAGTCATGACTCGTGACCGGCCCAACCTTGTTGGTCACCCCGTTCGGCCTATTTTCTGAAATTTCCCGGTTTTAACTCAAAAATGAATTTCGTATTTCTTCCGAATGGACTTATATTGTTGTATGATGCATGTCATACTTTTATATGCTTTGATATGAGTGATATCATGATTCTTCGGATGAATTAGATGAATTGTATGCAGTACTTTGAAATTTGAATTGAATATTGCATAACCTGCTAGGGTCAAGTAAGTGGATAGTTAGGCATGCCTAATAGAGTCTTTTAGCTGCAGCCCTCAGTTCAGTTTGGACCCCGATCAGGTCCCCCGTTAGGTTCCTCACGAACCCCTCAGTATTAGGATCTTGTTAAGATCCCCTCAGTAAAAATATTGTGTTTTGATAAAAATGAAATTACTTTTGCTTTGTACCTGTGAGGTACCCTCAGTAATCGATTCGTACCCGAAAGGTACCTTCATTTCACTCGTTATCCACTACCTCGAGTTAGCAGGTGTTCTTCAGGTGTTCATTAAGTGTTCGATTGAATTGCTCTGTTCTAAATTGGCTATATAAATGTGATATCTGAATGAGTATAATGATGAGATGGATGTTAAATTATTTGGCATGAATATGAATTTGAGATGCGAAATGTATGGCTTTAAATTGTGTGCATGTTTATATGGATTATGTTAAAGCTATTGCATTTTGCCATTGTGAATGTGTTATGCCTTGACGACCATTGTGAATGGCCGTCCATAATTTGTGTGTGTTTTCCCACTAAGCGTTTATTGCTTAGCACGGTGTTTTTACCCGTGCAGGTGCGGAAGGAGTATTGCTTTGAGAGAGTCGCCGCCGTCAAGCCAACACATAAGGTTTTAGCGTAGGGCTTAGCTTTTGTAATCAGTGATGATTCTTTTTGTATAGAACTCTCTTGTATTAGTTTTGTTATAGCTTCCGCTTATGTACTTATATTTTGGTTATGTAATATCTTTTGTATCAACTAGTTGATCAGAACATTATTGTGATGGTTTTATTATATTAATGCATGATCAACTATTGCTTTCTTTTCCTTTAAAGTTTTTAATTATCCTGTATGTCTGTATGCATGTTATGTATGAATGTATGATTTGCTTTGTATCTGTTTGGTGGCACCTTGACTCATACGGCATCTCTCTCCTTATCGGATGGGATCGCCTACGTATGGTTAGGGGGTGTTACAGAGTTTGAGTTAATTCACCACATGTAAGATACTGTAAATAGTATCCAGAGTTACCCGTATCCACCATGAAAGGAATTCAGGCTTATTATTATTATACAGTGAATATGAGATGATTAAAAGTATTATTCTGAATAAATGTTTTAGTACATGAGAGAAATGTTTAAGTACATGACAGTTTATATACAAGTATATGTTTACATGAATGTGGACACATGATAATGTATATTTGAATAAATGTTATGTACAAGTTATAGTGTGCATGAATAAGTAAAAGAGTAGATGTTATATACTTGTGAGCTCATAGTATTTGATCATTGAGCATGCAACCTATACACGTATAAGAGCTATATGTATGAGCTATTTGATTTTGTCATATGAAATGTGTGATTTATTTGTGACTTCGAATAGAAGTCCTTTGCATTATTTTCATCCCCACTAAGCGTTATCGCTTAGCATGGATGTTTCCTTCTGTGTAGGTTTACAGGTTCGGATCAGTGAGCAGATGTCATACCCCATTTGCCCCCTAGTAGAATGAGCCATATGTGTGTGCATGCATATGTGTATCTTTGCATGTGTTTTAAGGGCATTTTGATAAAAAGGCATGTTGTATGAGTTATGTTTGTGTGCATATGAGCATATCAATTTACGGTGTGCATTAGTTGGGAATGCATTGTGTGTGTGTGAAGCATGGAATTAGGGTGTGAGTGAGCAAGTTCCACCACTAGGAGGTTGACATGTGTATTAGGTTAGGGAAAAAGAATTAAGAAAAGAAGGAGGAGAGAAGGGAAATCAAAAACTCATTCCCGTTTTTCCCCTTCTACCTCCATCTCCTTTTTCCTTTTTCCCTTCCCTAGTTATTACTAACTAGAAATCAAGCTTTGGTAGTGGAAATTGGTCACTCTTGCTTCTAATTTGGTAAGTTTATGTCTTTGTCTTGCTTTAATTCATGTTCTTCATCTTCTTCTTTGCATTTTCTTGGTTTAGATTGATTTAGGGTTTACTTTGTTTTGTGTGTGTAACACCCCGCCATCCCCGTTGGAAGGATACCGGAGTGTCACGCGAGCAAACACATATAAACGACTCCATATACACATGTATAAACAAAAACCAAATGAGATTGAAAGAAACTTTTAATCATGTAATAGTAAATCCTTTTTACATATAACATATATCAATATTGTTTTACAAAAAGAGGCTCGTAAGCAAATACATATAAAAAAAATAATATTTGTTCCTTTACAAAAGATTCATTTAGTTATCAACAAGCCATGTACAAAAATTTACAGTGGAAGACTTCAATTAACTTCAATCAAAAAGACTCCTAGTGGCCGACCTGCAGATATCCGACTCTGAACTGCACTCGCCACCTGCACGGGAAAAGAGCCCGTGCTAAGCGATAACGCTTAGTGGGGAGGAACAAAACAAATGCACAATATGCATATACAATATTTATACAATAATAATCTAATAATTCAAAAGCAAAGGCATCAAAGTTACATGTAAACATATCTCCAAATTCTTTACTTGACATGCATAAATAAATATACAATACCATCAATTAAGTATACAATTCGTAGTTCTCATCATTCTAAGTATAAAAATTCAAGGTGCATAAAATAAAGTTATGCAAGAACTCATATACATCATATACTTATAATCATGTCAATAATGCATTTCAACATATGCAACACATTTAAACATATAGCCTGATTAGTCTAAAATACTCTCTAGAAGTGGATGCGGTCAATTGGATACTGATAGGACACAGTATCCCAAGCATATAGAGACATGAGTCTCAAACATGTATTTTTCATATAGAGACCGATGTCTCGCATTAAATCCATATAGACCAAACATGGTCGAACAAGGATCCAAACGGACCCACGTATAGCGTTTTATCATATAGCAGCTGCACACACACACTGACCTAAGTAAGCGCTTACTTATCCACTACTATGACTATTCAGGCTTAAAGAATATAACTCAACTATTCATGTATCACATCATGAGAATTTCATTAACTATTAGCTTATAAAGCATGTATACTTGTATAATAATCAAATTCAGAAACATTTAAGCATATAAATGTCAACTACAGGATGTAATAAGAACATATAACTCACATTGAAATAATTCATGTTAAATAAATTATAAACATGTAAACCATATACATTAATTATTAGTCATATATATACAAACTCAATATTATTCAATTATTAAAATACAAATCAAATTTTAAACCCTAACATTTGTCATGTAATGCAAAAACCATTGAAAACAGGAGTTAAAACTGTGCTTTAGAAAAACTGGGCAGCAGGTAGAGGCCGGTCACGAGACACCCAGGCAGTGGTGTCTCGTGACGCTGATTTCTCACGAGCGCCACGCCAAAGAACAAGGCAGTCACGGTGTGACCATCAGTCACGTCTCGTGACACCAGAGAGGAGAGGAAGAGAGGTCACGAGATGAAATCTCGTGACACGCAGGAAGAGGAAGCAGGTCACGGCGTGATGCAGCATCACGTCTCGTGACCTTCTTCAGAGAAGAGGTCACGGCGTAATGCTCCCTCACATCACGTGATCCCTTCCCTCACTTCTGCTTCTCCTTCTCAACTCAAAGATTTCAGAATTTCTAGAAAAGCGTGAAAAACCAGAAGATCAAGAAAACAGAGTACTTCCTAATTCAAAACCCCAGCTTACCCAAAACCATTTTTCATGCAATAATTAGCCAAACACATACCTTTTTGTCTCCAGAATACATTTATCAAAATCTTAATGCAGACCACGTATTTTCACTATGAAAACAGAGTCAATTCCAGAATGTCAACAAACCAGGATTTTTCATTCAAACTCACACATATTCATCACATTGCATGCTCAACATCATCCTATTTCTACTGTAATTATGTCTACAACATTAAGTTACTCTAGCATTTCCATATATACAAACCCACACATGAACACATTTACACCAAAACTGGAAACAGGATCCAAAATGAGAAAAACAGACACTCCCAAACCTGTTACTGAAGCTCAAAAATGTCCACTGAATTCTTCTCAATCCACCACTTTATCTTTTCCCTTATCCTTCCTTCTGTCTTCTATAGCTTGTATGAACCAACAAATAAACCGAAATACTATTAACCCAAGAAAACCACTATATAAAACTCAGAATAATCCTTGAAGAAGATGAAGAACGAGAACCCAAATATAAAACCAGTAGCTTCTTACCTTCTGAAGTTACTATCACATCCAAACCTTAGTTCCTCAACAGAAATACACACATGCAAATGGAAAAGAATAACAAATGAAGGAAAGAGCAGAATGTGGTTTACGTGAGAGAGAAAACCAGAAGAGAGAGAACTTTCAGTCTTTGTTTCCAACTAACTAAATTTCTCAGTCTTCTCCTTTCCCTCACCACGCACACACTCTCCTTCCACATGGCACACATGCACGATTCCTTATTCAAAAATACTAACAGATCCTCAAAAATTTCTCACAGGTCCTTAACAATTCCCTTTTTACTCACTAAAATAAAATCTGTAATACAAATACTTTTATTTCCTTACAATTAAATCCTCTCTCACTAATAAATTACTCAATTGTCCTTAAATATCCATTTAAAATTGCTAATTTCCGATTAAGCCACTTATGGGGTGTGACAGTGTGTTCTTTGGTTGTGATGTTAGTTGAGCCTCCCCGTGACCCTAAGGGCAAGGAGAAGGTTGGTTACAGTGGATCTAAGTGAATAGGAGCTAAGGAGTTACGGGTTTGGGATTATTTGTTTATGTGTTGGGTGTTTGATGATTTTGAGTGGTTAGAATTAATTAGATGATTATGTACATTTTTCCGTGATTGGCTTTGTATCTCAGGTGGGAAAGGTAAATTTGAGGTTGATTTATGGTTTAAATGTGTGAATTGTGATGTGTGTGGTTTTGGGTTCGGAATTGGAGTTAAAGTCTGCGATTTCTGGAATTTCCAGAAGTCACATGGCGGTAAGGCCTTATCTCACCGCCGTGTGGATCGAGGAAACCTTCAGAAATTGCAAGGCCGTGGTTTCACACGGCGGTAAGGGAAGGACCATACCGCCATGTAAAACGCTACTGCCCAGTTATGTTTTTGAGCTGTGAGTTTCACACGGCGGTATGGGTTTCCCTTACAGCCGTGTGAAACGCCTCTGGAGCTATGTAAGACATCTTACACGGCGGTAAGGAACATTCCATACCGCCGTGTAAAATGCTTTTGTCCAGCTGTGTGGGACATTTTACACGGTAGTATGGACTAAGCCATACCCCCGTGTAAACTGTCTTACACAGCAGTATGGATATACCATACCGCCGTGTAAAACGCTTCTGTCCACCTTATGCAAATTTTTGACTTCCTTCCTTTTCACTCCTTTTCACCTGTGTTTGGTTTCAATTATTAATTAGTGTTATTTTATCTATCTAACATCATTTAATTGTGTGTTTTTCTATGCTAAATTAGTATGTGTTATATATAATAGTAAAGTCACTTATGCTTAAGTATGAACTCTATATGTGATGAATATTGGAATGTAAATTGTGTTATGCATGACCTGCTAGAGTCTAGTAAGTGGATAGTTAGGAATGCCTAATAGAGTCTTTTAGCTGCAGCCCTCAGTTCAGTTCGGACCCCGATCAGGTCCCCGTTTGGTTCCTCGCGAACCCCATTTTGGGATATGTAATCTTTTGTATTTTCAGCAAGTTGATCAGAACAGTAATGTAATGGATATTGTTATATTAATGCATGATCAGCTGTTCCCTTTATTGTTTGCAAAGTTTTTAATTACCCTGTGTCTATGTATGTATGATTTAAATGAATGTATGAATTGTACTGTACTTATGTGTTAGCACCTTGACTCATACGGCATCTCACTCCTTATCGGATGGGATCGCCTATGTATAGGTAGGGGGTGTTACAGAGGACATCTGCGGGTCAAGGCCACTATGAGTTTTGTTTTTGATCTCTTTTTGTATAAGATAGAAATAGATAGTGGTGATGTTTTGAGTAACATCATTATGTGATAAAAGAGTATAGCTGTTACATGTAAAGGTTTTGTAACATATGTACTGAAATGAATATGTAAAGTAAAACGACAATAGTTTTGTAATATGTATAATATATATGTAATACATGTTGGGCCCTAGTGTGATATTATTTTATTTTTTACTCTTAAATGGATGAGTATTATGCTACTGCTTCCGCTAGAGTATGTATATGTATACGTATATGTCCACATGGCGCCTCGATATCCTTCCAGGGGGTATGGGGGTGTTACATTTAGTGGTATCAGAGCCCTAGGTTAAAACGGCTCAGGACTATAAGGTGATAGAGTATAGTATATGTGTATAAGATTGCTTAGAGTGTGGCCTAATGCAGATGTTGTTTTGTAGGGTCTAGATGGAGTCCGACCCAAGTGAGCATGTAGGAGAGACCACAGGCAGTGTGAACCCAATTCGAGTGGATCCACATGTACAAGCACAAGATAGAGGGGATAGAGCAAGACCTATTCAGGACAACCCGGAGTTGATGCAAGGGTTGGTACAGATTCTGGATAGACTGACGGCCCCAAAGACACCATCGGATTTGATAAGAAAGAGAGGAGCTGAAGAGTTCCATGGAACATCATTGGATCAATCTGAGATAGCGAAATTCTGGCTCGAGAAGACAGGAAGAATTTTACAAGAAATCAATTGCCCCCAAGTTCAGAAAGTAGCTTGCGTCGTGTCATTACTGCAGGGTGCAGCATATGACTGGTGGAAGTGGGTCTTGAGAAATTCCCAGAGGCCATTGGAATTGACATGGGAATTCTTTGTTCATGAGTTTCAATAAAAGTTTGTAACCAAAGCATATAAAGATGCTAAATGGAAAGAATTTATAACTTTCAAACAGAAGAATATGACTGTTGCGGAATATGAACAGGAGTTTACTCGCTTGAGTAAGTATGTACCGGAAGGGATGCTAACTGATAATTTTCGGTGTAGACAATTCAAAGATGGATTGAGAGAGAGCATAAGAGGACCGTTAGCTATTATGGTTGCTTTGCAACTGGTGGATTATTATCGATTAGTGTTAACAGCCATAAAGATGGAGGAATCTGAATTGGTAAAATAGAAGAGGGAACAAAAGAGAAGATTTCCAAGGGAAAATGAAGGTGCTTTTGGGAAAGCTAGAGAAGTGAAAAGAGGAAGAGATGAGCAAGGGTCTGCCTATGTGCCAACTTCAGCGAGAAGTGTGAGACCACCTACCAGTAGAGGAAGTATGGCGCCACAATGTGAGCATTGTAGCAGGCATCATTAGGGTGAGTGTAGGAAGCTCACCGGAGCTTGCTTCAGATGCGGTAGTACAGAGCATCTCCTTGCTCAGTGCCCTAAAACAAGAGAGAATATGGCATCACAAGTAAGTAAAGAGAAAGGCAATGCTTCTGGAAATGTTAGAGGTGGGAGAGGAAGAAGTAGAGTTGAGAGACCCCCATCGGAGACGGTTGAGAGGCCCTTTTCTACCGATGACCAGCCACGTGTATATGCGATGACTGCTGAAGCCGTAGGCACGGCGACCGGATCATCTCGTTAGTTCTCATTTGATTTTTGCAGTTTATAGTTTGAGTTTTTTGATAGGTACCAGGGAAATTTTGAGGACGAAATTTCTTAAGGGGGAAAGATTTGTAACACCCCAAAGCGGCCCTAGAAGAATTACGGAGTTTTGGTTTAAAAAGGGTTGAGTTTTCTGTGAGAGCGTTCTGTCGCGAGCGCGACAGAACCCTCCCGTGGAATGTGTGAACAAGTGGGATTAAGAGACATGGAGTTGTAGGGAGTTGACACATGGCATTGTAGGAGAGTGACAAGTGGCAAGAACTTGGTTGTTTTACATGAGTTAAAAAGGAAGAAAAGACAAAATAGGAAAGAAATATATAGATTAGCCAAAGATAATTGAGAATTAATGAGGTAAGTGGCATTTATTAGCAAATTTAATGTAGAGATTAATATTGACCACCTGCCCTTCTTTTCCACGTGAATTGCCCTTGGTCCTTTGCTTTCCTTTGGCTTTCTATCGTTTTCCTCTTCTTTCCATTTTCTTTGTTCTTCTCTCCTTTTGGACTGTTTTGAGTGATTCATTTGGAGTGGTTTGAAGAGATAGGGGTAAAAAAATAGGTTGATCTCCTAAGAAGGTAAGTGGCTCCATTTATTAGTATTGGTCTTCTGTTTTGTTATTCCTGTTTCTGATTTAAAGTAAAAGGAAAAGTAACCCAAGTGTTTGTATGGTTTTGATTCAAGTGGGGAACAAGAAAGTGGACAAAGGCAAGGAGAAGGTCGGAATAGAGTAGAGGGCAGAGTTAAGGCTTCCTAGAGGTAGGGATCGCGTGCGATCTTTATTTCATTCATTTTTATTGCTTGTAGTGTCTTATGGTATATGTATATGGATATTCTGTGATTATGTGTGTGTTAGATGATTTTCATACAACTTTCATGTGTAAATTATGTTTGTGGGTGAATTCTATTCAGATTGTCATCAGACCTCTGTGTATTGTATTTGTGATAAATAGAGTTATAGGGCTTAGATTGAGATGATTCAAATTGCATCTGAAACATAAGATCCGTAGCTAAAAATTTCTAAGAGAGTACTTGATCTAATTCTTGCTCTAAGTATCCCAAAAAGTAATTAGAACGTAGATGACATTGTTCTGGCGGGTTCACTGGAATAGTATAGATTCTTTGAATCATATCTGGAGTTATAGATGTCTATAAGACCTTAAATTTCTCCCATTTTCAAGATAACATCCTATTGAACAATTCTTATGAAGACCACTTTGCCTAAAAATGTGGTCTAGAGGGTGGTTTTAGCTATACAAATTTAGGGTAAAAAGCAGTCTCGTAAGGCACCAGAGGTGAGCCTCTGTCGCGAGCGCGACACATGTCGCGACCTCGCGACAGAACTGATGGAATATGACATGATATGAATATGATAATCACGCAGCGGAAAACATCGAAATTAGATCATACATGCCAAGCAATTCCATAACAAGAATCGAAACATGCACTTTTAGGGTTTTAAAACTTACAACTTTAGATGCCTATTCCAAATTGAGTTTGATGATGATCAGCAACTAAGATGAGTTTGTCCACCTTTAATCTTCACCACCAATGCCAAGGAATAGCCTTTATGCCAATCCTCTCTATGTTCACACACACACTTGCAAGCAAGGCTTAAAACCGAGATTGCTAGCTCTCAATTATTAGTATTGTGTAATGGCAAGGATTGAAGCTACAAGCTTTTTTCTTTTCTTTCCTTTAGGTGCTATTCATGCCTCATAACCTCAGAAAACAAGAAAAGAAAAACCCCTTGTGAAAATCGGCAAAAAGAAAAAATTTGAGAGTGAGAAAGAGAAGTCTCTATCTACACCACCTCTCCTAGTTTTTTATCCTTTTCCAATATCTATCCTTATCTTATGGCAAGTCTTTAATATGAATTTTACTACCTTAAGATAGTTTATTCAATCTTAAACACTTCCTAGAGATAAGTAACAAATATTAGTTTAAACCCTTTTGAATTTAAAATTCAAATTAGGATTTAATACTCAATTAACTTAATCATATAATTAATTAATTGAAATTAAATCATGTGGGCCAAATTTCTCCTCTCTCATGGGCCAAGGTCTAATAGCAATTTTAATACCCATTACATACATTAATTTGACTTTAATTAAAACCCAAATTAATGCCCAATACATTATTTAAATATTTTAAGCCCAATACTTTGTGTGCGATCCTATAGGTCCATTTAATGTTGGCAATGAATTAATGAATTAATTCAAAGGCTATATATATTCTCTAGCAAGATATTATAGCATTCCAAATTAAATGAAAATGCAAATGGTATTTAGTGACCTAATGCAATTTTGCATAGTCCCTTACCCATAAATATCAGAATTAATATAAGCCATGGAACTAGTCATCCTTATATGTAAGTTAATTCCTTTCTTGATATTCCTGTGACACTGAACTCTCAGATAAATAATGGTTACCCATTATTTCATCTCGGTATGGCCATACACTTCTCAGTTCACTGATCAAGTGGCCGATGATATTTTCTCTCTTATAGAGAGGGGTAATCCCTTCACTTCTCTCATGCTCTCTGACATGAATCAATGTATACCCAAGCATACCCATACTAGTCACTCTGTTACAAGCACGTTAGGTGTATGTCAAAGTATACAGTAATTCATGAAGAGTTTCATAGAGATTTCAGGTCTAAGAACTTCGATACAAAACTTGCATATGAGAAACACTTATGACTCATACCATGTAGTGTTCTCATGAACGGATCGAATCCAGATACCATGTTTTCAACATGTATCTATGATCTCTGATTGACACTATTGTCCTTATGTTCCGTAAGACTGAACCCAACTTATCAGAGAGAGCATACTAGTCTTAATTCATTTGTTATTCCCATAACAATGACTGACTAGGGATATTTAGAATGAAGTCTCATTTGTTTCAAGGTCTTACAACCATGTGCCTCACACATGATAACTTAAACCGAAACAACATTCTTGGATAGTTCTATCAATTGACATGCACAGGAATACAATGGATAAAACAAATGCCTCATTTATTAGCTAAAGTGTTTTATTACAATGTATTGGGGCTAGGGCTAACACTAACAATCTCCCACTAGCACTAGTCCCAATTGGGCATAGCCCTAAGACCGAATGCTCTCAAATGAGTTTCGTGCAAATTTGGACGCAACTGTTTCGTCAAAGGATCTGCTACATTATTTTCACTTGCTATCTTGCTAACCTTGACGTCCCCACGATCAATGATCTCTCTGATCAGGTGGTACCTCCTGAGTATGTGTTTGGATTTCTGGTGTGACCGGGGCTCCTTGGCCTGTGCAATGGCCCCGTTGTTGTCACAAAAAATTTCTAATGGATCTAGGATGTTTGGGACAACTCCTAATCTAGAAATGAAATTTCTAATCCAAACAGCCTCTTTTGCAGTTTCACTCGCTGCAATATACTCAGATTCTGTAGTTGAGTCGGCGACGGTCTCTTGCTTTGAGCTTCTCCAGCTGACAGTACCACCGTTTAAAATAAAAACAAATCCAGATTGCGATCTTGAGTCCTGAGTGCTGGTTTGAAAAGCAGCATCGGCATAGCCTTGTATGACGAGCTCTTCCTGACCACCATACACCAAGAAGTGATCCTTAGTCCTTCGTAGGTACTTTAGAATCCCTTTTACAGCAGACCAGTGCTTTTCACCAGGGTCTTGCTGAAACCTACTGGTTATACTCAGTGCATGAGCAACATCCAACCTAGTACATAACATAGCGTACATTATAGATCCAATAGCAGATGCATATGGGATTCTACTCATGTTGTCCCTTTCCTCTTTTGTTTTAGGGCACTATTCTTTAGTCAAAGGAACTCCCAAAGCCAAAGGTATGTACCCTTTCTTTGAGTCTCCCATACTAAAACGCTTTAGTACTTTGTCTATGTACTTTTCTTGACTTAGTCCCAAAAGCCGATTCGATCTGTCTCTATAGATCCGAATACCAAGTATTGTCTCAGCTTCTCCTAAGTCTTTCATCGAGAAACATTTCCCCAACCATTGCTTAACCATTTGCAATGTTGGAATGTCATTCCCAATGAGAAGGATGTCGTCCACATATAAGACTAAAAATACTACTATGCTCCCACTAACCTTCTTCTACACACAAGGCTCATCTTCGTTCTTGATGAAGTCAAATTCTTTGACTGCCTCATCAAAACGAAGATTCCAACTTCGGGATGCTTGCTTTAAACCATAAATGGATTTCTGAAGCTTGCAAACCTTCTTAGGATGCTTGGGATTGACAAAACCCTCAGGCTGTGTCATATACACATCCTCTAGTAAATTTCCATTGAGGAAAGCAGTTTTGACATCCATTTGCCATATCTCATAATCATGATATGCAGCTATGGCAAGCAAGATCCTAATGGATTTGAGCATGACTACAGGCGAAAAGGTTTCATCATAGTCTACACCATGAGTTTGTCCAAAACCTTTTGCTACTAGTCTACCTTTGTAGGTCTTATCAGCTTTGAGTTTAAATAGCCACTTGCATTCAATTACCTTAGCACCTTCTGGTGGATCAACCAAGGTCCAAACCTAGTTATCGTACATTGATTGCATCTCGGATTTCATGGCTTCAAGCCAATTTTTTGAGTCTGGGCTTTCAATAGCTTCTCGGTAGGTAGTAGGATCCTCACGATCTACTAACTCAATAGTGTTACTGTCAGTGATTAGAAATCCATATCTCTGAATCTCCTGACGTACCCTACCGGACCTTCTAGGTACTTGTGTAATGGGTTCTTGTTCCACAAGTGGTTGTGAACTTGTTCCCATTTCCAACTCATCCTCTATAGGAATTTGTGGCGCTTGAATTTCTCCAAGTTCTACTTTACTCCCACTATCTTTCTTGAGAAGGAACTCCTTTTCCAAGAAAACAGCCTTGCGAGCAACAAATACTTTGTTCTCGGCTTGTGAGTAAAAGTAGTATCCCTTTGTTTCTTTGGGATAACCCACAAATAAGCAGACAGTGGATTTGGACTCTAGTTTGTCAGATGTTAATTTCTTAACATGTGCTTCACAGCCCCAAATCCTAAGAAATGACATATTGGGTTCTTTCCCAGTCCATACCTCGTATGGTGTCTTCTCAACTGCTTTAGTTGGAGTACGGTTTAGTAGAAACGCAGCAGTTTCTAATGCATAGCCCCAAAAAGAGATAGGAAGATTTGCTTGACTCATCATAGATCGAACCATGTCTAATAGAGTTCGATTTCTCCTTTCAGACACACCATTCCATTGTGGTGTTCCAGGAGGAGTGAGCTGTGAAATAATACCACACTCTTTTAGATGACCGTCAAAATCTTGGCTTAAGTATTCGCCACCTCTATCAGATCGAATGGCTTTTATACTTTTGCCAAGTTGTTTTTCTACTTCGTTCTTAAACACTTTGAATTTCTCAAAAGTTTCAGATTTATACTTCATTAGATAGACATAGCCATATCTACTGAAGTCATCTGTGAACGTTACGAAGTAGCTAAAACCACCTCTAGCTTGTGTACTTAATGGTCCACATACATCGGTATGTATTAGTTCCAATAAGCCATTAGTCCTCTCACTTTTCTTATTAAAAGGACTTTTTGTCATTTTTCCATGCAAACATGGCTCGCATGTATCATAAGACTCTAAGTCGAATGACCCAAGTACTCCAGTTTTGTGGAGTCTTGAAATGTGTTTTTCGTTTGTATGTCCCAAACGACAATGCCAGAAGTAAGTAGGGTTCAATTCGTTTGATTTAACCCTCTTTGTATTAATGTTGTATATGGACTCTTTGTTTTGTAAATCAAGGATATAAAGGCCATTTTGCAACATGGCATTGCCATATGAAATGCCTTGGCGACGAATATGAGCATTGCCATTTTTAATAACAAAATCAAATTCATCCAAATCCAACAATGAAACTGAAATAATGTTTCTGCTCATAGCAGGTACATAATAACAATTTTTCAAAACTAAACAAAGTCCGGAAGGTAAAGTGAGTTGATAGTCGCCTATCTCCATGGCAGCAACTCGTGCTCCATTCCCCACACGGAGGTTCACTTCATTCTTCCCAAGTAACCGCCTATTTCTTAGCCCCTGCACATTAGAACAAATGTGAGAACCACAACCGGTATCAAGTACCCAAGTGGTAGAAATAGAAAGGTTAATTTCAATAACAAAAATACCTGAACTGGACGCCTTGGCTCCATTCCTTTTTTGTTATTCCTTGAAGAGAGCGCAATTCTTCTTCCAATGCCCTATTTTGTTGCAATGGAAGCAAGTGCTCTCGCTCTCCTTGGGCTTTTGCGCCTTGGGCTTGGATTGGGCCTGAGGTGCACTCCCATTTGACTTGAACCGAGCCAGGTCATTCTTGGGTTTTGCCTTTCCCTTTCCTTTTCCCTTAGCCGGTCCCTTCTTAATGCCCCCTTGAACCATCAGTATGGGATTGGTCTTTCGAATGTTCTCTTCAGCATTCTTAAGCATCCCATGAATCTCAGTGACTGACTTGTTCATTGCATTCATGTTATAATTCATTACAAATGGATCATAATCATCAGTCAATGATCCTAATATCAAGTCAGTGGCCAATTCCTTTAGCACTTGTACCTCAAGCTTTTCTAGAGTATCAAGATACCCTTTCATCTTGAGTACATGTGTACTAACAGGAGTACCCGCAGCCATCTTACAGGAAATCAAGGCCTTTGTTGTCACAAATCTCTCGTGACGAGCTTGCTCTTGGAACATCTCCTTTAGGTGCACCATGATCTTATAAGCCTCTTGGTCCATAAATTGCTTTTGCAAGTCAGGCACCATAGTGGCCAGCATCAAACAGGTCACATCATTGGAGTCACTCTTCTTGGTCTCAAAAGTTTCCTTTTGAACCGCAGTGGCGTTCCTGCCAGGTTCAACAGGCAAGGGTGCATCCAAAACATACGACTTTTTCTCTTGCTTAAGCACTATTCTCAAGTTTCGAGACCAGTCTATGAAATTGGTGCCATTCAATTTGTCCTTTTCAAGGACCGATCGCAATGAGAAATTGTTGTTTGATGATGCCATTTTTCAATCTACAATAAAATTTAGCAAGATTAAATGAGGTCTTATTTTATAATCCCACAAACTGAATTAATATCCCTTTAAATAATTCGTGTTAGTGATTTAATGTGGGCCAAGATCCACTTTTCACAACAACTTATTAGTCAAGCTGAGCTTGTACACCTAACAAGTTAAGTTACTTAGGTAGGAAAAACTCCAATCATGTCTCGTACATGACTCTTGGATCAAATGGGTTAACATCTCAAGATGTTATAGCACAAACCCATTTATTAGTTGCCTAGGTCCGAGCATCCCTTTCCATGTTAAGTCCAACCTACATTCACAACCCATGCCTCACAAAGATAATCGAGCGTATCTAGGACTCCCAGTCTACGTGATCGATGATCGATGCCTTGACATGTTTCGAATTAGGAAGGCAACTTTGTGACTTACTATTATTATTAGGGATTCATTTTATTACGGCTTACATGGCATATCCTTTGTCATCCATTTATAGCATGCATATATAAATAGTTGCATAAAGTAAAGCGTGACAAACATGGGCCCAAAAACCTACAACTAAGATTCTATACTATTACATAAGAATCTTCGAGTTGGGCTTCTTAACTCCGGTGGGCTTCATCTTGACTTACAAAGTCTTCAAGTAAATTCTATTCTAAGAAATAAATGAAACTTTTACAATAATACATAATGGCTCGCAGGCCATAATTAATTATAAAAACCCAGGGCCCATGAATGCACCATGCATATCCATTCATCACACCAAACAAGCAAATTAATATACATAACATTCATGGATCAAACAAAGTCCAATTTTAATTAAATTAGCCAAGCCCATTAATGGAAATTGTGTACTTGAACCTTTAAGAGATGACCCTATGATGGGCCTAGGCCGAGGCCCAATGGACTAAATCCTCTTATTGAATAAGTTCTCTTAAAAGCCCAAAACACAAACTAGTTAGATTTGTGCTATAAATCAACTCTAGTATAATTTCCAATTTTGCCATTTTTAATTTTATGTCATACTGCCCATAAACATTAAAAATACATATAATATGTACCGACATGAATTAAAACAAAAAAAATCATGAAGAACATATATATGATACACGGCATACATATAAAAACAAACAAACAACAAAACTAGTTGTTTAATTCTTATGTGATGCCACAAAAATGCACAAATACTTAAATCAATTTTATGAGTCATTTAATAATTCAAATAAGGTCATAAAAATGATTTAATATATTGTACCAATCTGATCTAAATGTGTTTTTACCATTTTAATCAAATCAAAACAAACAATGTTGATTAAACATGTAACAAACACAAACTAGTCATTGTTTTAAGTGATATTAAAATTAATCAATTAAATTGTCATGGACCAGAATTAAAACCAAATTTTAAAAATGTCCAGACCTGATATTTAATCTTTAAAATCACTTACAAACATGCCAAAAACGTTTTTACATTTAATATTCAAAACTAGTTGTTAAACTAACAATTAAAATGCCAAAAGCACCTAGTTTTAATATTAACATATACCATCAGGTATTATTAATTAAATATGACCAATAAAAGCTCCTAGAACGTCTTAGGACATTATATTAACATGTCATATTAATTATAATACCTATCTAATCAATTAAAATCGTTTTTACATCAAAACAATGCAAAAAACTCAAAACAGAAAATTTCAGCATTGCATGTATTAAAAGTAACGATTTTTAATTAATTATTTCATGCATCTGAAGCACTAAAATAAGCATGTTTAGGCTCTGATACCACTGATGGAATATGACATGATATGAATATGATAATCACGCAGCAGAAAACATCGAAATTAGATCATACATGCCAAGCAATTCCATAACAAGAATCGAAACATGCACTTTTAGGGTTTTAAAACTTACAACTTTAGATGCCTATTCCAAATTGAGTATGATGATGATCAGCAACTAAGATGAGTTTGTCCACCTTTAATCTTCACCACCAATGCCAAGGAATAGCCTTTATGCCAATCCTCTCTATGTTCACACACACACTTGCAAGCAAGGCTTAAAACCGAGATTGCTAGCTCTCAATTATTAGTATTGTGTAATGGCAAGGATTGAAGCTACAAGCTTTTTTCTTTTCTTTCCTTTAGGTGCTATTCATGCCTCATAACCTCAGAAAACAAGAAAAGAAAAACCCCTTGTGAAAATCGGCCAAAAGAAAAAATTTGAGAGTGAGAAAGAGAAGTCTCTATCTACACCACCTCTCCTAGTTTTTTATCCTTTTCCAATATCTATCCTTATCTTATGGCAAGTCTTTAATATGAATTTTACTACCTTAAGATAGTTTATTCAATCTTAAACACTTCCTAGAGATAAGTAACAAATATTAGTTTAAACCCTTTTGAATTTAAAATTCAAATTAGGATTTAATACTCAATTAACTTAATCATATAATTAATTAATTGAAATTAAATCATGTGGGCCGAATTTCTCCTCTCTCATGGGCCAAGGTCCAATAGCAATTTTCATACCCATTACATACATTAATTTGACTTTAATTAAAACCCAAATTAATGCCCAATACATTATTTAAATATTTTAAGCCCAATACTTTGTGTGCGATCCTATAGGTCCATTTAATGTTGGCAATGAATTAATGAATTAATTCAAAGGCTATATATATTCTCTAGCAAGATATTATAGCATTCCAAATTAAATGAAAATGCAAATGGCATTTAGTGACCTAATGCAATTTTGCATAGTCCCTTACCCATAAATATCAGAATTAATATAAGCCATGGAACTAGTCATCCTTATATGTAAGTTAATTCCTTTCTTGATATTCCAGTGACACTGAACTCTCAGATAAATAATGGTTACTCATTATTTCATCTCGGTATGGCCATACACTTCTCAGTTCACTGATCAAGTGGCCGATGATATTTTCTCTCTTATAGAGAGGGGTAATCCCTTCACTTCTCTCATGCTCTCTGACATGAATCAATGTATACCCAAGCATACCCATACTAGTCACTCTGTTACAAGCACGTTAGGTGTATGTCAAAGTATACAGTAATTCATGAAGAGTTTGATAGAGATTTCAGGTCTAAGAACTTCGATACAAAACTTGCATATGAGAAACACTTATGACTCATACCATATAGTGTTCTCATGAACGGATCGAATCCAGATACCATGTTTTCAACATGTATCTATGATCTCTGATTGACACTATTGTCCTTATGTTCCGTAAGACCGAACCCAACTTATCAGAGAGAGCATACTAGTCTTAATTCATTTGTTATTCCCATAACAATGACTGACTAGGGATATTTAGAATGAAGTCTCATTTGTTTCAAGGTCTTACAACCATGTGCCTCACACATGATAACTTAAACCGAAACAACATTCTTGGATAGTTCTATCAATTGACATGCACAGGAATACAATGGATAAAACAAATGCCTCATTTATTAGCTAAAGTGTTTTATTACAATGTATTGGGGCTAGGGCTAACACTAACAAGAACAACCCATATTAAGCCTTTTTTTCTTCATTTTGAGCCAAGGGTTGGTATGGGTCACCTTACCCTTCCCCTTAACTTATTATACATGATTAGGGTTATTAAATGATTATAAAGTGGTTATCTATGGGAAAATACACTTGAATATGATTAAGATTTGTAATTTAACTAATAAAGTAACAATGTACAATTGTGTGAAAGATAGCAAATGGCATCATAAATATGTGTGGATTTATGAGTGCATGTTTATGATGATGTGATATAAGAGTTTATACATGGAATTTAAATGTTACATGCTTTTAATTGTTGAACATGATTAATAAAGATTATATATGAATTAAATGCCTCTGAAGTTGATGAGTGCACTTGAATTATAATCTATGCTTTGGCATCAGAGTAGCGTATAATTGAGTTGTTATTGAGCCTAATTACCGTTATAGTGGATAGATAAGCATGCTTATAAAGGGATAGAGTGCAGCTGCTAGAGTTGGCCTTAATTGTGCCCAGAGTTCGGAATACCTTGTGTATTCCATAGAGTTTGAGTTAATTCTCCACATGTAAGATACTGTAAACAATATCCAGAGTTACCCGTATCCACCATGAAAGGAATTCAGGCTTATTGTTATTGTACAGTGAATATGAGATGATTAAAAGTATTATTCTGAATAAATGTTTTAGTACATGAGAGAAATGTTTAAGTACATGACAGTTTATATACAAGTATATGTTTACATGAATGTGGACACATGATAATGTATATTTGTATAAATGATATGTACAAGTTATAGTGTGCATGAATAAGTAAAAGAGTATATGTTATATACTTGTGAGCTCATAGTATTTGATCATTGAGCATGCAACCTATACACGTATAAGAGCTATATGTATAAGCTATTTGATTTTGTCATATGAAATGTGTGATTTATTTGTGACTTCGAGTAGAAGTCCATTGCATTATTTTCATCCCCACTAAGCGTTATTGCTTAGTACGGATGTTTCCTTCCATGTAGGTTTACAGGTTCGGATTAGTGAGCGGACATATGCGGGTCAAGGCCACTAGGAGTTTTGTTTTGGATCTCTTTTTGTATAAGATAGAAATAGATAGTGGTGATGTTTTGAGTAACATCATTATGTGATAAAAGAGTATAGTTGTTACATGTAAAGATTTTGTAATATATGTGCTAAAATAAATATGTAAAGTAAAATGACAATAGTTTTGTAATATGTATAATATATATGTAATACATGTTGGGCCCTAGTGTGATATTATTTTATTTTTTACTCTTAAATGGATGTGTATTATGCTATTGCTTTTGCTAGAGTGTGTATATGTATACGTATATGTCCGCGTGGCGCCCCGATATCCTTCCAGGGGGTATGGGGGTGTTACAGCTATTCCCTTCGTTAGTAACTTTTTCAGCAGGAACGGACCTTCCCAGGTTGGCCTAAATTTTCCCCATATGTCTTGCACTCCCGGCCTAATTATCTTAAAGACCAAATTCCCTTCTTTCAACGGGTGCTTTCGTACCTTCTTGCCAAAGGACCGAGCTAGCCTTTTCTGATAAACCTAATTGTGATAATATGCTCGCAACCTATCTTCATCCAACAGATTCAATTGTAACAATCGCTGTTATGCACATTCTATCTCTGGAATCTCAACTTCCATAACTACCCTCAAAGATTTTAGCTCTATTTCAACTGGCAGAACTGCTTTAGTTCCATTTACTAGAGAGAACGGCGTCGCTCCCGTAGAGGTTCTAACTGTGGTTCTATAACCCTAGAGTGTAGAAGGTAGCTTTTCTGCCCAGTCTTTATAGCTCTGAACCATCTTGGCCAGTAATCTTTTAACATTCTTGTTTGCTGCTTCAACCGCGCCATTAGCTTGAGGTCGATAAGGAGAAGACTTGTGATGCTGGATTCCATATTTCTGAAGCATCTGTTTAGTTTCTGCCAAGAATTATACCCCATTATCAGACACAATGTGGTGTGGGAGGCCATATCCGCATATCAAATTCCTCTTGATGAACTTAGCCATGTCCCGGGCATCGACCTTCTTAAAAGATTCAGCTTTGACCCATTTAGTGACGTAATCAATGGCGACTATGATAAACTTATGCCCATTAGAAGCTGTAGGACATATCTCGCCTATGATATCTATCCCCCAAGCTACAAATGGCCATGGAGATGTCAAATTATGTAGCTCTGAAACTGGCACATGCCTCAAATTCGCGTATTGTTGGCATAACTGGCATTGCTTCACATATTTTGAACAATCCGTATCTATTGTGAGCCAATAGAATCCCTGGCGCATGATCTTCTTTCCTAAGGCTAAACCATTCATGTGAGCTCCACAAACACCAGCATGAACCTCTTCCATAACCCTTTCAGCTTCTTTCTCCGCCAAATATCTCAATTGGATACCATCAACTTGCCTCTTATACAAAGTGCCATTTACACTGATGAATTGAGTGGATAACTTTCTAATCATTCTTTGGTCTTTCTCGGTGGCTTCCTCTGGAAAAACTGACCTTTCCAAATAATTCTTAATTTCGTAGTACCAAGGGTTTCCATCGGCGACCTCAACATCTATTAACTGCTAAGCTTCAAAATAAGGCTTTTTTGAGCTAGAGATTAGCACTGGTCTCATAGCAACCCCCGTTGGATTATCCCACATGGACACTAACGTCGCGAGAGCATCAGCCAATTGATTTTCATCTCTGGGGACGAAGTGAAAAGTGCAAGTCTCAAACTGGCTATTCAACATTCTCAAGTACTTCATATAAGGCAACAACCTCTCTTCCTTAACTGACCACTCCACTCTGATCTGATGGATTACTAAGGACGAATCTTTGAAGACTTCTGCGGTCATTACCCCTAGAGCAAGCAGTGCTTCCAATCCAAAGATGCAAGCTTCATATTTCGCTTCGTTATTGGTTGCCTTATACCTCAACTTTTTGGCTAATAGCAGCTTCTTACCATCCAGGGTCGTAAGAATAATCCCTGCTCCTGCCCCTTTACTGTTAACTGCCCCATCGAAGAACAATTGCCACACTTGTACTGCTATGGCCGTGACATCTTCAACTGGGAAATTGTACTCGAGTTGGTCTTCCTCAATAGGGTGTTCAGCCAAGAACTCAACTACAGCTCTTCCCTTAATGATTTTCCTGGGGATGTATTCGATATCGAACTCCTGCAATAGTAATAACCATCTTCCCATTTTTCCTAGTAGAGAGAGCGCTTCTTGAAGGTACTTGAGCAGGTTATGCTTGGCAACCACTTGTACACTAAAGGAGTGAAAGTAGTGTCGCAACTTCTTAGAGGCCCAATTACTGCTAAGCAAATCTTTTCCATTTCAACATATTTGGCTTCATATGGTAGGAATTTCTTGCTAAGGTAATAAACAGCAAACTCCACCCCAAACTCATCCTCCTGCACCATCATGGCACCCATTGAACTGTCTTTTACTGCCAGATACAGGATTAGTGGCTTGGCATGTCGTGGTGGTCTTAAAACTGGCGGATTTAGGAGATAATCCTTAATAGTGTTAAAGGCCAATTGACAGTCATTATTCCACACCACCGGCTGATTCTTCCTGAGAAGCTTGAAGATGGGCTCATTGGCGATAAACCGGCTAATGTACTAAAGTTTTCCCAGTAAACTTCTAACTTCCTTTTCTTTCTAAGGTACCGGCATCTCTTTAATGGCTCTGACCTTATCAAGATCTACTTGAATTTCTCTCTCGCTTACAACATGGCCCAATAGCTTACCCGAGGTAACCCTAAAGATGCACTTCTTGGGATTGAGGCACAAATTGTACTTATTGATCCTTTGAAAGAACTTTTCCAAAGCCTCAAAGTGACCTTCTCTGGTAGCTGACTTGATCATCATGTCGTTAACATACACCTCCACTTCTTTGTGGATCAAGTTATTGAGAACTCTGGTCGCCATTCTCTGATAGGTTGCTCCTGCATTCTTTAATCCAAAAGGCATAACCCGGCAAGCAAATTGTAGACACTGGGCCCCGAGGCAGCCTAGATCAGGATTACCCAATGATGAAATTAAGTGTGCCGATTTATGGGCAAAAATGAAAGTTGAAAGTGATGATTTCCTTGTCAAATTGATTTAATAGAAATAAATAAAAACGTATTTTAAAAAAATATTTTAAGTGTTTTAAAAATTATTTTGGGACAAAAAAACGTATGTTTTGAAATTATAGTTTTTTAGAAAATTTAAAAAAAAAAATTCGACGAATGTCGGGGTGCGACAGCACGTTGGGGGCTGCGCGACGTGCTGAGCGTCGTGCGCGCTGCTGCTAGTGGGCGACACCCGTCGGGTGCGCCGACAGGCATCGCTCGCCCCTAACGCCCCATTTTCACCCATTTTTGTTTTTGTTTCCCGTTTTTGGTCCCAAAAATTGGTTTTGCATAATTTAATTTTAAAAGCTTTTTATCTTACAACTCTTCAAATTATTCAGTTTTTTGGGTTTAATGTGAGTTAAATTAATTTAATTTATTTATTAAATTTGGTTTATTTTGAGTTATAAAATGGGTTTTTTGGAGAGGATTTGTGGGGGATTTTTCTTAAGAAAAATATTGTTTTCTCTCTTCTTCTTCTTCTTCTTCTTCTTCTTTTCTTTTTCAAGAAAAATTCTCCAAATGTTCTAATTTGATTTTTTTTTTAAATTTAATTCTTGAGACAAATAAATCAATTATTTGTTCTTGTGAATTTTTTACTTCTTGTTTTTCATAATTTTTCCTCAAGACAAATAAATCAATTATTTGTTCTTGGGATAAAATTTCATTACATTTTATTTTTACTAAATCAAAGCAAGGAATTTGTCATCCAACTTCATTCATCACATCAAATTTGAGGGTAAACATTCTTGGCTTAACTTTTAATTTAATTTTCAATTTATTTTTGTTTACAATTAGTTAGCTAACATGTAAATTCTCTTAAATCTATCTTTTTAATTCCTATTTTTCTTGCATGTTTATTTAATTGTTCATATTATTATTTCTTAATCTTTTATTGAATTGTTCATATTATTATTTCTTATTTCTTATTTCTTATTTAATTGTTCATGTTCACATTATTGTCATTATTTTTGTTCATATATTATTGTTATTGTTAGTATTATCATTTAATATGTGTTAGCATGATTGGCTTGTTTTATGTTCATTTTTATTACTAGCATATTTAATTTGATTGTTCATATTCTTTGATGCTATTATTATTATTATTATTATTATTATTATTATTATTATTATTATTATTATTATTATTATTATTATTATTATTATTATTATTATTATTATTATTATTTATTATTATTATTATTATTATTATTATTAATTGGATTGTTCATATTCTTTGATATTATCATCATTATTATTATTGTGATTAGTGTTATCATTATTATTATTATTATTTGATATTATCATCATTATTATTATTTGTTATTATTATTGTGATTATAATTTATTATTGTTATTATTTTCATGTTTTCATGCATGTTGAATTTTATTATTATTATTTTCATGTTTCTATGCATGTTAAATTTTATTATTTTTATTTGTGCACGTTAAATTGTTAATATGTTGAGTTGTTTATTTTATTATGTCATCTAATTAATTTGTCATACATTATCCATGTTGTTTTATTTATTTTAATTCATTTTTTACATGTTACATGTTTAATTCCATTTTTTATTACTAACATCATCTTTATTTGTGTTTTTATTTCAATATTAATTATTTTTATGTATGAGCCTTTTCAATGCCAAGTGGGAGCCCATGGAGGTTGGGAGCACCATTTTTGTGGGATGTTCTTTTAGCATTTTTAGTATTATTTTAATTTTATTTGCTTTTATTATTTAATATGTAATTTATAATAAGTTCGTTTATTTTCATGCACGTTAATTAAAAAGTCGCATAAAGTTTTATATTAATAACTTGGAATTTTTTGTAACAAAATGGGACCAATGTCCTAGTTTTTTCATCCAAATAAATTATCACATCAAAATTATTTTCTTTAATTATGCATACGAGGACCAATGCCCTCATCCTTAATAAATAACCCGCTTTATGCATGATTTACATTTATTTTACAATGGGGGTTGTATTCCGCCCCTAGTTTTGTTGTAATTTATTTTTATGTACTTTATTTAAATTATATTTTCATTTACCGCTTTCCTTGGATGACCAACTTGCGCTCTAATTATTACATCAAAACGTATGAGAAAAGGGATGAAAACTTAAATTCAAAACTCAATTTTAACGTAATCAAGGTATGAATAAATGAGAAGTCCCGAACCATCTCTGGTCTTTGGGCTCAACGAGACAAGAGGAGCATTTCAATGTTCAATTGGAATGAGACTTCCAAGACACCTCTTGTGTCCCGTAAAAAGGCTTTAATTTACATAGTCCTAGGCTCCACGAGGCGAGAGGGTCATCCTAATGTTCTATTAGGATGGGGCCTCCAAGACCCCTCTGGCTTGCCCAAAATGGACATAGCAGCGCTGTCTTAGGCTCACTAAGGCTAGATGAACTTTCCCAATGTTCTATTGGGTGGTGACTCCATGAAACCTCCTTGTTGCCCAAAATAGACGCCCTTGCAATTTCACTTGCAAGTTTTATGAACCTCTCCCGAAAGCCCTAAAGGCGGGCGCTCGGGGCGCCTCCGGGGTTCGGCGCGCATCACACAAATGTACCCCATTTGGTGATGAAAGCTGTCTTAATTCGATCCACGATCTTATTGAGGATTTGATTCTACCCTGCATACCCATCTACAAAACTGTACATCATACAAGCATCGACACTATCTACCAGCACATCAATATGAGGCAGAGGAAAATAATCCTTCAAACAGGCTTTGTTCAGGTCCCGATAGTCCACACATACTCGAATCCTTTTTAGCCACAGGAACTACATTAGCCAACCATGTCGGGTATTGAACCTCTATTAGAAACTTAGCCTCAATCTGCTTATGGATGTCTTCTTTCACCTTTTACGCCCATTCTGGTCTAAGTCTTCTGAGCTTTTGCTTGACTGGTTTAGATTCTGCATAAATTGGGATGGCAAGTTCGATGACTTCTCGATCAATTCCCGGCATATCCTCGTAGGTCCAGGCAAAGACTTTTTCATATTTTTTTAAAATTCTCTAAAATTTAACCTCTCTCTAGGAGTTATGTCTAATGCTATCAAAATTTCCTTTGGGTTCTCCAAAGTTCCGAGATTAAATGCAGCTGTGCTAGTTGAGTTAATGTAAAAAATGAATGCATTATGTTTATGATCATGAGAAATGAAATCATCAGAAACATCACACAAATAAGCAAAGTTGTTCATCTCATTAATGCAATCAGAAAAATTAACATTGTCATTACTGAAAAGTTCTGGCATAAAAATGTTATCTAAATAACTATTATCTTCATTCTCTATCGACGATGATGTTGCAACCGACTATTCCTTGGCTTCATGAAGCATTTTCAACTACCTCCGATGAAATCTTTAGATCTTCAATCTTCAAATCTGACTCTGCTATCTTATCTTTTCCCTTCAACCTGGTGGCTAACAGCT
This sequence comes from Excoecaria cochinchinensis, assembly GCA_947683425.1. Classification (NCBI taxonomy): domain Eukaryota; kingdom Viridiplantae; phylum Streptophyta; class Magnoliopsida; order Malpighiales; family Euphorbiaceae; genus Excoecaria; species Excoecaria cochinchinensis. The sequence continues at coordinate 6,652,890 of CANTUQ010000076.1, read as the reverse complement.
TGTCAGTGACAATCTCCTCGGGCCCATCCCTGTCCCAGACACTACACTGAGTCATAATCTCTTCATCCCAAAGTCCTCTGTAGACTTAATAACTCCAACCTCACAGTCGAAGACATCATTAAAGATTTTAAAACCTGGAATGATCTTTCCATCCACCCACTTAGGCTCTTCTTCTCTAGTGTAAGCACAAACCGAGGATGCTGGAACAAAACTCTCTCAAAATGTGGGGGATCTTCTCTGACATTTTCTTCTTGCCACGCTCTTCTTTGTACCCCAAACCCTTCCGATCTTTCTGGCCTTGTGTAGTGATAGCAGACTGCAGCCCTTGTGAGTTTTTACCTAAACCAGCTCCTGGGAGAAAGTGCATCTTCTTCATCATATTCACAACCTGAGGGCTATCTACTGAACCCTGCTCTTCTCCTATCACTGAGATGTGAAAGCCACTAAATGGCTGGTTAGAAATCCCCAAGGCAGACACTTGGTTTTCTCTCGCTGCTTTAATGGTTACCACCTCTCCTTCATGTGGTATCTTGATCATCTGGTGTAGGGTAGACGACACTACCCCCAATTTATGGAACCATGGCCTTCCAAGTAGAGCTGAGAAATTTATTGGGATAGATAAAACCACAAATTCTGCCTCCGTTTCAATGGGCACAGTCTTGACCAGTGCTCTAAATGTTCTCGATACTTGTCTTCAAGAATTATCATAGGCTGTGATGGTCAAATCAGACTTGCTCAGTATGTTTTCATTTAGCCCAAAAGCCTGGAGCACCACCAAAGGGCAGACATTTATGGATGATCCATCATCAACCATATCACAAGTGGTGTGCTTGTCATTAATTTGCGCCTTGATGTATAGTGGCCGGTTGTGGTTGCGGCCATCAACTTGTAGGGCAGCATCAGAATACACCAATTTCTCTCCCGATCCCCCTTTGACAAGATCTAGCAACTCGGATGGAGAAATTGTGGTGGCCACGGTAGATTCACTCAAAGCCTCAACCAACTTCTGTCTGTGGGATGGGGACTGTCTTAAAAGATCCCAAATAGATATTTGAGCTGTGGTCATTTTCAACTGCTTTACTACGGAATTCTCTTCCGGCTCCTTTTTCGCAAGTGCTTGCACTGGGTTCTGTGACTTCTCTGCCTCTAGGACCACTCTTCCACTTCTTGTCACAGCCCCAACTCTTTCCTCTTCATCTGAATCCCACGGATCCATGAACTTTCCATCTTTCTCCTCTTCATCTTCCTCTCCACTCTCACTAGTGGACCAACAGTCTATTGCCGCCACGAGAATCCCTTTTTCACTTGCCTCAGGGTGAGTGATAGCGACTGTAGACACTGGGTCCTGAGTCAGCCTAAATCAGAGTTATTCAATGATGATAAATTGCCTATTCACGGGCAAAGATTTTGAAAGTGATGATTTCCTTGTCAAATTTACATGTTAGAATAAAAAATAAAAAATAATAAAAATATTTAAAAATTAGTTTTAAAAAAAATGAAGTTTGAAAATTTTAGTGTTTTTTAGTTATATTTAAAAAAAATCGAAAAATTGGATGTCGACACGTGGCAGCGCCTGCGCTCGCGCTGCATGCGCGACCGACGCCCATCTGGCACGTCAATGGGCGTTGGTCAGCCCAGTCCCGCTGCAAACGGGTTTTTTCCTCCTTTTCCGTTTTTTCTCCATTTTTGTTGCTTTTTCCACCCTTATTTTGGGATATTGAATGTTTTCTTCTTCTTTTTCACCCTAATTAAGGGAATTTCATTAATAATAATATTTTCTTCCCTAACTAATTATTTTTCCATTTTTGTTCATTTAAATAGAAAATTTGGGAAAGAAATGGGGGGGGATTTATTTTACATCAAAGTTTTCATCTTTCTTCTTTTCTTCTTCTTCAAGAATTCTCTCTACACCATTTTTACATCTTTTTCTCCAAATAAAATTTTTAGGTTAAAAAAAAATTAATTTTTAATTTAGAATTTTTCTTGAGACAAAGAAAATCATTTTTTGTTCTTGAGATTTGGATTTTTATTCAATTGTAATTTTTCAAGACAAAGGAAATAATTTTTTTGTTCTTGAAAATTAAATTTATGTTCTTCTTTTTTAACAAACTTTTATTAATAAATATTTTTAAGACAAAGAAATCAATTCTTTGTTCTTGAGAATTAATTTCTTTTCTTGTATTATTTTTTAAGCAATTTTCTCTTTAAATAAAATTTCAATCTTTATTATTTTTATTTCTATTGTGTGAATCAAATCAAGGAAGTAAATCATATTTTTCATCCATCAAATCCAAAAACTGAGGGTAAACATTTTAGGCTCAATCTTTTAATTTTATTTTCCTTTATTTATTTTTGTTCATATTTAATTAGTAAAATTGAAGATTTTTATATTAATTGTGTTTTTATTTATTTTATGTGATTTTGTATATAGATTTAACATTTTTAATATTCTTTTTACTTTATTTTTATTAATTGTTTATTCCTCATTTATAATAATAATAATAATAATAATAATTATTATTATTATTATTATTATTATTATTATTATTATTATTATTATTATTATAATTATTATTATTATTATTATTATTATTATAATTATTATTATTATAATTATTATTATTATTATTATTATTATTATTATTATTATTATTATAATTATTATTATTATTATAATTATTATTATTATTATTATTATTATTATTATTATTATTATTATTATTATTATTATTATTATTTGTTTTGTTAATATGTTAATCTATTTATTTTAATATGGCATTTAATTTATTTGTCATACATAATGCATATTTTATTTATTCTAATCTATTATTTATTAGTTTTATGTGTTTAATTGATTTTCTTGATTTAATTACTAACATCAATTTTATTTGTGCCTGTTTTTGGTTTGAAATCCTTATTTTTCCTTGTTTGAGCATCCATGCGAGCGAAAGAGGAGATTCGGAGATTAGCATTTTTTCTTTATTTGTATTTTAATTTATTTGTCATGTAATTATTAATGAAATCCTTTATTTTATGCACGCTTAATTAAAAATCACACAAAAATATTTTTTTTAAATAAATTGGGTTTTTCGAATAAAATTGGACCAATGTCCTAATTTTTCATCCAAATAAATTGTCACTTTAAAATTTATTTTCTTTAACTATGCATGAGAGGACCAATGTCCTCACCTTTAATAAATAACTCGTTTTATGTATGATTTATATTTTATTTACGATGGGGGTTGTATTCCGCCATAGTTTTATTGTAATTTATTTTTATGCACTTTATTTTAATTATGCTTTCCTCGAATGACCAACTTGCGCTCTGATTATTGCATCAAAACGTATGAGAAAATGGATGAAATCTAAAATTCAAAACTTAATTATAATTTAACCAAGGTATGAATAAATGAGAAGTCCCGAACCATCTCTAGTCTTTGGGCTCAACGAGGGGAGAGGGCCATCTCAATATTCTATTGGGATGGGGCCTCCAAGACACCTCTTGTGTCCCGTAAAAAGGCTCAAATTTGCAAAGTTTTAGGCACCACGAGGTGAGAGGGCTATCCTAATGTTCTATTAGGGTGGGGTCTCCAAGACACCTCTGGTTTGCCCAAGCGCAAGACCGAGAGGGCCATCCTAATGTTAGGGTGGGGCTTCCAAGATACCTCCGGCTTGCCTATAATGGACATAGCTGCGCAGTCTTAGGCTCACTGAGGCTAGATGAACTTTCCCAATGTTCTATTGGGTGGCGACTCCATAAAACCTCCTTGTTGCCCGAAATAGACGCCCTTGTAATTTCACTTGCAAGTTTCATGAACCTCATCCCGAAAAGCCCTAAAGGCGGGCGATCCGGGGCGCAGCGGGGTTCGGCGCGCATCACAATGACGTAATTATTGCCATATAAATCCTGCAAGACATACAATTTAGGTAGGCTTAACCCAATCATAAAGACATGCGGTGGCACAGCATTGTAGTTAGACTTCTTCTTGCTCTCTCTCCATTTAGGATTAGTGATCTATTTATTATCGATCAAATCCTAAATCTGGCGCCTCAGCCTCATGCAATTGTCTGTCAAATGCCCAGTATGTTGATGAAAGGCACAGTATTCGTTCTCTTTATGCCCCGGTTGCCCTTGGGTCTTAGCTGGCCTGGGTGGCAGGGGTTGTAACTTCCCCGCCTTTACCAATCTCTTTAATACCCATAACAAAGGCTGACCCAAGTTTGAGAAATACCTCTGATTCACACATGTTATCGATACCTCAGCTATCTTCCCACTTCTATTGCCACTACTAGAACTTGTAGACTTGGTTGCCCCTTGATTAGTATAGCCCTTCTTGATATAAGCCTCACTACTTGCCCTCATGGTCATGTATTCACCCTCTACCTCTATGGTGATGTCCTTCAAGGACTCCCAATCCTTCAGCCCTTTCATTTTTAGTCCATCTCTTAAGTACGAGCTAGCATTCCGAATGAACAATCGGATCTGATCAGGAGTATCAGGTTTGCGCTTTATTTCCATAACTCAGTTCCTCCACCGAGTGAGGTACTAATGAAAAGACTCCCCATCCCTCTGCTGTAGCAGCTCCAAATCCTTTAATGTGACCTCTATTCGGGTACTGCAGTCATATTGCTTTAGGAACTTTTCAGTCAATAAGTCCCAGTCTTCCTTGGACATTCTATTCAGCCCGTGGTACCAGTCAATGACAGCCCCTATGAGACTCAGGAAAAAGTATTCTATCTTCTGCTTCCTTGTCAGAGTTGTTCCCTTCATGACCAGTGAATACTGCTTGATGTGCATAGCAGGGTCAGAAGTGCCATCAAACTTAGGAATGTCAGGCATCTTGAAGTTCTGAGGGATCAAATCATCACCGTCCAACTCCCGATCCTCAGGGTTCATTCCCCTTCCGACCGTCAACATCCTCGTCATGGCTTCAAACTTCTCCTCCATCTTTTTCCACATTGCATCCTCTAGCTTGGGTGACTTTCCCTTAGTTACCATCGGCTCCTTTTGCTCATCTTCCCACAAGTCAACCTCAAATTTAGGGCCTTCTCTGCGCTCAATAGGCGCTAGCGCTCTTGGCTCAACTGCAGGTGGATCAACTACCACTGGGGGATCCTTTTTTACAGCCCCTTGTTCATCTTGCCCCCTAATTAGAGCAGCAGCTTATTGCCCTGCAAGTGGAGCTAGGGTAGTGGCAAGATTGCCCATCACCGCTATCATTCAGGCCTCAAACTCTTCCATTCTTCTCCCCACTTCTTCGGCAATCATTGCCCGGGTTGCATCAGACCCACTTAATGGATTAGACATCCTTGTCTCTATTGTTGATTTAGAAGACAATATCTCACTACCCTCTAAAAGAGAATATGAACTCTGATTTGACACTAGCTCCGGTAGTCCAAAAAGTGGAATCCTTCTTAGCCAACCGTCGGGAACCCTAAACCACCTAAACTAATCTATGATAGCTGCAAAACACACCTTTGTTAGGATGATGCATGATTGAAATGTAATGCATGGTCGTGCTGATGCAGCATAGACAAACACATGCAAGCAGATAGATCCTTCCAACCTTATCTCTCCCACATACGAGGTAGTGTAGTCTCTTTCCTAAGTGGGCTTTATCCAAGGGTTACCAGGGAACCCATTGGATGCGTATGGTGCACGGTGAAAAGCCGGCAGCATAACATCTCTTGCCTAATATACATACATATGGGTTTTTGGCCATTATGTATTTAAACACCTCAATTAAATCAACATAGGCCCACCGGGGCATAAAAGCCTTTGATGAAAGACCCTTTAATTTAACTGATTTTGTTAAATATATGATGGCCCACGTAGCAAGCACGGGATTACGGTACATTTCACCTAGTGAAAGTATCTATTGCCATTACATGAGCTTTGGTCAAAGGTAGTGATACTTTAGGGCTATCCAAGCATGGTCCCTGCCAATGGGTCTAGCTCATCACAAGCATAACAACCGATTAGGTCTCCATTTGATATACCATAAGGTATGAGGCTTGGACTGGTGATTATCCTTAACACTTCTCCACATTGAGTGAACGTAGGGTCGTGCTTTGGGAATGCATCGGGGCTAGAAAAGGGACCAAACTAGCATAATCTAAGGCTCTAGAATGGATGCAATGTAGTTTCAAAAAAGGATGAAAATTTTTAAACTAAAACTCAATTGTAAATTTTAACCAAGGTACTTTCAAAGCGAAGTCTCGAGTATTGTTCCCCAGTGGAGTCGCCACTGTGACACGCGCCGAACCCTGGTGCGCCCCGAACACCCGTTTTTAGGGCGATCAAAAGAGGTTCATAAAACTTGTAAGAAATTACAAGTGCGCCTATTTTGGGCAACAAGGAGCATTCTTAGAGTCGCCACCCAATATAACATTGGGAAAAGTCGTCTAGTCTCAGTGAGCCTAAGATAATGTTGCTATGTCCATTTTGGGCAAGCCGGAGGTGTCTTGGAGACCCCACCCTAATAGAACACTAGGATGGTCCTCTCGCCTCGTAGAGCCTAAAACTATGCAAGTTGGACCTTTTGTGGGGCAACAAGAGATATTTTGGAGGCCCCAACCCAATGAAGCATTGAGATGGTCCTCTAACCTCATTGAGCCTAAGACCAGAGAAGGTTCGGGACTTCCCATTTATTCATACCTTGATTAAAATTATAATTGAGTTTTTAGTTTAGCTTTTCATCCCATTTCTCATTCAATTCAAATGCAGTAATTTAACGCACATGTCAATCACATAATGAAAGCGATAAATAAAGTAAATAAAAGTACAATAAATTACAACAAAACTAGGGACAGAATACAATCCGCACTGTAAATAAAATGTAAATCATACATAAAATGGGCTATTTATTAAGGATGAGGACATTGGTCCTCGCATGCACTTTAAAAAAAATGTGTTAAAGGTGATGGTTTATTTAGGTGTAAAAAACTAGGACATTGGTCCCATTTTATTAGAAAAAGTTCCAAGTTAATTTAATAGAAATATTTTTGTGATTTTCTTTTTAGCGTGACTAAAAATAAACTTATTACAAATTACAGGATAAAATAAATAAATCCAAAATAATGAAAAATAATAAAAATGACAAATTAACTCCCAAATGGTATTTTCAAATGTCCATGGGCTCCCACTTGCCATTGAAAAAAAAAACTCACACATAAAAAATGAGTATTGAAATAAAAAAACACAAATAAAAGTGATGTTAGTAACAAAAAATAAATTTAAACATACAACATAAAAAAATTAAAATAAAACAAATAAAAATACATCATGTATGACACATCAATTAAATGACATAATAAAAAATATGCAACTTATCATATTAACAATTCAACATGCATAAAAAAGTATAAAATAATAACAATAAAATTCAACATGCATGAAAACATAAAAATAATAATGATAAAATTCAACAAATTATAGCAATAAACAAGAATAATAAAAATAATAATAATACTAGTAATGGTAGTACCAATAGATAATGATAATAAGAGTAATAATAATAATAATAATAATAATAATAATAATAATAATAATAATAATAATAATAATAATAATAATAATAATAATAGAAAGATGAACAATCAAACAAGCAAAAATAGCAAGAAATAAAATAAACAAAACATGTTAAAGCATGTTAAATAATAATAATAATAATAATAATAACAACAACAACAACAAAAGATGAAGAATCAAATTAAATATGCAATAATAAAATAAAATATACTAAGAACATCAAATTACATAACTAAACCACATAAACAATAAAAAAACAACAAAAGATTTAAAAATCTTCATGATGACTAATTAATTGTAAATAAAAATTAAATTAAAAATAAGCCAAGAATGCTTACCCTCAAAATTTGATGCGATGAATGAAGGTAAGTGATTAATCTCCTTCTCTTGATTTGTAAGAATGATATTAGAAAAATAAAATATTGAAGAGAAATTTTATCTAAAGAACAAATAATTAATTTATTTGTCTCAAGGTAAAAATTGTTAAATAAAAAGGAAGAAAATTCCCAAGAAAAAAAATTGTTCTTTTTGCCTTAAGAATTAACTTAGGAAAATTCTTTAGAAAATCGAGAGAATTTGCTCTTCAGGAGAAAGAAGAAGAAGATATTTTTTCTAAAGAAAATCCCCCCAATTCTCTTCCAAAAAAATGATTTTTATACCTCCCCCAAAAAATCAGATTTTTAATGAAGAAATTCAATCAATTTAATTTCTATAACCACAAAAAACTGATGAATTTGAAGGGTTTAGAATCCAAATGGTTTTTAAAATTAAATTCTACTAAAAAAAATAATAAAACACTTATTTTTGGACCAAAAAAGGAAAATTGGCCAAATTGGGCGTCGGGCGCGCGTCAGGGGTGAGCGACTGTGCGCACGACACCCAGGGCATCGCTCGTGCACGTGGGCGACGCCCAGCGCGCTGTTGCACCCTGCCACTCTCAATTTTTTTTTTTAAAAAGAAATTTGCTAAAACACAATACTTCCAAAACTCACTTTTTTTTTTTTTATCTTAAAACAATTTTTAAAACATTTTTAAAATATTTTTAAAATACATTGTTATTTATTTCTAATAAATCAAATTCGACAAGAAAATCATCATTTTCAACTTTCATTTTTGCCTGAAAACAGGCACACTTAATTTCATTATTGGGTAATCCTGATCTAGGCTTTCTCGGGACAGTAATTAATTAGTTAAATATGAAGATTAGTCACTTTTTAGGGACTAAAATGTAATTTGGCATGAAATTGGTAGTTTAAGGGTAAAACGGTAATTTGCATGATAAATAAAGGTTAAATAGATAAATGAAATGAATTGATGGCATTTTTATAATTTTAGTAAAGATTGAGGACTAAATGGTAATTTTGCCATGTTTAGGGACGAAATAGTAAATATGGATTTTTATGTATACTAAATGTGTAAATGCCCTTAAATAAGTAATTTAGTGGTAATTAAGTATAATATTGCATGCATAATTAGTAAATGAATTAAATATTATTTTATTATGAATATTTTATTTTATATATTATGCATGTGAACTCAGTTAGTGGAAATTCCTAAAATTGCAATCACCACTGGGCATATTTAATACTCGGCACGTAGTTTTATTTAACTACGTGTAGGTACTCCTTAGGACGCGGAGCCTAGCATGCCTCACAATTTTTGGGAGCTGTATTGAAGAATTAGTTGGAAGAATTTTTCTGTATGTTAAGTATTTTGGCTTGTATATGAACTTATATCATAGTTTTGGGTACTAGTTTGTATGGGATTGCTGTAGTTTAACACTGGCATAGTAATCTATGGTATTTAAATTCATGAGTCTAGAATGTATTTGGTTATAGTAAATTGGAATGTTTGATAACCTATAGTGGTTAGGTTAATATGGATAACTAAAATGGTAATGAGAATGTAAAATGCTTTGTTATTGTAAAATTGACCAAATGAATAGAAACTTAGGACAGTTATTGGTCAATCGATGAGAATGAATATTAAGTTATAATGTGATAAGTAAGTTGATAGGTAAATTTATTTTACCAATCAAAATAGGTAACTAAGAAATTGTTATAATCGGTTCTAAATTTATTATACCGGTTTTCGCATTAATTAACTATCTAATCAAATTGGTTACTTAACTAGGCTAATTGTCATAGAATTATTATTTAATTAATTGAACGTACGGTATAAGAGTGTTACAGTTTTTATTGGTATCAAAGCGCAGTTTAGGCGATTCTAAGATCTAAATGGGTCATTTAATATTAGGATAAGTATATGTACATGCTAATTAATTATGGTATAGTGTAGTATTGTGAGGTTAATGTATGCTTGCTCCTTGTGTTATATAGTGCGTAATGGCTTCTGAGGAAGGTCGTCGTGAGGGTGATGTCGAGAGTGCAGCATCAGACAGTGTTGGACCGATGGAGTCGCCACAGCAATAGGTTACTCCGCCAGCTGCACCTCCCCCTCTGCATCAGCCTAATTTCCTAACTATGATAGTGGATTTCTTTCAGCAACATATGCAAGCTCAGCCATTACAGCCTCAAGGTCCTGAACACTAGCCAGCTCCAACTAGAACAAGGCCGATTTTAAAGTAGATAAAAAGATTGGGAGGTGAAATTTTTATGGTCGAGATCCTTTGACTCCAATGCAAGCAGAAGAATGGCTGTTTAAGAGAAAGAGAATTTTTGAGACTACCCAGAGTCCACCAGAGGAGATGCTACAAGGAGCCATAGCTTTGTTACAAGGACCTGCTTACACATGATGAAGTGCAGTGCGTAAGCACACTCCGGCTGCTCAAATTACTTGGGAGTTTTTCTTGTCTCTGTTTGAAAAGAAATATATTGACTCAGAGTATAAAGCTTCAATGCAAGATGCCTTTTGGAGGCTCAGGCAGGGAAATAAGATGGTAGCTAAATATGAGCGAGAATTTGTGCGGCCCAGTGCTTACTTAAATTATGATTCCATTATTAGTAGTTATGCCTTAGGCCAACTATTTTGACATTAATATTATTGGCATGTCACATTATTGTAATGTTTATGAATAACCAATGTATTCATGTCATCTCTAGTCACTTATCACTAAAGGGTATAAAAATAAATTAAGACTAGTATAGATTTGATCGATAATCATGAGATGATTATATATGGTGATATAAATCAAATCTGTAGGTACTTGTTAGAGAACAAGGTACTGGATAGACCCACTATTGTAACACCCCTTGCCAGTACGTGGCACTCCACACAGTAATATGATCAGAGCACGACGGCAAGTAAAGGATGCTACCAGACAAAGCACAACAGAAATAATATCAAAAACAGAGTTATAATTTTTTTTTAATACATAATACTTTTACATATAAAGATTGCATAATACTTTCACTATAAACATATTATATATAGGTCCTTTAGTAATGAAATCGAAGTTCATAACATTACAATTAACAGTTATAATTTTATTAAGATACTCCTACAGACTCGTTGGCCTTGACTGCTGCAGAATGTTCCTTGCGACTCTTCTATCTTCAAACCTACACAGATGAAACACCCGTGCTAAACTTAAAGCTTAGTGGGGACTACATAAACATAATATAAACAACCACTCATAGTAGTCGTCAACTTAAACATTCATTTGAAGAACACTTGACTGGTATATATACATGCAATCATCACATACAATCATTGCATACAATCGTTCACTCATTAACTCATTTTATGAGGAGATAATCACTTTCAAATCATTTATATTCATTTATGTCCCTAGTATAACCCGGTAGAAATATGTGAACCAGGTAATCAGGGTGTGAATCTCGTGGTCCATAACAGTAAAGAATGACCCCGAAGGACCACTCAGCAATGTCACAGAACAGTCAATCAGTTATCAGTATGGTAGTCTGTCATTGGCCTACCCAGTGTAGTTAAATTATCATGCATAAACCATATTTATAAAAATATAATAAAATATTATTCAATTTATTTATCAATTATGCATGAAATAACACATTTTGATTCCCTTAAAATACATAATTAAGGGCATTTACTCATTTAGTACACACAAAATTCCATACTTACCATTTCGTTCTCAAACTTTTTAATTATTCCAATTATGTCCATTTTTTTTACGCAAATATCATTTTAATCACAAATTAACCCTTTTCAGCTCGTTTTTACTAATTTACCCTTGTATGAGACTGACAGAAATCTATACACTAGATAAACGAGATGTGAACCCTAAAGGCTCACAAACATACCAGAGGAACCCCGAAGGACCACCCCTATCTTAAAATACATTTCAAAAAATTTTATTTGACTTTTAAACATTTCGATACAATGAGATAGGACCGTCATTGGCCTACGAATAGTGAGACGTCATGCTCACACCCACGGTCTTATGCCCCTATGGCTAGCCAACATATCCTGTACTAGACTTGACTACCAGATTACTACATAGGGCATCATTATTCCATTTTTCATATCTTTAAGTAATCATACATACATTTCATGGAATTTTATCATAATATTCCATTACTTTTCATTCTTATGACATGTCATGTCATTAACTCATCATGTCATCATGATATGCATGGATACACATATGTATACCATTCAGCCAACATGTCAATAATTCACCATAAATTCTTTTTATATCATTTATCATCCATTTAGCATAATTACATGTTGATTAACATAGACATACCATTAATTCACATCAAAACACATCAAAAATCAGGTTTTTCACATTTTAATACTTTGAGGAACTTGTACATTTCTAGGCACACATCCATTTCTCATAATTTGGTTTGGACTCGGAATAAATATTCCGAGTTTCCTACGTATCTCAAGAATTGGGAATCAGAACCACGTAATTTTACATACTCTAATCTACTGTGTAAAAACATAATACACATATAATCAGGTAGCAGATCAGAAAATAGATCAGATAATAAATTATACATCATAAAATAATAATCTGTGTATTTCTTGAAATTCCCTATTTAACAGTGTAAGGTCCAGATAAATATTATTTAATATTGCTAAATATTTATTAAATAATATTCTGCATAATGTTATTTGCATATCATCAATTTAATACCTATCATATTATTTATATTATAGTCCAATATATTCCTGGTCAATCATTTAATCACAAGTAGTTCGAATATACCAAACAAGTTTCAGGGAGTTCAGATTAAAAGTATTTTTAAAACGAAAACTAAATCATACGAATAATTCATAAAATAACACAAAAACTTAACTAATATAATTTATTATTGCTAAATAATCATCATATTAATTAATTCTTCATCATAAGAATTTATTCAATTCACATGTAATTTAATTACATATTCTCATTGCCTAATCATAAAATAAGTAACATTTAATTTCCAGGCATTTAATTTCCAGGCATTTCTAAACACTTTGGAGCTAATTTGGAGGTGCCGAACTGATTCTATGAGTACTCTCTAACTATTTCATCAATCTGATTGTCGAAAATTCAGCTATGTTCTACCAAAAGTACAGCTGTGCTTTCTATCCAGTTACCAAAAGCTACCAAAATTAAGTGTACAGCACAGGGCAGAGTTTATTTACTAAATCTACCTGCATTTTTGAACAAATAAACGAAATTTTTAGACTAAACAGTCTTCATAAGATTTAATCCTCAGGATGTTAACTTTCTAATGACAAAATTTCAATTCGTTTGGCACTGAAATATGGGAGATATACCCAAATGTGTCAACAGTGCTCCAAAGACACACCTGACAAATTTAGCTACTGTAATGGGCAATTTTGAGGTCCTTGGAGTCAGAAATAAATTACACCTATTTCTACAACATGTTTAGACATAGATGTTACGGTTCTAACCCAACTAGAATCATACATTTTGGAGTTGTAAAAATAGACTTATGCTGAAAAAAAAGATGAAAGGTCAATCAGATCCACCTAGGCAGATTTACACTTTGGAATTCAACAAGCTTCAAACTAACTCATTTGACACAATCAATTCACCAAATTTAATCCAAACCAACATAACACATAAATTAACACTTCAGAATATTCAATTCAGCAATTAAGAATCATTAACACACAAATTAACAAACCAATTCCCAAACCTCATTTGATGGCTCCTTCATCTTCATTAGCTCTTTTTTTCTTGCTTTCTCACTCTTTTAACTTAGAAGAATCACCTTCTTCACCTTAAAACAATCATGGCTAAAATCTCCATGTAGAACAACCAAGAAAAATCATCCATTAATAGCTCAATTAAACCTTATAAACTAATAATATACAACCTAATTGAATTATTTGAACCAAAGAAATCAATTAAAATCCATTAATTACAACTTACCTCATCTTTGCCCAAAACTAAGAATTCTTGATTTCTCACTTAATCTTCATTAAATCTAGAAATTAAGGACTGGAATTACCTTCAATAAGGGTAGATTATAACTCTTAATGCTTGAATGGAAGAAGAATGGAAGAATTTCCTTTAGAAAAGAAGAGGAAAATGTTTCTTTTGAGATAGAAGAGAGCAGAACGGGATTCTGCAAGAATTATGAGTTCATAAACAGTTTCTTGGGCTTATATAGTGAGGTTTTGGGTTGGTTTAAGGTCCAACCAAGTTGAGCCAACCAATCCAAACTCAAACCACCTTTATGGCTCAATTTGCACTCTTAATTTAATTTTTCTCTTTTACCATACTCAAATTCTCCAAAAATTAATTTCCTAATTCATATCATATAAAAACTAGGCTGTACACCAAATTTTACCTCAATTGGAGTCCGTTTTAGGTCTAATTCACTCAAACTAGTCCGATCAGTAAATTTTCAATGTCCTCGAAAAATTCTCTTTTTACTACCAAAAATTCCTACATATCATCTACAGTCAATCTTGAAATTTTCATCAATTTTGGATATCATTTGCTATTTTTAAAGTTTCGGTCAAATTTTCGGTCAACTGAGTACCATTTAAACCGAAATCATTTATTTTTCCTTACTTTCTAAGCTTAATTCCTCATAAAAATGACTCCATGATTCTTAACACGTATTAATTAGACTCCAATAATATTTTGGAGTCAATCCAAAATTATTTCCTGATCCGATAATTATTTATCAGTCCGAAAACTCAATTTTTAAGTGTCACCAAAAATTAATTTTTCATTAACATATGATTCTACTCATTCATACGAGTGCGTCCATATTTTTAGATTATTTTTCTAAGGTCCGTAGTATTCTCTACGGTCCGGTCAAACTAGTTACTATTCATACCGAATCCGTGAGTTTTTCTTATTTTCGACTTTTGAGACCATACTTGACATCGATTTCACTCCAAATTTTAACCTCAAACTCATTGTAACTTATATTTTTCAATAATCAAATAAAATATTTTTCGATTCCAGTAGGTACTATTTGCCTTGGTATCACTATTCACTATCGGGAAAAATTATTCTCGACTAACCCGGTAATGAGACAATTACAACTATGAGATCATTTCATGGGATAATGTCATAAGTGATCTTATAATAGATATATTATTTAATTTTTTGCCCTGAGGTTATCATGGTTTCCTACATAAGGAACATCATATTTTGACATAATCAAACATTGTCTTTAATCGGATAATCATAAAGGTTATACTTGAACATAATGAGAATTATGTAGATAATAGTGAATAATTAAGATAGAATTTGCCCCTCTCTCATGAGAGAGATATCTATAGGACCCCTCGATAAATATGACTGTAAAATACATGGCTGTGCTCGAATAAATTGATAGTGTGATTAATGTCATTTGAATTTATCAGTCCACTTAGTGATCGAAAAATTACATGTTTGAACAATATAAGTTTGACATGGACCATGATTTATATTCAAACAAGATATCGTGTGACAAAAGGATAATAACATGTTCTGTTGCTAAGTTAAAATCGGACTAACGATATTTATATTATTTGGGTAGTCATAATGCACTACAAAAAAAAAGGCAATTTAGCGACTATGTTGTTTAGTCGCTAAATTAGCGACTAAATTGCTACTATAATAAATTCCAGTCGTGAAAATGTAATTTGCATTAAAATAGCGACTAAAATTGATTTAGTCGCTATATTTTATCGCGAAGATCCCGCGGCTTTTTTAGCGACTAAATTAGCGACAGGCCAGGCAGTCGCTAAATAATAGCGATTAATAATTGGTCATTGTGACGCACGCCGAACCCAGCAAGGGCCCTCGCAGAATTCGTTTTAAGAATTCGAGGAACTGGTTCGCATCTTTTTTATCATGGGCGCCATGAGACATTTTGGACGCTTCCTTCCCAATAGAACATTGGAAATGAACATCTAGCCCCATGGCACCTTTGGGAACCTTTGAGGTATCATGGAGTCGCCAACCAATTCACGAGGAATTGGGAAAGGTCTCTAACCTCTTATTGGTCAAGACCAGAGATTGGTGTTCAGAACTCCCCTCTTATTCAAGCTTTGCTTAATTATAAATGAGTTTTTAACTCCCTAAAATTCTACCTCTCATCTCATACGATCAATACATTTAAATTAAAGGCGCATTAAAAGCACGTAAAGAAAATAAAGAAAAGCAATAAATAAAGAGGTAAACACACAAGCACACAATTACAGGAGAGATAGGGGCAGAATACAACCCCTAATAAAAGGAGGCTGAAGATATAGGTTGGGATGGAATACAATCCCAAAATTAAATGATATTGCCCAAAAATTAATTACAAGGCCCAAAGAAATGAACTTAAACCTTAAAATAGTCAAACAAAATCAAATACAAGGAAAACATACATAAATATGGATATTCATTTTGGGTTGGAACATTGGTTCCTTCGTATTTGTTTAAAGGCTTAGGAACATTGGTTCCTTCGCGTTTATTTAAAGAGGCTTCGAAAAGTCATTTGACTGTTGAGTTGAAAAGCCGGGATGAATGATCCCATTTTTTGGAGAAAATTAACTTTTCGTTTTATTGTGATATTTTTCATTGCTTGGCTAAGATGAGGGACATTGGTCCTAATTTTATTAGTAAAAATTCTAATTTAATTGTAAAAATATTTTTGTGATTTTTTATCTCACGCGTGTATAAATAAAGTAATTATTTTACAAGTAAACACAATAAAAAGTGAAGGAATATGAAAGGTCTTACCAAATGACGCGGTCTCCTACGTGTGGTGACCCATCCGGGAGGTCACGGGAACACTCACATAATGCAAGTCACAATAAATCTCAGACAGAAAAATAATATTAAAATATTAGTAATAATTCTAAAATTAATTAAATAAAGAACAAGATAATGATAACAATAAAGTTATAGTGACAATAACAATACATAATCATGGCATAATGGTGACAATCAAATAATAATAATAATAATAATAATAATAATAATAATAATTAAAACAATAATAATAATAATAACACCCTAATACTACTAATAACAACAATACCATAAAATAATAACAACAACAATAATAATAATAATAATAATAATAATAATAATAATAATAATAATATAAAACAAAAATAATACTAATCATACAATAAAGATACTAACAGTAATAGAACCATAAAATAATAATAATAACAATAATAATAATAATAATAATAATAATAATGGAGGCGGACAACAACAATGACAAGTTAAAACAACACGAAATCAAATGGAATCCACACAACATGTCAACAATAATAGTCACATTTAAAAAAATGCTAAAAATAAATGATAGACATGATAATAATAACATGAAAACAATAATAATAAAAACAATAAATGATATACAAAAATAAATGAGAACGGGTCCAAAAATGTTTACCCTCAGAATTTATAGATCGAAAGAAACGGTGTCTTGATCCATCCTCCTTGTCGAATTTACGGTGATAAATGCCCGAAAAAAATATAAAAATCTATGTTTTTAAATAAATTAGGTCAAGAAAATATTTTTGTTGGAATGAGTAAGCAAAGAAAATTAAATTTTCTTGCTCAAAACTAAAGGAGAAAAGATTAAAACTTGAAAAAAAGGTTAAGAATTTTTTTTTTAAGAAGAAAAATGTTTGCTTGAGAGAAAACTGGAGAGAAAACTAAAAACCCCCCTTTTTTGAATAAAATTGTCATCCCCTTTGAAATGAAGGGAAGCTCCAATTTGTTTCCTGTCTTTGTCCCAAAATAGGAAAAGACAAATGTTCTTTTAATTTTCGTTACCCAAAAATAACATAAAAGCATGAAACCAATTTTTTACAGACTGAAAAACAGGAAAGAAAACTAACCAAGGAAGCGCAGGCGAAAGCGACCGCATAGAGGCAGCAAGGCGCGGGGCAAAAATGCCAGCGTATGGAAGGGAAGACGTGCGCGCCCATGGGCACGGGCGCCAGCGCGAGACATGCCCACATGGGCGCGCGCGCGAGATGCGCAGCAAGTGCTGCGCGCGCACGCAGCCTCCGCTACGCGCGCGCCCACAGGCGCATGTAGCCTCCGCGACGGGCATGGCCCGTACCCGTGGCACGCAAAATGAAAAAAATAAATAAATAAAAAATAAAAATAAAATAAAATAAAATAAAAAAAAGAAAATAAATACAAATAGTAAAAAGGAATAAAAGAGAGCAAAAGAAATAAATTTTCGCACTGAAATTTTTGGAGGAACAAAGGGAATTTTCGATAAGGGGAGCAACATTTTTGACACCTTTACTGGCAAGTATCATTTTCATCATCGGGTAATTCTGATCTCGGACCGACTCGAAACCCAGTATCTACAGTTGCCCCCAATTTTGGGGAACTTAGAACTTAGGTGCCTGAGTGAGCAAAAATTCAAAAAAGAAAGGAAAGAAGCGCCTACCTGAGGCGATTGTCTTCCCGGTCATGCTAATGAAGTCATCTTCTTAGGTCGCCGTATTGACCGAGGAATGATTTTCATCCTTCTGCGTGATGCGTCGAGTCTGCTTCAGACTTACAAAACGCGAGAGTTGCTCTTCTGAGCTGCACCGAGTCTGCTCTAGACTTACAAAGTGCGAGGATTTCGTCTTCTGATGGTGATGCGCTGAGTCTGCTCCAGACTTACAAAACGCAAGGATTGCTCTTCTGAGCTGCACCGAGTCTACTCCAGACTTACAAAGTGCAGGGGTGTTCTTTTGAACTGCATCGAGCCTACTCCAGGCTTATAAAGTGCGAGAGGTGCTCTTCTGAGCTGCACCGAGTCTGCTCTATACTTACAAAGTGCGAGGGTGTTGTTCTGAACTGGTGGTGGTGCGCCGAGTCTACTATAGACTTACAAAATGCAATAATTGCTCTTCTGAGCTGCACCGAGTCTGCTTCAGACTTACAAAGTGCGAGGGTGGTGGTGCGCAGAGTTTGCTCTAGACTTACAAAATGTGAGGATTGCTCTTTTAAGCTGCACCGAGTATGCTCCAGACTTACAAAGTGCGAGGGTGGTGGTGCGCCGAGTCTGCTCCAGACTTACAAAATGCGAGGAGTGCTCTCCTGAGCTGTACTGAGTCTACTCCAGACTTACAAAGTGCGAGGGTGATCTTCTGAACTGGTGGTGGTGCGCCGAGTCTGCTCCAGACTTACAAAACGCGAGGATTGCTCTTCTGAACTGTACTGAGTCTGCTCCAGACTTACAAAGTGCGGGGGTGCCATCTTCTGATGGTGGTGGTTCTTACTTAGATTTTTCCTGCAAAGTTAGGTACACAGATCTATATACAAAAAATTGTATGCATATGATGTGAGGTGTAAATGCTTGCACAAAAAAATGGATTGACCATGTCCTAGGCGGTCCAGGGCCCGTTAAGGATGCAGCTTGGCTGCTCTACCATGCCCCCAAGGATCCAGAAGAGTTTATCTTAGCTTTAGGGATTCTAACCCAAAATCACGTTCTAAACAACCCATTAGGCGTGCATCTCTGGCCCCCAAGATTCTGACTCATGTCTTGCAATATGCACTATCCGCTAAAGGGAGATCATCTGTAGTAATGTCGCCTTATCGTTCCGGGCATTAAGAGTCATTATTTTAATGGTAGTGCGTCCCTTATGGTTTTTCACACTAGTTTTTCTTAGCGGGAGATGCGTCCTTTTCAGATTTTCACATAACCCTGTGCCTAATTTTTTGCCTGGAATAGACCCAACCCAATCCAGCGGCTTTTATTATTTTTTCATTTTTT
This sequence comes from Excoecaria cochinchinensis, assembly GCA_947683425.1. Lineage (NCBI taxonomy): Eukaryota > Viridiplantae > Streptophyta > Magnoliopsida > Malpighiales > Euphorbiaceae > Excoecaria > Excoecaria cochinchinensis. Next base: position 6,633,216 of record CANTUQ010000076.1, on the reverse strand, counting down.
TGTAGGACAAACTGCTTGTTCCCAGGTTTTCACCCTGCCCTTTGGCCTAATTTTTGCTTAGAGCGCCAATTACGGTTTTCATCCCTAACAGCCTCATTTTTTTTTTTTATGGATGAAGCTCCCTGCCGGCTGCAGCAATGATGGATAGATTGCACGCATTCAATGGGAAGCGACGTATTACATTCTTGGGGAAAACTATTGACTTTTATTGAACGAAAAGTATTATCCTAAGCGTACAATTGCATACATGTACGTGTTTTGGTGCGATTTCATTACACATGACCATTATCTAACATCAGGCTCAAAATACCAGACCACATCTAATCTCGAGATGGATCTTGAAAGCATCACAACTCCTATTATCAATCAGCCCTCTCGGGTTTTCTTCATTGAAAATTTTCTCTCAAGATTTCCTTTCTTTGCTATTATTATATTTTTTAGCCTTTAGCCATAGAACCTTTTCAATCGGTCGACGTCGATCGGCTCCTTGAGTTCATTTCCATCACTATCTGTCAGGATCATGGTTCCTTTAGAAAAAAGCTTCTTCAGAACGAAGGGGCCTTCCCAAGTTATCCTAAACTTGCCTCGAAGGTCCGGAACCCCCGGCCTCATCTGCTTGAAGACCAAATCCCCTTCCTTTAGCGGGTGTTTCCTGACTTTTTTCTCGAATGATCGAGCCAGTATCTTCTGGTAGATCTGGTTATGGTAGTATGCTTGCATCCTATCTTCGTCTAACATGTTTTACTTTAGCAATCGCTACTGTGCCCATTATGCTTCTGGTAACTTGGGTTCCGTTACCACCCTCAGGGATTGGAGTTCGATTTCTACTGGCAGAACTGCTTTCGTCCCATAGACCAAGGAGAAAGGTGTAGCACATGTAGAAGTTCTGGCAGTGGTCCTATAGCCCCACAAGGCAAATGACAGTTTCTCGGCCCAATCTTTATATGTTTGCACCATTTTAGCCAGTATGCTCTTTATGTTCTTATTGGGTGCCTCGACCGCTCCGTTAGCCTGTGTTCAGTAAGGAGAGGATTTATGATGTTGGATGGCATATTTCTTGAGCATATGCTTGGTCTCAGCTTTGAACTGTACCCCATTATCCGACACTATGTGATGCGGGAGCCCATACCTACAGATCAGATGTCGTTCAATAAACCTAGCCATTTCTCGGGCACCCAGCTTTTTGAAAGATTCAGCTTCTACCCACTTAGTGAAGTAGTCAATGGCAACCACAATAAATCTATGCCTGTTAGAGGCTATCGGATGTGTTTCCCCTATGATGTCAATCCCCCAAGCTACGAATGGCCATGGAGACATGAGGTTGCACAATTTTGAAACTGGTAGGTGTCTCAGATTGGCATACTGTTGGCACTGCTTCACATACTTGGAACAATCTGTGTCCATTGTCAGCCAAAAGAACCCCTATCGCATGATTTTCTTTGCCAGAGCTAGACCATTTATATGGGCTCCACAGACCCCTGCGTGGGTTTCTGTCATAACCCGCTTGGCTTCCTTCTCATCCAAACACCTTAGCTATATGCCATCAGCTTGCCTCTTGTACAACGCACCATCTACACTGATGAACTAGGTGGATAGTTTGTGAATCATCCTTTGGTCCTTTTCAGTGGCCTCTTCTGGGAATACTGACTTCTCCAAATAATTCTGGACATCGTAATACCATGGCTTTCATCAGTGGTCTCAACATCCCCGACCTATTCGGTTTCAAAGTATGGCTGGTCTGAACTAGGAATGAGTACACGCTTCATGGCTATCCCTTCTGGGTTATCCCACATAGACACCAGAGTGGTTAGGGCGTCCGCTAATTGATTCTCATCTCAGGGCACATAGTTAAAAGTGCAAATTTCGAACTGACCACTTAATTCCTTCAAACACCTTATGTAGGGTAATAGCTGCTCTTCCTTAATGGACCATTCGCCCTTGACCTGATGGATCACCAAGGACGAGTCTCCGAAGACCTCCACTACTTTTGCCCCCACTGCTGAGAGTGCTTCCAACCCGAAGATACAGGCTTCATACTCAGCTTCGTTATTGTTGGCTTTGTATCTTAGTTTCTTGGCTAAGTGAAGTTTCTCACCGTCTGGAGTTACCAGAATCACTCCTGTCCCAGCTCCCTTGTTATTTACGGCTCCATCAAAGTACATCTGCCATTTTTGCACGGTGATGGCTACCACATTTTCGTCGGGGAATTCATATTCTAATTGGTCTCCTTTAATTGGATGATCGGCAAGAAACTCTGCAACTGCCCGACCCTTAATGGTCTTTCTGGTAATGTACTCCACATCAAATTCTTGCAGTAAAATTAGCCATCTTCCCATCTTTCCTAGCAAAGAGGGTGCTTCTTGAAGATATCGGAGAGGGTTTTGTTTGGCAATAGCCTGCACTTTATAAGAATGAAAGTAATGCCTCAGTTTCTTCGAAGCCCAGATTACTGCTAGACAGATCTTTTCCACTTCGACATACTTGGCTTCATAAGAAAGGAATTTCTTATTGAGGTAGTAAACCGCAAATTCAACCCTGAATTCATCCTCTTGGGCCATCATGGCACCTACATAATTCTCCTTTATTGCTAGGTAAAGGATCAATGGTTGAACAGGCCGTGGTGGCCGCAGTACTGGGGGGTGCTGAAGGTAATCCTTAATGACATCAAAAGCCTTATGACAGTCATCATTCCACCTGACTGGCTGATTCTTCTTGAGGAGCTTAAAAATTGGTTCGCACACCAAAGCGAGCTTGGAAATTAACCTACTGATGTACTGCCATTTACCCAGAAAACTCCGGACTTCCTTTTCCTTTCGAGGCGTTGGCATCTCTCTGATTGCCTTGAATTTATCAAGGTCCACTTCTATTCCCCTTTGGCTTACCACATGGCCTAATAGCTTACCCGAGGTAACTCCAAAAATGCACTTCTTGGGATTGAGGCGCAAATTATACTTATCCATCCTTTGAAAGAACTTTTCCAAAGCCTCGAAGTGACCTTACCTAGTTGCTGACTTAATCATCACGTCGTCAATGTACACATCTACCTCTTTGTGAATCAGGTCATTCAGAATCTTTGTTGCCATCCTCTGATAGGTTGCTCCGGCATTTTTCAATCCGAAAGGCATAACCCGGTAGGCAAATGTACCCCACTCTGTAATGATGGCTGTCTTGATTTGATCCACAATCTTGTTAAGGATTTGGCTGTACCCCGTGTACCCATCCACAAAGCTGTACATCATACAAGCGGCCGCGCTATCCACTAGTACATCAATATGGGGTAAAGGGAAGTCATCTTTCGGGCAGGCTTTATTCAGGTCTCGGTAATCAACACACACTCGGACTCTCCCATCCTTCTTGGCTATGGGGACAACGTTAGCCAACCACATTGGGTACTGGACCTCTACCAGGAACTTGGCTTTAATCTGTTTGTGTACCTCTTCCTTTACCTTTTCTACCCATTATGGTCTCAGCCTTTTGAGCTTCTGCTTGACTGGCTTGCACTCTGGATAGGTCGGAATAGCGTGTGCGGCAACTGCCTGATCAATTCCTGGCATATCTTCATAGGTCCAGGCAAAGACTTTTTCATTTTTTTTTAAATTTTCTCAAATTTTATTCTCTCCTCAGGAGTTACATCGGATGCTATCAAAATTTCCTTTAGGTTTTCCAAAGTCTCGAGAGTAAATGAGGTAGTATTGGTTGAGTTAATGTCAAATATGAATGATTCATGTTCGTGATCATGCATAATGAAATCATGAGAAACGTCACACAAGTAAGCAAAGTCATTCATATTATTAAAGTACTCAGAATTATAGACAGAATTGTCAAATAGTTCGGGAATAAAAAGTACATCAGAAAAATTATCATTAATGTCCTCCGCTGGTGCCGATACTGAGGTCAATGGCCCGTCGTCTTGATTATCGGCTATCTTCAGGCTCTTCAATTCTGGCACTGCCGCTTCATCTTCCATATTTTCTTTGCCCTTTTCTTGGTTAGCCAGTAGACTTTCGGTAATAACCTCCTTTGGAACTTCTCGATCCCATGCCAGACTCTGATTGAGGATCTCCTCGTCCCAGAAATCTTCCACTGCCCTAACCATCCCATCAGACCAGTCAAACACATCATTGAAGATTTTAAAGCCCGGAGTGATCTTGCCACCAACCCACTGTGGTTCGGCCTCTCCACAGTAGGCGCACGATGATGCAGCTGGTGTAAAGCTCTCTAAGATGTACGGGACCTCCCCAGGCTTCTTCACAGGCTCATCCTTCTTGGCCTCAGCAGTATAGCCTAAACCTCTCTTATCATTTTGCCCCCTTGTGCCGATGGGTGCTTGGATCCCTTGTGAGCTCTTTCCCAAACCAGCCCTGAGGAGAAAATTCATCTTCTTCAGCATACTGACAACCTGGGGGCTTACCTTTGAGCCATCTTCCTCATTCATCATAGCCACATGGAACCCACTGAAGGGCTGATTGGAAATTTCGAGCACCGACACTTGATTGTCAGTAGCCGCTTTAATGGTCACAATCTGGCCTTCGTGGGGGATCTTCATCATTTGATGGAGCGTAGACGAAACCCCTCCCAATTTTTGAAACCATGACCTTCCTAGCAGTACCGTGAAATTAGCCGGGATGGGCAGGACGACAAACTCAGCTTCAACCTCAACTGTCCCGGTTTTAACCTATGCCTTAAAAGTCCCAGCGGCTTGCCTTCTCAAGTTGTCATAAGCAGTGATGGTCAAGTCAGATTCACTCAACATGCCTTCATTTAGTCCAAATGCAGATAGTGCCACAAGTGGGCACACATTAATAGAGGACCCATCATCCACCATGATACAGGCCGTGTGTTTACCATTGATTTAAGCCCTGATGTACAAAGGGCGGTTGTGATTGCGACCCTCAACTGGTAGATCGGCCTCGGTGTAAACTATGTTGTCTCCAGATCTCCCTTTCACCATGTCCACTAACTCGGTAGGTGAGATAGTGGTAGCAACTGTCGATTCGCAAAGGGCTTCAACTAGCTTCTGCCTATGGCTTGGGGATTGTCTCAGTAAGTCCCACACCGATATCTGAGCCGGCGTCTTCTTTAGTTGCTTTAGGACCTGATTCTCCTCGGTTTTTCCATCCATGGTCGGGGACACTGGGTCCTGTGGCCTCTCGATCTCCGGTACCACTCTTCCATTGCGGGTTACAGCCTGCACCTCTTCTACCTTCTCTTCATCCTCGGAATTCCACAAGTCCTCTAGCTCATCAACGTTTCCATCCTCGCCTTCACTGGTCGAGTCCCAACATTCTATCATGCCAACCTAAGGCTTCTCTTCACTAACCCCCTGCTCGGGAGGAACAATAGCCACATAATCATTACCATAAAGGTCTCTTAACACGTACCATTTCGGCAGGCTTGAAGCTATCATAAAAATAGGTGGAGGAACAGCATTATACCCGGCCATCTTTTTCTTTTCCTTCTTCTCAGGATTGGAAATCTATTTACTATCGATGAGATCTTGAATCTGGTGCCTCAGCGTTAGATAATTATCCTTCAGATGTCCGGTATGTTGGTGAAAGGCGCAATATTCATGTTCTTTATGCCCCGGATGCCCTTGGGTTCTGGCTGGCCTGGTTGCAGGGGTTGTAGCTTTCCTTCTTTCATCAATCGATTCAATACCCAGGATAAAGGCCGACCTAAGTTTGAGAAGTACCTTTGACTGACACCGGTTGCCGATACCTCAGTCGTCTTCCCACTTCTAATACCGCTGCTGGAGCCTGCTGACTTGTTTGCCCCCTGATTAGCGTAACCTCTCTTAGCATAGGCCTCACCGCTTGCCTTTTTCGCAAGGTATTCTCCCTCAGCCTCTATCGCAATGTCCTTCAAAGATTCCCAGTCTCTTAAGCCCTTCATCTTTAGTCCCTCTCTTAGATAAGGGCTAGCATTCCAAATGAACAGTCGAATCTGGTCTGGGGTGTCAGGTTGGCATTTCATTTCCATGACTCTATTCCTCCATCGGATGAGGTATTCGTGAAAAGACTCTCCCACCTTTTACTCTAACAGTTCCAAATCCTTCAGAGTTACCTCCATTCTTATACTGCAATCGTACTGTCTGAGAAATTCTTCTGTTAGCAACTCCCAATCCTCTTTTGTCCTTCGGTCCAACCCGTGATACCAATCCACTGCTGGACCAATTAAGCTCAGACAAAAGTACTCAACCTTCTGCCTCTTTGTCAAGGTGGTACCTTTCATCACTAGTGAGTATTGCTTTATGTGTGCAGTGGGATCGAAGGTACCGTCAAACTTTGGAACGTCAGGCATTTTGAAATTCTAAGGGACCAAATCATCACTGTCTAGCTCCCTATCCTCGGGGCTCATTCCTCCCCCTACCTTCAACATCTTTGACATGGCTTCGAATTGTTCTTCCATCTTCCTCCACATTGCATCCTCTAGCTTTGGCGACTTCCCTTTTACCACCACCAGCTCCTCCCGAACATCAATCTCGGGCTTGGAGCCCTCTTTACGTTCAACAGGCATTGGCACTCTTGGCTCAACTGCAGGTGGATTGACTACCGCTAGGGGATCTTCTCTAATAGCCCCTTGCTCCCTGATTGGAGTAGCAGTCTGTCGCCCAATAGGTGGGGCTAGGGTAGTGGCAAGGTTACCCATCATTGCCATCATTCTAGCTTCAAACTCTTCCAACCTTGTCCCTACTTCTTCGATAATCATTTCCCTTATTGCCCCAGAATCGCTTGATGGATCCAACATCCTTGTCTCTATCGATGACTCTGAACTCTGATTTGACACTAGCTCTGCAGAAACTTTTCTTAGTCGATCGTCGGGACCTCTAGACCACCTGGACGAATCTATGATGGCTGCAAAACACCTTTGTTAGGATGATGCATGATTGAAGTGCAATGCATGGTCATGTTGATGCAATATAGATAAACGCATGCATGCAGATAGATCCTTCTGACCTTATTTCTCCCGCACACGAAGTAAATACAGTCTCTTTCCTAGGTGGGCTTCATCCGAGGGTTAACAGGGAACCCATCAGATGCGTATAGTGCATGGTGAAAAACCGGCAGCATAACACTCTTAATTTAAAGCACATGCGTATGGGTTTTGGCCATTACGTATTTGGACACTTCAATTAAATTAAGATGAACCTATCGGGGCATGAAAGCCTTTGATAAAAGACCACTTAATTTGCTTGATTTCATTTAATATGCAATAGCCCACATCACAAGCACCGTATTAAGGAGCATTTCACCTAATGGAAGTTTCTATTTGCCATTACATGAGCTTTGGTCAAGGTGGTGATACTTTAGGTCTACCCAAGCATGGTCCCTGCCAATGGGTCTAGCTCATCACGAGCGTAGCAACCGATCGGGTCTCCATTTGATATGCCATTAATAGTACGAGACTTGGGCTGGTGATTATCCTTAACACTTCCCTACAATGAGTGAAAGTAGGATCGTGCTTTGGGAATGCACCAAGGTAAGATAGGGGACAAACTAACATAATTCTAAGGCCTTAAAATGATGCAATGCAATTTTTGAAAAGAGATAGAATTTTAATTTTTAAAAACTCAATTATACATTTTAACTAAAACACTTTCAGAGCGAAGTCTCAAATAATTTCCCAGTGGAGTCGCCACTGTGACGCGCGCCGAACCCAGCAAGGGCCCTCACTGAATCCTCTTTTAGGATTCGAGGGACTGGTTTGCGTCTTTTTGATCATGGGCGCCATGACACATTTTGGACGCTTCCTTCCCAATAGAATATTGAAAAGGAATATCTAGCCCCATGGCACCTTTGGGCACCTTTGAGGTATCATAGTGTCGCCACCCAATTCACGAGGAATTGGGAAAGGTCTCTAACCTCTTATCGGTCAAGACTAGAGATTGGTGTTTGGAACTCCCCTCTTCTTCATGCTTTGGTTAAATATAAATGGGTTTTTAACTCCCTAAAATTCTATCTCTCATCTCATATGATCAATGCATTTAAATTAAAGGTGCATTAAATGTACGTAAAGAAAATAAAGAAAAGCGATAAAGAAAGCTGTAAATGAAGTAATTATGAAAAGCGATAAACACACAAGCACACAATTATATGAGAGATAGGGGCGAATACAATCCCTAATGAAAGGAGGCTGAAGATATAGGTTGGGACGGAATACAATCCCAAAATTAAATGATATTCCCCAAAAATTAATTATAAGGCCCCAAAAGAAATGAACTTAAACCTTAAAATAGTCAAACAAAATCAAATACAAGGGAAACATACATAAATCGAGATATTCATTTTTGGTTAGAACATTGGTTCCTTCGTATTTGTTTAAGGGTTTTGGAACATTGGTTCTTTCGCATTTATTTAAAGAGGGTTCGAAGAGTCATTTGATTGTTGAGTTGAAAAGCTGGGATGAATGATCCAATTATTTGAAGAAAATTAACTTTTTTTGTTTTATTGTGATATTTTTCATTGCTTGACTAAGATGAGGGACATTGGTCCCAATTTTATTTGTAAAAATTCTGATTTAATTGTAAAAGTATTTTTGTGATTTTTTATCTCACGCGTGCATAAATAAAATAATTATTTTACAAGTAAACACAACAAAAAGAGAAGGAATAGGAAAGGTCTCACCAAACGACGCGGTCTCCTACGCGTGGTGACCCATCCTGGAGGTCACGGGAACACTCACATAATGCAAGTCACAATAAATCTCAGGCAGAAAAATAATATTAAAATATTAGTAATAATTCTAAAAATTAATCAAATAAAGAACAAGATAATGATAACAATAAAGTTATAGTGACAATAACAATACATAATCATGGCATAATGGTGACAATCAAATAATAATAATAATAATAATAATAATAATAATAATAATAATAATAATATTAGTAACATGATAATACTAATGATAACATAATAATAATAACCTTAACAATTAAAACAATAATAATAATAATAACACCCTAATACGACTAATAACAACAATACCATAAAATAATAATAATAATAATAATAATAATAATAATAATAATAATAATATAAAACAAAAATAATACTAATGATACAATAAAGATACAAACAGTAATAGAACCATAAAATAATAATAATAATAATGATGATGATGATGATGATGATGATGATAATAATAATAATAATAATAATAATAATAATGGAGGAGGACGACAACAATGACAAGTAAAAACAACAAGAAATCAAATGGAAACCACACAACAGGTCAACAATAATAATCACATTTAAAAAAATGCTAAAAATAAATGATAGACATGATAATAATAACATGAAAATAATAATAATAACAACAATAAATGATATACAAAAAGAAATGAGAACGGATCCAAAAATATTTACCCCCAGAATTTATAGATTGAAAGAAATGGTGTCTTTGTAACACCCCCTATCCATACATAGGCGATCCCATCCGATGAGGAGTGAAATGCCATATGAGTCAAGGTGTCACCACATAAGTACGGTACAAATCATACATTCATCTAAAACATACATACATAAACACAGGGTAATTAAAAACTTTGCAAATAATAAAGGGAACAGCTGATCATGCATTAATATAACAATATCCATTACATTACTGTTCTGATCAACTTGCTGAAAATACAAAAGATTACATATCCCAAAAGATTAATACATATGCGGAAGCTATAAGGATATAAGAGAGTTCTATTACAAAAAGAATCATCCTACTACAAAAGACTAAAGCCCTAACACTAACCCTCCTGTGTTGGCTTGACTGACGGCGACTCTCCCAAAGCAATAATATCCTCCGCACCTATACGGGTAAGAACACCGTGCTAAGCGATAAACGCTTAGTGGGGAAACACACATATGATGTGGACGGCCACTCACAATGGTCGTCAAGGCATAACACATTCAAAATGGCAAATGCAAATATCCATAACATAACATCATATATGAAAATATATGAACATGCTTGCATATTAAAGCCATACATTCCGCATCACATACTCATGTTCATAATCATATTAACTGAATATACATCTTATTATTAAACTCATTTGAATATCACATTCGCATAATCATAAAGGAGTGATACATAGTAGACAGAACAAAATACACCTGCTGGCTCATAATAGTGGATAATGAGTATACAGACAGTACCTTACGGGTACGGATCGATAACTGACAGTACCTTACGGGTACGAATCGGAAACCATTTAACTTTATCATTTACAAAACATTTTACTGAGGGGGGACCTTAAACAAGATCCGATACTGAGGTGTTCGCGAGGAACCAAAAGGGGACCTGATCGGGGTTCGAACTAAACTGAGGCTGCAGCTAAAAGACTCTATTAGGCATGCCTAACTATCCACTTACTAGACTCTAGCAGGTCATGCATAACATAATTTACATTCCAATATTCATCACATACTGAGTTCATACTTGAGCATAACTCCATTACTATTACATAAAATACATACTATTTTAGCATAACACACAATTAAATGATGTTAGATAGATAAAATAACACTAATTAATAATTGAAACCAAACACAAGTGGAAAAGGAGTGAAAAGGAAGGAAGTCAAAAATTTGCATAAGGTGGACAGAAGCATTTTACACGGCGGTATGGTATATCCATACCGCCGTGTAAGACAGTTTACATAGGGGTATCGCTTAGTCCATACCGCCGTGCAACATGTCCCACACAGCTGGACAGAGGCATTTTACACGGCGGTATGGAACGTTCCTTACCGCCGTGTAAGATGTCTTACACAGCTCCAAGCAGAGGCATTTCACACGGCTGTAAGGGAAACCCCATACCGCCGTGTGAAACTCACAGTTCAAAAACATATCTGGGCAGTAGCGTTTTACACGGCGGTATGGTCCTTCCCTTACCGCCGTGTAAAACCACGGCCTTGCAATTTCTGAAGGTTTCCACGATCCACACGGCGGTGAGCTAAGGCCTTACCGCCGTGTGACTTCTGGAAATTCCAAAAATCGCAGATTTCACTCCAATTCCGAACCCAAAACCACACACATCACAATTCACACATTTAAACCATAACATCAACCTTAAATTTACCTTTCCCACCTGAGATACAAAGCCAATCATGCAAAAACATACATAATCATCTAATTAATTCTAACTTTAATAAATCACATTTAACAATTCTCATACTTACATGATTCACCAAAATCAAAATCTTAAACTCACCCAACTAAATTCTAGGCTCAACATACTAAGAACATCAACGCCCATATACCAAATACACATAAACATCATACCAAAATACAGCATCCAAACCACACAAAATCATCAAACACCCAACACATATAAGAACAATCCCAAACCTGAAATCCTTAGCTCCTAATGCTTAGTCCCACTAGACCCTACAATTTCCTTACCTTTGGAATTATGAGGAGGCTTAGCTACACACAATTCCAGCAAGAACACACACAAAGAACAACCCTAGGTTAAAACTAATCAAGAAAATATGAATAGAAGAAAAAGATGGAAGAAAGAAAATCAATGTAAGATTAAACACACACTTACCAAATTGGATGCAAAGGATGATTAATTTCCCCTTACTCAGATTTGAATCCACACTTAGGCTCTTTGAAGAAAAGAAAATGAAGAAGGAGATAAGAGAGGGGAAAAACGTGAAAAGAGAGAGTACAATCTGAATTTTTCACCCTTTTCTTCCTTTTTCTTTCTCTTTTCTTTGCCCTAACTATGTGTTCACTTCCTAGTGGTGGAACTTAACCACTCACACCCAACAAGGCAATGAACACACTCACACTATGTATTCTTAACTTAAAATACCCTACCAAGGTATGAACACTCATACACAACATAAGCGCAACTAATGCATATCTTATTATGGTATACACATGCACACACTATCATAACTCTACTAATGCATATCTTATTTCTATATGTACACCCACACATGAACAAACCCACAAACATGTATTTTTACCAAAATACCCTTATGACACATGCCCAGATACACATATGCATGCACACACATATGGCTCATTCTACTAGGGGGCAAACGGGGTGTGACAACTCTCCCCTACTAACAAGAATTTCGTCCTCGAAATTCTCACCTGAACTGAATAACTGCGAATACTGAGCTCTCATTGACTCTTTCGATTCCCATGTCGCTTCTTCGACTCCATGATAATTCCATAACACTTTAACCAAAGGAATCTGCTTACTCCTCAGCTGTCTCACTTCTCTAGCTAAGATGGCTCTCGGTTCCTCATCATATGAAAAATCAGGCTGAACTTGCACATCTTGCACTGACAGAACGTGCGACGGATCCGATCGGTATCGACGAAGCATCGAAACATGGAACACATCATGCAACTTTGCCATTTCCATCGGTAAGGCTAGCCTATAGGCCACCGGACCAACTCTGGCCAAAACTCATACGGACCAATGAAACGAGGACTAAGCTTGCCTTTCTTACCAAACCGAAGCACTCTCCTCCAAGGCGAAACCTTAAGGAAAACTTTGTCCCCGACCTCAAATTGCACATCTTTCCTCTTCAAGTTGGCATAAAACTTCTGCCGATCCTTAGCCGCCTTTAGATTCCGCTGCACAACTCTGATCTTTTCTTCTGTATCCCTAACCAACTCTGGCCCAATCACTGATCTCTCAGATAGCTCGGTCCAACAAACCGGAGTCCTACATTGCTGACCATATAAAGCCTCATACAATGCCATACCGATGCTCGACTGATAGCTATTTTGTAAGTAAACTCCATAAGCGACACATATCTATCCCAACTACCCGGAAAATCCAGAACACAAGCCCTCAACATATCCTCCAGAATCTGAATGACCCGCTCTGACTGCCCATCTGTCTGAGGATGAAATGCTGTATTGAAGTTCAACTTGGTACTTAAAGCCCTTTGCAATTCCTTCCAAAACTTGGATGTAAACCTCGGGTCCCGATCGGATACTATGGACAAAGGCACTCCATGCAACCGAACTATCTCATCCACATAAATGCTGGCGAACCTATCCATCGGATAATCCACTCTCGCAGGCAAGAAGTGAACTGACTTCGTAAGGTTATCCACAATCACCCATACAGTATCATGCTTCCTCTGTGTCAACGGCAAACCAGAAACGAAATCCATGGCAATGTCATCCCATTTTCACTCAGGAACGGACAGAGGGGTGAGCAATCTCGAAGGGACTTGATGCTCAGCCTTTACCTGCTGACATGTCAAGCACTTGGATACAAAGTCCAAGATGTTCCTCTTCATACCTGACCACCAATAGAACTGCCTCATGTCCCGATACATCTTGTCACTGCCCGGATGCATGGTGAAAACTGTACTATGCGCTTCACTTAGAATCTATCTCCTCAAATCCTCATCCTCTGGCACACATAAGCGGTTCCCATACATCAACACTCCGTCCCGAACTGAGAAATCTGATTGCTTGCCCAAACTGACCTCTTGCACAATCCGTTGCAACCTCTCATCAACCTTCTAAGCATCCACAATCATCTGTCTCAAAGAAGGCTTCACACGCAACTGAGCAATCAAAGCTCCATCTGAATCAAACTTCCATCTAAACCATCTCAAGAATAAGGATGAAACTGACTTCTGACTCAGAGCATCAGCGACTACATTGGCCTCACCCGGATGGTAATTCACAATGCAGTTGTAGTCCTTAAACAACTCAAGCTAACGGCGCTATCTCATGTTCAACTCCTTCTGTGTGAGGAAATACTTTAAGCTCTTATGGTCCGTAAAGATCCTACATTTTTCTCCATACAGGTAATGGCGCCAAATCTTCAAAGCAAAAACCACAGCCGCTAACTCTAAATCATGCGTCGGATAATTCCTCTTGTGTGGCTTCAACTGCCGAGAAGCATAAGCCACAACCTTACCTTCCTGCATCAGTACACACCCAAGACCGACACCCGATGCATCACTATACATTACAAACTCTTTACCCGAGATGGGTTGAGTAAGTATAAGAGCCTCAACTAACAACTTCTTCAACTGCTCAAAATAAGTCTGGCATCAATCTGACCACTCAAATCTGACCCCTTTCCTCAATAATCTAGTCATCGGAGCGGCAATAACTGAAAATCCCTTCACAAACCGATGGTAGTAACCCGCCAAACCAAGAAAACTCCTCACTTGCTTAACATTCCTAGGCGCTTTCCAATCAACTATCGCCTCAATCTTGGCCGGATCCACCTGAATACCTCTAGCCGAAATAATGTGACCCAGAAATGACACTTCCCAAAGCCAAAAATCACACTTGCTAAGCTTAGCAAACAACCAATGCTCTCTCAATACTTGCAAAACCAACTGGAGATGCTCTTCATGCTCACTCTCATCCTTGGAAAACACCAAGATGTCATCTATAAACACCACTACAAACCGATCTAGGTATGGCCGAAACACTATATTCGTCAAATCCATGAATGCCGCTGGAGCATTGGTCAAACCAAACGGCATCATAAGGAACTCATAGTGGCCATACCGAGTCCGAAATGCAGTCTTAACCACATCCTCATCCTTAACTCGCAACTGATAATACCTTGACCAAAGATCAATCTTTGAGAAAACACCTGCACCTCTAAGCTGATCAAACAAATCCTCAATCCTAGGCAAAGGATACTTGTTCTTCACTGTGACCTTATTGATTTGCCTATAATCAATGTACATCCGTAAAGATCCGTCTTTCTTCTTGAAAAACAAAACCGAAGCTCCCAATGGAGATATGCTGGGTCGAATAAACCCCTTATCCAATAGCTCTTGTAGCTGAGTTTTGAATTCTCTCAACTCTACAGGAGCCATCCGATAAGGTGCTTTCGATATGGGTGTGGTACCCGGCACAATCTCTATGGATAACTCCACCTCTCTTTCGAGAGGCAAACCTAGTACCTCGCTCGGGAACACATCACTAAACTCCCGCACAATAGGGATATCCTCAATCTGAACTTGATCCCTCTTGGAATCCAACACAACCGCTAGGAAAGCCTCGCAACCCTTTCTAATAAACCTCTTGGCTTGCATTACAGAAATCACATTATTCAAAGAACTAGCACCCAAACCTTTCACAAACACAGGAGACTGACCTCTATCCCGAAGCACAACTGTTTTCCTATGGCAATCAACTACAGCCCGATACTTACCCAACCAATCATACCTAGAATTAGATCAAACTCTCTGAAAGGCAACTCAATTAAATCCGTTGGAAACACAACTCCCTCAACTAACAAAGGACAATTCTTAAAGACTCTACTCACATTGACACTATGCCCTAATGGACTGGTCACACATATCTCATAATCTAACTGATCAATCACATGCAACTTATCCACAATCTTATCTGTGCACAAGTATGAGTGTGTGGAACCAGGGTCAATTAGAGCATACAATTCAGTGTCATGGAGTAGGAACTTACCAGCAATAACATCCGGGGCGTCTTGCTCCTCTCTGGCTCTCACAGCATAGGCTCTGGTTGCGACTGGCAACTGACGCTTAACAGACTCTGATGCCGCTCCCTCTCTAGGTCGACCGCCTTGACCTCTACCTCTGCCTCTACCACGAGCAGTCTGATTAGCATTTGATCCAACTCTGCTAGCCCCTCTCTGCGGACCTGAATCCTCACTCAACTGTGGATAACTAGCCAGATGGTGCTCAGTGCTCCCACATCTAAAACACCCACCAGTGAGCCACCTACACTCACCCCGGTGAGTCTTACTGCAATGTGAACAAACAGGTATAGCCTCAGATCTTCCACCCCTGCCAGAACCTGACATAGCTGCAGAACCCTGTCTCCTACCTCTAGTGGCTGGACCAGATGATGACTCATCCTGCGGGTTCCTCGATCTCTTACCCGAGGATGATGAAGATGAACCACCTCGAGAAGGGTTCCTCCTCTGAGCCCTCTCTCTCAACACTGACTCAGATCTCTCAGCCCTCGTAGCAGCATCCACAATCTGATAATAATTTACTCCAGGAGTGCTCATCAAATAAATCAACATAACCCTCAAGGACTCATTCAACCCTGCCTCAAAATGACGGCATCTGAACTCATCAGTCGTAATACCTACTGGAGCATACCTAGACAACCGGTTGAACTCTTTCTCAAACTCTGAAACCGACAAAGCCCTCTATTTCAAGCTCAGAAACTGTGCCCACCTAGCATCTTTATAAGTCTGAGTTATGTACCTTTTCGTTAACTCTCCCTCAAAGAAATCCCAAGTAATCGAATCAGGTAGCTGAGGATGCCTGCAAACCAATTCCCACTATTCATAAGCGGACCCTTGGAGTAAAGCCATTGGACACTCTGCCTGCTGGTCAGGAGGACATCGGACTTCTCTCAAAGCACGCTTCACTTTATCTACCCATTTCTCAGCAACCTCACACTCATCCAAACCCGTGCCATAGAAGTCTTCAACACCAGCCCTTCTCAAATTCTCTATAGTGCCTCTAGGAGCAGTCACTCTCTCCAAGACCCTAGCCATGTCCTGTGATAGCCTAAACATAGTGTGACGCGCGCCGAACCTGGTGGCCTCCTGAAAGCCCGCTTTAGGGCGATCAGGAAAGGTTCCTAAAACTTGTAAGGTATTTACAAGTGCGTTCATTTTGGGCAACAATGAGGTTTCTTGGAGTCGCCACCCAATAGAACATTGGGGAAGATCGTCTAGCCTCAGCTAACCTAAGACGGCGCATACATATCCATCTTGGGCTAGCCAGAGAGATCTTGGAGGCCTCTGCCTCTACCCCCTAGATCCTAGGATTGTAAATTTTAGTCGTTTGGTGAGACTCAAGAGGTGTCTTGGAAGTCCTAGACCTCTCGCCTCATTGAGCCCCAAAGAGCAGAGTGAGTTCGGGACTTCTCATTTATTCATACCTTGGTTAAGTTTTATAATTGAGTTTTGAATTTATTATTTCATCCCATTTTTCATACATTTAATGCAATTAATTAAAGCGCACAACATACATTTAAGAAAAACGGTAAATAAAAGCATAAGTAAAATAAAGCATATGAAAATAAACTACAACAAAACTAGGAGCGGAATACAACTCCCTTTGTAAATAAAATACAAAACATGCATAAAACGGGATATTTATTAAGAGTGGGGACATTGGTCCTCACATGCATATTTTAAGAAAAGCATTTAGTGTTGATGGTTATGATCCTATTTTATTAGGAAAAATACCAATTTAATTAATAAAAATGCTTTGGTGATTTTCTTTCTAGCGGCCCTAGGAAAACGATCTTATAAGAAAATATACATGACAAAAATAAGTAAAAAGGGCAAATAAACAAATATTACAAACAAATAAAATAATATATAATCCAAATTAGCCTCCTGGAACTCCCGATGTGCTCGCAAAGACACCCATGCAAAAAATGATTTTAGACATAAAACAAAATACAAATAAAATAATATTAGTAATTAAATCAATTAAATCAATTAAACATACAAAATAATGAATAACAAATTAAAATAAAATAAGATGACATGAAAAGAATGATAATTGAATCAAAATGTTAACAAACCAAGATAAATTAGAAACATGCATTATATATGATAAATGATTAAATGATGTGATGAAAATAAAATAAAACATGTTAATTAATTAGTACATGAAAATATACACATGATGAAAATAATGATGAAAAGTAAAAAATAATAAATGAATAAATAAACAAATAATAATAAATAAATCATGTAACAATGATAAAAAGAATAATAAAAATTAGTAAACAAAAGAATGATAAAAATAATTAAAACAATGACATGATTAATTGATGTATTCATAATTAAAACAAACTATTTACATGGCAAAAATATTAATTTAAGTTAATTAATTATTTACATGTTAAAAATAATGAGTAATCAAAATAAAATCATTTACATGTTAGGAATTAAAAGAAAACAATATTCACATGAATAAAAATCAAACCATATAATAAACAATTAAATAGAACCAATATAAAATAAATACAATAAGTAAATAAATGAAAACAATAAATAAATCAATCAAAGCAATAAAATATACATGAATAAATAAAAAAATGAAATAGAAATTGAGCCTAGAATATTTACCCTCAGAGTATTGGATTTGATGAAGGAAAAGTGATGATTCGATTTCCTTGGAAAATTGGTTAAAAGATGATTTAGCAATAAAATTAATTTCTTTTGTTTATGGAAGAAACAAAAGAATTAATTTGAGTGCTAGAATTTGAAAAGAAAATGATTTGGAAGATGATGATTATTTTTTGTGTTTATGGAGGAAAAACAAAGAAATTAATTGGAATAATTAAGAATTGAAAATTTATTTTTCAATTTAAATTAAACCTTATTAATTAAAAGAGAAATCTAAAATTTTATTGAAGAGAAAATAGAAGAATAAGAATTCTGGAAATTTCACGTCTAAAAAAAATGTGCAGAGCTCCCTTTGATTTTTCATCATAAAGTATTTATAAGATAAAAAATGTTGCCCTAATTTAATTAAGGAAAAAAAATTTATTTTAACACAAAATTCTTTTATTTTTAATGATAAAATCAAGTTTTATTAATTAATTATCTAAAAAAATATTTTAGAATTTAATTTGGACTCAAAAACCCAAAAAAAAGGGATAAAAACGGATTTTTGGGTGAAAAAATCGGAAAAAAGGGTGAAAAATCGGAAAAGAGGGTATCAGACCCTATAGCGACGGCCAGGGGAGGAGGGAACCCCGTCGCTATAGAGGGACGGGCTTCCCCCTGCCAGCCCCGCACGAAAACCGCACGCAGAGGCGCGAAAATTGCGTTCTCCAGCGCGCAGTGCGGCGCGCAGCATAGCGTCACCTCTTCGCGCCCAGTGCACTGGGCGGCTGGGCGCCAGCGCGCCCGACACTCGCGATCCAATTTTTTTTTTTATTTTAATTTACAAAAATACTATAAATCTAAGCCGCATTTTTCAAATTTAATTTTTTAAAATATTTTTTATTATTTTTCAATTTCTCACTCTAAAATGTAAATTTGACAAGGAAATCATCACTTTTAACCTTTTTAGTCTGTGAAGGCAATTATCATCATTAGGTAACTTCGATTCAGGCTGACTCAGGACCCAGTGTCTACACATAGCTTCAAAAGGCATGGCAGCAATCTCGGGCTGGACCCTAGTATGCTGAGCCGACAAAGAAACCGAAGGATCCACAGCTTGAGGGTTCACACTCTCGGCGGCCTCCTCAAGTGATCCACGAACAGAGTTAGAATCCATCTAAAACAAACAAGAGGACAACTGCATCAGCCAACACAATTCTAGACATATACACATCTATGCACATCAACACATTAACAACACCCAAAAACGCCTAAACCTAAGCTCTAATACCAAAAATTGTAACACCCCCTACCCATACATAGGCGATCCCATCCGATGAGGAGTGAAATGCCATATGAGTCAAGGTGTCACCACATAAGTACGGTACAAATCATACATTTATCTAAAGCATACATAAATAAACATAGGGTAATTAAAAACTTTGCAAACAATAAAGGGAACAGCTGATCATGCATTAATATAACAATATCCATTACATTATTGTTCTGTTCAACTTGCTAAAAATACAAAAGATTACATATCCCAAAAGATTAATACATATGCGGAAGCTATAAAGATATAAGAGAGTTCTATTACAAAAAGAATCATCCTACTACAAAAGACTAAAGCCCTAACACTAACCCTCCTGTGTTGGCTTGACTGGCGGCGACTCTCCCAAAGCAATAATATCCTCTGCACCTGCACGGGTAAGAACACCGTGCTAAGCGATAAACTCTTAGTGGGGAAACACACATATGATGTGGATGGCCACTCACAATGGTCATCAAGGCATAACACATTCATAATGGCAAATGCAAATATCCATAACATAACATCATATATGAAAATATATGAACATGCTTGCTTATTAAAGCCATACATTCCGCATCACATACTCATGTTAATAATCATATTAACTGAATATACATCTCATTATTAAACTCATTTGAATATCACATTCGTATAATCATAACGGAGTAATACATAGTAGACAGAACACAATACACCTGCTGGCTCATAATAGTGGATAACGAGTATACAGACAGTACCTTATGGGTATGGATCGACAACTGACAGTACCTTACGGGTACGAATTGAAAACCATTTAACTTTATCATTTTCAAAACATTTTACTGAGGGGGGACCTTAAACAAGATCCGATACTGAGGGGTTTGCGAGGAACCAAACAGGGACCTGATCGGGGTCCGAAATGAACTAAGGCTGCAGCTAAAAGACTCTATTAGGCATGCCTAACTATCCACTTACTAGACTCTAGTAGGTCATGCATAACATAATTTACATTCAAATATTCATCACATACTGAGTTCATACTTGAGCATAACTCCATTACTATTACATAAAACACATACTATTTTAGCGTAGCAAAACACCCAATTAAATGATGTTAGATAGATAAAATAACACTAATTAATAATTGAAACCAAACATAAGTGGAAAAGGAGTGAAAAGGAAGGAAGTCAAAAATTTGCATAAGGTGGACAGAAGCGTTTTACACGGCGGTATGGTATATCCATACTGCCGTGTAAGACAGTTTACACGGGGGTATGGCTTAGTCCATACCGCCGTGTAACATGTCCCACATAGCTGGACAGAGGCATTTTACACGGCGGTATGGAACGTTCCTTACCACCGTGTAAGATGTCTTACATAGCTCCAAGCAGAGGCGTTTCACACGGCTGTAAGGGAATCCCCATACCGCCGTGTGAAACTCACAGTTCAAAAACATATATGGACAGTAGCGTTTTACACGGACCGCCATGTGAAACCACGGCCTTGCAATTTCTGAAGGTTTCCTCGATCCACACGGCGGTGAGCTAAGGCCTTACCATCGTGTGACTTCTGGAAATTCCAGAAATCGCATTCTTTCACACCAATTCCGAACCCAAAACCACACACATCACAATTCACACATTTAAAACATAACATCAACCTCAAATTTACCTTTCCCACCTGAGATACAAAGCCAATCATGCAAAAACATACATAATCATCTAATTAATTCTAACTTTAATAAATCACATTTAACAATTCTCATACTTACATGATTCACTAAAATCAAAATCTTAAACTCACCCAACTAAATTCTAAGCTCAGCATACTAAGAACATCAACGCCCACATACCAAATACACATAAGCATCATACCAAAATACAACATCCAAACCACACAAAATCATCAAACACCCAACACATATAAGAACAATCCCAAACCTGAAATCCTTAGCTCCTACTGCTTAGTCCCACTAGACCCTGCAATTTCCTTGCCTTTGGAATTGTGAGGAGGCTCAGCTACACACAATTCCATCAAGAACACACACAAAGAACAACCCTAGGTTAAACCTAATCCAGAAAATATGAATAGAAGAAAAAGATGGAAGAAAGAAAATTAATGTAAGATTAAACACACACTTACCAAATTGGATGCAAAGGATGATTAATTTCCCCTTACTAAGATTTGAATCCACACTTAGGCTCTTTGAAGAAAAGAAAATGAAGAAGGAAATAAGGGAGGGGAAAAACGTGAAAAGAGAGAGTACAATCTGAATTTTTCCCCCTTTTCTTCCTTTTTCTTTCTCTTTTCTTTGCCCTAACTATGTGTCCACTTCCTAGTGGTAGAACTTAACCACTCACACCCAACAAGGCAATGAACACACTCACACTATGCATTCCTAACGTAAAACACCCTACCAAGGTATGAACACTCATACACAACGTAAGCCCAACTAATGCATATCTTATTATGGTATGCACATGCACACACTATCACAACTCTACTAATGCATATCTTATTTCTATATGTACACCCGCACATGAACAAACCCACAGACATGTATTTTTACCAAAATACCCTTATGACACATGCCCAGATACACATATGCATGCACACACATATGGCTCATTCTACTAGGGGGCAAACGGGATGTGACAGTCTTGATCCATCCTCCTTATCGAATTTACGGCGATAAATACCCAAAAGAAATATAAAAATCTATATTTTTAACTAAATTAGCTCAAGAAAATATTTTTTTTGGAATGAATAAGCAAAGAAAATTAATTTTTCTTGCTCAAATCAAACCCAAGATGAAATGTTTTCTAGAAGAGAAAAGATTAAAACTTGAAAAAAAAGGTTAAGAAATTTTTTTTAAGAAGAAAAATGTTTGCTTGAGAGAAAACTGGAGAGAAAACTAAAAACCTCCCTTTTTTGAATAAAATTGTCATCCCCTTTGAAATGAAGGGAAGCTCCAATTTGTTTCCTGTCTTTGTCCAAAAATAGGAAAAGACAAATGTTCTTTTAATTTTCGTTACCCAAAAATAACATAAAAGCATGAAACCAATTTTTTACAGACTGCAAAACTGGAAAGAAAACTGACTAAGGAAGCGTAAGCGAAAGCGACCGCACAGAGGCAGCAAGGAGCGGGGCAAAAATGCCCGCGTATGGAAGGGAAGAGGTGCACACCAGTGCGAGAGGTGCCCCTATGGGGCACGCGCGAAAGACGTGTCCCCCAAGGGGCATGCGCAGCTGGTGTTAGGTTTGCGTTTCATTTCCATGACTCTGTTCCTCCATCGGGTGAGGTATTCGTGAATAGACTCTCCCACCTTTTACTATAACAGTTCCAAATCCTTCAGAGTTACGTCCATTCTTGTGCTGCAATCGTACTGTCTGAGAAATTCTTCTGTTAACAACTCCCAATCCTCTTTTATCCTTCGGTCCAACCCGTGATACCAATCCACTGCTGGACCAGTTAAGCTCAGACAAAAGTACTCGACCTTCTGCCTTCATCAAGGTGGTACCCTTCATCAATAGTGAGTACTGCTTTATGTGCGCAGTGGGATCGGAGGTGCCGTTGAACTTGGGAACGTCAGGCATTTTGAAATTCTAAGGGACCAAATCATCACTGTCTAGCTCCCTATCCATGGAGCTCATTCCTCCCCCTACCTTCAACATCTTTGATATGGCTTCGAATCTTTCTTCCATCTTCCTCCACATTGCATTCTCTAGCTTTGGTGACTTCCCTTTTACCACCACCAGCTCCTCTGGCTCCTCCCGAACATCAATCTCGAACTTGGGGCCCTCTTTACGTTCAATAAGCATTGGCACTCTTGGCTCAACTGCAGGTGGATTCACTGCTGCTGGGGGATCTTCTCTAACAGCCCCTTGCTCCTCTTGCTCTCTGATTAGAGCGGCAGTCTGTCACCCAGCAGGTTGGGCTAGGGTAGTGGCAAGGTTACCCATCATTGCCATCATTCTAGCTTCAAACTCTTCCAACCTTCTCCCTACATCTTCGGTAATCATTGCCCTTGTTGCATCAGAACCGCTTGATGGATCCAACATCCTTGTCTCTATCGATGACTCTGAACTCTGATCTGACACTAGCTCTGGGGAAACTTTTCTTAGTCGACCTGGACAAATCTATGATGGCTGCAAAACACCTTTGTTAGGATGATGCATGATTGAAGTGCAATGTATGGTCGTGTTGATACAGCATAGACTAACGCATGCAAGCAGATAGATCCTTTCGACCTTATTTCTCCCGGACATGAGGTAAATATAGTCTCTTTCCTAGGTGGGCTTCAGCCGAGGGTTAACAGGGAACCTATTGGACGCGTATGGTGCACGGTGAAAAACCAGCAGCATAACACTCTTAATTTAAAGCACATGCATATGGGTTCTGGCTATTACGTATTTGGACACTTCAATTAAATTAAGGTGAACCTATCGGGGCATGAAAGCCTTTGATAAAAAACCACTTAATTTGCTTGATTTTTTTTTATTTGCAATAGCCCACATAACAAAGCACATAATAGAAGTTTCCAAAGCACATAACAAGCACCGTATTAAGGAGCATTTCACCTAATAGAAGTTTCTATTTGCCATTACATGTGCTTTGGTCAAGGTGGTGATACTTTAGGTCTTCCCAAGCATGGTCCCTGCCAATGGGTCTAGCTCATCACGAGCATAGTAACCGATTGGGTCTCCATTTGATATGCCATTAATAGCACGAGACTTGGGCTGGTGATTATCCTTAACACTTCCCTACAATGAGTGAAAGTAGGGTCGTGCTTTGGAAACACACTGAGGTAAGATAGGGGACCAACTAACATAGTTCTAAGGCCCTAAAATGATGCAATGCAACTTTTGAAAAGAGATAGAATTTTAAGCTTTAAAAACTCAATTATACATTTTAACCAAAACACTTTCAGAGCAAAGTCTCAAACAGTTTCCCAGTGTAGTCGCCACTGTGACGAGTGCAGAACCCAGTAAGGGCCCTCGCTGAATTCCCTTTTAGGATTCGAGACACTGGTTCGCGCCTTTTTGATAATGGGCGCCATGAGACATTTTGGACGCTTCCTTCCTAATAGAACATTGGAAAGGAACATCTAGCCCCATGGCACCTTTAGGCACCATTGAGGTATCATGGTGTCGCCACCCAATTCACGAGGAATTGGGAAAGGTCTCTAACCTCTTATTGGTCAAGACCAGAGATTAGTGTTCAGAACTCCCCTCTTATTCATGCTTTGGTTAATTATAAATGAGTTTTTAACTCCCTAATGTAACACCCCTTACCCGTATGTAGTAAACCGTACCGTGAACCGGTGGTTCACGACAACGGTCAAGGGCATTACCGAACAACCATGTAAAACTTATAAACCTTTAAGCTAAAATATGAATTATAAAATTTCTTTCGTTTTCAATAACACATTATGGCTAACTTTAAATTCCTTATACATTCACATTCCAAAGTAAACTTCTTCAGAATTCACTAGAGATAGATCTTTTACATAACCAAAATTACTTTTACAAAACTCATAATTTAGAATTACAAATCTGACATACATTATGAAGACTATATAAATCCTATCCTAAAACCACTTCATAGTTCTTGCATTGGCCTGGACTGCTGCTGAAAACTCTCGAACAACTTGATCAATAGTACCTACACGGATTAAGAGAAAATCCGTGCTAAGCATAAAGCTTAGTGGGAAACACATAAATATGGACGACCATTAAGAATGGCTGTCAAAAGAGTTCAAAGGAAAGCATAATATAAAAGATATAATTATCTCAATTATAACAAATAGATACTTTCAAAGAGGTCATCAAAATAACCATTTACTCCGTATATCAATGTTACAAATCAATTATACAAAAACACACCTTTTCCACATTTTATACATGTCACTTTGTGCACTTATTCACTTTCTTTTCGGTTTCCACAATTCATTTCACGCATCTTACTTAACAGATGCCTCGGTATGTAATTATTCAATCAATAAGACATTTAGATTGCAATAACAAAATGCATACTTTCACACAAGTATTCACATATGTATTCATCAATTCATAACTTATTGTATGATTCACATGTTCGTGTTCATTTAATGCCTGCTAAGTCAAAAAGGGTGGATAACGAGTACTGAATGGTACCTTACGGGTACGAATCGAACACATAATAGAATGTACCTTATAGGTTCAAGTCGGAAAGCAACATTTCACTGAACAGGACCTTAAACAAGATCCATACACATACACATAATAGGGGTTCGTGAGGAACCATTCGGGGACCTGATCAGGGTCCAAATCGTTCAAAGGGCGCTGCAGCTACACATACATAGACTCTATTAGGCATGCCTAACTATCCACGATTCGACTAATGCAGGCTAATACATACTTGTTTCTTTTAATGATGTACATATTATAGTTTCATATTTTTCATAAATAGATACACTTATTATTATCATATAACAATCTTACATGGTATATCATATTTTATCTGAAACAATATGTCATATGTAAATAACAGTCAAGGCTCATGTTCAAAAGCTCAAACGACATATATTTATAACATAGGAAGGAGTCGCGCTCGCGACCGTAGTCGCGATCGCGACAGACACTAAAGGGCCCCTGTCGCGCTCGCGACAGAAAACTAAAAGGCCTCAATCGCGCTCGCGACCGTAGTCGCGATTGCGACAGACACTAAATGGCCTCTATCGCGCTCGCGACAGAGTCAAGCATCGCACTCATATTATTCTTAATTAAATGATCTTTACATAAAACATATTTATTCTTATATTGTCCACAAATAATTTTATAAACATTACTTTTTCAACCACGTATGTTAACCTCAAAAGTTCCAATACAAATAACTCATACTATTCCATTTATTAAGGATTATTTATTAATTAACCAATCATATAAGACCAGTTAATATTTGATATGCGAAGTATTCATTTTAACTTTAGTTAAGACATATATAAAACATTCATTTACTTCCATGTCAATATCACATACAAATTCTACACTGTCAATTATCTTACTCAAACTGGAGTCATAGATAGCTCTATAAACTTATAAATTGACGCATACCTATAACATTTATTTTTAACAAATATCCAGGTGTTTAACAGAATTCAATTAAAACACTAGCTTTTATGTCTAACTAAATCTAGACGCTTTGGTTCGGACTTGGAAGAATATCCCAAGCTTCCTACGTATCCCAAAGGATTGGGAATCAGAACCCTATAATTCTACAAGACCAAAGTACAGTTTATAGAGTTTGGCCTCCAATTTCCTAACAGAATTTAGATCAGATTAATGTTGAATGAATTCAAAGGTGTTTGACTCATTAGACTTGAAATACCTTAGTCATTATTCTTGTATACAACCTTAGTCTCTTACATTCCTAAGTAATATCTACTTATTTACTCTTTTCCAACCACTAAACATATAACAAATAGGTCTCCTGAAGTTCCGATGAAGTTCGGGAATGTTCCAGAAGAGAAAACATCATAAAATATACAAACTAGAAGAGGGTAAAGGTAGGCAAGGGTTCCTACCAACCAAAAGGTTCAAAAGAAGGAGAAAAACACATTTCAAGCATATTCTGTCGCGCTCGCGACAGAAGCTCGCTTCAGGTTTCTCACAAGAGCAAATCACAAGACTGCTTTCCACTTCGAACTTCGACCGCCTAAACAGACCTCTATAACTCATTTTTAGGCAAAGTGTCCTTCTTAACAAATAATCTTTAGGATGTTATCTTTAATATAGAACAAGTTTCATGTCGTTTAGATTCCAAAATCATCAGATATGATCAAAACAACCTCTACTGCTCCTCTGAACCTGGCCAGAGGAGAACCCTTTAATTTCGGACCACTTTTGAGACACTTAGAACTAAAATTAGCTCAAGCTTATTTCTATGAAATTTGTAGTAATACGTCTTACTTTCAGACGGTATTGGTTTCATATCATTTGGAGTCCTAAAACTCCCAAAATAGCGTAATAACCGAAGAAGGGTCAAGTGCTTTCTAACACAGTTTTCACCCAAAACTCCTATTCACATGCACAACTTAACAATCTAAAGCAACACTCACTACCATCATCATATAACATTATAACAACATTCAAATAACTCATAAAACATATAAACATAGTCAAATTCACATATATAACTAAAGAGTTTCCAAACCTCTTTTCCTTTGCTCCCAAACTGTTTAAATAGCCGCACAGTCTCCTTTTCTTCCTTACTCCATCTTTAGCTTCTCTTGTTCCCTCCAAACAAAACAATCAAAATTCAAAGTTACACATATCCTTACTTATCTTTTAAGCAGAAGAGGAGAGGAAGAGAGACAAACCCACCACTTACCTTTTTCCTAACCCAAATCTTGCATCTAATTTCTTAGAATTTGAACAAATCCATCTTGGCTTGAATTGCTTGAATGGGCGTGAGGTAGGAGGAGAAGAGCCTCTTTCTTTTCTTTTCCCTTCTTGTTTCCCGTCCAACCTTAGCCTTAGAATAGTCAAAGGCTAAATTAATCCATCCTAATCCTCTAAATGCCACATGTCACCACTTCATTGGTCCAAAGTTGATATTTATGTCAAACATCTCTTTTAATCCCTTTCCTTACGTCCTTTCCCTCAATTGGCATTCCACTTTTCTATTACATACATTGGCCCACATGATTTAACTAATTTATTCAATTTAATCCATAATTACAAAATGACCGAAATACCCTTACCTTACACAAATAAAACCGGTCACATCCTTTGCCGCAATTAATCATTTCCATCATCCCATTACACATTTTTAATCACCAAATAGTTCTTTTCACGTCATTTAGGGCACGACGATATAACTGTCCAATTTTTTGAGACTTGCCGAAACTTTCAAATTAATGACGATTATATCCTTTTTGACACTTCCGTCCCTAGCTCTTGCATATTCGGTTTCTGTTACACCCTGAACTTACCCTAATCCGACTAGGGTGTATTCGGGGTGTTACACTAAAATTCTATCTCTCATCTCATACGATCAATGCATTTAAATTAAAGGCACATTAAAAGCACGTAAAGAAAATAAAGAAAAGCAATAAAGAAAGCAGTAAATGAAGTAATTAAGGAAAGCGGTAAACACACAAGCACACAATTACATGAGAGATAGGAGCGGAATACAACCCCTAATGAAAGGAGGCTGAAGATATAGGTTAGGACGGAATACAATCACAAAATTAAATTATATTTCCCCAACATTAATTACAAGGGTCCAAAAAAATTGAACTTAAACCTTAAAATAGTCAAACAAAATCAAATACAAGGGAAACATACATAAATCGGGATATTCATTTTGGGTTGGAAAATTGGTTCCTTCGTATTTGTTTAAAGGTTTAGGAACATTGGTTCCTTCGTGTTTATTTAAAGAGGGTTCGAAGAGTCATTTGATTGTTGAGTTGAAAAGCCGGGATGAATGATCCCATTTTTTGGAGAAAATTAACTCTTCGTTTTATTGTGATATTTTTCATTGCTTGGCTAAGATGAGGGACATTGGTCCCAATTTTATTAGTAAAAATTCTGATTTAATTGTAAAAATATTTTTGTGATTTTTTATCTCACGCGTGTATATATAAAATAATTATTTTACAAGTAAATACAACAAAAAGAGAAGGAATAGGAAAGGTCTCACCAAACGACGCGGTCTCCTACGCGTGGTGACCCATCCGGGAGGTCACGGGAACATTCACATAATGCAAGTCACAATAAATCTCAGACAAAAAAATAATATTAAAATATTAGTAATAATTCTAAAAGTTAATTAAATAAAGAACAAGATAATGATGACAATAAAGTTATAGTGATAATAACAATACATAATCATGACATAATGGTGACAATCAAATAATAACAATAATAATAATAACAATAATAATAATAATAATAATAATAATAATAATAATAATAACATGATAATAATAATGATAACATAATAATAATAACCATAACAATTAAAACAATAATAATAATAATAACACCCTAATACTACTACTACTACTGCTACTACTACTACTACTACTACTACTAATAATAATAATAATAATAATAATAATAATAATAATATAAAACAAAAATAATACTAATGATACAATAAAGAAACTAACAGTAATAGAACCATAAAATAATAATAATAATAATAATAATAATAATAATAATAATAATAATAATAATAATAATAATAACAACAACAACAACAACAACAATAACAACAAAAAATAATTGAGGCGGATGACAACAATGACATGTTAAAACAACAAGAAATCAAATGGAAACCACACAACATGTCAACAATAATAATCACATTTAAAAAAAATGCTAAAAATAAATGATAGACATGATAATAATAACATGAAAATAATAATAATAACAACAATAAATGATATACAAAAATAAATGAGAACGGGTCAAAAAATATTTACCCTTAGAATTTATAAATCGAAAGAAACGGTATCTTGATCCGTCCTCCTTATCGAATTTACGGTGATAAATACTCGAAGAAAATATAAAAATCTATATTTTTAAATAAATTAGCTCAAGAAAATATTTTTGTTGGAATTAATAAGCAAAGAAAATTAATTTTTCTTGCTCAAATCAAACCCAAGATGAAATGTTTTCTAGAGGAGAAAAGATTAAAACTTAAAAAAAAGGTTAAGAATTTTTTTTAAGAAGAAATATGTTTGTTTGAGAGAAAACTAAAAACCCCCCTTTTTTGAATAAAATTGTCGTCCCCTTTAAAATTAAGGGAAGCTCCAATTTGTTTCCTGTCTTTGTCCGAAAATAAGAAAAGACAAATGTTCTTTTAATTTTCGTTACCCAAAAATAACATAAAAGCATGAAACCAATTTTTTACAGGCTAAAAAACTGGAAAGAAATGTGACCAAGGAAGCGCAGGCGAAAGCGACCGCACAGAGGCAGCAAGGCTCGGGCCAAAAATGCCCGCGTATGGAAGGGAAGACGCGCGCGCCAGCGCGAATCGCGCCCCTATGGAGCGTGCGCGGCAGCGCACGCAGCCCTTGCCGCGCTCGTGCCCACAGGCGTACGTAGCCTCCACGACGGGCACAGCCCGTACGCGTGGCACGCTAAACGAAAAAAATAAATAAATAAAAAATAAAAATGATATAAAATGAAATAAAAAATAAAATAAATACAAATTGTAAAAAGGAATAAAAGAGAGCAAAAAAAACAAATTTTTGCACTGAAATTTTTGGAGGAACAAAGGGAAATTTCGACAAGGGGAGCAACATTTTTGACACCTTTACTGGCAAGTATTGTAACACCCTGTTATCCCCGTTGGAAGGATACCAGAATGCCACGCGATCAAACATATAAACAAATCCAAAGCACATACTTGTAAAATAAAATAAAAGATGAGATGTAAAGAAACTTTTAATTATATAGCAGTAAATCCTTTAACATATATCATATCTATATCGTTTTTACAAAAAGGGCTCGAAAGCAAATACATATACAAAAATATTTGTTCCTTTACAAAAGATTCACTTTGCTATTAACAAGCCATGTACAAAATAACAGCGGAAGACTCAAAAATAACTTCATCCAAAAAGACTTCTAGTGGCCGACCTGCAGATATCTGACTCCAAACCGAACTCGCCACCTGCACGGGAAAAGAGCCCGTGCTAAGCGATAACGCTTAGTGGGGAGGAACAAAACAAACGAACAATATCCATATACAATATATATATCCAACCAAAAATATAATTTCATCGCAACATAAACGTGCAATAAAGCTATGATTCACAAACAAAGGTATCATAATTTCATATAAGCACATTTCCTTATTCTCTACTTGACATGCATAAACATACATTACAAGCAATTAACTACTCAAATCATACTAGGATTAATGTAATTCTCACCATTCTAAGTATACAGATACTAGGTGCATATCATAAAGTTATGCTAGAATTCATGTGCATCATATACTTGTAATCATGTCAATATGCATCTCAACATGTGCCACACAATTTAACATATAGCCTGATTAGTCTGAAAATACTCTCTAGAAGTGGATGCGGTCAAATGGATACTGATAGAACACAGTATCCCAAGCATATAGAGACATGAGTCTCAAACATGTACTTTTCATATAGAGACCGAAGTCTCGCATTATATCCATATAGACCCATACAGGATCGAAACAAGGATCCAAACGAACCCACATATAACGTTTTATCATATAGCAGCTGCACACACACTCTGACCTAAGTAAGCGCTTACTTATCCACTACTATGACTTATTCAGGCTTAAAAACACAAACCATCAATTCAAGCACCAATATCAATATGAGAATTGAAATTAATACTAAACTATCATCCATGTATACCTGTATACTGATCACATTTTGAAACATGTAAATATAAATATTAAATACAGAAGTTAAAAGGACATATAACTCTCATTAAAAATAATCCATACTTATGTAAATTATAAACATGTAAATCATGTACATTAATATTAATTAAGAACACAAATCTCATAATTAAACAATTATTAAAATACAATTCAAATTTTTAAAACCCAAACATTTGATATGTACTGAAAAATCCTTTAAACCAGAAGTTAAAATTATGCTTTTAGGAAACAGGGCAACAGGAGGGAGGCCGGTCACGAGTCACCCAGGCAGTGGTGTCTCGTGACACTGGCTTCACGCGAGCGCCATGCAAAACAGGGGCAGTCACGAGTCGTGACCATCCATCACGCCTTGTGATGCCTGAGAGGAGAGGGCGAGGTCACGAGATCTTGTCTCGTGACACGCAGGGAAGGCAAGGTCGCGAGGCGTGATGCTCCATCACGTCTCGTGACTTCCCAGGGAAGGAGGTCACGGCGTGATGCTCCATCACGTCACGTGACCTTCTTCAGAGAAGAGGTCACGGCGTGATGCTCCATCACGTCACGTGACCTTCTTCAGAGAAGAGGTCACGGCGTGATGCTCCATCACGTCTCGTGATCTTCTTCACATACTCCTTCTTCTCAAAATTTCCAGAAAAACGTGAAAAACCAGAAGATTAAGAAAACAGAGTACTTCCTATATTCAAAACCCCAGCTTACCCAAAACCATTTTTCATGCTATGATTAATCAAACACATAACTTCAAGTATCCAAAGCACATTTACAGCAATCTTAGCATAAATCATATACATTTATCCGTTAAACAGAGGTAATACCAGAATCTCCATGTCCCAGGTTTTCACATTCAAACACATGCATATACATTCCATTTACATTCTTTTCTACT
Organism: Excoecaria cochinchinensis; assembly: GCA_947683425.1. NCBI lineage: Eukaryota > Viridiplantae > Streptophyta > Magnoliopsida > Malpighiales > Euphorbiaceae > Excoecaria > Excoecaria cochinchinensis. The sequence continues at coordinate 6,600,534 of CANTUQ010000076.1, read as the reverse complement.
GAAATCATGCATACACATTGTATTTCTCATACATTTTGATATTCAAACACACAGAAACAATGTTCATATCAGTACAGCAAACAAGATCCAAACATGAGGAAGGACAGACACTCCCATACCTGATAATGAAGCTCAAAAATGTCCACTGCAACTCTCAATCCACCACTTTATCTTTTCCTTTATCTTTCTTCTTTTCTTCAACAGATTCCATGAACCGACAAAACAAAACCAAAAATTCAGATAACCAAAAACCAAAACTTCATACCCCAAACCATCCGTAACAGAGGAAGATAAAAGGAGAAGTTCAGCCACAACAACTCATTTACTTACCTCTTAATCTTCAATGCTCAAAACCCTAGCCAACAATGGATGAACACTCATGCAAACAAAGAGAAAGAACAGAAATGCAGAGGAGTAGGAGTGGCTAACGTGAGAGAGAGTGCAAGAGAGACCAAAATCTATTTTCTGAACCCCTTCTTCTCTCTCCCACATGCACACACTCTCCTTTCCACTTGGCACACATGCACGGTTCTTTTAATCCCAATTACAAATAGCTCCTCACAATCTTCTCATAGATCCTTAATAAATTCTTTTTACTCACCAAAATAAAATCAATAAATAATACTTTTAATTCCTTGCAATTTAATCCTCTTTCCTCTTGTAAAATACCCAATTGCCCTTAAATTATCCAATAAAATGCCAATTCCAATTAGGCCACATTTGGGGTGTGACAACTCTCTCCTCCTTAAGAAAATTTCGCCCTCGAAATTTCCTCGCTTATCAAATACAACTCAAATACCAAAACCAAAACGAACAAAACTTAACATTTAAACACTTACCCGAAGGACTCGCGACAACGGTCGCATCTTCAGTAATCATAGCATATGCCCTATGCCTATTATGATCTTCCGTAGCACCAGGTCGTTGCACTGTCTCTGATGGTGCTCTCGGAGCTCTACTTCCATCCCGATTGCTTCGAGTGACATTAGATCTTTTGCTTTCTTGCTGATTCTGGTCCTTTTGTCGATTAGGGCAAAATGCAAACCGATGCTCCACACTTCCGCACTTAAAACATGCGCCTGTAATCTTGCGAAACGTACCCCAATGGTACCTATGACAATGCTCACACTCCGGTGCTCGATTTCCCTTGCTAGCATGCGGTGCCACACTTCCTACTTCTGAAGGCACCTGAACAGACCCTCTATTTCCTTGTTCAACTGGAGCACCTCTAGACTTCTTAGTACCCACAGCTCCCCCATCCGGTGCTCTCCTCTTCTGTGCTATCTTCTGCTTTACCACCTCTGATTCCTCTAACTTCATTGCTGCAGCCACAAGCTGATAATATCCCATTGGTTGCAAGACAATCATCGCAGATAAAGGACCCCTAAAAACCTCACGCAGTCCTTCCAGAAAATGCCTACATCTGAACTCATCTGTCAACAACTGCTCGGGCACATACTTACTCAACCGGTTGAATTCCTTGTCATACTCACTTACAGTCATACCTCGCTGCTTCAAACTAATGAACTCTCTCCACTTAGCTTCTTGGTACGCCTTCGTCACATACTTTTGCTCAAACTCTTGCTTGAAGTATTCCCAAGTCAATTCAGCTGGTCGTTGCGGATTCCTCATCACAAGTTCCCACCAATCATATGCTGATCCTTGAAGCAACGATATTGCACATGAAGCTCTCTGATCTGCGGGACATCTAATCTCTTGTAGAATCCTACCTACTCTCTTCAGCCAAAACTCAGCCACATCTGATTCATCCAAGGCAGTCCCATGAAAGTCTTCTGCTCCTCTCTTTCTTAACAACTCAGTTGGAGCCTTAGGAGCAGTCAACCTATCAACCACTTGCAGTAACCCTTGTACTAACGCTGGATCAAAACCAACTCCTCTATTTGCACCCACAGCTGGTGCAGGTTCCCGCTCATGCCTATCCTGACCCACTAGATCACCTCCTCTGACTGTATTCTCTCTTCGACCCACATTGATACTGCTCATGGTGTCGCCCATATACTCACTTGGATCCGACTCCATACAAACACTACACAACACAAGACATCTGCATTAGGCCACTATACAAAACTGACTCTCATGCATAGACTCGACTCTACACTCAAACAATCACAACATAACCCAGAACCACCAAACCTGGGCTCTGATACCAAGCTGTCACACCCCGTTATCCCCGTTGGAAGGATACCAGAATGCCACGCGATCAAACATATAAACAAATCCAAAGCACATACTTGTAAAATAAAATAAAAGATGAGATGTAAAGAAACTTTTAATTATATAGCAGTAAATCCTTTAACATATATCATATCTATATCGTTTTTACAAAAAGGGCTCGAAAGCAAATACATATACAAAAATATTTGTTCCTTTACAAAAGATTCACTTTGCTATTAACAAGACATGTACAAAATAACAGCGGAAGACTCAAAAATAACTTCATCCAAAAAGACTTCTAGTGGCGGACCTACAGATATCTGACTCCAAATCGAACTCGCCACCTGCACGGGAAAAGAGCCCGTGCTAAGCGATAACGCTTAGTGGGGAGGAACAAAACAAACGAACAATATCCATATACAATATATATATCCAACCAAAAATATAATTTCATCGCAACATAAACGTGCAATAAAGCTATGATTCACAAACAAAGGTATCATAATTTCATATAAGCACATTTCTTTATTCTCTACTTGACATGCATAAACATACATTACAAGCAATTAACTACTCAAATCATACTAGGATTAATGTAATTCTCACCATTCTAAGTATACAGATACTAGGTGCATATCAGAAAGTTATGCTAGAATTCATGTGCATCATATACTTGTAATCATGTCAATATGCATCTCAACATGTGCCACACAATTTAACATATAGCCTGATTAGTCTGAAAATACTCTCTAGAAGTGGATGCGGTCAAATGGATACTGATAGAACACAGTATCCCAACCATATGGAGACATGAGTCTCAAACATGTACTTTTCATATAGAGACCGAAGTCTCGCATTATATCCATATAGACCCATACAGGATCGAAACAAGGATCCAAACGGACCCACATATAACGTTTTATCATATAGCAGCTGCACACACACTCTGACTTAAGTAAGCGCTTACTTATCCACTACTATGACTTATTCAGGCTTAAAAACACAAACCATCAATTCAAGCACCAATATCAATATGAGAATTGAAATTAATACTAAACTATCATCCATGTATACCTGTATACTGATCACATTTTGAAACATGTAAATATAAATATTAAATACAGAAGTTAAAAGGACCTATAACTCTCATTAAAAATAATCCATACTTATGTAAATTATAAACATGTAAATCATGTACATTAATATTAATTAAGAACACAAATCTTATAATTAAACAATTATTAAAATACAATTCAAATTTTTAAAACCCAAACATTTGATATGTACTGAAAAATCCTTTAAACTAGAAGTTAAAATTATGCTTTTATGAAACAGGGCAACAGGAGGGAGGCCGGTCACGAGTCACCCAGGCAGTGGTGTCTCGTGACACTGGCTTCACGCGAGCGCCACGCAAAATAGGGGCAGTCACGAGTCGTGACCATCCGTCACGCCTCGTGACGCCTAAGAGGAGAGGGGGAGGTCACGAGATCTTGTCTCGTGACACGCAGGGAAGGCAAGGTCGCGAGGCGTGATGCTCCATCACGTCTCGTGACTTCCCAGGGAAGGAGGTCACGGCGTGATGCTCCATCACGTCACGTGACCTTCTTCAGAGAAGAGGTCACGGCGTGATGCTCCATCACGTCTCGTGATCTTCTTCACAAACTCCTTCTTCTCAAAATTTCCAGAAAAACGTGAAAAACCAGAAGATCAAGAAAATAGAGTACTTCCTATATTCAAAACCCCAGCTTACCTAAAACCATTTTTCATGCTATGATTAATCAAACACATAACTTCAAGTATCCAAAGCACATTTACAGCAATCTTAGCATAAATCATATACATTTATCCGTTAAACAGAGGTAATACCAGAATCTCCATGTCCCAGGTTTTCACATTCAAACACATGCATATACATTCCATTTACATTCTTTTCTATTGAAATCAAGCATACACATTGTATTTCTCATACATTTTGATATTCAAACACACAGAAACAATGTTCATATCAATACAGCAAACAGGATCCAAACATGAGGAAGGACAGACACTCCCAAACCTGATAATGAAGCTCAAAAATGTCCACTGCAACTCTCAATCCACCACTTTATCTTTTCCTTTATATTTCTTCTTTTCTTCAACAGATTCCATGAACCGACAAAACAAAACCAAAAATTCAGATAACCAAAAACCAAAACTTCATACCCCAAACCATCCGTAACAGAGGAAGACAAAAGGAGAAGTTCAGCCACAACAACTCATTTACTTACCTCTTAATCTTCAATGCTCAAAACCCTAGCCAACAATGGATGAACACTCATGCAAACAAAGAGAAAGAACAAAAATGCAGAGGAGTAGGAGTGGCTAACGTGAGAGAGAGTGCAAGAGAGACCAAAATCTGTTTTCTGAACCCCTTCTTCTCTCTCCCACATGCACACACTCTCCTTTCCACTTGGCACACATGCACGGTTCTTTTAATCCCAATTACAAACAGCTCCTCACAATCTTCTCATAGATCCTTAATAAATTCTTTTTACTCACCAAAATAAAATCAATAAATAATACTTTTAATTCCTTGCAATTTAATCCTCTTTCCTCTTGTAAAATACCCAATTGCCCTTAAATTATCCAATTAAAATGCCAATTCCAATTAGGCCACATTTGGGGTGTGACAAGTATCATTTTCATCATCGGGTAATTCTGATCTTGGACTGACTTGGGATTCGGTGTCTACAGTCGCTATAAGAAACTGATGAAGTTGCGACAAAATGTTCTGTCGCAATTTGTGACATATAATTAGCGACTAAAATTGCGATGGAATTATATTGTCGTTATATCATGCCAAAATTTTATGTATATAGCGACTGAATTTGGCAGTCGCTATTTTTCAAATTGTTATCAGACCCAAATAACCCTAAATCCCCAAAATCTTTTAACTCCCAAAAGAAAAAGGCAGTGACCGAGAGAACCCGAAATCCCCTACCCCCCTCTACCGGACGCGCCACCTGCGATCGCTGGAGTTGTAATTGGTGATAGAACCCACATTGCTCCGTTCGTTTGTACCGTGCGATAGGTAATGAAATTAAAGTACTTGGTTTTAATTTTCCAAATGCTTGAAGGTTGATCTGTGAGGGGTAGTTAACGCAATATTGATTGAAATTGTTGATGTTTCTTGTGAGATCGAAGACACGAAGGGAGGAGGAAGGGCAACAGATCTGAGTCTCTACCATCATAACCTAATTGTGCTCATTCTAGCGAGGAAGAAGGTATGTTGAATGTCATGGACCGTAAATTTTTTTCTTCTCCTTCATCTGTAACCTTCAATCAAGTGATTTGTATTTTTAATGGGTTTGATAAATAATAATTTCGTGAAATATGCCCAAAAACCAGCTAGTTTGAAGGTCTGCTGCTTTATGCTTTATACATCAGTTTACACGTGAAATATGCCAGAATATGCCTTTTATTAATGAAAGCAAAATCAAATTGTTAGTAATTCACAGGACATCTTATTCATTTAACTTGTGGCTTGATTTATTTCACATTGTAATTCACCATCAGTTAGGTATACTGATATTAATTGTAAGACCTTTATAAAAGCTTCTTTAAATTTGCAATGAAAATGTTAGTCCACATGGCATCTTGAATTTCATTTGTTCCCCACAGTGATGTGTCATGAAAAATTCCAGTGGTCTTCCATCCTTTTCATTTTATTGAACCTTTATAAGGTAGTCAGAATGAAGTGGATGGCTATAGCTTTTATGTTTTAGGCTGAACATTTGTCTTAGCTTTTAAGATTCTAACTTTCTTTATTTTGTAAAATGCGAAAATGGGTGATGAATTTTACCTCAGAAATTTTCTACTAATGTCAATGTGCATACTTTGTTTGATTATTAATTTCTTGTTGCTATTTTGATTAGTTTAGTTATGTTAAAGTAGTAATGATTGTTAAGTGTGACCATTACAAACAATTGTATATCTCAGCAAATTAGAATTTCCCTTTCCATAAAGCACACCTACCATTCATTTTTTGTGTCTGCCATTATTACTGCATCTAATTAAATCTCACTATCATTGCTAATTCTTTGAGCTAAACCATACCACAGTACTATAATAAAATGCTATTTTGAGAGCAATAAAATAGAATCTGGTGACTAGTGGTGGATGAAAATTAATACAAATTCCAATTTTGATTTATATAAAATAACTATTGATAATTAAGTAATTTTTGTAACAAAATCTCAAAATTCAATATGGTTTTAGACTTTAGAGATGGTCACTTTACTTTAAACTTAACTTTTAAACCTAATTAGTATACAATTTCCTTCCACAAACCATAATTATAACGGTTGACCGATCATCTCATACATCTTCCAAAGCAGGACTTATATAGAAAATAGAAACATCCATTTTGCTTAGGAATATCTTTCTTCTTTTCCTTTTTCCATCTCTAGTTGGAGTTGAAATTATATTGGAACCTTATGCATAAAAAGTAAAAAGAATTAGTCGGATTTATAAAAAATAAAAATCAACAATAAATTTTATATTATTTTTTTGAAAGATAAGAATAGACTTAAGAACCAAATAATTATTGATTTTCTATGAATTTTTTTCATAAATTAAATCCAGATTTTAGATTAATGTTTTATAATAATTTTTCTAGATGGTGGTAAATGAAAAATACCATATACAGTCACAACTCACAACTAAGATGATTCAATTTAAGGAACCAAATCGATATGTATGAGATTAAAAGTCAAATACCACAAATGTCACATAGTCACAAGATTTTGCAATAACATGCATGTAAATAAAATTTGCTATTATTGCTCAATTGATTAGATTCTGACCCAACTCATAATTAATCCATCTATTAATTTTTATTTAATTTTACCTTTTCTTATCTAAAAGCTTTGCATATATAGTTTGCAATTTTAATTCAAAATTTTCCTTTAAAGATACTCAGGCTTAGGCATAAAATGAATAGCTGCTAACTTTGATTATATATTTATACATATAATAACTACTCTGAATATATATATATATATATATTCAAAGTAATTATTATATATATAAATATATAATCAAAGTATAATTTTGCTTTTATATATAATTTATTTCTGAGTTGTCTTCTTCTAGAAGTAAGTTTATACATAAGATTTGTCAAAAGTCTAAAAGTCTTGATTTTATAGCTAAGCTTTCCACATAGCATAATTTTTTTCATTAATACATCACCTTCAGTTTTGCTAAATTCGTGTACCGATTATTTATAAACATACCGAACTAATCATATATGTCTAAATGATAATCTATGCTCTGTTGTTGTAGTTATACATTTTTTCTGTATAACTTGGAGACTAAACTTTGTATTTTTCTTATTTTGTTAAAATGGAGGAATTCTTGTATTATGGATTCTGTTGATCATAGTTGGATGTATAATCGGTGGGATGCAAGTGGAAGGACTAATGCATCATCCGTTTATGGAGTAGAAAATTTCATTAAATTCACCACTTCTCATCCCGAAGAAATGAGTGGCGATCAAATTAGGTGTCCATGCAAACAATGTGTGAACTGCAAGTTTCATGATGCATACATAGTTATGAATCATCTCTTCCGTAAGGGATTTGTTTGGTATTATTTAGTTTTGAATTGCCACGGGGAGTCACACATTACTCCAAACGAGTTAAATTGGAATCCAGTGCTGAATGAATCAGTTGATGGTGGAGAGGTAAGAAATTCATATCAGCAAATGGTACTTGATGCAGCTAGGTCTAGCTTTAATCCGACAACCTTTGGAAACAATTTAATCCAGAAGGACACACTACTTATAATCATGAACAAGTATCTCTGTCAAACCCTAACATACCTGGACCCTCAAATTTTTATGAAAATGGTATGGATGAGGCACCGAACCCATAATGTCAATAATTTTTTTTATCTTCTTGAATCTAGTAATGCAAAGTTGTATCCTGGTTGTGATGACCATTCCCATCTTTCTGTAGTTATGAGGATGTTGCATGCCAAATCCGAATTTAATCTTCCAGAGAAGTTTTTTAATGCAAACATCCAACTGTTTAAAGAAGCTTTGCCTAAAGGTAACATATTGCTAGATAATTTTTACCAAACCAAAAGTCTTGTTAGAAGCTTGGGATTGCCTGTCCAAAAAATCAATTGTTGCAATGAAGGATGCATGTTGTATTGGCATGAGAAGTTTTGTAATCACCCAAGATTTAAAATTCGTGCCGGTTCCCATAAGCAAAGGTTGAAAGCATATAAAAAGATGTATTACTTTCCTCTAACACCTAGGCTGCAATGATTATATCAATCAAAAGCGACAGCAAAACATATGAGATGGCATCATTTTGTCCAAAATGATAGGGTTATGCAGCATCCTTCTGACTCTTTAGCTTGGAATTATTTCAATGAAACTCATCCGTCATTTGCTGCTGAGACTAGAAATGTTAGGTTGGGGTTATGTACAGATGGTTTTCAACCATTCGGACAATATGGGAGGGAATACTCATCATGGCCGGTAATTATCACGCCTTACAACCTACCACCTTGGATGTGTATGAAGGAGGCTTATATGTTCCTAACTATTATTGTGCCAGGGCCGAAGAATCCTAAGCAAAAAATTGATGTCTATCTACAACCCTTGATTTAAGAGTTGAACGAATTGTGGAATAGTGGGGTGTCAACATATGATGTGTTTACCAAGCAAAACTTTATGATGCGAGCTGCGCTTATGTGGGTAATTAATCACTTTCCAGCATATTCAATATTGTATGGTTGGAGTACATTTAGAAAATATGTATGCCCTTATTGTATGGAATATACAATATCTTTTAGACTAGAGAGTGGTGGAAAGCGAACATGGTTTGATAATCATAGAAAACTTCTTCCTCATGATCACCCATTTAGGAGAAACAGGTGGGATTTTAGAGTCGGGCATGTTGAACCAATGCCACCACCACCAATTAGAGATGGGGAAGATATTCTACAAGAACTTAAGCAGTGGGGTCTAGTCAAAGCAACTGAGCTTGATGCCGACGAGATTAATGGGATCATATGTCACTCTTGTGGGTGGAGGAAGTGAAGCATATTTTGGGATTTTCCTTATTGGAAAACAAACATGATAAGACACAATCTTGATGTAATGCATACTGAAAAAAACGTATTCGACAGTGTGATTAACATAATTTTGAATGTTGAAGGAAAAACCAAAGACAATGCGAAAGCACGTTCCGACTTAGAGAGATATTGCTGCCATCCAGAGTTGTCAGTGGATCCAATCAGTGGCAAATATCCAAAAGCATGTTACACATTGGATAAGGAAGCAAAAAAAAGAACTGTTTGATTGGTTGAAGGAACTTAAGTTTCCTGATGGATATGTTTCAAATTTAGGTCGTTGTGTTGACATGGCGAAACTTAAATTATGTGGCATGAAAAGCCATGATTGCCACATATTTATGCAATGATTGCTTCCTATTGCCTTCCATGAGTTACTTCCTGGACATGTGTGGTAGGTCCTTACAGAGCTGAGCTTATTTTTTATGGACTTGACATGCAGTACTATTTATGTCGAGGACATCGAGGCATTGGACTCCAACATTCCACAAATAATTTGCAAACTTGAAAAGATATTTCCTCCGTCTTTCTTTGACTCAATAGAGCACATAATGATACACTTACCACATGGACCTGTACAATATCGTTGGATGTATCCGTTTGAGAGGTAATAACTACTTAAGATGAACATTATGGTAGTAAATATGTATGAACAAATTAAAGCATAAATTCATTATCTACATCCACCATATGCAAGTAACTTCGAACCCTTAAGAAAAAGATTGGTAACAAGTCAACAGTAGAGGCATCTATTTGCAATGCATACCTACTCTCAGAATCTCAAATTTTTTCTTGCATTACTTTGAACCTCATGTTAGTACTAGACACCGACATCCTCCTCATAATGATGATGGATAGTGGGAGGAAAATATAAGTGGAAATTTAAAATTTTTCACTTATCCGGGCTGAACAAGCTCAGAAATTTGTAACAAGGCATTAACATCTGAGGAGTATAAGGCAGTTTATGCTTATGTTCTACTTAATTGCGATGAGGTTTCTCCATTCTTAAGGTACATAGTAATTATATATGTGATTCTGTTGCGAGATCTAAAGGGATTTTTGAATATGATTATTTTGTTTTTAATTTTTTTGGTAATGAAGCATATATTGCGATAACTTACGTGAGAAGTATCCCTATCTTACACCAAGTCAAATTGATGCAAACATTGACAACTACTTTGCGGACTGGTTTGAATTATATGTAAGCCTTACAAAATACTTATTTATAATACTCAAATTTCGTACAATATGGTAATGATGATAACTTCACTATGTTTTATTTGAAGAGCAGGTCCATTACAATGGAATTGAAAATGAATTCCTCACTAGTTTGTCACAGAAACCATTGCATAGAGTGAAATGCTACTCGATATATTTTGTCAATGGATACAAATTTCACACTAAAAGTCATGGTTCTGGGAGACATTCAATGAATAGTGGAGTTTGTGTGAAAGGGTCAAACTCAGTTGATAACATTGGTGATTACTATGGATGGATTGAAGAGATCATAGAGTTAGAGTACCCATCATTACCAATAAAGCGAACTGTATTATTCAAGTGTCATTGGTTTGATCCCACTTTAGACATTGGTCTTAAGATTCACAAGCAATATAGACTTGTTGATGTAAACCAACATCGTCGGTTCAACCAATATGAACCATTTATCCTAGCAATGCAAGCAACTCAAGTGTATTATGCAAGATATCCAGCATTGAGATTAGACAAAGCTAACTGGTTAGCTATTTTTTCGGTTAAACCGAGGGACTACATTGTGACATCAGATGTAAGAGATGACATTGCTACTTCAGAATGTAATGCATTCCAAGTTGATGAAGTTATTGTGCAATATATAATAATGGATGCTTGTACTAAAGATGATATAGACTTATGTGACCCTATGGGAGTGGTAATCGAAATTGATAACACTGATGAAATTGATCAAGAACTTGAAGTGCATGAGGAAGAGGATGAATTTACAGATTACGATAGCAATGAGGACGACGAAGAGGAATTTCAAAATTCATCATATAGTGACTAATTGATTAACTATAATTTTTATAGGACTATGTGTTAATTTGTTAAACTTTTTTAATGCATATTTATTAGTTCATTCAAAAAGAATGCTGATACACTTATGAAATTACTAGTTATACTTGTTAAACACATACATGTATAGTTCATCATTGTGCAGGTATGGGTCATGGTAGAGCTAGAGGGCTTATAGGTCGCGGACGTCAAGGAGGACGATCTGAGGGGGATTCAACAACTCCACCATTTGGAGATATGCCAGATATCCCTGGAGACCCCACATCCAGGAATGAACAATCACCTCCTGTGACATTTACGCTATCAGCATCAACCCCTAGTTCGCACACGGCCAACAGCAGTACATATACTACATGTGAAGTGTCCACTAAAAATAGTAGTAGATTGTACATTACAGTAAATCAACAGGGACTGTGAGTATTCACCCATATAAATTGCGAAAAAGTTATGAAAACATGTCTAAATACATTTCTTTTACATTATATACTATTCAGGCTGGAACCGTCCTCCCAATGCTCTAGGATTATAACTAGCAGTTTCCATCAGCGGACAAACATTAATGGAGTAAGTTGGAAGGAGCTTGCTAGAGAAATCAATGAGTTTTATTGGGGAGAATTCAAGGTATATGTATATATTTATTTGAAAATTAATTGTAATTTTTCATTATATATTTTATTAATCAAATTATATTAAATTAATGTACGATTATACACACTAATGGACCAATTGAAATACAAATGCAGAAAAGGTGCCACTGCGATGCTAGTGTAAATGGTCTTGTTAGGGCAGGTTGGGAAACAAAGGCTGCACAAAGATATAAAGATTATGTGTATCACATAAAGATCGCCAAGCAAAGGCCTAAAGATTTCCCAGATACTGCATGGAACCGGTGGAATCAGATTTTTAATCTTCCTCCACGTATTCAACTCTCTACTCAGAAAAAGATCAATCGTTATAGAGGATCTGAAGATAGGGCTCCTGGATCATATACCGGTGGTACCATATCTATTGGTGAGCATATGTCACGACTGGTAAGTACTTTATTTATAAGAGATTTAAATTATACTTTTTTGTTATTGACCTTCAATTTGTATCTATTTGCTAATTGATATGTTCATTTCAGTTTATTTCAAACGGTTTGCCTTTTAAATTTGGAATATATAGAACCAATCAATTATTAAAACCCATTGACATGCATATTGCTTAACAATATATTGATTGATATATATATGTAAAGGAGGATGGGAAAATTGTGTTGGAGTTTGTTAAGGAGATTGGAATAAATTTATGATTTTTAGAAGTGTAAAATGAATTTTCCTTTACAGGAGGATGGCAATAATATGGGGAGATTATGCCAAAACTTTTTATTGATTTTTCTCTATTTTTCACTTTATATTATTTCTTTTGAAACAAATTTACCTTTCGAATTTGGTTATTATAGAACCAATTGATTTTTGAAATCCATAGACATACATATTTCTTAACAATATATTGATTGATATATATATATGTAAAGGAGGATGGGAAAATTGTGTTGGAGTTTGTTGGGGAGATTGGAATAAATTTGTGATTTTTAGAAGTGTAAAATGAATTTTCCTTTATAGGAGGATGGCAATAATATGGGGGGATTATGCCAAAATTTTTATTGAATTTTTGGAAATTGTTCACTTTATATATTCCAGTAAAATAGGATAACAACTAAAAATAATGCAAGTGCATGTTTTAATCATGCATGAAATTATTTATCTTTTTTACTCGTAGTCATTTTTTTCGATAACTATTTTATATTGCACATGATATAGGAGAAGGAGTTGGGTCAACCTCCTACAATTCTCGAGGCTTATCTGCACACACACACCATAAATCATGATGGGAAAACTTATGTCGCGGATCGTAGCATGGAGGTGCATGTAAGTGGCAATTACTTTAGTAGTTACTCGTGTTTTCAGTTGCTTAAATGCTAAATTGTTGTAAATTATGTAATGTTTTTATATTTATGTTTATTTAATATTGTTGTCATTTTATAGGAGAGGAATGAGCAACTCCGATCAGAGAGATCGCAAGATGAGTCATCCATAGATGAGTCGGAGTTGTTTATCGAGGCAGCGTGATGCAATAAAAGGAAAACAATATATGGTCTTGGCTCATATATGCCTCCTTGTGTTTATCCATCCGGTCCATCATGTGCTGCTGGTACAAGCACTGCCACTCATTCTGGTGGTACATGCCTGACCAAGGAAGATGTCGAGGAGATTGTCGCATGGACTATTCGTTCGTTGCTTCCTCACTTGGCCCCTCAGCCACCAACCACTCAGCCCAGTACCACTACTGCATCACCCGCACCACATGATGATGTTGGGCCTTCAACTGCACACGATCCAGACCTGCATAATAATTCTCATTTTGGTAGTGGCGACAGTACTTCCAGATGACTTTATATATCTTTTTTTATGATATTATTAGTCGTACATTATAAAGATATTTGTGTTACGATAAATTTATATAACTTTCGAGTACTTTTAATTACCTATACACTATGAATTAATATCAATTACATATGTTTTGGATTATATGTTTATGAATTTGATTATAATTTACGTTTCTATTCATATGAATGTTTATTTTTCGGTATTATCTATATTAATTTATTTTATTGTTTAATGATATGCATATATATATATATATATATATATATATATATATATATATAAAATAGAATTTTAGCGACGGATTTGCGACAAAACAATCCGTCGCTAAACTTGCAAAATTAAGATTAGCGACTGAAGAATAATTAGTCGCTTCTAACATTTAGCGACTGATTATTTTGCACGACAGTTCATCGCTAAAGGTTTAACAGATAAATAGCGACTAAATATTGCGACTATATAATCAGTCGCTAATTTATTTATATAGCGACAAATTATTGCGACTAAATTTTTAGTTGCTAATTTATTTCCAATACATTCGGCGACTAATTTTATTTGTTTATTTACGACTGACAGTTAATACTATTAGCGACTAAATTTAGTCGCAAAAAATAGCGACTGTTATTGGATTTAGTCGCTAAATTTCTTGCGACGGCCGGAATTGCGACATTTTGTTACGGTGTCGCTATACGTAAATAGCGACTAAAATGCACAATTTAGCGACTAAATGTGCAGTCGCTAAATTGCCTTTTTTTTGTAGTGATGTCTTGTAGAGACCAATTATGACTTGTGGGCCTATTATGGAATTGGGCCCGCTGCCAACTTAATATAAACCTATTGGGTCACACACCAAGACCACAATGAATATACTGAATTTTAATTAGGGTATTATGAAATTATATAAATATGGGTATTTATATTTAAATTTCATAATTATATATAAATATATTTACATATGATATTTTTTATTATTTTGAATATATATATATATATATATATATATATATATATATATATATATATATATCTTATTTTGAATAAGAGATAATATATATATATATATATATATATATATATATATATATATATATATATATTTATGGATATATGTTGATTATAACTTAACCCTAATTTCGTTTTTCTAAGGAGGCAGCAAAATAACGAGCCTCCACTTTTCTTTGTGAAAGAAAAACGTAGAGAAAATCTTATAAAATTCACACTACAAGAAAAATGGCCTTTAACGAAGGGAAATCCGGTCGTTAAAGACCAATAACGACCGAAAAATCCGATCGGTAAAAGCCCCTTCGTTAAAGGTATAGACGACCGGATTTTGAATCCGGTCGTTAATGTCTTTAACGACCGGAATATTTATTGTCGTTAAATACTGATTTTTAATGGCGGAATTTTCCTTTCGCTGATTGTTTTCACTTTCAATGAAGGAAATTCCGATCGTTGAAGATACCTTTTAGCGACCGGATTATCCCTTCGCTGATTGTTTTCACTTTCAACGAAGGGAATTCCGGTCTTTAAAAATACCTTTTAGCGACCAGATTTTCCCTTCGCTGATTGTATTACTTTCAACGAAGGGAATTCCGATCGTTGAAGATACCTTTTAGCGACTGGATGTTCCCTTCGCTGATTGTTTTCACTTTCAACGAAGTGAATTCCAGTCGTTGAAAATACCTTTTAGCGACTGGATTTTCTCTTCGCTGATTGTGTTCATTTTCAATGAATAGAATTTCGGTCGTTAGAGATACTGTTTAGCGACTAGATTTTCTTTCGCTAATTGTGTTCACTTTCAACTAATATATAATGCCTTTTGATTTATCATAATACACCATACATAGATAGCAGAATGGTGCTTTAAAATATAAACCATTTTATAATATTACATATACGGTACATATCATTCACATATATTTTATAGAAAAATATAATAAATTCTTTTCATATATTGAAAAAGAAAAGGTACAAAGTATAATTATATTTACAAAGTATAAAAACTATCAATGACAAGTTCAAGAAAATAACTCCTTTCTATACTAATTTATATTCAAATTAATTTATATTCAAACGATTTTTGAGAAAAATGTGAAAAATAATCCTCCTAAGTTCGCTGTCCAAAATTTTGAAGACCTGCAAAATGTATAACAAAAGCTAAAATTAATATTCACAGGCATAAACAAAAATATCAATAATAGAAAGTATGGGCAACTTATGACCTTTGAGGTAGATGAGTATAACTTATCTCAAATAGTACATGATACCCTAAACATATTTGTGTTGCAAGCCAAAAGAATTTTAAGTAAGCACAAGGGAGAAAAGAAGTCTCAAACCAAATTGTAAAAGTTGCATACGCTGCTATCATAAAGAAATGTAAAAAAAAAAAAAGTCCAATGGCAGGACCTGTCATATTTCTTACATCGCAATCAATCAAAAGTGGGGCCTGGATATCCAAGATCACAATAATTTTAAGGACTCAAAAGGTCACAAGTTTTCCTATGATACATTTTGCAGATCATCAACCAAGCAATTAAATATCAGTAATAAAATACATGCTTTGAGAAATAAGCCTCGCGATAAGAGCTGGTACATAAAGCTAGGCCTAGGACTAAATGCAATAGCAATAACTGCTCCAGTGTACCCTCTTAAGACTAAAATTGGGTACCCATCTGGCAAGACCCACTGTAGCAGACCAAATAAAAAAAAAAGTTATTATCTCATAGTACAGAGCAAAACATCTGTTGTTATCTCATAGTACAGAATAAAACTAGATAGTCCTCTTCATGAATAGCTCATTTAAAAGATCTAAATAACAGTTAATCTACCTTAAATTTATGTATGCACATTATTGATTAGAAAAAAGATAAGATAATCAGAGTCATATATATCAAAATTACCAAAAGCAACTTAGTGCCCTGCACTGGCTAATGATGGAGAAAGTAGCTGAGATTATTGTTTGGCTTCCTACCACAGTTGCAAGAGTGGCAACTATAAAAACTGGCCAAAATATAACCTCTGAATTTTTTATATATATATATAGCAATTTATATATATATATATATATACAGTAAACTGGCCTACCTCTATGCTTCTTTTTACCTACTACTATTAACATCTCACATTTTTGAACTACAGCACCTAGTAGTTTTCCAGCAGACAATCAAGAATACAGAATATATGCTCACCTTTTTAAGGTCAGCAAGAATATAAGCAAGTTCAGAGAGAGATGTCCATTAGATACTATCCAGTGCAATATGAACAACAAGAAGTTCAATTAGAGAGTGATAGCCATTATCCAATCACACTGTAAACTCAAAATTTGCAAAATAATATATATATATATATATATATATATATATATATATATATATATATATATATATATATATATATATATATATATATATATATATATATATATATATATATATATATATATATATATATATATATATATATATATATATATATATATATATATATATATATATATATATATATATATATATATATATATATATATATATATATAAATGGATGTTAAAGGCACGGCATAATTTCTTACCCCATTATAGATAACTAAAAGGCCTAACATTAATGTCCGGAAGTGCCCTAATGAACCATATTGAAAATGCACATAATGTAGCAAAAATT
The DNA here is from genome assembly GCA_947683425.1 of Excoecaria cochinchinensis. Lineage (NCBI taxonomy): Eukaryota > Viridiplantae > Streptophyta > Magnoliopsida > Malpighiales > Euphorbiaceae > Excoecaria > Excoecaria cochinchinensis. Next base: position 6,583,108 of record CANTUQ010000076.1, on the reverse strand, counting down.
TCGACAAGATTCCGTAAGTGAATGAATGCCGGTTTCTCGAAACCACTCATCATCAGATGAGACTAAGCATCCTTTTCTAGTATGTCTCACATGATCAAAAATGGGAAACAAAATACCAGTGAAAAATGCTCTCCCAAAAAGATGACGAGAACTTGCTATCTCTCATTCAGTAAATCAAAAAAAACTTCTAGTGCTCAGCTTCTGACCTCAGGCCATGCATCTGATGTCAAATCTGATAAACTTGCATTGAACAACATACCACATTCTTAGTCATCAGCCTATCCTTGAGAGCTTTCAGAGCTAGTTCCAGGTCTGACTTCTCCAAATTTGTCTTTCCTGCAATACTGAGCCAACAAAAGCACATGAAACCTTAAATTTAGAAACTTTCACTTCCCACAGTATTCTTTCACATAACGGCATCTTTATTATGAACAATAAAAATTATATAAAACCAAAATTCAAGTATTTACCCTGAAACGGTAATGGTAAGCGAAAAGCATCATTACGCATGAGACTTGCATTAGAGACAGATCATAAAAGAAATTCATTTATCTATCAGGCATACCAAATTCATTCACAAATGTAAGAACACAAACAAGTCACAACTAATTAATGAAGGATAAATATGCCAACTGGAAAAAAATAAACCAATAAATAAAAGAGCCAACACTGAAATCTTCGTTTGAAAGCTGAAGCATCAAGTTTGCTCTAGCCCTAACTCTGCGACAACAAAACAATTCTGGAAGTGTATGTATATTGATGGAATATAACTGGCAAATTAATTTGAACTACAAAGTTTCATGGAATATTTCAATCACAAAAGAAGATGTTTGTTAAAAGATATCAAACTACAAAAGAAAAGTCCAATATTATTCATGTTAATAATTTCTATGGGTAATCCAAAAGTATTTTATATGCTTTGTTTCATCAAGATAGAATAGAAGTGAACATGCAAATGTTAGAGAAATGCAGGTTTCTATTAAAAACATAGCAGGAGTCAATGATTTTTTCTTTTGCATCTTACAAATTTCGGGACTTGTAAAATTCATTTTTCTTTTCAGAAACACATAATTCATAAATTCACAACAGCAAATTTATTAAATTTATTTAAATAATTCACTAAACCTTTCTTTTATTATCTTAAGTTTTGAGAAGCCATCAAGCTGTGCCTATGCCAGCAATGAGAAGTCAAATTCTGGATAACAATGCAATCAGATGGGGATATACATATAATCACAATATGCCAAAATAAAGTTAAAGCGATGACAGGAAAATATTTATTTAGTATTGTCCATGCATATCATCAGGCTCTAAGACCATTTGCGGTACCAGAAATCGTAGCACCATCAATAGTTACTCCTGAAACATATGCTTTTGAATTCCCAGAACCTAAGCTTCCAATACTGATGAATTCACCCAAAAACAAAAGTATTTATTTAATTAATTAGTTTGCAAACAAAGTTATAATAGCTACATAATTAATGAATGAGTAAATTATGACTTTATATTAAATGTTTGGATGAAGACCTGATTCCATGACCTGGTCCACAGGTAAGCTTCCAATACTGGTGAATTCACCCAAAAACAAAAGTATTTATTTAATTAATTAGTTTGCAAACAAAGTTATAATAACTACATAATTAATTAATGAGTAAATTATGACTTCATTTGTAATAATCATTTCAATGATGCCACAGACTTAACTCTTAAGCAAAAGGGAAATGTTTTAAATGAATTCTTAGAGATTGCAAGAACATACAGTATGTTGCCCAGGCATGATCTTTGTAACATGGCTTAGCTTAAGTTGCTTCTCCACTTTGCCAGCATACCATATCAAAAACCTCTCATCCTGAAGTAAAAACAAATGAAATTTCAGTATGCAGAAACAATATATGCAGAGTTATGCAATCATATATTTTCCTTTATGAGAGAGAGAGATAGATAGTGGATGCATAATATATTAACTGTATATTTCTCTCATTAATTCATTTGGTCTTTGTATGACATGTGCAGCCATGTGTCTGAGTATAATGCCAAGAAGGCTGCAGAATACTGGGAAAATATGGAATGTTTGGTTCCCTATTCATTTATGTCTAACTCACAAGCAATTGAGTTCCCTATCTTCATGCCATATAAAGCACTTGTACAAGTAATGGAAGCTCAACCCAAAAGCTAACAATATATGTTTCCATCATGATGCTACTTAGCACTTACATTAGAAAGCCAAAACGGACAGAATTTTGGCTTACACCAGTGACCGTACTGCAGCAGATATGTCCCCCTTTTTCAGGGCTATGATTGCCTGTACAAACAAAATCAAAGCATGCATATTACACGATTGAAGCGTTAAGCAGAAGGGTATAATTTGACATAGCAGAGTACCTAACTGGAAACATAACTAATAAGAAGATCCAAAGCTAGAAAGACAGATTCATGCAGACAAGAATGGCATAAAACAAAAACGGCATGGAACTCACATTAAAAACAAATGGTTTAAGAAAAGTATATCTAAGAAAAAAATAATCAGTAAACTGTGTCTTCAATAGAGTGTCATGAAGATAATTTATTGGCAATACCATGATATACCTGTGCAATATCCATACCAGGAGAACTATTCCTCTGGAAATCAGCCATTGACATTGCAAATTGCAATATCAAATCCAAGCTATTGTCACTCGCACAAGACCGACCAGTCTCAAGTAATTGATAATAAAGACTTCCCTTTTAGATTTCTGCCATCGAAAATTCAAATCACAAAATAAGTTAACCTAATCTCGGTTCTTCCCAAAGGCCGATCTGCTCGTTGCCGGTGGTTGAGGACCACCCATGAGTACCGAAAGATTCGCCTGCCCTCCAAGAGTCCCGTCGTGCAATTTGTGTCATCGTTGGCCGCCGGAGTTGGCCGGAAATCCCAGAAGAAGCTTGCCATTTTCCTCTCGCTCTCCTAGAATGGCGATGTCCCGACGTGGAGTAAGGGCCAAGATCGGCGTTGCGAGGAGCCGGTTGCTCGCCGTCGACGGTCGCCAATCTCCTCGCCCCATCCGCCGTGCTACGTCGTCTCTCTCTCCCCCTCTCTCTCTCTTTCTCTTCGTCGGTCTCTTCCCCGTTCTGCCTCCCTTCCGTGACTTTCCCTCTCTTTTCTTTTTCTTACTTCTCATAATCCCCACTAATTCACACCATTTACCACCGGAATTTTAGTGTTTTAACGAACAAATTTAATCCCTTTGCTATATAATAATAAAATTTAAGAACTAACGGCCGAATTAATTTCCCTTCGTTATTTGTATATTTTAACGACCGAATTTTTATTGTTTTAACGACCGAATTTAATCCTCTCGTTATATAATAATAAAATTTAAGAACTAACGACCGGATTAATTTCCTTTCGTTATTTGTATATTTTAACCACCGGATTTTTATCCCTTCGTTAAAATTTGGTCGTTAAAGGTCAATTTTCTTGTAGTGTCAGTCGCAAGAGAGGGAGCTAGCACCCCTGTGATTATCTGTTCATCGGTTCGTGCATGTGGATACTAGTAGAGGGCGTTCATGATTGGAGTAGCACCTATAGTTTTAATTAAGGAGTTAATTTCGATCTATTTTCTACGTTATAAAGGTTAGTAAATCTTTATCGCTCCTTTTGAATCAATTAAAATATATGGATCCTGTTTGGTTTCGTTTTATATTCCGTTGTACTTAATTTTGAATTATTGCGAAAAACCCAACATCCATGACAGAAGAGAAGTTATGCCACAGATTTGAAAGAGGCTTGCATAACAACATCAGACCGATTGTGGGTTCCCAGAGACACCAAGATATGAGATCTTTGATTGAGGTAGCTGTTAAAGTAGAGGCTATTCTAACATATGAAGCCGATAGACAGTCCCATTTTAGACAGAAGAAAAAGTCGTGTCAGTTTTTTGGTGCCGCTAGCCAGGGGAAGAAGTCCAGAGGGCCTCCTCAGTCACAGGATCGTGTATCATCTGCACTTGCTCACACTCAGAGAAATCTAGCAGGCAGCAGCACCTGTAGACACAGGGTCCCGAGGCGGTCAAAAATCAGGATTATCCAATGATGAAAACAAATACCGATTCATAAGCAAGAAAGTAGGAATTGATCTTCTCCTTGTCAAATTCTTTTGTTGGTCTCAAAATACTTTTAAAATGTTTCTCTTTATTTTTATTTTTATTTTTATTTTTTATTTTTTATTTGTATCTTTATTTTTTATCTTTGTTTGTATTTATTTATTTTTATTTTTATTTTTTTAAAAATAAAATGAAAAAAAAATTCTGCAGCGCGCAACGCAAGCGCTGCCCCCCGGGCGCGGAGCGCCCCACGGTTACGAGACGTGCTCAAAGCATACGCCCCGCTCGCCCCTGCTGGCTGCCCCTCTCGCCCATTTTCGCCCACCAGTGCTGATTTCGGCCGAAAATCGATTTTTTGATATTTTTGGTGTAAAAAAAGATTTTTTTATGAGATTTTTTGATATTTTGTTGAATTTTGACAAAGGTTAGTAAAATTTTATGGGTGCCAAAGTCAAAACAAAAATAAAAAATATAAATATAAATTGTAAAAATTTGAATTTTGGGATTTTATTTTGAATTTTGGGTATTTTTGGTTGAAATTATGGGAAGATTTTTTTTGAAAAATCTGAAGGAAGACTTGGTTAGTGAAAGAAATGGAGTTTGGAGAAAATATAACGAGAGGATATTTCATTTTTGAAGGATGGATATTTTTGCTAAGAATTTTTTCTAAGATAATTGATTTTTTTCTAAGGGATTTTTTCTTGAGAAAGAAATAATACAACTTATTTTCTTTAGAGATAAAAAAAAATTCTTCTTGAAATTTCTTTCTTGTTATTCTTAACATCAAAAATTCTCTTCTTTGATTTCTTCATTTCTTTTCTTAAATCTAAAAATTTTCTTCTTTGATTTTATTTTAATTTTTCATAAATCTAAAAATATTTGTTAAGATTGGATTAACTTGAGAAAGGAAAATTAATTTCCTTAACTTTGGTCTTCTCATCAAATTAAAACAACAAATACAAAAAATATCACTTTTAATTTTTTGTGTTTTTGAGTTTGTTTTTTTTTGAGATAAAAAGTTAAGATTTTCTTGAAGATTTTCGTGTTTATTCTTGAATCTTGACAAGGAAAATAGATCGAGACATCTTTCTTACACATTATATATTCTGAGGGTAAAGATTCTTGAATCCATTTTTTTCTATCTCATTTCATTTTATGTATGTTAGTTTATTTATTTTTTCTTGCATTGATAAATATGTGTTTTTAAGTTGAGATTTATTTTTTTAGCATGAGTTTTCAATCTTTATTTTGATTTTGGTATGAAAATGGATAAATATATATTATTTTAGGTTTGAAAAATTGAATTTATTGATTTCCTTTTTGTTGGGTATGATTTTTGTGGTAATCATTTTTAAGTTTGAATATTATTTTCTATTACATTTTTATTTACTTTCCTCTTATTTATTTATTTAATTTCATTGTATTATTATTATTATTATTATTATTATTATTGTTGTTGTTGTTGTTGTTGTTGTTGTTGTTGTTATTATTAGTATTATTATTACTATTAGTATTTTCATTATTGTCATTATATTTCGCATGGTGTTATTTCATCATTTAGTTATTATTATTATTATTAGTATTTTTACATGATTTTTAATTAGTGTTTTTTATGTGTGATGTTCGTATATTAAATTAATGTGTTTAATTTAACTTATTTTGTATTCTATTAGTGTATTAATTTTATACTAGATTTCCTTTACTTTTATTTTTAATTGATTTTGGAATTATTGCTAATATTTTTTTATTGTTGTTTTTATATTGGGACTAAAATGTCGTGCTTATTTTTTTGAGTATCTCCGTGAACAAACAAAGGAGTCGCGATGCGTAGGAATTTGCATCACTTGGGTGAGACATTCCCTATCTCTATTTATGTGATTGTATTTGTTTGTAAATAAAATAGTTTATTTTATACAAGTGTCAAATAAAAAATCACAAAAATATTTTGTACGATAAAATTAGGATTTTTATTAATAAATTGTGACCAATGTCCTAGATTTTAGTTAAGGAATGCAAAAATATCTCGAACTAAAATGAAGAGTTGATTTTATTAAAAATGGGATCACTCATCCCGATTTTCACGACAAATAACAAAAATAACTCTTTGATCCCTTTTTAAGTGAGCATGAAGGAACCAATGTTCCTAAATCGAATAAATATCCCGATTTATGTATGTTACCCTTTTAATTGATTTTGTGTGATTGTTTAATTTTATATCTTGTGGGCCCTTGTAATTAATTATTTTTGGGGCAATTTTATTTTCTTTCACTTGGGGATTGTATTCTGCCCTAATTTTCATTTTTAATGTTATTCAGCTTTTCTTTTCATTTGGGGGATTGTATTTGCCTCAATTTCTCTTTTGTAAATGGCGTGGCTTTGTGTGTTTACCGCTTTATTTACCGTTTTATTTATCACTTTATTTATAGCTTTCTTTTACTGTTTTCTCAATACTTGAAGTGCGACTTAAATAAAATGCATCGAATCGTGTAAGGAGAGAGTTAAAATTTTATAATCTAAAAACTCCCTTATATTTAACCAAGGCATAAATAAGGGTGAAGTTCCAAACACCTTCTTTGGTTTAGACCGTAGAGGTTAGATGACCTTTACCAATTTCTTGTAAATTGGGTAGCGACTCCAAAATACCTCAAAGGTGCCTAAAGGCTTCATGGGACTAGATAAACTTTCCAATGTTCTATTGGGTAAGGAACTCAAAAATATCTCATGTTGCCCAAGATCAAAAGACGCGAACCAATCCCTCAAGCCCTAAAAGCGGGTCTCGTCACAAGGCCCTTTGCTAGGTTCGTCACATGTCACAGTGGCGACTCCACTGGGGACTTTGTGACTTTGCTCTGAAAGTGCCTTAGTTAAAATATAATTAAGTCTTTAAAACCGAAAATTCTCCCTCTTTTCGAAATTGCATTGCATTTCATTAGAGGCTTAGAACTATGCTAGTTTGGTCCCTTATCTTACCCCAGTGCATTCCTGAAACACGAACCTACGTTCACTCAATATTGGGAAGTGTTAAGGATAATCACCAGCCTAAGACTCGTGCCATTATGGTATATTAAAGGGAGACCCGATAGGTCGTTATGCTCGTGACGAGCTAGACCCATTGGCAAGGACCATGCTTGGGTAGCCCTAAAGTATCATCACCCTTGACTAAAGCTCTTGTAATGGCAATAGATACTTCCCTTAGGTGAAATGTACCTTAATACGATGCTTGCTATGTGAGCCAACATATATTGAACAAAATCAGCCAAATTAAAATGTCTTATATCAAAAGCTTTCATGCCTCGGTGGGCCCATCTTAATATGGTTGAAATGTTTAAATACATAAAGGTCAAAATTCATACGTATGCGCATTAATTAAGAGATGTTATGCTGCCGATTTTTAGCCAAGCACCATACGCATCCATTGGGTTCCCTGTTAACCCATGGATCAAGCTCACTTAGGAAAGAGACCGCATTACCTCATGTGTGGGAGTAATAAGGTTAGAAGGATCTACTTGCTGGTATGTGGTTGTAAATGTTGCATAACACATGATCATGCATTGTGCATGTTATTCATGCATCATTCTAACAATTTAAATCTTTCAGCCATCATAGATTCATCTAAGTGGACTAGAGGTTCTGACGGTCGGTTAGTAAGGAAAAATATGCTCTTTGAGTTACCAAAATTAGTGTCTGGCTGGGATTTTGAGTCACTCTCATCGATCAGTGAATCATCTCTAGAATCATCTATGGCAGAAGAGACTAGAGATTTGACCAGTCAAGACCTTGCTAGGAGACTAGAGAACTTTGAACAGAGGATGTTAGATATGATGGGTGCCATGGCTGACAGGATTGCTTATCCCCCTGCTCCACAAGCACCTGTCGCTCCACAACCACCGGCAGTCCCTCCTTGGGAGCAAGTTGAACCACTTGCAGGCGAGGAGGCCCCCCTCATTGGTAATGCTGCTCGTCAATCTGTCAATGAGCATAGAGCTGCTGACCCTATTGAGCCAAGAAGGGAAAGGATCCCCAATCCCAATGAGGATTTCGTAATGAAGGAGGAAGATAAAGAGGTAATAGCACCTCAAGTTGTGAGGGCCAGAGCACCTAGGGTAGAAGATGAGGCAATAAAAGGGATGAGACAGCAAATTAAGACAATCACCTGCATATTGTCAGCTGGGAAGGGGGTCAACCCTGAAGATAGAGATCTGGGGGATGAGGAGCTGCTGCCCCAAAGGTTTAAGATGCCTGAGCTGCCGAAGTTCGATGGTACTTCGAACACATCTGCACACATCAAGCAATATACCCTAATGACGAAAGGCACAGGGTTGAGCAAGAAGCAGAAGGTAGAATATTTTTGCCTCAGTCTGGTAGGTTCGACAGTAGACTGGTATCACGGGTTAGACAGGAGGTCCAAGGAGGATTGGGATCTTTTGACTGAAGAATTTATGAGGTAATACAACTGCAGCACTGGCATAGAGGTCACCTTAAAAGACCTCGAGCTCTTACAGCAAAGGAATGATGAGTCATTCCATGAATACCTCACTAGATAGAGGAATAGGGTTATAGAGATGAAGCGAAATCCTGACACTGCAGACAAATCAAGTTATTTATCAGGAACTCCTACCCTTACTTTAGGGACTTACTCAGCTTTAAGACATTACTGTAGAGGCTGAAGGGGCTTATCTAGCAAAGAAAGCAAGCCAAAATAACTTTGCTGGGAAAGGTTATGGGAACCAGTCAGGGTATAAATCAGGTGGTGCCGGAAGCAGTAATAACAGAAATGGTAAGACGGCCGAGGTTTCAGCTATCGAAGTTAGACAGGGTCAGAGGTACTATTCTAACTTAGGCCGCTCTCTTTCCTAGGTACTGGAGAGACTAAAGAAGGAGGGAAAGCTACAACCTTTGATGCCTAGGCCAGCCATGAATCAAGGATAGCCAGGGCACATAGATGACCAGTATTGCGCCTACCACCAGTACACTGGGCACCTGACAGATTATTGCCGGACCTTAAGGAACAAGATCCAAGATCTTATCGACTCCAAATAGATCACGAATCCTGAGAAGAGAGAGAAGAAGAAGAAGGAAGGTTATAATGCAGTTCCCCCACAATATACATGATCGGGTCTGGTCTACTCGAGTGGCATGTTTTGCAAGAGCTGTAAGAAGATGAATACGTCGCTGTCACCCATCAGGAGATGATTAAAGAAGGGATCCCCGTGGTGGCGGTAGATTGTCAATCCACCAGTGAGAGTGGAAAAGAACATTATGTTTTTTTAGATGCTTTGTACCTTTTTATTCCAAGAACTTCTTATGACAATGTTGGTTATTTTAATGTGATGAATGATTTTGCTTATTTGTATGGTGTTTCTAATGATTTAATTTCTCATGATCATGATGCATTTATTTTTGACATTAATTCAACTAATACAACTGTATTTAATCTCAAAACTTTGGAAACCCAAAGAAAATCTTGATAGCATCTCATACAACTCCTGAAGAGAGGAAAATTTTGAGAGATAATGTAAAAGAAAAAATGAAAGAGCCCTTGTCTGGACCTGGAATGATATGTTAAAAATTGACAAGGACATTATTGGGACAACGCTACTTCAATATGCCAACATAACGACGAGTAAAGTTTCAAAAGCCATTCCTTTGCCTCCTCAACATCCAAGATACATACGGTGCAGCCAAGCAAAATAAAACTCCGATCATTAAAGGGCTACATCAAAAGTTAGACAGATGAAACTTTGGGTCTTCACAAGAAATATATAGCTCATTAGAACTAAGCCCTTAGGACTCCTTTGCTCCCAACTGTGACGCGCGCCGGTGCCCAACAAGGGCCCTCGCTATGGAATCCGTCTTTAGGATTCGAGGAATTGGTTTGCGTCTTTTGATCATGGGCGCCATGAGACATCATCGGTGTATTCCTCCCAATAGAACATTGGGGAGAACAACCTAGTCTAATGACACCTAAAGGCATCTTTGAGGCATTTGGAGTCGCCACCCAATTTGCAAGAAATTGGGAAAAAGTCTCTCACCTCTAAACGGTCTAAACCAGAGATATGGTGTCCGGAACTTCCCTCTTATTTATGCTTTGGCTAATTATAAATGGGTTTTTAACCTCTTAAAATTATATCTCTCATCTCATGCGATTGATGCATTTAAATTAAATAGCGCATTCCAAGCATACGAATGCGATAAAAGAAAAGCGATAAAGTAAATAAAGAAAGAGATAAATGAAAACGGTAAACACGCAAGCACACAATTACAATAGAAATAGGGGCAGAATACAACCCCAATAAAAGAAGATTAAAGATATAAATAGGGACGGAATACAATCCCCAAAATAAATAAAGTTGCCCCAAAATTAATTACAAGGGCCCAAAAAGAAATGAACTTGAATTTAAAACACTCACACGAGATCAAAATAAAAGGACATACATAAATCGGGGCATTATTTTAGGAACATTGGTTCCTTCACCCTTGTTCAAAATTTAGGAACATTGGTTCCTTCGTGTTTAATTAAAGAGGGTTCGAAGAGTCATTTTGGTTATTTGGATGAAAACCGGGATGAGTGATCCCATTTTAGAGAAAATTGACTCTTCGTTTTAAATGTGATATTTTTTTGTAATTTGGCTAAAACAAGGGACATTGGTGTAACACCCCCATACCCCCAGTAAGGAATATCGGGGCGCTACGCGGACACTTACGTATACATGTACATACATTAGCGGAAGCGATAGAATAAACACATCCATTTAAAAGTAATTAAATACTACACTAGGGCCCAACATGCATTTCATATCCACTATACATATGTACTTCTTTCTCTTTATACATGTTCATATTACACTCTGTTTTCATTTAACTTTACATATACATTTACATGTGATTCTTTAACTTTTATTACATAATGACATTACTCAACATGTAAAAACTCTATCTCTAACTTATACAAAAAGGTATAACAAAACTCCTAGTGGCCTTGACCTGCAGATGTCCACTCACTGATCCGAGCCTGTAACCTACACGGAAATAAACATCCGTGCTAAGCGATAACGCTTAGTGGGGATAAAATAATGCAAAGGACTTCTTTACGAAGTCACAAATAAATCACACGGTTCATGTAACAACCTCAACTAGTTCATGCATATAGTTCTTATACATATACAGATTGCATGCTCAATTATCAAAACTGTGAACTCACATATATATATAACATCTACTCTTTTACTTGTTCATGCACACTACAACTTGTACATTTCGTTTATTCAAATATACACTATCATGTGTCCATATTTATGTAAACACACTCATATAATCATACACTTGTATACAGAACTGTAATGTACTTAAACATTACTCTCTTGTACTATAGCATTTATTTAGAACACTACTCTTTACACATCTCAAATGCACTACATCACACTAACAAGACAAGCCTGAATTCCTTTCATGGTGGATACGGGTAACTCTAGATACTGTTTACAGTATCTTACATGTGGAGAATTAACTCAAACTCTATGGAATACATGAGGTATTCCGAACTCTGGGCACAATTAAGGCCAACTCTAGCAGCTGCACTCTAGCCCTTTATAAGCATGCTTATCTATCCACTATAACGGTAATTAGGCTCAATAACAACTCATACACTATACATAGATACCAACTCATCAACTTCAGAGGCATTTAATTCATATACAATCTTTATTAATCATGTTCTACAACTAAAAGCATGTAATATTTAAATTCCATGCATGCACTCTTATATAACATCATCATATACATATATTTAACTCATTGCATAAACATATAAATCATGCAAAGCAAGACAGAAGAAAACACTCTTTAAAACAAGTAAAACGGGACACGAAGAAGTTCACTGTCGCGATCGCGACAAGAAGTCGCGCTCGTGATAGAAGCCAAGTTCATTGTCGCGATCGCGACAAGAGGTCGCGCTCGCGACAGAAGATAGATTACAAAAAGGCTCTATACTCTATACCAAATGCATAATATAAAAATTCATATCACATGGCATAACATGGTCAACGCTAACTCTTATGCTGTAGCATTGGTTACATAGATAACTAATCCTATAATCATTTGATAACCCTAAACATGTAGAGTATAAATCACGGAAACATTCCGGGGTAATACGGGTTCATTCCGAGGAGTAAAACATCAACAAAATATACAATTTAGTTAAGGGGAAGGGTAAGGGGTTGACCCATGGCAACTAGGAGCTCAAAATGAAGGAGAAAAAGCCTAAAATGAGTTTTTCTGTCGCGAGGTCGCGACATGTGTCGCGCTCGCGACAGAAGCTCTGCTTTGGTGCCTCACAAGACTGCTTTTTACCCTAAACGTGTATCGTCTAAATGAACCTCTAAACGTCTTTTTTTTGGAAAAATGTTCTTCTTAACAATTGTTCTCTAAGATATTAGCTTTCAAATGGGACAAGTTTCAGGTCGTTTGGACATCTATAACAAAAGATATGATTTAAACAACATATACTGTTCCAGTGAACCCGCCAGAACAGGGTCACCTACTTTTTAATAACTTTTTGGGATACTTAGGGCCAGAATTAGATTAAGCACCCTCTTAGACATTTTTAGACACGGATCTTATCTTTCATATTCAATTTTAATCAACCCAATCGGGATCCTATAACTCTACTTATAACAAATACTATACACTGGGGTCTAATGACAAATAAGCTGAATTTCGCAACATCAAACTCTATCATCAACACAAACACTGAAATGATCAAGTTACATACTTTAAACATATATACACTTGTCATGAGCACTGTAAGCAATCAAAATGAACAATAAACCAATATACACTATAAGAGCAATTGAGCTAGTTAAAGCTCATCATATACATCTACATCCAGTCATGGTTCTTTTTAAACATATATCATTCAATCACATGCCAGGAAAATAAAATCGCACTCGATCCCTACCTTAGGTGGCTTAACCGCTTCTCTCTAATCGATTCAGAGCTTCTCCCTTTCCCTTCACTAGCCTCTTATCCACATCTTTCACAAATCACATAGAAAACACTTGGGTTACTCTTCTTTTTACTTTAAATCAAAAATAAAGAGAAAAAGGAGGTCAGATCGGAAAACAAATTAAGCTAACCTTCTGAAGAGACCCAACTCTACCCTTCTCTTGCCCTCTTCACACCATTCAAGTGACTCTCTCTTAAGAAGCAAATACAAATGAAGAAAAAGGCAACCAAAAGATGGAGAGTGGAAGAGCACGGAAAAACCAAATAAAGCAAAAGAATAAAGAAGAAAGAAGGCCCAAAAATAAGAAAAATAAGATGGGAATAGGTAAGTCGCCGGTCAAACTAAAGGAAATAACAAATTAATCACCCACTAACCACATTAAAAGCCAAGCCAAGCCAAGCCAAGCCAAATGTCTCTTCCCTACAATGACACTTGGCACACTCCTACAATGCCACTTGTCAAACTCTTATGCCGCCACTTGTCACTCTTCTACGATGCCACTTGTCACTCCTCTACGACGCCATGTGTCAACTCCCTACAACTCTAAGTCTCTTAGTCCCACTTATGCACACATCTCGCGAGGGGGGTTCTGTCGCGCTCGCGACAGAACGCTCACGCCCGCACCAACCAGCTGAAGTTCGAAAACCGCTGGAGGGCTCTGTCGCGCCCGCGACAGTTGTCGCGCTCGTGACAGAACTCTCGCACATAAACTTACCTTTTTCGAACAAAACTCTGTAATTCTTCTAGGGCCACTTTGGGGTGTGACAATTGGTCCCAATTTTATTAGTAAAAATTCCAATCTAATCATAGAAATATTTTGTGATTTTTTATTGCACGCGTGCACAGATAAAATAATTATTTACAAATAACACAACATAAAGAGACAGTTGAGAAAGATCTCACCAAAATCGGTGTGACCCTCCACGTATCGCGACCCATCCGGGGAGTCGCGAGGATGCCCAAATGACCCGACTCAAGTTAAATCTCAGACAAAAATTAACATCAAAAATATTAGTAATGGTTCTAAAAATTAATCAAGTAAAAACGAAATAAATATTAGGCAAGTCAATTTATAATAATAATAATAATAATAATAATAATAATAATAATAATAATAATAATAATAATAATAATAATACACATAAAATAAGCATGTAATAATAGTGACAAAATAATAAATGTAATAATAATAACACAAATGATTATGAATGCTTGAGAAAAAATACTGATAATAATAATAATAGTAATAATGTTAGCAGAACAATAATAGTACTAATAATAATAACAATAATAATGATAATAATGAGACGACATTAATAATAATAATAATAATAATAATAATAATAATAATAATAATAATAATAATAATAATAATAATAATAATAATAATAATAATAATAATAGTGAATGAACATAAAAATCAAATTAAACCAAACAAATAATATATTAATAGTGATATTAACACATTAAAATGCTAAAAGTAAATAATAGACATGATAAAAATAGCAAAAAATAATATTAACAACAATAAATAATATACAAAAAAAATTAAATAAGAACAAGTCCAAAAATGTTTACCCTCAAAATTTTTTTGATCGGAGAAACGGTGTCTCGATTTGTTTTTCCTTGTCAAATTTGTGGTGATGAATAAAATAAAATGTAAAAATTTGTGTTTTTGAACAAGCTATTACAAGAAAATATTTTTGGCAGGATGAATGAGCCAAGAAAATTAATTTTTCTTGCTCAAATCAAACCCAAGATTAAATGTTTTTAAAGAAGAAGAAAAGATTAAAACTTGAAAAGGCTTAAGAAATTTTTTCAAGTGGAAAATGCCCCCTAGAGAGCCAAAGAAAAAAAAAAACTAGAGAAAAGCCTAAGAAAACCACTTCTTTTTTTTTCAATTTCTTGTCCGTTCCCTCAAAATAAGCCCCAAAACTCCTTTTAATTTTTGCCTTGGCCAAAAATGGGAAAAGAGCAAAAGCTCTTTTATTTTTTTGCTTCCCCAAAAGAGCATTAGATGGTGAAAATAACGGACAAAACAGACTGAAAATCAGGCTGAAAGCGCAGGGACCAGCGAAAACGACGAGTCAGGGAGCAGGGCAATCATGCCCGCGTGGTGAAGGGAAGAACGCGCGCGCACGTTGAGCGGTCACCGCGCGCACTCGTGCGCCCAACGGCAAGCGGACTTGGCCATCACGCGGCCACTTTTTGCCAAAAACAACAAGTGGCGCGTGATGGCAAAGGCCATCACGCGACCACTAATATGGTAAATGGCCACTTTTGCCATTTACCACAAAATTATAACATAATAATTTTTTTTAATTTAAAAAAAAACCTTTTAAATTCTTTTCTTAAATCTTTTTTCCAATTAATTCAATTAACCAATTTAATTAGTTTAATTCAACTAAATTAATTTTCCATTTTCAATTAAATCAATTAATTAATTTAATTCAATTAAAATAACTAATTTAATTTCCCTTTTTTTATTTTTTAAATATCAAAAATAACACTTCTTAATAATATTAATTTAATTAAATTTTTTTTATAATATATTTTTATATAATTATTTGTTTATTTTTTATTTAAAAATAACGAGGGTCTCGACAAGGTAAACATCATTTTTGACACCTTTACTTGCAAGTATCGCTTTCATCATAGGGTAATTCTGATCTTGGACCGCCTCGAGACCCGGTGTCTACAGTTGTCCCCAATTTTGGGGAACTCTAGGACATAGGTGCCTAAGTGAGCCAAAATTCAGAAAAGAAGGGAAGAGACACGTACTTGAGGCGGCCGCTTTCCCAAATAAGGAGAGATTGTTGGTGTGTTATGCTTTCTGAGGTAGTACCCCCTGGGAGGTATTTGGCTGATCGGCGCCCCCTGAGAGGTCTTTGACTGGCTGGTGCCCCTTGAGAGGTCTTCATTTGATTGCCCCCTGAGAGGTCTTCGATTAGCTGGCTGCTCCTTGAGACGTTTTCAGTTGATCGCCCCCTGAGAGGTCTTCGATTAACTGCTCCCTGAGAAGTCTTCGGTTGATCGCCCCCTGAGAGGTCTTCGGTTCGCTGCTCCCTAAGAAGTCTTCAGTTGATTGCCCCCTGAGAGGTCTTCGATTAGCTGCTCCCTGAGAAGTCTTCGGATGATCGCCCCCTGAGAGGTCTTCAGTTAGCTGCTCCCTGAGAACTCTTCGGTTGATGCTCCCTGAGAAGTCTTTGGCTGATGCTCCCTAAGAAGTCTTCGGTTGATTGCCCCTTGAGAGGTCTTCGGTTCGCTGCTCCCTTAGAAGTCTTCGGTTGATGCTCCCTGAGAAGTCTTCGGTTTCTGCTCCCTGAGAAGTCTTTGGCTGCTGCTCCCTGAGAAGTCTTTGGCTGATGCTCCATGAGAAGTCTTTGGCTGTCGCTCCCTGAGAAGTCTTTGGCTACTGCTCCCTGAGAAGTCTTTGGTTGATTGACTTGGATTGAATTGATGTTTTGATCGATGTTGTCGCTTGCCCTTTCGTTGGCGTTGGCATTTGATTCTTTCTTTCTGCAAGACTTAGAAAGCAAAACATGCAGGAAAAAGTGGTGAGCATGCACGTGAGATGCATATGTATGCAGGAATGCAAGACAAGAATTCGTCCAAGTGGATTTTGGAGGCGACAGCTAATTTTGTCGTAATTTGCAGTAGGATCGGTGCCCTTTGGAATTGCTTTTGAGTTTCATGCCTCTGGGGGATTATGAGGTTCTCTTCTGATACCTATAGTCATTTTTTTGAAGGTAGTGCATCCCTCGTGGATTTTCACACTATCTTTTCTTAGCGGGAGATGCGTCCTTGTCGGATTTTCACATAACCCTGTGCCTTATTTTTTGCCGGGAATGGACCCAACCCAATCCAGCGGCTTTTATTTATTTCATTTTTTGTAGGACAGACTGCCTATCGCCATGTTTTCACCCTGCCCTTTGGCCTAACTTTTGCTTAGAGAGCCAGTCACGGTTTTCATCTCTAACGGCCTCTTTTTTTTTGTTTTTTTTTGTGAGTGAAGTTGTAGTTGTTACGAAAGGTCTTTCGGGTATGATTGGCATGTGCCTATGTCTCAGATTATGGTTGCATGAGCTTCGTTCTTTATCGGGAAGATTCATTATGGTTAGCTTCACAGCGGGTTGCAAGATGAGTTGACTGGAGTGCCTGAGTGGCGAGAGCGGCAGAGGGTGTTTGGTAATAATGTGCTGGTCTTATGTCGGACCCAGACGACTTTGGGTGTGTAAGATGAACTGCTCTGCTTACATAAATACATCTTTGTGTAAATGCATATATTTCAATCTGATTTCATAACACATGATCACTATTTGGCATTAACCCGAAAAATATGAGACCTCATCTAATCTCGGAATAGATCTTGAGAGCATCAAACTCCTGTTATCAATCAACCCTCGCGGGTTTTCTTGATTGAATATTTTCTCTCTTTTTTTTTAATTTTTTATTTAGCCTCTGCCATGGACCCTCCTTCAGTTCGTCAGTATTGGTTGAATTTACTTTCATCTTCGTTAGCCGGGGAGGCTGCTGCTTCTGAGAGTGGTTTTTCTTGGTATCAAAGTCTTGGTCTTAGCCCTTGTGCAGACTGGTTGAGGTGATGGGCTCCTTATTTGGGGCTTGAATGTGAAATCTTACACTCCATCTTCATCGGCATGTGCAGATCAACGGGATTTGAACAAAGCTTGCCCACAAAATAACATTCCCTTGCCCCCCTGATCAGTTCTCTCTTTTCTTCTCTCTTCTCTTTTTTCTTTTTTATTTACTATTTTTTTTGCACCCCAATTTTCTTTTAGCAAGCTTTGTTCGAATCTTGAAATTTACACATACGCGCACTTTTCCTTCTTAACCATTGGGACCATCGTTGCTCGATCTATTCGGGCATTGAGCTTTAGCAAGAATTTTGGCTATAAGGGTTCTGGATGGTTAAGAGTCAATCATAATTGGTTTTGGGCTACACATTTCAAATGGTTAGGAGGAAAGGGTTCACGCTGTTTGGTTCTAATGAGTTATGTTTTCCTCGTGAAAGTCTTGAGTTTTATTCGTCTATCTTTTGATGTAGCTTTCGAAGTTTGAGTTTATTCAGCAGCACTATACGTAGCTCAGATGTTGTGGATGCAAAGAATGGTTTCTAAAATTTGGTTTGTCGTCATGTTGGCACGAGGAAGTGGCATGGTCTCAAGAATATCCTTGTCAATCTTCATCATGTCATACCAGATCCGGGCAAAGGCTTTTTTTTTCTTTTATTTCTCTCAAAATTATCCTCTCTTCAGGAGTTATATCATATGCCATCAAGATTTTATTCGAATTTCCCAGAGTTTCGAGATTAGATGGAGCCGTATTAATTGGGTTAATGTCAAAATGAATGGATGCATCGTGATCATGAGAAATGAAATTATTAGAAACATCATACAAATAAGCAAAAAATTGTCCATCATATTGAAATAACCAAATTGTCATAAAGAGTTCTGGAAATAAAAAGAAATAAAACATAAAAAACATAGTCTTCTTCTTGTAGCTCTGGCAAAACATGCCACTCGGGTGAGTTAGTCCCGATCAAACTCATGGCGGGGGAACTGCATTGTAGTTCGTCTTCTCCTTCTTCTCTCTCTTTTCAGGGTCTGTGATCTACTTGCTATCAATGAGGTCTTGAACACGACACCTTAAGGTCTTACAATCATCTGTGGTATGCTCGGTGTGCTGGTAAAAAGCACAATACTGATCTGCCTTGTGATCGGGATGTGCTTGGTCTCCGGCAGGCCTAGCTGGCAATGGCTGCAATATTCCCCCCTTCATTAGCTTCTCGAAAACCCATGACAAAGGTTTTCCCATATCAAAATAGTGCCTTTGAGCTATTTCAGCCATTGGTACTTTCCCTATCCTTCTTATACCGCTGTTACCAACTCCTTGACTTGCAGGGCTAGTGATAGTCTTATTGAGGGGTGCCCGGGTAGTTGCCATGAGTTGATCTTGAAGAACTAGCGCCATGGCATCCATCCTTTCCTTAATTGTGGCCACCAACCTCTTTTCAAGCTCCTCAAACCTTCTATCCATCTCTTGGGTCATTAAGGCACGAGCCTCTTCCATAATAGGCAATTCAATTTGTTTAACATCAGAGGTCACAGGCGGTTGCCTGGCATTTGGCGCCATCTGGGCAGCGATATTTTCCATCAGGCCGGATATCCTCTTTTCAAAATCCTCTAATTTTCTGGCAAGGTCATGGGTAGTTAAAGCTCCGATCTCCATCGAAGATGATGCACTAGTCATTGAGAGTGACTCAAAATCCCAAACAGGCACTAATTCTAGCAATCCAAAGGGCGAGTCTGTCCTCACTAGTCGATCGTCAGAACTTCTAGTCCACTTGGATGAATCTAT
Source organism: Excoecaria cochinchinensis (assembly GCA_947683425.1). Classification (NCBI taxonomy): domain Eukaryota; kingdom Viridiplantae; phylum Streptophyta; class Magnoliopsida; order Malpighiales; family Euphorbiaceae; genus Excoecaria; species Excoecaria cochinchinensis. The sequence goes on along the minus strand of CANTUQ010000076.1, from coordinate 6,563,644 downwards.
GGTGGCTGCAAGACTCAGATTATTAGAATAATGCATGGATGACATGTATAATGCATGATCGTGCCATGCAAACGGTCTTTGATGAGTGCGAAATCAATGAATTACCACAATACAATGGGATGCCTGGAGGAAATCACACGCAGGATGATATGCACACTTGAAAAAATAATATGCAGATGAAAAGATATATACACGTATAGCATGAGAGAAAATATATTATTATTTATATATACATGTATTTATTTTATCGACATGTATGAATGATATGCGATGCATGAGCATGTTGTGTAGTATCCACAACCACATGCAAGCAGACAGATCCTTCCGACCTTATTTCTCCCACACACGAGGTCGAGTAGTCCCTTCCTAGGTGGGCTTAGTCCATGGGTCAACAGGGGACCCAATGAACACGCATGGTGCACGGCGAAAAATCGGCATCATAACACTCTTAAGCTAATGAACATACGTATGAGTTTTGGCCATCTCGTATTTGGACATTTCAATCTCATTAAGATGGGCTCACCGGGGCATGAAAACCTTTGATGAAAGACCACTTAATTTGGTTGATTTTGTCTAATACGTGATGACCCATATCACAAGCATTGTATTAAGGAGCATGCTACCTAGGGGAAGTTTCTACTTGCCATTACATGGGCTTTGGTCAAGATGATGAAATTTTATGGCTACCCAAGCATGGTCCCCGCCAACGAGTCTAGCTCATCACGAGCGTAGTGATCTATCGGGTCTCCATTTGATATACCAAAAGGTACAAGGCTTGGGCTGGTGATTATCCTTAACACTTCCCTACAATGAGTGAAAGTAGGATCGTGCTTTGGGAACGCACCGAGGTAAAGAGGGACCAACTATTGTAATTCTAAGGCTCTAAGATGCAATGCAAATTTTTGAAAAGAGATAGAATTTTAAGTTTTAAAAACCCAATTATACATTTTAACCAAAGCACTTTCGGAGCAAAGTCTCAAACACAAAGTCCCCAGTGGAGTCGCCACTGTGACGCGTGCTGGTGCCCAGCAAGGGCCCTCGCTATGGAATCCGTCTTTAGGATTCGAGGAATTGGTTTGCGTCTTTTGATCATGGGCGCCATGAGACATCATCGGTGTATTCCTCCCAATAGAACATTGGGGAGAATAACCTAGTCTAATGACACCTAAAGGCACCTCTGAGGCATTTGGAGTCGCCACCCAATTTGCAAGAAATTGGGAAAAAGTCTCTCACCTCTAAACGGTCTAAACCAGAGATATGGTGTCTGGAACTTCCCTCTTATTTATGCTCTGGATAATTATAAATGGGTTTTTAACCTCTTAAAATTATATCTCTCATCTCATGCGATTGATGCATTTAAATTAAATAGCGCATTCCAAGCATACGAAAGCGATAAAGTAAATAAAGAAAGAGATAAATGAAATCGGTAAACATGCAAGCACATAATTACAATAGAAATAGGGGCAGAATACAACCCCAACAAAAGAAGATTAAAGACATAAATGGGGACGAAATACAATCCCCAAAATAAATAAAGTTGCCCCAAAATTAATTATAAGGGCCCCAAAAGAAATGAACTTGAATTTAAAACACTCACACGAGATAAAAATAAAAGGACATACATAAATCGGGGCATTATTTTAGGAACATTGGTTCCTTTGCCCTTGTTCGAAATTTAGGAACATTGGTTCCTTCGTGTTTATTTAAAGAGCGTTCGAAGAGTCATTTTGGTTATTAGATAAAAACCGGGATGAGTGATCCCATTTTGGAGAAAATTGACTCTTCGTTTTAAATGTGATATTTTTTTTGTAATTTGGCTAAAACAAGGGACATTGGTCCCAATTTTATTAGTAAAACTTCCAATCTAATCATAGAAATATTTTTGTGATTTTTTATCGCACGCGTGCACAGATAAAATAATTATTTACGCATAACACAACATAAAGAGAGAGTTGAGAAAGATCTCACCAAAATCGGTGTGATCCTCCACGTGTCGCGACCCATCCGGAGAGTCGCGATGATGCCCAAATGACCCGACTCAAGTTAAATCTCAGACAAAAATTAACATCAAAAATATTAGTAATGGTTCTAAAAATTAATCAAGTAAAAATGAAATAAATATTAGGCAAGTCAATTCATAATAATAATAATAATAATAATAATAATAATAATAATAATAATAATAATAATAATAATAATAATAGTGAATGAACATAAAAATCAAATTAAAGCAAACAAATAATATATTAATAGTGATATTAACACATTAAAATGCTAAAAGTAAATAATAAACATGATAACAACAGCAAAAAATAATATTAACAACAATAAATAATATACAAAAAAAAATAAATAAGAATAAGTCCAAAAATGTTTACCCTCGGAATTTTTTTGATCGGAGAAACGGTGCCTCGATTTGTTTTCCCTTGTCGAATTTGTGGTGATGAATAAAATAAAATGTAAAAATTTGTATTTTTGAACAAGCTATTACAAGAAAATATTTTTGGCAGGATGAATGAGCCAAGAAAATTAATTTTTCTTACTCAAATCAAACCCAAGATTAAATGTTTTTAAATAAGAAGAAAAGATTAAAACTTGAAAAGGCTTAAGAAATTTTTTCAAGTGGAAAATGCCCCCTGGAGAGCCAAAGAAAAAAAACACTAGAGAAAAGCCTAAGAAAACCACTTCTTTTTTTTTTTTCAATTTCTTGTCCATCCCCTCAAAATGAGCCCCAAAACTCCCTTTAATTTTTTCCTTGGATAAAATTTGGAAAAGACCAAAAGATCTTTTATTTTTTTGCTTCTCCAAAAGAGCATTAGATGGTGAAAATAACGGACAAAATAGATTGAAAATCAGGCTAAAAATGCAGGGATCAGCGAAAACGACGGGTCAGGGAGCAGGACAATCATGCCCGCGCGGAGAGGGAGACCGCGCGGTGAAGGGGAGAACGCGCGCGCGTTGCACTGTCACCGCTCGCACGCGTGCGCCCTGCGGCAAGCGGCCGCGTGGTGGCCAAGTGGCCACCACGCGGCCCCTTTCGGCCAAAAATAACAAGTGGCGCATGATGGCAAAGGCCATCACACGACCACTAATATGGTAAATGGCCACTTTGGCCATTTACCACAAAATTACAACATAATAATTTTTTTTTAATTTAAAAAAAACCTTTTAAATTCTTTTCTTAAATCTTTTTTCCAATTAATTCAATTAACCAATTTAGTTAGTTTAATTCAACTAAATTAATTAACTAATTTAATTTTCATTTTCAATTAAATCAATTAATTAATTTAATTCAATTAAAATAACTAATTTAATTTCCCTTTTTTATTTTTTAAATATCAAAACTAACACTTCTTAATATTATTAATTTAATTAAATTTTTTTTATAATATATTTTTATATATTTATTTGTTTATTTTTTATTTAAAAATAACGAGGGTCTCGACAAGGTAAACATCATTTTTGACACCTTTACTTGCAAGTATCGCTTTCATTATCGGGTAATTCTGATGTTGGACCGCCTCGGGTCCCGGTGTCTACACCAACCATTTGAGATATTTACCCGAAAGCCAATCAAGATTGACCTTTAACCATCTGGGACTAAGATAAGTAAAGTAGGGACCCTTATAAACAAATTTAGGAGGACAACTCAATACTTTTTTAAAAAAATAAAATAAAACCATAGTCTTGTCCTAAACCATTTGAGGCCAACGTATAACGCCATCTCAACAAGTAAAAGTTGCTTCAGAAATTGAGCCACCAAAGCCAACAAAAGGAAGATATAGTCTTTTACGGCCAAGATTCAAGCAAGGAAATTCACTACCTTAGCCAGTTTGCACAAGGGCCAAGAACAAGACTTTGATGCTAAAAAGAACCACCATCAGAAGGAGCAGTCTCCCCAGCTAATGAAGGTGAAAGAAAATTCAATCAACACTAAAGGACCAAAGGAGAGTTCATGGCAAAGGCTAAAAACAAAGAGAGAGAGAAAAAAGAGAGCTGAGAGAAAATTTTCAATCATGAAAACCCGAGAGGGCTGATTGATAACAAGAGTTTGATGTTTTCAGGATCTATTTCGAGATTAGATGAGATCTTGTATTTTTTGATTTAATGCCAAATAATGATCACGTGTCATGAAATCAAATTGAAATATACGCATTTATGCAACGATATTGATGTGACCAGAGCAGTTCATTTTACATACTCAAAGTTGTCTAGTTTCGGCATAAAACCAGCAAATTGTTACTATCTACTCTCTGCTACTCTCACCACTCAAGCACTTCAGTCGACTCATCCTGCTATCAACTGTGAAACCAATTCTACAGCATCTTCATGATAAGAATCAGGCTCATACAGCTATGACGTGGATGTAAGTACATGCCGATCACGCCTGAAAGATTTTTGGCAACAGCTCCAGCCTCATTTAGAATTTGCAAAAAAAAAAGCAAAAAAAAAAATAAAAGCCGTTAGAGATGAAAATCGTAATTGGCGCTCTAAGCAAAAGTTAGGCAAAGGGATAGGGTAAAAACCTAGAAACAAGCAGTCTGTCCTTTAAAAAAAAGCCACCGGATTAGGTTGGGTCCATTCCAGGCAAAAAATAAGGCACAGGATTTTGCAAATATCCGCAAATGACGCATTTGCCGCTAATAAAAACTAGTGTGAAAATCCATAAGGGACGCACTACCTTAAAAAAAAATGAATGACTATAGGTATCATATGAGATCCTTGCAATCCCAAAGGTATGAAATTCAAAAGCAGCTTCAAAAGGCATCGATCCAATTGAAAATTGCAGCCAACCCGGCTATCATCTCTAAGTCCACTTAGATGAATTCTTAACCTACATTTCTGCATAACCCATGCATTTCACGTGCAAGCTCACTATTTTTTTTGCATATTAGGTTTTTCAATTTTGCAGTAAAAGAGATTCGATGTGGACACTAGTAGAAGGCGAGTGACGACATCAATCCATACATCAATTCAAGCATCAATCCAAGCAATCAACCAAAGACCTCTCAGGGTGCAATCAACCAAAGACCTCTCAGGGGGTAACCAACCAAAGGGCTCTTAGGGAGCACCACTTCAAATCTCAGAAGGATTAGCATGATGGCAGCACTACCATTCTACGTAAGGTTAGCATGATCACGGCACTACCACTTAAAATCTCAGAAGGGTTAGCATGATGGCGGCACTACCATTCTACGGAAGGTGCACGACCACGACACTGCCACTTCAGAAGGATTAGCACGATGATGACACTACCACTCCATGGAGGGTTAGCACGACCATGACACTACCACTCCATGGAGGGTTAGCACGATCACGGCACTACCACTTCACATCTCAAAAGGGTTAGCACGATGGCAGCACTACCATTCTATGGAAGGTTAGCACGACCACGACACTACCACTTTAGAACGGTTAGAACGATGACAGCACTACTTCTGTCACTCCCCCAAAATAGCCCTGGTCGGATTATACATGCTAAGTTGGGATCGGAAGGGTATTTCGGTAATTTGTGCTTGAGAAATTTGGAATGTTAAGGACCTAATTGAAAAGATAACTAAGTTCGTAAGGAAGAAATGTGTAAGTAAGTGAAGTGTAATTTGTCTAAGGACTAAAGAGCAATAATGGAATTTGGAATAGTTAAGTGGATTTTGTGGTTCTGTTGGGAGCTGCCATATGTCTTGGTTGGTGGACAATTAATGGGAAAATGAGAAAAAGAGACAAAGAAGGAAAGAGAAGGGCAGATCACGTTTTCTACTCTCTCTTCTTCTCCTCTTTGATTTCTTTCTTTTCCTTTTTCCCGTTCTTTGCCTCCCCTTCCTTGGTTGTGTGCATGATTGGGTTTCTTGGTGGAGTTTGTGCTTTGCTTGAAGAGGTAAGTTGGAGTTAACGTACTGTTCTTCTTCTTCATCTTCCTGGTTTTTCTTCAGTTAGGGTTTGAACTAAGGATTTGTGGGTTTCTTGTTTGTGCAAGTTTTGGATTGTAAGAAGAAGCAAAACAAAGGCAAGGAAAGGATTGAGCAGTAATCTTGAAGCTGATTTTAGATCTTCGATTCCAGGTTTGGGAGTGTTTTGGATTGCATGCATTGTTTGAACTTCTCTGTTCTTCTATCTCAGTTGTTTGTCTCTGCCCTATTTCTCACTAGACTTATAATGTGTTTGCATGGTCTAATTTCTAGAAATTGATGTGTTATGGAATGTGTATATGCATGATTACGTGAGTAGATGTGTTAGTAATGCATGTTAAGGATTGAATTTGAAGTTCTGAAGTTAGGTTTTGAACTTACTGTATTTTTAGGGTTTATGCTCTAGAATGGATTCAATGTGTTTAAGCATGATTTGATTGTTTGATTGTGGTATTAATTGCAATTATCTTGTTTATGATGTTTGGAAGATCGACTGTAAGGTAAGATGAGTTTGGATGTGTTTTGAATCAGATTGAAAATGATTTTTATCGGGTTCTTTGAATTCTGGGTAAGCTGGAAATGGGCAATCGTGTTTCTGTATAATTTTCCATTTCCAGTGTGTCGTGATTTCCCTGAGAGAGACAAGTCACGAGACGTGACTTCCAGTCGCGCCACGTGACTCTGTCTCCCAATCACAACGCGTGACTTTTCGGTGGGCCGGATGAAGTCGCGAAGCGTGACCCTTAGTCGCGAAGCGTGACTGTCTCTCTCTGTGAGAGGGAAGTCACGTCTCGTGACTTAGAGTCACGATGTGACTCTGGTAAAGGCAAGGCGTGACTCCAGTCGCGAAGCGTGACTCCTCTCTCTGTGAGAGGGAAGTCACGTCTCGTGACTTAGAGTCACGGCGTGACTCTTGTGAAGCCAGGCGTGACATAGAGTCACGTCCCGTGACTCTCTAGTAGGTCACGAGACGTGACACTAGGTCACGTCTCGTGACCCCTCTGAGGTCAGTCACGAGTCGTGACACGACTCGTGACCGACCCCTCTTCAGCTCCTTTTTCCGATGTCGCCCAGTTTTAACCAAAATGAATTTCCTATTTCTTCTGCATGGGTCTCCATTGCTGTATAAATTATGTCATACTGTTATATGCTTCTGTATGACCTTTTCTGTTTTGATTTGTTCCCCGTGACTGGTTTTATCATTAAATGACTTTCAAAGGCTTTTATGGCTTTTTCCTCTACTATGTGCTATCTTATCTTACTTATCTGATTGGTTAGCCTATTTTAGTTGTGTTTAGCATTATGTTATGCCTGTCCTTGATCGGGTTCTTATCTAGAATAACATGCCATGTTTAAGTGCATAGTATCATTTCATGATTCAGATTATGCGTTTTTGGATCATTGGCATGATATGATTCCACATGTATTCCTGATATGCTTTAGTAACTTGAGTAGTGCTAAAATGCAATTGATTGACCTATTGCATGCTCCAGAATATGACTTGTATAGAGTATGATTAATATTATGCTATGCTATATTTATTTGAATAATGTGGTTAATGTCTAAATGCATTGTTATGCTTTAGCCTTGGAGCTCATTGTATTATGTTAAATGTAATTTGGACTATGCATGGTTTATGCTTAGTATCTTCACCTAATGCATGTTTAGGATTATGTTTTGATAATCATTGGTATGATAGTGTTTCTATACCTGATTCTTAGCATGTTTTAGAACAGTGTTTAAATGTTAGGTATATTGACTGTCTTATGTTTTGCAATGGGAATGTATGAGATATGACCAACCCTATGAGCATATTTATATGTCTATTGTACTCTGATTTATGCATGATGTATATATTTATATATATTTATGCGTTGTGCGATTCGAAATGTGTATTGTTTTATGCATGACCTGCGAGAGTCAGTCTAGTGGATAGTTAGGCATGCCTAATAGAGTCTTCAGTAGCTGCAGCGCCCTTTGAACGTTTGGACCCTGATCAGGTCCCCCGATTGGTTCCTAGCGAACCCCCCCTCAGTACGGATCCTCGTGATCCTTTTTAATGAATTTGGATTGGGTTAAGATCCCCCATCAGTAAAATGCTTTTGTGATAAATAAAATGGTTTTCGATTCGTACCCGTAAGGTACCCTTTGGCCGACTTGTACCCGTAAGGTACTAATCAGGTCAGCAGGTGCTTTGATGGTTTGTTTTATATTGCTTTGAAATAGTTATCAGAATGTGATAACCGATTGATTATGATAAGGAATTTCAGAAATCAGTTTATATGTATGTGAATGTGACTATGGGCTTTAGAATGTATGTCTGGATTAAGTAAGCATGAGTTTATATCTAACATGATTATCCGTACTTGTCATGTGATTTATTGTAAGTTTCAGAATGCTTTGATTATGATGCTTAATATATTAGAGTTGCGCAGCGGTATTGTGATGCTCTAAATGTTATCCTTTGGATATTTGATTAGTGTATGTGTTTGGCATGTCTAAGGATGTTCATTAGCTAGCACTCTCAACATGATGATTGGGTTGTCAGTTCCTGCATAGGTACTTAGTTATGTCAATTTGCTTGTGTAAAGCTTTTGTGGCTCCGCACGGTAAGATGTTATTATTTGATACCCATATAGGTTTATGCATGTAATATAGTATGTAGTTCAGCATGATGATGCTTGTATCGTGTATTGTGTTATGTCTGTTTTGGCCTGTTCTTGACATAAGTATATGTTATGGTTATGAGTTATCGAATGAATGCCTTTACTATGCCAGCATGATCATATTGGTTATGAATATCCACATTTGTCATTTGAATGTGTTATGCCTCGGCGACCATTGTGAATGGCCGTCCATATTCTTGTATGTTCTCCCCACTAAGCGTTATCGCTTAGCACGGATTTCCTTTCCGTGCAGGTGGCAGGTTTGGTTCTGTTCGAGTCGCGCTTCTGCAGGGTCGGCCACGTAGGAGTTAGAAGTTCTGTATTTTTGTTCAGCTTCTGTAATTCAGCTTTTGTAATTAGGTAGTATTGTATATGTAATTAGTTATGTTTCGTTCTTGAGTTTTCTTGTGGGAATGTAACAGTTAGTATGTTTTATGTTTAATTATTCCTTTGTTTTATTATTTCGATTATGATTCCGTTGAATGGTTATATGTATGCTTCTGTGTATGCTTTTGCTTAGTGCCTGCGTGTGCGTGACTCATTGCATGTTCAGTCTGTACAGCGAGGTAAGTCAAGGTAAGTTTTTAATTAACCCGTATTCCTGTATGCATGTTATGTATGAATGTATGCTTCCGTGTTATGCGTGTGTATATCTGTATATGTGAGCGGCGTGTAGCGTGTCCGTCGGCGTCCTTCCAACGGGGATGGCGATGGGGGTGTCACAGTTAGTGGTATCAGAGCCCAGGTTTGATGGTTCTGGGTGTGTTGTTTGTTTTGTGTTGAGTCTTTGCATGAGAGTCGATTTTGTGTCGTGGCCTAATGCAGATGCGTCTTGTTTTGTGTCATGTCTAGATGGAGTCTGATCCTAGTGAGAATGTGGGCGAGACAACAGAAAGTGTGAACCGAGTTAATGCTGATCAGGATGTTTCAGAGCATCTTCCAGTTGAAGATTCTGGTCGTGTTTCGGAAGATAGGGCATTAATACAAGGATTGATTCGGATTTTGGATAGATTGACTACTCCTCGTGCTTCTCAAGATTTTGTTCAGCATGTTCCTCAGAAGAGAAAAGGATCGGTTAGTGAAGTGCCAGCAGGGAAAAGGGTTCGAGAACCTTCGATGTGTCAACAATTTCGGAAGCAATATGGGAACAAGTGTAAGAAGTGGGTACCGTCAGTATGTCAGTACTGTCAGAAGCGACATCGTGGTCCATGTCGGAAGCTTTCAGGTGCTTGCTTCAGGTGTGGCAGTATGGAACACCGGATTGCCGATTGTCCTAAGAAGAGGAGTGAGAATCTAGCTGGGCAAGCTAGAAAGGATGTGGAGGATTTGCTCAGATCTTCTCGAGTGTCTTCAGGGTTTGTAGCATCTAGCAAGGATTCGAAGGAGACCGCAGGTTCTTCTGGTAAGTTAATTTGCAAGTTTTTGTTTAAGTAAGTTTTGTTTGTTTGGGTTGTGTGGATGTAAGTGTTTCGCTGTGAATTTCGAGGACGAAATTCTTTTAGGAGGGAAGAGTTGTCACACCCCAAAATAGCCCTTGTCGGATTATGCATGCTAAGTTGGGATCAGAAGGGTATTTCGGTAATTTGTGCTTGAGAAATTTGGAGTGTTAAGGACCTAATTGAAAAGATAACTAAGTTCGTAAGGAAGAAATGTGTAAGTGAGTGAAGTGTAATTTGTCTAAGGACTAAAGAGCAATAATGGAATTTGGAATAGTTAAGTGGATTTTGTGGTTCTGTTGGGAGCTGCCATGTGTCTTGGTTGGTGGACAATTAATGGGAAAATGAGAAAAAGAGACAAAGAAGGAAAGAGAAGGGCAGATCACATTTTCTACTCTCTCTTCTTCTCCTCTTTGATTTCTTTCTTTTCCTTTTTCCCGTTCTTTGCCTCCCCTTCCTTGGTTGTGTGCATGATTGGGTTTCTTGGTGGAGTTTGTGCTTTGCTTGAAGAGGTAAGTTGGAGTTAACGTACTGTTCTTCTTCTTCATCTTCCTGGTTTTTCTTCAGTTAGGGTTTGAACTAAGGATTTGTGGGTTTCTTGTTTGTGCAAGTTTTGGATTGTAAGAAGAAGCAAAACAAAGGCAAGGAAAGGATTGAGCAGTAATCTTGAAGCTGATTTTAGATCTTCGATTCCAGGTTTGGGAGTGTTTTGGATTGCATGCAGTGTTTGAACTTCTCTGTTCTTCTATCTCAGTTGTTTGTCTCTGCCCTATTTCTCACTAGACTTATAATGTGTTTGCATGGTCTAATTTCTGGAAATTGATGTGTTATGGAATGTGTATATGCATGATTACGTGAGTAGATGTGTTAGTAATGCATGTTAAGGATTGAATTTGAAGTTCTGAAGTTAGGTTTTGAACTTACTGTATTTTTAGGGTTTATGCTCTAGAATGGATTCAATGTGTTTAAGCATGATTTGATTGTTTGATTGTGGTATTAATTGCAATTATCTTGTTTATGATGTTTGGAAGATCGACTGTAAGGTAAGATGAGTTTGGATGTGTTTTGAATCAGATTGAAAATGATTTTTATCGGGTTCTTTGAATTCTGGGTAAGCTGGAAATGGGAAATCGTGTTTCTGTATAATTTTCCATTTCCAGTGTGTCGTGATTTCCCTGAGAGAGACAAGTCACGAGACGTGACTTCCAGTCGCGCCACGTGACTCTGTCTCCCAGTCACAACGCGTGACTTGTCGGTGGGCCGGATGAAGTCGCGAAGCGTGACCCTTAGTCGCGAAGCATGACTGTCTCTCTCTGTGAGAGGGAAGTCACGTCTCGTGACTTAGAGTCACGACGTGACTCTGGTAAAGGCAAGGCGTGACTCCAGTCGCGAAGCGTGACTCCTCTCTCTGTCAGAGGGAAGTCACGTCTCGTGACTTAGAGTCACGGCGTGACTCTTGTGAAGCCAGGCGTGACATAGAGTCACGTCCCGTGACTCTCTAGTAGGTCACGAGACGTGACACTAGGTCACGTCTCGTGACCCCTCTGAGGTCAGTCATGAGTCGTGACACGACTCGTGACCGACCCCTCTTCAGCTCCTTTTTCCGATTTCGTCCAGTTTTAACCAAAATGAATTTCCTATTTCTTCTGTATGGGTCTCCATTGCTGTATAAATTATGTCATACTGTTATATGCTTCTGTATGACCTTTTCTGTTTTGATTTGTTCCCCGTGACTGGTTTTATTATTAAATGACTTTCAAAGGCTTTTATGGCTTTTTCCTCTACTATGTGCTATCTTATCTTACTTATCTGATTGGTTAGCCTATTTTAGTTGTGTTTAGCATTATGTTATGCCTGTCCTTGATCGGGTTCTTATCTAGAATAACATGCCATATTTAAGTGCATAGTATCATTTCATGATTCAGATTATGCGTTTTTGGATCATTGGCATAATATGATTCCACATGTATTCCTGATATGCTTTAGTAACTTGAGTAGTGCTAAAATGCAATTGATTGACCTATTGCATGCTCCAGAATATGACTTGTATAGAGTATGATTAATATTATGCTATGCTATATTTATTTGAATAATGTGGTTAATGTCTGAATGCATTGTTATGCTTTAGCCTTGGAGCTCATTGTATTATGTTAAATGTAATTTGGACTATGCATGGTTTATGCTTAGTATCTTCACCTAATGCATGTTTAGGATTATGTTTTGATAATCATTGGTATGATAGTGTTTCTATACCTGATTCTTAGCATGTTTTAGAACAGTGTTTAAATGTTAGGTATATTGACTGTCTTATGTTTTGCAATGGGAATGTATGAGATATGACCAACCCTATGAGCATATTTATATGTCTATTGTACTCTGATTTATGCATGATGTATATATTTATATATATTTATGCGTTGTGCGATTCGAAATGTGTATTGTTTTATGCATGACCTGCGAGAGTCAGTCTAGTGGATAGTTAGGCATGCCTAATAGAGTCTTCAGTAGCTGCAGCGCCCTTTGAACGTTTGGACCCTGATCAGGTCCCCCGATTGGTTCCTCGTGAACCCCCCCTCAGTACGGATCCTCGTGATCCTTTTTAATGAATTTGGATCGGGTTAAGATCCCCCATCAGTAAAATGCTTTTGTGATAAATAAAATGGTTTTTGATTCGTACCCGTAAGGTACCCTTTGGCCGACTTGTACCCGTAAGGTACTAATCAGTTCAGTACACTCATTATCCACTATTGTGAGTCAGCAGGTGCTTTGATGGTTTGTTTTATATTGCTTTGAAATAGTTATCAGAATGTGATAACCGATTGATTATGATAAGGAATTTCAGAAATCAGTTTATATGTATGTGAATGTGACTATGGGCTTCAGAATGTATGTCTGGATTAAGTAAGCATGAGTTTATATCTAACATGATTATCCGTACTTGTCATGTGATTTGTTGTAAGTTTCAAAATGCTTTGATTATGATGCTTAATATATTAGAGTTGCGCAGCGGTATTGTGATGCTCTAAATGTTATCCTTTGGATATTTGATTAGTGTATGTGTTTGGCATGTCTAAGGATGTTCAATAACTAGCACTCTCAACATGATGATTGGGTTGTCAGTTCCTGCATAGGTACTTAGTTATGTCAATTTGCTTGTGTAAAGCTTTTGTGGCTCCGCACGGTAAGATGTTATTATTTGATACCCATGTAGGTTTATGCATGTAATATAGTATGTAGTTCAGCATGATGATGCTTGTATCGTGTATTGTGTTATGTATTTTTGGCCTGTTCTTGACATAATTATATGTTATGGTTATGAGTTATCGAATGAATGCCTTTACTATGCCAGCATGATCATATTGGTTATGAATATCCACATTTGTCATTTGAATGTGTTATGCCTCGGCGACAATTGTGAATGGCCGTCCATATTCTTGTATGTTCTCCCCACTAAGAGTTATCGCTTAGCACGGATTTCCTTTCCGTGCAGGTGGCAGGTTTGGTTCTGTTCGAGTCGCGCTTCCGCAGGGTCGGCCACGTAGGAGTTAGAAGTTCTGTATTTTTGTTCAGCTTCTGTAATTCAGCTTTTGTAATTAGGTAGTATTGTATATGTAATTAGTTATGTTTCGTTCTTGAGTTTTCTTGTGGGAATGTAATAGTTAGTATGTTTTATGTTTAATTATTCCTTTGTTTTATTATTTCGATTATGCTTCCGTTGAATGGTTATATGTATGCTTCTGTGTATGCTTTTGCTTAGTGCCTGCGTGTGCGTGAGTCATTGCATGTTCAGTCTGTACAGCGAGGTAAGTCAAGGTAAGTTTTTAATTAACCCATATTCCTGTATGCATGTTATGTATGAATGTATGCTTCCGTGTTATTCGTGTGTATATCTGTATATGTGAGCGTCGTGTAGCGCGTCCGTCGGCGTCCTTCCAACGGGGATGGCGATGGGGGTGTCACAACTTCTCCACGGAGGGTTAGCACGATCACGGCACTACCACTTCAAATCTCACAAGGGTTAGCATGATGGCGGCACTACCATTCCACGGAAGGTTAGCATGACCACGACACTACCACTTGAACAAAGACTTACATGCTGACAGTAAATACCACTTCAATTAGGATTTACACGATCATGGTAACTTGCTTTAACGAAGATGCCGACAAGCTGGCAATAACCACCACAACAAAATCGTCCAGTCTGGAAAGACGGCAGCCTCAGGTACGTGCTTCTTTCCTTTCTTTTCTGAATTTTGGCTCATCTAGGCACCTGCGTGCTAGTTTTCCCAAAATTGGGGGCAACTGTAGACACCGGGTCTCGAGGCGGTCCAAGATCAGGATTACCAAATGATGAAAATAAATACCGATTCATAAGCAAGAAAGTAGCAATTGATCATCTCCTTGTCAAATTCTTTTGTCGGTCTCAAAATACTTTTAAAATGTTTATCTTTATTTTTTTTATTTTTTATTTTTTATTTGTATCTTTATTTTTTTTATCTTTGTTTGTATTTTTTTTATTTTTATTTTTATTTTTTGAAAAAAAAAAATTTCGGCAGCGCGCGGGGCTGCCTACGCGGTGGCGTGCGCGCGCTGGCCTGAGTGCATGCAGCGCGTGTGCGAGGCTTGTGCGCAGCGCACGCCCCGCTCGCCCTTGCTGGCCACCCCTCTCGCCCGTTTTCGCCCACCAGCGCTGATTTCAGCCGAAAACCATTTTTTTTACATTTTTTGTGTAAAAAATGAGTTTTTTATGAGATTTTTTAATATTTTGTTGAATTTTGACAAAGGTTAGTCAAATTTTGTGGGTGCCAAAGCCAAAAAATAATAAAAAAAATAATAAAAATACGAATTGTAAAAATTTGACTTTGGGATTTTTTGTGTGTTTTTGGTTGAAATTGGGGGAAGATTTGTCTTTGAAAAATCTGAAGGAAGACTTGATTAGAGAAAAAAATGGAGTTTGAAGAAAATATAACGGGAGGATTCTTCATTTTTGAATGATGGATTGTTTTGCTAAGAAATTTTTCTAAGGTAATTGATTTTTTTCTAAGGGATTTTTGAGAGAGAAAGAAAGAAAAAAAGGTGTTATTGAGAAAAAGATAATACGACTTATTTTCTCTAGAGATTAAAAAAAAAAAATTCTTCTTGAAATTTCTTGTTGTTCTTAAGATCAAAAATTCTCTTCTTTGATTTCTTCGTTTCCTTTCTTAGATATAAAAATTTTCTTCTTTGATTTTATTTTAATTTTTCATAAATCTAAAAATATTTGTTAAGATTGGATTAACTTGAGAAAGGAAAATTAATTTTCTTAACTTGAGTTTTCTCATCAAATTAAAACAACAAATACAAAAAATATCACTTTTAATTTTTGGTGTTTTTGAGCTTTTTTTTTTTAGATAAAAACTTAAGATTTTCTTGAATATTTTCGAGTTTATTCTTGAATCTTGACAAGGAGAATAGATCGAGACATATTTCTTACACATTATATATTCTGAGGGTAAAGATTCTTGGATCCATTATTTTTAATCTCATTTCATTTTATGTATGTTAGTTTATTTATTTTTTCTTGCATTGATAAATATGAGTTTTTAAGTTGAGATTTATTTTTTTAGTATGATTTTTCAAACTTTATTTTATTTTTGGTATGGAAATGGATAAATATATATTATTTTAGGTTTCAAAAATTGGATTTATTGATTTTCTCTTTGTTGGGTGTGATTTTTGTAGTAATCATTTTTAAGTTTGAATATTATTTTCTATTACGTTTTTATTTATTTTCCTCTTGTTTATTTATTTAATTTCATTGTATTATTATTATTATTATTATTATTATTATTATTATTATTATTATTATTATTATTATTATTATTATTATTATTATTATTATTATTTGTTGTTGTTGTTGTTGTTGTTATTAGTATTATTACTATTATTATTTTCATTATTATCATTATATTACGCATGGTGTTATTTCATGATTTAGTTATTATTATTATTGTTATTACCATACTTTGCATGATTTTTAATTATTGTTTTTTTATGTGTGATGTTCGTATATTAAATTAATGTGTTTAATTTAACTTATTTTATATTCTATTGGTGTATTAACTTTATACTAGATTTCCTTTACTTTTATTTTTAATTGATTTTGGAATTATTGCTAATATTTTTTTATTGTTATTTTTTTATTGGGGCTAAAAATGTCATGCTTATTTTTTTGAGTATCGTCGTAACCAAACGAAGGGGTCGCGATGCGTAGGAATTTATATCACTTGTGTGAGACTTTCCCTATGTCTATTTATATGATTGTATTTGTTTGTAAATAAAATAGTTTATTTTATACGCGTGTCAAATAAAAAATCACAAAAATATTTTGTACGACAAAATTGGGATTTTTATTAATAAATTGGGACCAATATCCTAGATTTTAGCTAAGAAATGCAAAAATATCGCGGACTAAAATGAAGAGTTGAATTTATTAAAAATGGGATCACTCATCCCGATTTTCACGACAAATAACAAAAATAACTATTCGATCCATTTTTAGGTGAGCATGAAGGAACCAATGTTTTTAAACCGAATAAATATCCCAATTTATGTATGTTACCCTTTTGATTGATTTTGTGTGATTGTTTAACTTTATATCTTGTGGGCCCTTGTAATTAATTATTTTTGGGGCAATTTTATTTTTTTTCACTTGGAGATTGTATTTTATCCCGATTTTCATTTTTAATCTTATTCAGCTTTTCATTTCATTTGGGGGATTGTATGTAACACCCCGCCATCCCCGTTGGAAGGATACCGGAGTGCCACGCGGGCAAACATATAAACAAATCCATATACATGCTAATAAAATAAAACAAAAGATAATATGTAAAGAAACTTTTAAATCATTTATAGAAAAACCTTTAACATATACATATACATATCACTATCGTTTTACAAAAAGGGCTCGTATGCAATTACATATACAAAAAGAATACTTGTTCCTTTACAAAAGATTCATTTTGCTAATTACAAGCCATATACAAAAATAATTACAGCGGAAGACTTCAAAAATATAACAACTTCATCCAAAAAGACTCCTAGTGGCCGACCTGCAGATATCCGACTCTGAACTGCACTCGCCACCTGCACGGGAAAAGAGCCCGTGCTAAGCGATAACGCTTAGTGGGGAGGAACAAAACAAAATAATAATATACATATACAATATAGTATCTCATCACCTTTAAGATATTTACAATATAAGCAATTAACAAATACAAACATATTTCTCTGATTGCACCAATACAGGATATACAAGAATTTCATGTGCAACAAATACTTTTAATCATGTCAATAAACATCTCAACATATACATCACATATAAACATGTAGCCTGATTAGTCTGGTATAAACCTAAGAAGTGGATACGGTCATTTGGATACTGATAGAACACAGTATCCCAAGCATATAGAGACATGAGTCTCAAACATGTAATTTTCATATAGAGACCGAGGTCTCGCTTTATTTCCATATAGACCAAACATGGTCGAAACAAGGATCCAGACGGACCCGCATATATCATTTTCTCATATAGCAGCTGCACACACACAGACCTAAGTAAGCGCTTACTTATCCACTACTATGACTATTCAGGCTCAATTGATACAACTCAACAATACATATATCAAATCATGAGAATTTCATTAAATACTAGCTTATAAATCATGTATATTAATTATTAATCATGTATACAAAACCCCATATTAAGCAATTATTAAAACACAATACAGATTTTAAATCAAATATTTATCATGTAGTGCAAAAATTCTTGAAATCAGAAGTTAAACTTCAGTTTTAATAAAATAGGGCAGCAGGGGAAGGCTGGTCACGCCGTGACCATTCATCACGTCGCGTGACGCAGGCTTCACGCCAGCGCCAGGCAGAGGAGCAAGGCAGTCACGGCGTGACCACCAGTCACGTCTCGTGACACCTGAGAGAGGAGAGGGAGAAGTCACAATCTCGTGACACACAGGGGCAGGCGAGGTCGCGAGGCGTGATGCTCCATCACGTCGCGACTTCGCCAAGAGAGGCAGGTCACGGCGTGATGCTTCATCACGCCACGTGACTTCCCAAAGGAGGGAGGTCACGGCGTGATGTCTCATCACGTCACGTGATCTTCCTCTCACATCTTCTTCTCCTTCATCCAACTTTTCAAAATTCCCAGAAAAACACAGAAACCCAGAAAATCGTGTGAAAACAGAGTACAACCAAAACTCAACCCCCAGTTTGTCTAAATCCATTTTTCATGCAATAATTATGCAAATACGTACCTTTAAATCTTCTGGACACAATTACAGCAATTATAACACAAATAACACATTTATACAATAATAACAGAGGCAATGTCAGAATACCAGTTTTCCAGGATTTCCACATTCAAACACATACCTATTCATCTCATTGCATATTCATGTCATTCCTTTCTACTGTAATTATGTCTAGAACATTAAATAACTCTAGCATTTCAATATACCAACACACACAAAAATAGCTTAATATCAAAACCACAGACACGATCCAAAATGGGCAAGAGGCAGACACTCCCAAACCTGTATGAAGCTCAAAAACAACGACCACTGTATTCCTTCTTCAATCAACCACCTTATCTTTTCCCTTCTCTATTCTTTTATCTTCCAGTACTTGCAACAGACAAACCGATACCCAATTAATCCCAAGAACCACTATATAAATAACTCAGAACAATCCCAGAAAAGATGAAGATCAAGAACCCAAAGTAAAACCAGTAGCTACTTACCCTGCTGAAGCTTCAAAACTCAAAACCCAAGCTCTCAAAACAGATGAACACACACATGCAATGGGAAAAAGAACAGAAAATAGAGAGGAAGGAGATGGCCAACGTGAGAGAGAGCAAAAGAGAGAGAAACTCATATGTTTAGTTTTCCAGGAACCAAAACATTCAAAACTCTCCTTTCCCTCACCCACGTGCCCATACACTCACCTCATCCACCTGGCACACATGCACAGTTACACAATTCCATTAATTCCTCTTTTACTAATAAAACCTTGGCAAATTACCTTTAACTCACCAAAATACAATCTGCCATTTAAAAATACTTTTATTACTTTGCAATTTAATCCTCTTTCCTCTTATAAAATACCAAATTACCCTTAAATGTCCAATTAAAATTCTAATTTCCGATTAGGCCACTTATGGGGTGTGACATTGTATTTGTCCCAATTTCTCTTTTATAAATGGTATGGCTTTGTGTGTTTACCGCTTTATTTACCGTTTTATTTATCACTTTATTTACAGCTTTCTTTTACCACTTTCTCAATACTTGAAGTGCGCCTTAAATAAAATGCATCGAATCGCGTGAGGAGAGAGATAAAATTTCATAATCTAAAAACTCGCTTATATTTAACTAAGGCATAAATAAGAGTGAAGTTCCGAACACCTTCTCTAGTTTGGGCCGTAGAGGTTAGATGACCTTTTTCAATTTCTTGTAAATTGGGTGGCGACTCCAAAATACCTCAAAAGTGCCTAAAGGCTTCATCGGACTAGATAAACTTTCCAACGTTCTATTGGGTAAGGAATTTCAAAATGTCTCATGTTGCCCAAGATCAAAAGACGCGGACCAATCTCTCGAGCCCAAAAAGTGGGTCTCATCACGAGGGCCTTTGCTAGGTTCGGCGTGCGTCACAGTACCCCAGCTACTTTTGTAGACAGTACACCCAAAGGCAGAGACCGTGGTACAACACCGCAGTGTGCTCATTGTAACAAGTTCCATCTGGGTGAATGCAATTTTCTAACCAGAGCCTATTTGAGATTTGGGTCCAAGGATCATCAGGTGAGGGATTGTCCAGAGGCCCAACCATCTACAGCTGTTTCACTAGCACCTGGTACTGGATCAGCTCCTCATAGAGGCCGTGGTAGGGGAACAGCTCCTCCACAAGCAGCTTTAGGCCCATCAGACCAGCCTCCTCAGGGACGTGCCACTGGACGTACCTATCTAGTTATATCCCGAGAGCAGGAGGATGCACCAGACGTCATAGTTGGTAAATTCTATTTATTTTCTTATTCAGTTTTTGCTTTGATTGATCCTGGTTCCACACGTTCCTATATGAGCACTAATATTACACGGGTTAAAGGGTTGCATGATTCACAGTTAGACCAGGATATTTTAGTGAGTAATCATTTGGGTCATAGTGTTGTGGTGAATAGGGTTTATAGAGATTGTCCTATTAGTGCTCAGGGTTATGTGTTCTTGGCCAATTTGATTGATCTCCCCTTCCGAGAGTTTGATTTTATTCTGGGTATGGACTGGTTATCCACTCACCATGCCACAGTTGATTGTAAAAGAAAGAGAATGACTCTTAGGACTCCAGACGATCAAGAGATAGTTATTGTGGGTGAAAGAACAGATTTTCTTTTTGATGTGATTTCAGCGACTGCTGCGAAGAGAATTATAAGGAAAGGGTGTGTGGCTTATTTGTGTTATGCAATGGAAGATAGAAAGGAAGAACTTAAGGTATCAGATGTACCCACTGTACGTGAGTTCCAGGATATTTTTCCAAAAGAACTTCTAGGTTTTCCACCTGATAGGGAGATAGAGTTTACTATTGACTTAGTACCTGGTATTCCACCTATCTTCATTGCTCCTTACAGAATGGCGCCTATGAAACTCAAGAATTGAAGATTCAGTTGCAAGAATTATTTAACAAGGGTTTCATCAGACTGAGTGTTTCACTTTGCGGAGCACCAGTCCTCTTTGTGAAAAAAAAGGATGTATCACTTCGGTTATTTATTGACTACAGGCAGTTGAATAAGGTGACTATAAAGAATAAGTATCCACTTCCTCGGATTGATGATTTGTTTGACCAATTGAAAGGTGCTGGTGTATTTTCAAATATTGACCTAAGATCTGGCTACCATCAGTTAAAGATTAAAGAAGCAGATGTGCTTAAGATAGCTTTTCGCACTAGGTACGGTCACTATTAGTTCCTGGTCATGCCATTTGGATTGACGAATTCTCCTGCAGCTTTCATGGACCTGATGAATAGGATCTTCCATCCTTATTTAGATCGATTTGTGGTAGCCTTCATTGATGATGTTTTAGTGTATTCGAAGACCCTAGAGGAACATGATGAACACCTGAGATTTGTGTTGCAAACTTTGAGGGATAAACAGTTGTATGCCAAGTTCAGTAAATGTGAATTCTGGCTGAATGAAGTATCATTTCTGGGACATATAGTGTCAGCCGATGGTATCAAGGTAGATCCTAAAAAGATTGAAGCGATCTTACAAAGGAGAACACCCAATAGCATCACAGAAGTAAGAAGTTTCCTTAGGTTGGCAGGTTACTATAGAAGATTTGTGAAAGGTTTTTCCTCCATTGCAGCTCCTTTGACTCGATTGTTACAGAAGAATGTCAAGTTTGTATGGTCAGATAAATGTCAAGAAAGCTTTGAGAAGCTTAAATGTATGTTGACAAAGACTCCAGTGTTAACTCAACCTGAACCAGGTAAAGACATTGTGATTTATAGTGATGCATTTAGAAATGGATTGGGTTGTGTATTGATGCAAGAAAGCAAGGTGATTGCTTATGCCTTCCAAAAGCTTAAGACTCGTGAGAAGAATTACCCTACTCATGATCTTGAGTTAGCAGCCAATCTATTTTCTTTGAAGATCTGGAGACATTATCTATTTGGTGAAAAGTGCTATATTTATACAGATCATAAGTCTGAAATACTTGCTTACACAGAAGGAGCTTAATCTGAGACAAACGATGGCTTGAGTTGATTAAAGACTATGATTGCTTTATTGATTATCATCCAGTAAAAGATAATGTTGTAGCTGATGCACTTAGCAGAAAGTTCATAGCCTTTTTGTGGGCTATGAATGTTAGATTGGGTATGGCAGATGATGGAGCCTTGATAGCAAAAATGCAAGTGAAGCCAGATTTCCTCCAGCAGGTGAAGAATGCTCAAAAGTAGGATGATCGATTGTCTTCTATCATGACTCAGGTGAAAAATGGCAATGTAAGTGACTATTCACTGGGTCCGAATGGTGGTTTGTATTACAAGCAGAGGTTATGTGTTCCTGATCAAGCTGATTTGAGGAAGAATATCTTGTTAGAAGCTCACTGTGACGCGTGCCGAACCTAGCAAAGGCCTTCATTTAGGAGACTCGCTTTTAGGGCTCGAGGGATTGGTTCGCATCTTTTTAATCTTGGGTGCCATGAGACATCTTGGAATCCCTACCCAATAGAACATTGGGGAGTTAATCTAGCCTCATGGTACCTTTAGGTACCTTTGAGCTATTTTGGAGTCGCTACCCAATTTATGAGAAATTGGAAAAGTTCATCTAACCTCTATGGTCTAAACCAGAGATGGTGTTCGGAACTTCACTCTTAATTATGTCTTGGTTAATTATAAATGAGTTTTTAGATTCATAAAATTCTAACTCTCATCTCACACGATTAATGCATTTAATTAAAAAGCGCATTGCAAGCATTTGAAAACATTAAATAAAAGCTATAAAGAAAGCAGTAAAGTAAAGCGGTAAAGAAAGCAGTAAACACATCAAGCACCCAATTACAAGGGAGAAATTGGGATAGAATACAATCCCAAATGAAAGAAAATCAAATAAAATTAAAGTGGAAATTAAGACAGAATACAATGCCAAATAAAAGCTAAATAACATTGCCCCAAAAATAATTGATTACAAGGGCCCACAAGATATATGAACATAAATTTAAAATAAACAAATAAAGCCAAGCATAAAAAATGACATACATAAATCGGGATGTTTATTTGGCTTAGGAACATTAGTTCCTTCATGCTCACTTAAAGAGGGATCAAAGATTTATTTTGATTGTTGGATTGAAAACTGGGATGAGTGATCCCATTTTTGGAAAACTTAACTCTTCGTTTTATTCGTGACATTTTACATTCCTTGGCTAAAATGAGGGAAATTGGCCCCAATTTATTAGTAAAAATCCCAATTTAGTTATAAAAATATTTTTGTGATTTTTTATCTTACACGCATATAAAATAAAATATTTTATCTACAAGCAAACACAAACACAGATAGGGGATAGGAAAGGTCTCACCCAAACAATGTGGTCTCCTACGCGTTGTGACTACTTCGTGTGGTCACGGCGATGCTCAAAAAAGCAAACATCAGATTTTACCCACGTAATAAAAATAACAGTAGAAAAAGTTAGCAATAGTTCAAAATTAAACACATAAAAATAAGAGAGAAATAAGACATAGTCTGTAACACCCCTTACCCATACGTAGGAAGCTTCGTTCCCAAAGAGGAAGGAGGACCCTAATAGATGAGGGTTGTTACAACAGACCCGAAATGAAACAGTTATAATCATAAACCGTTCATCCCAAAATGAGGTAAAATGAAAATAATATAATAAGGAAAATTAAAACAGAGTACGGAGGCTGAAAACAAATGTACAATATTTATTAATTACAACAGTCTTTACATATAAAAGTACAAAATTGCAAAAGCACAGATGATCATATACATATCTGATGACAGAGTCCTACTACAAAAGTAGAGTTTACATTCAGGAATTCTCAACACAAAATACTAATTATTACATAAGCAAAAGTACAATCCGCTACTCCAAAACTCTCTCCTAGATGTATTGGCTCTTCTGAAACGGATCACCTCGCTCCCAAAACTTTGACATCTTCCACACCTGCACGAATGAAACACCCGTGCTAAGCGAATACGCTTAGTGGGGAAAAACATATGGAAACGACCACTCACAGTGGCGTTAACAAGTTACAGGCATATGACACAAACAAAGAATAGAATCTTATAAATGAATTATTACATCAACCATAGCAGTACCATCTTTGCATTCATTCATATACTTTATTTCAATTGTAACACTAAACAAACTCTGAGGAAACACATAGCAGTCATAGCAATAATACTAATAATGATAATATTCATAACCTGCCTGTCCAAAATAGTGGATAACGAGTACACATGGATACCCGAAGGTATCAAAGACACTTTCACAGCTCATGGATACCCGAAGGTATTAAAATCGTTCTTTTCATTTTGTTCAAAACATTTTCGCGTGGGATCTAAAACAAGATCCAGTACAGAAGGATCACGAAGATCCGATCGGGGGACCTGATCAGGGTCCAAAGTCACAGAAGGCTGCAGCTATAGAAACTCTATTAGGCATGCCTAACTATCCACTTATTTGACTAGCAGGCCAAGATCACTCAAATTAAACCTATAGTTTAATTATAACTAACAATGAATTTAATACTTAAATCATCAATTATTCAGAGACATCATATGCTTTACATGAATGAAGTGTTTGTCTAGTGTCGTTGTGTGTGCTTAATTGTTAATTTAACACTCAAACTTTACCTTTGACAAATAAATATTCAATACAAAAACAGGGTAGGTCACGGTCACAACCAGATTGGTTGCCACCGTGACATACCAAAACTCATGGCAGAATG
The DNA here is from genome assembly GCA_947683425.1 of Excoecaria cochinchinensis. NCBI lineage: Eukaryota > Viridiplantae > Streptophyta > Magnoliopsida > Malpighiales > Euphorbiaceae > Excoecaria > Excoecaria cochinchinensis. The sequence continues at coordinate 6,539,131 of CANTUQ010000076.1, read as the reverse complement.
CAATCCTGGGGTAGGTCACGGTCACAACCAAATTGGTTGCCACCGTGACATACCAAGATCCAAAAATAGAATGTAAAGCTTGGATACCTCACGGTCACAACCAGATTAGTTGCGATCGTGACATATCCAAGACTCAAAACATAATGTAAAATCCTGGTACCCCACGGTCACAACCAAATTGGTTGCCACCGTCACATACCCAAGACTCAAAACAGAATGTAACTTTGGCATGTCTCACGGTGGCATCCAATTTGCTTGTCATCGTGACCCATGCCCAGATTCGACATTCTATAGCAAAACGACCCCAAATCCATATCAAATCACAACCTATCCCTTCATCCATTCTTTTCTCACTTACACAACAATGTACCAGTCAATTAACATCAGCAAATCAGGCAATTGCAACAAAATCAAACTCAAGAATTCTCCAAAACAACATTTTCCCCTAAAATTCATACAAATATAAAAATTTTAGGTTTAAGAGTTCACAATTATACAAATCAACTCAAACTAAGCAATACCCACATCATTCACATACAAATGCACACTAAAGCTCATCAATTTCACAACAACACAAAAATCACAAATGACACACACAATATTTGTAAACATTCCCAAACCTCGAATTCTTGCACTCCGATCACGGGGCCTTGCTTCCACTTGCAACCTCCTTGCCTTTAGACTCCTTAGGCGAAATTTCTGAGACCCACAACCCAGCAAAACCAGAGTTCAAACTTTTAATCCAACAACATCAACTAATCAAAATTCAAGAAAAAGAAAAAGAAAAGGAAGAACTACTTAACCTTACCCAACCAACTTAGAGCTACTCAAACTCACCAAGGCTTGCAGCCAAACCCACTAAATCTTACAGCCAAATGGAAGGTTGAAGGAAAACAAAAGAGTAGAGGATGAAGAAGAGAAGAATAACGGGAAGAGAAGGAAAACAAAAAGGGAAAACGGGAATAGGGACAAGGAACCAGCTGTTCCCCACTCTCCTATCTCCATCTTAAGCCACTTGTCAAACATCCTAGGGTTACTTACCTCAAAGTACACCCACAACCCATCCTCTCATATACACCTAAAGCTAACCTCATAGCACACACCCTACTTCCACACTCACATGAGCACCTTAATATAACTCGAAAGTAACATTAAAATTTAACAAAATAACATGCACTAAAAATTAAAACGCGTAATTTACACATAATGCAAAATTAAATGCACATAATTTATACATATACAGGCTCAATCTACTAGGGTCAGAATGGGGTGTTACAACACTCCCCTCCTTAACAGAATTTTGTCCTCGAAATTCTTACCTGATCCAAACAGCTAAGGATGCTGAGCTCTCATAGTCTCTTCCGATTCCCAAGTCACTTCCTCTACACCATGATGTTGCCAAAGCACCTTGACTAAAGGAATCTGCTTGTTCCGAAGTTGTCTGATTTCTCTAGCCAAAATTTCTTTCGGTTCTTCATCATACGAGAAGTCTGGTTGAACTTGAATATCCTGTACTGCCAATACATGGGATGGGTCTGATCGGTATCGATGGAGCATAGACACATGAAAGACATTATGCAATTTAGCTAACTCCGTCGGCAGAGCTAACTGATAAGCCACCAGACCAATCCTTTCCAATTTCTCATAGGGTCCAATGAATCATGGGCTTAACTTCCCTTTCTTTCCAAAATGAAGAATCTTTTGCCACGGTGACACTTTCAGAAATACCTTATCTCCGACCTCATACCAAATATCCCTTCGTTTCAAGTTGGCATACGATCGTTGTCTGTCTTTGGCTGCCTTCAAATTCTCCTGCACAATTCTAACTTTCTCTTACGTGTCTCTCACTATATTTGGACCCACCAGGGCCCGTTCCGATAACTCCGTCCAGTACACCGAAGTTCTACATCTCCGACCATAGAGAGCTTCATAGGGAGCCATTCCGATACTTGCTTGGTAGCTATTATTATATGCAAATTCCATTAAAGGCAAATACTTGTCCCAACTTCCGGAAAATTCCAACACACATCCCCTAAGCATGTCCTCAAGAATCTGGATGACTCTTTCGGATTGACCATTGGTCTAAGGATGGAACGCAGTGCTGAAATTTAACCGAATACCCAGAGCTGCCTGTTACTCTTTCCAAAACTTGGATATAAATCTCGGATCTCAATCAGATATAATAGATAATGGAACTCCGTGGAACCTTACTATTTCTCTTACGTATATCTCTGCCAACTTGTCCATGGAATAATCCAGCCGAACAGGCAAGAAATGCGCTGATTTTGACAACCGGTCGACTATGACCCAAACAGAATCATGTCTAGGTTGTTGCTGGAAAACCAGATACAAGGTCCATCGTAGCATCATCCCACTTCTATTGAGGAATGGGTAAGGGGTTAAGCAAACCCGATGGAACTTGATGCTCAATCTCCACTTGCTGGCATATTAAGCACTTTGAGACAAACTCTATGATGTCCTTCTTCATACCCGACCACCAATAAAACTGTCGGAGATCCTGGTACATCTTATCTCCTCTCGAATGCATGGTGAAAACCGACGAATGAGCTTCTTGCAAAAGTCTTCTCTTCACATCTCCCACATCCGGCACACACAGACGATTCCCAAATCTGAGCACTCCCTCATCATCCATTGAGAAGTCCGTCCGCTTACCATCCTTAACCATTAAAGAAACACGCTGCAATACAGGATCACTCATCCGTACATCCACCATCATCTATTTCAAGGTCGGTCTAACTTTTAATTGAGCAACTAATGCACCTTCTAAATCCAACCTCCACCTTGCCTGACTCAGGGACAAAGCTGCCACTAATTTCCTACTTAGGGCATCCGCCACTACATTCGCCTTGCTCGGATGGTAGTCAATAACATAGTCATAATCTTTGAATAGTTCCAACCATCTCCGCTGTCTCAAATTCAGTTCCTTCTGAGTGAGCAAGTATTTTAAACTCTTGTGATCCGTAAAAATTCTACAAATCTCCCCATACAAATAGTGCGGCCACGCCTTAAGAGCAAACACTACCGCCGCTAATTCTAAATCATGCGTCGGGTAGTGCTGTTCATGTGGCTTTAATTGCCTGGAAGCATAAGCAATCACCTTGCCATCCTGCATCAATACACAACCCAGACCTACCCCCGAAGCATCACTATACATTGTGTATTCTTTACCCGGTATAGGTTGAGTAAGCACAGGGGCTCTAATCAACATATCCTTCAATTGCTCAAAACTCGCTTAGCATCTATCCGACCAAACAAACTTCACCTCTTTCCGAAGGAGCCGCGTCAAAGGTGCAGCCAACACTGAAAATCCTTTAACAAATCGCCTATAATATCCAGCTAAACCCAGAAAACTACTCACTTCTGGCACATTTCGTGGTGGTAACCAATTCACAATAGCTTCTATCTTCGAGGGATCCACCCGAATACCATCAGCTGACACCACATGTCCAAGAAAAGTCACTTCTTTCAACCAAAAGTCACACTTACTGAGTTTAGCATACATTTGATGATCTTTCAGTACTTGCAATACCAACCGCAAATGTTCCACATGTTCTTTCCTATTCCTCGAGTAGATCAGAATATCATCAATAAACACAACAACAAAACGATCAAGGTATGGTCTGAACACCCTATTCATTAGGTCCATGAAAGCTGCAAGCGCGTTTGTTAAACCAAATGGCATTACTAAAAATTCTTAATGACCATAACGCATCCGAAAAGCTGTCTTTGCTACATCCGCATCCTTCACCCTCAACTGATAATATCCCGACCTCAAATCTATTTTAGAGAACACTCCTGCTCCCCTCAACTGATAAAAAAGATCCTCAATCCGCGGCAATGGATACTTATTCTTAACTGTGATCTTGTTGATCTGCCTGTAGTCAATACACATTCTCAAGGTACCGTCTTTCTTCTTAACAAATAAAACTAGAGCACCTCACGGTGACACACTAGGCTGAATAAAACCTTTGTCCAAAAGCTCCTACAACTGACTCTTCAACTCTTTTAATTCCACTGGAGCCATCCGATACGGAGCCTTAGAAATTGGAGCTGCTCCCGGTACAATGTCTATTGACAAATCTACTTCCCTTTCTGGAGGTAAACCCGGTAACTCCCCTGGGAAAACATCCACAAACTCTCTTACTACCGAAATATCCTAAATCTCCACCTGTCCACGCCACGAATCCAAAACTAACGCTAAATACACTTCACACCCTTTTCTTATGAACCTTCTTGCTTTCATAGCTGAAATCACATTATGCAACGAACTACTACCCACACCTTTCACCACTACAGGTAATTGATTCTTATCTTTGAGTATCACAACTTTCCTATGGCAATAAACTACGGCTTGATGCTTGGATAACCAATCCATTCCCAAGATAAGTTCGAACTCATAAAATGGCAAACTGATCAAATCGGCTGCAAATTCTTTATCTTGCACCATCAAAGAACAATTCTGATACACCCGATTTACTTTAACACACTGACCCAAATGACTAGATACACAAATATCATAATCTAATACATCCTCATCAAGCAAACTATCACATAGCCTATTGGAACATAAATAAAAATGAGTAGATCCTGGATCTACCAGAGCATACATCTCAGTACCAAATAATGAGAACTTACCGGCAATAACTTCCGGTGCGTCCTGCTCTTCTCTGGCTCTCATGGCATAAGCTCTACCCGTTGTCGGGATTGGGCGATCAATCATCTCGGAGGACTCTCTATCTCGAGGCCGTCCACCATGACCCCGTCCTCTACCCCTGCCACGACTGCCCGGAGGGGCGTTAGACCCTGCTCGACTAGCTTCCTGCTGACCTTGGAGATTCTCATGCAAAACTGGGAAGTTGGCTAGGAAGTGGTCTACACTACCACATCTGAAACACCCGCCTGTCAACCATCAACATTCGCCCCAATGTCGCTTGCTACAATGAGAGCACAAAGGCGCTCCATCACCTTTACCACCCGCACTACCTCTACCAGATCCAGATCCTCTAGAAGATTCCTGTCTTCTCCCTCTAGTAGCCGGGTTGGCATTGGACTCACTAGAAGGATTTGCTTGAGGTTCTCTTGTGCTCTTTCTAGAAGAAGAGCTCCCTTGAGAGGTTTTCCTTGTAACACCCCCGCCGCCCCCGTTGGAAGGGCGCCGATGGGCGCACTACCTGACGCTCACTCACAACATACATGCATACACGTACTCATGCGCTAAGCGGAAGCATTCACTACCAATAACAATAATAATGGCAGGGCATAAATTTCATAAAATAAAAATACATATAGTTATTTACAATAGCCAAAAGATTACATCTTAAATCCTTACAAAAGTTACAAGAGCCACTATACAAAAATTATACTACATACAAAAAGAATTACAGGAGGAGATAACAAAACAACTCTACTCCTATGTGGCCGACTTGCAGATGCGCGACACGAGCAAACTTCCAAAATCCTGTCACCTACACGGGACAAGAACCCGTGCTAAGCGATAACGCTTAGTGGGGAGGAACAAAACACAACAGAACACTATGCAAGATATTAAGCATTAACATACAGAATTCACTAAATATCAGAGGGCATAAATATATACACAGCTCAAGGGTCACTAAATATATATTAGAATTGAAACAGAAGATATGAAGCAATGATCATAATCAGAATCTCGCAATAATTAGAACACTTCACTAATCACATACTAGACACTTCACACAATAGCCTGAATTCACGGTGGAGGATACGGGAACACGGCACAGGAGATCGAAGCCTCAAAATAGTTTTTATACCAGAAGGTAGCGCGGGAGACCGGAGTCTCAAAACATTTTATCACTACACGGAAGATGACCATCTCGGAGGTTGGCCGCTTCGCCCAAACGGGGCGGACACGGGCAGCTGCACTCACAAACCCCTTCTTAAGCATGCTTAATTATCCAATACCTTGACACTTCAGGCTCAACGACTCACATTCAATCACAACACTTACTACACAACATCACGGATCAAAAATCCAATGTCACATTAATTCACTACTATAACACGAGTATAAAAAGGTCAAAAATACAAAAACTCAGTCATGAACCATGCAATAGCGAGAAACTGTGCAAAGTATAACAAAAGAAACACATTCAGAAAACAGGGCAAGCAGGAAGGGCCTCTATCGAGACCGCGACAGAAAACGGGCACCCCCTCGCGAGCTTGCGCCAGAAGGCCTGCTCGCGATGAAGCACGCCAAGCAGATTCGCGCAACCGAGCTCTATCGCGCTTGTGACAACATCGCGGTCGCGATAGAGACCAGTCCCTTCCTCCTCGCGCGTATGCTCGGCAGCAAGCTTGCGCGGAGGAGTCGGCTACCGAGCTCTCTGTCGCGGTCGCAATAGAGGGTTCATCAAGAACAAGGGGCCAAATCCGCATTCTGTTTCGATCGCGGTAATATCGCGCTCGCGACAGAACCCAGATTTGCCTAAATCTGCACTTCCTGCACTAGTTCCCACACAAACCTTCAAACACTCATTCAATCATGCACATCCACTTACCTCATGCCACTAATACATCAACGCATCATTCTCAAGGCCATATAAACATATTCTACTCTAAAATCACACATCAATTCATCAAGGATGTCATCAAAACTTAACCCAAAATTTATTATCACCACATGTTCATGTTCCAAAAACACATACCATCCTCACTATGTCACTAACATTTCACTTAAAATCACTACTTAATTTAAACATGCATCCATCCAACAAAACACTCAAGGTTACAAATAACATGCAATCACAAAATAGGATTGATCTAAGGAGGAATCAGGGGAAAAACATAATCCACAAACACAACTCCCAAACCTGGAAATTGCAGCTTCAAAACCGAGTCCCTTCAATATCACCTTATCCTTGCCTTTGTTATTTCTTCTCTCTTCCGATTCTTGCACAAACCAAATAAAATCAATTACTCCATTAACCCAAGAACAAAACCTTTACAAACCCAATGAAAATCGAAAAAGGAGAAGAAGAAGAGAACCCCAAAGTAAACTCAGCCACTTACCTCTTACAATTCTTCAAAACTCAAACCTCTAGCTCAAAGATGAAAGAATACCCACATGTAAAGGAAAAGAGAGCAAAAAAATGAAGATGAGAAGGAGAGAGGGAGAGGGCGTGAGAAGGGAGAAAGAGCCTTTCAAGTGGCTTCAATGGGAAGCTTCATTTCCCAACTCCCCTCTCTCTACTCCATCAAATCTCATTAATGCTCCCAACTACCCACACACATGTCACTCTACCATTGGCTTTAACAACAAATCTTTGACTTATCCACTCTTGGTACCATACACAACACACACACAAGCTTTTCTTACACCAATATCTCCAATGTACCAAACTCAACCCACACCATATTATTTCTTATAACCCACTTTTCAACCAAGGCACCATGCACAAAAACCACACAATAAATCCTCTTAACCCACTCACATCCTACTCCCATACACTACAAGCACACCATAATATCTCCTTCACTTAACTTATTACTTAATTAATTAATTCTTGGCAAATAATTCCTTATTATCCAAATTTTTCTCTTACACAAATTACAAAAATACCCTTAATTACCGACTTACCACGCAGATTCCGACTAAGGCCTTTTTGGGTTGTTACAATCACTCCCCCTTAAAGAAATTTCATCCTCGAAATTTCCCCGCTAACCACTTATCCAACAACCCAAAACTCAGACCCGAAACTTAACAAAAGCTAATAACATAACATACCGGATGGTCCTGCTTGATCCACTGCATCCTCTCTTATTATGGCATAAACTCGCGGGCGCGCATACACTTCTTCAGTTGGCGGTTTTTGCACTGACTTCGACGGCGCCTGAGAAGGTCGTCCACTGCCTCTTCCACTATGGTTTCCTCTTGCTCTTTGACCACTGGCTCTATCCTGAAGCTCTCGTCGATCCGAACAATTAGCTATCATATGCTCTTGACTGCCACATCTGAAACATGGTCCCGAGATCCTTTTGCACTCGCCCCAAAGGCGCTTACGACAATGCTCACACTCCGGGATCGCACTTCCTTTGCTAGAGGGTAGCACTACACTACCGACTTTCGAACATACCGGAACCAAACTTTTCACACCTTGGCCAGTCGGGACACCTCTCAACTTCTTACCACTCCCAAAACCACCTTCCGGTGCTTTCCTCTTGTTCTCGATTCTCTGCTTGATCACCTCGAATTCCTCTAACTTGATTGCCGCTGCCACAAGCTAATAATAGCCCACTAGATGCAAGACAGACATAGCCGACAAAGGACCTCTGATTACCTCATGCAACCCCTCTTGAAAGTGCCTACATCTAAACTCATCAGTCAACAACTGCTCAGGCACATACTTACTCAACCTGCTAAATTCCTTCTCGTAATCACTTACGGTCATACCCCGCTGCTTCAGACTAATGAACTCTCTCCACTTGGCTTCTTGGTATGCCTTCGTCACATACTTCTGCTCAAATTCTTGCTTAAAGAATTCCCAAGTCAACTCGGCTGGTCGCTGAGGATTTCGCATCACAAGTTCCCACCAATCATACGCTGACCCTTGTAGCAACGACACTGCGCAAAGCACCCTCTGATCTGCTGGACATCTAATCTCTTGCAAAATCCGACTTACCCTCTTAAGCCAAAACTCGGCCACATCAGATTGGTCCAAAGCAGTCCCATAAAAGTCTTCTGCTCCTCTCTTTCTTAATAACTCGGTCAGAGCCTCAGGAGCAGTCAACCTCTCTACTAACTGAAGTAAACCTTGCACTAGGACCGAATTCTCATGACCAAAACCCATACCAGGAACCACTTCTTACTGACGCTTCGGAGCGGGTTGCTTCCTCTTACTACACTTGCACTACCAACTGTCTCACCCACGTTCTCACTTGGATCAGACTCCATCTAGACACTACACAAGACAAGACACATCTGCATTAGGCCACGACACAAACCGACTCTCATGCAAAGACGCGACACATAACAATCAAATGCAACAAGAACCACCTAAACTGGCGCTCTGATACCAAACTGTAAAACCCCCGCCGCCGCCCCCGTTGTAAGGGCGCCGGCGGGCGCGCTACCTGGCGCTCACTCACAACATACATGCATACACGTACTAATGCGCTAAGCGGAAGCATTAACTAACAATAACAATAATAATGGCAGGGCATAAATTTCATAAAATAAAAATACATATAGTTATTTACAATAGCTAAAAAATTACATCTTAAATCCTTACAAAAGTTACAAGAGCCACTATACAAAAATTATACTGCATACAAAAAGAATTATAGCAGGAGATAACAAAACAACTTTACTCCTATGTGGCTGACTTGCAGATGCGCGACACGAGCAAACTTCCAAAATCCTATCACTTACACGGGACAAGAACCCGTGCTAAGCGATAACGCTTAGTGGGGAGGAACAAAACACAACAGAAAACTATGCAAGATATTAAGCATTAACATACAGAATTCACTAAATATCAGATGGCATAAATATATACACAGCTCAAGGGTCACTAAATATATATCAGAGTTGAAACAGAAGACATGATGCAATGATCATAATCAGAATCACGCAATAATTAGAACACTTCACTAATCACATACTAGACACTTCACACAATAGCCTGAATTTACGGTGGAGGATACAGGAACACGGCACGGGAGACCAAAGCCTCAAAAATAGTTTTAATACCCGAAGGTAGCGGGGGAGACCGGAGTCTCAAAACATTTTATCACTACACGGAAGATGACCATCTCGGAGGTCGGCTGCTTCGCCCAAATGGGGTGGACACGGGCAGCTGCACTCATAAACCCCTTCTTAAGCATGCTTAATTATCCAATACCTTGACACTTCAGGCTCAACGACTCACATTCAATCACAACAGTTACTACACAACATCACGGATCAAAAATCCAATGTCACATTAATTCACTACTACAACACGAGTATAAAAAGGTCAACAATACAAAAACTCAGTCATGAACCATGCAATAGCGAGAAACCGTGCAAATTATAACAAAAGAAACACATTCAGAAAACAGGGCAAGCAGGAAGGGCCTCTGTCGCGATCGCGACAGTGTCACGCTCGCGACAGAGCACAGGCGCCCCCTCGCGAGCTCGCGCCAGAAGGCCTGCTCGCGATGAAGCACGCCAGGCATATTCGCGCAACCGAGCTCTGTTGCGCTCGCGACAGAGACCAGTCCCTTCCTCCTCGCGTGCACGCTCGGCAGCATGATCGCGCGGAGGAGTCGGTTACCGATCTCTCTGTCGCGGTCGCGATAGAGGGTTCATCAAGAACAAGGGGCCAAATCCGCATTCTGTCGCGATCGCGACAATATCGCGCTCGCGACAGAACCCAGATTTGCCTAAATCTGCACTTCCAGCACTAGTTCCCACACAAACCTTCAAACACTCATTCAATCATGCACATCCACTTACCTCATGCCACTAATACATCACCGCATCATTCTCAAGGCCACATAAACACATTCTACTCTAAAATCAAACATCAATTCATCAAGGATGTCATCAAAACTTAACCCAAAATTTATTATCACCATATGTTCATGTTCCAAAAACACATACCATCCTCACTATGTCACTAACATTTCACTTAAAATCACTACTTAATTTAAACATGCATCCATCCAACAAAACACTCAAGGTTACTAATAACATGCACAAAATAGGATTGATCCAAGGAGGAATTAGGGGAAAAACATAATCCACAAACACAACTCCCAAACCAGGAAATTGCAGCTTCAAAATCGAGTCCCTTCACGATATCACCTTTTCCTTGCCTTTGTTCTTTCTTCTCTCTTTAGATTCTTGCCCAAACCAAATCAAATCAATTACTCCATTAACCCAAGAATAAAACCTTTACAAACCCAATGAAAATCGAAGAAGGAGAAGAAGAAGATAACCCCAAAGTAAACTCAGCCACTTACCTCTTACAATTCTTTAAAACTCAAACCTCTAGCTCAAAGAGGGAAGAATACCCACATGCAAAGGAAAAGAGAGCAGAAAAATGAAGATGAGAAGGAGAGAGGGAGAGGGCGTGAGAAGGGAGAGAGAGCCTTTCAAGTGGCTTCAACGGGAAGCTTCATTTCCCAACTCCCCTCTCTCTACTCCATCAAATCTCATTAATGCTCCCAACTACCCACACACATGTCACTCTACCATTGGCTCTAACAACAAATCTTTGACTTATCCACTCTTGGTACCATACACAACACACACACAAGCTTTTCTTACACCAATATCTCCAATATACCAAACTCAACCCACACCATATTATTTCTTATAACCCACTTTTCATCCAAGGCACCATGCACAAAAACCACACAATAAATCCTCTTAACCCACTCACATCCTACTCCCATACACTACAAGCACACCATAACATCTCCTTCACTTAAATTATTACTTAATTAATTAATTCTTGGCCAATAATTCCTTATTATCCAAATTTTCCTCTTACATAAATTACAAAAATACCCTTAATTACCGACTTATCACGCAGATTCCGACTAAGCCCTTTTTGGGTTATTACATTCCTCCTCAGAGCCTTCTCTCTCAAAATATTCTCAGAATGCTCCACTCTTAAGGCCGCCTGAACCAACTGATAATAACTGACTCTTGGAGCGGACATCAAGGAGACCAACATCACCTTTAAAGATTCATTCAAACCCGCTTCAAAATGTTGGCATCTGAACACGTCAGTGAGAATTCCTTGCGGTGTGTACTTACTAAGTTGGTTAAATTCTTTCTCATAATCTGCCACAGTCAACACCCTTTGCCGAAGACTCAAAAACTGTGCCCTTCTGGCATCCTTAAAAGCCTTTGTTACATACTTATCTCGAAACTCTTTCTCAAAGAACTCCCACGTCACTGGCTCAGGAAGCTGGGGTTGACTTAACACTAACCTCCACCAGTCATAAGCGGAACCCTGCAATAAGGACTCCACATACTCCACCGCCCTATCCGGAGGACACCGGATCTCTCAAAGCACCCTACTGACCTTCTCAATCCACAATTCAGCTTTATCCAACTCATCTAAACCGGTCCCATAGAAATCTTCTGCTCCCGCCTTCCTCATACTTTCAATCAGAGCCCTCGGCGCCGTAAATCTCTCCAGAACTCTGGCCATATCCTGAGATATTTTAAGCATCGCTTCAAAAGGAACCGCAGGAGCCTCAGGTTGCACCCTAGGTGGTTGAGCCGGACCAGAGACAGACGGATCTTGCTCTCGGGGATTCGCACTCTCAGCTGACCCCTAAAGCGATCCATGAGCGGACTCCATTAACTACAAAACACATACAACGATCCGCATCAGGCCAACACACCACAAGACATACACTCCACCTTACACTAGCCCAGAAACATCTAAACCTAATGCTCTGATACCACAAAATGTAACACCCCTTACCTATACGTAGGGAGCTTTGTTCCCAAAGAGGAAGGAGGACCGTAATAGATGAGGGTTGTTACAACAGACCCCAAACGAAATAGTTATAATCATAAACCGTTCATCCCAAAATGAGGTAAAATGAAAATAATATAATAAGGAAAATTAAAACAGAGTACGGAGGCTGAAAACGAATGTGCAATATTTATTAATTACAACAGTCTTTACATATAAAAGTACAAAAGTGCAAAAGCATAGATGATCATATACATATCTGATGACAGAGTCCTACTACAAAAGTAGAGTTTACATTCAGGAATTCTCAACACAAAATACAAATTATTACATAAGCAAAAGTACAACCCGCTACTCCAAAACTCTCTCCTAGATGTGTTGGCTCTGCTAAAATGGATCCCAAAACTTCGACATCTTCCACACCTGCACGGATGAAACACCCGTGCTAAGCGAATACGCTTAGTGGGGAAAAACATATGGAAACGACCACTCATAGTGGCGTCAACAAGTTACAGGCATATGACACAGACAAAGAATAGAATCTTATAAATGAATTATTACATCAACCATAACAGTACAATCTTTGCATTCATTCATATACTTTATTTTAATTGTAACACTAAACAAACTCTGAGGAAACACATAGCAGTCATAGCAATAATACTAATAATGATAATATTCATAACCTGCCTATCCAAAATAGTGGATAATGAGTACACATGGATACCCGAAGGTATCAAAGACACTTTCACAGCTCATGGATACCCGGAGGTATTAAAATCATTCTTTTCATTTTGTTCAAAACATTTTTGCGTGGGATCTTAAACAAGATCCAGTACAGAAGGATCACGAAGATCCGATCGAGGGACCTGATCAGGGTCCAAAGTCACAGAAGGCTGCAGCTTAGAAACTCTATTAGGCATGCCTAACTATCCACTTATTTGACTAGCAGGCCAAGATCACTCAAATTAAACCTATAGTTTAATTATAACTAACAATGAATTTAATACTTAAATCATCAATTATTTAGAGACATCATATGCTTTACAAGAATGAAGCGTTTGTCAAGTGTCGATGTGTGTGCTTAATCGTTAATTTAACACTCAAACTTTACCTTTGAAAAATAAATATTCAATACAAAAACAGGGTAGGTTACGGTCACAACCAGATTGGTTGCCACCGTGACATACCAAAACTCTCGGCAGAATGCAATCCTGGGGTAGGTCACGGTCACAACCAAATTGGTTGCCACCGTGACATACCAAGATCCAAAAACAGAATGTAAAGCTTGGATACCTCACGGTCACAATCAGATTAGTTGCCACAGTGAAATATCCAAGACTCAAAACAGAATGTAAAATCCTGGTACCTCGTGGTCACAACCAAATTGGTTGCCACCGTCACATACCCAAGACTCAAAACAGAATGTAACTTTGGCATGTCTCACGGTGGCAACCAATTTGCTTGTCACCGTGACCCATGCCCAGATTCGACATTCTACAGCAAAATGACCCCAAATCCATATCAAATCACAACCGATCCCTTCATCCATTCTTTTCTCACTTATATCATAATGTACCAGTCAATTAACATCAGCAAATTAGGCAGTTGCAACAAAATCAAACTCAAGAATTCTCCAAAACAACATTTTCCCCTAAAATTCATACAAATATAAAAAAATTTAGGTTTAAGAGTTCACAATTATACAAAACAACTCAAACTAAGCAATACCCACATCATTCACATACAAATGCACACTAAAGCTCATCAATTTCACAACAACACAAAAATCACAAACGACACACACAATATTTGTAAACGTTCCCAAACCTCGAATTCTTGCACTCCGATCACAGGGCCTTGCTTCCACTTAAATCTCCTTACCTTTAGACTCCTTAGGCGAAATTTCTGAGACCCACAACCCAGCAAAACCAGAGTTCAAGCTTTTAATCCAACAACATCAACTGATCAAAATTCAAGAAAAAGAAAAAGAAAAGGAAGAACTACTTAACCTTACCCAACCAACTTAAAGCTACTCAAACTCACCAAGGATTGCAGCCAAACCCACTAAATCTTACAGCAAAATGGAAGGTTGAAGGAAAACAAAAGAGTAGAGGATGAAGAAGAGAAGAATAACGGGAAGAGAAGGAAAACAAAAAGGGAAAACGGGAATAGGGACAAGGAACCAACTGTTCCCCACTCTCCTATCTCCATCTTAAGCCACTTGTCAAACATCCTAGGGTTACTTACCTCAAAGTACACCCACAACCCATCCTCTCATATACACCTAAAGCTAACCTCATAGCACACACCCTACTTCCACACTCACATGAGCACCTTAATATAACTCGAAAGTAACATTAAAATTTAACAAAATAACATGCACTAAAAATTAAAACGCGTAATTTACACATAATGCAAAATTAAATACACATAATTTATACACATACAGGCTCAATCTACTAGGGTCGGAATGGGGTGTTACATAGTCAACAATAATAACATGATAATAATAACGCATTAACGACAATAACATCATTAATAATAATAATAATAATAATAATAATAATAATAATAATAATAATAATAATAATAATAATAATAATAATAATAATAATAATAATAATAATAATAATAATAATGATAATGATAATGATAACAACAAAATGACAATAGCGTGCGGAGGCCCGCATGCGGAGGCCGCGAGGTGCGGCCTCCTTGCGGGAGCCCGCATGCGGAGGCCGCACAACAAAATGACAATAGCATGCGGAAGCCCGCATGCGGAAGCACGAGGTGCGGCCTCCTCGCGGGATCCCACATGTGGGGATGCGAGTGCTACGCCCCCCCTCACGCGCGCTCGCACATCTACGCCGTGCCTCGCTCATTCTCGCACACGAGCGCTTCAGCGAAAACTCCAAAACTAAAAAAAAGAAAAGAAAATAAAATAAATATTTTTTCAAAAATACATTTTTTATTTTTAAAATGGAAATTCTCGACAAGGGAAACATCAGTTCTAACATCTTTGCCTATTAAGAAAGCATCATTTTCATTATCGGGTAATCCTGATCTTAGACCGACTCAGGACCCGATGTCTACCGTTGCCCCCAATTTTGGGGAACCTAGAACTTGGGTGCCTGGGTGAGCCAAAATTCAGAAAAGAAGGAAAGAGACACGTACCTAAGGCAGTCGCTTTTCCAGACTGAATGATATTATTGGATTGGTTGTCGCTATGTTGTCGGTGCATTGTCTTTTGTTGCAGCGGTAGTGTCATGATCGTGCTAACCCTCCATGGAGTGGTAGTGCCATTATCGTGCTAACCGTTCTGAAATGGTAATGTCGTGGTTGTGCGAACCTTCCATAGAATGGTAGTGCCGCCATCGTGCTAACCCCTCTGAAACTTGAAGCGGTAGTATCGTGATCGTGCTAACCCTCCGTCAAGGGGTAGTGCCATCATCGTGCTAACCCTTCTGAAGTGGTAATGCCATGGTCGTGCTAACGTTCGGTAGAATGGTAGTGCTGCCATCGTGCTAACTCTTTTGAAACTTGAAGCGGTAGTGCTGTGATCGTGCTAACCCTCCGTAGAGTGATAATGCCGTCATCGTGCTAACCCTTCTGAAGTGGTAATGTTGTGGTCGTGCTAACCTTCCGTAGAATGGTAGTGACAATATCATGCTAACCCTTCTGAAATTAAAGCAGTAGTGTCGTGATCGTGCTAACCCTCTGTAGAGTGATAATGCCATCATCGTGCTAACCCTTCTGAAGTGGTAATGCCGTGGTTGTGCTAACCTTTCGTAGAATGGTAGTGCCGCCATCGTGCTAACTGTAGATACCGGGTCCCGAGGCAGCCTAGATCAGGATTACCCAATGATGAAATTAAGTGTACTGATTTATAGGCAAAAAGAATGAAAGTTGGAAGTGATGATTTCCTTGTCAAATTGATTTATTAGAAATAAATAAAAATATATTTTAAAAAATATTTTAAATGTTTTAAAAATTATTTTTGAGACAAAAAGGATATGTTTTGAAATTATTGTGTTTTAGAAAAAAAAAATCGGAAAATCGCGAGTGTCGGGCTGCGGCAGCAACCAACGCGCGGGGCGCCCTCGCCCGTGCATGGCCGATCAGCCCCCAATCCATTTTTCTTCACTTTTTAGTGTTTTTTAACTGATTTTTTTTGTAGATTTTAAGTTTTTAAGCTTTTTATCTTCCAACTCTTCAAATTATTCAGTTTTTTGGGTTTAATGTGAGTTAAATTAATTTAATTTCTTTATTAAATTTGGTTTATTTTGAGTTATAAAATGGGTTTTTTGGAGAGGATTTTGGGGGGATTTTTCTTAAGAAAAATATAATTTCTCTCTTCTTCTTCTTCTTCTTCTTCTTCTTTTTTTTCTTCTTCAAGAAAAATTCTCCAAGTGTTCTAATTTGATTTTTTTTTTAATTTAATTCTTGAGACAAATAAATAAATTATTTGTTCTTGGGAATTTACTTCTTGTTTTACATAATTTTTCCTTAAGACAAATAAATCAATTATTTGTTCTTGGGATAAAATTTCATTATATATTATATATTTTTATTAAATCAAAGCAAGGAATTTGTCATCCAACTTCATTCATCACATCAAATTTGAGGGTAAACATTCTTGGCTCAACTTTTAATTTAATTTTTAATCTAATTTTTGTTTATAATTGATTAGCTATCATGTAAATTCTTTTAGATCTATTATTATTTTACTTTTTATTCTTAATCTTTTATTTAATTGTTCATATTTATATTTCTTATTCTTATTTCTTATTTAATTGTTCATGTTCATATTATTGTCATTATTTTTGTTCATATATTATTGTTATTGTTAGTATTATCATTTAACATGTGTTAGCATGATTGGCTTATTTTATTTCTTCATTTTATTCTTGCATATTTAATTTGGTTGTTCATGTTCTTTATTATTATTATTATTATTATTATTATTATTATTATTATTATTATTATTATTATTATTATTATTATTATTATTATTATTTATCAATACTATCAGCATTATTATTTTTATTAGTTTTGTTTATTATTATAATTTATTATTGTTGTCATCATCATTATTATTTTCATGTTTTCATGCATGTTGAATTTTATTATTGTTGTTATTTTCATGTTTTCATACATATTGAATTTTATTATTGTTGTTATTTTTTATTATTTATGCATGTTTAATTGTTCATGTGTTAAGTTATATTTTTTATTATGCCATCTAATTAATTTGTCATGCATGTTGTTTTATTTATTTTAATTCATTTTTACATGTTATGGGTTTAAATCCATTTTTTATGACTAACATCATCTTTCATTTGTTGTTTTATTTCAATAATTAATTTTATGTGTGAGCCTTTTCAATGCCAAGTGGGAGCCCATGAAAGTTTGAAGACACCATTTTTGTGGGATATATTTTTTAGCATTTTTAGTATTATTTTGCTTTTATTTGCTTTTATTATTTAATATGTAATTTGTAATAAGTTTGTTTATTTTCTTGCACGTTAATTAAAAAGTCGCATAAAGTTTTATATTAATAAATTGGGATTTTTTCTAACAAAGTGGGACCAATGTCCTAGTTTTTTTCATCCACATAAATTATCACTTTAAAATTGTTTTTTTTAATTATGCATGCAAGGACCAATGTCCTCACTCATAATAAATACTCCGTTTTAAGCATGATTTATATTTTATTTACAATGGGGATTGTATTTCGCCCCTCGTTTTGTTGTAATTTATTTTCATGTACTTTATTTTAATTATGCTTTCATTTACCGCTTTCCTTGGATGACCAACTTGCGCTCTAATTATTGCATCAAAATGTATGAGAAAAGGGATGAAAACTTAAATTCAAAACTCAATTTTAACTTAATCAAGGTATGAATAAATGAGAAGTCTCGAACCATCTCTGGTCTTTGGGCTCAATGAGGCTAGAGGGCCATCTCAATGTTCTATTGGGGTGGGGCCTCCAAGACACCTCTTATGTCTCGTAAAAAGACTCAATTTGCATAGTCCTAAGTTCCACGAGGTGAGAGGACCATCCTAATGTTATATTAGGATGAGGCCTCCAAGACCCCTCTGGCTGGCCCAAAATGGATATAGCAGCGCTCTCGTAGGCTCACTGAGGCTAGACGACCTTTTCCAATGTTCTATTGGGTGGCGACTCCAAGAAACCTCCTTGTTGCCCAAAATGGACGCACTTATAATCTCTTACAAGTTTTTTGAACCTCATCCCGAAAGCCCTAAAGGCGGGCGTTCGGGGCGTCGCGGGGTTCGGCGCGCGTCACACTAACCCTTCGAGATGGTGCCCCCTGAGAGGTCTTTAGTTGGTTATTGTATTGGTATTTTGACTGACATCGTCATTCACCTTTTGTCGGTGTCTGCATCGAACCCCTCTTACTGCAGAACTTAGAAAGCCAAATATGCAAGAAAAATAATGAGCATGCACATGAAATGTATGTGTTATGCAGCAATGGAGGACAAGAATTCATCTAAGTGGATTCGAAGGTGACAGCCGGTTTGATCACAATTTGCAGTAGGATCAGTGCCCTCTAGAAATTCTTTTGAATTTCATGTATGAGGTTCTCCTCTGATACCTGCAGTCATTCTTCTAAGGTAGTGCGTCCCTTCTAGATTTTCACACTAGCTTTTCATAATGGGAAATGCGTCCATTTCGGATTTCCACATAACCCTGTGCCTTATTTTTTGCCTAGAATGGATCCAACCCAATCCAGCAGCTTTTGCATATTTCATTTTTTTGTAGGATAGACTGCCTGTTTCAAGATTTTCACCCTACCCTTTGGCCTAACTTTTTCTTAGAGTGCCAGTCACGGTTTTCATCTCTAAAGGCCCTTTTTTTTAGATTGTAAAAGAGACTGGAGTTGTTGCCAAAAATCTTCAGGTGTGATCGACACGTACTTACATTTTAGATCATAATTGTATAAGCTTGATTCTTATCATAAAGGTGCTATAGAATTGGCTTCACAATTGATGGCAGGATGAGTTGACTGAAGCGCTCGAGTGGCGAGAGTAGCAAAGGGTAAATAGTAACAATGTGCCGATTTTATACCGGAACCAGGCAACTTTGAGTATGCAAAATGAATTGCTTTGGTCACATCAATATCATTGCATGAATGCATATATTTCAATTTGATTTCATAAAACATGATCGTTATTTGGTATTAACTCAAAAAATACAAGACCTCATCTAATATCGGAATAGATCCGAAAAGCATCAAATTCCTGTTATCAATCAGCCTTCTCGGGTTTTCATGATTGAAGATTTTCTCTCAGCCTCCCTTTTTTTTTAGCCTTTGCCATGGGACCTCCTTCAGTCCACCAGTGTTGATTAGATTCGATTTCATCTTCGTTAACTGGGAAGGTTGCTTCTTCTGACGGTGTTCCTTCTTTAGACTCAAAGTCTTTTTCTCGGCCCTTGTGCAAACTGGCTGAGATGACGGCTTCCTTATTTGGGACTTGAATGTAAAATCCCACACCTTGCTTTCATTGGCTTTGGTTGTCCAATTTCTGAAGTGGCTTTTAATGGTTGAGATTGGGTTACAGGTTGGGCTCAGATGGTCTGGGGCAAAATTGTGGTTTTTTTTCCCTTTTTTTTTTGTTTTTTTTTCTTCTTATTATTTTTTCTTTTTTTTTGTGTGTTTTTGTGTTTTTTTTTTAAAGGTAAAGAGTTATCCTTCTAAGTTTGGTTATAAAGGCTTGTGCTTTGCTTATCTTGGTCTCACATGATTAGAGGTTAATCTTGATTGGTTTTGGGGTATCCATTTCAAATGGTTGGGAGGAAGGGAGCCATAAGGCTCAGTTATAATGAGTTATATATTTCTTGTGAAGGGCCAGTGTTTCATTCGTCCAACTTCTGATGTAGCCCTCGGAGTTTGATTTTGTTTGGCTGCACTGTATGTGTCCTAGACCTTGAAGGGATAGAGGAATGGCTTTTGAAATTCTGCTCGCCATCCCGCTGGCATGTTGAAGCAGCGTCGTCCCAACAATATCCTTGTAAATTTTCAGCATATCAGACCTGGTCCAGGCAAAGGCTCTCTCCTTTTTTTATCTCTTGACTTTATCTCTCAGAATTTTCCTCTCTTCGGGAGTCATATCATATGCGATCAAGATTTTGTTTGGATTTTCCAAAGTTTCGAGATTAGATGAAGTCGTATTAATTGGATTAATGTCAAAAATGAATGAATGCATCGTGATCATAAGAAATAAAATCATTAGAAACACCATAGAAATAAGCAAAAATTGTCCATCATATTAAAATTGCAAACATTGTCATACGAAGTTCTTGGAATAAAAAGAACAAAGCATCTAAAACATAATATTGTCTTCTTCTCCACCCGCCGCCACGAGGATCCCTTCTTCAACCATTTCTTGATTTGTGACAGTGACTTACTCATCTTCCCAGACCCGATCAAATACATGGCGGGTGAACTACATTATAGCTTGCCTTCTTTTCCTTCTCTCTCTTCTTAGGGCCGCTGATCTCTTTGGAGTCAATGATATCCTGGACCTTATTCCTCAAAGTTCGGCAGCATCTGTCAGGTGCCTAGTGTGCTGAAGGTAGGTGCAGTACTGATCATCTCTATGCCCCGGCTGTCCCTGATTTGCAGCTGGCCTAAGTGGTAGTGGTCTCAACTTACCATCCTTTGTCAATCTCTCCAATACCCAGGATAGAGGTCGACCCAAATTAGAAAAGTACCTCTGGCCTTGTCCCACTTCGGTAGCTGAAACATCAGCTATCTTGCCATTTTTACCGTTACTGCTTCTGGCACCGCCTGATCTATACCCTGACTGGTTCCTAAAGTTTTTCCCAGCAAAGTTATTTTGGCTTGCTTTCTTTGCCAGGTAAGCCCCTTCAGCCTCTACAGCAATGTCCTTAAGTGACTCCCAATCTCTGAGCCCCTTAAAGCTGAGCAAGTCCCTCAAGTAAGGGTAGGAGTTCCTGATGAATAGCCTAATTTGGTCAGCAGTGTCAGGCTTTCGCTTCATCTCCATGACCCTATTCCTCTACCTGGTGAGGTATTCACGGAATGACTCATCACTCCTTTGCTGCAGAAGCTCGAGGTCCTGTAGGGTGACCTCCATCCTAGTGTTGCAGTCGTACTGCTTCATAAATTCATCAGTCAAAAGGTCCCAGTCCTCTTTGGATCTCCTATCTAACCCGTGATACCAGTCTACTATCGGACTCACCAGACTGAGGCAAAAATATTCCACCTTTTGCTTTTTGGTCAAACCTCTGCCCTTCATCACCAGGGTATACTGCTTAATGTGTGCAGATGAGTCCGAAGTACCATTGAACTTTGGCAGCTCAGGCATCTTAAACCTTAGGGGCAGCAGCTCTTCATCCCCTAAATCTCTATCTTCGGGGTTGATTCCCTTCCCAGCTGTCAACAAGCAAGTGATCGCCTCAATCTGCTGCCCATTCCTCTCATAACCTCATCCTCCACCTTGGGTGCTCTACCCCTCACAGCTTGATGGGCTACTAGCTCCTCAACCTCATATTCCATCATGAAATCCTCATCAGGATCAGGGATCCTTGCCCTTATTGGCTCAACGGGCGCAGCAGCAGCTTTATTCTCATTGATAGGTTGGCCCGCAGCATTACCTACAATAGGGACCTCTTCACCAGCAGGCGGTTCAACTTGCCCCTGAGGAGGGACTACCGGTGATTGTGGAGTGACAAGTGGTTGTGCAGCAGGAGGATGAGCAATCCTTTCGGCCATGGCGCCCATAATCTCTAACACCCTCCGCTCAAAATCCTCTAGTCTTTTGGCAAGGTCTTGAGTGGTCAAAACTTCGGTCTCTTCCGCCATTGATGATTCTAAGGGTAATTCACTGGTTGTGGAGAGTGACTTAGAATCCCAACTTGGCACTAATTCTAGCAATCGAAAGAGCAGGTTTGTTCTTACCAGCCAACCGTTAGAGCTTCTAGTCCACTTAGATGGATCTATGATGGCTAAAAGACTCAGATTGTTAGAATGATGCATGAATGACATTAAAGATGCATGGTCATGTTGATGCATCATAGACAACCACACGTAAGCAGATAGATCCTTCCAACCTTATCACTCCCACACACGAGGTCATGCAGTCTCTTTCCTAGCTGGGCTTAATCCATGGGTCAACAGGGGACCATATGAACGCGCAAAGTGCACGGTGAAAAATTGGCAATATAACACTCTTTAAAGCACGTGCGTAAGGGTTTTGGTCATTACCTATTTGGACAATTCAATCAAGTTAAGGTGGGCTTAACGGGGCATAAAAGCCTTTGATAAAGGACCACTTAATTTGCTTGATTTTGTTTAATACGTGACGGCCCACATCACAAGCATTGTAATACGGTTCATACCACCTAAGGGAAGTATCTATTTGCCATTACATGAGCTTTGGTCAAGGTGATGATACTTTAAGGCTACCCAAGCATGGTCCCTGCCAATGGGTCTAGCTCATCACGAGCATAACGACCGATCGGGTCTCCATTTGATATATCGCGAGGTACTAGGCTTGGGCTAGTGATTATCCTTAACACTTCCCTATAATGAGTGAAAGTAGGGTCGTGCTTCGGGAATGCACCAGGGTAAAAGAGGGACCAAACTAGCATAACTCTAAGGCTCTAGCATGATACAATGCAATTTTCAAAAAGGGATAGAATTTTAAGTTTTAAAAACTCAATTATACATTTTAACCAAGACACTTTCAAAGCAAAGTTACGAAGTCCCCAGTGGAGTCGCCACTGTGACGCGCACCGAACCTAGAAAAGGCCCTCGTTTAGGAGACCCGCTTTTAGGGCTCGAGGGATTAGTTTGCGTCTTTTTTATCTTGAGCGCCATGAGACATCTTGGAATCCCTACCCAATAAAACATTGGGAAGTTCATCTAGCCTCATGGTACCTTTAGGCACCTTTGAGGTATTTTGGAGTCGCCACCCAATTTACGAGAAATTAGGAAAGGTCATCTAACCTCTATGGTCCAAACCAGAGATGGTGTTTGGAACTTCACTCTTATTTATGTCTTGGTTAATTATAAATGAGTTGTTAGATTCATAAAATTCTATCTCTCGTCACACATGATTAATGCATTTAATTAAAAAGCGCATTGCAAGCATTTGAAAACATTAAATAAAAGTTGTAAAGAAAGCAGTAAAGTAAAGCGGTAAAGAAAGCGGTAAACACATCAAGCACCCAATTATAAGGGAGAAATTAGGACAGAATACAATCCCAAATGAAAGAAAATCAAATAAAATTAAAGTAGAAATTAAGACATAATACAATCCCAAATAAAAGCTAAATAACATTGCCCCAAAATTAATTGATTACAAGGGCCCATAAGATATATGAACATAAATTTAAAACAAACAAACAAACAAAGTCAAGCATAAAAAATAACATACATAAATCGGGATATTTATTTGGTTTAGGAACATTGGTTCCTTCATGCTCACTTAAAGATGGATCGAAGAGTTATTTTGATTGTTGGATTGAAAATTGGGATGAGTGATCCCATTTTTGGAAAACTCGACTCTTCATTTTATTCGTGACATTTTACATTTCTTGGCTAAAATAAGGTAAATTGGTTCCAATTTATTAGTAAAAATCCAAATTTAGTTATAAAAATATTTTCGTGATTTTTTATCTTACATGCGTATAAAATAAAATATTTTATGTACAAACAAACACAAACACATATAGGGGATAGGAAAGGTCTCACCCAAACGATGTGGTCTCCTACTCGTCGTGACCACTCCGTGTGGTCATGGCGAAGCTCAAAAAAGCTAACATCAGATTTTACCCACGTAACAAAAATAACAGTAGAAAAAGTTAGTAATAGTTCAAAATTAATCACATAAAAATGAGAGAGAAACAAGACATAGTCGACAATAATAACATGATAATAATAACGCATTAACGATAATAACATCATCAATAATAATAATAATAATAATTGTAACACCCCCTACCCATACGTAGGCGAACCCATCCATATGGGAGTGGGAAGCCGTAGGAGCAGGGGTGTCACCAAACAGGACGGAACAATAACATACATTCAAACAGCAAAACATACGGAATTACAGTGAAAATTAAAACTTTTGAGAACAACAACTGATCATGCGTTAATATAACAAAATCATTACAATAATATTCTAATCACTTGCCCAAGCAAAAGAATTACATATCCAAATTAAACAGAGTGGAAGCTTACAAAATTACGGATACAAGGAGAGTTCTATTACAAAAAGAATCATTATGACTAATACAAAATAGGCTGTAACACTAATCCCTTCTGTGTTAGCTTGACTGGCGGCGACTCTCCCAAAACACAGCACCTTCCGCACCTGCACGGATAAAACACCGTGCTAAGCGATAAAGCTTAATGGGGAAACACACAACAAAAGAGTGGATGGCCGTTCACAACGGTTGTCAAAGCATAACACATACGAAATGACATATGCGGATAATCATGTCAGATATATAATCATACTTGCATAATAAAGACATACATTCAGAAGCTTATATCCACATTCATATACATATTAACTGATTCTCAAATCAATATCATGTTCATTCGGATATCACATTCTGATAGTCATATTGAGGCAAACCCAAGCAAATAGAACACCTGTTGACTCACAATAGTGGATAACGAATCGAGTACATACAGTACCTTATGGGTACAAATCGAAACCCATTTATTTTATCACATTCAAAACAATTTTTCGGAGGGACCTTAAACTAGATCCAAAATTCATAAGGGTTCACGAGGAACCAGATGGGGACCTGATCGGGGTCCAAATGGAACTGAGGCTGTAGCTAAAAGACCCTATTAGGCATGCCTAACTATCCACTAGACTGACTCTTGCAGGTCATACGTAATCCAATTTACATTCCAAATTATAGCATATCATTTATCATGAATGATTCATAATATTGCACCATATAAATAAGCATACCGAGGTAAAAGTTCATGAAGAAACCATTTGAAATTCATTTTAGAAGAGAAAACAAAATCAAAAAAATAGGGCCTGAAGAAGTCACTGCCGCGCTCGCGACAGAGGCGAACTTGCCCTGGGTCACGACTACGGCGATCTTCGCAATCTTGCGGGGGATCAAATACAACTCATTGTTGCGCTCGCGATAAGAGTCGCGCTCACGACCATGAGCTGCTAGCCCGATCCATCGCGCTCACGCTCGAGAGCGCGCTCGCGACAGAGGCCCTGCTGCTCCGTTCGGCGGAAGCTCAAACGTGTACGAGGACTGCTATCATCGAGCTTTATCGCAAGGTTGCAACAAAGTCGTGTTCACGATAGGATCGTGATTTCCAGCCCTTACACGAGAATTCTGCAGAAAATTTCACTTTCACAACACCCAATCACACACACTCAATTCAAACTTCAACTTACCTCATTTCTAGCCATCCACACATCATTAACAATGTATAAACCAACATTTATACTAAGAATTCCAATTAAATCATGCCAATAACAAACTCCAATTTACATAAATAAAATATCAGCACTATACATCATTCATCTCAATCAAGAACACAATTGAGTTCATTAAGCCATATTCAAGCCTTCTTAACACATCTAAATCAAAACCCATAACATTTAAACTACAAAGAACATCAAGAAACCACAAATTTCCAGAAATTCATCCAAAGAGCAAAAATCACAAAAATGCATAAATCACAAAAACTCCAAAACCTAAATTTCCTTAGCTCCTAATCACTTAGTGCCACTTCCCGTCGCCTTCTCCTTCCCTTTGGGGTCACGAGGAGGTTCAACTAACAACCAAATCCAACAACACAACAAGCAATAAACTCTAAATTAACCCTAACCCAAAAAATGTGGAAAAGATGAGGATGAAGAAGAAAGAACAAGAACAAAATGCAGCAAAACTTACCAATAAACCCCTTAGAACTATTAAGATCCACCAATAATCCAACCCAAAAGGAGTGAGCTAAGGTGAGGAAGAGGAAGAGGAAGTAGAAAGGGAAAGCAAAAGAGAAGAGAAGGGGAGAACGGGGATGAGAGAGCAGATTTCTGCTCTTCTCTTTCTCTTTCCTCAATAATACACCTTCCCCTTTCCACATGGCACACTACTATTGGTAGGTCTTAATAATTCACACCCTACAAGCACACATCAAACACACACAAGACTCTTCCAACTTAGGCATACCATATAAATGTGTGAGCACCACACACAAACACAACTCACTCACTCACATCCTACAAACATGTGAGCAACACACCCAAATGCAACCCAACTAATTCACACCCTAGTATCATACATGCACCCACATACTAGCAAAACCCACAAACATGCATTTTACCCAAAATACCCTTAGCACATGCCAAAACACAAGCAATACACACACACACAAATGGCCCATACTTCTAGGGGGCAAATGGGGTGTGACAACTCTCCCCTACTAACAAGAATTTTATCCTCGAAATTCTCACCTGAACTGAATAGATGTGGATACTGAGCCCTCATGGTCACCTATGGTTCCCAAGTAGCTTCTTCCACTCCGTGGTGATTCCACAACACTTTGACCAAAGGGACTTGCTTACTCCTCAACTCTCTCACTTACCGAGCTAAAATAGCCTTCGGTTCCTCATCATAAGAAAAGTCTGGCTACACTTGCACATCCTAAACTGACAGAACATATGAAGGATCTGATCTGTATCGACAAAGCATCGAAACATGGAAAACGTTCTGCAACTTTGCCAACTCCATTGGTAAAGCCACTCTATAGGCTACCAGACCAACCTTAGCTAACACTTCATACGGTCCAATAAATCGAGGACTAAGCTTGCCTTGCTTACTAAATCGTAGCACTTTTCTCCAAGGAGAAACCTTAAGAAAAACTTTGTCTCCGATCTCAAATTGAACATCCTTTCTCTTCAAGTTAACATAAGACTTCTGCCGATCCTTAGCCACCATCAAATTTCGCTGCACAACTGTGATCTTTTCCTCGGTATCTCTAACCAACTCTAGCCCAATAACTGAACGCTCGGATAACTCTGTCCAGCAAACCGGAGTCCTACACTGATGACCATACAAAGCCTCATACGGTGATATACCGATGCTCGCCTGATAGCTATTGTTGTAGGCAAACTCCATCAACTGCACATATCTGTCCCAACTACCCAAAAAATCTAAAGCATAAGCCCGCAACATATCCTCTAAAATCTGAATGACCTGCTCTGACTAACCATCTGTCTGAGGATGGAACGCCGTACTGAAGTTCAACTTGGTACCCAAAGCCCTTTACAATTCTTTCCAAAACTTCAAAGTGAATCTTGGGTCCCAATCCGACACTATGGACAATGGCACTCCATGCAGTCTGACTACCTCATCCACATAGATACTGGCTAACTTATCCATCGGATAATCTACTCTAACTGGCAAAAAATGAGCTGATTTCGTGAGCTGATCTATAATTACCCAAACTGAGTCATGCTTCCTCTGAGTCAAAGGCAAACCAGATACAAAGCCCATGGCAATATCATCCCACTTCCACTCGGGAACGGATAAAGGTGCGAGCAATCCCGAAGGAACTTGATGCTCAGCCTTTACCTGCTGATAAGTCAAGCACTTAGACACAAAATCCACAATGTCCCGCTTCATACCGGACCACCAATAGAACTGCTTCATATCCCGATACATCTTGTCACTACCAGGATGTATAATAAAAACCGTAGTGTGTGCCTCACTGAAAACCTGTTTCCTCAACTCCTCATTCTCTGGCATACACAAGCGGTTTCTATACATCAGTACCCCATCCAAAATCGAGAACTCTGACTGCTTACCAGAACTAACCTCATGCAAAACCCGTTGTAGCCTCTCATCATCCTTCTGAGCATCCACAATCTTCTGTCTCAAGGTAGGCTTCACTACCAACTGAGCGACCAAAGCCCCATCCGAATCAAATCTCCACTCAAACCGCCTCAAGAACAGAGCAGAAATTGACTTCTGACTCAAAGCATCTGCGACCACATTGGCCTTACCCGGGTGGTAATCGAATACGCAGTCGTAGTCCTTGAATAACTCTAGCCATCGGCGCTGCCTCATGTTCAACTCCTTCTGCGTGAGAAGATACTTTAAGCTCTTATGGTCTGAAAAGAGCCTACTGTGATGCGCGCCGGACCCCGTGAGCTGCCCCTTGACCGTCCGCTTGAGGGCGATCGGGCAATTGAGGATCCGTTGGCAACTTGTAAAGGTATTTACAAGTGCGTCTATTTTGGGCAACAAGGAGGTTTTATGGAGTCGCCACCCAATAAAATATTGGGAAAGTTCCTCTCGCCTCGGAGAGCCTAAGACAGCGAATGTATCCATTTTGGGCCAACCAAAAGGGGTCTTGGAGGATGAACCTCTCTCCCTTAGAGCCTAGGATTTATTGATTAAGTCTTTAAAAAGGACACAAGAGGTGTCTTGGAGGTTCCAATGAGTGATCGGAAAGACCTCTCGCCTCGTTGAGCCCAAAGACTAGAGTTGGGTTCGGGACTACTCATCTATTTCTACCTTGATTAATTTTACGATTGGATTTTGAATTTATTAATTCGCACTCTCTCCACACGATGCAATTCAATTAAAGGCGCACTTATTCACGTCAATAGCATAATGAATAAATAAATAAATAAAGTGTAACAAAAAAACTATAAAGATAAATATAATAACACTAGGAGCGGGATACAACTCCCCTTTGTAAAAGTGTAGTACATACATAAAACGGGGAATTCATCTATTTTGAGGACTTTGGTCCTCACATGTACTTATTATAAAAGAAACTAGTTTTTATCGTGATGTTTTTATTGGATGGAAATTAGGACGTTGGATCCTTGAGTAAAAAAACTCCCAATTTTATTTACTATAAAATATTTATCCATTCTTATTTAATGCAGAATAAAATGATTCATTGTGAGCACAAAATAATCAATAAAAAAACGAATAAATAAATCATTAAATGAGCAAATAAATAAATAAATAAATAAAGGGTAAAGAGGTAAACCAAATGTAGTCTTCTGTGGCAAAACTCCTCTTAAGCTCCAAATTATCCCAAAGGCATAAAAATAATCTCACAAAATAATCAATAATATTAATATATAAAAAAACAAAATATTAACAAATATTAATGAAAATAAAGGTTAAAATTCTAAACTAAAATAATAAAAATAAAACTATTGATAAAAGACAGAAGAGAAAAGATTTAGAAAGAAATGGAAATAAAAAATAGAAATAAAATGAGGAAGAAGGTTTTGAGAATTGCAAACAGATCCCAGGGACAGCCTTTAACGAATGACAAACGGGCGTCGCTAGAAACAGCCGACAGATCGGCATGCTGTCGTTCATCCGAGAGACGGGCATATCCCGAGATGACCGACAGGTAGTAACGCGTCACATACGCGCCGTCGCTCAAACGAGCGACGAGCATCGGTGGCCTTATGACCCGTCGGTCGCTACTGTTCGTCAAAAAAAATAGTAAGAACCAAATTTTCTCAAACAAAATAATTCTTTAACACAAAAATCCAAAAAAAGCAAAACAATTAAAATGAACTAAATGAAATACGTGTCCAGAATATTTACCCTCGGATTTTACCTTTTATGTTTGATTCTTGATGATTCGGGTCCCGCATGCTTCACGAGAAATGACTAAAAATTAAGAAAAGAAGGGTTTGGATTTTTCTTACTTGATTTTCACGAAATGCACAAATGTTAGAATCAAAATTCTTAGAAACTAATCAGTTTTAGCTCCTTTGAATTAATTTTGATTCACAAAATCAAAAATAGAATGGAGAAATCTTGAGATGAAAAAAGAATGCTGGGAAATGTGTTTTTAGCTAAAAAAAAAAAGCAAATTCGTCCAACCAGCCAGCCAACCCCCAAAACGGATAAAAAATAGGTTTTTATAGGCTTTGAAATATCGATGACCGTCGAAATCATACCGACAGACGTCTGAAGCCACAGACGGATGTCGAGGCTTTTCATCGAGTGACGGGCATGCCGTGATTGACGGGCTAGCCGCCGGTGGAGGTAAACTTCCTTTTTTACCCTAAAACTCCCAATTCTCTTTTTCTCTTTGTCGGGAAATAAAGAAAACATATTTCTCGTGAATCTAGAGGGCCAAAATCTCTGAATCCTAACCATTCATTCGAACTCGGGCATCGATTTCTTCATCGAGTAATCTCTGATCCGCACTTCCTCGGGACACGGTGCTTACAGTTGCCCCCAATTTTGGGGAAACTAGTGCGCAAGTGCCTAGATGAGCCAAAATTCAGAGAAAAAGGAAAACAAAAGGAAGAATAGCATACCTGAAGCAATCCTTACCTTCCGTGCTTCTTGCTGGGTAAACCTTGTCTCGATCTGCTCAGTGGATAGTGATGGATGTCCCTACCGATCTCGTCTCGACCTGCAAGAGGTTGATAAGGTGTAGCATTCTCTAGCTACAACCTTGCTGTGAAGAGCAGTGTTCTCTAACTGCAACTTCATTTATGAGATGCAGTGTTTGTTTAACCACAATCCCGGTGCAAAGAGCAGTCTTCTCGAACTGCAGCTTCAGTTGCCTTACTGACCTCGTCTCGGTCTGCATGGCCTTCCGCTAGCCTCATCTCGGCCTACACGGGGAATGTGAGATGCAGCACTCTCTGACTGCAATCCCAGTTGCAAGATGCGCTGTTATCTAATCGCAGTCCGGCCACGATGTATTCTATTACTGGTACCCTACTGACCTCATCTCGGTCTGCATGGTCTTCCGCTAGCCTTGTCTCCGCCTGCACGGGGAAGGTGAGATGCAGCGCTCTATGATTGCAATCCCGGTGTGAAGAGCAGTATTCTCTAACTGCAACTTCGATTGTGAGATGTGGTGTTCTCTAACCACTATTTCGAGGTGGAGAGCAGTGTTCTCTAACTGCAACTCCGGTTGTGAAGTTCCCCTGCTAACCCCCCTCCGATCTGCAAGGTGCGTCGCACTATTTGGCTGCCGCGTGAACTGTGAGATGCAGCACTCTCTGACTGCAATCTCGATTTTGTTAGAAATTCCTTGCTTACTCCCATCCGATCTGCAAGGCGTGTAGTGCTCTCTGACTACATCGTGGATTTTGAAGTGCGGTACTCTCTGACCACAGTCCCTGCTTGTTGGCATTTCCTTGCTAATCCCCATCCGATCCGCAAAGTGAATGCCCGTTGGAGTATGCTTTTGGAGGACATAACGCTTGATGTGTCCATCCTCCAATGTGATTGATGTTTGTGTTTGGATCAATATTAAGCAATGTTCCTGTGCGATAAAGAATTTTTGTTAATTCATATATAAGTGATTCTTGCTTGATTTGCTAATAAATGATTTTGGATTACCATTTATTATTTATCATTATTTTCTATGCATCATTTCTCATGGTCATATAGTTTTAAAGTAGATAAACAGAAAAGTTTACAACCATCCTTAATGCAAATAAATCACAAATAAAGATAGAAAAGAAATAAAAACATGTAAATCTAAAAGTAAATGTTTTTTCCGCTAAAACTCTATTTTTGTATAATGTATATACAAGTGCACTAATAATAAATAGTATAAAAAAAGAAACAACATACAAAAATGTCACCCCAACTCCCTGAATGACTATAATGGCATATAATCTGTGAGATCCTCCTCGGGGTCATCATCATCATCATCAGATACATGGATCGGCTGAGGCTGAGGCTGAGGTGGAATAGGCTGAGGCTGAGGCTGAGATGCAGAAGGTCCGGCTCCAGAAGTAGAAGGCTGGCTAGAAGGACCTGCTGGGCCTGGCTGCCGAGAGCCCCATACTCTAACCATGGGCTAGAACCTAGAAGGAACTGCCACCGGCACAGATCAAGGCTGTGGTCTCTCAGAGCCCTACTGCTGAAACTGTACCTAAGTATACCTGTCTAGGAAGGGCTGTGCACATACTGTCATAAAGCGCAAGGTGTCCGTGATCATCCCCCCCAACTCCTTGAAGGCCCTGCTCAACTGGCGAGTCTGCTCAACCGAATCGGTCCTCATACTCGCTAATCTCTGCTCTGTCTGCCCCCTTAACTCCCGCATGGACTGAGCTAGGGGAGGAACGGTCCCCTCTAATCCCTGGACTCTGGACCTGAGAGAGTCAAGTAACTCATCTATCATCTGAAGAGTCACGTCAATCCTCTGAGCTACCTGGTCCTGGGACGTCCTCACCTCCTGCCTAAGCTGCTCTTTGGGGCCCTCCTGCTCTTGCATGATGTGCTTTATGAGCCTAGCCTGCTTCTGACTCATATGCTCCACAATCCTGGACTGCTCCCGGACCATATGCTCAATAAGCCCGGCTTGCTCCTGGCGCATGCGCTCAATGATGCTCGCCTGCTACTGGTCCAGCCTCTCCTGAGTGAGTCTGTCCCTCTCTCTAAACTGCTTATGGAGAACCCTGTCCCTCTCTTCTTGCCCGCGTTCAAATGCGGCAAACATGGAGACCATGAGCTGGGAGATGTCTGGCTGTGATAACTGAGGCTGAACTGGCTCCGGAGTCTGTTCTGGTGGCGAAGCTGTGGAGGTAGATGCCCCCAGGTCCCCTCTGGAGTAGGGGTGGAACCTCTCTGATGGCCTGAGTATGGCTCGCTGTACCCTCGTAGCTGGAGGAGGAGTGGGGGTCGGTACCCTCGGTGCTGTAGGAGTGCCAAACAGGTCATCCATATTGAACTCCACCTCAAAGTCCGATGGCGTCCTGGGCTGCTCCTGCTCTAGCTATAGCTGTGGCTGCTCCTCTTGATAGCCCTAGTGCTAGGGAGGCTCCTCCCCTGGATACTCTGGATGTAGGGGCTGCTGCTCCTACGGCTGTGGCGGTGCCTGCTCCTGTGCTGGTGCCTGCTCTGGCTGCTCCTGTGCTGGTGCTAGCGGAGGGAGTGCAAGGGCTCGTCGAGTCTCATGTATGGTAAGAAGTCTGAATGCCTCAGGCTGCCCTGCTAGCTGCAACACCATCCCTATCTATACAGCGGCTGGTGCATGGCGACTCCCAATCCCAGGAGTAATCTGGTAATAACTCCGCCGATAATCACCACTGGGGCTGTCCCCCTGGAAACCCTGACAATGTTAGCCAATATCTCATGGCTAATATTGAGACGCCGGCCTGCCACCATGGCCCAGAGGCTCCAGATCTCCGCCGCATTAAGCGACCCTGGGTTACCAGCCCATCCGAGGTACGAGCTGGAAAGCACTCTATGCAAGTACCGGAGTGCCTGTGAAACCAACACGGTACTCTTGGTTGTATCATGGTCATACAGCACTCCGGGTAGGGCTATGGCCGCCCAATGGGAGCGTCTCACTGCTCGCTGGGGCACCATCTCTCCGTCGCCCCGTGGGAGTCCCATAGCCTCTGCAAAACGCTGACGCGTGATGCTGAACTGCTGACCATCGAACCAAAAGCGTATCACTCCTGGCTCGGTATTGGATCTCTGGTACCCTCCGTAGTGCAATGTGGCCAGGACCTACCGCACCGCCTCTGGATGTGTCTAGAAGGCCGGTGTCAAGAACTCCATCGCCTGCGCCCTCCATAAGTATGTCAATCTCCTCGGCCATCCCCAAGGCCTCTAGGAATGGCCTAGAAATAAAGCGACTGGCTCGGAACTCTACCTGAACCAGTGCTCTGTATCTCTGTGCAGCCTCGGGGTCCATCCAACCAGGAACCTGCGGCTCAGGCTGGCCCTGTGGGACACGTCGTCGTGGAGGCATCCTAGAGGAAGAAGTTATGCAATTAAATTAACATAACGGCCATAAATAGACCCGATTTATGGTATAAGGCAAATCAGGCATCCTCCAGACAAGGAGGGTCTAACCCACAAAAAGAAATAAGAGAAAAATAAAAATAAAAATAAAAACAAAAACAAAAATAAAAATAAAATAGATAATAATAACATAATAATGAAATAATAATAAGACATTGGGCAGCATCCCAGCAGGGATGTACCCAACCCCCTGCATTAAAAAAGGTAAAATAACGACAGGCCTCAGGCCCCAAAAATCAATCATAATAATAAAATAAAAATAAAAATAAAAATTTGGGCAGCACCCCGGCAAGGGTGTGCCCCACCCCCTGCATTAAAGACAAGAAAACCACAGGCCTCAGGCCCCAACAACAGCACAATATTTATTGGTTTCACCATTAATACATGCATAAGCATTTCTCATTTCTAAGTAAGCATGCTTTATTAGAATTCAAGGCAACAAAATTTTCATGTAAAGTTGTCTAACAATGTAACTGAGGAAAAATATATACCAAAATTAATTATTTAAACAGCACCTAAGGCTAATTATTAAGGCACAATATCTACCCTAACAATCCTTAGTAATAAAAATGGAAAAATTAAACTTATTTACTTGAAATTAAGACAGGAAGAAGAAAATAATTAGAAGAAAATAAATAAAAAAATAGTTACTAACCTGTAATTGGTAGAAAAATGATGAAAACGCAAAAAATATACTTCACTAGGTGCCCGGTAGCGTACAAAACATGAAAATGCAAGATAAAAATGTAAAAAGATGAAGAAAAGTGAGAAAAACCGTAATGAGGCACGGTTTGAAGGAGGAAAGCAAACAGACAAAAGCCAAAAACTGCCTGTCGGTGGGTCTCTACCTGCTTATATAGCTTTCGTGATCGACGGGCTGGGTGCCTCCAGGAGCGACAGACGGGTTAATGCGAATTAATGCGCATGATAAATGCAATGATGATGCATGCATCTGCCAGGTGGATGACTACCGACGGGCAGGCCACCGCTACTGAGGCACGGGCAGGCCGTCTGTGGAGTGTTTCTATAAATTTGACCAATTCTCCATGGGATTCATGCCTTTTTATTATTTCGACCCTTTTCTATCTTCAGTCTTTGACTTTTAAAGGATGACTTCTGCTCCTTTCCATAAGATGTACCGCATCTTAGATGACGCTCGCACCTGGGAAAATAACGTCCTTACTACTCTGTCCGGGCTAAAACACTTAGGGAGAGCCAAAATAGACCACAACTTACTCCTAGCTGCAACCAAGTTTTTGAATCCCTGCTTCCATGTTTTCAAGTTTACTTATCAGGAGTTGTGCCCCCTGCCTGAGGAGTTCGCTGCTATCACTGGAGCATGGTATCCTCCCCATGCTCTGCCCTGCGTCCCCCTCTGTGGTCTGATTCAGATTCGGGATATCGCCCTATCTCTGGGCATAGCTCCTTCCAAGGCCGCTCGGCTGGTCTTACAGGGTCCCACCTTGCCGTTGGAGCCACTGATCGAGGCTCTAGACAGACTTTCTAATGTCCCTACATATCGGGTAAGCATTGTGTTCTTATTTTTTATGATGAGCCTCTTGACCGTAGCTCTAGGGGACTTGGTTGGCGATCTTCATCTGTTTGGGGTTCTAGATGACTTTCACCGCGGATTATCCCCCTTTGCCCTTATTCTGGCCGAAACCATTCTGGGCCTGGATGCTGTACACTCTAGATCAACCACCGCATTCACCGAAAGCCCCTTATTACTCCAAGTACATTATTATTTTAAAAGGTAATGCGTTCCTTGTGGATTTTCGCACTAGCTTTTCTTAGCGGGAAGTGCGTCCTTTCGGATTTTCACACAATCCTATGCCTAATTTTTGCCTGAAGTAAACCCGACTTACTCCAGTGGCTTTTTTTTTTTTAGATATGGTTGCAGGAGAAACTGAAGATGCTATCAGAGCCACCTCCCCGAGTCATCGTAGAATACTCGCCGAGACACTTCCTCCCGCGTCGACAGTTGTATTCTTTCACAACTCCTGATGAAGGCACCGCTAGATTTGGTGAGCTATCAGATGATGACATCAGTTTCATGTCTGCCTGGCTCCCTCTATCTCATGCAGTCTTTGATGGATCATCAGGGTGTGTTCCCCTATGCGGGCTTCGTCAGGCCACCTTCTGCATTACAGCTCGATGTGCTCGTCAGCTCGGGATGACCCAAGACGTGGTGAGGGTCCCGTTATCCTTTCGGGGAGGAGCTTTTTCTGCTGCTTTTTCTTCTCGCTATCATGAGCTGTGGAGCCAACTTCCAGTTAAGACCGTCATACCTCGATTCGGAGCTCATTCTGTGGCCTCCACCAGCGAATATAAGAGATGGGTCCTCAGCCCGGCGTCTGACAACAGGACGCGAGGACTTAAACACTTGGCCGATGAGAGTAGCGGCAGGACCTAGTTTATCTTACACATGTACACCCCTTTGGGCACTATGTTTCTTTTCAAAATAGAACTAGAAAATGACGAAAATGAAAAGAATAATTCTTGTTTTATTTCACAAAATTGTGTACATTTCCACAGTATTTCAGCATACATGAACAATTTTTGACACTAACTCGACTGTGTATGCCCTATTAATTCATAAAACCACATCTTGATAGCATCAACTCCTGTTACCAATCGGCCCTCACGGGTTTTCTCGATCGGACATTTTCTCTCATGCCTCTAATTTTTGCACAGGATGCCTTTTTCGATTTTCACCCTGTCGAGGCGCCTAATTTTAGCAAAGCTGCCTTTTTTCGATTTTTGACCTGTATGTCATTTTATTCTCTTCTTTTTATTTTTAGTCTTTAGCCGTGGAACCTTTTGAGTCTGTCTATATTGATCGGTTCCTTAAATTCGTTGCCATCGCTATCCGATAGAATTACAGCTCCTTTGGACAGCAGCTTCTTGAGGATGAACGGCCCTTCCCAGGTTGGTCTGAACTTCCCTCGGATATCCAGTGCCCCAGGTCTCATCTGTTTGAATACCAAGTCACCCTCTTTCAATGGATACTTCTTAACCTTCTTCCCAAAAGACCGGGCGAGTCTCTTTTGGTAGACCTGGTTGTGGTAGTAGGCTTTCAATCTGCTCTCATCCAGCAGGTTCAGATGTTGCAACCTTTGCTGTGCCCATTCAGCTTCAGGAATCTGGGCTTCCATGACCATCCTAAGTGACTTAAGTTCTACCTCCACCGGCAGTACTGCTTCCGTTCCGTACACCAGAGAAAATGGCGTAGCACCCGTAGATGTTCTAACCGTTGTCCTGTAACCCCACAGTGCGAAAGGTAGCTTTTCTGCCCAATCTTTGTAGGTCTGGACCATTTTGGCTAGAATCTTCTTGACGTTCTTATTAGGGGCCTCTACTGCTCCATTAGCCTGTGGTCGGTATGGAGAAGACTTATGGTGCTCAATCCCATACTTCTCAAGCAGCTTCCTCATTCTCCCATAAATTGGACCCCGTTATTAGACACTACATGATGTGGGAGGCCATATCTGCAAATCAAATTCTTCTCAATGAACTTTGACATATCTCGTGCATCAATCTTCTTAAAGGACTCCGCCTCTACCCATTTGGTGAAGTAGTCGATGGCGACTATGATATATATGTGCCCATTAGATGCTGTAGGACGGATCTCCCCAATAATATCTATTCCCCAAGCTGCAAACGGCCAAGGCGACGTTAAGCTATGTAGTTCTGACAGAGGCAAGTGCCTCAAATCTGCATACTGCTGGCACTGCTTCACGTACTTTGAACAATCATTATCCATAGTGAGCTAGTAGAATCCTTATCTCATGATTTTCTTGGCCAGTGTCAAACCATTCATATGAGCTCCACATACACCTGCATGAGTTTCTTCCATCACCTTCCGAGCCTCCCTTTCATCCAGGCACTTGAGCTGAATACCGTTGGCCTGCCTTTTGTACAATGCTCCGTTTATGCATATGAATTGAGCGGACAGCTTGCGGATCATTCTTTCATCTTTTTCAGCAGCTTCTTCCAGAAATTTCGCGCTTTCCAAATAATTCATGATATCAAAATACCACGGCCTTCCCTCTGCTATCTCTATTTCCATTATCGGTTTGACCTCAAAGCTAGGCCTCTCAGAACTCGAGATTAGAACGGGTTTCATGGCTACTCCTTCCGGATTGTCCCACATTGACACTAGGGTTGCCAGTGCATCAGCCAATCGGTTTTCATCCCTTGGCACGAAATGGAACATTCAAGTCTCAAACCGACTACATAGCTGTGAAGCGCACCGGACCCCGTAGGCCACCCCTTTGACCGCCCGCTTGAGGGCGATTGGGCAATTAAGGATCCATTGGTAACTTGTAAAGGTATTTACAAGTGCGTCTATTTTTTGCAACAAGGAGGTTTCATGGAGTCGCCACCCAATAAAATATTCGAAAAGTTTCTCTCACCTCAGAGAGCCTAAAATAGCGCATGTATCCATTTTGGGCTAACCAAAAGGGGTCTTGGAGGATGAACCTCTCTCCCTTGGAGCCTAGGATTTATTGATTACATCTTTAAAATGGACACAAGAGGTATCTTGGAGGTTCCAATGACTGATCGGAAAGACCTCTCGCCTCTTTGAGCCCAAACACCAGAGCTGGGTTTGGGACTTCTCATCTATTTCTACCCTGATTAACTTTACGATTAGATTTTGAGTTTATTAATTCGCTCGCTTTCCATCCGATGCAATTTAATTAAAAGCACACTTGTTCACGTCAAAAGCGTTAATAAATAAATAAAATAAAAATAAAAATAAACATTCTAAAATAAATTACAATAATACTAGGAGCGGAATACAACTCCCATTGTAAAAGTGCGATGCATACATAAAACGGGGAATCCATTTATTTTGACTTTGGTCCTCGCATGTACTTATTATAAAAGAAACTAATTTTTTATTGTGATGCTTTTATCGGATGGAAATTAGGACATTGGATCCTTGAGTTAAAAATGAAAATCCCAATTTTATTTACTATAAAATATTTATCCATTCTTATTTAACGCGGAATAAAACAATTCATTGTGAGCACAAAATAATCAATAAATAAATGAATAAATAAATTATTAAATAAACAAATAAATAGATAAATAAATAAATAGCAAATAAATAAATAAATAAATAAAGGGTAAAGAGGTAAACCAAATGGAGTCTCCTGTGGCAAAATTCCTCTTAAGCTCCAAATTATCCCAAAGGCATAAAAACAATCTCACAAAAATAATCAATAAATATTAATATAAAAAAGAACAAACATTAATAAATGTTAACGAAAATAAAGGTTAAAATTCTGAAACTAAAATAATAAGAATAAAGCTATTGATAAGAGACAGAAGAGAAAAGATTTAGAAAGAAATAGAAAGAAAAAAAATAGAAAGAAAATGAAGGAAAAAGGTTTTAAGAATTGCAAACATATCCCAGGGACAGCCTCTAACGACTGACAGACGGGCGTCGCTACAAGCAACCGAGGGATTGGCATGCCGTCATTCATCCGAGAGACGGGCCTATCCTTGGATGACCAACGGGCAGTAACGCATCACAAACGCGCTGTCGCTCAAACGAGCGACGAGCGTCGGTGGCCTTATGACCCGTCGGTCGCTACTGTTTCTTCAAAAAATAGTAAGAACCAAATTTTCTCAAACAAAATAGTTTTTCAACACGAAAATCCCAAAAAGCAAAATAATTAAAATGAACTAAATGAAATATGTGTCCAGAATATTTACCCTCGGATTTTACCCTTTAGGTTAGATTCTTGATGATTCGAGTCCCGCACGCTTCACGAGAAATGGGTAAAAATCAAGAAAAGAAGGGTTTGGAACTTTCTTTCTTGATTTTCATGAAATGCACAAATGTTGGAATCAAAATTCTTAGAAACTAATCAGTTTTAGCTCCTCCGAATTAATTTTGATTCACAAAATCAAAATAAAATGGAGTAATCTTGAGATGAAAGAAAGAATGCTAGGAAATGTGTTTTTTTAGGTAAAAAAATTGCAAATTCGTCCAACTATCCAGCCAACCCCTAAAATAGGTGAAAAATAGGTTTTTATAGTCCTTGAAATGCCGACGGGCGTCGGTTGAATACTATTTCCTATTGGAAACAGGATTCAACCGACGGATGCCTGAAGGCACAGACAGTCGTCGGGGCTTTCCATCGAGCGACGGGCATGCCGCTATCTTACTTTTTTACCCTAAAACTCCCAGTTCTCTTTTCCTCTTTGTCGGGAAGACAGAAAACATATTTCTCGTGAATCTAGAGGGCCAAAATCTCTGAATCTCAACAGTTCATTCAGACTCGGGCATCGATCTCTTCATCGGGTAATCTTTGATCCGGACTACCTCGGGACACAGTGCTTACAGTTGCCCCCAATTTTGGGGAAACTAGCGCGCAAGTGCCTAGATGAGCCAAAATTCAGAGAAAAAGGAAAACAGAAGGAAGAATAGCGTACCTGAAGTAATCCTTACCTTCTGTGTTTCTTGCTGGGTAAACCTTGTCTCGGTTTGCTCAGCGGATAGTGATGGATGTCCCTGACTATCTCATCTCGACTTGCGAGGGGTTTATAAGGTGTAGCATTCTCTAGCTACAACCTTGCTGTGAAGAGCAGTGTACTCTAACTACAACTTCAGTTGCCTTACTGACCTCGTCTCGGTCTGCATGGCCTTCCGCTAGCCTCGTCTCGGCCTACACGGGGGATGTGAGATGCAACACTCTCTGATTGCAATCTCAGTTGCAAGATGCAGTGTTGTCTAACCGCAGTCCCGCCGTGATGTATTCTATCGCTGGTACCCTACTAACCTCATCTCGATCCGCATGGTCTTCCACTAGCCTCGTCTTGGCCTGCACGGGGAAAGTGAGATGCAGCGCTCTTTGACTGCAATCCCGGTGTGAAGAGTAGTGTTCTCTAACTGCAACTTTGACTGTGAGATGCGGTGTTCTCTAACCACTATCTCGAGGTGGAGAGCAGTGTTCTCTAACTACAACTCCAGTTGTGAAGTTCCCCTGCTAACCCCCATCCGATCTGCAAGGTGCGTAGCACTCTCTGGCTGCCGCGTGAACTGTGAGATGCAGCACTCTCTGTCTGCAATCTCGATTTTGTTAGAAATTCCTTGCTAATCCCCATCCGATCTGTAAGGCATGTAGTGGTCTCTGACTACACCGTGGATTTTGAGGTGCGATACTCTCTGACCACAGTCTCTGCTCGTTGGCATTCCCTTGCTATTCCTCATCCGATCTGCACTCTCCTTCTTCTTCTTCTTCCTCCTTTGCACTCTCCTAAGTGCTTTGCTTAGATGCAAGCTCAAGTGGTGGGATTAATTACTCCCTTACATCATTCTTGGTAAGTTCTTGCTTTTCCTTGTGTTATATATATGCATTTTCTCCTTCTTCTTCTTGGGTTAGATCTAAGTTAGGGTTTGTGTTTTTTATGTTTGAGTGCTTGTTTGTGCTTAGTTGAGCCTCCTCACGAGCCAAAGGGCAAAGAGAAGGCTGGAACTAGTGGATCCAAGCAATAGGAGCTAAGGATTTTGAGGTTTGGGAATTTCTTGGTTTTCATGTATATATCTATGTTTGTGTATGAGATTGATGGATTCTTAGAATTAGGTTGTTATATGTTCTCTATTTTGATGTATATGCTATGGGTTTTTTTTTTTTGGAATGTGGATCTTGTAAGAGCATGAGTTAAGTGCGATAATGTTGGAATTGATGTGGTTTTGTCCATAAATTGGGGTTTTGAATGATTCTTGGAATCAGAGGTTTAAATTAATGAATTGTGTGAAATTTCTTGTTGATTAATGTTATATTATGGTTGTTGATGCTAATGGATGGCTGGGTTTGAGGTAAGAGGTTTTTGGATGAGTTTTGTGTGTTTGTGATTGAGAAAGGGAGGAAGAAAATCTGCAGAATTCTGCAGATTTTGCAAAACCCGACGCTGTCGCGAGCACGACAGAGATCGGCGTTTCGGAGCTTCGCTGTCACGAGCCCGCGATAGCCGAAGTGTCGAGCATCCTCTGTCGCGAGCGCGATGGATGTCGCGATCGCGACAGAGCGCGATGCTGGCTGAGTGCTATCGCGAGCACGCGATTCGTCGCGAGCCCGCAACAGCAATATTGTCCTCTGTCACGACCGCAACATCCGTCACGAGCGAGACAGAGCCTGGCCCTTCCTTCCTCCTTGCAGTCGCGAAATCCGTCGAGCACGCGCAGCAAAGAGACTTCGGTCTCTGTCGCGAGCGCGACAGCCCCCTGCATGCTGAATGAGTTTTCTTTTTTTGTGTGTAGGTTTGAACTCCAGTTTCCTTTCATGTCTATGAGATTTATGCTTGATATCTTATGAATTATATGAATGCGCGGATCCATGATACGACTATGTACATGTATGATGATGATTTTGGAATATTATGAAATGGATTGAATGGTTTATGCATGACCTGCTAGAGTCTAGAAAATGGATAGTTAGGCATGCCTAATAGAGTCTTATAGCTGCAGCCCTTTGTTTTGTTTGGACCCCGATCAGGTCCCCGCTTGGTTCCTCGTGAACCCCTATGTGTTCGGATCTTGTTTAAGATCCCTTTTGAAAATGTTTTGTGAAAGTTAAAAGTATCTTGGTTTTCGATT
The DNA here is from genome assembly GCA_947683425.1 of Excoecaria cochinchinensis. Lineage (NCBI taxonomy): Eukaryota > Viridiplantae > Streptophyta > Magnoliopsida > Malpighiales > Euphorbiaceae > Excoecaria > Excoecaria cochinchinensis. Next base: position 6,496,230 of record CANTUQ010000076.1, on the reverse strand, counting down.
CGTACCCGTAAGGTACTATATGTGATCGGCTCGTAGCCGTAAAGTACTGTCCGTATACTCGTTATCCACTCCCTCGAGTCAACAGGTGCTTTGTATGAATTGTGTTATGAGGAAATGTATGTGACACATGTGTAACTCATAAATGAAAAGTATAATCTGTTATGGGAATATGAATATTGTTATGAACTTCTAAATATATGGCTTAGTATATGCATGCTTATGCAACTGATATGCTATGTGTATGGTATATTTTGATATACGCTTGTGTTTCGCCTTGACGACCGTTGTGAATTGTTGTCCTTTGTATATGTGTGTTTCCCCACTAAGCGTTTATCGCTTAGCACGGTGTGTTTACCCGTGCAGGTGCGGAAGGAGTTGCTTTGGGAGAGTCGCCGCAGTCTAAGCCAACGCAGCAGGGTTTAGAATAGGATTGAGTTTTGTATTTTGAGATTCTTTTTGTATAGAACTCTCTTATATTGGTTTTGTAATAGCTTCCGCTTTTGTTTATGTAATTTCGGGTTTTGTAATTAATTGTTGTATCTCTTAGTTGATCAGAACAGTAATGTAATGATTTCTACTATATTAATGCATGATCAGCTTATTTCTTGAATGGTTTTGTAAAGTTTTAAATTACCCTGTATTTCGGTATGTATATTTATGTATGAATGTATGTATATTCTGTATCTGTGTGGTGGCACCTCTACTCATACGGCATCTCGCTCCTTATCGGATGGGATTGCCTAAGTACGGGTAAGGGGTGTTACAAGTTGTGGTATCAGAGCCTAGGTTTAGGCATTTCTGGGTGATTGTCTGTGTGATGCTATGTGTGGATATGTCTATGTCTAGGACTGTGTTGGCTGATGCGGCTGTCCTCTTGTTTGTTAGATGGATTCTGATTCTGCTCATGGTGCGCTCTAGGAGTCCGCTGAAAGTGTAAATCCTCCAGCTGTAGATCCGTCTGTTTCTGTTTCGGTGTCGAATCAACGTGCTAGGGTCCAGCCCGAGGCCGCTGCCATGCCTTTTGAGGCAATGTTCAGATTGCATCAAGACATGGCTCGGGTTTTGGAAAGGGTGACTGCCCCTAAAGCTCCGATAGAGAGTTTGAGAAGAGCTGGTGTTGAGGATTTTTATGGGACTGGGCTTGATGAGTCAGAGGTAGCTGAAAGGTGGCTTGATAAGGTGAAGAGAGCTTTAAGGGAAGTCAGGTGTCCTCTCGATCAGCAAGCTGAGTGTGCTGTGGCTTTGCTTCAGGGGCCGGCTTATGAATGGTGGGAGTTGGTATGTAGGCGACCTCAGATGCCTGATCCAGTTACTTGGGATTTCTTCAATGAGGAGTTCACTAAGAAGTATGTGACTCAGGCTTATAGGGACTCAAGATGGGCACAATTTCTGAGTTTGAAGTAGAGGGCCTTATCAGTTTTGAATTATGAGAAGGAGTTTAATCGGTTATCTCGGTATGCTCCGCGTGGGGTTATGATAGATGACTTCAGATGCAAGCATTTTGAAGCGGGGTTGAACGAGTCTTTGAAGATTGCTTTAATTTCTTTGATGTGTATGCCTGGGGTAAGTTACTACCAGATTGCAGAGGTTGCCATGAGGGCGGAGAGGTCGGAATCTTTGCTTAGGGAGAGAGCTCAACGAAGGAATTCTGCAAGAGGTGGTTCTTCATCATCTTCGGGTAAGAGATCTAGGAACCCGCAAGATGATCCGTCAGTTGGTTCGGCTGCTAGAGGTAGAAGGCAAGGTTCAGCAGCGGTATCTGGTTCTGGTAGAGGTGGTAGATCAGATGCTACACCTGTTTGTGAGCATTGCCATAAGGCTCACTGGGGTGAGTGTAGGTGGCTCACTGGTGGGTGTTTTAGGTGTGGGAGCACCGAGCACCATCTGGCTAGTTGTCCACAGACGGGCGAAGATTCGGGACCTCAGGGAGGAGCTAGCAGAGTTGGATCGAATGCTTCTCAAGCTGCCCGTGGTAGGGGCCGAGGTAGGGGTCGAGGCGGTCGACCTAGAGATGGGGCTGTTTCTGAGACTGTTGAGCGTCCTCCACTAGTTGTAGCTAGAGCTTATGCAATTAGAGCCAGAGAGGAGCAGGATGCCCCTGATGTGATTGCTGGTAAGTTCCTACTCCATGACACTGAATTATATGCTCTAATAGATCCTGGTTCCACACACTCATATTTGTGAACGGATAAGATTTTTGATAAGTTGCATGTGGTAGATCAGTTAGACTATGAGATATGTGTGACCAATCCATTAGGGCATAGTGTCAGTGTGAGTAGAGTTTATAGGAATTGTCCTTTGTTGGTTGAGGGAGTTGAGTTCCCTGCGGATTTGATAGAGTTGCCCTTTAGAGAGTATGATTTGATTTTGGGTATGGATTGGTTGGGTGAGCATCGAGCTGTAGTTGATTGTCATAGGAAGACCTTCGTGCTTCGGGATAGAAATCGAGCTCCAGTGTTTGTAAGAGGTTTGGGTGCGAGTTCTGTGAACAATGTGATTTCTGCGATTCAAGCCAAGAGGTTTATGAGAAAGGGTTGTGAGGCTTTTCTGGCTGTAGTTTTGGATTCCAAGAGGGATCAAGTTAGGATTGAGGACATCCCTGTTGTTCGAGAGTTTAGTGATGTTTTTCCAAGTGAATTGCCGGGTTTGCCTCCAGAGGGGGAAGTTGAGCTAGCCATAGAGATTATGTTGGGCACCACACCTGTATCGATGGCACCTTATCGAATGGCTCCTGTAGAGTTGAGAGAATTAAAAACTCAACTACAAGAGCTTTTGGATAAGGGTTTTATTCGACCCAGCATATCTCCTTAGGGAGCTCCGGTTCTGTTCGTTAAGAAGAATGATGGATCCTTGAGGATGTGTATCGACTACAGGCAGAGTAATAAGATAACAGTGAAGAACAAGTATCCGTTGCCCAGAGTCGAGGATTTGTTTGATCAGCTTCGGGGTTCCGGTGTTTTGTCTAAGATAGATCTTCGGTCGGGGTATTATCAGCTTCGTGTTAAGGAGGAGGATGTGGATAAAACTGCATTTCGGACTCGGTATGGCCATTATGAGTTCCTTGTGATGCCGTTTGGTTTGACTAATGCTCCAGCAGCATTCATGGATTTGATGAACAGAGTGTTTAGGCCATACTTAGATCGGTTTGTGGTGGTGTTTATAGATGATATCCTGGTGTATTCCAAGGATGAGTCTGAGCATGAGGAACATCTCCGATTGGTTTTGCAAGTGTTGAGGGAATATCGGTTGTTTGCCAAGTTGAGTAAGTGTGATTTTTGGCTTCGGGAAGTGTCATTTTTGGGCCACATAGTTTCAGCCAAGGGTATTCAAGTAGATCCAGCTAAGATTAAGGCGATAGTTGATTGGAAAGCGCCTAGGAATGTTCAGGAGGTGCGGAGTTTCCTTGGACTGGCGAGTTACTACCGTCGATTTATTAAAGGTTTCTCGGTGATTGCCGATGACTAGGTTGTTAAGGAAAGGAGTTAAGTTTGAGTGGTCAGATAAGTGTCAGGTTTGCTTTGAGAGGTTGAAGCAGTTGCTGGTCGAAGCTCCTATACTGACTCAACCCATTTCGGGTAAGGAGTTTGTTATGTATAGTGACGATTCAGGTGTTTGTTTGGGATGTGTTCTGATGCAGGAGGGTAAGGTTGTGGCTTATGCTTCTCGATAGTTGAAGCCACATGAGAGGAATTATCCAATGCATGATCTTGAGTTAGCAGCAGTTGTTTTTGCTTTGAAGATTTGGCGTCATTATCTCTATGGAGAGAAGTGCAGGATTTTTACGGACCACAAGAGTTTGAAGTATTTCCTGACTCAGAAGGAACTGAACATGAGGCAGCATCGATGGCTTGAGCTGTTTAAGGATTACGACTGCATTGTGGATTACCATCCGGGTAAGGCCAATGTAGTCGCAGATGCTTTGAGTCGGAAGTCAGTTTCTGCCTTATTTTTGAGACGATTCAGCTGGACGTTTGGTTCAGATGGAGCTTTGATAGCTCAGTTGAGAGTCAAGCCTACCATGAGACAGCGGATAGTGGATGCTCATAAAGTTGATGAGAAGTTTCAGCGGATTGTGCAAGAAGTCAGCTTAGGCAAGCAGTCAGAGTTTTCGGTTCAGGATGGGGTTTTTCTGTTTAGAAACCATTTGTGTATTCCTGATAATGAAGAATTAAGAAGACAGCTTTTGGATGAGGCACATAGTACAGTTTTCACCATGCATCCCGGGAGTAACAAGATGTATCAGGATATGAAGCAATTTTATTGGTGGTTTGGTATGAAGAGGGATATAGTGGACTTTGTATCCAAGTGCTTGACTTGTCAGTAGGTAAAGGCTGAGCACCAAGTTCCTTCGGGATTGCTCATGCCTTTGTCCGTTCCCGAGTGGAAGTGGGATGATATTGCCATGGATTTTGTTTCCGGGTTGCCTTTGACTCAGAAGAAGCATAATTCTGTTTGGGTTATTGTGGATCGACTAACGAAGTCTGCTCACTTTCTACCGGTTAGGATGGACTACCAGATGGATAGATTGGCCAGTATCTATGTGGATGAGATAGTTCGGTTGCATGGAGTGCCTTTGTCTATAGTTTCAGACCGGGATCCAAGGTTCACATCTAAGTTCTGGAAAGAGTTGCAACGAGCTTTGGGTACCAAGCTGAATTTTAGTACGACATTTCATCCTCAGACAGATTGTCAGTCCGAGCGAGTGATTCAGATCTTAGAGGATATGTTAAGAGCATGTGTTTTGGATTTTCCAGGTAGTTGGGACAAGTATGTATCGCTGATGGAGTTTGCCTACAATAATAGTTTTCAGTCGAGTATTGGTATGTCACCATATGAGGCTTTGTATGGAAGACAGTGCAGGACTCCAGTTTGTTGGACAGAGCTATCTGAGAGGTCAGTGATTGGGCCAGATCTGGTTAGAGATACAGAGGAGAAGATCAGAGTTGTGCAGCGGAACTTGAAAGCAGCTAAGGATCGGCAAAAGTCTTATGCCAACCTGAAGAGAAAAGATGTGCAGTTTGAAGTTGGGGACAAAGTTTTTCTTAAAGTTTCTCCTTGGAGAAAAGTGCTTCGGTTTGGGAAGAAAGGAAAGCTTAGTCCTCGCTTTATTGGTCCGTATGAGGTGTTGGCAAGAGTTGGTCCAGTGGCTTACAGATTTGCTTTGCCGATGGAATTGTCGAATCTTCATGGTGTGTTTCACGTTTTGATGCTCCGTCGGTATAAATCGGATCCTTCTCATGTGTTGTTGGTTCAAGAGGTTCAAGTGCAGTCTGATTTTTCCTACGATGAGGAGCCTAGAGCTATCTTAGCTCGGGAAGTAAGACAGTTGAGGAACAAGCAGATTCCTTTTGTCAAGGTTTTGTGGAATCACCATGGGATTGAGGAAGCAACATGGGAACCGGAAGAGTCGATGAGAGTTCAGTACACGCTATTGTTCAGATCAGGTGAGAATTTCGAGGACGAAATTCTTGTTAGTAGGGGAGAGTTGTCACACCCCGTTTGCCCCCTAGTAGAGCAAGCCATGTGTGTGTATGTATTTGTATGTGTTTTGGCATGATCATAGGGACATTTTGGTAATATTGTATGATTTGGGGTTTTTCTGGTGCGTGTGTGCATGTGTTTCAATATGGTGTGATTTAGTTGGGACAGGTTTGTATGTGCATGAGTGCACCATTGTGTGTGTGTGCATGAGAGTTGCATTGTGTGTGTGTGAATGCACCATAGTAGGGTTATTGTAGTGTGTATGCATTCATACATTTGTAGGGTGCATTATCAGGGTGTTTCATTGTGTGCATGTGATACACTTAGTTAGGGTGTGAGTAAGTGATCTCCTCCACTAGATGGTTGACATGTGTAAAGGGGAAAGAAAGAGGGGAAAAAGAAAAGGAAAAAGGGAAAAATCAGATTTTGAAACCCATTTTCCCGTTTTCTCTCTTCCTTATTCTTCTTCTTCCTCCTTTGCACTCTCCTAAGTGCTTTGCTTAGATTCAAGCTCAAGTGGTGGGATTAATTACTCCCTTACATCATTCTTGGTAAGTTCTTGCTTTTCCTTGTGTTATATATATGCATTTTCTCCTTCTTCTTCTTGGGTTGGATCTAAGTTAGGGTTTGTGTTTTTGGTGTTTGGGTGCTTGTTTGTGCTTAGTTGAGCCTCCTTGCGAGCCAAAGGGCAAAGAGAAGGCTGGAACTAGTGGATCCAAGCAATAGGAGCTAAGGATTTTGAGGATTGGGAATTTCTTGGTTTTCATGTATATATATATGTTTATGTATGAGATTGATGGATTCTTAGAATTAGGTTGTTATATGTTCTCTATTTTGATGTATATGCTATGGGTTTTTGTTTTGGAATGTGGATCTTGTAAGATCATGAGTTAATTGCGATAATGTTGGAATTGAAGTGGTTTTGTCCATAAATTGGGGTTTTGAATGATTCTTGGAATTGGAGGTTTAAATTATTGAATTGTGTGAAATTTTTTGTTGATTAATGTTATATTATGGTTGTTGATGCTAATGGATGGTTGGGTTTGAGGTAAGAGGTTTTTGGATGAGTTTTGTGTGTTTGTGATTGAGAGAGGGAGGAAGAAAATCTACAGAATTCTGCAGATTTTGCAAAACCCGACGCTGTCGCGAGCGCGACAGAGATCGGCATTTCAGAGCTTCACTGTCGCAAGCACGCGACATCTGTCGCAAGCCCGCGATAGCCGAAGTGTCGAGCATCCTCTATCACGAGCGCGACGGATGTCACGATCGCGACAAAGCGCGATACTGGCTGAGTGCTATCGCGAGCACGCGATTCGTTGCGAGCCCGCGACAGCAATATTGTCCTCTGTCACGACCGCGATAGAGCCTGGCCCTTCCTTCCTCCTTGCAGTCGCGAAATCCGTCGAGCACGCGCAGCAAAGAGACTTCGGTCTCTATCACGAGCGCGACAGACGTCGCGAGCGCGATAGCCCCCTGTATGCTGAATGAGTTTTCTTTTGTTGTGTGCGGGTTTGAACTCCAGTTTCCTTTCATGTCTATGAGATTTATGCTTGATATCTTATGAATTATATCAATGCGGATCCATGATACGACTATGTACATGTATGATGATGATTTTGGAATATTATGAAATGGATTGAATGGTTTATGCATGACCTGCTAGAGTCTAGAAAGTGGATAGTTAGGCATGCCTAATAGAGTCTTATAGCTGCAGCCCTTTGTTTGGTTTGGACCCCGATCAGGTCCTCGCTTGGTTCCTCGCGAACCCCTATGTGTTCGGATCTTGTTTAAGATCCCTTTTGAAAATGTTTTGTGAAAGTTAAAAGTATCTTTGTTTTCGATTCATACCCGTAAGGTACTATATGTGATCGGCTCGTACCCATAAAGTACTGTCCGTATACTCGTTATCTACTCCCTCGAGTTAGCAGGTGCTTTGTATGAATTGTGTTATGAGGAAATGTATGTGACACATGTGTAACTCATAAATGAAAAGTATAATCTGTTATGGGAATATGAATATCATTATGAACTTCTGAATGTATGGCTTAGTATATGCATGCTTATGCAACTGATATGCTATGTGTATGGTATATTTTGATATACGCTTGTGTTTTGCCTTGACGACCGTTGTGAATGGTTGTCTTTTTATATGTGTGTTTCCCCACTAAGCGTTTATCGCTTAGCACTGTGTGTTTACCTGTGCAGGTGCGGAAGGAGTTGCTTTGGGAGAGTCACCGCAGTCTAAGCCAACGCAGCAGGGTTTAGAACAGGACTGAGTTTTGTATTTTAAGATTCTTTTTGTATAGAACTCTCTTATATTGGTTTTGTAATAGCTTCCGCTTTTGTTTATGTAATTTCGGGTTTTGTAATTAATTGTTGTATCTCTTAGTTGATCAGAACAGTAATGTAATGATTTCTATTATATTAATATATGATCAGCTTATTTCTTGAATGGTTTTGTAAAGTTTTAAATTACCCTGTATTTCAATATGTATATTTATGTATGAATGTTTGTATATTTTGTATCTGCGTGGTGGCACCTCTACTCATACGGCATCTCACTCCTTATCGGATGGGATCGCCTAAGTATGGGTAAGGGGTGTTACATGGCCTACTGCTGGTCCAGTCTCTCCTGAGTGAGTCTGTCCCTCTCCCTAAACAGCTTATGGAGGACCCTGTCCCTCTCGTCTTGCCTGCGCTCAAATGCGGCGAACATGGAGACCATGAACTGGGAGATGTCTGGCTGTGATGGCTGAGTCTGAACTGGCTCCGAAGTCTGCTTTGGTAGCGGAGCTGTGGAGGTAGATGCCCCCAGGTCACCTCTGGGGTAGGGGTGGAACCTCTCTGATGGCCTGAGTGTGGCTCGCTGCACTCTCGTAGCTGGAGGAGGAGTGGGGGTCGGCACCCTCGGTGCTGTAGGAGTGCCAAACAGGTCATCCAAGGTGAACTCCACCTCAAAGTCCGATGGTATCCTGGGCTGCTCCTGCTCTGGCTGTAGCTGTGGCTGCTCCTCCTGATAGCCCTGGTGCTGGGGAGGCTGCTCCCCTAGATACTCCGGGTGTAGGGGCTGCTGCTCCTGTGGCTGTGGCGGTGCCTGCTCTGGCTGCTCCTGTGCTGGTGCTAGGGGAGGAAGTGCAAAGGCTCGTCGAGTCTCATGTATGGTAAGGAGCCCAAATGCCTTAGGCTGCCCTGCTAGCTGCAACACCATCCCCATCTGTGCAGCGGCTGGTGCATCTACGTATATCCCCTTATCCAAGGCACCTCCAAGTCTGTCCGGGGCGACTCCCAATCCCAGGAGTAATCTGGTAATAACTCCGCCGATAATCACCACTGGGGCTGTCCCTCTAGAAACCCTGACCATGTTAGCCAAAATCTCATGGCTAATATTGAGACGCCGGCCTGCCAGCCACCATGGCCCAGAGGCTCCAGATCTCTGCTGCATTAAGCGACCCTGGGTTACCAGCCCATCTGAGGCACGAGCTGGAGAGCACTCTGTGCAAATACTGGAGTGCTTGTGAAACCAACACGGTACTCTTTGCTGTATCATGGTCATACAGCACTCCAGGTAGGGCTATGGCCGCCCAATGGGCGTGTCTCACTGCTCACTGGGGCACCATCACTCCGTCGCCCCGTGGGAGTCCCGTGGCCTTTGCAAAACGCCGACGCGTGATGCTGAACTACTAACCATCGAACCAGAACTGTATCACTCCAGGCTCGGTGTCGGATCTCTGGTACCCTCCGTAGTGCAATGTGGCCAGGACCTGCCGCACTGCCTCTAGATGTGTTTGGAAGGCCGGTGTCAAGAACTCCGTCCGACCTGCGCCCTCCATAAGTATGTCGATCTCCTCGGCCATCCCCAAGGCCTCTAGGAATGGCATAGAATTGAAGCGACTGGCTCGGAACTCCACCTGAACCAGTGCTCTGTATCTCTGCGCAGCCTCGGCGTCCATCCAACCCGGAGCCTACGGCTTAAGTTGGCCCTGTGGAACACGTCGTCATGGAGGCATCATACAAGAAATAAGTTATGCAGTTAAATTAACATAACGGCCATAAATAGACCCGATTCATGGTATAAGGCAAATCGGGTATCTTCCAGACAAGGAGGGTCTAACCCGAAAAAGAAATAAGGGAAAAATAAAATAAAAAATAAAAAATAAAACATAAAAAATAAAAATAAAAATGAAAATAAAAATAAAAATAGATAATAATAATATAATAATGAAATAACAATAATAATAAAAAATTGGGCAGCATCCCAGCAGGGATGTACCCACCCCCTGCATTAGGAAAGGCAAAATAACGACAGGCCTCAAGCCCCAATAATCAATCATAAAGATATCAATAAAAATTTGGGTAGCACCCCGACAAGGGTGTGCCCCACTCCCTGCATGAAAAACAAGAAAACCACAGGCCTCAGGCCCCAACAGCAGCACAATATTTATTGGTTTCACAACTAATATGCATAAGCATTTGTTATTTCTAAGCAAGCATGCTTTATTAGAATTCAAGGCAACAAAAATTTTCATGTAAAGTTGTCTAGCAATATAATTGAGGAAAAATATATACCAAAATTAATTATTTAAGCAGTACCTAAGGCTAATTATTAAGGCACAATATCCATCCTAACACTCCTTAGACATAAAAAATGAAAAAAATAAATTTAGTTTACTTGAAATTAAGATAAAAAAGAAGAAAATAAGTAGAAGAAAATAAATAATAAAATAAAATAAAAAAAAGTAACTGCTAACCTGTAATTGGTAGAAAAATGATGAAAACGGATAAAATATACTTCACTGAGTGCTCTGTAGCATAAAGAACGAGAAAATGCAAGACAAAAATGTGAAAAGATGAAGAAAAAGTGAAAAAATCCGTAATGAGGGACGGTTTTAAAGGAGGAAAGCAAAAAAGACAAAGGCCAAAAACTGCCTGTCCGTCAGTCTCTGCCTGCTTATATAGCTTTTTGTGACCGACGGGCGGGGCGCCTCTAGGAGCGACCGACGGGCTGCTCGTCTGTCATTCAAAATTCCCTCATTTAATGCATAATTAATGCGCATGATAAATGCAATGATAATGCATGCATCTGCTAGGTGGATGACTTTCGACGGGTAGGCCACCGCCACTGAGGCACGGTCAGGCCGTCTGTGGGGTGTTCCTATAAATTTGACCAATTTGGGATTCGCGCCTTCTTCTCATTTTGACCCTTTTCTATCTTCAATCTTTGACTTTTAAAGGATGACTTCTCCTCCTTTCCATAAGATGTACCGCATCTTGGATGACGCTTACACCTAAGAAAATAATGCCCTTACTACTCTGTCCGGGCTAAAACACTTACGGAGAGCCAAAATAGACCACAACTTACTCCTAGCTGCAACCCATTTTTGGAATCCCTGCTTCCACGTTTTCAAGTTTACTTATCAAGAGTTGTGCCCCCTGCCTGAGGAGTTCGCTGCTATCACTAGAGCATGGTATCCTCCCCACGCTCTGCCCTGCGTCCCTTGCTATGGTCTGATTCAGATTCGGGATATCCCCCTATCCCTGGGCATAGCTCCTTTCGAGGCCACTCGGCTGGTCTCACAGGGTCCTACTTTTTCGCTGGAGCCATTAATCGAGGCTCTAGATAGACTTTCTGATGCCCCTACATATCGGGTAAGCATCGTGTTCTTATTCTGTATGATGAGCTCCTTGACTATAGCTCCAGGGGACTTGGCTGGCGACCTCCGCCTGTTTGGGGTTCTAGACGATTTTCACCGCGGATTATCCCCCTTTTCCCTTATTCTGGCCGAAACCATTCTGGGCCTGGATGCTGTATGCTCTGGATCCACCACCTCATTCACCGAAAGCCCCTTATTACTCCAAGTACGTCATTATTTTAAAAGGTAGTGCGTACCTTGTGAATTTTTGCACTAGCTTTTTTTAGCGGGAAATGCGTCCTTTAGGATTTTCACACAACCCTATGCCTAATTTTTCCTGAAGTAAACCCAACTTACTCCAGCGGATTTTTTTCTTCCTTTTTTTTTTTAGATATGGTTGTAGGAGAAGCTGAAGATGTTGTCAAAGCCACATCCCCGAGTCATCGCAGAATACTCGCCAAGACACTTCCTCCCACGTCGACGGTTGTATTCTTTCACAACTCCTGATGAAGGCACTGCTAGATTTGGCAAGCTATCAGATGATGACATCAGTTTCATGTCTACCTGGCTCCCTATGTCTCATGCAGTCGTTGACGGATCATCAGGGTGTATTCCTCTACGCGGGCTTCATCAGGCCACCTTCTGCATTGCGGCTCGATGTGCTCGTCAGCTCGGGATGACCCAAGACGTGGTGAGGGTCCCGCTATCCTTTCGGGGAGGAGCTTTTCCTGTTGCTTTTGCTTCTCACTATCATGAGCTGTGGAGCCAACTGCGGTTAAGACCGTCATACCTCGATTCGGAGCTCATTCCGTGGCCTCCACCAGCGAGTACAAGAGATGGGTCCTCAGCCCGGCGTCTAACAACAGGACGCGAGGACTTAAACATTTGGCCGGCGAGAGTATCGGTAGAACCTAGCTTATCTTACACATGTACACCCCTTTAGGCACTATGTTTCTTTTCAAAACAGAACTAGAAAATGACAGAAATGAAAAGAATAATTCTTGTTTTATTTCACAAAATTGTGTACATTTCCACAGAATTTCAGCATACATGATCAATTTTTGACATCAACTCGACTGTCTACGCCCTATTAATTCATGAAACCAATCTTGATAGCATCAACACCTGTTACCAATCGGCCCTCTCGGGTTTTCTCGATCGGACATTTTCTCTTATGACTCTAATTTTTGCACAGGATGCCTTTTTCGATTTTCACCCTGTCGAGGCGCCCAATTTTAGCAAAGCCACTTTTTTTCAGTTTTTGACCCACAGGGCATTTTATTCTCTTCTTTTTATTTTTAATCTTTAACCGTGGAACCTTTTGAGTCTGTCTATATTGATCGGTTCCCTAAATTTGTTGCCATCGCTATCCGATAGAATTGCAGCTCCTTTGGAAAACAGCTTCTTGAGGATGAACGGCCCTTCCCAAGTTGGTCTGAACTTCCCTCGGATATCCGGTGCCCCAGGTCTCATCTGTTTGAATACCAAGTCACCCTCTTTCAATGGATGCTTCTAAACCTTCTTCCCAAAGGACCGGGCGAGTCTCTTCTGGTAGACCTAGTTGTGGTAGTAGGCTTTCAATCTGCTCTCATCCAGCAGGTTCAGATGTTGGAACCTTTGCTGTGCCCATTCAGCCTCAGGAATCTGGGCTTCTATGACCACCCTAAGTGACTTAAGCTCTACCTCCACTGGCAGCACTGCTTCCATACCATACACCAGAAAAAATGGCGTAGCACCCGTAGATGTTCTAACCGCTGTCCTGTAACCCCACAGCGCGAAAGGTAGCTTTTCTGCGCAATCTTTGTAGGTCTGGACCATTTTGGCTAGAATCTTCTTGACGTTCTTATTAGCGGCCTTTACTGCCCCGTTAGCCTGTGGTCGGTATGGAGAGGACTTATGGTGCTCAATCCCATATTTCTCAAGCAGTTTCCTCATTTCTCCCATAAATTGGACCCCATTATCAGACACTACATGATGCGAGAGGCCATATCTGCAAATCAAATTCCTCTCAATGAACTTTGCCATATCCGGTGCATCAATCTTCTTAAAGGACTCCGCCTCTACCCATTTGGTGAAGTAGTCGATAGCGACTATGATATATCTATGCTCATTAGATGCTATAGGACGGATCTCCCCAATGATATCTATTCCCCAGGCTGCAAACGGCCAACGCGACATTAAGCTATGTAGTTCTAACACAGGTAGGTGTCTCAAATCCGCATACTATTGGCATAGCTGGCACTGCTTCACATACTTTGAACAATCATTATCCATAGTGAGCCAGTAGAATCCTTATCTCATGATTTTCTTGGCTAGTGTCAAACCATTCATATGAGCTCCACACACACTTGCATGAGTTTCTTCCATCACCTTCCGGGCTCCCTTTCATCCAGGCATCTGAGCTGAATACCATCGGCCTGCCTCTTGTACAATGCTCCGTTTATGCATATGAATTGAGTGGACAGTTTGCGGATCATTCTTTGGTCCTTTTCAGTAGCTTCTTCATGAAATTTCGTGCTTTCCAAATAATTCATGATATCAAAATACCACGGCTTTCCGTCCGCTATCTCTATTTCCATTATCGGTTTGGCCTCAAAGCTAGGCTTCTCAAAACTCGAGATTAGAACTGGTTTCATGGCTACACCTTCCGGATTGTCCCACATTGACACTAGGGTTGCAGGTGCATCAGCCAATCGGTTTTCATCCCTTGGTACGAAATGGAACGTACAAGTCTCAAACCAACTACATAGCTCCCTCATATATTCGACGTACGGCACTAAACGCTCTTCCTTGATAGCCCACTCTCCCCAAATCTGGTTGATTACTAAGGATGAATCTCCATATACCTCCATGTCCTTTGCCCCCAGGGCGATTAAAGCTTCCAGTCCGAAAGTGCACGCCTCATACTGAGCTTCATTGTTAGTGGCCCTGTATCTCAACTTTTTGGCCAAAGGGAGTTTTTCGTCATTCAGGGTTGTCAGGATGATTCCGACTCTGGCCCCCTTATTATTAACAGCCCCGTCAAAGTGCAGTTGCCAACCTTGAACAGAGATAGCCGCTATGCTTTCATCCAGAAAATTGAACTCAAATGAATCGCCCTAGATGGGATGATCTGCTAGGAACTAGGCTACTGCCCACCCTTTGATAGTCTTTCGAGTGACATACTCGATATCGAACTCCTGTAGCAATAGTAACCACCTTCCCATTTTCCCAAGCAAAGACGGCGCTTCTTGCAAATACCTCAGAGGGTTCTGCTTTGCCACTGCCTGTACTTTGTATGAATGGAAATAGTGTCTCAGCTTCTTGGATACCCAAATCACGGAGAGGCAGATCTTTTCTACTTCTGCATATTTTACCTCATTAGCAAGGAATTTCTTGCTGAGATAATAGACCGCGAATTCCACTCCGAATTCATCTTCCTGAGCCATTATGGCACCTATAGAGACATCTTCCACTGCCAAATACAAAATGAGCGGCTTGACTGGTTGTGGCGGTCTCGGTACTGGTGGGTTCAGCAAATACTCTCTGATGCTATCGAAGGCTTTCTGGCAGTCCTCGTTCCATACCACAGGGTGATTCTTTCTAAGCAGCTTGAAAATTAGCTCGCATATCGAGGTGAGCTTTGCAATGAATCTGCTAACATATTGTAACTTGCCCAAGAAACTTCGCACATCCTTTTCATTTTGTGGCATTGGCATTTCTCTAATTGCTTTCACCTTATCCGGGTCGATTTCGATCCCCCTTTGGCTGACCACATGTTTTAGCAACTTTCCTGAAGTTACTTCGAAGACACACTTTTTGGGATTTAACCGCAGGTTGTACTTATCTATTTTGGCGAAAAACTTCTCTAATGCTTCAAAGTGGCCCTCCCTGGTGGCTGACTTGACCATCATGTCATCTACGTATACTTCTACCTCTTTATGGATCAAGTCACTCAAGATCTTTGTCGCCATCCTCTGGTAGGTAGCCCCTGCGTTCTTCAAACCAAAAGACATCACACTATAATTATATGTCCCCCATTCTGTGATAAAGCCATTTTGATCCGATCAATTATCTTATTGAGGATCTGGTTATAGCCCGCATAACCATCCCCAAAGCTATACATTGCGCAATTGGCGGCGCTGTCTATTAATACATCAATATGGGGCAGTGGGAAATCATCCTTCGGACAAGCCTTGTTCAGATCTTGATAATCCACGCATACCCTCACCTTTCCGTTCTTTTTGGCCATAGGGACCACATTGGCTAACCATGTGGGGTACTGTACTTCTACCAGAAACTTAGCTTCGATTTGTTGCCGAATCTCTTCTTTCACCCTATCTGCCCATTCCAGCCTAAGTCATCTCAGCTTCTGTTTCACAGGCTTGTGGTGTGGATAAGTTGGAATGGTGTGTTCCGCGACGTTCCGATCGATTCCTGGCATGTCCTCATAGGTCCAGGCAAAGACTTTTTCATATTTTTTAATTTTCTCTCAAATTTTTCTCTTTCCTCAGGAGTTATGTTTGATGCTATCAAGATTTCTTTTGGATTTTCTGAGGTTCCAAGATTAAATGGGGTAGTATCAGTAGAAGGAATATCAAATATGGATGGAATGTGATCATGATCATGCTTGTTGAAATTATCAGAAATATTGCACAAGTAAGCAAAATCATTCATTTCATTAATAAAATTATGATTGTCATTTACATCATTAAAAAGTTCAGGAATGAAAATACAATCTAAACCGGTCTCTTCCTCATCTCCCGCTGGATCTGCCAATGCCGACGGTCCTGCCTCATCTGGGTTGACCAGAGTCTCTTCATCCACCTCTTGAGCAGCTTCTTCCATCTTTACCTTCCCCTTGACATGAGCAGTCAGCATAGCTTCGGTCACCACTTCCTCAGGCTCTTCCCTGTCCCAGATAGCTCTGTTGGTCAAGACCTCTTCATCCTAGAAGTCATCAGCTGGCTTGATCATCCCGATGTCCCAGTCATAAACATCACTAAATACCTCAAAACTTGGCACAACCCTCCCCTCAACTAACTGAGGCTCGTCCTCCTCGGTGTAAGCGCAAAGTGCTGTTGCGGGCACAAAACTTTCCCAAAGGTGGGGAATCCCCTCCGCTGGCTTCACTCCTCTCTGCACTCCTCCTTTATAGCCCAGGCCCTTTATGTCCTTCTGACCTTTAGTGGCGATGGCCTCTGGCATCCCTTGGGAGTTCTTACCCAATCCAGCACCCGGAAGGAACGACATCTTCTTCATCATAGCTAGCACTTGTGGGCTTCCTCCTATTATCCCTTACTCCTTGATCATGGCCACGTGCAATCCACTAAAAGGCTGCCTTGCTATCTTGAGTATCGACACCTGATTCTCTCTTGCAGCCTTGATGGTCACCACTTGTCCTTCGTGTGGTATCTTGACCATTTGGTGGAGAGTAGAGGGAACACCTCCCAACTTGTGGAACCATGTTCTCCCCAGTAATGCTGAAAAATTGGTAGAAATGTGCAAGACTACGAATTCTACCTCAGTCTCCACTGGCCCCGTCTTGACCAACGCCTTGAAAGTCCCTGAAGCATGCCGACGAGAATTGTCATAGGTTGTGATCATCAAATCTAATTTGGCTAGCATGTCCCCCGTCACTCCAAAGGCTGCCATGGCTACTTGAGGGCACACATTAATCGACGATCCATCATCCACCATCACGCAAGAAGTGTGCTTCTGATTGATTTGAGCCCTAATGTACAGAGAGCGATTGTGGTTACGGCCTTCCGCAGGTAAATCAGCATTCGTGAACACCACACTCTCTCCAGCACCTCCTTTCATCACTTCCGGCAGTTCAGTGGGCGAAATCGTTGTAGCCACAATCGTCATGCATAGAGCCTCTACTAGTCTTTGCCTATGAGAGGGGGACTGTCTCAATAAATCCCAGATGGTAATCTGGGCTGGTGTCTTCTGCAACTGTTTAACTATCTGATCTCCTTCGGGTTCTTTTCCCTTCTCTTTCTAACCTTCCACCGGCTCTTAAGGCGCTGCCACTTCCGGCATTACTCTCCCACTGCGGGTCACCACTCCTACCTTTATTTTTCCTTTGCGCTCTTCCACTTCCTCCTCCCCTGAACCCCATGGGTCAGGAAACTCAGATGTTTCATCATCATCACTTCCACTCTCACTAGTGGACCAGCAATCGATCACTGCAAGGCATCCCTTTTTTACTTACCTCATAGAGGCTCGTGACAGCAGTGTTTACATGAATGCCGTATAATTCATTCAAGACAAACTCCTCCGGTAAACTGGATCCGATCATGAACAGGGTGGGGGCACCTTGTTATATCCGGCTTTCTTCTGGCCTTCCCTCTTCTCAGGGTCCGTAATTTGCTTTGTATCGATCAGGTCTTGGATTGAATGCCTCAAATCCCTACAGTTGTCTATCACATGACCTGTGTGCTGATGGTAAGCACAGTACTCATTCCCCTTGTGACCCGGCATTCCTTGTGTCATGGCAGGTTTTGGAGGCAATGGCTTTAATTTTCCTTCCTTCATCAGCCTCCTCAGAACCCATGACAAGGATCTCCCTAAGTTTGAAAAATGTTTTGTGGTTGCGTCAGCAGCAAACATCTCAACAGTTCTTCTAGTGCTACCGCTGGGGCCCACTAGCCTACTTGCCCCCTGGCTACCGTTCCCCTTCTTGGCATAGCTATCATTATTCGCTCTTTGGGCCAGGTACTCTCCTTCCGCTTCAATGGCTATATCCTTCAAGGACTCCCAGTCTTTTAATCCCTTCATCTTCAACCCTTCTCTCAAGTATGGGTTTGCGTTCTTGATGGATAATCTAATCTGGTCCTGAGTCTCCGGCTTCCTTCTCATTTCCATCACTCTGTTCCTCCAGCGAGTTAAGTACTCATGGAAAGATTCTCCATCCTTTTGCTGCAGCAGTTCTAGATCTTTGAGGGTCACATCCATCCTCGTATTACAATCGTATTGCCTCAAGAACTCTTCCGTCAGCGAATCCCAGTCTTCTTTGGTTCTACGGTCAAAACCATGGTACCAATCTATAGCCGAACCAGTCACACTTAAGCAAAAATATTCCACCTTTTGTCTCTTCGTCAAGGTGGTCCCCTTCATGATCAATGAGTATTGCTTCACATGGGCAGTTGGGTCGGAGGTACCATCGAATTTGGGAACATCTCGCATTTTGAAATTGTATGGGATCGGATCCTCTCCTTCCAGCTCCTTATCCTCAGGATTCATTCCTTGACCCCTACTCAACATTCGAGCCATCGCCTCGAACTTCTCTTCCACTTTCTTCCACATGGTCTCTTCTGACTGGGGCGCTTTCCCCCTTTCCGACACAACACTCTCTTCATAACCTCATCCACGTGGTCATCCTCTAACCTCTGAACCAGTCTTCTCCTCTGAACCCCCGATGCTACTGACCTCAAATCCACCGGCGGTGGTCGGATCTCTTCCTGCCTTTCTTCTCTATCCTCCCCCCATTCATTTTGCCTCATGGGAGGAGGAAGTGGGTCTTGCGGAGCAATACGCTGGGTCAATGCGGCCAACATATTCATCATCCGACCCTCAAATTCCTCAAATCTTCTACCAACCTCTTCAGCAATCAAAGCTCTAGTGGCATCATTTCCCCTTGGAGAGATAGCCATCTTTGATATGGTACAGCTGGTCTCTGGACAGTTCTCTAAGAAGCTCTCCCTTTCTGGTGATTCAGACACGGAAGTTCGGATCAATCGCCCTGCGGGTCATCTCGTCCACCTGAGCAGATCTATGATGGCTGTAGAAACGAGGAGTTAGAATGATGCATGAATGCAAATGAAATGCATGATCGTGATATGCAACATCCACAAATCACATACAAGCAGATAAGTCCTTCCACCCTTATTACTTCAGCACACGTGGTCATAGTCTCTTCCCTAGGCAGGATTAGCTCATGGGTCACCAGGGAACCCGATGGACACGCTTGGTGCACGGCGAAAAATCGATAGCATAACACTCCTAAACTAATGCACAAGCGCGTGGGAAATGGTCATTACATATTTAAGTAATCCAAATATGTCGACGTGACCCTACCGGGGCATGAAAACCTTTGCCTAGGTAACCAAGCAAGACATTTGGACTCACCCAATATATAAGGACCCATATACCAGGCAAGGTATTACGGTTCATATTACCTAGGGGAAATATCTACGGCCATTATGTGAGTTTTGGTCAAGGGTCGTGTTACTTTAGGTCTACCCAAGCATAGTCCCTGCCAACGGGTCTAGCTCGTCACGAGCATAACGACCGATCGGGTCATCATTTGATATACCAAATGGTACGAGACTTGGGCTGGTGATTGTTCTTAACACTTCCCTACATTGAGTGAACATAGGGTTGTGCTTCAGGAATGCACCGAGGTTTAGAAAGGACCAATCTAGCATAGTCTAAGGCTCTAATGGGATGTAAATGCAAATTTGAAAGAAAGCAAAATTATAAACTAAAATTTAATCATAAATCTTAATCAATGGTATTTTCAAATCAAAGTCTCGAACCAGAGTTCCCCAGTGGAGTTGCCACTGTGATGCATGCCAGACCCCGTAGGCCGCCCCTTTGACCGCCCGCTTGAGGGCAATCGGGCAATTAAGGATCCATTAGCAACTTCTAAAGGTATTTACAAGTGCGTCTATTTTGGGCAATAAGGAAGTTTCATGGAGTCGCCACCCAATAAAATATTGGAAAAGTTTCTCTCGCCTCAGAGAGCCTAAGACAGCACATGTATCCATTTTGGGCCAACCAAAAGGGACTTGGAGGATGAACCTCTCTCCCTTAGAGCCTAGGATTTATTAATTAAGTCTTTAAAAAGCACACAAGAGGTATCTTGGAGCTTCCAATGAGTGATCGGAAAGACCTCTCGCCTCGTTGAGGCCAAATACCAGAGCTGGGTTCGGGACTTCTCATCTATTTCTACCCTGATTAACTTTACGATTAGATTTTGAGTTTATTAATTCGCTCTCTCTCCATACGATGCAATTTAATTAAAAGCACACTTGTTCACGTCAAAAGCGTTAATAAATAAATAAAACAAAAATAAAAATAAACATTTTAAAATAAATTACAATAATACTAGGAGCGGAATACAACTCCCATTGTAAAAGTACGATGCATACATAAAACAGGGAATCCATTTATTTTGAGGACTTTAGTCCTCGCATGTACTTATTATAAAAGAAACTAATTTTTTATTGTGATGCTTTTATCGGATGGAAATTAGGACATTGGATCCTTGAGTTAAAAAAGAAAATCCCAATTTTATTTACTATAAAATATTTATCCATTCTTATTTAACGCAGAATAAAACAATTCATTGTGAGCACAAAATAATCAATAAATAAATGAATAAATAAATTATTAAATAAGCAAATAAATAGATAAATAAATAAATAGCAAATAAATAAATAAATAAAGGGTAAAGAGGTAAAAAAAATGGAGTCTCCTGTGGCAAAATTCCTCTTAAGCTCCAAATTATCCCAAAGGCATAAGAACAATCTCACAAAAATAATCAATAAATGTTAATATAAAAAAGAACAAACATTAATAAATGTTAACGAAAATAAAGGTTAAAATTCTGAAACTAAAATAATAAGAATAAAGCTATTGATAAGAGAAAGAAGAGAAAAGATTTAGAAAGAAATAGAAAGAAAAAAAAATAGAAAGAAAATGAAGAAAAAAGGTTTTAAGAATTGCTAACAGATCCCAGGGATAGCCTCTAACGAATGACAGACGGGCGTCGCTACAAGCAACCGACGGATTGGCATGCTGCCATTCATTCGAGAGACGGGGATATCCCAGGATGACCGATGGACAGTAATGCGTCACATACGCGCCGTCGCTCAAACGAGCGACGAGCGTCAGTGGCCTTATGACCCGTCAGTCGCTACTGTTTCTTCAAAAAAATAGTAAGAACCAAATTTTCTCAAACAGAATAGTTTCTCAACACGAAAATCCCAAAAAGAAAAATAATTAAAATGAACTAAACGAAATATGTGTCCAGAATATTTACCCTCGGATTTTACCCTTTAGGTTAGATTCTTGATGATTCAAGTCCCGCACGCTTCACGAGAAATGGGTAAAAATCAAGAAAAGAGGGGTTTGGATCTTTCTTTCTTGACTTTCACGAAATGCACAAATGTTGGAATAAAAATTCTTAGAAACTAATCAGTTTTAGCTCCTTCGAATAAATTTTGATTCGCAAAGTCAAAATAAAATGGAGTAATCTTGAGATGAAAGAAAGAATGCTAGGAAATGTGTTTTTTTAGGTAAAAAAATTGCAAATTCGTCCAACTATCCAGCCAACCCCTAAAACAGGTGAAAAATAGGTTTTTATAGGCCTTGAAATACCGACGGCCATCGAAATAATACCGACGGGCGTCGGTTGAATGCTATTTCCTATTGGAAACAGGATTCAACCGACGGAAGCCTGAAGCCACAGACGGGCATCAGGGCTTTCCATTGAGCGGCGGGCATGCCGTTATCGACGGGCTGGCCACCGGTAGAGGTAAACTTACTTTTTTACCCTAAAACTCCCAGTTCTCTTTTCCTCTTTGTCAGGAATACAGAAAACATATTTCTCGTGAATCTAGAGGTTGAATCTCAACCGTTCATTCGGACTCGGGCATCGATCTCTTCATCGAGTAATCTCTGATCCAGACTACCTCGAGATGCGGTGCTTACAATAGCCCCCTCATATATTCGACGTACGGCACTAAACGCTTTTCCTTGATAGCCCACTCT
Source organism: Excoecaria cochinchinensis (assembly GCA_947683425.1). NCBI lineage: Eukaryota > Viridiplantae > Streptophyta > Magnoliopsida > Malpighiales > Euphorbiaceae > Excoecaria > Excoecaria cochinchinensis. The sequence continues at coordinate 6,474,358 of CANTUQ010000076.1, read as the reverse complement.
CCTCGAATCTGGTTGATTACTAAGGATGAGTCTCCATACACCTCCACATCCTTTTCCCCCAGGGCAATTAAAGCTTCTAGTCTGAAAGTGCACGCCTCATACTCAGCTTCGTTATTAGTGGCGCTGTATCTCAACTTTTTGGCCAAAGGGAGTTTTTCGTCATCCGGGGTTGTCAGGATGATTCCTACTCCTGCCCCCTTATTGTTAACAGCCCCGTCAAAGTGCAGTTGCCAACCTTGAACAGAAATCGCCGCTATGTTTTCATCAGGAAAATTGAACTCAAGTGAATCGCCCTGGATGGGATGATCGGCTAGAAACTCGGCTACTGCCCGCCCTTTGATAGTCTTTCGAGTGGTATACTCGATATCGAACTCCTGTAGTAACAGCAACCACCTTCTCATTTTCTCGAGCAAAGACGGTGCTTCTTGCAAATACCTCAGAGGGTTCTGCTTTGACACTGCCTGTACATTGTATGAATGGAAATAGTGTCTCAGCTTCTAAGACACCCAAATCACGGCAAGGCAGATCTTTTCTACTTCTGCATATTTTACCTCGTAAGCGAGGAATTTCTTGCTGAGATAATAGACTGTAAATTCCACTCCGAATTCATCTGCCTGAGCCATCATGGCACCTACATAGCCATTTTCCACCGCCAAATACAAAATGAGCGGCTTGACTAGTTGTGGCGGCCTCAGTGCCGGTGGGTTCAATAAATACTCTCTGATGCTGTCGAAGGCCTTCTGGCAGTCCTCGTTCCATACCCCAGGCTGATTCTTTCTAAGCAGCTTGAAAATTAGCTCGCATATCGAGGTGAGCTTTGCAATGAATCGGCTAACATAGTGTAACTTGCCCAGGAAACTTCTCACATCCTTTTCCTTTTGCGGCACTGGCATTTCCCTAATAGCTTTCACCTTATCCGGGTCGATTTCGATCCCCCTTTGGCTGACCACATGTCCTAGCAACTTTCCTGAAGTTACTCCTAAGACACACTTTTTGGGATTTAGCCGCAGGTTGTACTTATCTATTCTGGCGAAAAACTTCTCTAAGGCTTCAAAGTGGCCCTCTCTGGTGGCTGACTTGACCATCATGCCATCTACATATACTTCCACCTCTTCATGGATCAAGTCACTCAAGATCTTTGTCGCCATCCTCTGGTAGGCAGCCCCTGCGTTCTTCAAACCAAAAGGCATCACTCTATAAGCATATGTCCCCCACTCTGTGATAAAAGCCGTTTTCATCCGATCAATTATCTTATTGAGGATCTGGTTGTAGCTCGCATAACCATCCCCAAAGCTATACATTGCGCAATTGGCGGCGCTGTCTATCAATACATCAAAATGGGGCAGTGGGAAATCATCCTTCGAACAAGCCTTGTTCAGATCTCAATAATCCACGCATACCCTCACCTTTCCGTTCTTTTTGGCCACAGGGACTACATTGGCTAACCATGTGGGGTACTGTACTTCTACCAGAAACTTAGCTTCAATTTGTTGCCGAATGTCTTCTTTCACCTTATCTGCCCATTCCGGCCTAAGTCTTCTCAGCTTCTGTTTCACAGGCTTGTGGTGTGGATAAGTTGGAATGGTGTGTTCTGCGACGTTTCGATCGATTCCCGGCATGTCCTCATAGGTCCAGGCAAAGACTTTTTCATATTTCTTTATTATTCTCTCAAAGTTTTCTCTTTTCTTAGGAGTTATGTTTGATGCTATCAAGATTTCTTTCGGATTTTTCAGGGTTCCAAGATTAAATGGGGTAGTATCAGTAGAATCAATATCAAATATGGATGGAATGTGATCATGATCATGCATGTTGAAATTATCAGAAACATCGCACAAGTAAGCAAAATCATTCATTTCATTAATAAAATTATAATTGTCATTTACATCATTAAAAAGTTCAGGAATGAAAATACAATCTAAATCGATCTCTTCCTCATCTCTCGCTGGATATGCCAATGCTGACGGTCCTGCCTCATCTGGGTTGACCAGAGGCTCTTTATCCACCTCTTGAGCAGCTTCTTCCATCTTTGCCTTCCCTTTGACATGAGCGGTCAGCATAGCTTCGGTCACCACTTCCTCAGGCTCTTCCCTGTCCCAGATAGCTCTGTTGGTCAAGACTTCTTCATCCCAAAAGTCATCAGCTGGCTTGATCACCCCGATGTCCCAGTTATAAACATCACTGAATACCTCAAAACCTGGCACAATCCTCCCCTCGACTAACTGAGGCTTGGCCTCCCCGGTGTAAGAGCAAAGTGCTGTTGCGGGTACAAAACTTTCCCAAAGGTGGGGAATCCCCTTTGCTGGCTTCACTCCTCTCTGTACTCCTCCTTTATAGCCCAGGCCCTTTCTATCCTTCTAACCTTTAGTGGTGATGGCCTCTGGCATCCTTTGGGAGTTCTTACCCAATCCAGCAACCGGAAGGAACGACATCTTCTTCATCATAGCTAGCACCTGTGGGCTTCCTCCTATTATCCCTTCCTCCTTGATCATGGCCACGTGGAATCCACTAAAAGGCTACCTCGCTATCTCGAGTATCGACACTTGATTCTCTCTTGCAGCCTTGATGGTCACCACTTGTCCTTCATGTGGTATCTTGACCATTTGGTGGAGAGTAGAGGGAACACCTCCCAACTTGTGGAACCACGGTCTCCCTAACAATGCTGAAAAATTGGCAGGAATTGGCAAGACTACGAATTCTACCTCAGTCTCCACTGGCCCCGTCTTGACCAACGCCTTGAAAGTCCCTGAAGCATGCCGACGAGAATTGTCATAGGCTGTGATTATCAAATCTGACTTGGCTAGCATGTCCCCTGTCACTCCAAAGGCTGCCATGGCTACTTGAAGGCATACATTAATCGATGACCCATCATCCACCATCACACAAGAAGTGTGCTTCTGATTGATTTGAGCCCTGATGTACAAGGGGCGATTGTGGTTACGGCCTTCCGCGGGTAAATCAGCATTCGTGAACACCACACTCTCTCCAGCCCCTCCTTTCACCACTTCCAGTAGCTCAGTGGGTGAAATCGTTGTAGCCACAGTCGTCATGCATAGAGCCTCTACTAGTCTCTGCCTATGAGAGGGTAACTGTCTCAGTAAATCCAAAATGGAAATCTGGGCCAGTGTCTTCTGCAACTGTTTAACTATCTAATCTCCTTCTGGCTCTTTTTCCTTCTCTTTCTGACCTTCCACTGGCTCTTGAGGCCCTGCCACTTTCGGCACTACTCTCCCACTACGGGTCATCGCTCCTACCTTCATTTTTCCTTTGTGCTCTTCCGCTTCCTCCTCCTCTAAACCCCATGGGTTAGGAAACTCAGCCCTTTCATCATCTTCACTTCCACTCTCACTAGTGGTCCAGCAATCGATCACTGCAGTGGGCATCCCTTTTTCACTTACCTCATAGAGGCTCGTGACAGTAGTGTTTACATCGATGCCGTATAATTCATTCAGGACAAACTCCTCCGGTAAACTGGATCCGATCATGAACACGGGTGGGGGCACCTTGTTATATCCGGCTTTCTTCTAGCCTTCCCTCTTCTTAGGGTCTGTAATCTGCTTTGTATTGATCAGGTCTTGGATTGCATGCCTCAAAGCCCTACAGTTATCTGTTACATGACCCGTGTGCTAATGGTAAGCACAGTACTCATTCTCCTTGTGACCCAGCATTCCTTGTGTCATGGCAGGTCTAGGAGGCAATGGCTGTAATTTTCCTTCCTTCATCAGCCTTCTCAGAACCAAAGATAAGGACCTCCCCAAGTTTGAAAAATGTCTCGTGGTCGCGTCAGCAGCAGACACCTCAACCGTTCTTCTGGTGCTACCACTGGGACCCAACGGCCTACTTGCCCCCCGACTACCGTTCCCCCTCTTGGCATAGCTATCACTGTTCGCTCTTCGGGCCAGGTACTCTCCTTCCGCTTCAATGGCTATATCCTTCAAGGACTCCCAGTCTTTTAATCCCTTCATCTTCAACCCTTCTCTCAAGTATAGGCTTGCGTTGTTGATGAATAATCTAATCTGGTCCTGAGTCTCCGGCTTCCTTCTCATTTCTATCACTCTGTTCCTCCAGCAAGTGAAGTACTCGTGGAAAGATTCTCCAACCTTTTGTTGCAACAATTCTAGATCTTTGAGGGTCACATCCATCCTCGTATTACAATAGTATTGCCTCAAGAACTCTTCCGTCAGCGACTCCCAGTCTTTTTTGGTTTTACGGTCAAGACCATGGTACCAATCTATAGCCGGACCAGTCAAACTTAAGCAAAAATACTCCAGCTTTTGTCTCTTCGTCAAGGTGGTCCCCTTCATGATCAATGAATATTGCTTCACATGGGCAGTTGGGTCGGAGGTACCATCGAATTTGGGAACATCTGGCATTTTGAAATTGTATGGGATCGGATCCTCTCCTTCCAGCTCCTTATCCTCAGGATTCATTCCTTGACCCCTACTCAACATTCGACCCATCGCCTTGAACTTCTCTTCCATTTTCTTCCACATGGTCTCTTATGACTGGGGCGCCTTCCCCTTTTCCGACACGACACTCTCTTCATAATCCTCATCCACACGGTCATCCTCTAACCTCTGAACCGGTCTTCTCCTCAGAACCCCCGATGCTACTGACCTCAAATCCACCGGCGGTGGTCGGATCTCTTCCTGCCTTTCTTCTCTATCCTCCCCCCGTTCATTTTTTCTCATGGGAGGAGGAAGTGGATCTTGCGTAGCAGCACGCTGGGTCAACGCGGCCAGCATATTCATCATCCAACCCTCAAATTCCTCAAATCTTCTACCAACCTCTTCAGCAATCAAAGCCCTAGTGGCATCATTTCCCCTTAGCGAGTTAGCCATCTTTGATGCTGTACAGCTGGTCTCTGGACAATTCTCTAAGAAGCTCTCCATTTCTGGTGATTCAAACACGAAAGTTCGGATCAATCGCCCGTGGGTCCTCTCATCCACTTGGGCATATCTATGATAGTTGTAGAAACAAGGAGTTAGAATGATGCATGAATGCAAATGAAATGCATGGTCGTGATATGCAACGCCTGCAAGTCATATACAAGCAGATAAGTCCTTCCACCCTTATTACTTCCACACACGTGGTCATAGTCTCTTCCCTTGGCAGGATTAGCCCATGGGTCAACAGGGAACCCGATGGACACGCATCGTGCGCGACGAAAAACCGGCAGCATAACACTCCTAAACTAATGCACAAGCGCGTGGGAAATGGTCATTACGTATTTAAGTAATACAAATATATCGACGTGGCCCTACCGGGGCATGAAAGCCTTTGGCTAGGTAACCAAGCAAGGCATTTGGACTCACCCAATACATAAGGACCCATACAACAGGCAAGGTATTACGGTTCATATTACCTAGGGGAAGTATCTACGGCCATTATGTGAGTTTTGGTCAAGGGTGGTGTTACTTTAGGTCTAGCAAGCATGGTCGCTGCCAACGGGTCTAGCTCGTCGCAAGCGTAACGACCAATTGGGTCTCCATTTTATATACCAAATGGTATGAGGCTTAGGCTGGTGATTATCCTTAACACTTCCCTATATTGAGTGAACATAGGGTCGTACTTCGGGAATGCATCGAGGTTTAGAAAGGACCAATCTAGCATAGTCTAAGGCTCTAATGGGATGTAAATGCAAATTTGAAAGAAAGCGGTTTTATAAACTAAAATTTAATCATAAATCTTAATCAAGGTATTTTCAACCCAGTAGAGTCGCCACTGTGACGTGCACCGGACCCCGCGAGCCGCCCCTTGACCGTCCGCTTGAGGGCGATCGGGCAATTAAGGATCCGTTGGCAACTTGTAAAGGTATTTACAAGTGCGTCTATTTTGGGCAACAAGGAGGTTTCATGGAGTCGCCACCCAATAAAACATTGGGAAAGTTCCTCTCGCCTCGGAGAGCCTAAGACAGCGCATGTATCCATTTTGGACCAACCAAAAGGGGTCTTGGAGGATGAACCTCTCTCCCTTGGAGCCTAGGATTTATTGATTAAGTCTTTGAAAAGGACACAAGAGGTGTCTTGGAGGTTCCAATGAGTGATCAAAAAGACCTCTCGCCTCGTTGAGGGCAAAAACCAGAGCTGGGTTCGGGACTTCTCATCTATTTCTACCTTGATTAATTTTACGATTGGATTTAGAATTTATTTATTCGCTCTCTCTCCACACATTGCAATTCAATTAAAGGCGCACTTATAAATAATTAAATAAAGCGTAACAAAAAAACCTATAAAGATAAATACAATAACACTAGGAGCGGGATACAACTCCCCTTTGTAAAAGTGCAGTACATACATAAAACGGGGAATTCATCTATTTTGAGCACTTTGGTCTCACATGTACTTATTATAAAGGAAACTAGTTTTTATCGTGATGTTTTTATTGGATGGAAATTAGGACGTTGGATCCTTGAGTAAAAAAACTCCCAATTTTATTTACTATAAAATATTTATCCATTCTTATTTAACGCGGAATAAAACGATTCATTGTGAGCACAAAATAATCAATAAAAAAACAAATAAATAAATTATTAAATGAGCAAATAAATAAATAAAGGGTAAAGAGGTAAACCAAATGGAGTCTTCTGTGGCAAAACTCCTCTTAAGCTCCAAATTATCCCAAAGGCATAAAAATAATCTCACAAAATAATCAATAATGTTAATATATAAAAAAAATAAAACATTAATAAATATTAATGAAAATAAAGGTTAAAATTCTGAACTAAAATAATAAAAATAAAACTATTGATAAAAGACAGAAGAGAAAAGATTTAGAAAGAAATGGAAATAAAAAATAGAAAGAAAATGAGGAAGAAGGTTTTGAGAATTGCAAACAGATCCCAAGGACGGCCTCTAACGAATGACAGACAGACAACCGACGGATCGGCATGCTGTCGTTCATCCGAGACGCGGGCATATCCCGGGATAACCGACGGGTAGTAACGTATCACATATGCACCGTGGCTCAAACGAGCGACGTGCGTCGGTGGCCTTATGACCCGTCGGTCGCTACTGTTCTTCAAAAAAAACAGTAAGAACCAAATTTTCTCAAATAAAATAATTCTTCAACACAAAAATCCAAAAAAAGCAAAACAATTAAAATGAACTAAATGAAATACGTGTCCAGAATATTTACCCTCGGATTTTACCTTTTACGTTGGATTCTTGATGATTCGGGTCCCGCACACGTCACGAGAAATGAGTAAAAATCAAGAAAAGAAGGGTTTGGATTTTTTTTACTTGATTTTCACGAAATGCACAAATGTTGGAATCAAAATTCTTAGAAACTAATCAGTTTTAGCTCCTTTGAATTAATTTTGATTCTCAAAATCAAAAATAGAATGGAGAAATCTTGAGATGAGAAAAGAATGCTAAGAAATGTATTTTTAGGTAAAAAAAATGCAAATTCATCCAACCAGCCAGCCAACCCCCAAAACGGGTAAAAAATAGGTTTTTATAGGCTTTGAAATACCGACGGCCGTCAGAATCATACTGACGGGCATCGGTTGAATCCTATTTCCTATTGGAAATAGGATTCAACAGACGGACGTCTAAAGCCATAGACGGGCGTCGGGGCTTTCTGTCGAGCGACGGGCATGCCGTGATCGACGGGCTAGCCGCTGGTGGAGGTAAACTTCCTTTTTTACCCTAAAACTCCCAATTCTCTTTTTCTCTTTGTCGGGAAATAAAGAAAACATATTTCTCGTGAATCTAGAGGGCCAAAATCTCTGAATCCTAACCATTCATTCTGACTCGGGCATCGATTTCTTCATCGGGTAATCTCTGATCCAGATTACCTCGGGACACGGTGCTTACACCTACACTTCTCCCCATACAGATAATGCCACCAAATCTTCAAAGCAAAGATCACGGCTGCCAACTATAAATCATGCGTCAAATAATTCCTCTCATGCGGCTTTAACTGACGGGAAGCACAAGCCACAACTTTTCCCTCTTGCATCAAAATACAACCAAGACCGACACCCAAAGCGTCACTATATATTACAAACTCCTTACCCGAGATGGGTTGAGTAAGTATAGGAGCTTCGATTAGCAACTTCTTCAACTACTCAAAACAAGCCTGACATTTATCCAACCACTCAAACTTAACTCCTTTACTCAACAACCTCGTTATCGGAGCAGCAATAACTGAGAAACCCTTCACAAACCGACGATAGTAACCCGCCAAACCAAGAAAACTCCTCACTTCTAGAACATTCCTAGGCACTTTCCAATCAACAATCGCCTCAATCTTAAATAAATCAACTTGAATACCCTTAGCTGACACAATATGACCCAAGAACGATACTTCCCGAAGCCAAAAATTACACTTACTAAGCTTGGCAAACAACCGATGCTCTCTCAGAACTTGCAAAACTAACTGGAGATGCTCCTCATGCTCACTCTCATCCTTGGAATAAACCAAGATATCATCTATGAATACCACTATAAATCGATCAAGATATGGCCTGAACACTCGGTACATCAAATCCATGAATGTCGCAGGTGCATTCGTCAAACCAAACGGCATCACTAAAAACTCATAGTGGCCGTACCTAGTCCGAAATGCAGTCTTAACCACATCCGCATCCTGAGCTCGCAGCTGATAATAACTCGACCGAAGATCAATCTTCGAAAAGACACCTGTACCTCAGAGCTGATCAAACAAATCCTCGACCCTAGGCAATGGATACTTATTCTTAACGGTGACCTTGTTAATTTGCCTATAGTCGATACACATTCTCATAGAACCATCCTTTTTCTTAACAAATAGAACCGGAGCTCCCCATGGAGATATGCTGGGTCAAATAAACCCTTTATCCAATAGCTCTTGTAGCTGAGTTTTGAGTTCTCTCAACTCTACAGGAGCCATCCGATAAGGTGCTTTGGATATGGGAGTAGTGCCCGGCAATATCTCTATGGATAACTCCACCTCTCTCTCAGGAGGCAAACCAGACAGTTCATTCGGAAACACGTCCCCATACTCTCGAACAATCGGGATATCCTCAATCCTAACTTGATCCCTCTTGGAATCCAACACCACTGCCAAAAAAGCCTCACAACCCTTCCTAATAAATCTCTTAGCTTGCATTGCGGAGATCACATTATTCAAGGAACTAGCACCCAAACTTTTAACAAATACGGACGACTGATCTCTATCCTGAAGCACAACTGTCTTCCTATGACAATCAACCACTGCTCGATGCTTACCCAACCAATCAATACCCAAAATCAAATTAAACTCTCTGAAAGGCAACTCAATCAAATCTGCTGGAAACTCAACTCCCTCAACCAACAGGGAATAATTCCTAAATACTCTACTCACATTGACACTATGCCCTAAAGGACTGGTCACACAAATCTCATAATCTAACTGATCTACCACATGCAACATATCAGTGCACAAATATGAGTGTGTGGAACCAAGGTCAATTAGAGCATATAATTCAATGTCATGGAGTAGGAACTTACCAGCTATCACATCAAGGGCATCCTGCTCATCTCTGGCTCTCACAGTATAAGCTCTGGCTGGAATAGGTGACGGACGTTCAACTGACTCAGATGCAGCTCCCTCTCTAGGTCGATCGCCTCGACCTCTACCTCTGCCTCTACCACGGGCAGCTTGCGTGGCATTCGAACCAACTCTACTGGTCTCTCTCTGAGCACCCGAATCCTCATTCAACCTCGGACAGTTGGCTAAAAAGTGTTCAGTCCTCCCACATCTGAAACACCCACCAGTGAGCCACCTACAGTCACCCCGATGAGGCTTACTGCAATGAGAGCACACAGGCATCGACTCGATCCTACCACCAGCACCGCCTCTACCAGAACCAGACACCGCTGCTGAACCCTGTCTTCTACCTCTAGTAGCTGGGCCTGCAGATGATTTATCCTGCGAGTTCCTTGATCTCTTACCCGAGGACGAAGAAGATGAACCTCCACGAGAGGGGTTCCTCCTCTGAGCCCTCTCTTGAAGCACTGATTATGACCTCTCAGCCCTAACAGCAGCTTGCACAATCTGGTAATACCCCACTCTTAGAGTACCCATCAAAGAAATCAACATCGCCCGCAGCAACTCATTCAAACAGGCCTCAAAATGCCTACACCTGAGCTCCTCTGTCAAAATACCTTCTTGTGCATACTTAGCCAACCGGTTAAACTCCTTCTCAAACTCAGACACAGACATTGCCCTCTGTTTTAAACTCAAGAACTGAGCCCACCTTGCATCCTTGTATGTCTAAGTCATATATTTGTTCGTGAACTCTCTTTCAAAGAAATCCCAAGTAATCGGGTCAGGCAACTGAGGATGCCTACAAACCAACTCCCACCATTCATATGCAGACCCTTGCAGCAAAACCACTGCACACTCTACTTTCTGATCAGGAGGACACCGAACTTCTCTCAAAGCACACTTTACCTTATCAATCCACTTCTCAGCAACTTCTGACTCATCCAAACCCGTTCCATAAAAGTCTTCAGCACCAGCTCTTCTCATACTCTCAGTCGGGGCCTTAGGGGCGGTCACTCTCTCCAAGACTCGAGCCATGTCTTGAGATAGCTTAAGCATCACCTCAAAGGGCATGGCTGCGGCCTCCGATTGTACCCTAGCAGGTTGAGCCGATATAGAAATTGAAGGATCAACAGCTTGGGGATTCACGCTTTCAGCTGAGCCCTCAAGCGACCCTCAAACAGAATCGGAATCCATCTAAAACAACAAGAGGACAACCGAATCAGCCAACACAATCCTAGACATATACTTATCTATGCACATCACAACAACACCCAGAAACACCTAAACCGGGCTCTGATACAAAAAACTATAACACCTCCTACCCATACATAGGCAAACCCATCCATATAGGAGTGGGAAGCCGTAGGAGTAGGGGTGTCACCAAACAGGACGGAACAATAACATACATTCAAATAGCAAAACATACAGAATTACAGCAAAAATTAAAACTTTTGAGAACAACAACTGATCATGCATTAATATAATAAAATCATTACAATAATATTCTTATCACTTGCCCAAGCAAAAGAATTACATATCCAAATTAAATAGAGCGGAAGCTTACAAAATTATGGATACAATGAGAGTTCTATTACAAAAAGAATCATTATGACTAATACAAAATAGGCCCTAACACTAATCCCTTATGTGTTGGCTTGACTGGCGGCGACTCTCCCAAAACACAGCACCTTCCGCACCTGCACGGATAAAACACCGTGCTAAGCGATAACGCTTAGTGGGGAAACACACAACAAAAGAGTTGACGGCCGTTCACAACGGTCGTCAAAGCATAACACATACGAAATGACATATGCGGATAATCATGTCAGATATATAATCATGCTTGCATAATAAAGACACACATTCAGAAGCTTATACCACATTCATATACATATTAATTGATTCTCAAATCATTATCATGTTCATTCGGATATCACATTCTGATAGTCATATTGAGGCAAACCCAAGCAAATAGGACATCTGTTGACTCATAATAGTGGATAACGAGTATACAGATAGTACCTTACGGGTACGAATCGAATACAAACAGTACCTTACCGGAACGAATCGAAACCCATTTATTTTATCACATTCAAAACAATTTTTCGGAGGGACCTTAAACAAGATCCAAAATTCATAAGGCGAGGAACCAGACGGGGACTTGATCGGGGTCCAAACGGAACTGATGCTGCAGCTAAAAGACTCTATTAGGCATGCCTAACTATCCACTAGACTGACTCTTGCAGGTCATACGTAATCCAATTTACATTCCAAGTCATAGAATATCATTTATCATGAATGATTCATAATATTGCACATATAAATAAGCATACTGAGGTAAAAATTCATGAAGAAACCATTTGAAATTCATTATAGAAGAGAAAACAAAATCGAAAAAATAGGGCTTGAAGAAGTCACTGTCGCGCTCGCGATAATCGTCACGCTTGCGACAGAGGCGAACTTGTCCCAGGTCGCGACCATGGTAAAGACATGCAATAATCATGCAATTGACATACAAAATACATACAAAAACTCATAAAGCATAATTACACTCAAACAACACAACACACTCACTCCCCCACACTTAGAACCAACATTGTCCTCAATGTGAAGAAATGAAACCAAATAAACAAATAAAAGAAAGAAATAAAATAAAGAAAAGAAAAGAAAAACTCCTTGCTCATGGTGAAGATGGAGGAGATGGAACCACAAAACCAACTTGTGTGATGAAGTTGTCAAACTTGTTCTCCAACCGCCGTTGGCGTCTAGCCAAAACGGATTGCTGATCTTGTATGTGATGAAGATTGTGAAGAATCTGCTCAAATATTTTTGGCACATTATGGCTGGAGGATCCAACCTCAGGAGCAGCAGGAACCTCTAGCAAAGATGTAACACCCCCTACCCATATGTAGGCGTACCCATCCTCCAGGAGTGAGAAGCCGTATGAGCCGAGTGTGTCACCAAGCATAAAAAGATACAAAGCATACATTCATACATAATAACTATACATCATTACGGGGAAATTAAAACTTTCCTAAGCATCAGAATATTCCATCATTACAATAACAAAATTCGTTACAAAAATGTTCTGATCAAAAGTCAGAATAAGATAATTACATAACCCAAAAGTATATAAATGCGGAAGCTTTACAAAATAATGGTATAAAGAGAGTTCCGATACAAAAGAATTAATATGCTATCAAAAATAAAGCCCTAACACTAATCCCTCTGTGTTGACTTGACTGGCGAAGACTCTCCCAAAAGAACATCATCCTCCGCACCTGCACGGATAAAACACCGTGCTAAGCGATAAACGCTTAGTGGGGAACACACAACAAAAGAGTGGACGGCCATTCACAATGGTCATCTATGCCATACACATACAATATGACAAATGCGGATAATGATATCAGCTATATAATCATACTTGCATAATAAAGACACGCATTCAGAAGTTCACATCCACATTCACTTACTCTTTAGTTGATTTCTCATAGTTATCATTATACGCATCCGAATACCATATTCTTCTAACATGTCAAAGCGGAACAAAACAAAAAGAACACCTGCTGACTCATAATAGTGGATAACGAGTAAACGCATAGCGTACCTTACGGGCACAAATCGAACGCATAGCGTACCTTACGGGTACGAAACAGAAACCATTTTATTTATCATTAACACATTATTTTACTGAGGGGACCTTAAACAAGATCCAAATACTGAGGGGTTCGCGAGGAACCAAACGGGGACCTGATCGGGGTCCAGACAGAACTGAGGGCTGCAGCTAAGAGACTCTATTAGGCATGCCTAACTATCCACTAGATTGACTCTCGCAGGTCATGTATAATACAAATTATATTTCAAAGTACAGCATACAATTCATCTGAAGAGTCATGGTATCACTCATATAAAAGCATATAAAAGCATGACATGTATCATACAGTAGTATAAGTCCATTCAGAAGATACGAAATTCATTTTTTTGTTAAAATTGCGCAATTTCAGAAAATAGGCCGAACAGAGGTAACCACTCGCACCAAGTTGGCCGGTCACGAGTCATGACTGGTCGTCACCACTCGTGACTGGCCTCTTGGATGGTCACGAGTAGTGACTGACCATCACCACTCGTGACTTGGCTGGTCGCGAGTCGTGACTGGCAATCACGACTCGTGACTGGCCTCTTGGCTGGTCACAAGTAGTGACTGGCCATCACCACTCGTGACTGGCCTCTTGGTTGGTCACGAGTAGTGACTAGCCATCACCACTCGTGACTGGCCTCTGGGCGGGTCACGAGTCGTGACCGAAAATCATGACTCGTGACTGGTCTCTCCCCACACAGCCGATCGGGAAAGAAATTTAGGGTTATGAGTGCCGAGATCCACTCTCCTAATCGGAACTTCCCATCTTTTGATAGATAGCCGAGCGTGAGGCACTCAAGGTATTTCCGATCGGAAGATGGTAGGCCGATCGAGACTTGGACAGACTGATTTTCTGCAATTTGCAACTACAGGAACTCTGCAAAAATCCCTAGTTCCTAAACTTGCCCAGAACTTTAAAACACATTTCTTCAAAAATTACTTACCTCCGATCGCTATTTTCCTCGCCACCAGCAATGCACAGACACAACTTTTAACACCCTTAACACAATTAAATCACATTTGAACAAAAGCCAATTCCAATAACAGCAACCCAGCAAGTCACAGTAAACCCAAAACACACTAATCCGTTCTTTTGGTTTGAAACTTAATTCAACTAAAACACATTACATTACTTCCAGCATGCATCACAACAATCATCAAATTACAACAAATCATTCAACCATAACATAAACACAAAAATACAGAAGTTCCCAAACCTATAATCCTAGCTTCAATCACTTGGTTCCACTACTTCCAGCTTTCTCTTTGCCTTTCGGGTCACGGGGAGGCTCAACTAACAGCCGACACGCCAAGAACACACAAACAAAAACCCTAAATCAAAACCCAATCTAGAAATGCAAAGAAGAAAATGAACAATGTGAAGAAAATGATAAAAATGTGAAAAACTTTACCCAGCGGAGGTTGAGGAGTGATCAAATTCCACCACAATCACTTGAATCAAATACTAGGACACAAATGGGAAGGGAAAAGAGGAAGAAGGAGTAATGAAGAAGAGAAAACGGGGCAAGAGGCAGTAGGAGTGGCTGCCCTTCTTTCTCTTTCTTTTTACACCCATTTCCAAAAACCCTAGCCACGTGTCATCCTAAAATTGGTGGAACTGGACCACTCACACTCAATAAGCATACACTACTCACACACAATGCACTCTCAACTTAAAACACCCTACTAATGTATGAGTAAAGCACACAACCCTAACTCCACTAATCACACCCTACAATGTAAAATGGTACACTCATGCACACTCAAACTTAACCTAACTAATTCACACCCTAATAACATACATGCATCCACATGCTAATAAAACCCTTAAAACACATATTTTTACCTAAAATGTCCTTTAACACGTGCCAAGATGCACACCATGGATGCACACACAGATGGCTCATTCTACTAGGGGGCAAACGGGGTGTGACAAAAGAAGCATCACCACTAGGCTCCTCATCACTTTCTTCTTGTTGTTGGGTAGAAGGGCCTGCAAGTTACCTCCAACACGACCTTAGGCGAGATGGAATTTCCTGAAATTCATTATTGACAACTCCTCCACGCACAAATAATTGTTTAGTAAAATATACACAAGGATGATCATGAGCATATAAATAAAAATTTATATCTAAACTTTTTGCAATAGCAGTAATGATATGCCCATGTGTGAGAGGTGAATCTTTTTTCCTGGCACATTGCAACAATTGATTAAATAGGTAATATGACCAACATATAGCTTTGCCCTTATGCACACACCACATTAGGAATAATTCATGCAAAGAAACTCTATTAAATTTAGCCCTATTAAAAACATAAGAAGCTAAAATCTTGTGTAAAATCTAAAATTTTAAATCTTTGATGAACATAGATTTAGCATCTCTAGTCTTAAATGGTGTTTGTAAATCAGTGAGAAAAGTCCAAAACTCATTTGGCTTAAAAGACCTAGGTGGTTCAGTTAATCCATTTTGAGAAAAGCCAAAAATTCTATGCATCATAAAGTATGTCAAAATATGAGGCTTGCCATCAAGTCTGAAATCTAATAAGTTTTCATTCTCCTCATTTCTATTCAAGGCATTGTAAAACTCTAACATTAAGTCAGGATAAACGAAATCTTGCATATTTACAAATCTAAATAAACCATAGTTGGCTAACTTTGCATTAACAGTATTCAACATGTCTACCTGTTCTAGAAGATCAGTTGGAAAAAAACTTACATTGCAAAATTGGCCTACCACGTAAAGCAGTGAATCTGCCCACCTCATCCACTGAGAAGATGGGAAATGAAGCTCCAAATGTAGAAGAAACATCCCCCTCAATAGCCTCCTGAGCTGGTTCATTGTGTGAGATTGAGGGATTTTTGGTTCTAACCATGGTTGTTTGCTTAAGGAGACAGTATTTGAAAAGTTTTTAAAACACGTAAACCCTAAGATAAAGAAGAAATAGAATGCTGTGATGAAGAGAAAGAAACTAAGAAAGGAAAACAAAGTATATTGCGTGAAAGAAAAAGAAAGAAAGAAAGAAAAACAAAGAACGAAGAAAGAAGAAATGAAGAACGAAGAAAAGAGAAAGAAGAACGAAGATGCAGGGACATGACTCATGGAGGAGAACACGATGAGGGCAAAAACTAAAGAAAAGAATAAATAAAGAGGGAAAACTAAAATGTTTAGTAAAAAAGGATAAATTGCAAATTTACTGAGTTAGGGTTTTAAAATAAAACTACCCTGTTTTGATTTCTATATGGGTAATTTTAGGGATTAGGGTAATTAAACTTAGGGTAATCTAACTGAGGTCACATGCGATTAAGAAAAGAAAACAAGATTAGAAGAAAATAAAAAGAAATTAAACAATAGAAGAAAAGAAATAGTACACGATTTTTACAGATCCAAAACGCAACCAAAAGGCCCCAGCATGAGTCAGACTACACAGCACGACTCGTGCTGGTTGTTCTTACCTGGTGTGACTCGTGCTCGCCAGCACGAGTCGGATGCAGCTGAGGATCCTTCAAACATCGCCCTCTATCATGAGCGCGAGGCTGCCGCGCTCGCGACAAAGGCTTCCTCGCCTGCCTAGAACACGAGTTGGATGTTAGAGCACGACTCGTGTTCTGGCATCCCACTCATGCTTCACGAGCACGTCTCCTATGATTTGCTTATGTAGACCTGCAATTTCTCTCTGTCGCGATCGCGAGGATTTCACACGTGCGACAGAGATGCAATCTTGAAATTTTTATTTTTATTTTTATTTATTTATTATTATTATTTTTAACTAATACACTAAATTAAACAAACTCTTATTTTTTCTAAATTACCTGTAGAATAAAAGAAACCACTGTGTTAATTAACATGTAAATTCAAAATACAAAAATTAATTAATAAATTTACATTATTTAATCTAAAACAACATAAACAATATGTAGAAAGAAAATATAGTTAAGTAACCTAAATAAGAGACTAGACATATTATGGTTTTATATGATCTATAGGATTTTCCTCAGTATGACATGGAAGACATCCTAGATTTCTAGAAGGTAAAGAACTAGCAAGTTGGCCTAATTGAACTTCAAGATTATGAATAGAAACAGCATGATTGTTAGTTATTTGATCAATTTTTGCCTCAAGTTTCTTTTGACTTTCATCTTGAGAATTCATCTTATAAGTAATTTCCTCAATAAACTTATCAATCTTCCCTTCAAAAGCACCAAACCTATCTTGTGGTTGTTGGTATCCTACTCTCCTAGTTTGTTTATTATTATTATTATTACCCCATGAAAGATTAGGATGACTCCTCCAACCAGGATTATAGGTGTTAGAATAAGGGTTCCCACGCCCATGGCCTTGGATAAAATTAACTTGCTCTTCCTTATTAAGCATGCCTAAATTGCAATTGTCACTCTTATGCCCTTGTTGACCACAATCATTGCATGCATTTGATGAATTACCACCCATACTTAGGCTATTAACTCTATGATTCAATGCTTCAATTTGGGCTTCCAATGCAACTACAGAATCTATTGAATGTACCCCCCTAGCATTAGAATTATTATACTCCCTTACTCTTTCAGGAGGCCACATACAGTTATTCATAGACATTTCCTCCAACAACTCAAAAGCTGCTTCAGTAGTTTTCTCATTAAAGAGCCACCAGCTGCAGCATCAATTGTACCTCTTGTGGTAGGATTAACTCCATTATAAAATGTTTGCATCAATAGCTCTCTTGGAAGATTATGGTGTGGGCACATCCTTTGCAACTCTTTATACCTTTCCCATGCCTCATACAAAGATTCATTTTCATGTTGTACAAAAGTAGTGATATCTTTTATAATCTTGGCAGTTTTGGCTAAGGGAAAATATTTTGATCGAAAAGCTTGGGCCAATTGGTCCCAAGTAGTGATTGATCCCTTTGTGAGTGAATTCAACCAAGCTTTGGCCTTATCTTTCAAAGTGAAGGGAAAGAGCCTAAGCTTAATTACATTCGACGAAACACCATTGATTTTAAAAGTATCACAAATTTCAAGGAAATTTGCCAAATGAGCATTGGGATCCTCATTTGCCAAACCGTAAAACTGAATACTATTTTGAATCATTTGTAATAGTGAAGGTTTAATCTCAAATTGGTTAGCATTTACCGTAGGTCTTACCACTCCTTGTTGAGCACCACTTAATGCAGGTGTGGCAAAGTTCATAAGTCTTGGTGGATTTCGTCAGCCATGATAATTGGTCTCTTATTCTTGTTCTTCTTTCTATTGGATTTCCGATTACTTGACAAAAATCTTTCAATTTCAGGATTCAATGGTTCAAGTTCTTCTTGTGAACTTCTTGTACTAGGCATGAACTTTCAAATCCTTGTAAAACCAAAAACCAATCACAAAGTCAAACTAAAACAATCAAACAAATTAAAACAAAAGAAAATATTGTAATCCAAAATCATAAATCAAGATTCATAATGGCAAAATCAACGTTCCCCGACAACGACGCCAAAAACTTGTTGAGCATATTTTATAGGTGCTAATTTTCCGCAAGTATACGGTGTACCGGAATAGTACAAAAGGTTGTCGATCCCACGAGGAATATAGTTTTTACTCACTATTTCTATTTGATTTTAATCTTGTTTACAATGGTAATTAATTTGTTGGTTAAATCTAACTACTCTATTAAATAAACTAATTAAACCTACTTTATGTTAATAGAAGAAGATAATATATAATGAAGAACTTAAAATAATGAACTTGATCCATCATTCCAATTAATAATAATCATCTTTTCATGCAAGCCAAGTTGGAATATAGTTCTAATTTACTCTCTCGACATAAATTAAAATGCCTAAAACATGCAATTAAAATTCTAACTCACAATTTTCATTAATGAACTAAAGGTTATTAATTACATATTCTAAGAATAAACACCAACCTATAACAACTATCTCATTATACTGATCTCTCTAGTTTATTTTGATAATGAAATTCTATTAGATTTCAGTTAAAGCAAGTCTCTCGAATCTACTATAACTTATAAAGATTATGCCAAAAATTTTAATAAAAAATCTGCATTCAAAGACTATAGAAATAGATGGAAATGTAAATAACAAAAGTATTCAAATTCATTGAAATAATATTTATAGAATTGACAGAGAAGAAATAAAAGATAAGAGAGTAGAACAGAAGTCTCTCAACCCTTTTCTTAATCTCTTGTAATAGATTTTCTTCTCCTTGATCTTCTTCTTCAAAACATAAAACTAACTAAGAAATTAACTAGAGAAAAGAAATTGTTTAACCAAAATACAGAAAATTACTTAATAATCATGATATATTAACTTTACAGATAACGTTAATATTTATAAAATACTAAGAGTTATGTCCTTTGGAGGTGCCCCTTGAAAATGGTTGTAATTGTTAGGAAAAATAGGCGACTTTTCAAGTGCCTTTTGAAGTAAAACTGCCCCAACGGTCATCTCTGTCGCACTTGCGATGATGTCGCGCTCGTGACAGAACACGCTATGCCATTTCTTCCTTTCTTTCCTCCTTTTCTCCTTCGCTTTTCTCTCTGCAGGAGCACTACTCGTGCTCTTCTCTCCTACTCGTGCTCCAGCCATCCTAGTCATGTTCATGCAGCACGTCTCATCCCATTCTCTCTTCTCTTCTTCTCTTCTTTCTCTTTGCTTTTTCCCTTTTCTCTTTTGTCTTTGTGCCAGCATGATTCGTGCTTTCCCATCTTAGTCGTGCTCCATAATCCTGCTCGTGCTCTCCTACTCATCTGTCTTCTCTGATCTCGTGCTCCTCTCTACATATATGCTTCTTTTCTTCCTTTTTTCACCTAAATACACCAGTAAACACAAAAACCCACAAACTAATATAAATAAACATAAACTAACACATATGACATCAAATAAACACACAATTGCATGATTAATTTCATAAACTCATATAAAATATACACTTAAATTATACCTCAATTAAGCTCCTATCAGTCACTGAGCTTTGTCGCGAGGTCGTGACAACATCGCCCTCGCGATAGGGTCATGATTTCCAGCTCTTACACGAGAATTCTGCAGAAAAATCTCACTTTCACAACACCCAATCACACACACTCAATTCAAACTTCAACTTACCTCATTTCCAGCCACCCACACATCATTAACAACGTATAACCCAATATTTATACAAGAATTCCAATTAAATCATGCAATAACAAACTCTAATTTACATAAATAAAATATCAACACTATTCATCATGTCATCTCAATCAAAAACACAATTGAGTTCATTAAGCCACATTCATACCTTCTTAACATATCTAAATTAAAACCCATAACATTTAAACTACAAAGAACATCAAGAAACCACAAATTTCCAGAAAATTCATCCAAAGAGCAAAAATCACAAAAACTCCCAAACCAGAATTTCCCTAATCACTTAGTGCCACTTCCCGATGCCTTCTCCTTCCCTTTGGGGTCACGAGGAGGCTCAACTAACAACTAAATCCAACAACACAACAAGAAACAAACTCTAAATTAACCCTAACCCAAAAACATGAAAAGATGAGGATGACGAAAAAAGAAGAAGAATAAGAACAAAATGCAGCAAAACTTACCAATAAAACCTTTAGAAATATCAAGATCCACCAATAATCCAACCCAAACGGAGTGAGCCAAGGTGAGGAAGAGGAAGAGGAAGTAGAAAGGAAAAGCAAAAGAGAAGAGAAGGAGAGAACGGGGATGAGAGAGCAGATTTCTGCTCTTCTCTTTCTCTTTCCTCAATAATACACTTTTCCCTTTCCACATGGCACACTACTATTGGTGGGTCTTAATAATTCACACCCTACAAGCACACATCAAACACACACAAGACTCTCCCAACTTAGGCATACCCTACAAATGTGTGAGCACCACACACAAACACAACTCACTCACTCACATCCTACAAACATGTGAGCAACACACCCAAATGCAACCTAACTAATTCACACCCTAGTATCATACATGCACCCACATACTAGCAAAAACCCACAAACATGCATTTTATCCAAAATACCCTTAGCACATGCCAAAACACAAGCAATACACACACACACAAATGGCCCATACTTCTAGGAGGCAAATGGGGTGTGATAATAATAATAATAATAATAATAATATAATAATAATAATGATGATGATGATGATGATGATGATGATGATGATGATAACAATAAGATGACAATAGCAAAAAAGGAAAAGACAACAGTAAAATACAATAATAATAATAATAACAATAATAATAATAATAATAATAATAATAATAATAACAATAATAATAATGTCAATAATAACAACAACAAATATAATAATAATAATATAATAATAATAATAATAATAATAATAATAATAATAATAATAATAATAATAATAATAATAATAATAATAATAATAATAATAATAATATCCACAATATAAGCCACATTGAAAATAATAGAAATAAATATCTAATGAGATAATAACAATAACAAAAGCAAAGGTGATATCAATAGTGGTGATGAGATATGAACAATAATAATAATAATAAATAAAATGAAATGAGATGAAGAAAATAAGTCCAAGAATCTTTACCCTCAGAGTTTATAGAGTGGAGAAATGATGTCTTGATCTGTCTCCCTTATCGAGTTTACGGTGGCAAAATACCAAAAATGTATAAGAAAATCTAATTTTTAATACGAAAAAGACTGTAAAAATATGATTTTGATGGAGTGATTGAGCCAAGGAAATTAATTTTCCTTGCTCAAGCCAAGCCAAGAATGAAACCCCTTTTTTTGAGAGAAGAAGAGTTAAATTCCAGATTTTTTTTGAAGATATTTTCTCTTTTGCTCTCGTTTGCCTCTTTTCGAAGTGAGAAACCCTTTTTTTCACTAAGGAAGCAACCCCCTCCAAAATAAAGACCAAGTCTTCCCTTTAGTTTTACTATCTTCCCAAAATGGGAAGGGACAAAATCCCTTTCAAAACACTTCACCCAAAAAAAGGCCTGAAACATGAAAATAACGGTCTCCAAAAATTTTTAAAAATACAGGTTTTTGCAGGAGGAAACGGGATGCCCACAAGCGAAAGCCTGCATGCGGAGGCCGCGAGCTATGGCCCGCGAGTATGTAGAGGCCACGAGCTGTGGCCTCCTCGCAAGAGCCCACACATGCGGAGGCCGCGAGTTTGCGGCCCTCCTCGTGGGAGCCTGCATGCGGGGATGCGGGCGCTGCACCCCCCCTCGCGCGTGCTCGCAAGAGGGCGCCATGCCTCCCGCGTTCCGCATGCAGGTGCTTCGGTGGACGCCACCAAAAACCCCAAAACTAAAAAAAAGAAAATAAAATAAAGATTTTTTCCAAAATAAAATTTTTATTTTTAAAATGGAAATTCTCGACAAGGGAAATATTAGTTCTAACATTTTTGTCTGTTGAGCAAGCATCATTTTCATCATCGGGTAATCCTGATCTTGGACCAACTCGAAACCCGGTATCTACACTCACCATAGCAGTTATACGATGCATCCTGGTGGTAATAAGATGTACCAGGACTTAAAGATGCATTATCAGTGAGCAAGCATGAAACATGATGTAACAAAATTTGTGGGCAAGTGTTTGGTATGTCAGAAGGTAAAGGTAGAGCATCAGGTTCCTTCAGGTTTGCTTCAACCTATCACAATACCTGAATGGAAATGGGACAGAGTGACCATGGATTTCGTGTCAGGATTTCCACTTACCAGGAAGAAACATGATGCTATTTGGGTGATTGTTGATAGGCTCACTAAATCAGCTCATTTCTTACATGTCAGAATGGATTATCCACTATCCAAGTTAGCAGAATTGTACATAAGTGAGATTGTGAGATTGCACGGTGTCCCATCATCCATCATTTCAGATCAAGATCCGAGGTTTACGTCCCAGTTTTGGAAGAGACTACAGGAAGCATTGGGGATAAAGCTATATTTTACTACGGCTTTCCACCCCTAGACTGATAGACAATCTGAACGTGTGATTCAGATTTTGGAGGATATGTTAAGGTGTTGTGTGCTTGAGTTTGGTAACAGTTGGGAAAAGTACTTGCCATTAGTAGAGTTTGCTTATAACAACAGTTACCAGTCTAGTATCAGAATGGCTCCTTATGAAGCATTGTATGGTAGGAAGTGCAGAACTCCTCTTTGTTGGACAAAACTTAGTGAAAGGAAGATTGTGGGGTCAGATTTGGTGCGAGAAACTGAAGATAAGGTCCGAGTGATTAAGGATAGATTGGAAGAAGCCATGGATCGACATAAGTCATGTGAAGACTTAAAGAGAAAAGATGTAGAATTTCAAGTGGGAGAAAAAGTATTTCTGAAAGTTTCTCCGTGGAAAAGGATTCTGAGATTTGGAAAGAAGGGCAAGTTGAGTCCGAGATTTATTAGTCCTTATGAAATCCTTTAAAGGGTTGGACCAGTGGCACACAGACTGAAGTTATCACCAGAGTTAGAGAAGATTCATGACGTCTTCCATGTTTTCATGCTTCAAAGGTATCGATCAGACCCCAGTCACGTGATCAAACCTGAAGAGATTCAGGTTCAGCCAGATTTGACCTATGAAGAGTATTTAATGAAGGTCCTAGCAAGGGAAGTAAAATAGCTCAGAAGCAAGCACATTCCACTGGTGAAAGTCCTCTAGAACCACCATAATTTTGAGAGAACAACATGAGAACCGGAAGAAGCAATGCGATAATAATATTCCCAGCTATTCAAAACAGGTAAAATTTTGAGAACGAAATTTTTAATTGGTAGGAGAGAATTGTAATGGCCTAAATATTAGTTTAGAAGTATTCAGTGTATATTGTGGAGTTTGTAGTGTGATTCTGGTATGATCTGACAGCAGTTCACTAAAAAAAAATTTTTTGGCAAATTTGATTTGTTGACTGTCAGGAGTCTAGTGGTAAAATTTGGTGCAAAAATGAGATCAAATAGGTCCCCGAAAGTTAAACTGAAGTTTGCCTCTAGTTCGATTCAATTGAACCAGGGTTTGACCAAAATTTAACCTAATTTTTTAAAAATAGTAAGTAAGGTTAAAATGATGTAGTGTGGGAAGTGTAAAGGCTTAAAATAATTATTAGGAATTTTTGACAGTGTCAGATTAGTATTTTACGGCAGAACCGTAAAAAGGTTGAACCTGACCGATTTAAGTGAACTGGATGTCAAACGGACTACGATTGAGCTAAAATTTTGTGTGGAGGATATTTTCCTTATTATAGGAATGATGGTATTAGTTGGGAGTGAAAATAAGTTGAGGAACTTATAGATACCTTAAAACAATGAAAAATGGCCTAAAAACCAAAAATTAGTTCAAACCGGTTCGATCGCCTTGGTTGGACCTAGTCCGATTCAATTTTCCCCATATAAATACATCTCTTCACCTAGAATTCTCTGGGTTTCTCCATTTCCAGCCGCCTCTCCTCCCCCACTCCTTAGGCCGAATTGATCTCTCTCACTTCTTCTCCATTTTTCTTAAATTCTCACCTCATTTCTCCATAAATCCTAGCCTCCCAAACATAGTTTAGCTCCTCCATAATCTATTGGTGGTCTTAGAAGTTTATTTGAAGGTTTTAAAGTGGGAAAAATCAAGACTTGAAAGTTAAGGTGTGATTTTGAGGTAAGAGATTTTGGTGTTTTTAAATTGGTTCAAGGGTTCCTATAGGTACTTTGTGATGTGTAGAACATGTCTATGAAGTTTATTTGCAAAAAGGAAGGAAGGATATGATGAAATCTCCATCTTTGTATTCGGCCTTCATTAGGTGTACAAGAGGAGGAAGGTCCCTCCAAAGCTAAAGGCAAGGAAAAAGAGTATTGAAAGGTTTTTTGCAAGGATCTAAAGTTTGTGATTGCAACCTCCATCTATTTCCATGGTTTAAATTGAGATTTAGGGTATTGTGACGCGCGCCGGAACCAGCAAGGCCCTCGCTGAGCTCGCCTTTTGGGGCTCGAGGGATTGGTTCACGTCTTTATGATCTTGGACATTATGAGTCATCTTGGATGCCTCCTTTTCAATAGAACATTGGAAAGGAGGATCTAGACCCACAACGCCTTTAGGCACCTTTGAGGTATCTTGGAGTCGCCACCCAATTTGGAAGAGGTCTCTCACCTCTATTGGTCTAAACCTAAGATTGGTGTCCGGAACTTCACTCTTATTAATGACTTAAATTTTATAAATGAGTTGTTAAGAAATCTAAATTCCATCTCTGATCTCATGCGTTTATGCAATAAATTAAAGCGAATTCATTCACATAGAAAAGCGGTAAATAAAGCAGTAAATAAATAAATTTCAAAATAAATAAAAACAGGACAGAACAATCCCCCAAATAAATTACGAAATAACTAAAGAAAAATGGGACAGAACAATCCCCCAAATGAATAAGCTAATAAATAAAATATAAACACATAAAGGGAATTAAAATGCAACATACATAAATCAGGTTATTTATTAAATTTTAGGAATATTGGTTCCTTTTTTATTATTAGAAAAAATTGGAGAACTATTTTTAGGGTATTGATTGGATAAAAATCGGGATGAATGATCCCATTTTATTGAATATTTAGTTCTCCATTTGAAAGTGTGATTTTTATTGGTTGAAAATAGGACATTGGTCCAATTTATTAATAAAAATCCCAAATTATTAATTATGTTAAAAATGTGATTTTCTGTAGTGCGGATAATTAAAATATATATTTTACATACAACACACAAAAATAATATAAATACACTAAACTAAACAAGTAAGATGCAAACTCTAGATTTGGATGGCCTTGAATTCTTAATCCCCGATCCAAGCACGCGTGTAACTCAGGCAATCATGCAAGCATTTGAGCCATAAAACAAATAATGAAGTAAAATGTCAGTGAAGTAAATTAAATAACTGATATAATAAAAATACATAAATAAATCAATTAAACTCAAGTTAGCTTAATAAAATAATTAATTAAAGTGATTAATAGATTTAATCAAATAATAATAAAAAAATAACAATAATACTAAGACATATATTAATAAAATAATATTACTAATAACATTTTAAAACTATTAATATGAAATGATAAATATAATTAGGCTAGAAAAATAATAATATTAAATGGAAATAAAGCAAAATAATAAAGCAAAAGAGGACAAAATAATAATAAGGAATGAAAATTAAAGTGAAAGGAATTAAAGCATCACGTGAGAATGCCTACACTAAAAGACAAAAATTGGCCCAAAATGGATGAAATACAAATGGAAATGAAGGAAATGTGAAAGATGGAAAATGATGGAAAAAACCACTCACGACTGGTGAATCAATTTCACGAGTCGTGAACGCCACTCATGACTCGTGAATGAATTTCACAAGTCACGAACAGCATTCACGACTCGTGAATGTCCGATCGAGAATAGGGGGCCGAACAACGAAATCCGATCGAGAACAGAAAAAAAAAGACGATGCAATCCGATCGGGAAGCACGAAATCCGGTCGGAACACACGATACAAGCAATAATAGAAGCAAAATCGGATCGAAAAACACAAATCAAACAAAAATAAAATCACATGCTCAAACAAACTGGAAAACAGGGATGAACAGAGCATGAAAGACTGACTAAACAAACACAAAATCACGTGATCAAACATGCATTATGAAGCAATATACACATTCATTTAATCATAACAACGATATACATATGATTAAGAGATTAAATAAATCAAACAACAAATATATACAATATGTACAAAGCACAGAGGTAACAGATAAAAACAAATGAGAATGAGAAAGAAAATAAGAAGAAATAAAAAAAAGAAGAAGCAGAGATCCCAATATTTACCCTCAGAATTTGATGTTCGATGTGCGAAATGAAAACGTGCTTGGCTTCTCGGATTTAAGAACAAAATCTTTGAATGGCTTTTGAAAATCCAAGTTCTTCTTGCTCTCAAAAACCTTCTCTCTCTTTTCTTTGTTCTCTCTTTCTTTTTTCTGTTCTCTATTTATTTTTCTTTGTTCTCTATTTTTTTTTCTTCATTCCCAATCCTCTCCTTAAATGTAATATGATAGGATTAGATGGTTTTTTCACCAAACCAGCCATAAGCATGTTTTTTTCAAACCAACTCCCCGAAAACAAGGAAAAGAAAGACTTTTGAAGAGAGGGGCATACGTGAGGCAGGTGAGCCTTCTCACTAAAGTGAGGCTGGGCCTCACGTTAGTGAGATGGGCCTCACATTAGCCTCACATTAGTGAGATGGAGTCTCACTGCCCCAAGCCCAAAACTAATATACATATATATTTATTTATTATTTTTTTTAAATAAAGAAATGAAAAATATTTTTTCTAAGAAAGCCATCACTTCGATTTGCCTCTTGCCCGCGAACAGGCATCATTTTCATCATTGGGTAACTTCGGTCTGGGCTGCCTCAGGACTCAGTGTCTACAGTTGCCCCCAGTTTTGGGGAACTTAGCGCTTGAGTGCCTAAGTGAGCCAAAACTCAAAGAAAAAAGAAGAAGAGACGCGTACCTGAGGCAGCTGCCCTTCCGAACTGAGTGATGTTGTTGTTGTGGTGGTTTTCCTTTCTGTGGTGGTGCCCCCTGAGAGGTCTTTGGCTGGCCGATTGCCCCCTGAGAGGTCTTCTGTTGGTTAGCTGCCCCCTGAGAGGTCTTCGATTGATCGCCCCCTGAGAGGTCTTCGATTAGTTGACTGCCTACTGAGAGGTCTTCAGTTGATCGCCCCCTGAGAGGTCTTCGGTTGATGCTCCCTGAGAAGTCTTCGGTTTCTGCTCCCTGAGAAGTCTTCGGTTGATGTTCCCTAAGAAGTCTTTGGCTGACGCTCCCTGAGAAGTCTTTGGCTACCGCTCCCTGAGAAGTCTTTGGCTGTTGCTCCCTGAGAAGTCTTTGGCTGATGCTCCCTGAGAAGTCTTTGGCTGCTGCTCCCTCAGAAGTCTTTGGCTGCTGCTCCCTCAGAAGTCTTTGGCTGATGCTCCCTGAGAAGTCTTTAGCTACTGCTCCTTGAGAAGTCTTTGGCCGATGCTCCCTGAGAAGTCTTTGGCTGCTGCTCCCTGAGAAGTCTTTGGCTGATGCTCCCTAAGAAGTCTTTGGTTGATCGCCCCCTGAGAGGTCTTCAGTTGATTGACTTGGATTGACTTGATTTTTTGATCGATATTGCCGCTTGCCCTTTCGTTGGCGTTGGCATTGATTTTTTCTTTCTGCAAGACTTAGAAAGCAAAATATGCAGGAAAAGTGGTGAGCATGCACGAGAGATGCATATGTATGCAGGAGCAGGATGAGAATTCATTTGAGTGGATTTGGATGCAACAGCCAGTTTGGTCACAATTTGCAGCAGGATCGGTGCCCTCTGGAATTGCTTTTGAATTTTGTGCCTCTGGGGGATTATGAGGTTCTCTTCTGATACCTGTAGTCATTTTTTTGAAGGTAGTGCGTCCCTCGTGGATTTTCACACTAGCTTTTCTTAGCGGGAGATGCATCCTTGTCGGATTTTCACATAACCTTGTGCCTTATTTTTTGCCTAGAATGGACCCAACCCAATCCAGCGGCTTTTATTTATTTCATTTTTTATAGGGCAAACTGCCTGTCGCCAGGTTTTCACCTTGCCCTTTGGCCTAACCTTTGCTTAGAGCGCCAGTCACGGTTTTCATCTCTAACGGCCTTTTTTTTTAAGAGAGAGAAGTTGGAGTTGTTGTGAAAGGTCTTTTGGGTATGATTGGCATGTGCTTATGTCTCAGATATTGGTTGTATGAGCTTGGTTCTTTATCGGGAAGGTGCTATAGGATTGGCTTCACAGTAGGTAGTAAGATGAGCTGGCTGAAGTGCCTGAGTAGCGAGAATGGTAGAGGGTAGATGATAACAATGTGTTGGTTTTATATCGGATCCGGACAACTTTGAGTGTGCAAGATGAACTGCCTGGTTATACCAATCCATCTTTGCATAAATGCATATATTTCAATCTAATTTCATAACACATGATCACTATTTGGCATTAACTTGAAAAATATGAGACCTCATCTAATCTCGGGATAGATCTCGAGAGCATCAAACTCCTGTTATCAATCAGCCCTCGCGAGTTTTCTTGATTGAATATTTTCTCTCTTTTTTTTTCTTTATTTAGCCTCTGCCATGGACCCTCCTTCAGTTTGTCAGTATTGGTTGAATTCGCTTTCATCTTCGTCAGCCTGGGGGACTGCTGCTTCTGAGAGTGTTTCCTCTTGGTAGCAAAGTTTTATTCTTGACCATTGTGCAGACTGGTTGAGATGATGGATTCCTTATTTGGGGCTTGGATGTGAAATCTCACACTTGTAGACAATGGGTCCTGAGTCAGCCTAGATCGAAGTTACCCAATAATGATAATTGCCTTCACAGGCTTAAAAGGTTAAAAGTGATGGTTTTCTCGTCAAATTTGCATTTTAGAGTGAAAAATTAGAAAAT
This sequence comes from Excoecaria cochinchinensis, assembly GCA_947683425.1. Taxonomy (NCBI): domain Eukaryota; kingdom Viridiplantae; phylum Streptophyta; class Magnoliopsida; order Malpighiales; family Euphorbiaceae; genus Excoecaria; species Excoecaria cochinchinensis. Next base: position 6,444,779 of record CANTUQ010000076.1, on the reverse strand, counting down.
AATAAAAAACATATTTTAAAAATTAGTTTTGAAAAATGGGGGATTAAAATTATAGTGTTTTTAGTCAATTTAAAAAAAAAAAAAAAGTCGGATCGCGAGTGTCGGGCGCGGCGGCGCACCTGCGGCAGCGCGCTGGCGCCCAGCTCGCAGGCACGTGGGCGCGCAGGCGCCCATCGCGCTGCGGGCACAAAGGCGACGCTCAGCGTCGCCGATGCTGCGCATCGCTAAAGGCGCGCACAGCATCGCGCACACTGAGCGCCGCACGGAGCGCTGGTGCGCGAGCGCCAGCGCGCGGAAGCCCGCCTGGTTGCCGCTCCGACGCCCGCCCCTGTATAGCGACGGGCGTCCCTCCTTCTGAGCGTCGCTATAGGGTCTGATTACTTCTTTTTTCCGATTTTTGGACCTAAAAATCAGTTTTTTATCCCTTTTTTCAAGGTTTTATGGGATTTTTTCCATTTTTAAAATTTAAAATAGTTAATATCTGATTTGATTAAATTTTATCCCTTTAATTATTTTATTTTTCCTATTTTCTTCCTATAAAAAGAATAAGATGAAAACCTAAAAGGGATTCTTTTGGGGGAATTTTTTAGGGTTTTTTCTCTTCATCTTCTTCTTCTTCTTCCACTAAAATTCCAGATTTATTCCCCAACCAAAAATCAAAAAGAAAAATCAAATGTTTCATTCTTTTTCCAACATAATTTCTTCTAAACATATTTTTTAGGGGAAGTTTTGTTGTTTGATTTAATTTTTGAGACAAATACAATAATTATTTGTTCTCAAAATTGTTTTTAATCTTTTATTTTGTGTTCAATCAAACTTTTTCATTGATTTTGTTTTGAATCTCCTTTTGATAAAAAAATTGATTTTGAGACAAATAAAATAATTGTTTGTCATCAAAATCTAATTTTTATTTGATTTTCTAAAATAAAACTTCAATCAATTTTTTTTTGAACAAAGTGATTGATTGTTCTTGAAATCATTTTTCTTTATTTTAATCAATAAAAACTTTTTTTTGATCAAAATCATTTCTTTAGGCAAAGGTATCAATTCTTTGTTCTTAAAGAATTTTTGATCATTTTTTTTCATGTTTCTTGGAATAAAATTTCAACATTTTCATCATATTTCACTCTAATATTGTGAATCATCAAACAAAGAAATCGATCATCTTTTACCTTCATCGAATCCGAAACTCTGAGGGTAAACATTCTGGGCTTGTTTTTATTATTTCTTTTGGTTCATATCTAATTTATTTATGTATATTTTATTTTATTGTTTTCATTTATTTTATTTATTTCAGATTTGTTTTATTTAATTTGTTTATATATGATTTTTATTCACATAAATATTGATTGTTTATTAATTTTAACATGTAATTAATTTATTTCACTTTAATTCATCATTATTTTTAACGTGTAATTAATAAATTCATTTTAATTGATCTTTTTGCCATGTAAATGGTTTATATCATTTGTGAACATATTTAATTAATCATATTGTTCATTTAATTGTTTTCATCATTCTTTAATTATTTTCATTTATTATTCTTTTCTTTATCATTTTATATATTCTTTGATTCGTTTATCTTCATCATCATTGTTATCATGTTCATATTTTCATGTACTAATTAATTAACATGTTTTATTTTATTTTCATCACATCATTCAATCATTTGTCATACATAATGCATGTTTCTCATTTATTTTGGTTTGTTAACATTTTGATTCCATTATCATTCTTTTCATATCATCTTATGTTATTTTAATTTGTTATTCATTATTTTGTATGTTTAATTGATTTAATTGATTTAATCACTAACATTGTTTTAATTGTATTTTGTTTTTATGTCTAAACTCATTTTTTTTGCTTGGGCGTTTTTGCGAGCACATCGGGAGGTCCAAAAAGGCTCATTTGGTTTGTAATATTTTATTTAATTTTGCCATATAATTTTCTTGTAAAATTCTTTATTTAGGCACGCTAAAAAGAAAATCACAAAAACGTTTCTATTAATTAACTTGACATTCTTTTTCTAAATAAAAGGGGACCAATGTCCTAGTTTTTCATACCCAAATAAATCATCACATCAAAACTTTTTCATAATAAATATGCATGCGAGGACCAATGTTCTCACTATTAATGAATAACCCGTTTTATGCATGTATTTCACTTTTATAAATGGGAGTTGTATTCCGCTCCTAGTGCTATTGTAATTTGTTTTTGAATGCTTTATTTTGGATTTTGCTTACATTTACCGCTTTTGATATGAATGATTGCGCCTTTAATTTAAATTGCATTGTGTGGAAAGTTGATGAAACAATGAATTCAAAACTTAATTATAATATTAATCAAGGTATAAATAAATGAGAAGTCCCGAACCAGCTCTGGTCTTTGGGCTCAAGAGGCTAGAGGTTTACCCTCCAAGACACCTCTTGTGTCACGAGGCTTTAGCGTTAATCCTAGGCTCCTTGGGGTGAGAGGTTTACCTTCCCCCTTTGGCTGGCCCAAAATGGATACTAAGCGCAGTCTTAGGCTCTCCAAGGCAAGAGAAACTTTCCCAATGTTCTATTGGGTGGCGACTCCATGAAACCCCCTTGTTGCTCAACATAGATGCACTTGCGATTTGTTGCAAGCTGTCAACAGACCCACAATTGCCCGATCGCCCACGTGCGGGCGGTCGAAGGGGCGGCAGCGGGGATCCGGCGCGCGTCACAGTAGCGACTCCACTGGGGACATACTCGAGACTTCGATTCGAAAGTACCTTGATTAAAAATCATAATTGAGTTTTAATTTAAAAATTTCATCTTCTTTCAAAACTGCATTGCATCTCATTAGAGCCTTAGATCTATGCTAGTTTGGTCCCTCTTTTAGCCCTGGTGCATTCCCGAAGCACGACCCTATTTTCACTCAATTTAGGGAAGTGTTAAGGATAATCACCAGCCCAAGCCTCGTACCATCATGGTATATTAAATGGTGACCCGATCGGTCGTTACGCTCGTGATGAGCTAGACCCGTCGGCAGGGATCATGCTTGGGTAGCCCTAAAGTAACACCACCCTTTGACCAAAGCTCATGTAATGGCAATAGATACTTCCCTTAGGTGATATGAACCGTAATACCTTGCTTGCTATGTGGATCATTTTGTATTAGACAAACCCAAATAATCTGATTGGTCACCTAATCAAAGTCTTTCATGCTCCGATAGGCCCAGATGACTTATTTGGATTGCCTAAATACATAATGATCATAACCCATCCGCTTGCACATTAGATAAGAGATGTTACGATGCCGGTTCTTCACCGAGCACCATACGCATCCATTGGGTTCCCCGCTAACCCATGGATTAAGCCTACCTAGGAAAGAGACCGTATTACCTCATGTGTGGAAGTAATAAGGTTGGAAGGATTTACTTGCTTGCATGTGATTGTAAGTGTTGCATAGCTCACTATCATGCATTGTATATGTCATTCATGCATCATCCTAATAATCTAATTTTTTCAGCCATCATAGATTCATCTAAGTGGACTAGAGGTTCCGACGGTCGGCTAGTAAGTACAAACCTGCTCTTTGAGTTGCCGGAACTAGTGTCTGACTGAGATTCTAAGTCATCCTCATTAATTAGTGAAGCCTCTATAGAACCACCAATGGTAGAAGAAACCGGAGCACTGACCACTCAAGACCTAGCTAGGAGGCTAGAGGACTTCGAACGAAGAGTGCTAGACATGATGGGTGCCATGGCTGAAAGGATTACCCATCCACTTGCTGCCCCACAGCCGCCTGCTGCTCTACAGCCACAGGCAGCCCCTCCTCGGGGGCAAGCCGAACCACCTGCTGTTGGGGAGGCTCCCTTCGTTGGAGCTGCTGCTCGTCAACCCAACAATGAGCACAGAGCTGCTGCACCCATTGAGCCAAGAGGGGAAAGGATTCATAACCCCAACGATGATTTCCTGATGGAGGAAGAAGAAGAAGAGGTGCCGATAGTCCACCAAGCTGCGAGGCCCAGAGCACCCAGAGTAGAGGATGAAGCTTTAAGAGGTATGAGACAGCAGATCGAAGCTATCACCCGCATGCTATCAGCTGGAAAGGGGGTCAACCCAGAAGACAGAGATCTAGGGGATGAAGAGCTGTTGCCCCAAAGATTCAAGATGCCCGAGCTTCTGAAGTTTGATGGCACCTCGGACCCATCCGCCCACATCAAGCAGTACACCCTGGTCATGAAAGGCACAGGGCTGAGCAAGAAGCAGAAGGTGGAATATTTTTGCCTTAGTCTGGTGGGCCCGGCAGTTGACTGGTACCACGGGTTGGATAGGAGGTCCAAAGAGGACTGGGACCTTTTGACCGAAGAATTCATAAAGCAGTACGACTGCAGCACTAGGATGGAGGTCACCCTAAAAGACCTCGAGCTTCTACAGCAGAAGAATGATGAGTCATTCCATGAGTACCTTACAAGATGGAGAAACAGGGTCATGGAGATGAAGAGGAAGCCTGACACTGCAGACCAGATCAGGCTGTTTATCAGAAACTCATGCCCTTACTTAAGGGACTTGCTCAGTTTTAAGGGGCTCAAGGACTGGGAGTCGCTTAAGGATATCGCTATAGAAGCTAAGGCGGCTTACCTGGCAAAGAAAGCAAGCCAAAATAACTTTGCTGGGAAAGGCTATGGGAACCAGTCGGGATTCAAATCAGGAGGTGCCGGGAGCAGCAACACCAGAAACGGTTGGACGGCAGAGGTCTCAGCTACTGGAGTTGGGCAGGGTCAGAGATACTACTCTAACTTAGGCCGCTCTCTATCCTGGGTGCTGGAGAGACTAATGAAAGAAGGCAAGTTGCAACCTTTGGCACCCAGACCAGCCTTAAGTCAAGGACAGCCGGGACATAGATGTGATCAGTACTGCGCTTACCACCAGCACACCGGCCATTTGACTGACCATTGCCGAATTTTGAGAAACAAGATCCAGGATCTCATTGACACCAATCAGATTGCAGATCCTGAGAAGAGAGAGAAAAAGAAGAAAGCAGGTTATAATGCAGTCCCTCCACCGCGAACATGATCGTGTCTTGTGGCCCACTAGTGATATTGCTTTTAGATGCTGAAATCTTTTTATTTCTAGAACATTTTATGTTACAATTTTCGATTTGTAATGAAGAGAACAATTTTTGCTTATTTGTATAATGTTTCTATTGATTTCATTTCGCATGATCATAACACATTTACTTTGGCATTAATTCAAATAATATGACTGCAGTTAATCTCAGAAACTTTGGGGAGCCCAAAGAAAATTTTGATAGCATCTAACATAGCTCCTGTAGAGAGGGAAATTAAAAATAATAGTTGCAATTAGGGGACTGGATGGAAACTCACTAAGAGCACTAGAACCTTTCTGATTACCCGTCAAAGCGATCCCTGGATAAGACGGAACCTAGAAAATGATTTAGGCAACATTTTCTTTGTATAGCTCTCTAAATGACCCTTTCCTACCCTTACTTCACAATCGCTTGCTAGCCCATTGAGCCTTTATGTGGGTATGCTAAATGCGTGCCAATTTTGTTGTTACACATGTTAAAACTATCACCTCGCCTAAAATGATTTTGGCTTCCCCTTAGAAGAGTGGCCTCTCTAGCAGGGATGGATGAACGTTTTAACAATTAACAATTTCTTTGTGGGTTATCAAAATTGCCTTGGTAAGGATGAGTTTACAATTTGGGAAGAGGGTTTCAGTCATGCGCTAAAGACATGAGCTCCTTAAAAAAAAGTAGAGCTCAAAATAATAACCACTTGACGAGTTTTGATGATTACCTTTTTAACTGTCAATCTGATCTTAAATGAGCTAAAATGTTATCAAATCCAAATTCAAGAATACCTTTGTATATACAACTGAGCTGAGAATGGTTCATCCACCAGTCGAGAAAATATTGCGGCCATTTTTCTCTAGCGACCTGATCCTCCTTTGATAGCCATCTACCTAAGCCTAACATTACAACCAAAGTAAGACCTTTTGATTCTTGGTTCAGTCTTATCCAATTAGCGAAGATGACCTTCTAATAAGGTTTGGTACGTAAGAAGAGGCATAAGGTGTTTCTTGAGCTTAAAGCGAGGAGCCACGAGTGCATTCATGCATTCGAGTTAAGTCTCATCCCCAAAGTTGCATCTAGAATTCACATTCAAAGAAAAAGATTAAGGGATGAGAGAAAATCTTCAATCATAAAACCCGAGAGGGCTGATTGATAACAGGAGTTTGATGCTTTCAAGATCTATCTCGAGATTAGCTAAAGTCTTGTATTTTTTTAACATCAATGCCAAAATAATGATCATGTTTAATGAAATCAAATTGAAACACATGCATTTATGCAATGATGTGATCAGAGTATTGTACCCTGTGTGATCAAAGTCATATATCTGCCTACCCTCTGCTACTCTCAGCACGCAAATGCTTCAGCCGTTTCATCCTGTTATCAGATGTGCAAAATCAAGCTCATGCAACCATGTCCTAAGACTCCCTAAAGATTCTTGCCAACAACTTCAGCAATCTTAAAAAAAAAAAAAGAGCCGTTAGAGTGAAAACCGTAACTGGCGCTCTAAGCAAAAACTAGGCAAAAGGATAGGGTGAAAACCTGAAAACAGGCAGTCTGTCCTTCAAAAAAAGAAGAAAGAGAAAAGCCGCTGGATTGGGTTGGGTCCATTCCAGGCAAAAAATAAGGCACAGGGTTATGTGAAAATCCACAAACGACGCATCTCCCACTAAGAAAAGCTAGTGTGAAAATCCACAAGGGACGCACTACCTTCAAATAATGATTACAGGTACCAGGTGAGAATCTCGCAATCCCGAAGGGCATGAAATTCAAAAGCAGCTTAAAAGGCATCAATTATATCGCAAATTGCAGCTAGCCCGGCTATCATCTTCAAGTTCACATAGATGAATTTTCATCCTGCATTCCTGCATAATTTATGCATTTCACTTGCATGCTCACCATTTTTGCATAGTTTAGTTTCCTTATTTTGCAGAAAGAGAGACTTGAGGCGGATACCGACAAAAGCCGAGTGATGACATCGGTCAAATCATCAATCAAAACCTCAAGTCAATCATCAATCCAGACATCGATCAAATCATCAATCCACATACCAGCTTAATCATCAAATCCAAGCACCATCCAAAGACCTCTCAGGGGGCAATCAACCAAAGACTTCTCAGGGAGCAGCAAATCCAAGACTTCTCAGGGAGCAGCAAATTGATGACCTCTCAGGGGGCAAAAGATCAATGAACCGAAGACCTCTCAGGGGGCAAATGATCAATCAACCAAAGACCTCTCAGGGGGCAATGAACCGAAGACCTCTCAGGGGGCAAACGAGCAGTAAATCGAAGACCTCTCAGGGGGCAATCAACCAAAGACTTCTCAGGGAGCAGCAAAATCGAAGACCTCTCAGGGGGCAATGAATTGAAGACCTCTCAGGGGGCAATGAACTGAAGACCTCTCAGGGGGCAAATGATCAGAAAACTGAAGACCGCTCAGGGGGCAAACAAACGATCGATGAACCGAAGACCTCTCAGGGGGCAATCAACCGAAGGGCTCACAGATAGCACCGCTTCAACAAACAAAAACACACCATGGTAATAACCACCATCTCAGAATTCTCCAGTTCGGAAAGACGGCTGACTCAGGTACGCGTCTCTTTCCTTTTCTTCTTTGAGTTTAGGCTCACCTAGACACTAGTGTACTAGTTTCCCCTAAACTGGGGGCAACTGTAGACACCGGGTCCTGAGTCAGCCTAGATCGAAGTTACCCAATGATGATAATTGCCTTCACAGGCTTAAAAGGTTAAAAGTGATGGTTTTCTCGTCAAATTTGCATTTTAGAGTGAAAAATTAGAAAATAATAAAAAAATTATTTTAAAGATTAGTTTTGAAAAATGGGGGCTTAAAATTATAGTGTTTTTAGTCAATTTAAAATTTAAAAAAAAAAAAAAAGTCGGATTGCGAGTGTCGGGCGCGCCTGCGGCAGCGCGTGGGCGCCCATCGCTCAAAGGCGACGCTCAGCGTCGCCGATGTTGCGCGTCGCTAAAGGCACGCGCAGCATCGCGCACGCTGAGCGCCGCACGGCGCGCTGGTGCGCGAGCGCCGGCTCGCGGAAGCCCGCCTGGTTGCCGCTTCGACGCCCGCCCCTGTATAGCGATGGGCGTCCCTCCTTCTGAGCGTCGCTATAGGGTCTGATTACTTCTTTTTTCCGATTTTTGGACCTAAAAATCAGTTTTTTATCCCTTTTTTCAAGGTTTTATGGGATTTTTTCCATTTTTAAAATTTAAAATAGTTAATATCTGATTTGATTAAATTTTATCCCTTTAATTATTTTATTTTTCCTATTTTCTTCCTATAAAAAGAATAAGATGAAAACCTAAAAGGGATTCTTTTGGGGGAATTTTTTAGGGTTTTTTCTCTTCATCTTGTTCTTCTTCTTCCACTAAAATTCCAAATTTATTCCCCAACCAAAAATCAAAAAGAAAAATCAAATGTTTCATTCTTTTTCCAACATAATTTCTTCTAAACATATTTTTTAGAGGAAGTTTTGTTGTTTGATTTAATTTTTGAGACAAATACAATAATTATTTGTTCTCAAAATTGTTTTTAATCTTTTATTTTGTGTTCAATCAAACTTTTTCATTGATTTTGTTTTGAATCTCCTTTTGATAAAAAATTGATTTTGAGACAAATAAAATAATTATTTGTCATCAAAATCTAATTTTTATTTGATTTTCTAAAATAAAACTTCAATCAATTTTTTTTTGAACAAAGTGATTGATTGTTCTTGAAATCATTTTTCTTTATTTTAATCAATAAAAACTTTTTTTTTTATCAAAATCATTTCTTTAGGCAAAGGTATCAATTCTTTGTTCTTAAAGAATTTTTTATCATTTTTTTTTTCATGTTTCTTGGAATAAAATTTCAACATTTTCATCATATTTCACTCTAATATTGTGAATCATCAAACAAAGAAATCGATCATCTTTTACCTTCATCGAATCCGAAACTCTGAGGGTAAACATTCTGGGCTTGTTTTTATTATTTCTTTTGGTTCATATCTAATTTATTTATGTATATTTTATTTTATTGTTTTCATTTATTTTATTTATTTCAGATTTGTTTTATTTAATTTGTTTATATATGATTTTTATTCACATAAATATTGATTGTTTATTAATTTTAACATGTAATTAATTTATTTCACTTTAATTCATCATTATTTTTAACGTGTAATTAATAAATTCATTTTAATTGATCTTTTTGCCATGTAAATGGTTTATATCATTTGTGAACATATTTAATTAATCATATTGTTCATTTAATTGTTTTCATCATTCTTTAATTGTTTTCATTTATTATTCTTTTCTTTATCATTTTATATATTCTTTGATTCATTTATCTTCATCATCGTTGTTATCATGTTCATATTTTCATGTACTAATTAATTAACATGTTTTATTTTATTTTCATCACATCATTCAATCATTTGTCATACATAATGCATGTTTCTCATTTATTTTGGTTTGTTAACATTTTGATTCCATTATCATTCTTTTCATATCATCTTATGTTATTTTAATTTGTTATTCATTATTTTGTATGTTTAATTGATTTAATTGATTTAATCACTAACATTGTTTTAATTGTATTTTGTTTTTATGTCTAAACTCATTTTTTTCGCTTGGGCGTTTTTGCAAGCACATCGGGAGGTCCAAAAAGGCTCATTTGGTTTGTAATATTTTATTTAATTTTGCCATATAATTTTCTTGTAAAATTCTTTATTTAGGCATGCTAAAAAGAAAATCACAAAAACGTTTCTATTAATTAACTTGACATTCTTTTTCTAAATAAAAGGGGACCAATGTCCTAGTTTTTCATACCCAAATAAATCATCACATCAAAACTTTTTCATAATAAATATGCATGCGAGGACCAATGTTCTCACTATTAATGAATAACCCGTTTTATGCATGTATTTCACTTTTATAAATGGGAGTTGTATTCCGCTCCTAGTGTTATTGTAATTTGTTTTTAAATGCTTTATTTTGGATTTTGCTTACATTTACCGCTTTTGATATGAATGATTGCGCCTTTAATTTAAATTGCATTGTGTAGAAAGTTGATGAAACAATGAATTCAAAACTTAATTATAATATTAATCAAGTTATAAATAAATGAGAAGTCCCGAACCAGCTCTGGTTTTTGGGCTCAAGAGGCTAGAGGTTTACCCTCCAAGACACCTCTTGTGTCACGAGGCTTTAGCGTTAATCCTAGGCTCCTTGGGGCGAGAGGTTTACCTTCCCCCTTTGGCTGGCCCAAAATGGATACTAAGCGCAGTCTTAGGCTCTCCGAGGCGAGAGAAACTTTTTCAATGTTCTATTGGGTGGCGACTCCATGAAACCTCCTTGTTGCTCAACATAGACGCACTTGCGATTTGTTGCAAGCTGTCAACGGACCCACAATTGCCCGATCGCCCACGTGCGAGCGGTCGAAGGGGCGGCAGCGGGGATCCGGTGCGCGTCACAACACTTTATTTTTATTAGCTTTGGTGGTTTAAATTCTGAAATGGTTTTCAATGGCTAAGATTGGGGATAGGTTAGGCTCGAATGATTTGAGGGAAGGTTTTTTTTTTTTTTTTTAAAAAAAAAATCAAAAATCTGTAAGGGTTCCGGATGGTTAAAGGTTAATCTTAATTTGTTTTTGGGATACACATTTCAAATGGTTGGGAGGAAAAGGTTCACGTTGCTCGGTTCTGATGAGTTATATTTCCCTCATGAAAGTCTTGAGTTTTATTTTTCTAACTCCTGATGTAGCTCTTGAAATTTAATTTTATTTGGCAGCACCATATGCATCCTAGATGTTGGCGGGTGCAAAAGAATGGTTTCTAAAATTTGGTTTGTCGTCCTGTTGGCACGAGGAAATAGCATTAATCTCAAAAATGTCCTTGTCAATTTTCAGTATATCATACCTGGTCCAGGTAAAGGCTCTTTTTTTTTCTTATCTCTCAAAATTATACTCTCTTTAGGAGTTATATCAGATGCTATCAAGATTTTGTTTGGATTCCCCAAAGTTCCAAGATTAAATAAAGCCGTATTAATTGGGTTAATGTTAAAATGAATGAATGTATCGTGATCATAAGAAATGAAATCATTAGAAACACGATACAAATAAGTAGAAATTGTCCATCATATTGAAATAACCTAATTGTCATGAAGAGTTCTGGAAATAAAAAGAAATAAAACATAGAAAACATAGTCTTCTTGTTGTAGCTCTGGCGAAACATGCCACTTGGGTGAGTTAGGCCCGATCAAACTCATGGCGGGGGAACTGCATTGTAGTTCATCTTCTCCTTCTTCTTCCTCTTTTCAGGATCGCTGATTTCTTTGGAGTCAATGAGGTCCTGGATCTTGCCCCTCAAGATTCGGCAATTGGCAGTTAGATGCCCAGTGTGTTAGTGGTAGGCGCAGTATTGATCACTCTTATGCCCCGGCTGTCCTTGATGTAAGGCTGGTCTGGGCGGCAATGGTTGCAACTTGCCCTCCTTCATTAGTCTCTCCAATACCCATAATAGAGGTCGGCCCAAATTGGAAAAGTACCGCTTGCCTTGTTCTGCTCCGGTGGCTGAAACCTCGGCCGTCTTACCATTTCTATTATTACTGCTTCCAGCCACGCCTGATCTGTATCCCGACTGGTTTCCAAAGTTCCTCCCAGCAGAGTTATTTTGGCTCGCTTTCTTCGCCAGTTAAGCTACCTCAGCCTCTACAGCAATGTCTTTTAGGGACTCCCAATCTCTGAGCCCCTTGAAACTGAGCAAGTCCCTTAAGTAAGGGCAGGAGTTCCTGATGAATAATCTGATTTGATCAGCGGTGTTAGGTTTTTGCTTCATCTCCATGACCCTATTCCTCCACTTGGTGAGGTACTCGTGAAATGATTCGTTAGGCTTTTGCTGTAGAAGTTTGAGGTCCTTCAGGGTGACCTCCATTCTAGTGCTACAGTCGTACTGCTTCATAAATTCATCAGTCAGCAGATCCCAGTCCTCTTTAGATCTCCTATCCAGCCCATGATACCAGTCCACTGCTGGACCCACTAGACTGAGACAGAAATATTCCACCTTTTGCTTCTTACTTAGCCATGTGCCCTTCATCACTAAGGTGTACTGCTTGATATGTGCAGAAGGATCTGAAATACCATTAAACTTCGGCAGCTCAGGCATTTTAAATCTCTAGGGCAACAGTTCCTCATCTCCCAAATCTCTATCCTCGGGGTTGATTCCCTTATCAGCTGTCAGCAGGCGAGTGATTGCCTCAATTTGTTGTCTCATTCCTCTCAGGGCCTCATCCTCCACTTTGGGTGCTCTACCCCTCACAGCTTGGTGGGCTGCTAACTCTTCGACCTCATCTTCCTCCACATAATCTTCATCGGGATTGTGGACCCTTGCCCTTCTTGGCTCCACAGGTGCAACAGCTTCATTCTCATTAACAGGTTGATGGGCAGGTACTCCAACGAACGGAGCCTCCCCACCAGCAGGCGGTTCGACTTGCCCCCGAGGAGGGACTGCCGGTACTTGTGGAACAATAGGTGGCTGTGGAGCAATCGGTGCTTGTGGGACAGGGGGATGAGCAATCCTTTCGGCCATAGTGCCCATCATATCCAATATTCTTCGCTCAAAATCCTCTAATCTCCTGGCAAGGTCCTAAGTGGTCAAAGTTCCCATCTCTTCTGCCATTGAGGAAGATTCGCTAGTTGTCAAAAGTGACTCAGAATCCCAATTGAGCACTAATTCTAACAATCCAAAGGGCTGGTCCGTTCTTATTAGTCGACCGTCAGGGCCTCTAATCCACTTAGATGAATCTATGATGGCTAAAAATTTAGATTGTTAGAATGATGCATGATTGAAATCTAATGCATGGTCGTGCTATGCAGATGTTCCTCGATGAGTGAAAGATTACAATGATACAATGTGATGCATGGAAGAAATTATATGCAAGATGACATGTACATGTGAAAAATATTATGTAGTAAAAAATGATATACACACACAAAATGAAATGTATGTTCTTTTTATTTTATTTTATTTTTATTTATTATTATTATTTTTTTATTAATATGCATGAATGACACGTGATGCATAAGCATGCTATGCAGCATTCACAACCACATGTAAGCAAGATAGATCATTCCAACCTTATTTCTCCCACACACGGGGTCATGCGGTCTCTCTCCTAGGTGGGTTTTATCTAAGGGTTAACAGAGAACCCATTGGACACGTATAGTGCATGGTGAAAAACCGGCAGCATAACACTCTTAAATTAAAGCACAGGCGTATGGGTTTTGGCCCTTATATATCTAGACCTTTCAAACAGACTAAAACGAGCCCACCGGGGCATGAAAGCCTTTGATGAGTGCCCGATTAATATGTTTGAATTGGTTCGATATGTACGGGCCCACTCAACAAGCATTGTATTATGGAGCATGCCACCTAGTGGAAGTATCTATTGCCATTACATGGGCTTTAGTCCAAGGTGATGTTGCTTTAGGGCTACCCAAGCATGGTCCCTGCCAACGGGTCTAGCCCATCACGAGCATAGCGACCGATCGGGTCTCCATTTGATATACCATAAATGGTACGAGGCTTGGGCTGGTGATTATCCCGAGCACTTCCCCACAATGAGTGAAAGTAGGGTTGTGTTTTGGGAACGCAACGAGGTAAATAGGGACCAACTAGCGTATTTCTAAGGATTTAATGTATGTAATGCCATTTCGATTAGAAATGGAATTTTTGATCCTTAACAACTCAATTATAATTTCAACTTAAGTCACTTTCGAAGCAAAATTTTGATCACTGTCCCCAGTGGAGTCGCCATTGTGACGCACGCCGGAACCAGCAAGGCCCTCGCTGAGCCCGCCTTTTGGGGCTCGAGGGATCGATTCGCGTCTTTATGATCTTGGGCATTATGAGTCATCTTGGATGCCTCCTTTTCAATAGAACATTGGAAAGGAGGATCTAGACCCACAACGCCTTTAGGCACCTTTGAGGTATCTTTGAGTCGCCACCCAATTTGGGAGAGGTCTCTCACCTCTATTGGTTTAAACCAGAGATTGGTGTCCGGAACTTCACTCTTATTAATGACTTAAATTTTATAAATGAGTTGTTAAGAAATCTAAATTTCATCTCTGATATCACGCGTTTATGCAATAAATTAAAGCGAATTCATTCACATAGAAAAGAGGTAAATAAAGCAGTAAATAAATAAATTTCAAAATAAATAAAAATGGGACAGAACAATCCCCCAAATAAATTACGAAATAACTAAAGAAAAATGGGACAGAACAATCCCCCAAATGAATAAGCTAATAAATAAAATATAAACACATAAAGGGAATTAAAATGCAACATATATAAATCGGGTTATTTATTAAATTTTAGGAACATTGGTTCCTTTTTTATTATTAAAAAAAATTGGAGAACTATTTTTAGGGTATTGATTGGATAAAAACCGGGATGAGTGATCCCATTTTATTGAATATTTAGTTCTCCATTTGAAAGTGTGATTTTTATTGGTTGAAAATAGGACATTGGTCCAATTTATTAATAAAAATCCCAAATTATTAATTATGTAAAAAATGTGATTTTCTATAGTGCGGATAATTAAAATATATATTTTACATATAACACACAAAAATAATATAAATACACTAAACTAAACAATTAAGATGCAAACTCTAGATTTGGATGGCCTTGAATTCTTAATCCCCGATCCAAGCACGCGTGTAACTCAGGCAATCATGCAAGCATTTGAGCCATAAAATAAATAATGAAGTAAAATGTCAGTGAAGTAAATTAAATAACTGATATAATAAAAATACATAAATAAATCAATTAAACTAAAGTTAGCTTAATAAAATAATTAATTAAAGTGATTAATAGATTTAATCAAAAAAAATAAAAAATAACAATAATACTAAGACATATATTAATAAAATAATATTACTAATAACATTTAAAAACTATTATTATGAAATGATAATATAATTAGGCTAGAAAAATAATAATATTAAATGGAAATAAAGCAAAAGAGGACAAAATAATAATAGGGAATGAAAATTAAAGTGAAAGGAATTAAAGCATCACGTGAGAATGTCTACACTAAAAGACAAAAATTGGCCCAAAATGGATGAAATACAAATGGAAATGAAGGAAATGTGAAAGATGGGAAATAATGGAAAAAACCACTCACGACTTGTGAATGGAATTCACGAGTCGTGAGCGTCACTCACGACTCGTGAATCAATTTCACGAGTCGTGAACGCCACTCATGACTCGTGAATGAATTTCACAAGTCACGAACAGCATTCACGACTCGTGAATGTGCTTCACGACTTGTGAATGTCCGATCAGGAATAGGGGGCCGAACAACGAAATCCGATCGAGAACAGAAAAAAGACGATGCAATCCGATCTGGAAGCACAAAATTCTGTCGGAACACACGATACAAGCAATAATAGAAGCAAAATCGGATCGAAAAACACAAATCAAACAAAAACAAAATCACATGCTCAAACAAACTGGAAAACAGGGATGAACAGAGCATGAAAGACTGACTAAACAAACACAAAATCACGTGATCAAACATGCATTATGAAGCAATATACACATTCATTTAATCATAACAACGATATACATGTGATTAAGAGATTAAGAGATTAAGAGATTAAATAAATCAAACAACAAATATATACAATATGTACAAAGCATAGAGGTAACAGATAAAAACAAACGAGAATGACAAAGAAAATAAGAAGAAATAAAAAAAAGAAGAAGCAGAGATCCCAGTATTTACCCTCAGAATTTGATGTTCGATGTGCGAAATGAAAACGTGCTTGGCTTCTCGGATTTAAGAACAAAATCTTTGAATGGCTTTTGAAAATCCAAGTTCTTCTTACTCTCAAAAACCTTCTCTCTCTTTTCTCTGTTCTCTCTTTCTTTTTTCTGTTCTCTATTTATTTTTCTATGTTCTCTATTTTTTTTTCTTCGTTCCCAATCCTCTCCTTAAATGTAATATGATAGGATTAGATGGTTTTTTCACCAAACCAGCCATAAGCATGTTTTTTCAAACCAACTCCCCGAAAACGAGGAAAAGAAAGACTTTTGAAGAGAGGGGCATACGTGAGGCAGGTGAGCCTTCTCACCAAAGTGAGGCTGGGCCTCACGTTAGTGAGATGGGCCTCACTAACGTGAGGCCCCCATCTCACATTAGTGAGATGGAGTCTCACTGCCCCAAGCCCAAAACTAATATACATATATATTTATTTATTTTTTTTAAAATAAAGAAATGAAAAATATTTTTTTCGAGAAAGCCATCACTTCGATTTGCCTCTTGCCTGCGAACAGGCATCATTTTCATCATTGGATAACTTCGGTCTGGGCTGCCTCAGGACCCGGTGTCTACAGGTATGTTTGTGAACTAAGTATGTGAAAAATGCATGTTTAATTGAATCTAACCTTATAATCATGCTTAGGGAGCTTAGTAATGATGAAATGAATGGTTAAAATTAAAATATAAAATTTTGGTGAAGATGTACTTCTTTGGCCGAATGGTATACCCTAGGTTTTCATTGATGTATGTTGATGTTTGTGGCATGTTTATGGTGTATTCATGATATTTGGCATGTGATCTAACTAATGGAATGTATTAAGGAAAGAAAAATTTACATAATGGATGATAAACATGTTGGCCGAATTGAATATGTGAGTAAAAATGTGATTTTGATGTGTTTTAATGCAAACCAATGACATAAATAAGCTTATTGACATGAGATTTACCTAAATGAATAATAAAAGAGATGAAAATAATTTATGGTGAAATATTGACATGTTGGCCAAATGACATAGATGTATATATCTATGTGTATTTTGATAATTTAATGAACTTTATGGCATATAATGGCATATGAGTTAAAATTTAATGTATAATGCTTGATTTAGATGAAAAAGAATGTAATAGAATGATGAAACAACATGAAATGTATGTATGGTAACATAAAAATTTGAAAATGGAATATTGGATGCCATATATAGTAATCTGGTAGTCGAATCTAGCTCATGATATAGCGGCTAACCATAAAGACACTTAACTGCGGGTGTGAGCGTGACGTCTCACTTATTGCAGGCCAATGACGATCCTACTTCAATGTATTGGAATGTTTAAATGTCAAATGGAATGTATTCGAATGTAGGGGTGGTCCTTCGGGGTCCTTCTAAAATTAAATGTTGTGAGGCTTTGGGGTTCACGTCTCGTTTATCCATTTCATAGATTTCTGCCAATTTTATACAGGGGGTAAAATGGTAAAAATAAGCTTAAAATGGTTAATTTGTGATTAAAATGATATTTGTGTAAAAAATGGACTTAATTAGAATAAATAAAAAGTTTAGGGGTAAAACGGTAATTTTGACCATAACGAAGTTAGTAATAATTAAAAAGGGTAAAAATGTAATTAATTGGTTAAATATGAAAATTAGTCACTTTTTAGGGAGTAAAATGTAATTTGGTATGAAATTGGTAGTTTAAGGGTAAAACGGTAATTTGCATGCTAAATAAAGGTTAAATAGATAAATGAAATGAATTGATGGCATTTTTTTAATTTTGGTAAAGTTTTAGGACTAAATGGTATTTTTGCCATGTTTAGGGACGAAATGGTATAAATATGGTTTTTTATGTATACTAAATGTGTAAGTGCCCTTAAATAAGTAATTTCATGGTTATTAAGTATAATATTGCATGCATAATTAGTAAATGACTTAAATATTATTTTATTATGAATATTTTATTTTATATATTTTATATATTATGCATGTGAACTTAGTTAGTGGAAATTCCTAGAATTGCAATCACTACTGGTCATAATTAATGTTCAGCATGTAGTTTTATTTGACTGCGTGTAGGTACTCCTTAGAACGCGGAGCCTAGCATACTTCACAATTTTTGGGAGCTGTATTGAAGAATTAGTTGGAAGAATTTTTATGTAAGTTAAGTATTTTGGCATGTATATGAACTTATATTATAGTTTTGGGTACTAGTTTGTATGGGACTGCTATAGTTTAACACTAGTATAGTGATGTATGGTATTTAAATTCATGAGTCTAGAATGTATGTGGTTATAGTAAATTGGAATGTTTGATAACCTATAGTGGTTACGTTAATATCGATAATTAAAATGGTAATGAGAATGTAAAATGTTTTGCTATCGTAAAATTGACTAAATGAATAGAAACTTAGGATAGTTATAGGTCAATCGATGAGAACGAATATTAAGTTATAATGTGATAGGTAAATTTATTTTACCAGTCAATTTAGGAACCTAAGAAATTGTTATAATCGGTTCTAAAAAAAAGGTACCGATTTTCGCATTAATTAACTTTCCAATCAAATTGGTTACTTAACTAGGCTAATTGTCGTAGAATTATTATTTAATTAATTGAACGTATGGTATAAGAGTGTTACATGAACACAGAAATGCAATGCAAGTAATGTTCAAATTTTTGCAAGTTCTTTTTCAATCAAAATCTCGAAAATAATTCTGAAATGTTTGTGTGTAAAATTTGTTGTGAATATTTCAAGAATTGTTTCAATGAATAATTTTGAAAACACAAATTCCAGAATTTCAAAATAGAGGAGTAGAAATGCAAAATTTCAGAAAATGGAGCAAAAAAGTAAACACACAGAATTTATAGTGGTTCGGCCAACTTGCCTACATCCACTTTTGAAGATTCACTTCTTGAGTTTTTCTGTCCACTCTTAACTCTTTTAAAGACAAGAGTTAAAATCAATATACAATCCTAGATATGTATATCTACCCATAATTTTTTTCCAAAGTAAAAGATAGAAAACGCTAAATATAATTTTTCTCCTAGGTTCTAGCCAATCCAACTCATAATATTTTACAAAATTAATTTCCTCACGAACAATTACAATAAAAATTATAATCAAATTGAGAAAAATATGTAAAAAATGAAGTGCAAAAAATGTGGAAAGTGAGATAAACAAAGTTAAGTTTTTTCTCTTAAGAAATAGAAATTCTTTCCAACTTTTTTCTAACCTTCTAATAGGTGAAATAACATGTATTTATAATCAAAAATTCAGTTTTAGGTGTTTGAAATCAAAACTAGTCGTTTTTAGCTGTTATGAAGTAATTTAGAAAAAACTAGCCGTTGACTAGCCTTTTTTCTTGTCCTGTAGTGAAATCCAGATTTTCAATTTTTTGTCCAGAAATCTAATACCCGCAGAAATTCATTTAGAAATTTGTTACTATCAGAAATTCATTTTCTAAAAAATTATTTTCTGATGCAAACCAGTTTTGATCAAAAGTCATTTTCTGGCTTAAAAATATTTTTATGCAATTTTAAAGTTGTAAAGTGTATGCATGAATGGAAATAATATGCCTCAATTTGATCTTACAATTTTAGTATCCTAATTCCTAGTAAACTAATATATCTCACGAATTGGTCTTCTTACGTCCATACTTGACAAATCTTGATCTTCAAAATATTGATATTTAGCATAAGAAAATATGTAGAAAAGTTACTGCATAAATTGTTTAGAAAAGAATCCTTAATAGAGTTTATTTAAAGTTTGATTATCATAAAAATTATATGGCCTTGAGCCAACATACTGCAGCTTCAAATACTCTTCTATGTAGTGCTAGTTGTGGAATTTGATTGCTTGGCTCCTTGTTTGTTGTTTCCTATTTATAGTAAACTCTGCCACGCTTTTCCTTTGTGGCACTCTCTGTTTCTGTTTATTTTCTACATGGTACCTATATTCTCTTTTGTTTGCTCTCTTTTTTGGTGGTTGTTCATTTTGTTTTAAAGCAATTGAGGACCTTTTTAATATTTATTTTCTTGATTGAATATTGCTCTTATTGTGATGAAGTTAATATTAACTTACTGTAAAATTGGATTATGAACTTCTGATTCTGGAACAATAATTTTTTTTTAATGCTGTAAAATTGGATTATCAATATTATGATATGTTGGTAAACTAAAATTGGATTATCTTTTGTATTCTTATTTGTCTTGTATAGACAGAGAAGTTGGGCCATGAGCCAATACCTACTAAGATGCATTTGTATCTTGATAAGCATAAGAAGGATAGTAAATTTGTTGGATGACAGCCGAGAGTCTGCAGGTAAGTTATTTTATTGATGAGCTATTCCTATTAAAAGCATATTATAGTTTATGATGCATGGGATAGCTATTTTCATAAATATTATAAGTTATTCATTTCTTGAAATCATGATGTCAAATATAGTGTTGTTTTCTTTTTAGGATAAGATTGAAGAATTGCGACAGAAGTATTCAGAAACTAAGTTTGGCAGCAATGAACTCAATTATATTATGAGGCTGTAGGAGAAGAGAAGAGGAGAAGGGTGTTTGGTCTTGGGTCCAATGGAGCACACTGGTATAGACAAAGTCTTTGTGACTCAATTCGGTCAGTTAGCTGATGGGAAATTCCTAGATACGTAATAACCCATAAATCGATCATGCCAAATCATCAAGAATAAAATAGATGCGGAAGCATACCTGAATCCATAGCCATTAAGGATGCGGAAGGTTTTAGGGTTTCTAGTTGGCACAGAGATCTAGATTTTCTCTTAGGTGATGGGATACCAGAGAGAAAGAATTAGGGTTAGGGTTTCCTATGCAACCAGGACCATAACCCATTTATAGAGTGACTTATTTACTAATTTGCCCATCATAAATTAGATTAAGTCCTTTAGGTTTCTACACATTTATAAAATAACCTCCATATTTTAATAAGACGATTGTTAAGTCCAATTTGACTTTAAATTAACCAGATCACTTTTATTTGGACTAAAACTCTAATACCTTATAATATACAATATTCACATATTTAATTTGTATAGGTCCATAAATTCCAACAATCTCCCACTTGGACCTCATACATATAAATATGCGATAACCTCATTAATTATATATTACTATAATACTTTATGAGCTCAAAAATGCTATCATAACTGAAATCGTCTTTGACAATCCCGTTCATGAATTATACCAACATGGGATCAAAGAGATCTTCGTTACATTTAATTTAACTAGACCCAACAATGGTCACATATATTAATATAACCAACAACATGGATCAAATATGGATGTGTAGCATGGAAATGTCATGTAATGTGATCTTTAACATGCCTATTTCCAACTGGTCCAACTTTATTCCTTAATGAGATCAAACAAAGTAGAGAGTGAAAACTGTATAAAATCTTTAACTGAATGATAAACTTTATGTACTCACAAAAATATCCATATAACATGTCAACCAAAATAAATTTAAGCATCTGTAAGTACAAACTCCCACTAAATTGATATATCATCTAATAGTATAACATCCATGTGAGCAGTGTGCTCATGAAAGACCTTGGGTATTAATCCTTTAGTAAGCGGATCCACAATCATTGAGTTTGTGCCAATATGCTCTATAAATATTTGACCACTTTGAACTCTTTCTTTAACAATCAGGAACTTAATGTCTATATGTTTAGACTTTGAAGAGCTCCTATTGTTATTGGAATATAGCACTGCCGATTTATTGTCACAAAATAACTTTAATGGTCTTTCAATACTATCCACAATTCGCAACCCTGTGACAAAATTTTTCAACCATATCCCTTGATTTGATGCCTCATGACATGCTATAAATTCAGCTTCCATGGTGGAAGAAGCCGTGAGTGATTGTTTCATACTTTTCCATGAAATGGCTCCTCCAGCTAGCAAGTAAATGTAGCTAGAAGTGGATCTACGACTGTCTTGGCATCCAGCAAAATCAGAGTCGGAATACCCAATGATCCCTAACTGATCCGATCTCTTATATGTGAGCATATAATCTTTTGTTCTCTGTAGATAACGCATAACCCTTTTGGTTGCTTTCCAATGATCCATGCCTGGTTCACTTAAATATCTACCTAACATTCCAACAATGTATGCGATATCCGGACGTGTACAAACTTGAGCATACATTAGACTTCCTATAGCTGAAGCATAAGGAATATTTTGCATTTCCTTAGACTTGAGTTCATTCTTAGGGCACTGATTGCGACTAAGCTTATCTCCCTTAGCTACTGGGGTATCTCCTGGTTTACAATTTTGCATATCACACCCCAAATCGGGCCTAGTCGGATTTGGCAAGTTAAGTCGAATAAGTTATGGATATTTCGGTAAATTGTGCATGTGGAATTTAGATGATAAGGACCTAATTGAAAAGATAATTAAAGTTTGTGAAGAAATAATTATGCAAATGAGTAAGTGCAAATTTGTCAAAGGATTAAAGAGTAATAAAGCAAGATATTTTGGTTGGAGCCAATAGGAGGCTGCCATGTGTCTTGACAGGTGGGCAATTAGTGGGAAAAGAAGAAAAAGAAAAAGAATGAGAGGGAGGAGCAGATCACGTTCTGCTCTCTCCTCTCCTCTTCCTTGCTCTTCTTTCTTTTCGTTTCCCGTTTCTTGTTCTCCCTTCCTTGACT
Organism: Excoecaria cochinchinensis; assembly: GCA_947683425.1. Lineage (NCBI taxonomy): Eukaryota > Viridiplantae > Streptophyta > Magnoliopsida > Malpighiales > Euphorbiaceae > Excoecaria > Excoecaria cochinchinensis. The sequence continues at coordinate 6,422,230 of CANTUQ010000076.1, read as the reverse complement.
GTGTGTGAATTGGTGTCTTGGTAGAGCTTGAAGATTTCTTGAAGAGGTAAGTTGGGTTATGGTTTCCTGCATGTTTTTCTTCTTCCTCTTCTCCTGGTTTTGCTATTTTGAGTTAGGGTTTTTGGAAGAGTAATTTGGGGGTTTTTGTTTGTGCAAGTTTTGGGTTGCAAGAGGAAGCTTAAGGGCAAGGAATAGAAGGAGGATTGAAGCTTGAAGTGTGGTTTTGGAATCTAGGATTGCAGGTTTGGGACTTGTTTTTGAAATCTTGTTTGAGAATTTGAGTTACTGTAATTTTAGGGTTTATGTTCTTAAGAAACTTGAATGTGATTATACTTGATTTTGAGTTGTTTTGATTTCTGAATTAAGTTGTATTTATGTTGTTTATGCTGTATGAGACATCTTCTAGAAGGTATGATGAGATTTGCATGGTTTTGATTCAATTTTGGAATTGATTTTGAGTTCTGGGAATTTTGGAAATGGGAAATCGCGATCCTGTTGAATTTCCCGTTTCCAGTTTGTATCTGTCGCGTGACTAGCCAAAAAGAGAGGCCAGTCACGACTCGTGACCAACCAGTGTGGCCAGTCACGAGTGGTGACTGGTAGTCACCACTCGTGACCAGCCAAGGGGAGTCAAGTCGTGACAGCCAGTCACGACTCGTGACCAGCCAGAGAGGCAGTCCAGCAAAGGAGGCCAGTCACGAGTCGTGACACCCAGTCACGACCCGTGACCAGCCTGAAGGAGGAGGCCAGTCACGAGTTGTGATGCCAGTCACGACTCGTGACCAACCCACCCTGTTGGTCACCCCGTTCGGCCTATTTTCTGAAATTTCTCGGTTTTAACACAAAAATGAATTTCATACCTCTTTTGAATGGACTTATACTGCTGTATGATACATGTCATACTTCTATATGCTCTTAAATGGCTTTTCCTTTACTGTGCGCTATATTATCTGGCTTATATGAATGATTACTTTAGTTTATTTGCGATTAACAATATGTTACCCATGATAAGTTATATTCATGGTATTTTGGAATAGGTTTTGGATTATAGGGATCCTGTTAAACGATTGTTGGATGTAAACTGTATGGTTTGGATTTAGACATGTTAATTGTTATGATTTATATTGCATGTCGTATTTCGAATGCGAAGGAATAACATGCTATGGTTAAGTGTATATTGTATCATTCGATGATTAAGATTATGCGCGGCATAATATGGTCCCACATTTAATTCTGATATATTTTAGAATATTGAATAATGCTAAAGTGTGTTGATTGAATTATAATGCATGCTTCATAATATAAATTGTATGAGGTATGATTGATATTATGAACATATGTGTTTGTCTTTTTGACTCCGGATTATGCATGATGACATACTTGTGTGTGTATATATATAGATAGATATATATATATTTTATTAATTGACACATGACTTTGATGATGCACGTGGATAGTGTGACCTTATTTATATGCCTATGATACTCGGTATTGTGCATGATGAACTTTAGCTTGTGACTTGAAACGTGCTGTCGCTTATGTATGACCTGCGAAAGTCAGTCTAGTGGATAGTTAGGCATGCCTAATAGAGTCTCTTAGCTGCAGCGCCCTTTGAATGTTTGGACCCCGATCAGGTCCCTGTTTGGTTCCTCGCGAACCCTTATGTGATAGGATCTTGTTTAAGATCCCCTTTGTAAATGTTTTGTGAAAGTTAAGAAGGAAAAAGTAAAAATTGGTTTTCTCGGCTCGTACCCGTAAAGTACTGTCCGTATCGGCTCGTACCCATAAAGTACTGTCTGTATACTCGTTATCCACTATTTTGAGTCAGCAGGTATTCTATTTGTTTTGTCTGATATGAACAGGAGATTGTGATATTCGAATGAGCATAATTCTGGACATGTGAATCAGTTATGTAATCAAATGTGATTATGAAACTCTGAATGGGTTGAATGTGACTTAAACAGGTGATTTGAGCATATTTATCTGTATACTTATATGTATATCATATGGTGAATGTATTTGTATGCTATCAGTTATAGATATAAGTACTGGAATTAAAACGTGCATAACTGTGACCATAATCTTTCAAATGCCATGAGTATATGATATCATGTTATTATTATGAGAATGTGAATCCGACTAGTTAGACTATAAGCATACGAAATAATATGAATGCGAATGTGAGCTTAAATTATGGATTGATATGGTTAATTAGTATGTATATGAGTGTGATTCTGTACTGTTAATTATTATGGTAGCATGTGAATTAGTATGCATGATAAGGCAATCTGGACTATTGAATGATTACATATGTATTATCTGGGGTACAATGCATGTGTATCGGCTTCGGTAAGTATATGTGCATTAATGGTTGATGATGAGGCAAGTTAAAGTGTTTAAGAATCTGATCTTGAGCTTGTGTATACTCTGAATGTAATAATTTGCTATATGTTCCTTTGGTCTCTACTGTTGTAGTATCTTCGGCATGTTGTCATGTGTTTATGAGTTTGGCATGATATTATATGTGAAAGAGTCTTGCAATGGAAGTGTGGTGTTTTGACGTATTTCCTTGGGTTCGGCTAGCATGGGTAGTATGACATGACAGAAAGTAGGTTTAATTAGCTCGTATTCTTGGCATAATAATTGTATGCAGTATAGCATGGTAATCTTATAACATGTGAATGGGTTTTTAGATAATGTATGAGTAATTGGGCATGATAATTGCACATTTAAATGTCATGCCACTATGAAATGGTAAGGTGCTGATGTTCGATACCCTGGTAAGTATATGCATGTGAAATTGTATGTAGTTCGGCATAATGATACTTGTATCGTGTATGGTGTTTTGTCTGCTTCGGCTTATTAGTCGAATAAGTATATGAATATGAATGTGAGTTTGTGACGGAATGCCTTTCTATGCAAGCCTGATTATATGTGTGTTATGAATGTCCGTTTTTGCCTTTGTGAATGTGTTATGCCTTGACGACCAGTGTGAATGGTCGTCCATATTGCTTGTATGTTTTCCCCACTAGGCGTTTATCGCTTAGCACGGGTTCTCTTCCCGTGCAGGTGGCAGGTTTAGTTCTGTTCTTGTCGCGCATCTGCAAGGTCGGCCATATAGGAGTTAGAAGTTTTATATTTTTGTTCAGCTTCTGTATTTCAGCTTTTGTATTTCTGTATTAGTGTATATGTAATTAATTATGTAATGATCTGGAGATTATATTGGGATATGTAAACGTTATTATATTTATTAGTTATTCCTTTGTATTATTATTCGCTTTTTGCTTCCGCTTAGTGCCTGCGTGTGCGTGAGTTATTGCATGATCAGTCTGTGCCCGCAAGATAAGTTTTTAATTTACCCGTGTTTTTGTATGAATGTATGCTTCTGCATAGTGTATGTGTGCATGTATGTGAGTGAGCGTCGGGTAGTGCGCCCGTCGGCGCCCTTCCAACAGGGGTGACGATGGGGGTGTTACATTGCATGCCAAACCTTTTGAGAATATTTTCGATATAGCTCTTTTGTGATAATCCAAGAATGCCCTAAGAGCGATTCTGGTATATCTTAATTCCTAATACAAAAGAGGCGTCACCAAGATCTTTCATCTCAAATTTCTTTGATAGAAATCTCTTAGTTTCGTGCAATATGCCTATATCATTGCTGGCAAGCAATATGTCATCAACATATAATACTAGAAAAATGTACTTACTTCCACAGAACTTGTGATATATACATTCATCAATTGAATTTATTTGAAAACAAAAAGAAATGACAATTTGATGAAATTTGTGATACCACTGACGAGAAGCCTGTTTGAGTCCATAGATGGATTTCTTTAATTTACAAACCATTTGCTTTGAATGTTCTGAAACAAAGTTTTCTGGTTGTTCCATATAAATTGTTTCATCAATGTCTCCATTGAGAAACGCTGCCTTAACATCCATCTGATGCAACTCAAGGTCAAAATGTGCCACAAATGCCATTATTATTCTAAAAGAGTCTTTCGATGAAACTGGAGAGAAAGTTTCTTTATAATCAATGCCTTCCTTTTGAGTAAAGCCCTTGGCAACAAGGTGAGCCTTATATCTCTCCATATTACCTTTTGAATCCCTTTTGGTTTTAAATATCCATTTATAACCAATGGGTTTCATACCTTCAGGCAATGGGACAAGATCTCAAACCTCGTTGTCTTTTATGGACTTTATTTCCTCATTCATGGCATTGATCCACTCTTGCGATTTTGAGCTTTCAATGGCCTGACAGAAGTTGATTTGATCATCTTCCATCATTTCATTGACTACTTCATGCTCTTGGAGAAATACAATATAATCATCTGAAATTGCACTTCTCCTTTCTCTAGTGGATCTTCTTAATGGCATTTGTTCTTGAGGTTGTTGAGTTTGTTCTTTAGGAATAACCTATTGAACAGGATCTAGGAGATTTTCGACATTGTCTTGTGGTTCTGTTGTTGCTTCTTGAACCGTGTCAGGAAGAAAGTCTTAATCCTGATCATGGCCAATTATAACTATAGGAAGAGAAATAAATTCCTCTTCAAAGACAAAGTTTCTAACCTTATCTCCTCCCCCAAATTCAACATCCTCAAAGAACTTGGCATTTCCTATCTCAAAAAATGATCTTTTGTGGGATCATAAAATTTGTACCCCTAGGACCTTTCAGAGTATCCAACAAAATAGCTACTGACCATTCTTGAGTCCAATTTTGTTTCATTTGGCCTATAAGGCCTTGCCTCAGCTAGACAACCCCAAATGTGTAAAGGTTTTAAGCTGGGTTTCTTACCTGTCCATAGTTCATAAGGGGTCTTGGTCACTGCTTTAGTTAGAACTCTGTTAAGGATGTATGCTGCAGTCTTTAATGCCTCTCCCCAGAGTGAATCTGGCAAAGTAGTATGACTGATCATACTCCTTACCATATCCTTAAGTGTCCTATTTCGTCTTTCAGGTACACCATTCATGTTGGAACTTTCTGGCATGGTGTACTGTGGGACGATTCCACATTCCTCTAGTAATTTAGCAAATGACCCTGGATGTTGTTCACCTGATCCGTCATACCTACCATAGTATTCACAACCATGGTCAGATCTAACAGTTTTAATCCTTTTATTTAGTTGATTTTCAACTTCAGCTTTAAAGGATTTGAACACATTTAAGGCTTGGGACTTTTCATGAATGAGATAAAGGTACCCATAACGTGAATAATCGTCTATGAACATAATAAAGTATTGTTGACCATTCCAAGAAGCAGTAGGGAATGGTCCACAAATGTCTGTATGTATTAGTTCTAAGACTTCTGTAGATCTGTTGGCACCTAATCTCCTTTTATTTGTTTGTTTTCCTTTAATACACTCGATACATATTTCAAAATCTGAAAAATCAAGTGAATCAAGAATTCCATTTGACACAAGCCTTTCAATTCTTTGTTTAGAAATGTGGCCTAATCTCTTGTGCCAAAGTGATACAGAATTCTCATTAGTTATTTTTCTTTTAGTACCGACATGCATGGTTTCATTATATGAAGCAATTGTATTAAGCAAGTATAGGTTATCATTATTAGATAAAGAACCAGAACCAATAAGTTTTAAACTTTGAAAAAGACTAAACTGACTGTTTCCAAAAGAACAACAATATCCCGATTTGTCCAATACAGAAATAGAAATTAAATTCTGCCTAAATGATGGTACAATAAAAGTCTCTTTCAAATCTAAATAAATTCCAGTCTTTAATAATAACCTAAAAGTGCCTATTGCCTAAACTTCAATTTGCTTGCCATTGCCCACATAGATGTATCTTTCATCATCACTCGCCTTTCGGCAGCTCAGGCAACCCTGAATGGATACACTTATGTGAGTAGTGACACCTAAATCTATCCACCAAGTGTATCTAGGTACTGAAATTAAATTAACTTGAGAACAAACAAAAGCATGAAATGTACCTTTCTTTGCACGCCAAGCATGATATTTGGTACAATCTTTCTTTTTACGAGAAGTTCCTTTACACAAGAAGCAACCAGATTGTTTAATTTTATCTTTATTTTCCTTATGTTTCTTCTTTTGTTCTGCAACTTCTGTATCCTTCTTCCTTTTCTTATTGTAGCCCTTAGAAGATAATGCCAAATGAGCACTTTCTGCTTTTCCAAACTTTATCCTATCTTCCTCATTCACCAGATGAGAAATGAGCTCATTAAGAGTCCATTTCTCCCTTTGAGTATTATAACTCACCTGAACTTGACTGAATTTTGAAGGAAGAGAGATAAAAACCAAATGCACCAATAAATCCTTAGAAATTTCTAATTTCAGTGCCTTTAGCCTGGATGCAATCTGCTCCATTGCCAAAATGTATTCCCTTATGCTCCCATTGCCCTTATACCTCATGGAAACAAGTTTGTTTATCAAACTACTTGCTTCCGCCTTTTCACTTTTAGTAAAGCAACTTTCAAGGGCTTCAAGGAACGATTTGGCATTTTGATTTTCGGATGTAGTGTCCCTGAATGTGTCTGGAATTGCATGCCTCATGATCATTATACTTAAGCGATCTGAGCGCTCCCACTTCTCAAAGTTTCTCTTTTGTTCTGAGGAACTTTCAACTGTAAGAGGAGCAGGAGGCTCAACTCGAAGTGCATAGTCTAGATCCATGCAACCTAGAAAGATAGTAACGTTCTCCTTCCATTTCTTAAAATTTGTGCCATTCAGCATAGGAAGCAAGTTAATATTTGCAGATATTGAACCAGTAGATGTATTTTCTGAATTCAGAGAACAACAAAAAATATATCAAGCTCACAATCAATACTTTAAATTTCATAAAATAATAGATTCAAAAATAATGGCCAATCCCATCACAAGACACCTAACACAACATTGAAATTTAGTCTTTGGACAGAAAAATCAATTTGTAAGCGGTAATCTTGGTGCAGTAATCAAGTATTAATTATAAACTCCTGTCAAATATCAAGCCTTTCTTTGCACCGACTCAACATTCACATGGAAAACTAAATAATTATCACATATTTATTACCATAAATATGTTCTAATTTCGGCCAAACAATAATAACCTTCCTTTGGGCCGGTTATTATCCGTAAAAATTTTTTTAACATATATATATGCCTTCCTAATATTTTGTTTTAATTAATCTACACAATTGAGGTTACTTTGGAAACATATTGCTTCAATTAAATAAATTAAAATATCAGTAATTAAATCTTGTGCCAATTTTGAATCTAAACATAAAATATTAATCGTAATCCTGAATAATCAATATTTTACGTTAAAAATATGAAAAACACAAATAATAATATCAACAGAATTTATTCATAGAAGTGAAAATATAACAATTCATTTGAATTATTGCCAAAAGAAAATTAAAAAAATGAATAAACACATAAATTCTGTCACATATTTTATACTGAAACAACCCAATAGCACATAAAAGATGATAGCTCAATTGATGGAAGCATGTCAAATATATGGTAAGGTAATGGGTTCAACCATTACGGTAAATCACAACCATTTTCCATTTTAATTAACATGGATCCAGAATGACAATTGTACCCCCCAAAAGACCATACAACTCTCGTGGTGTCCACCTTTCATGCAAAGACAACATTACCCTCAATAAATTAACAAAATTACAATTATGCCATCATCTTCAACCTCCCTTCGAAAACGCAATTCCCCTTTTCCACTGAAAACCTATTTTATTTTTATTTATAATATGCATTAACAGAACACATAACCCGTGGCTTAAAAGTGAATCCAAAACATGTGAACTAAAAAGCAACCAAATTAAAATAATATACATGAAGCAATCAACAGCAAAAAACGTAATCCAAAAGTAATCAAAATTGCCAAACCCAAATTCCATATAAAGCAAACAACGGCAACAGTGAATCATGCCCAATGTTATTCGGCAAAAACAAACAAAATTGTGATTCAGTTATGCCGATTGCTAAGAAATAAAAATGAAGTTGTACAGCATAATAAAAAAAAAACACCAATACATTTTAAGAATCAATTTAGAAGAATCAAAACCCTAAAAAATCAATTCTTAATAATTCAACATGAATTAGGCTCTGATACCAATTGATGGAAAATTCCTAAATACGTAATAGCCCATAAATTGATCATGCGAAATCATCAAGAATAAAATAGATGCGGAAACATATATGAATCCATAGCCATTAACGATGCGGAAGGTTTTAGGATTTTTAGTTGGCATAGAAAACTAGATTTTCTCTTAGGTGTTGGGATACCAGAGAGAAATAATTAGGGTTAGGGTTATCTGTGCAATCAGGACCATAACCTATTTATAGAGTGACTTATTTACTAATTTACCCATCATAAATTAGATTAAGTCATTTAGGTTTCTACACATTTATAAAATAACTTCCATATTTTAATAAGACGATTGTTAAGTCCAATTTGACTTTAAATTAATCAGATCACTTTTATTTGGACTAAAACTCTAATAGCTTATAATATATAATATTCACATATTTAATTTGTATAGGTCCATAAATTCCAACATTAGCTGCTCCTTCTAATGCTCAACCACAAGCGGATGCTAATTCTTTCGAGAGAATAAAGCAATTGATCACAGGCATGAATGCAAAGATGATGCAAGATTTGGAAACTTTCATTGTCCAAAGTGTGGATTCTCGTCTTACACCTTTTGTAACTAGTGGATACAGTGCTTCGACCAGTAGCAGTCCAGCAAACTATACCAGCCCCCAGGCAAACCATTCCAATTCCTCGGCAAACCATTCCAGCTCATTGGCAGAGAGCACAAGTACTTGCGACCAATAGTTTGGTACTTCAATGAGTTATTTGAACAATTATGCTTATAATTCTTATGCCTTTGGCCTTCCAAAATTGTTGAAAAATAGTATTGTTTGTTTGTTTTAGAGTTTATTACGTGGAGTTTAGATTTAATTGGATGATATGATGTTTTATAACACCAATACATTTGACTGGTTTATGTGTTGGACGTTTTTTAAATGGATTCTAAATCTTGAAGTATCAATTTTTATTATTTATTTATTTGAATCTATTATATTCAAGTAAAAAAGGAGATGAATGAAGCTTTCATAGAAGAAAGAACACACTTTTTAGCACGGAACAACTCCGTCAGTAACATTTTGCAACCATAATCAAAACATAGCGATGGAATATATCCGTTGCTATATTAAAAAAATCAATTTATTTCTTACTATAGCAACGGATATATCATTCGCTAAAATAAATTTGGGAAAAAAATAAAAATTCATTTAAACCGACAGATTTATTGGCCTATGGTTCCATCTTAATGTCATAAACGATCAGATTTAAATGAAAATGGCGACGGTAAACAAGGTTCCATCACAATTTTCTAGCGACACCCAGAAATCAGACGCTAAAAGTGATACCGATGAGCACATCACCTTCTGATTAAAATCTATCACTAAAATCTTTAGCAACATATTTTTTCCATCACTAAAAATCTTCCTTTTTTGTTTTTTTTTTTTTTTTACCGCAACTTATCGGGTAAATGGTGTTACATTGCAATTCATGGTTGCCGTTACTGCAATTCCCTATATTGAGTGAAAATGGCATCGTAATGCCATTGCTGTTGGTAAATAGGACATAGTACATAAAAATGCAATGCAAGATGGGAATTAAGAGATTAAAATTAAAACTACAGATGCAGAGTAAATTAAGTAGGGCATAGTTGGAGTCAATTCTTGACATTCTTGGAGGAGTCGCCAACTGAGGATGCTTAATGTGGTTTTGGAATTACCTCCTAGCCTTAAACTTGAAAATTTAAGCCTAACAGGTCGCTTTTATTAGTATCCAACCACACATATTGAAAAAAATTAAATTGAATAAATTGAAATCCATCCATAAATTCGAGCTATTCGATTAAGTTTTTGGGTTCTTTTCGGCCCTTCTAAGAAAACATTTTTTTATTTAATTAAGTTTTATTAGGAAAAATTAAAATATCATCTTTTAGCAAACACCAACTTGTTCTACAAAACCTTTTTGTGCTTAATTGGATCTGGCGTGCAAGACTATTTTCTATCTATTACATCATTTATAGAATATATAGGGAAATTGGATATAAAATAAGAAAGTTGTTAGAATGTGGAAGAGAGAATTTAGAGAGAGTGAATTAGAAAGAATGATATATCAATCAAATTTTGGCTTATTTTTAACAAAAGTACATTGCCTAAATCTAAACTAGACAATTAAACTAAGAATTTACTTTGGCTTTGCCATCACCTTTTTGATCGTGTCAATTTCACTCATAGTAACTCAACTTATCACTTATCGCACAAAAGCAACCGACTTTTTTTTTCTGACTTAAATGTCACTGAACTTCTAACATTTTTACAGAAAAGTCATGTAAACCAGAATCTGGCGAGAACCCTTGCCGGATTGATGACATGGCATATGACACGTGGCGTCGAATAGTAAATAAATGACTTTTTTGCAAAAATGTTAGAAGTTCAGTAACATTTAAGTTGGAAAAAACAAAATTGGTTACTTTTGCGCGATAAATGATAAATTTAGTTACCGTAAGTAAAATTGATTTAGATGTAACATTTATTGGAAATATTGTTAAACGACACGTAGTTTCTGACATGTCATGCCATGTCATCAATCCAACGAGAGTTCTCGCCGGATTTCGGTCAACATGAATTTTTTGAAAAAATGTTAAAAATTCAGTGACATTTAAGTCAGAAAAAAAATTAAAAAATAAAAAAAAAAGTCGGTTACTTTTGCGCGATAAGTGATAAGTTGAGTGATCGTGGTTGAAATCAATCCCTTTTTGGTCATTCCTAGTGTGACTTGGAATAAAAGATATATCAACATCTGAAAAGAACATAACGAAAGAGAAAAGAGGGAAGAGATTTTAAAATGCGTTACCAGAATTACATGTCCGTGTGGACATGATTCATACTATGCGAACATGCCCATTCCATACGAACCTACTGGAGTTCTGCAGGGACCTAACGTCCATGGAACACGAAATGCACAGAAAATAGAGTAAGAGCGTACTTTAAAGATCAATGTGAGTCTAACATCAGCAATGAACTATGGAAAAGTCTCAAAAGACGTTCATTGACTAGAGATGATCATGAATCCTTCAAGAGATCAGGAAACTACCACATACTACATTTATTGCAGCAAATTCTTAATAGCGGGTGTAAAATGGTTGTTTTCTTTATCTATAAGACAACATATTTGTAGCATTCTTATATTATTAGGATGTTTGTGTCAGTAAAAGAGAAGACATAGAGAAAATCATAAAAATAAAGCTAAAAGGGAAATGAAGAACAATGATTTGCCCGGAGCTGAAACGGCATCTCTCTTTGAATTCAAGCCACTCTAAATACGGATTTGGATGCAAAGGCTTCTAGGTTATGAGTTATTCATTCACAAGCCTCGACAAAAGATCCAAAAAAACAAATAAAACAATATTTTAACATAAAAAAAATATCAAAATTAAAGGGAGTAACTTTAAAAGAACACGATGTTTGACTAGGTAAACACACTGATGACAAAATCATATTTTGAATACAAGTTCAATGATTTTTATAGTTATCTATCATAGTGCTTCCTTTATATTTGCATGAATGAAAACAATAAAATCAACACACTCAATAGATGAACATAGCTTATAAATAAAATCAATACACTCAATATACCTTAGAAGAAGCTTTCTAAGAGAAAATAGCCAACCAAAGGAATCATATTGAAAAATGCTTGAAATTGTTTTCCTATGGAGGTTTAAAGGCGGTATTTTTAGAGGATTATTTTCTTCTAGGTATCAAAGTGGGTCTTTTAGATGCCAACCCACACTAAAACCTAGTCAACTGCCTCCCAAGGTATTAATGGTGGGTTTATAGGGATTATTTGTTGAAAGATGTTCTAAAAATGTCCTTAGGCTCGTGCTAAGTCAGTTAGGATGAGACAATTTGAAATTTTAAATATGGCAATGGAGTATGTTCTTACAAACATAAGGAGATCCACACGGACTTTGAGAGCGATTATTTGTTTCTTTATCTGCATGGATGAAGAATTGGATCTGAACTAAGGGCTTTAGATCCGTACAAACATGTTTCCAAATTACTATTTTCCCTTTTTCAGCTTAGGTTTCTTTCGCGATTATCATTAAATATTTCTTGAGATAGAAAATGCTGACATCCTTATAGTATCTAGAAAGTATTATTTGTTTTGAAAATATAATTGATTTGAATGTGTTAGTATATAGATGTATCTTGTACTATTATAATATTTTGGGCCCTATTACATAATTGTGTCCATTTTTCTTTAAGGAAAAAAAAAACCTCTATTTACGCATATATTCTAAATGATTATTAATAACATTCTTAAATAAACAAAAGAAAAAATTTTCGAGCAGGTTTATAGTAAGATTTCTCAATAAACACGATAATAGATATTAAAACTTCCCTTTTTGGTGCATATACTATATCTCATTTAAAAATAAATGAATTCAATCACACTATTCTCTTCAACAAGGAAAAATAAATAAATCAGAGATGGACAATCACAATGACGATCACATAAATTTGAATATCGATTAATGTAGAACAAAGAAAGAACATAACGATTGGGGGACCATAAACAACCCATACCCTTTAGTTACCAATAAAATAAAAAGAAAGATCTTGATCACATGTCACCATGTGATGGATGGGGATGGGGTGGTCTTGTAAATTTCCCCTTCTTCCAATTTTATTCAATTTTTTTAAGAAAATAAACAAATCTAACTTCCAATCTCAAATTAATTTTTTTTTTTTTTTAGTGGGGGGGGGGGGGGGGGGGGGGGGGGGGGGGGGGGGCGTGTGGGGGTGGTGTTACGAAGAATTCTTTTACCAATCTGAACTGTTTTTGTATATACCCCACTGCGCACTCACTAGTAAAGTATGGCTTTTGTGAGTAAAATGCGCTATTGGGAGTGAAGTGAACCCTACTCACCCCCTTCCTCTATAAAGCTGCTTTCAAGATTATATATATGGTAGAGTGGTCCATGAGATTTTGTACGGGCATGCTCCTTATTTCTCTCTCTATATTTTCACTCTATATTTTCACTCTTTCACTCTCAATATTTTCTGTGCAAGAAAGAAAAAGATGTGAGATCTGAGGAAAGAACTTCAAGGTTTCTTGATTTTCTTCGTTATTCAAGTCCTGGCCATGCTATTCCACAGCTTTCTTGAACTTTCTTGTACTATATATCAACATATCTTTTTCAAGATTTAATTTGTTTTTAGCTCCATGAAAGCTCAAGAAAGCTGTGGGAGAACATGGCAAGTTTCAGGATTTTATTTTATTTCATTTTATTTGATTTTGTTTGTGAATTTAGCTCTAGTTTTTTCTCTCTCCATCAACAGCAAAGTTTAAGCAGCTTCTGCTATCTGATTTTCTGCATGGCTTCCTGGTAATAATTCATACCCATCTTTTGCGTTTCTTTTCTTTTCACTTGTTTATTTTATTAATTAGGTGCCAAAAATCCATTGAATTATTGCATTTTCTGAGGAGAAGGAGTTTTGATGCTGAATTATGATGTGGGTTTTCTTCAATTCTTGTGTTCTTGCTCCATAAAAATCACTAGTTTAGCCAAAAAAAAGTTAGAATAATTAAATTTTTTGATGATTTAAAAGACAGATAAGATTAATTTAATTTGTGCAGAGAGAATTAAGAAGGGGAAGAGAGAAGATTCCCTAGCTTTCCTTTTTATCGTCAATGATGATAGTTCTTCCTGTTGGCCTTTTGGTTTTCCTTCTAACATGATCTCCTACATTTCCGTGAAAAAGGTTAAACTTTGTCACTTTGTGACATCATTTTTTAACCACTCTCTCTTCAACCTGACATCACATCACTTTTTATTTATTTATTTATTTTTATCTTTCTTTCTTTTATCTCTCTGTTTGTGGTGATTACATATAGTCCCTTTTTCTTGGTGGGATGTCACGCAGTGGTAGTTGAGGATATATTTGTTTACTTATATAATGCAAATATATACAAGAAGATATTATGTCATAATTGACATTTCCTAGCTGTCTAGCTCATCATCTCAACTGTCCAACCAGCAGGAATTATTCTTCTTTTTTTTACTCCTTAATTTCATAACAGTTATTATTATTATTATTATTATTATTATTATTATTATTATTATTATTCCTTTTTTTTTTCCTGTTAATCCTACTTAAAAACTTGTACTTATTCATTGTAAGGCAAGTAAAATTTCAAATTTTGTAAAATAATTTCCATTATTTTACAAAATATGCCTATATGTATAGGCAAATTTTTGTATTTTCTTCTAATTTCAAAGATTTTGAATAAATGTACATGCCCATGATTGGAATGTGTCTTCCCTCCTCTTAATTTCAGTTGGATTGTAAAAATTGATGTGTTGTTTATGTATTAGTATAATTTCAATCTTGATGCGTACGATTTGGACTTTTAGTATCTGGAATGAGCTGAATAGGCTAATCGTTATTAATTGTTTGCTATAACTTTTGCTACAAATGTCCGATTACTTATTATAATATATTTTCGGAAAACTCGTTTCGAGCAGGTCGCTTATACGAGAGCTTTGCCTTCGTACAGCGCAATTCGGGCTTTCAAAATAACGTTTAGATTTCTGTTTTTCAGTTTGAAGTTTAGTGCACTTTCGTAACTTTATTATTGTTTTTATATAAATTATTTGTTTCCCTAATTTGGAGGGGATGACTTTTTTGGTATTTAATAAAATTATTCGGTTTCGAATACTTTCGCTGCATCAAATCTTTATGTTTATTTATAAGTATTTAAACGTGTTATTTTCTTATAGGTGGATTTGTAGCAAAAGAGAAGTTAAAGGGATGAAAATTAGAAATTAACAAGTGAATTAAAGTTACAGAGATATTCTGAAAAAAAATAAAAAAAAGAACGTTACAGAGATAGCGTTTAGAGAGCTAATAAAGCTCATCCATTGTATTGTCGCTTTGAGTAACAATTTGTGCTCTTAATTTGATTTTCTTCCTCTTTATTCACAAAAAATCAACATTGATGACAATCAATTAGTGTCAGTCCCCTTAGAATTCTGTTTTTATCACTATTTTCACATTCTTTGGATACGCAATTTAGATCATATATTTGATTCTGATATTAATTAAGCTAGCTAACTACTATCGTGGCCAAATTTGATTCTGCTATGAACCTTGGCAGGCTAACCAAACAAATAAAGGACAACCTTGGCAACTAGCTTATTAGAAAAAAAAATGGCATTAGGTAAATTCAGCAAAAGGATTTGTTTTTATATATAGGAAAAAGGTATTTGTTTATTTACCTATAAATTAAAAAAATCTAATAGTAATATATGTAATCGAACAATTTCTTTTATAGATTTTTCTGTACTATCTATTATTAGTTCTTAAAATTTAAAATTTAGGCTCCTTTATAAAGAAAGAACAGGGTAGAAAAACTAGTGTGTTTAATTATAATAGACAATGAAATGATTAAAGTGGGAGCTGGGGGAAAAAGTACAATTACAAAAAAATAATGCAAGCTTTGTTAAGGGAATCTTTCCCTAATTCAAG
The DNA here is from genome assembly GCA_947683425.1 of Excoecaria cochinchinensis. NCBI lineage: Eukaryota > Viridiplantae > Streptophyta > Magnoliopsida > Malpighiales > Euphorbiaceae > Excoecaria > Excoecaria cochinchinensis. The sequence continues at coordinate 6,406,637 of CANTUQ010000076.1, read as the reverse complement.
TATTGTATTGAAAGCTCATGAGGTGATGTTTAGCTAACTAAATGAAAATATTGGTGTGTATAGGTCCACATTCATGCAATAATAATAAACACCACCAGCACCAAGTTTATAATAGATCAGACAGAGAAGCATGACACATCTGCATATTATAATATACATATGACGTTAACATTAAAATTCAGAGCCCTTGATAGTTATCTTGGTCTCAATATAGTCTAGTCCACTAGTATCCTGTTGAAGTCACTTTTGGGACGAAAAGTACCAGCATACCTGGCTAGTTATTTCATGTAATAATAGATAAATTTTTGTTTAACTGGATTGATTTGGAAATATTGTTCTTGCATTTGAGGTTTAAAGTTAAAGGAAGCTTTTGTTTCCAAAAACAAGGAAAGAATCTCTGAATTTCTGACCCAACTATTGAACAATCGTCCAAATTTCTATTGTGAGATTGGCCTGCAGATTCATTTTCCGTACATAATTTAATTCTCACCAAACATTTCAGCTATTTTAATTTCATTTTTTTTTTCTTACAGATTGCTGCTTTGTACGGAAAGCGCATGAATCTGTAGTGAATTTCATGTAGTCTGCTTATATGAAATTAACTAAAAAGAAACACTAGTAAATGTCCATTTCCTCATTTATCAAACTGATGAGAAGAAATTGACCGTTAAACCTGAAAATAAAGAAATTGTTATTTGGCCTTATGGTTTTTTATTTTTTCGGCACTAAATAGTTATTCTAGTTATGTATCATCGTTTTATACATCAATCCATACCAGATGTTTGATGAGTACTAATATTTTAATGTCACATCAAACAATATAAATGGGTGTTAAGCAGCGGTCTATTAGAAATAATGATATTAATACAATTTGTCCATTCTGGTGATCCAAATTAACAAAATATGTATATTTTTTATTTACTAAAAATCATATAAATAATATGCTGATTGCATATTATATCAAAGATATTGGTGGATTTAATGAAATTTTTTTAATATAAATGGGTGTTAAGCAACAGTTTGTTAGAAATAATGATATTAATGTATTTTATCCATTCTGGCGATTCAAATTAACAAAGTATGTATCATTTTTATTTACTAAAAATCATATAAATAATATGCTGATTGCATATTATAACAAAGATATTGGTGGATTTAATGAAATTTTTTTAATATAAATGATTCAACTGGATTCAAATTCGAAACATTACAGCCCTTGCATAAAACCAATACCACTAAATTAAATTCGATTTTCTTTATAAAGCATTTGCAGTATTTTGCAGAACTAATGCATATTAAATATTTATTAACTGATGTTTATTTTCATGTATTAAATGAATTGAATATGTGCCAGAACAGAAACGGCATATGAATAATATTTGTTATATACAGTCCAGCTAGAACTAAAGGAGATTGGTGTGATTTGAAATTGAAGGAAATTAAAGAAATATCCTGTAACAGCAGCTAAAATGTGCAAAAATGTGCACAAGTGATAGAGAGATGGCAGAGAAAGGCAATAATATTGCCTCGTCCATGTGGTGGGGGAAATGGAAGAATCAAGTCGCTTTTCATATAAAAACTATATATTTTGGTTCTTATGATCTCAAGTTCTCAACAATTAGACTAAAGCGGATGCCAAAGACATTTTTCTTTTACTTTGATGTGAGAGTTCAAATCTATAATAAATGGCAAGTCTGGTGACCCACAAAGGCATGTTATAATTTGTACAAAAATAAAAAAGAATTACAGATTTATATATCTTACATTAATTCATGTCCACCTATTCAGATGAAGGAATCTTGCAAATTTTGCCTACTATATATACTTTCTCAGTTTTTGTTGATTACATCTCCCTCACTATGTCTGTAACATAATTTTTCCAAAAGTATAATACAAAAAAAAAAAAAAATTCAGAGTCAATTTCATCCAGGTTGATTAATGAAACTTATACTCTAATAATATCAGTAAAAAAATTAACAAAAATACTTTAATTTTTAAAATATATTATTAATAAAGTTGCTTTAACTATAAAATAATGAATCTGGTACATAAGCACTGAAATAGCATGTCACATTAGCTTAAATATTCACATTTGTCAAAATTACTTTAGTTTTAATATAAAGACTGATATATTTTTCTAGGACAATTTTTGTTTACAACTAAATCGTTATTATTATATAAATCAATTTCAATGAATGGAATTAAACTAATATTTGATAGTCAATAATTTTTTTAACAAAACTTTCTAATGTATCAAAAAAAGGGTTATGAAAATTTCTGATATACAACAAAATATGAAGATAAAAAGAAAGCATCTAACATAAGAAACAAGCTGATTAGGTTGTGGTTAGTTTAATAATGAGGCTTTTGCTTTTGAAATGTCCAACCATTGTTCCCCTTTCACCTTTCCTGCTTACTTTCCAATAAAGAAAAGAAGAAAAAAACAATAGAAGGAACAGATAAGCATGTCTGTAGGCATTAAAAATACCTAAGTTTGTTTGAATTACCAATACATATACACACACAGTCTCTGTTCATAATGCACGCATCTAACATATTATATTAGTTGAAACTAAGCTGTTAGCATGTGTTTGAACATGAGTTTAAGAATAAAATAAAAAAAAAAATAGTAAAATGTTCTGCATCAGATGCAGAAACCTCTTGATCATGAATAGGTGCGCTCACATTTTAATAATTGATTAAAATAACAAATCAGTGTCAACTCTTTAGCTTTCTTGTCTCAAATGAAAAGGAGATAACATAAGGCTGTTTTAAGCTATAAAATAAATAGAATGATTGCCAGATTAGATCAAATAATATAAATCAATAAGACAAAAGTTACAGCACTAACACAACCACAGATGTAGAATAATATTATAAATATATATCTCGATTTTTTTTTTTTTTATCTAATTACCATCATTTATACTTTTTACCCATCTCTGTATTCACGTTCACAAAGCACAAGAAAATCTAAGCTTTTTATCACCCCTATAACCTGTCCTCCACTAAAGGAAACCTATTTAAATTAAATTAAACCTTTTTGACTTGGATTTGAGAAATCGACACACATTAATATAAAACGACGCCTTTCTGATCCAATTTGTTTTCCTTTAAGCATGCAAGATTAGCGGGAATTAGTGAACATCGCAGTCTAAAGTGAAAGTTAATTCTCCATGTTATAAGTTAAATATATTCAAGAACTAACACATCCAAAAAACAAAAAATAAAATAAAAGCAACATTCTTTATTATCATATGTTCATAATACTGAAAGATTTCTATTAGAATATCCATTTCGATTAGCTGGCAACATCATAAATATTTAACCAAAATAACTAGAATATACAAGAATGATATGTGTAAAAAGATGACCAATTAATTTGAATGGATAAAAAAAAAGGTTAATTTGGTCTATACTTATTGGACTTACATATTAATAATAATTCAATTATAAAAAAAGATTTTTATTTTCCACAAAAATACTTTCATGATAATGAATCCGGAGAAATGGATCCAAAATAGCCCGTGAGGATATCAAATTTCATTTAATTTCATGAAATGCAAGTTTTTATTACACATTTCCTTAAAACAATTTCATCTGTCTTTTACAATTTTTTCTTCCTGAATTTTCTTATACAACTTTTCTGACAATTAATTTTGCTACAACAGATAATAACTAGGACAAATATAAACTATTTTTTTTCCTACTGCTATACGTAATTACAGTTTAATCATGCAAATGATTCACTAGTCCAAAGAAGAAATAAAAGCTACATCGTTTATACTACACAAAGAGAAGCCATGATATGATTTTTAAAACATTTTTTGTCCTAACAAGACAAGACAGTAGGTTATTTTATTTAAATGATCTAGAAAACCTTTCTCTTCTAACTCTGTTGTCTTTACCTTTGTCTGTAAACAAAAGGAAAAAAAATAAATTAAAAAAAAAACTCCTATTGTTTCTTTTGAAAGCTTATTTGAGTTATTTTTTAGCTTCAAATTGCCCTGTTTAAATCTAAATTTGAAAAAAGAAAGGGAAGTATCGATAAAATATATATAACTTTCTTTGATTGCAATATGTTAATTCAGTAGCACCGATCCCATTCATTAAAGCTTCACCTAACTACTTAGCAATTGAATTAGGTATTTTGCAGGATAAAAAGCAATGAAGCTAGCTATACATGTGGTCCATACGTTCTACTTACAATCTGCATACCAACAACATAGATCTTTAATCCCATGACTAGTAAGTAATTAATCTTATTCTAATTTGGTTTAACTATAACAACAAACAAGATTTACATGCCAATATTGAGGTGCATGAAGGCAGCAGATGTAGATCAGATGGTGGTTTTAGAAGGAATGTAAGGAAAAAGAATGAATTAACTGTTACTGTGTCAACCGACAAGATGTAGCTGCAGATCAATGGGCCTATACAACAATTAATTTCATATTATAGCTTTTCATCTATAATCAAACTGAAAATGGAACCTCCACATGGGGCACCCATAAAGCTTGTAGATTCCACCAAAAAGATATCCAAGAAAAAAACAAAGTCCTAACTTAGAAATGACCGAAGAAAGAAACCAATCTAAGCTAAATCCACCATAAGACAAAAATGATTTGAATGTCACACTATTGCAAAATAAATAAATAAAAAGAACCATAATTGTGGCACCAAACGTAGTAGGTCAACCTATGGATACTCTTGCTTAAGAGAATGCATAATCAAAACCATATAATGAATAAACAAGATGATGCATTTTTCAGAATCAATCAAAATACAAGCATAAATAAAACTAGATCAAAATAATACCCAATGAAGAGAGGGATATCAAATCGAACGGATCAGAGACAGAGTTCCTTGATCCTGTCTGTATCTTCCCACAGCTTTATTGAACTTCAACAAATGGCATTGCAACCAACAGATGCAGTTCAAGAAAGCTGTGGAAGAATACAAAGAGGGTCATCTATATATTTGTGTGTGTCAATATAATCCATACTTGTGGGATAATAGAACAATAATATTTGGATTTCGCTGCTTCTTTAGAAACTTCAAATCTAACCTATCTATAAAACCCTAGAAAGATAGAGAGAGAGAGAGAGAGATGAAGATGAAGTAGGAGATATAGGGTTAAGAGAAGGGAAAGGAAAGAAGGGGGTATTTATAGGAGAATTGAGGTCTTTTTTACCATCAATCCCAAGAAGAATATTGGGCCTAAGATTACTGAACCCCACTCTCTTTTTTCTCTAAACTTATTTTTCTTTTATTTTCTTTCCTTCTAATTCCATTCCTTAGTCCCAAATATTACAAAAGCTGACTCCGTTTGATCCCATTAACCCTAGCAGCATAAAATTTTTATTTTTTAAGGAATAAATTATATTAAACTTTCATAAAAATTTGTGCGGTTCTGATGCAACCTTCCGGATCTGACGGTGCCGGCTAGCCTACTTGGGACATACATACGGGTCCCACTCCATATCTGTCTAATGTATTGAAAGAAAAGTCTTACTCCACGCGACAGAAGCGAGTGTGGCTTTTCTTTTTTTTTTTTCTTTTCTTTTTTTTCCTTTTTATTCTTATTTAATTTAACTTTTTTATTCTAAAAAACAATATATTTTTCCTATTTATAAAAGAAACTTACTTTACATCTCCGATCGATACGGCTGAACAACTAGCCATAATATCGACATGATACAACAACGAACACTGGAAAGTATATACAAAAAGTACACCACCACTAACACTATGAAATGCATACCGTCACGCCCGAGTGCACTACTGTGCGAAATAAATTAGGCAAAAATCGTTCAACTCTAAACTTTTCTTTTTCTTTAGTTACTAAATTTTTATTCTGTGTTCTTCTATATATCAAATCCTTAAAATTTATATGCAACGTACATTGCGTCCTTTTGATTTGTGACTTGAATTTTACTATGCATGGAATTCCTCATAACACCAAAATCCTCTGATTCTTCATTTATTTTCCACCTAATTTTGTTTTGGCTTGCTATATATAACAAAAAAGGAAATTTGTGAGAATTTTTTATTGGGAAACCTCATTATATAAATTTTATGCGAGACTTTGAGTGTAATCCTATTTAAAGTTGATAATTATGCATCATTGTTTCCGTACCACGTTCACTAGTACAATTTGTGCTCTCCTTTTGCCCCTGAATATACGTTTACTCAAGTCACTTAAATTTGTATTTGAACTCATTTTTTACAAATTTTCTTTGCTCCATTCCTTTAGTCTATATGTGAATATTTTAATTCTATTACATATTTACATTGACAAATTCAAATGTTGAATCAATAGAAACAAAAATGGAAAAAAAAAAGTGATTTAACTATATATCAAACTTTTTGACTATGGACAATTTGCTACAAGTTAACAATAAATTTACGGTTGCATTGATCCATTTTATCTTGACATATATTGTGTCAAAAAATCCTTTTTCATTCCGAGTTTTTAACAATGTTTTGAAAATAAATCAGATTGGACCGGCAGTCGAATTAAAGAAAATATAAAGCAGGAGAGAATATTTGAAAGAAAAACTTCTCAGTTAAAAACCGTGAGAAGAGAGCTTAGATTACATCTTTATTTATAAACTTTTACAACCAATAGAAGGAAAGTTACAAGGCATTCAAACTCACAGGCTGTAAACGTTATCTAAGGTTGTTACAAAGCTATTTTAAAGGAGTCTATTGCTCAACTGAATTACCATCTGCGCAGACACTACAAGAAATCAGGAGAATAGAGATGAAAAATAGAGACTGAATTCCGTCTCTAATTGAAAATAGAGACGGAAAAATTAGAGATGGAAAATTTCGGTCTCTAAATTTAGAAACTGCCAAAATAGAAACGAAATTTTTCCGTTTCTAAAAATAGAGACGGAAATGCCGTTTCCTTCTCTATTGTAGAGACGAAAAAATTATTTCCGTCTCTAAAAATAGAGACGGAAATGTTTTCCTTCTCTAAAATAGAGATGGAAACCAAATTTCCATTTCTAATTAGAGACAGAAATTAGGTTTCCGTCTCTAAAAATAGAGACGGAAATGGCATTTCCGTCTCTAAATAGAGACGAAAATATATTTCCGTCTCTAAAAATAGAGACGGAAATAATTTTTCCGTCTCTAAATTAAATACATATTTTTTTAATATATTATTAACAATATCTTTTAATTATATTTAACTGTAGTTTCCGTCTCGAAATCTATTTTTAATACATAATTTTTTTTAATAATAAAACTATAATTGCCAAAATTTATATAATACTGGAACAAGTATTAAATAAAAATTAAATAAATTAAATAAAAGTATAAATAGTAATGTATTAATATATATATGTAATTTAGTAAGACTACAAGCAAAATTACTTGAAAAAATTTAAAACAATAACTAAGATGGAGGTAATTGTCCATTTGATGATGTTTAACAAAAGGGAGCATGTTATGAAATAATAGTCAGGTCCTTAAGTAACGAAAGTGTATTCTGCATCAATGACACTACGTACCATTCTATTTGTTTTCAATTGGACTTTTTACAATGGATGATGATAGAAAGGAATAGTGGGCCAAATTCCATGAAAACCCAGATATTTCAATAACAAGCCAATAAATCAAGTCTCACATTAACTTATAGGAAAGAATGCATAATTCTAGATTCAGCTTTTCGGATTTGCGATAAGAACATGAATAATTTTAAAATTTTCTTTTACAGATTAACCATATCTGAAACTAAAAACAACATACCAAGTAGAAGACAGTATTTTCTCTTTTTCTAACTAATTATTATATATTCATTTTCCTATTCACATTGAAGCACGGTTCCTTTTTTCTTTTCTTCTTCTTCTTCTTCTTATTATTATAAATAAGCAATCAATTAAAAATGAAAAAATATGTAAAAATTAAGATCCAGAATACGCTAGTCCTACATTAGAGAGCCGAAAATTGCAGGTAACAGAGAACAAAGAACAGAACCAAAACAACCATCATAATCCAAGCTATTGATTAATTATAATAACAAGAATTCATCTGAAATTATCAATGGCAACATAATCGGAAATCGAAAGCACTTCATTAATGAATTCCGGCACAAGTTTCAGAAAACAAAACGTAAACTCACTTGTGAAAAGTCAACGTATAGACGCCACAGCTTCCAGACGTGAAGAAAGTGGAAACTGAGAAACAAAGATAATAACATTTACATCATTAAAATCGAAATCTAAGCCAACAAAACAATAAATAACAAAGTGAGGTTCAATTAAAACATTAGAAGATGAACAAGAAAGGACAGAGAAGAGAAGCATACCAGAATTATCCAGACAAGAGGAGCAAAAATTGGAAAAGAAATTAACGATCTGAGTTGAAACTAATTGAAGAGAAAATAGATTACTGATTACTGAATAAAGAAAATTGAGAATTAGTAATGGAGCTAAATTTAGAATAACTGAGGAGACACGTGCGACGAATGGAGCCTACCTCGTCCTCACAGACTAGATCCCATCTGTAGGTTCTCTATTTCTGTTCAAAATAATATGCAGCAATCTTTATAAATCACTATAAAACCCTAATTCTAGATAAATAAATTGTCACAAACATACAGAGGTTTAACAATTAACCTCCATTCAAGACCATGCTAGCTCAAGAACATTCATATTACTCTACATTTTAATATAATAATAAATTTACAAATAGAAAAAAAATTACCTGATGGGTCGCCGGAGGGAGTATGCCGGCGCTGGCAAAGGGCGGAGGAGATCGACGGCGTCGTTCTGACGGTGGCACGAAGACCGGACAGCGAACGGCACCGGAGTGGGGAGGGGGCAGATCTAAACAGGGGGAGGGGAAGGCGAAAGAAAGAAGAGGGAAAGAAGAGAGAAGGTGAAAAAGGCAGCAGCTAGCGAATTAATCCCCGAAAATTAGAGACGGAATTATATTTCCGTCTCTATTTAGAGACGGAATTAAATGTCCGTCTCTAAAAATTGCGACGGAATAATATTTTCGTCTCTATTTAGAGACGGATATTCTGTTCCGTCTCTATTATTAGAGACGGACATCCGTTTTCATCTCTATTTAGAGATGGACATCCATTTCTGTCTCTATTTAGAGACGGAAAACTATTAGAGACGGAATAATTATTCCGTCTCTAAATATGGTCTCCAATTATGGAGGGATTTAGAGACGGAAATATTTTCGTCTCTAAATTTCCGTCTCTATTTCATCTTTTTCTTGTAGTGAGAGATTGGATAGCAACAAAGACTATAAGAAAAATGCCCTTTAACGAAGGGAAATCCATTTATTAAAAGTCAAAATCTGGTCGTTAAAAACCTATAACGACAGGAAAATACTGTCGATAAAAGCTCCTTTATTAAGGCATAGACGACTTGATATTGAATCCGGTTGTTAATATCTTTAACGACCGGAACGTTTTCAGTCGTTAAATATTGATTTTTAGTGACCGGATTTTCTATTTGCTAATTGTATTCACTTTCAACAAAAGGATTTCCAATTTTTAAAAATATCTTTTAGCGACCGGATTTTTTTTTCGCTGTATGTATTTCATTTTCAGAAAAAAGAACTTCGACCGTTAAAGATTTCTTTTAGTGACCAAATTTTTCTTCGTTGAAAGGAAATTTGGTCATTAATATTAAATTTTCAAAATAAATAAAATATATTATTTGAATATTACTTGTACACATCATTCATACACACATATATATACAAAATTATAATAAATAGTCTTTTCATAGATTGCAAAATACAAGTTATAGAATATATCGATATTTTGAAATTGTTTGACATTCTATTTTTTGTTTAGAAAAATAACCCCTATCTATACCATTTTCTATTCACCTAGAATCTTTAGAAGAATACATAATGAACCTCATATCTTCATTGTCCATTGTTTTGAAAACCTGTAGAATTTAAAACATAAATTTATAATTAATATTCATGCACAAAGACAATAAATCAAATGGCAAAATAATTTAATATTTTTAATTTGAAATATCATTTGCATGATGGGAGAGGTGTGAACTCTATGCAAGATGCTCCAAAATCCAAATACTTGAATATGTACCATCCTGTATCTGAGTCTTGATAATCACCTTTCAAATTAATTTTTCAAGGAAAAAAGTCCAAAATGAAATCCCAAATTGTCCATACATTATGCCAGCAAGCTCAAACAGGGGATTTGTCACCTAATAGATCTATCAGTGCTATCAGTAATGACATTGATAAAAAATAAATGTTACATAAACGTCTCCATAAATCAAGGTGAACACTTAACAAATCCCATTGACTAACACAGAAAATTGTATACAGTTCTTCACATTTAATAGCTAGATATGCTATATAAATAGCGAAAGAAAAAAAGATTTTATTCGAGAAAACTCTAGTCAAAATAAATAAAATATATTATTTGAATATTACTTGTACACATCATTCATACACACACATATATATATAAAATTATAATAAATAGTCTTTTCATATATTGCAAAATACCAGTTATAAAATATATCGATATTTCGAAATTATTTATATAACACCCCGTTTCCCACCCTAGTAATCTTGATCAATTTTTAGGTGTACTATTTCGTGCGGTATTTTAATTTTGGAGTCAATTGCATGAATTATTTGGTTTTAGGGCATGATTGGGTAGTATTATTTTATTGTGGAGTTAGTTTTGGGGTTTGAGGAGTTAAAAAGGGACTAGAATGATTTTTTGTCAAAACTCATCAATCACTAGGTGACATGTGGCAAGGGAAAGGTGGGAGTATAAAAGCTAGGAGAGAGAAATGAAAGAGAAACCAAAATCTGCTTCTCTCCCGTTCCTCTCCCCATTCTCCTCTTCTCCTTCTTCTTGTTTTGCCCTAAGTTTAGTCAAGTGATTTTTGGTGGGATTTGATAATTTTATAGCTAAAATTGGTAAGTTTATGCTCTTCTTGTTGTTCTTCTTCTTCCTCTTTGATTTCTATTAGTTATGTGTATGGTCATTTGGGTTTTTGAGTTCTTGGTTTATATGGGTTGTTTTTCAGAAATTTCATCTAAGGATCCCAATGGTAAGGAAAAGGTTGGAGGAAGTGCTGTGGATTGATCAATTAAGGAGCTTAGGATTGAAGGTTTGGGAATGCTTTCAATTTGTGCATATTTTTCCTTGAATTGTGAAGTTATGCATGATTGTTAGAAATTGAATGTATAAATGTAATTGGGTATGTGCTTAGGGGTAATATGAGTTGAGTAATTGTAGTGTTTTGTTAAATTGATAGTAAGATGAAGTTTGGGTGCGGTTTTGGTATGTTTTTGACAGGGTTTTGGTAAGGAAAGTCATACCACCGTGTGATCGTATCCTATGTTTAAGTTTTGCTTGTCCGTGATTTCACACGATGGTAAGAGTTTGTCATACCGTCGTGTAAAGTCATTCTATTTTGATGAGTTTCTTTTGTGCATTTTACACGGTGGTAAGGCTTTGTCATACCGCCGTGTAAATGCATTTTGTTTTCTGTGGAGTTTTGGCTCGGCAGGCCACACGGCAGTAAGGTTTTCTTTACCACCGTGTGGAATGTCTTACACGGTGGTAAAGTTTTGTTATACCGCCACGTAAATTCTCCCTATTTTGAAATATTAAACTTTTTATTTCTGTCTAAATTGTCCCTTTTGAACTTGTTTTTGCTTACAATTTTTACCTAGTGGCATCTCCTAGCAAATGATATTGAATTGTAACTTTCTTCGTCAAGATATGTCGAATTTATGCTTTGAGTATGAAATTTTTATTATATGTGTAGCCTGCAAGAGTCAAGTAAGTGGATAGATAGGCATGCCTATAGAGTTCTGTTAGCTGCAGCTCCAATATGTTCCGGACCCTGATCAGGTCCCCATTTAGGTCCTCGTGATCCTTAATGTGTTCGGATCTTATTTAAGATCCTCAATGTGAAAATATTTTTGGATGAAATAATGAAATTGCTTTTGACCGTACCCACAGGTACTAATGTGTTCACTCGTTATCTGCTACTATAAATTTGTAGGCATATGTGTGTTTTTATATGAATGTGATTTTGTTATATTAATCGGTATGTATTGCGGAACTCTCTTAAAGGTAGTGCTTGAGATAAAGTTGTTATGCTTAATGAAATTTGGATATGCTTGTGACATATGCATATGTTATGCTCTAACGGTCATTGTGAATGGTCGTTCATGTTTTGTTTCCCCACTAAGCGTTATCGCTTAGCATTGATATTCTATCCGTGCAGGTGCGAAAGCTGTAGAATTTTTGGAAGGTCAGCAGCAGTCTAGGCCAATACAACAGATGAGCTTTTTGGGAAGAGACTCGTGTTTTGTTTTTGTATCTTATTGTAAAACCTTAGTAGTTCCTTTTTGAAATGTATTTCTCCACCGATGTATTTATAACTTGTTTAGACAGATATTGTACTCCTATATCTTTTTTGTAATGAACATTGTTATATCAATGAATGGCTTCGAGTTTCTGTGATCTTGTTCTTTAAGATGTTAAAGGTTTTAATTATTTCGTTATTTGTATGCCTTTCGAATTTTATTCTGGTGACACCCTTATCTATGCGGGGTCTCACTCTCCCTTATGGGTGAGCTCCCTTACGTATAGGTAGGGAATGTTACAGTTTGACATTCTATTTGTCATATACAAGTTTGTTTAGAAAAATAACCCCTATCTATAACATTTTCTATTCACTTAGAATCTTTAGAAGAATACATAATGAACCTCATATCTTCATTGTCTATTGTTTTGAAAACTTGCAGAATTTAAAACATAAATTTATAATTAATATTCATGCACAAAGACAGTAAATCAAATGGCAAAATAATTTAATATTTTTAATTTGAAATATCATTTGCATACTGGGAGAAGTGTGAACTCTATGCAAGATGCTCCAAAATCCAAATACTAGAATATGTACCATCCTGTATCTGAGTCTTGATAATCTCCTTTACAATCAATTTTTGAAGGAAAAAAGTCCAAAATGAAATCCCAAATTGTCCATACATTACGCTAGCAAGCTCAAATAGGGGATTTGTCACCTAATAGATGTATCAGTGCTACCGGTAATGACATTGGTAAAAAACAAATGTGGCATAAACGTCTCCATAAATCAAGGTGAACACTTAACAAATCCCATTGAGTAACACAGATAATTGTATGCAGTTCTTCACATTTAATAGCTAGATATGCTATATAAATAGTGAAAGAAAAAAAGATTTTATTCGAGAAAACTCTAGTCAAAAAGGCATTTTAAAGGAATGTAATATGTAGCACCCCCTACGTCCCCGTTGGAAGGACGCGGGTGCGCTACTGACGCTCACTCACATACATGCACACATGCGCTAAACGAAAGCATATATTCATGCAAAAACACGGGGAAATTAAAAATTTACCTTGAGAAGCACAACGGGACATGCATTAATTCATACACACACAGGCACAAAGCTGAAACATATATACATTCATACATATGATCATTCAGCGGAAGCATAAAGCGGAGAAATAACTGAGAGCCTAATTACAGATACCATAATGCAGGAATACAAAAGCTGAAATACAGAAGCTGAACAAAATACAAAAACTTCTAACTCCTATATGGCCGACCTTACAGATGCGCGACTCGATCTGAACATAACCTGCCACCTGCACGGGAAAAGAGCCCGTGCTAAGCGATAAACGCTTAGTGGGAAGAACACACAAGCAATATGGACGACCATTAACAATAATCGTCAAGGCATAATACATACACAAATGGCATATGCAAATAATCACAACAGATGGATATACAAGCCTGCATATGAAAGCCATGCATTCGGAAGTTCATATTCAAATACTTATACATATTACCTGAGTGCTCGTGTCAAAATCATATTCGCCCGAATACTACACTATTATATCATGTTAAGCAAAGCCCTAAGCAGACAAGGAATCACAGTAGATACAAATATTCATGTAAAAATACATACAGACTCTCATGCATATATTTACCGGGGCGTCAAGTGTCAGTACCTTACCGTGCACAATCACGAGAGATAATACATATTCAACTATCATGCCAAGTCCCCATGCATTAACAGAAAACCCATTCACATGCAATACAATTATCAGGCAGTAACGAACCCAATTATCATGCCGAGAACACTAGATATCTAAATATACTTTTATCATACCACAAGATGCATATACTAAATGAAACCCAGGACATAGCATCAAACCACCACACTTCCACTGCATAACTCTAAACCATACAATATCATGTTATGAACTGCAAACACATAACAACGTACCAAAACACTACGACAACTGAGTTCGAGGAACATATAGCATATCAATACATTATGGCACATGCACTTACCGGGCGTCGACCCACACACAATGCATCATAATAGTACATATACTTATTCACACATCTAACCATAACATTCAATGATTCAAACTAGCGTACTTATACATATTAGTTCACATACTTACAATTCTAACCAATCAAGTCAAACATGTTCACAATACGATATATATGTATACGGGAAAACAGATACAAAATACATATTGAGCCACATTCAGCCCACACCGGAATTCATAATCTTATTCAGAAAGATAGCTGATTCACATTACTGAAATCTTACCCATTCGGTTATCATATTCTCATATTCATATCAGACAAAGCGAACAGGATACCTGCTGACTCAAAGTAGTGGATAACGAGTATACGGATAGTACTTTAATGGGTACGAGCCGATACGGACAGTACTTTACCGGTACGAGCCGATAAATCAGATACTTTTAACTTTTACAAAACATTTTCAAAGGGGACCTTAAACAAGATCCTTTCACATATAAGGGTTCGCGAGGAACCAAACGGGGGACCTGATCAGGGTCCAAACATTCAAAGGGCTGCAGCTAAGAGACTCTATTAGGCATGCCTAACTATCCACTAGACTGACTCTCGCAGGTCATGCATAACACCAATCATGTTTCGAGTCATATAATATAATTCAACATGCATAAACCAGAATATGGTAGACATATACATAAGTTCACAATGTCAGTCATGCCTCATATAATTCATATCGCAAAGCATATAATATAATACAGTCAACACACACTTTAACATTATCCAAAATTCTAAAACATATCAGAGTCAAGTATAGGAGCACTATCATGCCAGTGATTACAAATACAAAATCCTAATCATGCGATAGCTGAGGATAACTAAGTATAAGCCATTCAATTCATTTCATAACATTCCAAAATTATCAACATACGTGTACATAATCCTATCATGGTTCCGCATTCATGAATTCGTAAAAGTAACAAGTATAAAACTCATAGGCATTTAAAGGAAATTGGAGTTCAAACCGCACACAACAAAAGAAAACTCATTTAGCATACAGGGAGCTGTCGCGCTCGCGACAGAGACCGAAGTCTCTTCGCTGCGCGCTCGCGACGGATTTCGCGACCGCGAGGAGGACGGAAGGGCCAGGCTCTGTCGCGCTCGCGATAGATGTAGCGATCGCGACAGAGAGCAAAGTGGCTATCGCGGGCTCGCGACGAATCGCGTGCTCGCGATAGCACCAAACCAGCATCGCGCTCTGTCGCGATCGCTACAGTAGTCATGCTCGCGACAGAGGGTGCTAACGCCTCGGCTATCGCGGGCTCGCGATGAATGTCGCGTGCTCGCGACAACAAAGCTCCAAACCGCTTGATTCCTATCGCGCTCGCGACAAACGTCGCGATCGCGACAGTATCGGGTTTTTCAAAATCTGCAGAATTTTGCAGAATTTCTTCCTTCCAAAATCATCCAACAACACACAAAACTCATCCAAGGACCACTTACCTCAAACCCGGCCAACCATTAGCATCAACAACCATAATATAACATTTAATAACAAGTAATTTCATACAATACATCAAATTAACCCTCCAATTTCAAGAATCATCCAAAATCCCAATTTAAGCATAAAACCTCATCAACTTCCATATTATCACCATTAACTCAAGCTCATGCAAGATTCACATTCCAGAACAAAAACCCATATCATATATATCAAAATAAAGAACATATAGCAACCCATTTCTAAGAACCCACCAAATCTCATACATAACATATACATACATGAAAACCAAGAAATTACCAAATTTACATACCCTCAATTCAATCCTAATCATGCATTACTAACTCATTTACCCATATCAATCATACATTTACACATATCAAAACACTCAAATTCCAGAGATTTAAACAATACAAACTCCTTTACATCCTAAGTGAGAATTAGGGCACAACAACTCACAAATTCCAATTCATAAATCAAAGCTCCCAAACCTGATTTCTTTGAAGCTTTCAAACCCCATCTTCACCTTCTCTTTCCCCTTGAGCTTCTCTTTCCACCCAAGACTTGCACAAAACCAAAACCCAAAAACCTCTTAATCCAAAAACATAACCTTCAAAAACCCAATCCAACCCGAAAAAGAGAAGAAGAAAACCCAAAAACAAAACAGCCACTTACCTCTTCAATCTTGCTTCAAAACTCCATCAAAACACCACTAAGCAAGCACCAACATCCGGCCAAAAGAGAAAGAAAGGAAAAGCAAAGAAAGGAGGAGAGAAGAAGAAGAGGAGGCGTAAGAGGGAGGGAGAACGAAAATGCCGTGTTCTCTCTCTCTCTCTCTCTTTTCTTCTTTCCTTCAATCAATGCCCACCAACCTTGCCACATGGCAGCTCCCTATTGGACCAAACATCCACTTTTGACTTTTCAACCCAAGGCACCATACTCTCACATACACCATATCATCTCTTGAATAAATATCTTCAAGGCACCAAACTTGAGTCACACCATAAAATTCCTTATAATCCACTTACATCCTACTTCCATACACTACAAACACACTCTAACATTTCCCTCACTTAACTTAATTAATAATTACCTTGCAATTAAATCCTAATTATCCAAAATCTTCATTCACAATTTACCGAAATACCCTTCACATATCTGACTTAGCTCATCAAATCCGACTAGGCCCGATTTGGGGTGTGACATAATAATTCATGCAAAATTTCAATTGTACTTATATTCAACCACCTGAATATTAAGATATGGAAATTTGTGGCATCGGATTCATATCATAATCCCTTAGAGTTGGGAGATGAGAAGAACTGTAGCATTTCAAATAGATATCCATTCTAAACTTACTTTAATTGGCAAGACCTGTATATCACATATACAAGAGCCACAGCAGGCACTGCAAGACACTTAAAGTAGCATTCATTCAAAGGTAACTTGCCATATAAGTAGCTAAGGACATGATAGATGACTGATCTCATTTCCTTTAGGAAATCAAAGTTGAGATCAGCTTATGCAATGATTGTGTGGATTTTAACAAAAACCAAAGGGCTTCAAATATTATAAGGGTTTATGAAATTTTGATCCTTAGTTCGTAGGAGATTGACCAAAATCAACTAGAGATGCATTTATATTCCTAAATCTTTACCCCTTTAAACATTTTTTTTAATAAGGTATTTGGCATTTAGATAATTAAAAGTGCAAAAGATATGAAGAAACAAAGGTGAAATTTAAAAAGCATACCTGCCCTCGAGATAAAATAAGGAGGAAGCTCCCTAAGTGTAGTCCCAATTCCCTATAAAACAGCCTCTATCTGGACTTAAGGTAATAATCTAATAAGTAGGACCCCGTGATCCATCAGATACTTGAAAAAAATAATCACCAAATTCACTGCACTCTTTGTCAAGCCATGAAGGACCTCGTTTCAACTGTATTTTACAATATACATCACTTTTTAGATCAACCCATCGACATTGCATTGCTTTTATTGTGAACTGGCAATATAAAGGCTAAGATAAAGGACAAAAGTGTGCAAACCATATCCTAAAAATGAATTAGGGAGTAATGCACACGTCAATTTCAAGAAAAATAGAAATTCATATATGTAATAGAAGTTCAAATCATAATAGAATGCCATAATAACAAGTATCTTAATACCATATTGTATTAAATAGTTTATCACAATAGCATTTGACCATTAACACACAAATACTTTTCATTGGCATGTTTCTCCTAAAAGATAAAGCAAATGTATCACCTGATGTTGTAAAGACATGCATGCGCGTGGGTATAACCAACTTAAAAAACATATTCAGAGCAGAATTTAAACAAAGAAATAGGGTCTACCGGTCTAGAATGTAGAATCTTTACTTCAAGCAATTATAACAATATCGAATAATGCAAAATCAATGCTCTTAGAAAAGTCACTATAATCCACACCAATGATGTAATACCCCGATACCCCCGTTGGAAGGATACCGGAGTGCCACGTGCACAAACTCATATACGAACTCAAATACATATACATATACTCAAATAAGTCAAGGAAACAAATACATTTAATCAAAAGATAACAAATCCATATATAAATAACCAAAATACCCTTTAATAATCCAATTACACATACAATTTCTACTAAGCCATATTTGGGATGTGACAACTCTCTCCTCCTTAAGAAATTTCGTCCTCAAAATTTCCCCGCTAACCACTTACATCCCAAATACCAAAACCGAACTCAAAAATAACTTAACAAGTTAACACTTACCGGAATGACCTGCGGGCTCTGGAATATCATCTCTTATCATCGCATAGACTCTAGCCGGAGCATACTCTCCCGTAGTACCAGGTCACTACACCGATTTCGATGGGGCCCGAGGAGCTCTATTTCTGTCCCGAGTACTTCTTGTTGCATTTGATTTACCTCCACCTACTTTACTCTCTTGTTGACTCTTGTTCTCTTGTCGATCGGGGCAACTAGCAAACCGATGCTCCATACTTCCACACTTGAAGCATGCACCTGTGATCTTGCGACATGTACCCCAATGGTACCTTTGGCAATACTCACACTTCGGTGCTCTATTTCCTCTACTCGCGGGTGGTGCTACACTTCCCACCTCAGAAGGCACTTGAGCAGTCCCTCTAGTTCTTTGTCCGATCGGGGCACCTTTGGACTTCTTGTTACTAGCAACTCCACCATCCGATGCTCTCCTTTTCTGTTCTATTCTTTGCTTCGCCATCTCAGATTCTTCCAACTTTATCGCTACAGCCACTAACTGATAGTATCCAACCGGATGCATAACTGCCATGGCTGACAATGGACCTCTAATGACTTCTCTTAATCCACCCTGAAAATGTTGGCACTTAAAGTCTTCCATCAGTAGCGGTTCGGGCACATACTTGGTCAATCTACTAAACTATTTATAGTCGCTGACCGATAAGTTCCTCTGTTTAAAATTGATAAATTCATTCCACTTTGCCTCTTGGTAGGCCTTGGTCACATATTTCTACTCAAACTCTTTCATGAAGAACTCCCATGTCAATTCAGCTGGTCTCTAGGGATTGAGAAGCATAAGGTTCCACCAATCATATGCTGATCCTTGCAAAAGAGATATGACACAAGTAACTCGTTGATGCGGAGGGCAAGCTATCTCTTGTAGAATCCGATCAGTTATCTTCAACCATAATTCCACCACATCCGATTCATCCAAAGAGGTTCCATGGAATTCTTCTGCTCCCTTTTTCCTTATAAGCTCAGAAGGAGCCTTAGGAGCAGTCAATCTGTATACCTCTTGAAGCAAACCTTGCACTAATGCCGGATCAAAACCCTGACCTTCTACTGGTGAAAGCTCACGTGCAGGCCTATCCTGTCTGACCGGATTACTTCCAACCGGATTCACACTTTCCATCGTGTCGTCCATATACTCACTTGGATCCGACTCCATCTAGACACTACACAAACAATATCTGCATTAGGCCACGACTCTAGACAGACTCTTATGTAAAGACTCTATACTCAAATAATCACAAAGAACCAGAACCGACTAAACCAGTGCTCTGATACCAAGTTGTAACACCCCGATACCCCCGTTGGAAGGATACCGGAGTACCATGCGCACAAACTCATATACGAACTCAAATATATATACATATACTCAAATAAGTCAAGGAAATAAATACATTTAATCAAAAATAACAAATCCATATATAAATAACCAAATACCCTTTAATAATCCAATTACACATACAATTTCTACTAGGCCATATTTGGGATGTGACAAATGAAATATTAGCTTAGTCACTAGGCAAGAGTAAATCATTGGTGAGATTCAAGGTCAACATTTTAAAAGAAAAATTATGTCATAATGCATATCGAATCAGTAGCTGCCTATAACGTTACATGATCTCCCCATTGACCACTCCTAGCATAAACTATATTAAAGGTTATTAGAAAGCAATATACTTGGCCAAAACTCTTTATAATCAAGTAGTTAAAGAAAGATTTTTGTTAATGCTTGTATATCTTCTTTAGATAAGAGCTATACTTTGATAGATTGGAAGACTATCATTGCCATAAAAAGCATCTAAAGATTGCCAAGTCTTTGATATAAACTCTGTTCTTTTCATGCAAAATTAAAGAACAAAAGATTTGAAGTGACATGACAAGAAAGAAAAATATTCACATACCTTGTGACTAAAGAAGTGGCTAGCTGGGTCACTATGACGCGAGCGAAACCTAGCCAAGGCCCTCGTAAGCGAGACCCGCTTTTAGGGCTCGAGAGATTGGTTCGCGTCTTTTGATCTTGGGCAAAATGAGACATTTTGGAATTCCTTACCTAATAGAACATTAGAAAGTTCATCTAGTCCCATGAGACCTTTAGGCACCTTTGAGGTATTTTGGAGTTGCCACCCAATTTACAAGAAATTGGGAAAGGTCATCTAATCTCTATGGTCTAAACCAGAGAAGGTGTTCGAAACTTCACTCTTATTTATACCTTGGTTAAATATAAGGGAGTTTTTAGATTATAAAATTTCATCTCTCATCCCAAGCGTTTAATGTAATTTATTTAAGGCGCACTTCAAGCATCGAGGAAGCAATAAAAGAAAAATATAAATAAAATAATAAATAAAGCAGTAAATAAAGCGGTAAACACACAAAGCCACGCCAAAGGAAAATTGGGACAAATACAATCCCCTAAATGAGAAAGAAAAGCTGAATAAAATTTAAATGAAAATCGGGACATAATACAATCCCCAAATGAAAGAAAATAAAATTGGCCCGAAAATAATTAATTACAAGAGCACACAAAATATAAACGTAAATTTTAAACAATCACGCAAAATTAATCAAAAGGGGTAATATACATAAATCAGGATATTTATTTGGTTTAGGAATATTGGTTCCTTCATGCTCACTTAAAAAGGGATTGAAGAGTTATTTTGGTATTTGTTGTGAAAATCAAGATGAGTGATCCCATTTTTAATAAATTAACTCTTCGTTTTAGTCCGCGGTATTTTTGCATGTTTTGACTAAAATCTAAGACATTGGTCCCAATTTATTAGTAAAAATCCCAATTTAATTGTACAAAATATTTTTGTGATTTTTTATTTGGTACGCGTATAAAATAAACTTATTTTATTTATAAACAAACACAATCACATAAATAGGGATAGGAAAGGTCTTACCTAAGTGATGTAAATTCCTACATATCGCGCGAAGTTTGGTCACGATAAATGCTCAAACGAATAAGCACGACATTTTAGCTCCAATAAAAAAAAATAATAAAAAAATATTAGGAATAATTCCAAAATCAACTAAAAATAAAAATAAAATAGAAGAAATCTAGTATAAAATTAATACATCAACATAAAATAAGTTAAATTAGACACATTAATTCAATATATGAATGTCATGCATAAAAGACGATAATAAAAAAAATAATACAAAGTATGGTAATAATACCAATAATTAAATCATGAAATAACACCATGCAAAATATAATGACAAAAATGAAAATAATAATAACAATAATAATACCAATAACCACAACAACAACAACAACAACAACAACAACAACAACAATAATAATAATAATAATAATAATAATAATAATAATAATAATAATAATTTTAAGTAAGATGGAAGCAAGATGTCTCAATCTATTCTACTTGTCAAGATTCGAGAGTAAACTCGAAAAAATGTTCAAAAAAAATCTCGAGTTTATGTCTCAAATAACTCAAGAACACTAAAATTTAAAAATAATTTTTTGTATTTGTTGTTTAATTTATTTGAGAAAACTCAAGTTAAGAAAATTAATTTTCCTTTCTCAAACTTCCAAACTCAACAAAAGAAATTTTTAGATCCAAGAAAAACTAGAATAAAATCAAAGGAGAAATTTTTAGATTTAAGAAAAGAAAATTAAGGAAGTTAAAGAAAATGATTTTAAATCTCAAGAACAAGAAGTGGGGAACTCCAAGAACAAGAAATTTCTTGTTTTTTTTTTCAGAAAATATACACCCTTTTTCTTAAGAACACCTTCCTAAAATCCCTTAGAAAAAATCAATTCCCTTAGAGAATTTTTCTTACCCAAAAAATCAATATTTTCTCTTCCCCCACCAAATGAAAAAATCCTCTGCAAAAAACTCATTCCTTGCCCCAATTTAGTCCACTTTCAGCTTTTTTTTAATTCCATCTCCCCCAATTTCAACAAAAAACACTCACAAATTCAAAATAAAATCCTAAAAGTCAAATATTTACAATTAGTATTTTTATTATTTTTTAATTATTTTTTTTTATTTTTTGACTTTTAATACCCACAAATTTGACTAATATTTGTCAAATTTCAACAAAATCTGAAAAAAATCCCATGAAAAAATCATTTTTTACCCTAAAAATGTCAAAATTGATTTTCGGCGGAAATCAGCGAAAACGAGCGGAGCTTGGCGCGACGGGCGAGGATTCTCGTAGGTGGGGGGCGAGGGTTGAGCGCACGTGCACACGCACTGTGCTCTTGGCGCACGCGGGCGAGCAGGCAGGCAGCCCACGAGCACGCCAGCCCGCGCGGTCGCCGAGTTTTTTTTTTAAAAATTTTTTTCAGAAAATACAATAAAAAAGTACAAATAAGGATAAAAAATAAAAATTCAAATAAAAAATAAAATAAAATAAAAATAAAAATAAAGATAAACATTTTAAAAACATTTTAAAAGCATTTTGAGACAAATAAAAGAATTTGACAAAGAGATGATCAATTCTTACTTTCTTGCTTATGAATTAGTCTTTATTTTCATCATTGGGTAATCCTGATCTTGGATCACCTCGGGACCCGCTGCCTACAGTCACACGTATAGAGTCTTAGCCTATATTCATCATCAAAACCCAAAACCATAGCAACTTATAGACACCAGGTCCCGAGGCGATCCAAGATCAGAATTACCCGATGATGAAACAAAAGACCGATTTTCGGCAAGAAAAGTGAGAATCGATCGTTCCCTTGTCAAAATTGTGTTTCTTCAGAAAATAATTAAAAATATATTTTAGAAATTAAAATTTAAAATGAAAAAAATATATATTAATTTTTGTGTCAAGGTTTAAAAAAAAAAAAATCGCAGGTGCCACTTGCGGCAGCGCGGCAGGCTGCCCCAGCGCGTAGGGGGACCGCGCGACCCCCTGCGCGCGAGGCGGGGAGCACCGCGCGCCCCCTTGCGCGCGAGGCAGGGGGATCGCGCGACCCCCCTGCGCGCGAGGCAAGGGGCACCGCGCGACCCCCTGCGCGAGAGGCAGGCGCCTCGTGCGATGCCCCGCGCGCGAGGCAGCAGCCTGCCGCGCGCGGTACGGGGGCACCGCGTGCGCAGCAGACTGCCGCGCGCCCTTCCCCCTCCGCGCGACCTGTTGGTCTTCGCCTGTCCTTTTTTTCGCTTTTCCCAGTCTGTTTTTTCAGTCTGATATTTCCGTTTGTTTCACCATTTTATGCTATTTTGGATTAACTAAAAATAAAAGCTTTTTTGTCCTTTGCTTTTTTTTGGCCAAGGCAAGATTAAATGAGGATTTTCCCCTCATTTTCAATGACGGCAACTTTTTAGAAGGATTTTTCCCTTGGCTTTTCTCTCTAGTTTTCACTCTCCAGGGGCATTTTCCTCCTTTAAAAAAAAACTTTTCTTCAAAAACCTTTCAAAAAATCTTTAAGATTTTTTCTCAAATTTTAGTTTTTTCTACTACAAAATACTTGATCTTGGGTTGATTCGAGAAAGAGAAATTAATTTTCTTGGCTTGTTCACCCCACCAAAAAAAATACTTTTAAAACTAATTTGCTTAAAATATAGAATTTTTTCTACATTTGTTTCGAACATTATTATCGTCAAAAATCGACAAGAGGAACGGATTGAGACATCATATTTTCCGATCTAAAAACTCTGAGGGTAAACATTCTTAGACTTGTCCTCATTTATTTTTTGGTACGTTATTTATTGTTGTTAAATATTATTTTTGGCCATTATCACCACCTTTATTATTTATTTTTTGGCATTTTAATGAGATTAATATTGCTCTTGATGTATTATTTGTTTGTTTCAAGTTGATTTCCTTTTTTTTATTTCTCGTTGCCCCTTTTATTATTTATATTATTATTATTATTGTCCTCATTATCATTGTGTTCTTTTATGTTTATATGCACTGTCATTATATTCATTTTTGCCACTATCACTACCATTTGTTCCTTCTACCACTAGTATTTGATTTAATATGTGTAATCACTATTATTTGCTACTGTTCATTATTAATACCAATGTATTATTATTATTATTATTATTATTATCATTGTTATTATTTATTATTGTTATTATCACATTTATTTGCATTATATTCACTATTATTCGTTATCATTGTCCATTATTATTATTATTATTATTATTATTATTATTATTATTATTATTATTATTATTATTATTATTATTATTATTATCATTATCATTTTATTGTTGTCACCATACCATGATTATTTGTTATGATTTTATTATTGTCATTAATCTTATCTCCATTTGATTAACTTCTAGAGTCATTACTAATATCTTTTGATGTTAATTTTTTATATGAGATTTAATTTGAGTCGGGCTACGTGAGCGCCTCGCGACTCCCCTGATGGGTCGCGACGCGTGGACGGACACATCGGTTCGGTGAGATCTCTCTAATTCCCCATTCTTTTATTGTGTTTATTTGTAAATAATTATTCTATTTGTGCACGCGTGAGATAAAAAGTCACAAAAATACTTTTAAAACTAAATTGAGTTTTTCACTAATAAAATTGGGACCAATGTCCCTTATTTTAGCCCAACCATAAAAACATCACAACTAAAACGAAGGGTCGATTTCCTCTAAAAATGGGATCACTCATCCCGATTTTCTTCCAAACAACCAAAGCGACTCTTCGAACCTTCTTCAAGTAAACGCGAAGGAACCAATGTTCCTGAAGCAATGTCCTAATTTATGCATGTCTTTTATTTTAATCTTACGTGAGTGTTTAAATTTATGTATATTATTTTCCTTTGGGCCCTTGTAATTAATTTTGGGGCAACTTTATTTATTTTTGGGGGATTGTATTCCGTCCCCATTCATATCTTTAATTTCCTTTTATTGGGGTTGTATTCCGCCCCGATTTCTCTTGTAATTGTGTGCTTGGGTGTTTACCGCTTTCATTTATCGCTTTCTTTACTACCTTTTATTGCTTTCATTTATTTTCTTTATATGCTTGCAATGCGCTGTTTAATTTAAATGCATTAATCGTGTGAGATGAGAGATATAATGTTAAGAAGTTAAAAATCCACTTATACTTAACCAAAGCATAAATAAGAGGGAAGTTCCGAACACCGGATCTCTGGTCTCGACCAACAAGAGGTGAGAGACCTTTCCCAATTCTTTGGAATTGGGTGGCGACTCCATGATACCTCAAAAGGTGCCTCTAGGTGCCATTAGGCTAGGTGGTTCTCCCCAATGTTCTATTGGGAGGGACGCACCGATGATGCCTCGTGGTGCCCATGATCAAAAGACGCGAACCTTCATACCTCGAATCCTCAAGCGGATTCAAAAGCGAGGGCCCTTGCTGGGTTAGGTGCGGCGCGCGTCACACAACTTCCAAAAGGAAAAAAAATCAGGGTAAAGATCAATGAATATAATAGTTTAAAAGAGAAAAATCCAAGTAGGACATGAAGAAGAATAATCACGCTTAATATATAATTGCACAACAAGGAAAAATTGCATTTATTAGGGATATTTTAAAACTGCATAAAAAAACTAGAAATTACCTACTACAAGAGGTCTCATATCAACATATTGTGTATAAACTTGTGATTTGTCAGCTATCTTGTTCACACAAAGCATTTTAGCATAAGTCGGCTTCTGAATAAATCTCTAAGTTGTGAAAATGATGAAAACGGAAACAACCTAGCCAATGACATAATAAATTTTGAGGAAGCCATTCTGCAAGCTGCTAAAGATAGTAATGTAAATAAGGGGAAAAAGAAAGTGATGAGGCAATATGTAATATTGGAGTTCTTCGTGAATAACAAGTATTGCAATTGCCATGGACCACCAAGAGTTAGCAGCCTACTTTATATGATGCATGATCCTTATTCAGTAGCTAATAAATGTCTAAAAAGTAAATAATGGATTAGAATGCCATTCAAGATTAAATATCTTCCAATTGGAAAATATGAAACCTTCAATGGAAAAATTTTTATCACAAGCATAATGTGTATCACCTAAGAACATGAATATCGTAAAGAATAAAAAATATCATCTAACAGTATTTATCTAAAAGAATAAAAAATGTAACATGGCACTATGAATCAAAAAATTCTTTTAGCCTCGTTTTCTAACCAAGCTTTGCATCATTCATATTACTTCTTTATTTTCTTTTACCCTAGTAGTAAATATTAAAGATTAGAAGTGATTATAGCTATTTAAAATCTTTAAAAAATGATTTCTATCACAGTGCTATTCTGCTTGCAAGAGAAAGCCCATAATGATTGCAATAAAAGCAGGGGACATTATATCCACACAAACCACAAGCTAATGTAGGAAAAACCAAGGTCCTTGCACTAGCTGGAAAATCAAATGTGAAATGCAATTAGCATCCAGTAGCCTTTAAGAACACAAAGATATATCCCATTTCCAGCCAATCCAATAGCTTAAAGCAAATCTAAATAGAAACTCTTCTATGAGCTCTTACAGGATAAAGAAAATAACTATCAATAAAACAAATCAAGCGAGAAATTCTTTAATTTTAAAAAAAATATTTACATGTCCTACCATGTCTTGATAAGCTTCATGTAACACTCCTGACCCGTACGTAGCAACCGTATGATGACATAGCTGGTATACAATGCCGAGTGAAGGATGTCACCAAACAAAACGCAAAAGGAACGGTAACAAATAATGGAAAACCGAATTATAAAATTTCTTTCAATACAAAATACTTTCACATACATAACTTGTATAATATTCTTCACTTTAATCATATTACATACAGATCACTTATTACTGAAACAATGGTTAATTACATTACAAACAACAATTACAAAGTCTATTTAAAATACTCCTACAGACTCGTTGGTCTTGACTGAAACAATGGTCAAAAATTTATCGTCGATAAAAAATTCATCGCCGATAAAAAAAACTTTTTAATATGATAATAATATATATAACAATACTCATAATATTACAGTTATCCTTTAGTAGTTTTCATATTTTAAAAGTATTGAATAATTATTCAATTATCAATGCTTTTAAATATATCATTTTCAATATAAGTAACTAAATAATCATTTAATAATTGATCTCCCATTCGATTTCGTAGACAACTTTTCACTATATTCATAGCAGAAAATGCCGTTTCAATAGTTGTTGTCGCGACTGGTAATATCAAAGCTAATTTGACAAGCACATAAACTAAAAGATACACCAAATTTTTTCCTGTCTTCACTAACATCTGAGCGAGATTGTTGATTCCTTCCAACATCAAAAAATCATAATCGGATAGCATGTCAGTAATAAAAGTTTCAAGCTGATTGTCAAGTGAAAGAAGCTATATCGGTGAAAAATCACGAAAATAAAACTGAGCAAGACGAATCAACTTTTTTTTTTTTGTTAAAAGAGGAAACTGCATTACTACAAATTTTCTTTTATATTTATATTCAATTATCCACTTTACTACCAATTTTTCCATTTGCTTCTATTATTATTGTTGTAAAATATAAATTTATTGTGATTAATTTTTAATGAAAATATATAAATATATTTAGATGCAAGAGAATAAAAGACATATTATATATTTAGATCTTTTCCTCATCATGTCATGTGCATAATCAGGGCTAATATTATTATTTAGCTTGGATATAAATATATTAAGTTCAATTATTTGATGTAATTCTTGCAGGGAATAAATTATATGAGATGACAATTGAAATTATAAAATATCCGTTAAATGAATATGTATATAAAGTTATGATTAAGAGTTTCCTTTTGTTACAATTTTGCGACAGGTGATGATTCTCAAATTGATTGATTGAATAGAGGAGGATTGGAAAAATATTGAGCAAGGAATTTGAAATGGAGTTTGATGTTAGGATAAGTAGAATATAGAAGTGTTTTTGTGACTTTTATACAAGAGATTTGGTACAAATTTAGCGAAAATTTTGCCATAATTTTAGTTAAAAATGTATAGTAACAATTTAGAGTAATTTTAATAGAAAAGAAACTTTGTAGCTCACATAATTATTAATCATAGAGTAGTTTGTAGCATTCGATTCCAGTCCGTTCATTGGAATGAGTAAGGGGTGTTAAAATTTTTCTTATTTTTGCCACATTAATATGTCCATATCATGAATATTTCTTTATCCTAATTAGCAATTTCAATCTTACATAACTTTAGTCATTGAGTATTTTGTTAGTAAGACTGAACAAGCCATTAAATAAGCATTTATTTGACCCAATTTTGATTGTTTAAGGGTGATATTAAAAGGTTTATTACATCCAAGGTCATTAGATTATTCTACTTCTAATTAAGAAGGCAAAAAATAAATTTTTTTAATGGAAAAATACCTAAACTTAATAAAATATTTCAAAAAAGTCATTTTGACCGAATTTTTTTTAAAAAAATCCAACTAGAAATCCTTGTTGACATGCTATATTATCCATCTCATTCAAGTGTATGACACATAGGCACACACATCAGCCTTCTCACTTGGGATGGATGTCATACCAGTCGCCACACCACGACCAATGAATAGATAACGTGCGTAAAAAAAATTAAAAAACTCATAAAATTTTTACACGTGGCATATCTTTATTGGGCGTGATATAGCAGTTGACATAACATCCATCCAGCAGACTTATGTGGTGGATAACAAGAATTTCTAAAAGGCTTTCTCCCAAAATTCGACCAAAGTAGTTTTTTAAACATTTCCCTAGATTCATGTATTTTTATGCTAAAAAATTTTATTATATGACTTTTCGGTTAAAAGTAGAATATATCAATTACCGTTGATGAAATTAACCTTGATATTGATCCAATCAAAATATGAAATGTTTATTTGACTATCGAAATAAACTTAAGGGGCCTATTTAGCCTTTCACCATTAAGTTTATATAATAAATGTAAACTAAAACTTATAAATAATATTATCTATAAATTATTAGTATTATATTATATAACAATTAATAAATAAATATTAGTTTTTTCTGTCTAATTCGATTTAATAACAGTTTAATACAATTTAATACGATTGATTAAGATAAAAGATTCAGATTCATTTTAAAGTGAAATTAACGGTAAAATTTATTTCGATTTTCGTAAAAAAATTAACCATAATTTGATTTTGAATTTTTGTTGATACTTTAGTTTGGTTAAAAAGAATTGGTTCGGTTAAAAAAAAAATCAGTGTCCACCACTAGAGCAAACTAACTAATTTTTCGATTCGGCTACTGGTTATTGTAGGGGTGAGAATGGACCGGTTAACCAGTCTATGAGCTCTAAAAAAAAATCAGTCCATTATTATCGATTTTTTCAAAATACTAACTATTAACCAGTCCGTTACAATCGGTTAACCAGTTCATCGGTTTCGGTTTCTCGGATCGGTTAACCAATATTTTTCGGTTAACCACTATAATTATAAGATATATTCATAAATAAAATTAAAATGTTAAAAATATTTAAAAATTAAAATTTTTTCACTATAATATAACATCATTATTGTTAAAATCTAAGTATTTGGTGGATATAAGCAACTTTATTTTTAAAAATTTAGACTTAATAAGTAAATAAATTAACCGGTCCATAATCACCCTAATTAGATGGACGATTACACTTATTAATCGCCAATTAAAAAAATTTAAAAACTTCAAAATAATTAGGATAATGAAAAAAGTGTAGGAAAAATACTTAAAAATACAAAATTATTAAAATAATTAGGACGGTTACACTTTTCTTTTTGCCTTTCGTTGTTTCTTGAATCATGAGCCCAAGCATGAGAGCAAGCTAGATCCTTTTTTTCCACCATTGACCGGGTTCAGCCTGTTTATGGGGGCAAAAATACCAGTTTTGACCCTAACCCGTATGTGTAGTTTAAGACTGCCCTAAGATAAAAGGAAAAATTTATTCAAGAATCCCTTTACAATATAATTTTTTTTTAATTAAGTTTTTATACTTTAATGTCACAAATGGCATGTTAGCATTTAAATTTCAACCATTGTTAATGGTATATTGTTAATGGTGCATTATACTGGCAAAATTTATTATCAATTGAGTTTATGAATTTTAAAATTTTTTTATATAAAATCTCTAAACTTTTATAATTTTTTAAGTTAGTTTTTTTTTTTTAAAAATGATGTGTCTTTTAACAACAATTGAAATATATACGTGTTAGTCCCGTTAATGAAAAACTGCGTATTAACTTGTATTAAAGTATAAAAATCTAGTGAAGAGTTTTTTTTAAAGGAATTTAATGTAATTTTTTTAAAAAAATTTTAGGGATCAGTTTTGCCTAAAATAAGTAGTATATAACATGATATATGGGCATTACATGATTGGGGGTGATCACGAGGCGGAATAGGGGTGGGGAATGGCTCCCCACCTACTGCCCCGCCTAAGGGCGGGGATTCCCCGTCCCGCCCCCGGTAGGATTACGGGAGGAAAATTCCCCCCGTCCCCGCCCCGATGGGGATCCCCAATCCAGACGGGGGGATCCCCGACCCAATCAAAATTACTTAAAAAAACATTAATTATAACTAAAATATAATATTCAATAATTAAATATAATTAAAATATATTTAATAATTGAAAATTTAATTTAAAATATTAGAAAAATCAAAATTTTATATATATATATATATATATATATATATATATATATATATATATATATATATATATTATTCTGACATCCTATTTTTTGTCTTGAAAGTTATGGATTTTACGTTATTCTTTTCACTTACTTATAGAAAACACTTGAACCCCCTCTCCTTTTAAATATCCAATGTGGGATAACTTAAGGCGCCATTTGCTCTCTTAAGTTATCCCACATTGAATATTTATACCAAACACTTGAACCTCTCTCCTTTCAAATATCCAAGTTATCCCACATCTAATATTTAAAATAGGAGTGGGTCCATGTTCTTGTTGTAAATTAGAAGTGAAAAGAATGGCGTATAAGGCAAATAATATATTTTAGGGGTTGAGAGAAATGAAAATATATATAATGATAAAATTTTATAATGAATAATTTTCGGGGTCGGGGAACCCGTGGGGTGGATACCCCGCTCCCCGTCCCCGCCTCGAAATCAACTTCAGGGATTTTTTTTATCCCCGTCACCATCCCCATAGGGGAAAAAGATGGAGATTCCCCGCCCTGTTCGGGTCGGGTCCCCACCGTGGTCGGGTATTCCCTGCCCGTGATCATCCCTATACATGACCTTATAAATCATATGGGACCCGTATAGGGTTAGCCGGTGTATAATGAATAAAGGGCATATTTGGTTCACTGTATTATACATGAGATAGGATAATATAGCACAGATTAATATGAATACAGTGTTTGGGAATTTTTTTTTTTAAATAATGTGGGGATAATACAATATAGTATATGCTCCATTATCCCATATATACTGGAGATAATAATGAACCATTAATCCCTGAATTTATATAATATGGTAAAAATTGTATTATACTAAACTGAGCCAAACCTCTTCCATCTTCTTTCCATCTCCGGCATCTCGCGTCTTTGGCATCTCCTTCATCTCTAGCATGTTTTCATCTTTTTTTTTAATTATTTTTAAATTCAATTGCTCTGAATTTTTCTTTTATTTTTTTATTCAATAGTTTAATTTGTGAGCTATTGATTGAGTTTTGTTTACCAAATTCATGAGAAATTTAAATTTGCTTGTTAGAATTCTATTCAATTATTCAAGTTTTTTGATTTGCTGCTGTGATTGAAATGTTGAAAATTATTAACCTAATTAACAAAATTAAGTGATCGAAACTACCTTACTAAGTGTTTTTTTGTCAGGTCTTGGAGCTTTTAGAATTGTAGGTCAATTTCCATTCAAAGTTGCTTTATATCAAAAATTATATTTTATAATCATTTTTTTATTTAAATCAGTGACCACAAAAATAATTAATTTATTTATTTTTATTTTTTTTTTAAAATAATACAGTATGACATTATGCATCAAATATAATATAAAATATTACAGGCTAATACAGTTTTGTACCAAACTGAGTATAATATAATACAAGCTAATGTTATACAAGCTAATGCTATACATATTAATATAACACAGTAAACTAACCGTACCCAAAATGTCTATAATTAAATGGGTTTGGTGGCCTATGGAACTGGGCCAATCAGTCTTATAATCACATCCAAGCTCATTGAAGGGTTTGTCAACATTTTCTTTTCGGCTGATCGTTGAGTTGGTTGGTTGGGCCTGTTAGAGTAAATAATATCCTTTATTTATTTTTTTAGGTTACTTAGCTGTTACAATACAAATCCAGTAGCTGTCAAACTTATCTCAATAGCTATGGCCTAATACTCTGTATAAATAGTGTACTAAATCACCTTATATAAAACATAGTAATATCTTCTTAAGCCTCACAATTAACATGGTATTAGAGCCAGACTCCAAAACAATGACTGCTTCCTCAACTTCCTCTACCTCACCTACCATCTCATCCACACACACATTTACTATTAAACTTAACCCCACAAATTTTCTTGCATGGAAAACTCAATTTATTCCTATTCTAAATTATCAAAACCTGCATGGATTCATTGATGGAACACTCCCTGCACCTCCAAAAACAATTGCATTAGATTCTGATCCTTCCCAGTAAATTCCAAACCCAGATAATCAAGAGTGGTTTAAGAAGGATCAGCTCCTCCACTCATGGCTGCTCTCTTCTCTCTCCAAAGAGGTCTTCTCATATGTTATTGGTCTGGAATCCTCTTTCCAGGTTTGGCAAGCACTGTCAAATTCCTTTGGTGCTATTTCACAAAACAAACAACTCCAGTTACACATTGAACTTCAAGAACTCAAAAAACATTATCTCTCAATTACTCAATTTCTTCAAAAGGCTAAGTCTCTTGCTGATGAATTAAGTGCCGTTGGATGCCCCATATCCACCGCTGAATTTAATGCGATTATCTATCGTAACGTAGGCACTGAATTTCATCCAGTAATCACAGTACTGAATTTGCGTCCAGAACCTGTCACTTTCTTTGAACTTCATGGACAACTTGTTGCTCATGAAATCCTTCTAAAAAATATTCATGAACCCATTGCCAATATATCTCTCAAATCTAACCCACCCCTACTGCCTACTCCAACCTCCATAAATTAATTTTGCCCTTGACCTCACCACTTCAATTCCCACCTATTTCAACCCAATCACCATGCTTCTCGTGGCCGCAATGTTACTTGTCGGATTTGTGGTAACCATAATGCCTCTATTTGTCGTCGTCGTTATCATCGTGAGAATAACATACCACACTAGCCACCTTTTCCTTCTTCTTCCACCCACACTCTCTCTTCTCCAACAGCCAACTATTCCACCACCACTCCTCATGCTGCTCAACCCGTTACTTGGTTTTTGGATACTATTATCACATATCACCTGACCTTCAGAGTTTGGCTTCCATTAATGAGTATCATGGACATGATCAACTTCATGTTGGTAATGGTCAAGGCCTTCAAATAACTCACACTGGTAATGGTATCCTTCCCTCTCCTCATGGTGGTTTAAACTTGAATAATATTCTTTATGTTCCACACATTACATCTCATCTTTTATCTATTCAAAAATTCACAGCTGACAACTCTTATTTTTTTGAATTTTGGCCATCCTTTTTTATCATCAAGGACCAACGTACCAAGAAGATTCTGATGCAAGGTCCAAGTGAGAATGGGATCTACCAACTTAAACCAGCTAAGCATGCCATGGTCGCCACTAAGTCTACTCTTAATGACTGGCATCAGTGTCTCGGTCATCCCAATATTTTAAAGCGTCCTTTCTTACTTCAAAATAAACATATTTCTAGCTCCAATAAATTCTTGAGTCCCTGTTCTAGTTGTCAGTTAGGCAAGTTATCTAGAGTTTATTTAGCTTCTGCTCCCCACTCTAGTACTGCTCCTTTTGATATTATTTTTTTTTTATGTTTGGGGTCCAGCCCCTATTCAATCCAAATTGGGACATAGTTACTTTGTTATTTTTATAGATGATTTCACCCGCTTTACTTAGGTTTACTTTCTCAAAAACAAAAGTGATGTCTACTCTATTTTTATGAACTTTGAAGAAATGATTGCATGCCAGTTTAATCAAAAAATTCGCACGTTTTATTCTGATTGGGGTGGTGAATTCCAATGCTTACATACTTATTTTAACAAAGTTGGAATCCTTCATCGCATTGCTTGTCCCTATACTCATGAGCAAAATGGGACAACTAAACGCAAAATTCACCATTTTATAGACACTGGATTAACTCTGTTAGCCCATGCAAAACTGCCCTTAACATTTTGGAGTTATGCTATTGAACAAAGTGCAATGTTAATTAATGTTCTTCCATCCAATATTCTAAAAAATGCCTCTTCGTACCAGTTATTGTTTCACAAAGATCCTAATTATTTGGCCTTTAAGCCTTTTAGTTGTGCTGTTTACCCTCTTTTGTGTCCTTATAATTCAAATAAATTCAGTTTTTGGTCTTCTCAATGTGTCTACCTAGGCAACAGTCCACTCTATTCTGCTTATAGGTGTCTCGATCCTGGGACTGGTCGCATCTATTTGGCTCGTCATGTCTAGTTCTATGACAAATTTTCCCATCCATACGCACTTCCCCATCTGCCACTTTGTCCTCAACCGACACTCCTTGGTTGCAAGTAACGTATGGTTCCCATTCTTCACAGGACTCTACATCGACATCCATCTTGGGTAAGACTTCTACTCCATCTTTCTCTCCTCATCAGTTATCCTTATCTACAATTCCATCACCAACCTTATCTCCCCCTCCCACTTTATCTCCTCATCCGGATACACCTTATCAAAACCCATCCCCATCTCAAACCACCTTATCCACTACCAATCCCGCTATTCCACTTGTTGTTGATCTTACCAACTTTTTTGCACCTACCACCACTTCCCAAACCCACCATGTGTTCACCATATGAAGTTGAGGCCCTCTACTATGACCCATAAATAGGCCCATACTGCTGTCTCCTCTTCCAGGCCTAACTCTTCTTCCCCACCTCAAGTGGAACCGAAGAATATTACACAAGCAAAATGCCATAGTGAGTGGCATGATGCTATGCAGTGTGAGCTAAATGCCTTAATTCAAAATTAGACTCGCACTCTTGTTCTTCGGCCACCAGACAAAAATATCATTGGTAATAAGTGGATTTTTCGGATTAAAAGACACTCTGATGGGTCTATTGAGTGCTACAAAGTGCGTCTTATAGCCAAAGGTTACTCTCAATGATTAGGCTTGGACTATAAAGAAACCTTCTCTCCTGTTGTTAAGTTCTCTACTATTCGCCTTGTTTTGTCCATTGCCACTGTTAACTCGTGACCTCTTAGGCGATTGGACATCTCTAATGCCTTTCTCCATGGTGTCCTTCATCTTGACTTGTATATGGAACAACCAAGTGGTTTTCGTGATCCATCTAAACCTAATTTTGTGTGCAAGCTTCACAAGTCTTTGTATATATGGGCTTAAATAGGCCCGCGTGCTTGGTTACAATGGTTGTTAGAGTTCCTCATTCATCTTGGATTTCAGTCATCCCAGTCAGACCACTCTCTTTTTATTCTTTCTCAAGGCTCCTTACACTTTTATGTTCTTGTATATGTAAATGACATTATTCTTACATGTTCAGATCCCAGCAAGATAGATTGGTTTTTGTAGCACATCAAGTCTCAATTTCCTATTCGAGATGTTGGCCCCTTACATTATTTTCTTGGCATTGCAGTCACCTCCACTGTTGCCGGACTACTTCTTTCCGAACAAAAATACATTAACGAGCTATTAACTGAAACCAATATGCAGGATTCAAATACTTGTGCTACTCCTATGGCCACCACTCCCAACTTGAGTAAGTATTCTAGTTCCCCACTTTCGGATGCTGGTCAATTTTGCCAGATTATTGGAGCCTTGAAGTAGTTCACCATGACAAGACCTGATATTGCCTTTAGTGTGAATAAATTGGCACAATTCATGTACTGTGATATGGATAGTCACTGGCAAGCTTGCAAACGTCTCCTTCGCTATCTTAAAGCCAACAAATCTTGCTGTTTATTCATCTCTAAGCACTCATCTCTCAATATACATTATTTCTCTGATAGTGATTGGGCTGGATGTCCCGATGACCGCCGCTCGATAAATGGTTATCTCATCTATATGGGTACAAATCTCATCTCGTGGTGCTCTAAAAAGCAACCTACTGTGGCTCGTTCTTCTACTGAAAGTGAGTACAAGGCTATAGCAAATACTACGGCTGAAGTAATGTGGGTCACTACCCTTCTTCATGAACTTGGTTGTCCCGTTTCTTCTCCTGCAACTCTTTGGTGTGACAATGTCAGTGCCATCTATTTGTGCTCCAATCCAGTCTTTCATGCAAGGACCAAACATGTGGAAATTGACTATCATTTCATCCGAGATCAGATCAAGCGTGGTCTCTTAAATATTAAATTCATCTCAAGTGCTGATCAGGTTGCTAACATTATGACAAAACCACTGGGTCTGTCTCTGTTTGAATTGCATCGGAACAAGCTTCGCCTATGCTCCACACCGACATTAGCTTACGGGGAGGGGGGTGGGTGTTAGAGTAAATAATATCCTTTATTTAGTTTTATAGTTTATGTAGCTGTTACAATACAAATCCAGTAGCTGTCAAACTTATCTCAACAGATCCGGCCTCATACTCTGTATAAATAGTGTACTAAATCATCTTATATGAAACATAGTAATATCTTCTTAAGCCTCACAATTAACAGGGCCTAGTTAGTTTCAAGCTAGTTTTTTCTAGTTTAATAAGAGTTACAGTGTACCACACTTCTTTTAACTCTGTTTAGTTCGGGTAATGCATATAATTAGTATACTTGCTCTAACTGCTAGCTTCATGATAAATAACTT
The DNA here is from genome assembly GCA_947683425.1 of Excoecaria cochinchinensis. NCBI lineage: Eukaryota > Viridiplantae > Streptophyta > Magnoliopsida > Malpighiales > Euphorbiaceae > Excoecaria > Excoecaria cochinchinensis. The sequence continues at coordinate 6,369,113 of CANTUQ010000076.1, read as the reverse complement.
AATTTTTAATGTGTTCATATTTTGAACCTTGTATATCTCAAATAAACCAGAATAATGGATGCTTCAATGCCATGCATTGCTTGGTCCCCTGAAATTATATATCTATTTCCTATTTAATAAAGGGAATTTTCTAATTGAAAAAAAGTAAAAAGAAAAAGAATTTTTACGTTAAACCAAATTGTGATTCGTTATGGTACGGATTTGAGTCTGATCAATTATTTTTCTTCTAGTTGTTATGTTTTCTTTAGAACTAACGGTGGAAGGATAAAAATCAGTTCTTGCTCATAAGCACTTAAGTTTAAATTTTATCAGTTAGACAAATTATCCATTATATAATTTATGATAAATAATATAGGGAAAAGGACCTTGAAACTAAAAGGGATGCAAGGGTTATTATATTCTATTATAAAACAGAGTATATATACATGTACAGGTAGTAGTAAAATAGGAATGTACAACTGTAAAAGAGACTTTCCTAAATAAGAATTACTACCCTTTACACCCTCCCACAAGTTGAACGGAAGGAACAACCATCAACTTGTCATGAAGGCACTAAAAACGTTGTTTAGTTAACCCTTTAGTGAAAATATCAGCAATCTGATCCACAGTACTTAGATGAAGAACACGAAGAACACCATTGGCAACACGATCAATCAACCTCTGTGTGTTTGCTACGATTGTGAAAGATGGGATTTAATGTAAGAAAAGTCGCACCCAAGTTATCACAATATACAAGCGGCGTAGGAAGAGAAGTGAAGCCGATTTCACATAACAAAATTTGCAACCAATGAACCTCAGATGCCGTAGAAGCAAGAGCACGATATTCAGCTTCAGTAGAAGAGCGAGAGATAGCACGTTGTTTACGAGATGACTAAGAAACAATATTTGAACCAAGAAAAACTGAATAACCGAATGTAGATTTTCTGTCATTAACATCACCAGCCCAATCAAAATCTTCATAAGCACATAAATAAGGAGAAGATTTTCGAAAAAAAATTCCATAATGAACCGTTCCACGTAAATAACGCAAAATGCGTTTGACAGCCGCCCAATGAGAAGTGTCAGGCAGATGCATAAATTGAGATACTTTATTAACAGCATGAGAAATATCCGGTATAGTGAAGGTAAGATATTGAAGGTCACCAACAATAGATCGATACAAAGTTGGATTGTTAAAAGGTTCACCTCCCGTGAGACGAAGCTTGTCAGAAGGAGTGAGTGGTGTGGAAACAGGACTACAACTGGCCATCTGAGTGCGGCTTAATAAATCTTCAACATATTTATATTGATGCAGTAATAAACCATTATTCTCCAAGAAGCTTCAATACCAAGAAAATAGTGTAAAACACCAAGATCTTTAACTGCAAATTCGTCCTGCAAAGCACGAATAACCTGCTGTAATTTGAAAGTATCATCACCAATCAATAATAAATCATCAACATAAACCAAACAAAAGATGTGAGTGGAGGCCGTGGAGATATAAAAAAGTGAGGTGTCAGACCGAGAAGCCTTAAAGCCTAACCGAGAGAGGGCAAGAGCCAAACACCGATTCCAAGTACGAGGGGCTTGCTTTAAGCCATACAAGGATTTTCGCAATTTACATACATAAGCAGGGTGTTGCGGATCAATAAAACCAAGAGGTTGTGCATGAAAATCGTTTCTTCCAACATGCCATGTAAAAAGGCATTTGAAACATCCAATTGATGAACTTACCAATTAAAAGATAGGGCAAGGGAAAGAAGAGTTCAAATAGTTACATGTTTAACCACAGGACTAAAAGTGTCATAAAAATCAATCCCTGGTCTTTGTTGAAATCCTTTAGCAACCAAGCGGGCTTTGTATCGATCAATAGTACCATCAGCTTTCTTTTTAATATGAAAAATCCACCGACAACTAACAAGATTATGAGAAGAAGAGGGAGGAACCAATTCCCAAGTCCCATTAGATATCAAAGCATTGTATTCTTCTGACATAGCCTGGCGCCATTTCGGATTTTTCGTAGCCTCAGTATAAGATGTGGGCTCTTGATCAATCGATAGTTCAAGAGCAGAAAGAAACTGCTTGGGTTTCAAACTCCCAGTTTGCTATCGAGTAACCATGGAATGTGTCTTCTTTGAAGGAACAATAACAGGACAAATCGCAGGTTGATTACTGGAAGAAACATGCTGCACTCTTTGAAACTCATGAGAAACATCCATAACATGTTCTGGAGAGGAACTAGAGGTCACAAAACTCGGCAGAATAGGAGATGGGCTGCTGGAATATTCAGGAATATGTGGTTCAGGGCTAGTTGTGGTAGGAGGCAAAATAAGGGTAGTAAGTGGCAATTTGAATAGTGGAACGAGAGAGAGTAGTGGAAAGGTGACCGACGGCAAGGAGGGAGAGTTGTTGGATGTTGATACTGACGTCACAGAAGAGGAGGATGATGATGCAAATGGGAAAACCTGTTCATCAAACAACATATGGCGTGAGATAAAAATACAACTAGTCTGACGATCTAAACATTTATACCCTTTATGAATTTTACTATAACCAAGAAAAACACAAGGAATAGAGCGAGTTTCAAGTTTATTTTTAGTATATGGACGTAACCAAGGATAACAAAGACAACCAAACACTTTTAGAAATTTGTAATCAGGTTTAGTGCCAAATAATTTATGAAATGGAGTATCATGTTGAAGTGTAGGAGTGGGAAGTCTATTAACATTATAAACAACACAATCAAAGGCATATGTCCAATAAGAAAGGGGTAAGGGACTGTGATTTAATAAGGCAAGGCCAGTTTCAATAATATGACAATGTTTCCTTTTTGCACACCCATTCTGTTTAGGAGTATATGGATAAGAAAGCTGTTGAGTAATGCCATGTGTTTTAAGGTAAGATGTAAGTGCTTGAAATTCTCCACCCTAATCAGCTTGAAACTGTTTTATTTGACGCCCAAAGTAATTTTCAACAATGGTACAAAAATGCATAAAGGTATTTAGAACATCAAACTTGTGAGACAAAAAATATATCCATGTGTATTTAGAGTGATGATCAAAGAAAATAACATAATAGGAAAAGCCATCAGAAGACTTAACAGGAGACGGTCCCCAAACATCAAAATAAATTAAATCAAGCGGATGATGAGTGACAGAAGTAGAAGCCAAAAATGGTAATTTATGCATTTTACTAGCGCAATAAGCGTCACAGAGTTTATTACTAGAATCATTGGAAAATAAAATAGAACTATCTAAAAGAGATTTTCGAACAACTGGAAAGGCAGCATGACCAAGACGAGCATGCCACAATTTTATATTAGCTACAGAGGCACTAGGCAAGACAGCATGGGACAGCAAGCACAAGGAATAAGTCCCTTATCATTTCAGCCTCTGTGGATAACCTGCTTTGTGTCCAAATCCTTAATGAAAAAAGAATCAGGAAAGAATTCAATAGAAATAGGATTAGAGTTAGTAAGAGCAAAAACAGAAAGAAGATTATGATGAGAAGCAGGAACATGTAAAATGTCACGAAGAGAGAGATTACGAGTACCAATAGAAAAAGAAGAAGAACCAACATGAGAGATGGGAAGAAGCATACCATTACCAATTTGAACTTCTTCAGGACCAGAGTACTCAGAATGAAGAGAACGATTTTCCAAATTTGCAGTCATATGATGCATGGACCCAGTATCAACAATCCAAGGCTAATTTGACGAGCGAGATTGGTGAGAGGCAGCGAAATTAGAGATGGGGCTATTGGTATAGTCATGGGTACGTTTTGGGGAAGGGCATTGTCGAGCCACATGACCAGTTCCTTTACAATTAAAGCACACAATATGAGAAGTATCAAGAGATGCAAACCTGGTTTGCAAAAAATCAGAAGACTGAGGACTATAATGCACCGGTAAACGGCCTGGAAATTGTCCAAGAATTGAGGGATGCTGCTGGCCTTGAGACCGACCACCGCGTCCACGGTTGGATCGTCCTCTACCATAATTTCCTCCAGTAGTCTGAGAGGCGACTTGAGCAGTTGGAAGAACAGAAGATTCATGCATATTATTAGCAACAAGTTGTCTTTCTTCACTCAGAAGAAGACCATATAATTGATCATAACTAATAGCTTCCAATCGTGCCTCAATAGCATGCACAAAAGGTCGATAATTAGATCCCAAATCAAGAAGAATAATATCAACAAGATCATCCTCAGGCACATGATAATCCAAAGTAGCTAATTGATCTGCTAAGCTCTTAGCTTTTTGAACATAAACAGAAATAGAGTCATTACCTCTTCGTAATCCCTACAGTTGCGTACGAAGATTACGAATTTGCGACCTTGATCCAGAAGCATAAGCTGCAACCAACTTATCCCAAGCTTTTCGAGCAGTGTTGGCTCCAACAATTTGAGGAAGAATAGATTTAGATACAGAAGCAATGATCCAGCTTAAAACTTGCTGATTTTGTCTTTCCCAAAGTTGAAAAATTGGATTGACAGAACCATCATCGAGGAATTGAGCAGGAGCACAAGAAGAACCAAAAATATGTTGTTCCAATCCACATCCTTTAAATAAAGGAATTGGGTCTTCCACAGTAAGAAATTAGAATAAGTGAGTTTAATGGAAATAGGATGAGATAAATTTGGTGTGAAAGAAGTAAATGATGGTAAAGAATTAGACATAGAAGAAATAGAATTAGAGGAGGTCGAAATAAGAGAAGGAGATAAGGTTGAAATGGCGGCAAAATCGACAACGGTTGTGGACGCCATGGTGGGTTGAGGAGATGATTCAGTTGACATTGTTAAGAAGAAAAGAAAAAATCGGTAACCCTAGGATTTCTACTCTAATACCATAAAAGGGATGCAAGGGTTATTATATTCTATTATAAAACAGAGTATATATACATGTACAGGTAGTAGTAAAATAGGAATGTACAACTGTAAAAGAGATTTTCCTAAACAAGAATTACTACCCTTTACAGAAACATGGTTCTTGGGGAAGTAATGGGAAACTTTAGAAATACTTCAATAAAAACTTCTTTATCATCTCTCTCTCTCTCTTTTTGTTTTAAGAAAACAATATGATTTTAACTCTTTTAATCTATTGGTTCATTAGTCAAGAGTTGATCACACTTCATTATGATTTTTTTATTGTGAAGTTCTGATCAATTAAATTAAGTCTATGAGAATTAAAACTAAGTTCTTAGCTTCATGTTTTTCTCTGGACAGATTTTAGTATTATTATGCAGATGATGGGAATTTTAAATTCTTAGACCTGCCAGATCGGTGGTCTTGACACTGTTTTTTATTAGGACTGAGTGGAGCCTATGTTTGACTTTTGCGTATGAACTAAATTTAGGAACTAAAACTCAGTGAACAATGCAGATTGGTTTAATTGATTCATTATTCACCAATCATGTTACACAAGCTGTGTTGATTTTGTGAAATGAGATGGTAAATTACTCTATACTGAGGCGGACTAGCCTTGGAATAGAAGATTTAAAGACTTAATTCATATAACTGACCCCATATTCTGCTATGGGATTAAGGCTTAGTACTGTTTGTGGTGTTGGTCATTTTCCTTTATCATCAAATCCTCTTCCATGTAGATTAGTATGGAGTTTTTCCATTTGCAGAGCGATTAGGGTTTAAAGGAATTTGCTTATTATGGAGTCCCCGACCTAGATAATGGTAGAACTTTGTGAATTCACACAGCTGGCTGATTGCACTTTCTATTTTCATCACAGTTTCGTGTTTGATCATCTCATTAGTTAAGGCCATGTAAATTCTTTATGTTGACCATTTCTGTGTTGTGTTTGTTTAAAATCTGCATGGATTGCTGCTTGTTTTTTTTTTATGTATTTATTCTCTAGGTCTGATTTGTCTAATTTTTTCTCCTCTAGAATTTGTAAAATTTGTAATGATCTAATTGTGAATGAGCGCCAAACCCATCATATATGTTTGTCTTTAACTTTGGTTTCCACCTGTGCAATGCATGTCAGTTGGATCATAAGAAAAATATTATGACATTCAATTATACTATCTCAAAAATTGAGGAATTACTTTAATGATCTAGGTTTTCTGTTGTATCAATTGGTTTTGTTGGTTCAACTTATCATATGGTATCCAAGAAGATTTCTCAGGATAGGAACTAAATAAGTTGACACTGTATCTTTGAGGCATAAAAAGATTGTTTACGTTGTCCATTACCTTTATTGTCAACTTTTTATGCTTTGGTCAAACAATACTCTAATAATGGTGTTAAAATTGTCGTACTGAATTTAGTTTTTTTTATTTAAGATGGCAACAACTGAAGAAAGCAATGCATTAGTTGTTGCTCTAGAAGCACAGCCTAACAAACGGAGGGAAAAAAAGTCCCTGGTCTGGGAACACTTTACTATAGAAAATGTTGGTGCTGGATGTAGAAGGGCATGCTGTAATCAATGCAAGCAAAGTTTTGCATATAGCACAGGTAACAAAGTAGCTGGTACCAGCCATCTCAAGCGTCACATTGCCAAAGGAACCTGCCCAGCACTGCTACGCAATCAAGGGAATTAGTTAGCAACATATACCCTAGGAAGCAGAAATGGAAGTGCCACTGATCCACCAAAACATCGCTATCGCTCCCCTAGCTCACCTTATGTTCTATATGATACAGACAGTTGCCATCATCAAATTGCTAGGATGATCATCTTGCATGACTACCCTCTTGACATGGTTCAACATTCTAGCTTTGTAACTTTTGTTCAAAACCTTCAACCTCGGTTCGGAATGGTCAGCTTCAATACAGTCCATGGGGACTGTGTAGCAACTTACTTGAGGGAAAAGCAGAATATAATGAAGTTCATTGAGGGAATGCCTGGACGTGTTTGCCTTACATTGGATATGTGGACATCAAATCAAAGTTTAGGTTATGTTTTTGTAACCGGGAACTTCATTGATGCTGATTGGAAGCCACATAAGTAGATTCTTAATGTTGTGATGGAACCATATCCCTGATTCTGATACCGCCGTTAGTCATGCTGTTGCTTATTGCCTTTCTGATTGGAGTTTGGAGGGCAAATTATTTTCTGCGACTTACAACTATCTAGTAGGTGAACCTGGGATTGAAAATCTCATATCACTACTTTGGATAAAAAATCCCCTTATTCTCAATGGACAATTATTGATTGGGAACTGCATTGCTCATACTTTGAGCAGCATTGCAAAGGATGTATTTTTGGCTGGGCAGGAGATTGTCAAGAAAATTCGCGACAAGGTGAAATATGTCAAGACTTCAGAGTCCCATGAGGAAAAGTTTGTTGACCTTAAGCAACAGCTTCAAGTGCCTAGTGAAAAAAGCCTATTTATTGATGATCAATCTCAATGGAATACCACATACCAGATGCTGGTGGCTGCATCAGAGCTAAAAGAAGTTTTTTCTTGCTTGGACACCTCTGATCCCGATTACAAAAAGGCCCCAACTATGGAACAATGGAGGCAGGTTGAGAAAATATGTGCTTGTTTGAGACCTTTGTATGATACTGCTTGTTTCCTCACATCCACCTCTAACCCACTAGCAGTCACATTCTTTCATGAAGTATGGAAGATCTAGACTGATTTGGCTCGTGCAGCAACCGGTGAGGATCCCTTTATCAACACTATCACTAAAGGAATGCAAGAGAAGATCAACAAATATTGGAAAGATTGCAGCCTAGTTTTGGTGATTGTTGTACTCATGGATCCTCGATTCAAGATGAAGCTTGTGCAGTTTAGTTTTTCAAAAATTTATGGTGAACATGCACCCAAATATATTAAGATCGTTGATGATGGTGTCCACGAGCTCTTTTTAGAATACATGGCTCCTCCTTTGCCTCTAACTCCAACTTATGCTGAAGAAGGGAATAGTGAGAACAACATGAAGGTAGAGGACTTCTGTCAGACAACGGACTCACATATTTTGATGTGTACATTATGGAGACTACCAGTCAGCAGATAAAGTCAGAGCTGGATCAGTACATGGAAGAGTCTTTATGATAGGGAACAGATTCAATACAAACAATTAAGATAATAAAACAGTAAGATAGATGGAGAAGAGAATGAGCTAAGGGAATGTTTTCATTGATAAAAGAATGCGAGGCACAGATTAAGGAATTCCAGGAAGATAACTTCCCTCTCCAAAAGGAGCCCTGCACCAGCAGCTAACACAAGAAAAATTCCTCCTCCTCCTCTGCCCCCCTTTTCCCACTAAATAACCCCCGAAAAAGAAGAAAACAAAAGATGAAACCATTTCTTTTTTTACCCTCAGTGTCCAGCTTGGCATTTGTTACAATCTCTCTCTCTCTCCTGTCCTAACTGAATTATTCTAACCAAATTCCCTCACTGCCCTTGTTGCATTCCTGCTTCTTTGCTCCCAGCTGCACTTGGCCTTTTCTTCTTGCGAGCATAAACTTGCAGCTTCTTAGGCCCAAATGAGTCCAGCCCTGCTTGAGTAGCAGCTTCTCCATCAATGCCACCCTCTTCAAGAATAGTCTTATCCTCAAGACGTAGCTGGGGGTATTCACTCCGCATGACAAATTAGTCCTCCCAAGTTGCATCATCGGGGCTCTTCATCTGCCACTGGACCAACCATTGAGTCACACTCTCACCTTCCCTTTGGATCACTCTGGTAGCCAGCACCTTCTCTGGGACCATTCCATCTACTTGCTCCAATTCCAGCTCAGGTGGTAACTCAGTGGAGCTGGACCGTGTGCCGATGGCCTTCTTAAGGAGGGACACATGGAAGACAGGATGAACTTTAGAAGAAGCAGGCAAAGATAAACGATAGGCCACTGCCCCTACCTTGTCTATCACCTGGTACGACCCAAAGTAACGGGCTGATAACTTTGGGTAGATGCGACGTGTAACAGATTGCTAGGGGTGGGGTCAAAGCCTCAAATACACCCAATCCCCTACCTTAAAATTAACCTCCCTTCAGTGTTGGTCTGCTCTACGCTTCATTTCCTGCTGTGAATGCAGGAGATGTTCCCTAAGCTACCTCAAGGCTTCGTCTCGGTCCCACAATCCTCTAGCTACTGCCTCCACCCGCACTTCACCCGGTACATACTGTAGGATGGTCGGAGGTCTCCTTCCATATACTACCTCAAAAGGCGTGGTGCCAGTGCTTTCATGGAAGGTGGTATTAAACCAATACTCCGCCCAAGGTAACCATTGAGTCCAGTAGCGAGGTTGATCGGTAGCAAAGCATCGAAGGTATGATTCAAGGCACCGGTTGACAACTTCAGTCTGGCCATCCGTCTCAGGGTGGTATGAGGAACTGAACTTGAGCTGACTTCCCTATAGTTTGAATATTTCTTGCCAAAATTGACTCAAGAAGACCGGATCTCTATCACTAATGATGGACTTCGGATAACCATGGAGTCGTACCACTTCTTTAACAAACAATTCAGCAACCGTGCAAGCGGTGTAGGGGTGCTTCAAGGTCATAAAGTGGCTATACTTCGATAATCTGTCCACCACTACCATCACAGCATCATACCCTTTCGACTTTGGCAGGCCGGTTATGAAGTCCATCGAGATATCCTCCCATACTGCTTGAGGCACAGGTAGGGGTTGCAAGAGGCCTGCGGGCAAGAGAGTGGAGGCCTTATATTTTTGGCAAGTGGAGCAACCCTTAAAATAGTCTTTAACATGTTAAACCATCCCCTTCCAGTAGAATGTGTTTGCTAGTCTTCGATAGGTTCTGTAATAGCCTGAATGTCCTCCTACCACTGAGTTATGAAACTCTTCCAACATAGCTGGGATCCATTTGGATGAAGAAGGAATCACCAACTTCCCTTTGCGATATAAAATTCCTTGCTTCAGTTCATATTGGGGCTTAGAGGCAGGGTCCAATTACAGGGCATGTCTAATAGCTTCCAATTGGGGGTCTTGGGCTGCTTCTTCTATTAACATGCTGCCCCCATCCCAAGTAGGAGAAGAGACAAGAAGGGCAAGCTCAACATCTTCTTGCTGCCTGGATAGAGCATCAGCAGCCGAATTAAGCCTCCTCCCTGGCTTGTATTGAACCTCATAGACATAGCCCATCAGCTTGGCAAGCCAGTTCTGCTGGTCAGTAGTGGTAATTCGCTGTTGTAGCAGGTGTCGCAGGCTCTTCTGGTCAGTGTACACAGTGAACCTACGCCCAAGCAAGTATGGTCTCCAGTGCTGGATAGCAAGTGCCAGCGCCATCAACTCCTTTTCATAGGCCGATTTCATCAAGGTGTGTTCAGCTAGAGCCTTGCTGAATAAGCAATTGGCCTATCCTCATACATTAACATAGCCCCTACACCGGTTCCAGATGCATCACACTCAATAGTGGAAGGTTTGCTGAAGTTGGGCAAGGCGAGGAGGGGTGTGGTGGTGAGCTTTGCCTTTAGATCCTAAAAAGCCGCTTGTGCCCGTTCATTCCAACTGAAACCACCCTTTTTAGTTAACTCAGTCAGTGGTCTAGCTACCTTGCCATAGTCTTTGACAAACTTTCGATAATATCCAGTCAATCCCAAAAATCCACGAACCCCCTTGATATTCTTCGGAGTTGGCCAATTCTGAACCGCTGAGATCTTGGCTAGATCCGTAGCAACCCCTTCCTGTGATATGCAATGGCCCAAGTAATCAATGGTGGTCTGACCAATAAAGCACTTGCTGGGGTTAACCCGAAAATGGTTGTTCCGTAACACTTGTAGGACAGTGGCCAAGTGCTCTAGATGCTCCTCCCAACTCTTGCTGTAGATCAATATATCGTCAAAAAATACCAATACCATGCGGCGCAGCCATGGTCTAAAGATGTCATTCATAACACTCTGAAAGGTTGTGGTGCGTTTGTTAAGCCGAAGGGCATCACCAAAAATTCGTAGTGGCCGTCGTGTGTTCTAAAGGCAGTTTTATGCTCATCTCCTTCCCTCATCCGAATCTGGTAAAAACCTATCTTCAAGTCTAGCTTTGAGAAGTACACAACCCCATTCAATTCATCAAGGAGCTCCTAAACTACCGGAATTGGGTACTTATCAGCCACTGACACCTTGTTCAAGGCTCTATAATCGATACACAATCGCCAAGTCTCATCTTTTTTCCTAACCAGTATAGCCGAGCTGGAAAAAGCACTCTGACTTGGGCGAATAATGCCCTGTTGCAGCATAGCCTCTACTTGTTTCTGTATCTCTTCCTTCTGTAAGTGAGGATACCGGTAAGGATGGACGCTAATAGCCTCTTGTCCCGGAATTAAGTGAATCGCATGGTCATGTAGGCACTTGGGAGGTAGCCCTGTCAATGGCCTAAACACTATCCTAACTTGGCGACATTTCTCGTGGACACTTACACGGTAACCATCCCCCAGCTTAATGTTCTTAGAAGGGATAGGAATAGTAGGAAGGTTCAGTGATCTTACCAGTTTCCGTGAGATAAAGTTGTGAGTCGCTCCAGAGTCAACGAGAAGGACGATCGAAATCCCTTATATAGCCCCCTGTAACCTCAGAGTTCTGGGCACTCGAACGTTGCTCGTAGACCTAAAGGTAACTTCAATGGCATTACATTCCCCTTCTTCCCTATCGCCTTCTTCCAATTCTGCTGTCGATACCCCCTCTTCGATTATTTCCCCTGTATCCAAGTAGAACTCGTTCTCTGAAATGGAGATTCGAAGTTCCCCGACGTTGCAGTGGTGTTGAGGGCTGTATGGCTTCGCACATTTGAAACAAAGGCCCAGCCGATGATGTTCCTCTATCTCCTTCATCGATAGGTGGCGGGGACCTCTATTTTTGGACGGTTGCTGCGATTTGGTGGGAGGAAATGCCTGAGCGGACGGGAGCACATTGCCATGCTTAGGGGGGCCTTCGTTTTGGGCAGTTAGGCTAGAGTCGTGGATCGGGTTGACCCAATGCTCTTGGGGTAAAATACCAACCAGGTGAGATACTTGTTGCCTCAGTCCGACTCCAGCCACCACCAATCTTTTCCCTATTTGCTGCGCGGCTGCCTGGAGGAGTAAAGGCAAGCTCTGCATCTCTCGCAAGAACCCTGCCGTCTTCGCAAGTCTGGGGCTTCAAATACCTAACCCATCATCCCACCTCTTCTTTCAAACTACCCATGAAGTACCCCAAAAATTGAGCCTCGGATGTCTTCGGAATATACCCAATGATAGCCTCAAACTCTTCGATGTACTCGGCGACAGTACCGGTTTGGAAGAGAGCTCGCAATTGTTCATATGGGTTTTGTGTCTTGTGGTTTCCAAATCTACCAATCAAACGAAGCTTGAATTGGTCCCAAGTCAGGTGGGGGTGGTCTCGCAATGCTTGAGAGAACCAGGCAATCGCCGCCGCGGTCATACACATCTGTGCTATAGGGATTTTCATGCCATTGGGAGTTTGATGGATGTTGAAGTATAATTCTAACTTAGCGATCCAACTTCGGGGTTCTGATCCTAAAAACTCCGGAACCTTCACCTTAGGCAAGGACATCGTTCCCACGCCAAAATGATTGTTCCTAACCATTGAATCCAATTGGGGAGCACTGGGTTGGCCAAATCATGCTTGGGGTCGCACAAAGACTCTAGTTAGTGTTTCTGGGCTTTCCTCAATCTCTTCAGTGTGTGGGACATCAGTTTCTAGTGTCAGTGGTTGTTTATCGAATTTTGTTTGGAGCTTAAGATGCATCTGAGCAAACTTTTCTTCAATAAGTTTTTGGAGGGCACTAATGGATTGTTGCATTTCACTCAAAGCTTCCTCATGACCATCGACTCGTTCCTGTAAATTGTGCGTGGATTGCAAACGGGTTTTAGGTGGGTCTGCCCTTTTGTTTCCCACAGACGGCGCCAATGATAGGGAACAGATTCAATACAAATAATTAAGATAATAAAATAGTAAGACAAATGGAGAAGAGAATGAGCTAAGGGAATTTATTCATTGATAAAAGAATGTGAGGTACAGATTAAGGAATTCCAGGAAGATAACTTCCCTCTCCAAAAGGAGCCCTGCACCAACAGCTAACACAAGAAAAATTCCTCCTCCTCCTCTGCCCCCCTTTTCCCACTAAATAATCCCCAAAAAAGAAGAAAAAAAAGATGAAACCGTTTCTTTTTTTACCCTCAGTGTCCAGCTTGGCATTGGTTACAATCTCTCTCTCTCCTATCCTAACCGAATTATTCTAACCAAATTCCCTCACTGCCCTTGTTGCATTCCAGCTTCTTTGCTCCCAGCTGCACTTGGCCTTTTCTTCTTGCGAGCATAAACTTGTAGCTTCTTAGGCCCAAATGAGTCCGGCCCTGCTTGAGTAGCAGCTTCTCCATCACTTTGTTACCTCGTGTACATGACTTTGATGTGCTAAGTTGGTGGAAACTGAACAAGATGAAATACCCTGCTCTTTCGAAGATGGCCTGTGATATCTTAACAATTCCAGTGTCCACAGCTGCTCTGGACTCGGTGTTTAATACTGATCTAGAAGAGCTAGATGAGTATAGGAGTTGTTTGAGACCAGAGACTGTCGAAGCCCTTGTGTGTGCTAAGGATTGGCTTCAGTATGGATCGTCGAGGGAGAGTTCAAATACAGTTGTGAAAATGGAGTTCTAGGAGTAGGATTTGCTTATGCGATTGTAGGGTTAGATCCATAATTCAATAGGTTGAGTCCTGTGTCATTGGAAGGGATTATTTGGGTGCTTGGACATCACATAACAATTTGAATCTCTAGACAAGCGTTTATTGTGGTAATGATCAATCTTAAAATTATTTTGCACATAATTTATAGCTCATGATTCATGAAGGATGCAGAAAGCTTCTTATTTGCTTAAACATTACAAACTTTATTTCATAATCTTTAGGCTTGAAAGTTAAATATCTTATTTTGCATGAGGCTAAGCCTTATTTTAACACCTTACCTTGTTCGAATGTCTTGTGTGCTAGAATTTAATATTATATATGGAAAAACGCATTTTGAGTAATTGAATTTTACATTTTTTAGTATTAGCTTTTTTATATATTCAAAAGTTTTTATTGTTAGAAAAAGGAAACTTTCATTAAATAGAAGAAGATGGAACTTTTTGAGCTGCAAGATTAAGTAAAAAAAGGGACACTCTTCAATCTAGAAGAGTTCCTTATAGTAGGTCTAGGTGAAAAACACTAAGAGCATGAAGTTAAACGATTACCAAACAACTGATAGTCCTTAAGCATATTCCCAAGTCTATTTCTATGGAAAATCCCTGCCTTCAATTTATCAATAACCACCTTGCAATTTGAAACCACCAGCACATGAAAGAAAGATAAATCATAAGCAATCCAAAGACCAAAGAAATGGCAGCCACCTCAACTGTGAAGGAACTCCATTCAGCATACAAACATTTATGAGAGCAAGCCATAATATCCCCGTTATTATCTCTAAAAATACAGCCTAAAGCTATCGACCATTACTTAAGAAGCCAGCATAACAGTTAATCTTCACAAAATCCGAAGGCGGTGGAATCCACCTTGTGAGTGCAGATAGAGGAGGGAGAGAAGGAACAGAGTTGGAACTTATTGGTTATTTTCAAAAGTTGATATTAGATCCATATATTTTTTAAATTAGTCACCTTATATCCAATTTAATCTAATTGGGACATGGTTATTGGAATTAAAAGATATGATCTGATAATTTCTCATAAGATCAATTGAAATAATTGTGGCCGTGAAAAAATTTCAAAAAAATATAAAATTATTTAAAACATGCAAAAGTGATGAGTTAATTTTTTTTTCTTAATTTTTTATGTTCTAATAATTTTCAAAATCATTATAATTTGACCACATTTGAAATTAAAAAAGTGTGCATTTTAATTTTATCAATTCCTCTTAAACTGGACATAATGTGAATAATTTAAAAATACATGGATCCAATGTCAATTTTTAAAAAATATATAGATCTAATATAAGAAAACGTTAAAGTTAAGGCATTTGACATGTGTTTTTCCTATTTTTTTTTAAAGAAAAACATATCATTAACTATAATCAACAAGTAAAACATCAGATAAAAATGGAGGCGGACATGCCCACTCTCCACAAATAGACTTAGACCTAACTTCTCTAACTAAACTATGAGCAGTCAAATTCGTTGTTCGTCTAACAAGACCAATAAGGCAACCCTCTAAAGCATTATTTAAAACCTTACGATCATCCATAACATCAGCAAAATAAGATAAATCATTAACATCCTCAATCATTGCTTTGTAAACCAAAAGGCAATAAGTTTGAATCTGAACTCGAAGCAGTTGCCTGTCCTTCAACCAGCTAAGAGCTTCTTTAACAGCTAACGCTTTGGCTAAATGGGGCACACAACAATCTGCAAACCTTGCATGTCAAGCAGCTAAACACACTCTTCTATCATCGCGTATAATAAAACCATAGGAACAAAAACTATCATCTTCAAAGACCCCCTGCATCTACATTACACGTAAAATAACCCACCCTAGGATTTTGCCACTTTAACAAACTTTGAACACCATTAGACTCAGAGGACTTTTTGACCTGAGCCAATTGCCATTGAGAAAAAAATAAGTGGGTCTGATTAAGCACCCAGTTTGGTTTTTCTCTCCTATTATCCCAAACCACTGTATTTCGATTTGAACAGAGGCTCCAAGTCATGAAGAAAATATCAGTCAAAGAGTCACCCCGAGTAGCTCCTAAAAAAAACTCCAACCATTCAAAAAAACTTAAAATCCCCAGCATCTGAGAGTCTCTAAAGAATAGAAGCCAAAACTGCTACACAAATTGGTAGCTGATAAAGACTTGCGTTTCATCCTCCCTTTATCCATTTCAAACTGGGCAAACTGGAGAACTGGTGCTCTACGTCTAAACAGATTGCTCAATGTTGGGAGGCAAGAAGATAATGCTCTCCAAATGCAGTTTTTTACCTTTCGAGGAATCATTACCCAAAACTTACCCCATTGCACTGCTGGAATAGCAAGAGAGCGACTAGATAATAGACCCAAGGCTGCAAAATAGCTTGACTTAACTGAATAAATCCCTTTCTTGTCCAAAACCTACTGCCAATTATCATTAGACTAGCCCCTTCTATACAGGATAGAAAAAATAAGACCTTGATCCCTTATATTAAACACAACCTCAGTCAATGATTTGTTCTAATTACCTCTAGAGTCCATAAGCTCATTTATGCATGATAGCGACCTATTGCTGGCTTCAGTACTAATCATCTTCGAATTTGCAGGATTTGGTAGCCAAGGGCTATCCCAAATCTTCATAGATTTACCATCTCTAACCTTTCAAATCAACCCTCTGTAAAATATCACGATCAGCAAGGATGCTTCTCCACACATAAGAAGGATTATGACCCAAATTAACATTTAATCAGAGTAGCAAAAATATATGGCTTTTAAAAGAAAAGCTACAAGTGAACCAGGATGTTGAAGAATACGTGATCGGTGTCCGGCAAGTGTACCGAATCAACAAATAATATAGCGAGTATAATTAAAGATCCGCGAATATCGAACCCAAGGGAAAATGGATTGTCAAGTTATGGTTGAGCGAATTCGAGATATCCCCAACTTGTTTGATGGAAAATTCTAAGCTAAACAAGAAAATAAAATTATAAAATAACAATAAAATATAAAATTGTTCATCAAGAAATTATTCAAGGATGAATTAAATGCTTAGGAAATTCTATCCTCATAAATGTAATTGAAAATGGGTAAAACAATCCAAACATGAATTTCTGGACAACCCAACTAAACCCAAGCTTCCCATTCCGGAGCAAGCTATTCTAATCACAAAATGTCCCATTCCGGAGCAAGCCTCATGATTAACATGAGCACGGGTCTAAAGTCCTAGGTATGAATTAATTTCCCTTTCCGGAGCCAATTAATCCAATACTCATATATTTTTCACATTTCTGAACTTTATAAAACTAACATCTATAAATCAAGCATCTCATTCCGGAGCAAGCAAAACCGATAGATGCAGAAATATAAGAACAGAGCATGTACAAATAACAACAATAATCAGATTTAAAATCAATCATCATTCTGAATTAAATCAAAACCAAACCCAATAACCATCATAAATGTAGAAAATATAACAAGAGAAATAAAAGAAATCATGAAAATATTCATTAAACCCATATATCCAAATACAAAGTATGATTCAAGAATTTCTAAGCATAAATAACTACTCTAACATCAAGAATATAAACATAAAATATGAAAAATTAAAGTTTAGAATACACCCTTGATGAGAGAGAAAATAGATCTTGAAGTCCCTTCTTCTTCAACCCTGGAATATTCTTAAATCCCAAAATAGAAATCTAAACTAAATTAATTAAGAACAAAATTTGAATTTAAAATTAAATCTAAGCTAAAAAATAGTATTTAAGAAGAAATAAAACCTTAAAATAAAATAAAAGGCTGCTGCTGCTATTTAAATCTAAAAGTAGGTATATATCCCTTGGAAAATGAAACGGCGTCCTTATATAATATGCAGAAAAGCACAGTTGTGCTTTAGAAAGCACAACTGTTTTCTTGAATAAGTTGCGCGCTTAGGGTTAGCTTCGCGTGCACTAAATTTGGTGGTAAATGGGGCAACACAGCTGTGTTTCTCACCGAAACACAGCTGTACCTTGGGCGAGAACTTGCACATCGCTGTCCTCGTGCATGTGCCTTTGGCTGGAAAACACAGCTGTGTTACGGGTTGATCACGCTGGTGCTGGCCACTAGATAGCATAGTTGTGCTATGCAAAAGCACAGTTGTGCTTTGGGCAAAATCTGCCCTCCTTCAACAATTGCTCCTAAAATTAGCCCCAAACCTCCAATTTAGCTCCGGATTGAAATAAAACGCCTGAGAACATCCCAAAAATTATTAAAAATTATAAAAACATTAAAAACTAATAAAGTGACAGAAACTAACTAATTAAGACTAAAAATAAATAAAGAAAATACATAATTATGCCAAGAAATAACCTAAAATATTAATATAATTGCAACTTATCAACTATCCCAAACTCAAACTGTAACACCCCCATACCCCGTGGTAGGATATCGAGGCGCCACACAGTCAGATACGTAAACACGTACATATACATACATTAGCGAAAGCAATAACGAAATGCACTTCAATACCAAATAATGAAATTAAATAATGCTTGGCCCAACAAGCATTTTACAAATATATTACATATTACAAAACTATCTTTATACATGTTCATATTACAACTTGTTTTCTTTTAACTTTACATAAACATCTACATGTGATTCCTTTACTTATATTACATAATGATGTTACTCAAAACATCATAAACTCTATTTCTAACTTATACAAAAAGGTAAAGCAAAACTTCCTAGTGGCCTTGACCTGCAGATGCCGCTCTCACTGGTCCAAACCTATCAACCTACACGGAAACAAACATCCGTGCTAAGCGATAATGCTTAGTGGGGATGAAATAATGCAAAGGACTTCTTTCTGAAGTCACACATAAATCATTCATTTCATATGACAAAATCAAATAGCTCATGCATAAACTTTTCTCTCGTATACAAATCACTTATTCAAATACACAAGAATCATGTGCTGACATTCATGCAATACTTCTCATGTGCTATAGCATTTAATCAGAAAAATCCTCTAAATCATTTTATGTTCACTATATCCTATTAGTAAGCCTGAATTCCTTTTACAGTGGATACGGGTAACTCTGGATACTGTTTACAACATTTTGCATATGGAGAATAACCCAAAACTCTGTGGAACACACAAGGTATTCTGAACTCTGGGCACAATTTAGGCTAACTCTAGCAGCTGCACTCTAACCCTTTATAAGCATGCTTATCTATCCACTATAACGGTAATCAGGCTCAATAACAACTCATACACTATACACAGATACCAACTCATCAACTAAAATTCAAGTGCATTAAATTCATATAATGATTATTAATCATGTTCATTTAATTAATATTAGCTATGTAAGAGGTTTCAAAGATAATTTCAAACCAAATACGGACAAAAGGGTACTATACAAAACTCACCTAGATATATATCAACTCAAACCAGAAGTAACAGATCAAAATAACTCAAAATGGAAACAGTAGGGAAGGAGAGAGGTCGAGCATGACTCGTGCTCCCTCTACTTTCCTGGAGCACGCCTCGTGCTCCCTCCCTTACTCTCTCTGGTGGAGCACGACTCGTGCTCCTGCTCCCTCTTCTTTCTCTCCTGGAGCACATCACGTGCTCCCTCTCCCTTTTCTCTCTAGATGAGCACAACTCGTGCTCCTCCTTCCTTCCCTCTCCGAGATGTGTTACACAACACGACTAAGACAACGTCAACTCTTTGAAGAACGTGTTTCTGTCGCGATCGCGACTCAAGTCGCGCTCGCGACAGAACCACTCCTTCCCTCTAAACACGTTATAATCCCTTGTTTTCAAAACCCAAACCAACTCCATCATTTTCACATGCAATAAACTCCACTTTTAACATGCAATTACCCTATAAATCATGCTCATAACTAGACTTACATTCAAATTACACAAATCAACTTCAACATTAATTCACTACAAGCAATCAAAATGATTTTACACTAAAAGCAATTAAGCTAGTTTAAGTTCCATGTACTTTTCTTCATGCAAATAAGCCTCTATCAAAACATTTAAGTCAACAACACACACAAGAATAGTAAAATCGCACACGATCCCTACCTCTAGGAAGCTTGAACTAAGCTCTCTACTCAGCTCCAACCTTCTCTTTACGCTTATCCACTTTCTTGGCTACAGCGTGAACCAAAACCATGTAAAACACTTAGAGTTATTCTTCCTCTCTTTACTTTAAATCAAAAGCAAAAACCCAAGTGAAGAAGAAGACCAATACTAGTTAGAAATCAAATCACTTACCTCTTCTTGTACTCTTCAAATCAATCCAAAGGATTCACTCAAAATAGACCAAGAAAGAAGAAGAAGGAACAAAGAAAAAGGAAAGGAAGAAGAGAATGGTAGAAAACCCAAGGAAAGACAAAGAACCGAAAGACAATGCAACCCACCGTGAGAGAAAGAAAGCAAAAGGCAGATGGTCAAACTCTATCCAACATTTACTATTCTAATTAATGCCATTTCCCACATTAATTACATCTTAAACCACTTACTTCCCTTTTAATTTTAACCAAGCTAAAATCTTTTATCCAATGGTCACTTGTTCATTTTCTTTTAACAAACCAACTCTTGCCACTTGTCAAGCTCCTACAATGCCATGCGTCAATCCCCTAAAAACCACATGTTAAAAAAAAATGCCAATTTAGTTGACCTACCACAAGAGGGTTCTGTCGCGCCCGCGACAGAACTCTCACACTCAACACTTAATGTATTAAACCAAAATTTCTGTAATTCTACTAGGGCCACTTTAGGGTGTTACAAATCTCTCTCCCTTAAGAAATTTCGTCCTCAAAATTTTCCTAATACCCAGCAAATAACTCAAACTATATACTATATTAATGAATAAAAGGGCTAACCAGAAGATCCAATCAGTGCCTCTACATCTTCAGCAGTCATGGCATATACACGTGGCTGATCCTCAGTAGGGAATGGTCTCTCAACTGTTTCTGATCGTGGTCTTTCAGTTCCACCTCTTCCTCTTCCACTTCTAACATTTCCAGAAACATTCCCTTTGTCTTTACTCACTTGTGATACCAAATTTTCCTTTAACTTGCGACACTGGGAAAGGAGATGTTCCGCGCTGCCACATTTAAAACATGCGCCAGTGAGTTTCCTACACTCACCCCAATGAAGTCTTCCACAGTGGACACACTCCGGTGCTACACTTCTTCTACTAGCTGGTGGCCTTACACTTCCTACTGAAGTTGGTACAAATGCTGATGTTTGCTCCTCTTTTCCTCTCTTTACTTCTCTAGCTCTGCTAACAGCACCTTCATCTTCTTTTGGAAATCTCTTCTTTTGCTCTCTCTTCTGTCTCAAAAATTCAGATTCATCTAGTTTCACAGCTGCCAATACCAGACGATAGTAGTTTACTGGTTGCAAAGAAACCATAGTAGACAGGGGACCCCGAAGGCTCTCTCTCAATCCATCCTCAAACTGGTGACATCTAAAATCCTCAGTCAACATGCCCTCCGGTATATATTTACTTAAACGAGTAAATTCTTTTTTATATTCCCCTACCGTCATGTTTTTTTGCTTGAAAGTTACAAATTCTTTCCATTTGGCATCTTTATAAGCTTTGGTTACAAACTTTTATTTGAACTCATGAACAAAGAAATCCCATGTCAATTCCATCGGCCTCTGAGAATTTCTCAAAACTAACTTCCACTAGTCATATGCTGCACCCTGCAGCAATGACACGGCGCAAGCTACTTTCTAATCCTATGGACAGTTGATCTCTTGCAAGATTCTTCCTGTCTTCTCAAGCCAGAATTCCGCCATCTCAGATTGATCCAAAGATGTCCCATGGAACTCTTCAGCTCCTCTCTTTCTTATCAAATCCGATGGTGTCTTTGGAGCTGTCAATCTATCCAGAATCTGTACCAACCCTTGCATCAACTCCGGGTTGTCTTGAACAGGTCTTGCTCTTTCCTCTCTATCTTGTGCTTGTACATGTGGATCCACTAGAATCAGGTTCACACTACCTGTAATCTCTCCAACGTTCTCACTCGGGTCGGACTCCATCTATACTCTACAAAACAAAAGAAAAAAAATAATGTCTGCATTAGGCCACAACTCTAATCAGACTCTGACATTTAATCTATACTCTACATCTTATAGACCAGAACCTCTAACCTATGCTCTGATACCACTAAATGTAACACCCCCATACCCCTTGGTAGGATATCGGGGTGCCACGTGGTCAGATACGTAAACACGTACATATATATACATTAGCGGAAGCAATAACGAAATGCACTTCAATACCAAACAATGAAATTAAATAACGCTTGGCCCAACATGCATTTTACAAATATATTACATATTACAAAACCATCTTTATACATGTTCATATTACAACTTGTTTTCTTTTAACTTTACATATACATCTACATGTGATTCCTTTACTTATATTACATAATGATGTTACTCAAAACATCATAAACTCTATTTCTAACTTATACAAAAAGGTAAAGCAAAACTTCCTAGTGGCCTTGACCTGCAGATGCCGCTCTCACTGGTCCAAACCTGTCAACCTACACGGAAACAAACATCCATGCTAAACGATAACGCTTAGTGGGGATGAAATAATACAAAAGACTTCTTTCCGAAGTCACACATAAATCATTCATTTCATATGACAAAATCAAATAGCTCATGCATAAACTTTTCTCACGTATACAAATCACTTATTCAAATACACAAGAATCATGTGCTCACATTCATGCAATACTTCTCATGTGCTATAGCATTTAATCAGAAAAATCCTCTAAATCATTTCATGTTCACTATATCCTATTAGTAAGCCTAAATTCCTTTCACGGTGGATACGGGTAACTCTGGATACTGTTTACAATATTTTGCATATGGAGAATTAATTCAAAACTCTGTGGAACACACAAGGTATTCCGAACTCTGGGCACAATTAAGGCTAACTCTAGCAGCTGCACTCTAACCCTTTATAAACATGCTTATCTATCCACTATGACGGTAATCAGGCTCAATAACAACTCATACACTATACACAGATACCAACTCATAAACTAAAATTCAAGTGCATTTAATTCATATAATGATTATTAATCATGTTCATTTAATTAATATTAGCTATGTAAGAGGTTTAAAATATAATTTCAAACCAAATACGGACAAAAGGGTACTATACAAAACTCACCTAGACATATATCAACTCAAACCAAAAGTAACAGATCAAAATAACTCAAAACAGAAACAGTAGGGAAGGAGAGAGGTCGAGCACGACTCGTGCTCATGAGTACGACTCGTGCTCCCTCTACTTTCCTGGAGCATGCCTCGTGCTCCCTCCCTTACTCTCTCTGGTGGAGCACGACTCGTGCTCCTGCTCCCTCTTCTTTCTCTCCTGGAGCACATCTCGTGCTCCCTCTCCCTTTTCTCTCTAGATGAGCACGACTCATGCTCCTCCTTCCTTTCCTCTCCGAGACGTGTTACACAACACGACTAAGACAACGT
Source organism: Excoecaria cochinchinensis (assembly GCA_947683425.1). Lineage (NCBI taxonomy): Eukaryota > Viridiplantae > Streptophyta > Magnoliopsida > Malpighiales > Euphorbiaceae > Excoecaria > Excoecaria cochinchinensis. Next base: position 6,346,035 of record CANTUQ010000076.1, on the reverse strand, counting down.
CAACTCTTTGAAGAACGTGTTTCTGTCGCAATCGTGACTCAAGTCGCGCTCACAACAGAACCACTTCCTTCCCTCTAAACACGTTATAATCTCTTGTTTTCAAAACCCAAACCAACTCCATCACTTTCACATGCAATAAACTCCTCTTTTAACATGCAATTACCCTATAAATCATGCTCATAACTAGACTTACATTCAAATTACACAAATCAACTTCAACATTAATTCACTACAAGCAATCAAAATGATTTTACACTAAAAGCAATTAAGCTAGTTTAAGTTCCATGTACTTTTCTTCATGCAAATAAGCCTCTATCAAAACATTTAAGTCAACAACACACATAAGAATAGTAAAATCGCACACGATCCCTACCTCTAGGAAGCTTGAACTAAGCTCTCTACTCAGCTCTGACCTTCTTTTTACCCTTATCCACTTTCTTGGCTACAGCTTGAACCAAAACCATGTAAAACACTTAGAGTTATTCTTCCTCTCTTTACTTTAAATCAAAAGAAAAAACCCAAGCAGAAGAAGAAGACCAATACTAGTTAGAAATCAAACCACTTACCTCTTCTTGTACTCTTCAAATCAATCCAAAGGATTCACTCAAAATAGACCAAGAAAGAAGAAGAAGGAACAAAGAAAAAGGAAAGGAAGAAGAGAACGATAGAAAACCCAAGGAAAGACAAAGAACCAAAAGCCAAAGCAACCCAACGTGAGAGAAAGAAGGCAAAAGGCAGATGGTCAAACTATATCCAACATTTACTATTCCAATTAATGCCATTTCCCACATTAATTACATGCATCTCTCTTAAACCACTTACTTCCTTTTTAATTTTAACCAAGCTAAAATCTTTTATCCAATGGTCACTTGTTCATTTTCTTTTAACACACCAACTCTTGCCACTTGTCAAGCTCCTACAATGCCATGTGTTAATCCCCTAAAAATCACATGTTAAAAAAAATCCAATTTAGTTGACCTACCACAAGAGGGTTCTGTCGCGCCCTCAACGCTTGTCGCGCTCGCGACAGAGCTCTCACACTCAACACTTAATTTATTAAACCAAAATTTCTGTAATTCTACTAGGGCCACTTCAGGATGTTACACAAACCTTTACTCGTCCTCGAGTAAACTGAATGAACCACATTCTCAACCATTTCAATTTCAACAAAAGAAAATAAGGAGTCATTCTCAATTGAGGAACAAGAAAATAGACTTGCAAATACCAATGCTCACTAAACAACAAATAAACACAAGAACATACCAAGCAATCTCTGTGTGTGCGTACAAAAAGCCGAAATAGAATTTTTATCATTTAAAAATAAAACTTCTAGATACAAGATTGGGGACAAAAATAAACTCAAATGCATAAATACACTCATGGCTTTTCACTCAAAGCTCAAAAAATACTATAAGCCTCTTCCTACGTACCAAACCTTACCAAAAGGTCATATCCGCTAAATTGGATAAGACAAAATAAAGAATCAAGAGGTCTTATATTTTGGTTGTAACGTTAAGCTTAGGTAAATTGGCTAACAAAGAAAGATCAAGTCACTAGAGAACAATGGCCACTACCTAAACAAAACCACAATCACCTAACTAGACCAATGAAAATTCCCAACCCAAAGCTCAAAATAAATGCTACAATATATTCAACAATGATCATCACAAGGCACTAGTTCAAGTTCTACCAAATTTTGTACCCCAAACTCACATTTTACTTAGATAGCTAGGAAAAACTTGCAATGCTTCTTCTTCTTCTTCTTTATATTTATTATTATAATTATTTTTTTTAAAATAAATAAGCACAAAAACCAACTAGCCACCAAAAATTAATGAAGTACTTAAATAATCCAAAAATCTCAACAAGAACTAAAATTGAGCTCTAATTTTCAAAAGACCAATAAACAACTTAAATCACATTCTCCTTTGTCAACCCTGAACTTATTTCTTTAAATGGGCTCAACTCTTCATTACACACACCAATCAATCCTCAAAAAGAAATTTACACCAAAAATTGACAAAAACTAAACTCCTTTTTACCCAAAATACAAATCCAACCTTACTAGAGTGGCCACTCTTCTAAGGGGAGGCAAAAATCATTTTAGGCTGAAGGTAGTTTTAACATGTGTAACAATAAAAAAAGCACTAATTTAACATACAAAATTAATAGGCTCAACGAGTTAACAAGAGACTATGAAATTGAGGTAAGAAAAGTCATTTAAAGGAGCTATACAAAGAAGGGTTGCCTAAATCATTTTCTAAGTTCTGTCTCATCCGGGTATCGCTTCAATGAGTAGTCAATGGGTAATCATTTACTAAGTGAGTTTTTATCTAATCCCCTAATTGCAACCAGATTTTTCTCAATTTTAAAAACAGGACTAAAATGCTCAAAATTTAGAAATTGCAAGGTATAATCAAGGTTTACATGCAGCGTAGCAGACAAAGATACAAAGAAGAATACTTCTCGCTCAACTTAAAATTGAATGAAACACAAATTTCTAAAATTGAGATCAAAATCATTCATAATTGAGAACTACTAGGATGAAATAAAAATTTAAATCAAAGGACAATAAAGAGAAGCAACCATAATAATATTCAGGTACAAACTTGTCACAGATATACCACAAACAAACAAAATTAATTAAAAACTACTACTAAAAAAAAATTAAAAATACTCTAAAAAACACAAAAAGATATAACAAAAACGAAACTGGCTTTGGTTTGAAAAATTGAAATGGTACTCCACCCCAAACTCAAAATATTGCACTTTCCTCAGTGCAAGGGAATGAAGTATACAAAAATTTTCCTCAAAAAATTTCTTCCATGCTGTGCAAAAAGCTCATTGTAATTTAAAAATTATTGCAAACATCTCTAAAATGGCAAACATCAAACAATTATTGTGCAAAACTAAAAACAATGCAAAATTCTTTCATGCCACCTATGCAAAATTCAATAATAACTGTGTAGAATGAAATACTCTAAAATCTACGACATTTATAGCCAAACAGAAATAATATGTCTATCCTATCACACAGTGTGACGCGTGCCGAACCCCGTGGTGGCCTCCAAAACCCGCTTTTAGGGTATTTGAGAGAGGTTCATAGGACTTGTAAGAGATTACAAGGGCGTCTATTTTGGGAAACAAAGAGGTATTTTGGAGTCGCCACCCAATAAAACATTGGGAAAGGTCGTCTAACCTCATTGAGCCTAAGACAGCGCATGTGTGTCTATTTTGGGCAATTAGAGATATTTTGGAATCCCTTTTCCAATAGAACATTGGAAGGATTCATCTAATCTAGTGAAGCCTAAGACCACGTATATGCGTCTATTTTTGGCAAGCCAGAGATATTTTGGAGTTTCCACCCCAATAGAACATTAGGACGGTTTGTCTAACCTCATGGAGCCTAAGACAATGCAACTTGGGCCTATTTTGGTCAACAAGAGATATTTTGGAATTTCCTTTCCAATAGAACATTGAAAAGGTTCATCTAACCTTATTGAGCCTAAGACTAGAGATGGTTCGGGACATCCCATTTAATCATACCTTGATTAAGTTATAATTGAGCTTTGAATTTAAAGATTTCATTCCTTTTTCTCATACATTTCGATGCAAGAATTTAAAGCTCATATAAATCACGTAAGGAAAAGCGATAAATAGAGCAAAATTAAAATAAAGTAAATAAAAGTATAAAAAGTTACAATAAAACTAGGAGCAAAATATAACCCTCAATATTAAATAAATGCGAATCATGCACAAAATGGGGTATTCGTTAAAGATGAGGACATTGGTCCTCACATGCATATTTAAATAAAAACGGTGTTAAGACATGTATTTTAGTTAGATGAAAAACTAGGACATTAGTCCCATTTTATTTATGAAAATCCCATTTATTCCATATAAAATCCTTTGTAATTTTTTATTAAGGGGCTCGCGAAGATAATATACAATAAATGGTAATTGAAAATTAAAAATTAAAATAAAAGGAAATAAGATAAAGAAATAAACCCAATTAACGTCCTCGAATCATCCCAGTGGGATCTCTGTTTCTCAACACCCCAAATACAAGAAAAACAGTTGAACTTAAAAAAAAACAAAGAACACGTTAGTGCAATAATGAAACAATGATAAGCATAATAGAATAAATAAAGATGAAGAATCTATAAAAAAATCATCATGGAAAATAAGGAAAATAAGAATAAAAGGATAGAAGAAAGGAAATAAAGAAAATGAGGAAGGAAGGCCCAGGGATGGCCCACATCATGCGAACGACGGCTGTCCTTGGTCTGACCGACAGGCGGAGACAAAGTTCCATGACGGTCCATCGCTTGGGTGAGCGATGGCCGTCGGTCGTCCCTGATCCAGAAAAATAAAGAAATTCGATTAAAATTTTTTAATTTTTACTATTAAAATTATCTTTTTGAACAATTAGACACAAGTAAATTATTGTGAAACAATGAAAATGAATTAGAGATTGATCTAGAATATTTACCCTTGGAATATTTCCTTTTGAAGGTGAATGTCGTGTGATTTCTACCCTTGAATTCCACAAGGATTAATCAACAATGTGCAATTTCGGGGGATTTTGTACCGTAAAATTGTATATTTTTCGAAATTAAATCAAGGAAAGAAAATTAATTTTTCTAGTTGATTTTCCATGATAACCGTGAATGTTAAAAGGATAAATCGAGCAAAATGAATTTTTTTCGATTTCTCGAGTTGTTCCTTTCTTTTTAAAAAGATTTGATGAAGTTCTGATGAAAATAAAGGAAAATAACCTTTTTGGAAATTCTTTCGAGATTTTTCTACTTCCGAAAAGATTTCTAGCCTTTTCTCGAAAATTTTTCCTACCCCAGAAAATGAACCTTAGCTCCCTATTTATAGGTTAAGGAAAACAATACAAATTCTTTTAAATTTTAAATTTGAATTTGAAAAATATTTATGAAATCAAAATCAAAATCGACTGATTTGCAGAATATTTTCAAAATAAAATCTGAAATTCGAAAAGATTTGGAAATCTTTGAAAAATCTTGGAAAGAGATTTTGAAATCTTGGGAAATCTGGGACAATCCCGTGAAATAATGTCGTAGATCCCCTACCGACGGGCGTCGGTCACGGGCCACGCTCGATCTTTCGAGCGGCAGGCCATTCCGCGAGAGACATGTGGTAAGGGACAGCCATCGCTCGCGAGGGACAGGTGCCTCACGTACGAGCGACGGGTGTTGTTCCCTGCGAGAGACGGGTCCTCACACACGAACGACGGGTGTCGTTCCTACAAGAGACGAGCCCGTCCCGAGCGAGCGATGGCCGCCGCTCAAGCGAGAGGAGGCCGTCGCTCAACATGAGGGACGGGCGTCTCTCTTGACCTATGGGTATCCCATGGGTCAACCAAAATCAAAAATTTCCCACTAACGAACTCCTCTTAACATACAAAAACCTCCTATTATTGAAAAATCTTCAATCTTTGTGAATTCAAAGGGTGAAAGTCGATAACTTTCGTCCATTTGCCCGAAAATGGGTAGTGATATTTTCATCAGGAAACTCTGATCTGGACTGGCTCAGGACCCGATGTCTACAGTTGCCCCCAATTTTGGGGAAACTAGTACATTAGTGTCTAGATGAGCCAAAATTCAGAGAAGAAGGAAAGAGATGATTACCTGAGGCAGTCATTACTTTTCGTGGTGCAATAGATTTGCAGCTTGCTGCCGACGATCTATAACGTATTCTACTACGACCTCCTTTGCAATTGTTTTACTGATCACCATCCGATCTGCACGGTATACCCTCGCTAATCCCCATTCGGTCCATAAGGCATCTCATTGCTACTGTTGAGCTGTAGTATATTCCACTGTGGCTTGTTTGATATACCGCATTTGTCTTGCCGACCACCATCCGATCTACGCGGCATCTTCTTGCCAACCCCCATCCGGTCTGCAAGGGATGTGACTGTTGTTGAACACCCTCCGGTCTTTGTGGCATCTTCTTGCTAACCCCCATCCGATCGGCAAGGGATGTGATTATTGCTGACTACCCTCCGGTCTTCGTGGCATCTTCTTGCTAACTTCCATCCGATCCACAAGGGATGTGACTGTTGTTGAGTTGCAATGTATTCTATTATGACTCATTTGTCTCACTGACCACCATCCGGTCTGCGTGGCATCTTCTTGCTAACCCCCATCCGGTCCACAAGTGGTGGGACTATTGCTGAGTTGCAATGTATTCTATTGCGACTCATTTGTCTCGCTGACCACCATCCGGTCTGCATGGCATCTTCTTGCTAACCCCCATCCTGTCTGCAAGGGATGTGATTGTTGTTGAGTTGTAATGTATTCTATTGTGACTCATTTGTCCCACTAACCACCATCCGGTCTGCGTGGTATCTTCTTGCTAACCCCCATTCGGTCTGCAAGGGATGTGACTATTGTTGAGTTGCAATGTATTCTATTGCAACTCATTTGTCTCGCTAACCACCATTTGGTCTACGTGGCATCTTCTTGCAAACCCCCATCCGGTCTGCAAGGGATGTGATTATTGCTAACCACCCTCCGGCCTGCGTAGTGTCTGATTGCCAACCACTATCCGGTCGGTTTGGTATTTGATTTGCTAACTACCATCCGGCTAGCGTTGCATCTGATCGCCAACCACCATTCGGTCGACATGGTATTTGATTTGCTAACTACCATTCGGCTAGCATTGCATCTGATCGCCAACCACCATCCGGTTGGCATAGTATCATGTCCCTGTAGTTGTGTAAGATCTTATTAATTCATTGTCAATTGATCCATCTCAAAATGTAAATTCCATATACATTTTTTTATGTTGTCCTTTATTTTTATCTTTCTTGATTCTTTACTTACTGTGTTATCAAACATTTTCGGAGTGCAAGTAAAATGTTAATAAGAATGTACATATGCAAGGTGAAACGTAAATTTAACAACATAAGTTTCACTAATAAAATGTAAATTTTGTACAATAAATATACAAATACATAAAACACTCCCTGAATACACTAGAGGGGGAATAATTTGTGGGCTCCTCCGGGTCCTCCTCATCGTCAGATATGTGTATGGGTTGATCACCAGATGAGGACGCAGATGGCTCGGCTCTGGAGGCAGAGGGCTTGCTGCTAGGTACTGAATGTCTGGCCTATATAGCTGGCTGTGTTGGGACGACGACTGGTGCGGATGCTGGGTGTCCCATCACTTGGGAGGCCTGCTGGAATTAGACCTGAGCGTACCCATCCTGGAACGGTTGTGCATAAAGCCCAAGAAACTCTAGAGTGTCTCTGACTATGCCACCCAGCTCCGTGAAGGCCTTCGACGGGCTCGTCGTCTGATGTCCAGCTGTGTCCCTGATACCTGTGATTCTGGTCTCCACCTACTCCCTAAACTCCCTGATAGATGCAGATATGGTCAGTATAGAGCCCTCTAACACCTTTATCCGGAATCTAAGAGCAGTGACGAACTCGACAATCATTTGAACGGCCTCATCTACCCTCTAGGCTGTTGCAGCCTGCGAGGCACCCAGATTATGCCTCAACTCCTCTATGAGCCTCCCTTGCTCCTCTATGACTCTCTCCTACTGGCCTAGACACTCAAGGGAAGCTCAATCTCTCTCCTCCTGCCGATCGAGGCGCTCAAGCAGGACCCAATCTCTCTCCACCTGCCGTCGCTCCATAGCAGCGGTCATAGCAGCAATGATATCAGGCTGAGTTGGCTGTGGAGGTGACGATGGACTGCATCGTGCTGGCTCTGCTCAGTGCTCTGGCGGTGGAGGTGTTGTGGAGGTGGATGCCCCTGGGTGTCCTGGCCTACTGTGGGGGTGGAACCTCCCGATCTCCTAAAGCTCGGAACGCTGGACCCGTGATGGTGGTGGTGGAATGAGGCTCTGTGCTATCTGCGATGGAGGGGTGCTCAGTAAGTCATCCACACTGAACTCGATACCCATGTTAAATGGAGTCTGAGGCAGCTCCTCCTCCGGCTGAGGCTACTGCAGAGGCATCTGTGTGGGCTGCAGCTCCTGAGCTGGGGGTGCTGTGAAGTCATCTCCTCCATTTGGGGCTCCTCCCCTGCTGGCTAGAGTGGAGGGAGATCGAATACGTGCCTAGTCTCTGTGTGACGCGCGCCGAACCCTGTAGGATGCCCCGAAGGCCTGCTTTTAGGGCGATCGAGAGAGGTTCATGAAAACTTGTAAGGGATTCACAAGTGCATCTATTTTGGGCAACAAGGAGGTTTTATGGAGTCGTCACCCAATAAAACATTGGGAAAGTTCATCTCGCCTCAGTGAGCCTAAGATGGCGCATCTTATCCATTTTGGGCAAACTAAAGGAGTCTTGAAGGCATTCACCCCAATAGAACATTGGAATGACCCTCTAACCCTATGAAGCCTAGGATTGTAAATTGAGTCTTTTGGTGGGACACAAGAGGTGTCTTGGAGATCTCATTCCAATGAAACATCGGAATAGTCCTCTCGCCTCGTTGAGCCCAAAGACCAGAGATGGTTCGGGACTTCTCATTTATTCATACCTTGGTTATTTTATAATTAAGTTTTGAATTTAAGTTTTCATCCCTTTTCTCATACATTTCGATGCAATAATTAGAGCGCAAGTTTGATCATTCAAGGAGAGCGATAAATAAAAGGGTAAATAAAATAAAGTACATGAAAATAAAATACAATAAAACTAGGGGCGGAATACAACCCCCATTGTAAATAAAATACAACATCATGCATAAAATGGGGTATTTATTAAGAATGAGGACATTGGTCCTCTCATGCATAATTAAATAAAACAATTTTGATGGTGACAATGTATTTGGATGAAAAACTAAGACATTGGTCCCATTTTATTAGGAAAAAACCAATTTATTTTATAGAAATACTTTTGTGTGATTTTTTAATTAAGCGTGCATAAAAACTATTTCATTTAACAATTATATAACAAATAAATCAAAAATAAACAAAGGAAAATTAACATGTACAATAAAATGATCAAACCCCGAGTCTCCTCCTTCGCTTGCATGGATGCTCAAACAAGAAAAAATACGGATTTGAAACCAAAAAAAAAAACAAAGACAAATAAAATTTATATTAGTGATTAAACCAAAGAAATTAATTAAACACATAAAACAATAAATCATAGATTAGAATAAACAAAACATGCATTATATATGACAAAATAATTAAATGACATGTTAAAATAAATTGATTAACATATTAATAAAACAAAATAAATGATAATAGTGATAAAATAATAATAATAGTAATAATAATTGAAATGAAGAATAACAAATTAATTAAAATGGAGTAAAAAAATATTAAGATGTTAGATCTATATACAAAAACACATAAAATAAATGAAGACAAAATAAATGTAAAGATCTACATGGTTAATAATTAGATATAAACAAATAAATAAAAAAGAAATAAAATTAAAAGATTGGGCCTAGAATGTTTACCCTTAGATTTTGGATTTTATTGATGATGAATATTGATTGACTTTCCTTGCTTTGATTCGCAAAATAGAAATGAAAAAGAAAATGATAAAAATTGGAATTTCAATCCAAGAGAAAAAAAATTGATTAAAAAAATGGAAGAAAATAAATTCTTAAGAACAAAGAATTGATCTCTTTGTCTCAAGAATTAATATTGATGAAAAATTGTTAAAAAGAGAAAATAAAATCAAGTTTCAAGAACGAAAATAGAAAAAATTATTTCTTTTGTCACAAAAAATTGTTGGTGAAAAATTCCAATCTCAAGAACAAAGAATGATTTTCTTTGTCTCAAGAAAAATTCTAGATTAAAAATTGAATATTTTAATCTTAGAATTTTATTTGGAGAAAATAAGTGTCAAAAAAAGTGTGCAGAGAATTCTTGGAGAAGAAGAGCCAAAGAAAAGATGAAAATTTGATGTCCTCCTCAATTCCCACTTCAAAATCCAACTTAAAATGAGAAAAAAGGAAAAAATCATTATTTATGGAAGAAAATCATATTTTTAATTAATTCCCTTGCTTTTGGGTATAAAAATGGAAGAAAATATTCAAAATCCCTAAATTTGGGTGAAAAAAGGTCAAAATTTGAGGAAACAACGAAAAAAAAATGGGAAAAAAGACGATTTCGGCGGATTCTGGGCGACCGACGCCCGTCGCAAATCGCGCGCGACAGGCTCGAACGACGCCCTGCGCGTCGCCCGCGCACGACACTCACCGATTTTTTTTTTTAAATATGACTAAAAAACACCAAAATTTTCAAATATTATTTTTAAAGCTAATTTTTTTAAAATATTTTTAATATTTTTTGTTTTTCATTCTAAATTGCAAATTTTGCAAGGAAACCATCAATTTCAACATTTTTCGCCTGTGAAGGCAATTATTATCATTGGGTAATTTCGATTTAGGCTGACTCAGGACCCGGTGTCTACACTCTGCCATCGTAAGCAAGCGGTACTCCTCTGGGCGATCGGCCACCTGTGCAATCATACGCATGGTCTGAGCCGCTGCTGTGTCCACATAAATGCTCTCATCAAGTGGAGGTCCATAGCTCCCCGGGGTCAACTCTCAAATGAAGAAGCAACCTAGTAATCACTCCCCCGGCCCATATAGTAGGGGCTGTCACCTGTGCCACTCTGGCCAGATTAGCCAATATCTCATGGCTAATATTAAGGTATCGGCCTGCCACCATCGCCCACAAACACCAAATCTCTGCCCTGTTCACCGATCCCTAGTTGCCTACCCATCATAAATATGAGCTATCGTCGTCCATCCACTCAGGAGCCTGAGGTTCGGGCTGACCCTGGAGGATGTTACATCGCGAAGGCATCCTGAAAACAAAAAAAAAAGTTAATTTTGAGTAAATCTCAGCTTAATTTCACAATCATTGGAAATTTTGGCAGCATTTCGGCTAAAATGTGACTATCAAAACTTCTACAGCATCCCGGCAAGGATGTGCCTACCCAGAAAAATAAATGAATAAAAATATTTGGGCAGCATCTCGATAAGGATGTGCCCAACTCCCTCCATGAAAACACAAAATAATGGGACAGGCCTCAGGCCCCAAGCAGCAGTTTTATTGGTGCACTTATTCTACACGGTGATTAAACATTCAATTTAATCAAACTTGGTTCTCAAATTTCAGTCAGATGGGGGCATGTTCATAAGTCCATTATCCTTTCCCCTCTTCTTTATTATTTGCTTCTATTTTTTTTATAATGATTAGCATGGTTTACACTTAGTAGTCAGTGCATACAGTGCAAAAATGCCAAAAATAAATAGGCAGAATTTAGTCCTACATTTAGAGAATATACACTTATCATGCATTTTAAATGAAAGTTTACCTAAAAAGAAGCAAAAAGAAGTAGAAAAAGATTATAAACTAACCTGGTAGTTGACAAAATGCACTGAAAGAAAACTTGACGAATTTGCAAAAAAAATAGTTCTAAATGTACGTGAGGGTGCAAGGATTGTTTTGGCACAAGTGGTCAGCAAAACGGGGTGAGAAACGAGTGAGAAAATGGGAAAAAATTGTGGGGTGGCATTCGTTTCGTGAGGGAGGAAGAAGAAGAAGAAAAGAAAAAGTAAAGGAAAAATTAATAGACACAAAATGGGGCCGTTTTATAGGAAACGCGTGATTGACGGGCTACTTGTCGGATGATTGAGCGATGGGATGCCCGTCGGTCGATAAAAATATCCTTTGGTTTTCTTTTCTCATTTTTTGCTAGAATCTCAAATACGAAATACTCCATGAACATTTTGCCTCCTGATTTCCACGCGCGACCTATTTTTTTCCTCAATTTCATTTCCCTATAATATTTAAAATGGCCAAAATACACGTAAGATATTTATGCGCGTGAAATGCATGGGAGATGCAGATGAAAATCCCAAAAGGTGGCCAAGAGGTTAACAGACTTCATGGAGTTCCATTGTCCATTGTGTCAGATCGAGATCCTCGGTTTACATCTAAGTTTTGGAAAGAACTTCAGTCAGCATTGGGTACTCGGCTAAATTTCAGTACAGCGTTTCATCCTCAGACCGATGGTCAATCTGAGAGAGTTATCCAGATTCTTGAGGACATGCTTCGGGGTTGCGCTATGGAATTTTCTGGAAGTTGGGATCGATATGTGCCTCTGATGGAATTTGCATATAATAATAGTCATCAAGCAAGCATAGGAATGGCCCCTTATGAGGTGTTGTATGGGCGAAAATATAAAACGCCAGTATGTTGGACTGAATTGTCAGAAAGGTCTTTGATAGGCCCGGAGTTAGTGAGAGACACTAAAGAAAAAATTAGAATTGTGCAGCAGAATCTGAAAGCAGCTAAAGACAGACAGCGATAATATGCTAATCTGAAGCGCAAAGATATTCAGTATGAAGTGGGTGATAAGGTATTTTTAAAAGTTTCTCCGTGGCGAAAAGTTCTTCGTTTTGGAAAGAAAGGAAAATTGAGCCCCCGGTTTATTGGACCCTATGAAATCTTTGAGAGGATTGGCCTGGTGGCTTATCGGTTAGCATTACCAACAGAGTTAGCTAAATTACATGATGTTTTTCATGTATCTATGCTCCGTCGCTACCGATCAGATCCATCACATGTGCTTAAAGTGCAAGATATTCGGGTTCAGTCAGATTTTTCTTTTGATGAAGAACCGAAGGAGATTCTGGCTAAAGAGATCAGGCAGCTTCGGGACAAGCAAATACCGTTGGTTAAAGTGTTGTGGCAACATCATGGTATTGAGGAAACGACCTGGGAACCGGAAGAGATAATGAGAACTCAGTACCCTCAGCTATTTGGATCAGGTGAGAATTTTGAGGACGAAATTCTTTTCAGGAGGGGAGTATTGTAACACCCCGAAACCACCCTAGTAGAGTGAGTCTTGTGTGCGTGTAATATGCATGGTTTATTTATATTAAGCATGTATTTATTTTGATTAAATTAATTTGTTCTTATGCTTTAGTTGGGTTGTGTTTTAGTGTGTGTGAGTGTATTAGAGTAGGGTGTGTTGTGGGCTATAGTTAGGTGTGAGTAAGTGTATGGGAGTAGTGTGTGAGTAAGAGATTAGTCTTGGGTGTGTCTTGATGGATGGGACTTAGGTGTGGTTATTAGGTGGCCCTATGAGGAGTTGACATGTGGCATGAGAGAGGGAAAAGTTGGGACAACTGTTCTTCCCTTGTTCTGATCCCGTTCTTCTCTCCTTTTTCCTCACTTCCCGTTACTTCTTCATCCTCTTCTTCTTTCTCTTGATTTCTTTCTATAATTTTTCTTTTGTTGGAATTGGGTGAGCTGTGGTGAGTTCGGGTAGTTGGAATTGGTTGGTAAGTGTAATTAATGTTCTTCTTCTTCTTCTTCTCTTTGAGTGAGTTTTTACCTAAGTGAATGTTGAGGTTGAATTCTGGCTTTGCTGGTTTTGGTGACTCAGAAATTCCGCCTAAGGAGTCGAAGGGCAAGGAGATCGCGAGTGGTAGTGGAGTTCGAGATTGAGACGCGATATTTTGAGGTTTGGGAATGTTTGTGCTTTTTGTGCATTTTGTGTATTTTAATGATTCCTGTGTTATGATTAAAATTGATGAGTTTGATTGTGTGTTTTGGCTTCTATGAGTTATGGGTTTGGTTTAATTTGAGTTGAGAACTATGGGTTGTGAAGGATAGAGTTAAATTATGAAAATTGTGCATGTTTGCCTAGAAATTTCTGGTTTGAGAATTTTGGGGTTTAATTGTGTGATTTGTTTGATTTGATGACAATAATGAGTTCAAAAGGTATGTTTTATGTTGTGTGTAATAGTTTGAGTAAAGGATTTTACTTAAAACTGAGTTTTGGAACCAACTGAGTGAATGGGCGAAATGGAATTGAATTTCTGTAGATTTTGGGGTTGGGAGTGGAAATCCCGACTCTGTCGCGAGTGCGACGATGTCACGAGGTCTCGACAGAGCTCGGTGATCTTTGCCCCATTGCGCTCGCCGAGCCGCGAGCGGCCGGGCATGCGCAGCGGGAACTCCCTGTTGCGGGCGCGACGTCATCGCGATCGCGACAGAGAGCTCATTGTTTGGCCAAGCTTCTGTCGCGAGCGCGCGCCTGGACGCGAGGTTGTGACAGCTCGTGCGGGTGCTCACTGTCGCGAGCGCGACAGTGAGATCTGTTTTGTTTCCACGCGAGCGCGAGGTTCGCAGTGAGCGCGACAGGAGGCCAACTTCGCCTCTGTTGCGAGCGCAACACCCTTCAGCTTTTCTTTTTAACTTCTCTTGTATGAATGTAAGATCTAACTTTCTAATTTGCATTACTTCTAGAAGTATGTATAGTTTATTTATACATATATGAATGTGTTTATATGCATCTTATATCATGAATAAATCATGTCGTAAACTTATGTGGTGAATTGAAATATGTCTTGGATTATGCATGACCTGCTAGAGTCGAATAAGTGGATAGTTAGGCATGCCTAATAGAGCTAATGTTGCTGCAGCTAGTGTATGATTTGGACCCTGATCAGGTCCCCCGACTGGATCTTCGTGATCCCTCTATACTGAATCTACGCGAAAATGCTTTTGGAACAAAATTAAAAGATTGTTTTGATGCCCTCGGTATCCATGTGTTATGAGAATACTGTTAATACCTTTGAATATCTACGCGTACTCGTTATCCGTTGTTTTGATATAGCAGGTGCAACAGTGTTATTGTTATTACAGGTGAATTTCTGAATTATTGCTTATTGGGAATGTTATGATTATAGTGCTGTTATACGTTAAGTAATCTTATGGTATCTTGACAAGTAATTATGCCATTCGTTTGTGATTATTTGTTAACACCACTATGAGTGGTCGTTGTGCATCCTTGTTTTCCCCACTAAGCGATTTCGCTTAGCACAGGTGTTTTATCCGTGCAGGTGTGGAAGGTTTTGAAGGGTTGATCCAAGGTTTTCGCATCAGCAGGGCCATCACAACTAGTGGATAGAAGAATTTGTAGTTTATGTAACGCCCATTCCCGAATACACAGCCAATACAGCTAACGGAGTCGAGAACGGTCGTTACACGACAATCACTCCTCATACACATGTATAGTCTAAACGCATACAAAGATTTCACGCAAATAAATTTCTGTTTCCATCACATTCACATGCAGCCAATCGTCTATACTCATCATACGCTTGCTCATGCATTTGTGTTTACACACACACTTATACAAGCTTAAATATTACAGACTTGGTTACTTAATATATATTACACCCTTATTGCTATCCAAAATAATAATTACATAACAAAAAGAAACACAAGTCTACCCAAAAACCATCGCTATCAGAAACCCTAGTGTGTTGACCTTGCTAATGCGAGACTGTCCTTCAAATCACCTCGCTTCAGAACCTACACGGATTAAGAAAACCCGTGCTAAGCGATAACTCTTAGTGGGGAAACAATATGATATATATACACACATTTCATAACATGTAAATTGTTTGCGGCATATTTTAACTTCTTAAGCTTCATATTCAGTGGATGTGTATTTATGTGTTTACATTCATCATTGCTTTGCTATACTTATCAGGTATACATATTAATCATGTTTCTACAATCATGCCTTTTAACCCACAATAGCATGCACATAATATTGTCATGACATCCACACATCTTGATTCCACACAATTTATACTCATACTGAAGAATCATATTCGCGTAATAGCATCGCATGACAAATCTTAACACATCTCATTCATATTCTCATTGTTATAGCATTCTTTACATTATCACAATATTATTGTCATTATTAACTTTGCCTGTAACTCAAAGATGAGGATAACGGGTATCGCATTGGTACCCCATGGGTACATTAATCACATTGGTATCCGTAGATACATCACATTCGCATTGGTACCCTAAGGTACAGAATCCACATGGGTACCATCATGGTACATTATCCACATATAGAAATCCAGCCAGGATTATACACATTGTTTTCGCATTATGATTCCCAAGGAACCAGACACATTGAACGCATTGGGCTGCAGCACTTTGACCCTATAGGCATGCCTATCTATCCACTACTTGACTCGCAGGCTAATTATTATTTCCAGTTATTTATCTATCATTCACAATTCGCATTGTTCATATAGTCATATAAAATAGCTCATAATGCATAATAGCTCACATATTTTTGTAAGCATACAATCATGTTCACATTCCTCTCTAAAATACTCATTCATATGGTTCATAATCACTTTACAAGCTAAAAGCATTTAATCACATTTATCATTATCATAATATACAATCACTCATTTTTCCGCATGAACCAATATAACATCGTTATATATCTTGCATAATAATTCATTCTAGTAACCTCTATATCAATTCATACCTCATATAATAATGCTAGGCCAATACTTCAATCACCCATTCATTGAACATATCACATTTAGCAAACTTATTTCATTTGATATCCTTCACGTGTGTATAACTTAATCTCAATTCATAATTATGTACACTTGTTCATATTATACATGCTCATATAGATTAAGGTATTATAATCCTTAATAATGTCATTAAACTTGACTTGGTTCTATTACATACAATTACCCATCATTACTTCATTAGTTTGCTATTGATCTTAGTCTTATTCATGTTTATTTTCCAAGTGATAACTATTCTTATACCCATTTAATAGTCCTAAACATGAATCAAATAGATCCGAGAAAGTTTCGGCGCAATACGGGTTCAATTTGGGAAGAAAAACCCATAAAATGGTCAAAATAGAAGGGGTCACGGTGGTAATGACTTTGTTGTGACCGTGAGGTCCATAAACCGGCATTCTGCCTTCTATAAAAATATGTCACGGTGGCAATGAATTTGATTGTGACCGTGACATACCAAAATAAGCAAAACAGAAGCTAAACTTCAGGGCTGCTTCACACCACAATTTTGTACAGCCCAAACCGAAGTCTTACACTCAATTTTTGGCAAAGGTCCCTTCATAAAATTTCTTCCTATATGTCTTATCTTTCAAATGGGACAAATATAAGGTCAATTGGATTTGTAAAATATCCAATATGAATTAAACAATATAGACTATTCCAGTGAACCCTACAAGGTAGAGACACATCTGTTTGTGCTATTTTTAGGGGTCTTAGAGCCAGAATTAGCTCATAGTCATTTCTATTAAATTTATAGGTATGGAAGTTATGGTTCCAATGAAGCAACAAAAACTCAATTTAGAGTTCTAAAACTCTAGTTATGCCCGAAATACTATACGGAGGTCTGGTAAGCTATAAGCAAAATTTTCCCTAACACTAGGGTTCAAGCTTTGGGTCGATCTCATAGCAATTCAATCCACGATTTCAACTCACATCACTTACATATTTCAACTATACCCTCTATCAATTAGCACATAAACACATACAAATTCTCAAATACACAACCATGCATCTTTTAATCATAAAAGTCCCAAACAATCCAACACATACACTCAAGCAACTTAACACATAAACACATGTTTCCCAAACCTTCTCTCCTTAGCTCCTTAGAAGTCACTTAGTCTCTTGATCAATCACCTTCTCTTTTCCTTTGGTTCCCTTCACTTTCTCAACTACAATTCCAAACCAAATTTCCATAATTGGACACCAAATATCAATTCCAGTTCAACCAAAAGAGAAAGGGTAGAAGTAGAAGAACAATCCAATAGTTCAGCACTTACCTTGTTAAAGTAGAACCTTACCAATCCAATTCAAATATCATCTATCTTCAGCAGAATCCTTATGATCATCACTTAAGTAATATCTTACGAATTGAAAAGAAGATGATGATTATTTGGAGAGGGTTAATTCAGAAATGCACATGCAAGAGTGCGCTTTCTCGTCCCACCATGAGGTGTAATTACTGCATGCAATAGATTAGGTTGGCAATGCCACAGCTGGACACATGGATTCCATTATAATTCCTTAATCTTCATTAATAAAAATCTGGATTCCATTAACACTAATTAACCACACTTAATCCTAGGCATGCACAATTCCACTTTAGCCACTTATATTTATTTTAGTTACTCAATTAAGCCCTTATTTCACTTACATTTGAGTCCTAAATCACACACTCTTCCAATTCTCTTTCCCATTTACCACAATTAATCCAATATTCTACTAGGGTGCAATTCGGGCTATTACAGTTTAGGCCTTGTATTCTTTTTGTATGTATTATAGTCTTATGCTTTTGAAGCTATGCAAAGAATCCTTTGTAAATCGTTTGGAAATTTATAATATGTAAAGCAGCCTTTATTATATTAATGTAATGCAATATTTGATTTATGACTCTTTCTCTCATGAGTTGTGAAATTTTAAATTACTCGTTTGTATATGTATTCAATGTATTATTGGTTCTGTTTGTGTGTTTGTGGGTAGCAACCCTTATCTATCGGTGACCTTCATCCTCTTCCTAGGGTGGCGTTCTCTACGTATAGGTAAGGGGTGTTAAATGACGGGCTGGTATTTTCTGAGCAGCTTGAAAATTGGTTCACAAATCAAAGTGAGCTTGGCGATAAACCTGCAAATGTATTGCAACCTCCCCAGGAAACTTCTAACATCATTCTCCTTCTGAGGCACTAGCGTTTCCCTGATGGCCTTAACCTTATCGGGGTCCACCTCTATCCCTTTTTGGCTCACGACGTGCCCTAATAGATTTCCTGATGTAACCCCGAAGATGCACTTCTTAGGGTTTAGTCACAGATTGTACTTGTCAATTCTCTGAAAGAACTTCTTTAGAGCCTCGAAGTGATCTTCTCTAGTGGCTAACTTAATCATCATGCCATCGACGTACACCTCTACTTCTTTGTGGATCAAGTCGTCGAGGATCCTTATTGCCATCTCTGATAAGTTACACCTGCATTCTTCAAACCAAATGGCATTACCCTGTAAGCAAACGTTCCCCACTCAGTGATGAAAAGTTGTTTTGATCCGATCGGCTATCTTGTTGAGGATCTGATTATATCCAGCATACTCATCCACAAAACTGTACATCATGCATGCGGCCGCGCTGTCTACTAGAACGTCGATGTGAGGCAGAGGGAAATCATCCTTTAGACATGCTTTGTTTAAATCTTGATAGTCCACACATACTCGTACCTTACCATTCTTCTTAGCCACCGGGACGACATTGGCTAACCAAGTCGGATATTGCACCTCAATCAAGAACTTGGCCTCAATCTATTTGTGAATTTCTTCCTTCACTTTTTCTGCCATTCTGGCCTGAGTCTTCTGAGTTTTTGCTTGACTGGTTTGTGGTCAGGGTAGGTTGGGATAGCGTGTACAGCTATTTTGCGGTCGACTCCTGACATGTTTTCTTAGGTCCAGGCAAAGACTTTTTCATATTTTCTTAACATTTTCTTGAATTTTTCTCTCTCTTCAGGAATTACATTAGATGCTATCAAGATTTTCTTCGAGTTTTTCAAAGTTCCGAGATTAAAAGGAGTAGCATCAGTTGAATCAATGTCAAATATAGATGAATCATGATTATGATTATGCATAGTAAAATTATCAGAAATATTGCACAAGTAAGCAAAATTGTTCATATTATTAATAGAACTGAAAATGTCATCAACATTATTAAAAAGTTTTGGCATAAAAAGAAAGTCTAAATTATCATCTTCTTCTTTCTCTGCCGACGCAGATGTTGCAGCCGACAGTGGTGAATCAAACTGGCATTTCGGAGGCACTGCAGCAACCCCCTGTGTAGCTTTACTCTGTTCTCCTATAGCTTCATCTTCTATCTTCTCTTTTCTCTTCACTCGGGCAGCCATCAACCTCTTGGTGATAATCTCCTTGGGTGATTCTCAGTCCCAGATGGTCTCCTTGGTCATGATTTCTTCGCCCCAATAACCCTCTGCTGGCTTGATCACTCTAATGTCCCAATTGAAGACATCATTAATCCCGATACAATCCTTCCAACTACCCATTGCGGCTCGGTTTCCCCTGCATATGCGCATAATGATGCGGCCGGCACAAAACTGTCTTTGGTGTGAGGGATCCCACTCACTGCCCTCTTGCTCTTCATTATAGTGCCTTCATACCCAAGGACCTTCCTATCCTTCTGACCTCTTGTAGTTATGGCGGTTTGCGGCCCCTGGGAACTTTTGCCCAAACTGGCCCCAGGGAGGAAGGACATCCTCTTCTCATATTTACCACCTGAGGGCTTCCCTCGATGTGCTCTTCCCGTCGATCACTGCGACATCAAACCCGCTGAAGGGTTGTCTGGCAATATCTAGCACCGACACCTAATTCCCCCTTGTAGCTTGGATGGCCACTACTTGCCCTTCGTAGGGAATCTTGATCATTTGGTGCAATGTGGAAGGCACCCCTCCAAGTTTATGGAACCATGGCCTGCCTACAAGTACTAAAAAATTGGTCGGAATAGGGAGGACTACAACCTCCACCTCGGTCTCAATTGGCCTTATCTTGACCACTGCCTTGAACGTCCCTGATTCCTGCCTACGGGAATTGTCATAAGCTGTGATCGTTAGATCAGACTTACTTAGCATATCCTCCGATATCCCAAAGGCTGCCATTGCCACCAAAGGACAGACATTAATCGATGAACCATCTTCCACCATGACACACGCTGTGTGCTTCTGATTTATCTGAGCCCTTATGTAAAGGGGGCAATTATGATTGTGGCCCTCCGCCCGCAAATTAGCACTTGAAAATACCACATCCTCCCCAGCATTTCCCTCAACTATGTCCAGCAACTTAGTGGGGGAAACGGTAGTAGCCACCGTTAACTCACATAAGGCTTCCACCAATCTCTGCATGTGCAAAGGAGACTGCCTCAAGAGATCCCATATCGAAATTTGAGCGGGCATCCTTTTCAATTGCCTTTTTACCGGGTCTTCTTCCGACTCCTTTTCCTTCTACACTGCCATGGCATCTTGTGGCTTTTTGGCCTCCGGAACCACCCTTCCACTCCGGGTTACGGCTCTGACTTTCTTATCATCATCCCTCTTTGAATCATTCTTCCTCTCATCCTCTTCGTCTTCATCTGAATCCCATAGGTCTGTAGACTCTTCATCACCAAAATTATTATTTTCATCTCCACTCTCATCAGTTGACCAACAATCTACTGCTGCCACGAGAATCCCTTATTCATTTCCCTCTAAGCAAATGATAGCAGCGTTCTCACCTCCATACAAATCCCTTAGTATGTACCACTCGGGCAAGCTGGGCTGTAGCACCCTACTTTCTATTTATTAACTGTTCATTTTAATCCGTTTAACCTAATTGAACTATTCAGGTTATTAAATAGACAATTAATTAAAACCGGTAAATTTTTTTTTGAATAGTATCGTATGAATAGTACTGTATGAATAGACAATTTACTTAAGTCTATTAATAATTATTTAATTAATCAATAAACTTAAAAATTACTATTTTAATTCGTTATCAATTTTGCCGATTTACCTATAACTGTCTAAGTTACTATTCATTTGGTCAGTTTTCTTTTAACTTGAAAACCTACATTTTACTTTACCAATTGTATTAACTTAATTTCTACCAATTATTATGCATGCCAAACACACATAAACTAGTGAAGTTTTAGCAATCTATTACAGAACAAAACCAAAAAAAAATAATACTATAAGTCATATACATGCTAAAATCTTAACATACTTAACTATTCCAAAATATTATCCTTCGATATCACTTCCAAAATGTGAGGTATGCACTGCTCCAAAATCCTACGGATTACCCACACGCAGTCAAATAAAACTACGTGCTGAACATTAAATATGTCTAGTGGTGATTGCAATTCCATAAATTTCCACTAGACTAATTTTACATGTATAAATGATATTCAATAAATAATATCATTTAAATATTCATAATTAAACATATTTAATTTAATTACCAATTATTTATGCAATATTATATTTAATTATCTTTAAATCACATAATTAGGGCAATTGCATAATTAATACACATAAATAATCTTATTTACCATTTTATTCTTAACTTATGGTAATATCTCAATTATACCCTTAAACTTTTTCAAAATGACGAAAATGTCCTTAGTTTATTTATTCTTCACCAAAATTACATTTATGCCATTAGTTCAATTTAACTTCACTAATATTACAATTTTGCCACTAATTCATTTTAAATTCAATAATATTACAATTATGCCACTATTTTAATTAATTTCACTAATATTATAATCTTATCATTAATTTACATGCCAAATTATGGTTTTACCCTCCAATTATCATTTTCATGCCAAATTACATTTTTACCCATAAAAAGTGGCAAATTTTCATATTTAACCATTTATTTACATTTTTACCCTTATTAATCATCCTTAACACACATAAGCACAAAATTACTATTTTGCCCTCAAACTTTTTATATAATTCCATTTATGCCCTTTTTTCACATAAATGTTACTTTAATCACACTTTAACTATTTTAATCTCATTTTTACCATTATGCCCCTATAACACACTAGCAGACTCTATATATAGGATAAGCGAGACATGAACTCTAGAAGTTCATAGAAATACTAGAGGAGTCCTGTGGGACCACCACTGTCTTTAAATACAGTACAGTACAATTCAGATATTCAGATATAGAGAAGTATGACCATTATTAGCCTACTAAAAAGTGAGACGCCATGCTTACACCCGCGGTCTTATGTCCCTATGGCATGCCAACATATTCTGAACTAGACTTGACTACCAGATCACTACATAGGGCAATATTATTTTATTTCACATTTTTATTGTGACATACATATTTTCAATTTTTCACATTTTTAATGTGACATACATATATTTCATGGTATATCATCATAATATCTTATTCTTTTTCATACCATTTCATCATTTCACATGTGATTATCATCATTACATCATCACATGCCAAGTAATCTCATTATTTCATCATGGTACACATGCATACATACATATATGCATACGGCCCACACATCAATTTATTTACATTAATTCTTTTTATCAATTTTATCATTTATTTAGGCCAATTTCATGATGTATAACATCACCATACCATTAATTTCCATGAAAACACATTAAAATCATGACTTTACACATGACTTGCATTCGGCCATACATGCATCACATGCCTGATGATATTTTCACATGCTCTAACACATACCATACCTTAGTTCACATGCCAAATACCATAGATCCATCATAAATATACATAAAACATCATGAAAACACATAAAAAACACATGGTTACCATTCGGCCAAAGAAGGAACTTTTCACACAAAATTTATTTCTTCATTTTAATCATCCATACCATCATTTTTAACATCCCTAAGCATGAATATCATGTTATTTTTAATTAAAAATGAATAAATCACATACTTTCTTCACAAACATAACCTAAATCCATACTTTTACCATGGAATTAAATGGAATTTTCAATCACAAACCTCAAATAATTGTAGTATACTTATCAATTATCCTTTTCCTTGCCCTTACCTTGATTAGAGGTTCCTTCACCTATTGGACATAATTATGTCCAAACACAAAAATTAAGATTTCATCAAAATCAAGCTTCCTTTCAACAATCAAACTTCTAAAACATCTTATTCACATCCTATATTACCTTTAGGAACCTTAAAACCAAATTAAAAACACTTAAATCTCTTACCTCAATTTTACACCTAAACTTCAAGTCTAGATTTCCCCCAATTTTAAGCTTCAAACAAAATTCTAAGACCACCAATGAATTCTAGATGAGCTAAATTATGTTAGAGAGATTTGAGTTTGAGGTGAGATGAAGGAAAAATTGAAGAAAAATGAGAGAGAAGAGAGCGAGAGAGGAATTCAGCCAAAGGAGAGGAAGAAGAAGGCTGAAATAAAATGGAATCCAAGGTGATTTCCAGATTTTTGGGTGCTCTTATATGGGTTCAATTGGACCCAACCAGGTCCAATCAAAGTGGTTGAGCCGATTTGGTTCGATTTTCAGTTTTCAGGTCATTTTTCACTGTTTTAGTGTAATTGAATGTTCCTGAATTCATTTTCACTCCCAATCAATTCCATCATTCTTAGAATATTAAAATTAGTCTCCCTGCAAAATTTCAGCTCAATTGGAATCCATTTGGGGTCCAATTCACTTAAACCGGTCCAATTTGGTTCAGTCCGATTTTGCCATAAAATACAATTCTAATTGTAAGCACCGTGTCCCGAGGCAGTACAGATCAGAGATTACCTGATGAAAAAATCAATGTCCAATTCCAAATGAGCAGATGAGATTCGGAGACTTTGGACCTCTGGATTCACGAGAAATATGGATTTTTATTTTGCAGTAATAAGAAAAAGAAAATTGGGAGTTTTTGGGCTTGAAAAGAAGATTTTTTCCATCGGCGGCCAGCCCGTCGGTCATGGACCGCCCGTCGCTCGCTGGGGTGTTCCGTCTCTCGCCATGAGGGATGGGCCGTCGGTGAGATGAGCGACAGACACGTGTCCTCGCACAGACGCCCGTCTGTGGGTTTTCGGCGCCCGTCGGCTGAATCCTATTTCCAACAGGAAAAGGGATTTAGCCGACCCCCGTCGGTGGAATTTCGGCGCCCGTCGGAATGAATCCTGTTTCCTACAGGAAAAAGAATTCAACAGACGCCCGTCGGTGGACTCGCGACGCCCGTCGGTCGTAGGGTTTTGAGAAAAAAAATAATATAAAAAGGGTTTTTTGAACCATTTTGGGGGTTGGACGAATTTAGCTACTTTTTACCCTAAAAATCCATTTCTGATTATTGATTCTAGCCTTTTCATCTCATTAAAATTTCTTCATTTTTATTTTATTTTGATTTGGTGAATCTAATTAATTCAAGGGAGCTAAAATCGATTAGTTTCCCATCAATATTTATAGATTCCAACATTTGAACATTTTTGTGATTATCAAGAAAGAAAAAACCAAAATCTCTTTTCTTGATTTTTGCTCATTTCTTGTGAAGCGTGCGGGATTCAAACCATCCAAAAATCCATCCTAAAAGGTAAAATCCAAGGGTAAATATTCTGGACATACATTCTGTTTAATTTATTATAAATATTTGCATTTATTTTCGGTTTTTTTTGTGTTGGGAAAAATCATTTTGTTGTGAAGTTGTGAAAAATTTTGTTTTTACTGTTTTTTTTTTGAAGAACGGAGGTAACCGACGGGCAATAAGGTCACCGACGCCCGTCTCTCGGCTGAGCGACGGCACGTAAACGGCGCACTTATTACCCGCCGGTCACCCTAGGGACGCCCGTCGGTCAATCATTTATGGCCGTCCCTGGGTTCTGTCTCTAGTTTTCAAAGCTATTTTATTTCTTTTATTTTTTATTTTCTTTTATTATTTGTTTTTTTTATTTTATTTTCAAAATCTTTTCTTTTTTGTTTTTTAAAAAATATCAGTAGTTTTTTATTTATTTTTGGATTTTAATCTTCATTTACATTTATTCTTGCTTTGTTTATAAGTATTAATATTATTGATTATTTTGTGAGATTGTAATATTTGGTCCTTGGGATGGTTTGAGCTTGAGAGGAGGTTGTCATGCACAACATGGAAAACTCCAATTGGTTTAATCCTTTATCCCTTTGCCATTTATTTATTTAATTACGCGTTTATTTTTTATTTATGTTTATGTAAATTGTTTTATTTCGCGTTAAATAAAAATGGACAAATGTTTTATATTAAGTAATTTGGTGATTTTTGCAAATAAAGGACCAAAATCCTATTTTAGCCAATGAAAATGTCACATAAAAATCGTTTTCATAATAAATGCATGCGAGGACCAAAGTCCTCAAAATAAATGAATTCCCCGTTTTATGTATGTATCGCACTTTTATAAATGAGAGTTGTATTGCGCTCCTAGTATTATTGTAATTTATTTTGGAATGTTTATTTTTATTTTTGTTTTTGTTTTATTTATTTATTAACGCTTTTGACGTGAATAACTGCGCCTTTAATTAAATTGCATCGTGTGGAGAGAGAGTGAACTAATAAGCTCTAAATTTAATTGTAAAATTAATCAAGGTAAAAATAGATGAGAAGTCCCGGACCCATCTCTGGTCTTTGGGCTCAACGAGGCGAGAGATCTATCCGATCACTCATTGGAATGAGACCTCCAAGACACCTCTTGTGTCAAACGACTTAATAAATCCTAGGCTCCATAGGGTTAGAGGGTCATTCCCAATGTTCTATTGGGGTGATTCCCTCCAAGACCCCTTTGGCTTGCCCAAAATGGAAATATGCGCCGTCTTAGGCTCACTGAGGCGAGACGAACTTTCCCAATGTTCTATTGGGTGGCGACTCTATGAAACCTCCTTGTTGCCCAAAATAGACGCACTTGTAAATTCGTTGCAAGTTGTCAACGGACCCTCATTTTGCCCGATCGCCCTAAGGCGGGCGGTCAAAAGGGGCGCCCCGGGGTCCGGCGCCCGTCACACTAATGAAGTCAAAAATTTCTAAAAATCATTCTAAACTTTTAATCCTCTTACAGTAGACCATTTTATATACTCTAACCATTTATAAAAATTCGATCAAAGTTTAGTCAAACTTTGGTTCAATCGAACCGAACCAGAGGAAACTTCAGACTGAATTTCGGGAGCCTAAATGACCTCGTTCTCGTTTTTACACCAGATTATACTATTTTCCTTCATTTAACATCCTCTTTCTGATGGTGAAAAAAATATTTTCGGGTACTATTCACCCTGAAGTCACTATTTATGGGCCCCATAGTTACTATTCACGGGACCCACAGTTACTATTCACAGACCAGTCAAAGATGCTATCACTATTCATGGGACCTAGTCAATGATGATGTTACTATTCATGGGACACAGTCAATGATGATGTTACTATTCATGGGACACAATAATGATGATGTTACTATTCATCATAATGACATTGCTGACATCATTGATGATGTCACTACTCATGGTCCCATATTTACTGTTCATAGGCCCCACCTCGGCCCACTTTTTACTATTCCCCAAAGTAAATATTTTTGTTTACTGTTTTGGTCATTCCGGACTCGTTTGACCTCCGATTGACCTGAAATTTGTGCCTACGGACTTGTATTGACGAGCTCTATCCAATGGTCCAATAAAATATTTTTTGATTTTGAAAAGTACTATTCATCCTGAAAGCACGATTCACTCTTGAAAAATACTATTTACGACTAACCCGGTATTGGGGCTGTTACATGGACCCAATCATGAACACTGGTGGGGGCACATTATTGTATCCAGGCTTTTTTTGGCTTTCCCTTTTCTCTAGATCTGTGATTTGTTTTGAGTCAATGAGATCCTGGATGGCATGCCTCAATGCCTTGCAGTCATTCGTCGTACGCCCGGTGTGCTGGTGTAAGAACAATATTCATTGTCCTTGTGCCCTAGTTGCCCCTGGGTCCTGGTAGGTCTAGGTACTAGAGGTTGTAACTTCCCCTCTTTCATCAATCTTCTTAGCACCAAGGAGAGAGATCTCTCGAAATTCGAGAAGTGCCTTGGACCGGCATTTGCAACTGAAACCTCAGCCGTTTTGCCTAACCTATCACCACTGCTTGAACTTGCCGGTCTACTCGCCCCTTGACCACTACTGCTCTTCTTGTACGTCTCACTGTTGGCTCGCCTTGCCAAATGCTCCCCTTTAGCCTCAATGGCTATGTCTTTCAGCGACTCCCAATCTTTCAAACCTTTCATCTTCAGCCCATCCTTTAGATACGGGCTAGCATTCTTGATAAAGAGCCTTACGTGATCTTGGGTATCTTGCTTTCTTTTCATTTCCATCACCCGGTTCCTCCATCGGGTCAGATATTCGTGAAACGACTCCCCAGACTTTTTCTGTAAAAGTTATCTTTCAGCATCAGTTCCTTCCTTATGCTACAGTTGTACTGCCTCAGGAACTCTTCCATCAGTAGGTCCCAATCCTTCTTGGTCCTCCTATCTAGCCCATGGTACAAATCTACTGCTGGGCTTATTAAGCTCAAACAAAAGTACTCTATCTTCTGCCTTTTGGTCAAAGTAGTACCCTTCATTACCAATGAGTGCTGCTTTACATGCACAGTAGGGTCTGAGGTACCATCAAATTTTAGGACGTTCGGCATCTTAAAGTTCTGAGGGATTAGATCTTCTCCCTCTAATTCCTTTTCTTCGAGATTTATCCCTCGCCCCCTCGTCAGCATCCTTGACATTACTTCGAACTTTTCTTCCATCTTCTTCCATATAGCTTCCTCTGTCTGAGGTAGGTGCCTTTCCTCTAACCGACACAGGCTCTTCATGTTCATGCTCTTCCAAATTATCCTCTATTCTGTGGGTTATCCCTCTTCTCTAGCCTCCCGATTTGGTATGTAATGTCCCGAGACACCTCCGTTGGAAGGATGTCGGGGCACTACCCGACACTCACTCACTAACACTCAAACATAAATACATGTATAACAACGGAAGCATACACTATACAATAATGGAAAATGCAATATCATATATAGGAAAATATAATATAATCATAATACGAATAAATACATTATCCAAAATTACATAAGAGGATCATTTAATACATATATCATTATACCCACAAAAATTACATAATTACATGCCCAAAATGATATACAAAAAAGAATACAGGAGGAGTACAAAATAAAATCAAACTCTACTCTTATGTGGCCGACCTGCAGATGCGCGACTCGAACGGAACCACTATCCTGCCACCTACACGGGAAAAGAACCTGTGCTAAGTGATAACGTTTAGTGGGGAGGAATACAGACAAAAGAAGCACTGAACAATATACAAGAAATACCATGCCAAACATGTAAATAAACATCACTTAACGAGATCACTAATATTGGCAGCAGACAATATGCACAATGCACAATCACTGAACATTCATAACTAACTTGTCACCATAAGGCATGATTCAGTACACTAGACAAATATGTCATGCGAATTCATGCATAGATATGTATATACATCAACTCACTTAATCGGTACATTAACTAAGATCAGAGATATCAAGAACATATTCACAACATCAGGATCACTCAAATATATATATATATATATATAACACTTCACTAATCATAGATATCGAGTATCACAAGATAGCCTGAATTTCATTTGCCGTGCATACGGGAACACTACAGGGAGAATGAAGTCTTGGCATTATCACTAATCAAAACTAGAGACTGAAGTCTCAACAGTATCACTAAGACCCTATAAGCGGGTTCATCGCTAAGGCCCAAACGGGGCTAACATAGGCAGCTGCACTCACTATTCCTTTATAAGCATGCTTATCTATCCACTAACATGACACTTAAGGCTCAAACACTCACTCTAAACATATCACTAATCAATACAAGAATAATCAGAATCAAAACACTACCATTTCCTTAATCATTTACACAAATTAGAGAATAACATATGCAAGAAAAAATCCCCATGACATAGGTCATGCAATAGCACTAAACCATGCAAAGCATTTTAAAGATAAAGTTAGAAAAATATATGGATTACAAGATCATATACAAATCCCTCAAAGCCATTTAACATTTCAAAACCAAAATCTCAAAATAGAAGGGAGTTATACGGCGGTATGGGTAAGCCTTACTGCCGTGTAACGAAGTCAATAATTAAAAGGGATAGAAGCAAGTTATATGGCGGTATGCATTTTCCTTACCGCCGTGGCGGTATGGAACGTTCTTACCGCCGTGTGACAAGACGGCAAAGAAAAACACAAGGCAGAATAGGTTTACATGGCGGTATGCCATCCCTTACCGCCGTGTAAAACACCCAAAACCCAAAATTTGCAGCAGATAACACTTGTTTACATGCCAAACTTAATTCACACTCAACAATAACTCATATAATCATGCATTCCACTTTAATTTACTAAACACAAGCACTTTAAACATGCTCATGATCATACATAAACAGAATTTACACAATAATCATTCAATATCTCTAAATTAACACAACAATAGACAAACCCAGAAATTTATCCACATTACATGCTCATATACTTCCAACACACATACAAACACCAATATATCACTATCATTGAACCAAAATTCACTACTTCATTAACATATGCATAAACCCCAAACAAATCACTAAAATTTAAGAATTAAAAGACATAACACACACTTTCAATGCAAAAGAGAACTAGGGCAGACAAGCTCCCAAACTAAAACAGAGTTGACAGAGCTCCCAAACCTGATTTGCAGCTTCAAAACCCACTCTTCTCCTTCAAGCTTAAACCTTTTCTTTCCCTATGTCTAACCTCTTATTCGAAACTTGCAGTTAACCCAAACACTTGAATCAATAACCCAAAATCAAAACCAAACCAATAGAAAAATGGGAAGAAGAAGAAATAATTGAAATCCACAATAAACCCATCACTTACCTCATCAATCAATTCGTAATCTCATAAAACCCAAGCCAAACCTTGAATATCATCCAACCAAAAGAGAAGCAAAGAGCAAGAAATGGAAGAAGAAAGAGAAAACGCAGGGAAGAGAATGGGAAATCTGATTTCCCCCTTTTCCTTACTTGTTTTCTTTTCTTCTTTCATTAATTACTCCCCACCAACCAAACCACTAGTCAAAATCCTATTGGTCCACATGTCACAATATCATAGGCCCACTTGTCCCTCTCCTATAGGTCCTTTTTACTAAAATATCTTAACTTCCAAAAATGCAAATCACTCACTAAACTTAATTATTTTCTTCAATTAAGTCCCCAATTACTCAATTAACTCCAATTTCACTAGCCGAAATTACCGAAATGCCCTTAATTATCCAATTAAATATGAACTTTTTGACCAGACCCTTTTTGGGTCGTTACATGGTAGCACTCAAGTCCACCGGTGGTGGGCAAATCTCCTCAGGTGGGTCTTCTCTAGCCTCCTACCTTTCATTTTGTCTCATAGGAAGGGCAGCTCTATTCGGCCCGGCTTGTGGTGCCGTTGTCGCCGTCAGATTTCCCAACATAGTCATCATTCTGTTCTCAAATTCTTCCAACCATCTTCTTACCTCTTTTGCCATTATGGCCTGGGTGGCATCTGTTCCTCTTAGTGAATTAGCCATTTGGTTGTTTATAGAAAACTGAGAGGAGGTAGCATGACTGCTCTCGGAAAGTGAATCTGAATATTCTACCCTTTCTAGCAGCTCAAAGAATGGATTCCTACGTAGTCGTCTGCAGGGACTTCTTGACCACCTGGGTAGATCTATGATGGCTGCAAAACATACCCAGTCAAGATGATGCATGAATGACATATAATGCATGGTCGTGCTATGCAGCATCCATAGCCACATGCAAGCAAGTAGATCCTTCCAACCTTATCACTCCCATAAGCGAGGTCGCGCGGTCTCTTTCCTAGGTGGGCTTGATCCATGGGTTAGCGGGGAACCCCATGGATGCGTATAGTGCACGGTGGAAATCTGACAGTATAATAATTCTCAACTAATGTACATACGCATGGGTTTTAACCATTGTGTATCCAACGGCCTAAATAAATTGACATGGGTCTATCGAGGCATGAAAGCCTTTGATTGGGTGACCAATCAAATTATCTGGGTTTGTCAAATACATAATAATCCATACATCAAGCATAGTATTACAGTTCATGCCACCTAGAGGAAGTATCTCCTTTCATTACATGAGCTTTGGCCAGGCTGATGTTACTTTTGGGCTACCTGTAGACACCGGGTCCCGAGGCGGTCCAAGATCAGAATTACCCGATGATGAAATAGAAGACCGATTTTCGGCAAGAAATGTGAGAACCGATCGTTCCCTTGTCAAAGATGTGTTTTTTCGGAAAATGATTAAAAATATATTTTTTTTGGGAAATTAAAATTAAAATGGGGTAAAAAAATATATTAATTTTGTGTCAAAATTTAAAATAATAATAAAAAAAAAGGGTCGCGAAGGCCGCCTGCGGCAGCGCGGGGCTGCCTGCGCGGCAGGCTGCCCCAGCGCGCAGGGGCGCCTGCGCAGCAGGCCGCCCAGCGCGCAGGGGCGCCTGCGCAGCAGGCCGCCCAGCGCGCAGGGGCGCCTGCGCAGCAGGCCGCCCAGCGCGCAGGGGCGCCTGCGCGCAAGGCAGGCGCCTCACGCGCAGGCCCCCTGCGCGCGAGGCGGGGGGCGGGGCTGCGCGCGAGGCGATGGGCCTCGTGCGCAGCCCCTGCGCGCGAGGGGGGGGGGCCTCGAGCGCAGCCCCTGCGCGCGAGGCGGGGGCCGCCGCGCGCCCCCCCTGCGCGCGAGGCAGGCTGCCTCGCGCGCAGCCCCTGCACGCGAGGCAGCTGCCTGCCGCGCGCGGTGCGGGGGCACCACACGCGCAGCAGGCTGCTGCCAAGCGCGCCCTTGCCCTCTCCGCGCGACCTGGTCTTCACCTGTCCGTTTTTTTCGCTGTTTTCAGTCTGATTTTCTTCAGTCTGACTTTTTTCTTGTTTCACCATTTTATGACATTTTTGATTAACTAAAAATGAAAGGTTTTTTATCCCTTACCATTTTTGGCCAAGACAAGATTAAATGGGATTTTGGCCTTCATTTTTGGAGAGGACGGCAATTATTTTGAAGGTTTTTTCTTTCAACCTTTTCTCTCCAGCAGCTAGTCCCTTAGCTTCTTTTTTTCTTCTTTCAAGTTTTAATCTTGATTTGTCCTTCAAAAAACACACAATCCATTTTATTGAGTGATTTGGGCTTGGAAAATTAATTTCCTTTTGCTCAAATCATCCACCAAAATATTTTCATCAAAATATTTTCCTGATATTATTTCAAAATATTAATTTCTACATTTTCTTCAAGTGTTTATCACCACAAATCCGACAAGGAAAATCGATAGGGACACCGTTTCCCCAATCTAAAAATTCTGAGGGTAAACATTCTTGAACTCATCCTCATTTATTCTTTTTGTATATTAATATTATTTTCTCGCTATTATTATCATGTCTATTATTTACTTTTAGCATTTTAATGTGTTAATATCACTAATAATGTATTATTGGTTTGTTTTAATTTGAGTTTTATGTCCATCCACTGTTATTATTATTATTACAATTAGTATTATATTGTTTGACATTAAACTTTTATACTTTAACTTTTATTCCTTAACTTCCACCATTTTTTTTATCCTTCACGTTGGTTTCCATTTTCCATTATTTTTTTAGTTCTTCTTTAACTTGCTATTTTATTCTATTTTAGATTTTAGGTTAATCATTTTTAATATTTGCATATTAATATATTTTCAAAGTTTATTATTATTATTATTACTTCATTAATCTCTTAGTATTTGTTGCTATCTTTTATTATTATTATTATTATTATTATTATTATTATTATTATTATTATTATTATTATTTAATTAATTAGTTAACATTATTATCATTTAATATTCCGCATTATTTTATTATTATTGTTATTATATGGTTTTATTATGATTATTATGTCTACTATTCATCCTATTTATTGTTGCATTGTTATTTACTGTTGATAATTTGATTTATTTTATTGCATTGCTATCATTGTTATTATTATTATATTTATTATTTGTTTGATTAATTCACCTTTGAATATTTACTAATATTTTTTATGTTAATTTCTGTATGAGTATTAATTTGAGTCGGGCCATGTGAGCGCCCCGCGACTCCCCGGATGGGTCGCGACGCGTAGACGGACACTCCATTTTGGTGAGATCTTTTCAATTCCCCTTTGATGTGTTATGTGTTTATTTGTATATATATATTTTTTATTCGTGCACGCGTGCGATAAAAAATCACAAAAATATTTCTATAATTAAATTAGATTTTTCACTAATAAAATCGGGACCAATGTCCCTTATTTTAGCCCAACCATAAAAACATCACAACTAAAACGAAGAGTCAATTTTCAATAAAATGGGATCACTCATCCCGGTTTTCATTCAAACAATCAAAACGACTCTGCGAACCCTCTTTAAGTTAACACGAAGGAACCAATGTTCCTAAATTTCGAACAAGTGCGAAGGAACCAATGTTCCTAAAATAATATCCCGATTTATGCATGTCTTTTTATTTCGATCTTGTGTGAGTGTTTTAAATTCAAGTTCTTTTCTATTCGGGCCCTTGTAATTTATTTTTGGGGCAACTTTATTTATCTTTTGGGGATTGTATTCCGTCCCACTTACATCTTTAATCTCCTTTTATTGGGGTTGCATTCTGCCCCTATTTCTATTGTAATTGTGTGCTTGCGTGTTTACCGCTTTCATTTATCGCTTTCCCTATCTATTGCTTTAACGCTTTTATTTACTTCCTTTACGTGCTTGAAAATGCGCTTTTACTTTTAATGCATCGCTCGCGTGAGATAAGAGATATAATTTTAAGAATTTAAAAACCCATTTATAATTAATCAAAGCATAAATAAGAGGGAAGTTCCGGACACCATATCTCTAGTTTAGACCAATAGAGGTGAGAAACCTTTTCCCAATTTCTTGCAAAATTGGGTGGCGACTCCAAATACCTCAAAGGTGCCTTTAGGCGTCAATAGGCTAGGTTATTCTCCCCAATGTTCTATTGGGAGGGATACACCGATGATGTCTCATGGCGCCCATGATCGAAAGACGCGAACCTTCATACCTCGAATCCTAAAGGGGATTCAAAGCGAGGGCCCTTGCTGGGTTTCCGGGTTCGGCGCGCGTCACAGTGGCGACTCCACTAGGGACTTAGTGTTTGAGACTTCACTCCGAAAGTGCTTTGGTTAAAATTTATAATTGAGTTTTTGAAACTTAAAATTCTATCTCTTTTCAAAAATTGCATCATATCATTTTAGAGCCTTAGACTTACGCTAGTTGGTCCCTATCTTACCCCGGTGCGTTCCCAAAGCACGACCCTACTTTCACTCATTGTGGGGAAGTGTTAAGGATAATCACCAGCCCAAGCCTTGTACCTTTTGGTATATCAAAATGGAGACCCGATCGGTCGTTATGCTCGTGATGAGCTAGACCCGTTGGCGCGAACCATGCTTGGGTAGCCTAAAGAAAATCACCCTGACTAAAGCCCATGTAATGGCAAATAGAAACTTCCCTAGGTGGTATGTTCCTTAATACAATGCTTGTGATGTGGGCTGTCACGTATTAAGCAAAATCAACCAAATCAAATGGTCTTCATCAAAGGCTTTTATGCCCCGTTGGGCCCACTTTGGTTTAATTGAATTGCCCAAATACGTAATAGCCAAACCCCATACGAATGCGCATTAGATTAAGACTGTTATGCTGCCGGTTTTTCATCGTGCACCATACGTGTCCAATGGGTTCCCTGTTAACCCTTGGATGAAGCCCACCTAGGAAAGAAACCGCACAATCCCGTGTGTGGGAGTGATAAGGTTGGAAAGATCTACCTGTTTGCATGTGGTTGTAAATGCTGCACGTCATGCTCATGCATCACGCGTCATCCATGCATGTTAAAATAAAATAAAAAATATATATAACACATATGCATTTCATTTTTGTGTGTGTATATCCTTTTGTCTGCGTATTATTTTTCTTCACATGTACATATCATTTTTTGTTCACTCATCGAGGACCATCTGCATATCACGATCATGCATTACATCTCATCCATGCATCATTCTAACCCCTTGGAATTTTCAGCCACTATAGGCCACTCACCTGGGAGGTTTTGGGGTCCCCGAGGGTGCCTGACGAACAAGCAAAATTTGGATTGGTTGGCGGAGATTTCAAGGTTAGTAATGGCAGATCTACCGCAAGAAATGGGTGCTTCGGTGACACAAGATTTGGATAAGAGATTCAAGGATTTTGAGCGGAAGATGTTAGCTATGATGGGGAGCATCGTCGCCCAGATGGCACCAAGTGCAGGGCAACCATTTGTGGCTCCTGTCGTAGAGAAAGGTG
Source organism: Excoecaria cochinchinensis (assembly GCA_947683425.1). Taxonomy (NCBI): domain Eukaryota; kingdom Viridiplantae; phylum Streptophyta; class Magnoliopsida; order Malpighiales; family Euphorbiaceae; genus Excoecaria; species Excoecaria cochinchinensis. Next base: position 6,310,207 of record CANTUQ010000076.1, on the reverse strand, counting down.
AACCACCCGTTATGGAGGGGGGTCATACAGCGGCCGCTACTACACAACCGCCAATTGTTGAGCTTAGAGCAATGACACCTGGTGAGCAGAGAAGGGTGGGCATTTCAGACCCAAGAGATGACCTTATAGAGGAGGAGGAGGATGAACCAGTAATTCCTCAAACTGTGAAGGGAAGAGTCCCCAAAGTGGAGGATGATGTGGTGAAAAAGATGGAAGAAAAGATTGAGGCGATCACATGCCTGCTGTCAGCCGAAAAGGGGGTCAATCCCGAAGGTGTAGATCTGGAGGGTGAAGAGCTGCTGCCCCAGGGGTTCAAGATGCCGGATTTGCCGAAGTTCGATGGTACCTCAGACCCTTCTGCACACGTTAAGCAGTACGCCCTTATCATGAAAGGCACAGGGCTGACGAAAAGGCAGAAGGTGGAGTATTTCTGTCTCAGTCTAACGGGGCCGACGATCGATTGGTACCACGGGTTGGATAAAAGGTCTAGAGAAGATTGGGATTTACTGATAGAAGAATTCCTTAAGCAATATGACTGTAGTACCCGAATGGAGGTTACCTTGAAAGACCTTGAGCTATTGTACCAGAAGCCTGGTGAGTCCTTCCATGACTATCTCACTCGGTGGAGGAATCGGGTGATGGAGATGAAGAGAAAGCCTGATACGGTAGATCAGATCAGGCTATTCATTAGAAATGCAAGCCCGTACTTAAGAGAAGGGCTCAAGATGAAAGGGTTAAAAGATTGGGAGTCTTTAAAAGACATCGCCATAGAGGCAGAGAGTGAACGCATGGCCCAGAAGGCGAGTGGTGAAGGGTTTATTAAGAAGGGCTATAACAGTCAGGGGGCAAATAAGTGGGCAGGCTCCAGCAGCGGCGATAGGACTGAAAAGGCGGCTGAGGTATCGACTATAGGGGTGAACCAAAGGTGCTTCTCGAATTTGGGTCGGCCTTTATCGTGGGTGTTAAAGAAACTGGAAAAGGAGGGAAAGCTGCAGCCCCTGCCACCTAAGCCAGCCAAAACCCAAGGACGGCCGGGTCATAAAGATGATGAGTATTGTCATTTTCACCAACATACGGGGCATATGACAGACCGATGCGCAAGATTAAGACATGAAATTCAAGACTTAATCGACAGCAGGCAAATCATGGATCCCGAGAAAAGAGAGAAGAAGAAGGGAGTAGACTGCAATGCCATCCTTCCACCATAGATGTGATCGGGCCAATCCACTTCATCGGCATGTTCCTCCGAAGCCACAAGCAGAAGATCATGCTTTTAATGCTTACCGCTTTTCAATTCCAGAACTCTTTTAGGACAATTTGGTTATTGTAACATGTTGAACAATTTCTGTTTTGTTTATGCAATATTTCCTTGATCTCATTTCTCATGATCACGATGCATCCATTCATTTTGACATTAACCCAATTAATACGACTCCATCTAGTCTCGGAACTTTGGGGAATCCAAATAAAATCTTGATAGCATCTGTTATTACTCCTGAAATGAGATAAAAGCTTGAGAGATAATTAAAAAAAAAAGCCTTTGCCCGGATCTGGTATGACATGCTGAAAATTGATAAGGAAGTTCTTGAGATCAGTACTACTTTCGCCTACCAGCATGACAAATAAACCGAATTTTGAAAGCCACTTATTCGCATCCACAACACCTGAGCTACATATGGTGTCGCCGAATAAAATCAAGCTTCGAAAGTTACGCCAAAAGTCGGACAAATAAAACTCCAAACCACCATGAGAAAATATGCAACCCATCAGAACTGAGCCATATGACCTTTTTCTCTCTACCCATTTGGAATGTGTACCCCAAAACCGATCATGACTGACCCTTAACCATCCAAAACCCTCATAACCAAATTTCTTACCAAAATTTAATGCCCGACCGAATTGAACAACAATGGTCCCAGTGGTTAAGATGAAAAGTGCACGTATGTGTAAACTTCAGGACTTGAGCAAAGCTTGTAAAAAAAAATTGGGGTAAAAGAAAAAAAAATAAAATAAAAAAAAAAAAAAAATTGGGTTGTAAAAAAAAATTGGGGTGTAAAGAAAAGAGAGAATTGATCAGGGGGCAAGGGAATGCTATTTGGGGGGCAAGCTTTGTTCAAATCCCGTTGATCTACACATGCCTGCATATCGCCATTCTTTTTAGCTACTGAAAAGGACCTAAAAGGGCTAACCCCCGAGCCATCCATCCAATCCCAGCCGACGAAAACCATTTCGAAAGCTTGAACTACCAAGGCCAATAAAAGTACCCCAAATCATCCAAGCCCAACCTGTCACCCTGTCTCAGCCATTGAAAGGCCATTCCAGGGTTGAACCACTAAAGCAATAAAGGCCAAACATGAAACTTCGCATTCAACTCCCAAATAAGGAACCCATCACCTCAACCAGTCTGCACAAGCGATAAGACCAAAACTTCGATACTAAGAAGAATCACTCTCAGAAGCAGCAGTCTCTCCGGCTAATAAAGATGAAAGTAAATTCAACCGATATTGACGAACTGAAAGAGGGTCCATGGCAAAGGCTAAATAAAGAATAAAAAAAAAAGAGAAAATATTCAATCAAGAAAACCCGCGAGGGCTGATTGATAACAGGAGTTTGATGCTCTCAAGATCTATCCCGAGACTAGATGATTTCCATATTTTTTGAGTTGATGCCAAATAGTGATCATACGTTATGAAATCGGATTGAAATATATGCATTTATGCAAAGATGTATTGATATAACTAGAGCAATTCATCTTGCACCCTCAAAGTCATCTCAGTCAGACATAAAACCAACACACTGCTACTATCTACCCTCTACCATTCTCGCTACTCAGGCACTTCAGCCAACTCATCTCGCTACCCACTGTGAAGCCAATTCTACAACACCTTCCCAATAAAGGACCAAGCTCATACAACCAGAATCTGAGACATAAGCACGTGTCGATCATACCCGAAAGATCTTTCGCAACAACTCCCTCTTCTCAAAGAAAAAAAAAAAAAAAAAGAAGGCCGTTAGAGATGAAAACCATGACTGGCGCTCTAAGCAAAAGTTAGGCCAAAGGGCAGGGTGAAAACCTGGGAACAGGCGGTCTGTCCTATAAAAAATAAAATGAATAAAAGCCGCTGGATTGGGTTGGGTCCATTCCAGGCAAAAAATAAGGCACAGGGTTATGTGAAAATCCGACAAGGACGCATCTCCCGCTAAGAAAAGCTAGTGTGAAAATCCACGAGGGACGCACTACCTTTAATCAATGACTTTCAATGCCTGGAGCGATAAGGCCGTGGTTTTTCAGATGACATCCTCTCGAGCAGATGGTATAATGCAAGACATGGGTCAGAATCCTCGGGGGCAAAGATGCCCACTTAATGGTCCCCCTTGAGGGGGGGTTATGGGTCAGAATTCCTGAGCCGCGAAGACGCTTTTCTAGATCCTTGGGGATATCAGATAATGCCAAAACGTGCCCTGAACGGACCCTTCACCACCCAGGACATGGTCTACCCATTTTGCATACATCTTATATCTGCATATGGCATCTTATACATGCATGCACAATCTCTTGTATATATTCTTGCGCGCCAAGTTTTGCAGGAAAAAATAAAGTCCAAATGAAGACCGCACGCATGAAAGCGGGGCCCGGACCATCTTAGCGGTAGCACTCACTCGTGCCGGACAAACAAGTCAAGATGACATCGGCGTAGATCAAAAATCTCAAAGTCCTCTAAGGAGGCAAAATCTCAAAGTCCTCTGAGGAGGCAAAAATCTCAAAGTCCTCTAAGGAGGCAAAATCTCAAAATCCTCTGAGGAGGCAAAAATCTCAAAGTCCTCTAAGGGAGGCAAAAATCTCAAAGTCCTCTAAGGAGGCAAAATCTCAAAATCCTCTGAGGAGGCAAAAATCTCAAAGTCCTCTGAGGAGGCAAAATCTCAAAGTCCTCTGAGGAGGCAAAATCTCAAAATCCTCTGAGGAGGCAAAAATCTCAAAGTCCTCTGAGGAGGCAAAAATCTCAAAGTCCTCTAAGGAGGCAAAATCTCAAAATCCTCTGAGGAGGCAAAAATCTCAAAGTCCTCTGAGGAGGCAAAATCTCAAAGTCCTCTGAGGAGGCAAAATCTTCAAGTCCTCTGAGGAGGCAAAATCTCAAAGTCCTCTAAGGAGGCAAAATCTCAAAGTCCTCTGAGGAGGAAAAATTCCAAAGTCCTCTAAGAAGGCAAAATCTTCAAATCCTCTGAGGAGGCAAAATTCCAAAGTCCTCTGAGGAGGCAAAATCTTCAAGTCCTCTGAGGAGGCAAAATCCCAAAGTCCTCTGAGGAGGCAAAATCACTCGGTCCTCTGAGGAGGCCAATTCCCCAAGTTCTTTGAGGAGACAAATCTCACGCACCCTCGCATTTGGTAAGTCTGGAGCAGACTCAACGCATCGCCCAAAAGGATAAAATTGTCCTTCAGTATACACGGCAACCGAAGGGGACGACTTCTTCAGCCAGTTCAGGCTGCTGCCGCGCGCGCCCTTGCCCTCTCCGCGCGACCTGGTCTTCACCTGTCCGTTTTTTTCGCTGTTTTCAGCCTGATTTTCTTCAGTCTGACTTTTTTCTTGTTTTACCATTTTATGACATTTTTGATTAACTAAAAATGAAAGGTTTTTTGTCCCTTACCATTTTTGGCCAAGACAAGATTAAATGGGATTTTGGCCTTCATTTTTGGAGAGGACGGCAATTATTTTGAAGGTTTTTTCTTTCAACCTTTTCTCTCCAGCAGCTAGTCCCTTAGCTTCTTTTTTTCTTCTTTCAAGTTTTAATCTTGATTTGTCCTTCAAAAAACACACAATCCATTTTATTGAGTGATTTGGGCTTGGAAAATTAATTTCCTTTTGCTCAAATCATCCACCAAAATATTTTCATCAAAATATTTTCCTGATATTATTTCAAAATATTAATTTCTACATTTTCTTCAAGTGTTTATCACCACAAATCCGACAAGGAAAATCGATCGGGACACCGTTTCCCCAATCTAAAAATTCTGAGGGTAAACATTCTTGAACTCATCCTCATTTATTCTTTTTGTATATTAATATTATTTTCTCGCTATTATTATCATGTCTATTATTTACTTTTAGCATTTTAATGTGTTAATATCACTAATAATGTATTATTGGTTTGTTTTAATTTGAGTTTTATGTCCATCCACTGTTATTATTATTATTACAATTAGTATTATGTTGTTTGACATTAAACTTTTATACTTTAACTTTTATTCCTTAACTTCCACCATTTTTTTTATCCTTCACGTTGGTTTCCATTTTCCATTGTTTTTTTAGTTCTTCTTTAACTTGCTATTTTATTCTATTTTAGATTTTAGCTTAATCATTTTTAATATTTGCATATTAATATATTTTCAAAGTTTATTATTATTATTATTACTTCATTAATCTCTTAGTATTTGTTGCTATCTTTTATTATTATTATTATTATTATTATTATTATTATTATTATTATTATTATTATTAATTAATTAATTAATTAGTTAACATTATTATCATTTAATATTCCGCATTATTTTATTATTATTGTTATTATATGGTTTTATTATGATTATTATGTCTACTATTCATCCTATTTGTTGTTGCATTGTTATTTACTGTTGATAATTTGATTTATTTTATTGCATTGCTATCATTGTTATTATTATTATATTTATTATTTGTTTGATTAATTCACCTTTGAATATTTACTAATATTTTTTATGTTAATTTCTGTATGAGTATTAATTTGAGTCGGGCCATGTGAGCGCCCCGCGACTCCCCGGATGGGTCGCGACGCGTAGACGGACACTCCATTTTGGTGAGATCTTTTCAATTCCCCTTTGATGCGTTATGTGTTTATTTGTATATATATATTTTTTATTCGTGCACGTGTGCGATAAAAAATCACAAAAATATTTCTATAATTAAATTAGATTTTTCACTAATAAAATCGGGACCAATGTCCCTTATTTTAGCCCAACCATAAAAACATCACAACTAAAACGAAGAGTCAATTTTCAATAAAATGGGATCACTCATCCCGGTTTTCATTCAAACAATCAAAACGACTCTTCGAACCCTCTTTAAGTTAACACGAAGGAACCAATGTTCCTAAATTTCGAACAAGTGCGAAGGAACCAATGTTCCTAAAATAATATCCCGATTTATGCATGTCTTTTTATTTCGATCTTGTGTGAGTGTTTTAAATTCAAGTTCTTTTCTATTCGGGCCCTTGTAATTTATTTTTGGGGCAACTTTATTTATCTTTTGGGGATTGTATTCCGTCCCACTTACATCTTTAATCTCCTTTTATTGGGGTTGCAATGCTTTTATTTACTTCCTTTACGTGCTTGAAAATGCGCTTTTACTTTTAATGCATCGCTCGCGTGAGATAAGAGATATAATTTTAAGAATTTAAAAATCCATTTATAATTAATCAAAGCATAAATAAGAGGGAAGTTCCGGACACCATATCTCTGGTTTAGACCAATAGAGGTGAGAAACCTTTTCCCAATTTCTTGCAAAATTGGGTGGCGACTCCAAATACCTCAAAGGTGCCTTTAGGCGTCAATAGGCTAGGTTATTCTCCCCAATGTTCTATTGGGAGGGATACACCGATGATGTCTCATGGCGCCCATGATCGAAAGACGCGAACCTTCATACCTCGAATCCTAAAGGGGATTCAAAGCGAGGGCCCTTGCTGGGTTTCCGGGTTCGGCGCGCGTCACACTACCTAAGCATGATCCCTACCAACAGGTCTTTCTCGTCATGAGCATAGCAACCGGTCGGGTCATCATTTGATATACCACATGGTACTGGACTTGGGCTGGTGATTATGCTTAACACTTCCCGACATTGAGTGAACGTAGGGTCATGCTTCAAGAACGCACCAGGGTTAAAAGAGGGACCAAACTAGCATAGATCTAAGTCTCTAATGATATGCAATGCAATTTCAAAAAAAGGGTGAAATTTTAAATTAAAACTCATTTATATGTTTTAATCAAGGTACTTTTGAAGCAAAGTCTCGATATTCCCCAGTGTAGTCGCCACTGTGACGAGTGCCGAGTGGTGGCCCCAAAAACCCGCTTTTAGGGTATTTGAGAGAGGTTCATAGGACTTGTAAGAGATTACAAGGGCATCTATTTTGGGCAACAAGGAGGTATTTTGGAGTCACCACCCAATAAAATGTTGAGAAAGGTCGCCTAGCCTCACTGAGGCTAAAACAGCGCATATGTGTCTATTTTGGCTAATCAGAGACATTTTGGAAACCTCCTTCCAATAGAACATTGGAAGGATTCATCTAATCTCGTGAAGTCTAAGACGATGCATATATGTCTATTTTGGGCAAGTCAGAGATATTTTGGAGTTCCCACCCCAATAGAACATTAGGATGATTCGTCAAACCTCATGGAGCCTAAGACAATGCAACTTGGGCCTATTTTGGGCAACAAGAGATATTTTGGAATTCCCTTTCCAATGGAACATTGAAAAGGTTTATCTAACCTCGTTGAGCCTAAGACCAGAGATAGTTCGGGACTTCCCATTTATTCATACCTTGGTTAAGTTATAATTGAGCTTTGAATTTAAAGATTTCATTCCTTTTCTCATACATTTCGATGGAAGAATTTAAAGCTCAGATCAATCACGTAAGGAAAAGCGATAAATAAAGCAAAATTAAAATAAAGTAAATAAAAGTATAACAAGTTACATTAAAACTAGGGGCGAAATATGTAACAACCCCAACTCCCACACATAGCATAACGAAGGATAGAGTGCTACGGTGAGCGGAGGGTGCTTACTTAGCAAAACAGATAACGGAATAATAAAATTTCTAACATCTAGAACCTCAACCACATACACATCCTAAACTTATCTCACACGCACCATCATTCGCACTAAGGAATATTACAACTCAATACAAATGCTAATAAATAAACTTAATTACATTCCAAAAATCAATAAAAAAATTCTAACAACTTCTACCGACTTGTTGGCCAAAGTCACAGCGAACCGCTTGAACCAGACTTCAATCTCCTAACCTGCACGGAGAAACACCCGTGCTAAGCGATAACGCTTAGTGGGGCTAAACAAATAGTAACCAGCAACTCGCAGTGGTTGATAATACAAACACGTGCATAAGCAGTATACATATACATAAGCATAAAGGAATACCGGTTAAGGCTATTACAAATTCATATCATTATTCTTATACAAAAACCTAAGCAATTTCATATACACATTCATTTATATACCATAACCAGAAATTTACCTTATTACTTTTTAATCACAAGAACATTACACATACTCATTATTCACCTAATTCATTAATTGACCATATAAATAGTTATACCTCATACGTTACCAAAAACACATTTGCTAGTCAGAAAAGATTAAGCCTTACCCATTCCCATTATTACTAATATTTCCAAAATCATGCAGATTACAATATCGATACTTAAGTCAAAACATTTCATTTGTTTTATCCATTACATTGTTCAAAACCAAAACCCTTCAATTCTCGGATTTGGTTTGAGCTTCAAATAAACATTCCAAGCTTCCTACGTATCCCCATGGTTGGGGAATCAGAACCACGTAGTTCTACAGAAATTCTTAACACACACGTGATTCAGAATTAATCCTAACTTATTTTGTAAATCTAGTTGTCTATATCGTGCTTACTACTTTATTTCCCTTTAACTAATGTGTGCACATCATTACCATACTCATGGAAACAACAAATCATGCACATAAATTTCTTACCAATATACTTACAGTAGTTATCCAGGCTACGGTCCAGGAGGCAATAATATAACATACCTGTATTCTCATTTTAAACATATAAACGAAGATATATTTATAAAGTACATTTACTGAGTACTCAACTATAGCAAACATGCATATCCAATATTTCAATGATTCTCTACAAGGAATCCATATAAGTAATCATACTCCTAACTTTTGAACAGATTAATGACATGCATTTATCACATACAAGTTCTTATGCAGTCAAAAGTCATTCACACATCTTCATTAGATTAAACATTATTTGCTATACCTCTTTTTATTTAACTGACATTAGGTTCAGATGCAACGCATTTAGGTATTTGAAGATACCACACAATTCCACATAGGTGTCCATAAAGGATCCAGAACATTTAAGTGCATAAAGCACAAGCTCAATAGATCAACACACACCTTCGAATGCTCATTCATATAATTTTATACACGTCATCACATAACTTGTCACTTTATTCACATTCTTTTATTCTTTTAATTGCCTGCTAAGTCAAGACGGTGGATAAGCGAGTGAACAGAACACATTGGGGTACCCGAAGGTACAATCGAAAAGTAAATTCTTTATTTTCTCATAAAAGCGTTTTCACATTGGGGGATCCTAAACAAGATCCAAACACATTGAGGATCGTGAGGACCCAAATGGGGACCTGATCAGGGTCCAGAACTGAACAAATGGGCTACAGCTATCAGAACTCTATAGGCATGCCTATCTATCCACGACCAACTACGCAGGCTAAATTCACATGTGTTTGCATTACATACTTGCAACATTCTTTTATGTTCACTAAAATGAAAGATTAGTCATTTCATGCTCTAAAACATTGCCATACTGTAGAGTATAACTCAAACATAACCACTTATTTCATGTATACATAATTACCAATCAATTTCGTAGACATGTAAATCATATATCAATATACCACATTAATAATAAACATATAACTTATAATAAATAAATCATAATATTATACAGACATAAGAAAAAATTATGTACCGTGCAGTAGACAGAACCCATGCAAAGTTAGACCAGAAAAAACATTTCAAAAAATAGGGCAGAAAATAGGGCAGGCAGGATGGAGTAGCAGTCACAAGTCATGCCTAGTGTCACTACTCGTGCATGACATCACGACTCATGACACTAGTTGCACGACTCGTGCCGGCCCTCGACTCACGCTACATGAGTCATGCTTACCTTCACGACTCGTGAAGGAACCAAAATCATGCCGAGCAACATGTCCAGAGAGCAGTTACACAGTGGTATGGACAATCCTTACTGCCGTGTAGCTCGACGGACAGGCAAAATTATCAATCCAGAATGCGTTTACATGGCGGTATGAGGATCCCTTACCGCCGTGTAAATCATTTCAAACCCAAATTTTCACAGAAAACTCATTTATTTCAAAATCAACTTCATCAACTCATGCATATCACTTCAAATAACTAAGCATATGAATTCTGCTCATACTTATAATCATCTTAACAACCTTTATCACTTGATATAAGCAATAATTAGCAAACTTGCTCAACAAAATCTCATACACAACGATTTTACTCTTACTCATGCAAATCCATTTCTTAATCATCATATACCAAGATTACATATAACATATCATATAAATATACTCAAACATACATATAAATCACATATGACCATTCAAAGTTTCCAGAAATCCAAAACTATCAAAACACAACCAAAACTCAAATAACTTCCAAACCTCAAACTCCTTTGCTCTTATTAGCTACTTTATCTGATCTGTCTTGCTCCCAAACTCATCCAAGATCTTTCTCATCCAAAATCCTCATCAAAACGCACAAATATACAAAACATAAATCTAGGGTTTTATCCAAATCAAAATAGATAGAAGGAATCAAAACTAAATCTTACCTCTCTTAACAACCTCTTCACTTAAATCACTTGAGCTAATTAACTTCATCATCAATCTTGAGTTTAAATCTTAGGGAAATCACATAGCATTGAAACAAGAAGGAAAATGAAAAAGTGGAAGAAAAAGAAAGAATGAGAGAACGGGAAAGGGAGAGGGCAGATTTTCTGCATTCTCTCTCCTTCTCTCTCCTCTTTATACTCCTCTTATCCCCTAGCCACTTGTCACATTCCCAATGGTCCAATTTAGATATTTATGCCAAATTCTCCATTCAATCCTTCAACTTTCATAACCTCATACGTTGGTATTCATAACTTAATAATCCTTCACATTGGCCCACTTAATTAATCTTATTCTTTCAATCAAGTCCTAATTCCATATTTCACAATTTACCATTTGCCACTCTTGCTGAAACTTTTACATAAATTCTTAAATTGTCCAAATGGCATACCAAACACTTCAACTTGCACAACTTTGATCACTACTCATCCTCAATATGCACAAATCCTTCTAGGTTACTTTTTGAGTTGTTATAGAATGCAACCCCCAATATTAAATAAATGCGAATCATGTACAAAATGGGGTATTCGTTAAAGATGAGGACATTGCTCCTCACATGCATATTTAAATAAAAATGGTGTTAAGATATGTATTTTAGTTAGATGAAAAACTGGGACATTGGTCCCATTTTATTTATGAAAATCTCATTTATTCCGTATAAAATCCTTTGTCATTTTTGCATTAATGGGCTCGCGAAGATAATATACAATAAATGGTAATTAAAAATTAAAAATTGAAATAAAAGGAAATAAGATAAAGAAATAAACACAATTAACGTCCTTGAATCATCCCAATGGGATCTCAGTTTCTCAACACCCCAAATCCAAGAAAAACAGTTGAACTCAAAGAAAAAACAAAGAACACGTTAGTGCAATAATGAAACAACGATAAGCATAATAGAATAAATACAGATGAAGAATCTACAAAAAATCATCATGAAAAATAAGGAAAATAAGAATAAAAGGATAGAAGAAAGGAAATAAAGAAAATGAGGAAGGAAGGCCCAGGGACGGCCCACATCGCGCGAACGACGGCTGTCCTTGGTCTGACCGACGGGCGGAGACAAAGTTCCACGACGGTCCGTAGCTCAGGTGAGTAACGGCCTTCGATTGATCCTTAGCCCGTCGGTCATTGTCACACCCCATAAGTGGCTTAATTTGATTTAGCAATTTTAATTGGACAATTAAGGGCAAGTGAGTAATTTACTTGAGGAAAAGAGGATTATTGCAAGGAAATAAAAGTATTTTAAATGGCAGATTTTATTTTGGTGAGTAAAAGGTAATTTGTCAAGGATTTATTGGTATTATTGATTGGATCAGATTGTAAAAGGGTAATAAGTGGGTTTGTAAAGCTGTGCATGTGTGCCAAGTGGAGAGGTGAGTGTGTGCATGTGGGTGAGGGAAAGAGAGGTCTGAGGAATTTCTAGTTGGCTGGAAACAAAAGACCTGAGGTTTCTCTCTTGCTCTCTCTCTCACGTAAACCACTCCTCTTCTCTTGTGTTTCTGTTCTTTCTTTCTGTTTGCATGAGTGTTCATCTGTTATGAGCTAGGGTTTTGAGCATTGAAAAGCTTCAGAAGGTAAGTAAATAAGTTGTTGTGGCTGAACTTCTCCTTTTGTCTTCCTCTGTTACGGATGGTTTGGGGTATGAAGTTTTGGTTTTTGGTTATCTGAATTTTTGGTTTTGTTTTGTCGGTTCATGAAATCTGCTGAAGAGAAGAAGAGGGATAAAGGGAAAGAGAAGGTTGTGGATTGAAGAGTGCAGAGGACGTTTTTGAACTTCATTACAGGTTTGGGAGTGTCTGTCTTTCTCATTTTGGATCCTGTTTCCAGTTTTGGTATTAATGTGTTTATGTGTGTGTGTGTATATAGAAATGCTAGAGTTACGTAATGTTGTTGACATAATTACAGTAGAAAAAGAATGATATGAACATGCAATGAGATGAATATGTATGAGTTTGAATGCAAAATCCTGGGTTGTTGACATTCTGGAATTTTGACTCTATTGAATAGTGAAAGTACGTGATTTGCATTAAGATTTCATATATGCATTCAGGAGACATAAAAGTATGTGTTTAAATAATCATTGCATGAAAAATAGTTTTGGGCAAGATGGGGTTCTGATTTTTGGTTGTACTCTATTTTCGCGGTTTTTCTGGTTTTTACGATTTCTGGAAAATTCGGAAGTTTGGAGAAGGAGAAGCAATTTGTGAGAGGAAGATCACGTGACGTGATGGAACATCACGCCGTGACCTCCCTCCTTGGGAAGTCACGTGGTGTGATGAAGCATCACGCCGTGACCTTCCTCCCTTTGGGAAGTTGCGACGTGATGGAGCATCATGCCTCGCGACCTCTCGCCGGTCTTCCCTGCGTGTCACGAGACAGGATCTCGTGACCTTCCCCTCTCCTCTCTGGCATCACGAGACGTGACGAATGGTCATGGCGTGACTGCCCGCTCTTTTGTGTGGCGCTCGCGAGAAGCTAGCGTCACGAAAAACCACTGCCTGGGTGTCTCGTGACCGGCCTCTACCTGCTGCCCAGTTTTTCTAAAACGAAGTTTTAACTTCTGGTTTCAAGGGTTTTTACACTACATGGCAAATAATTAGTTTTAAAATGTAGTTTGTAGTTTAATAATTGTTTAATTGTGAGAGTTGTATAAATATTAATATTAATATACATGATTTATATGTTTATAATTTACATGAGTATGGATTATTTTAATGTGAGATATAGGTCCTTTTAAACTTCTGTATTTAATATTTATAGTTACATGTTTTAAATGTGATCAGTATACCTATATACATGGACTATAAATCAGTATTATTTTCAATTCTCATATTGATATTGGTGCTTGAATTGATGAGTTGTGTTTTTAAGCCTGAATAGTCATAGTAGTGGATAAGTAAGCGCTTACTTAGGTCAGAGTGTGTGTGCAGCTGCTATATGATAAAACGTTATACGTGGGTCCGTTTGGATCCTTGTTTCGATCCTATATGGGTCTATATGAATTTAAATGCGAGACTTCGGTCTCTATATGAAAAGTACATGTTTGAGACTCATGTCTCTATATGCTTGGGATATTGTGTTCTATCAGTATCCATTAGACCGTATCCACTTCTAATGAGTTTATTCTGACTAATCAGGCTATATGTTTGAATGTGTTGCATAGGTTGAGATGCATTTTTGGACACGATTATAAGTATATGATGTACATGAATTCTTGCATAGCTTTATATCGCACCTTGAATCTGTATACTTGGAATGATGAAAATTATGAATTGAGTACTTAATTGCTTGTATTATATATATATTTATGCATGTCAAGTAAGGAATTTAGAGATATGTTTACATGTAATTTTGATGCCATTGATTTTGAATCATTAGATTATTGTATTGTCATAAATATTGTATATGCATATTGTTCGTTTGTTTTGTTCCTCCCCACTAAGCGTTATCGCTTAGCACGGGCTCTTTTCCCGTGCAGGTGGCGAGCTCGGTTCGGAGTCAGATATCTGCAGGTCGGCCACTAGAAGTCTTTTTGGATGAAGTTATTTTTTTGAGTCTTCCGCTGTAATTTTTGTACATGGCTTGTTAATAGCAAAGTGAATCTTTTGTAAAGGAACAAATATTATTTTTGTATATGTATTGGCTTATGAGCCTCTTTTTGTAAAACGATATAGATATGATATATGTTACAGGATTTACTGCTTTATAATTAAAAGTTTCTTTACATCTCATATTTTATTTTATTTATGAGTATGTTTTTGGATTCGTTTATACGTATTTGCTCGCGTGGCACTCCGGTATCCTTCCAACGGGGATGGCAGGGTGTTACAGTCATCCCTGATCCGAAAAAATAAAGAAATTCGAGTAAAAAATTTTAAGTTTAACTATTAACATTATCTTTTCGAACAATTAGACACAAATAAATTATTGTGAATATTTACCAGAATATTTACCCTCGAAATATTACCTTCTGAAGGCGAATGTCGTGTGATTTCTGCCCTTAAATTCCACAAGGACTAATCAACAATGTGCAATTTCGGGGAATTTTCTACCGTAAAATTGTATTGTTTTTTCAAAATTAAATCAAGGAAAGAAAATTGATTTTTCTTACTTGATTTTTTGTGATAACCGTGAATGTTAAAAGGATAAATCGAGCATAATGAATTGTTTTTGATTTCTCGAGTTGTTCCTTTCTTTTCAAAAAGATTTGATGAATTTCTGATGAAAATAACGGAAAATAACCTTTTTGGAAATTCTTTTGAGATTTTTATGCTTCCGAAAAGTTTTCTAGCCTTTTTTCTAAAATTTTTCCAACCCCAGAAAATCAACCTTATTTTCCTATTTATAGGTTTAGGAAATCAATTCAAGTTCTTTTAAATTTTAAATTTGAATTTGAAAAAGATTTATGAAATCAGAATCAAAACTAACTGATTTACAAAATATTTTCAAAATCAAATCCGAAATTTGAAACTATTTGAAAATGTAACAACCCAAAATGACCTTAGTCGGAATGCGCATGCCAAGTCGAGAATGTAAGGGTATTTCAGTAATTTGTGAGGTAATTGGATAATAAGGATTTAATTGCAAAGTAATTAATTAAATAAGTTTAGTGGGAGAAATTATTTGGTGTGCATGTGGTGTATGGATGTAGGGTGTTTGTTGTGGTTTGATCTAGTGGTTTGTGTGTATGGTACTAAGGATGGAAAATATCTACATAAGAATTATCTAGTGAGGTAGGAGTATGGTGCCATGGAATTTAAGTCATTGATTTGAGGGATCAACTATGGTGCATGTGGTGTATGGTGTGTTAGTGGATAAGTCAAAGTGGGTTTGTTTGGTCCAATGGGGGCATGACACATAGGATGGGTAGATGGAAGAGCATTAAAGAAGAGAGAGGAAGGGAGAGCAGATTTTTGGCTTCTCCCTCACGTTTTTTCTCTTCTCCTTTTTCCCTCTCTTTACTTTTCTGCTCTCTCTACTCTGTTGTGTGTGTGCTCAACGTGGATCTTCAAGATTTGAAGTTGGATTTCTGAGTTTTGGAACAAGATTAAAGAGGTATGTGTTTGGGTTTTAAGGGTTTCCTGCATATGGTTCTCTTTCTTCTTCTTTTGGTTTTGATTGATTGTGAGTTGGGGTTTGGATTAAGGATTTTCTGGGTTTGTTTGTGCAAGTGGTTGGTGTCAAGAAGAAGTTTAAAGGCAAAGAGAAGTTTGAAGAGTGAAGATCGGCTGGGTTGTGCTTCAAAGAGGTTTGGGAGCTTTGATTTCTGCATTTGAGTTTTGAGTTGTCATTGCCTATTTCTCCTTAGATCATAGGTGTGTATTTGTGTTTGTTTTCCAGAAATTGAGTGCTTTGATATGAGTTTATGCATTAATAAATTTGGGTAAATGTGTTAGTAATCCATGTTATTGATTGAGATAAATGTATATGAGGGTTGGTATTGACATGCATGAGTTTGGGAATTTCTTTGAATTTGATGTTTTATGGTAATTTTGGCAATTCTGTTTAGTTCTCATCTGACTTCCATGTATTGTTTTTATCATAAGTAGAGTTGTAGAGATCTAAATCATGTGATTCTTAAGCCATTAGAACTATGACTTCCATACCTTTAAAATTCTTAGAAATAACCTTGAGCAAATTCTTATTCTAAGATCCTGAAATTTTGTCAAAACCATAGTGTCTCTGTTTGGGTCGGGTTACTTGAACAGTATAGGTTCATTTGCTCATATCTGAAGTTTTAGATGTCCAATTGATCTAAAATTTGTTTCATTTGAACTCTGACATCCTATGGAACATTTGTTAAGATGGATGTTTTGGCTAAAATTGAGTTTTAGAGGTTGGTTTAGGCAATACAAGTTGGGGGCATATAGCAGTCATCTTAGTCTGTTTTTGTAGTGCTGTGGCGGAGGCTTCTGTCGCGAGCGCGACCCTTGTCGCGAGCGTGATAGAACCTACTTGCTGAAGGTTTTTTCTCTTATTTTGAACCCTATGGTTGGCTTGAGCACTTTCCCTTCCTTACCCTCCTTTAGGTTGAGTATTTTGGTACGTTTTGCTTCCGAAATGCATCCGAACTTTGTTGTAACTGTCTAAAACTTAGTCATTACTTGTTTAGAGCTTGGAGATAGAATAAATAAATGTTTGAGAATGGAATTATGGCGTTCTTGATGTTCATAATAGTTTAAATGTTATGGGTTTTGATTTAGATGATGCATGAAGCCTTGAATGTGAGCTATTGAACTTAATTGTGTTTTTGATTGAGATGAATGACGAATAGTGCTGATATTGTAGATTGTGTAAATGGATATTGTTAGTGGCATGATTTATTTGGAATTCTTGGTATGGATGTTGTGTTTTATGTTGTCAATGATGTGTGGCTTGCTGGAGATGAGGTAAATTGATGTTTTGATGTTTGGTTTGAGAGTTGAGTATTGTGAAGTTGGGTTTTCTGCAGATTTCTCGTGTAAGGGTTGGAATTCGCGACTTTGCTCAAGGCTATTTCTAAGACTTTTAAAGGCATGGAAGTCATGGTTCTAATGGCTTAAGAATCACACGATTTAGATCTTTAAAACTCTACTTATGATAAAAACAATACACGGAGGTCAGATGAGAATTGAACAGAATTGCCAAAATTACCATAAAACATCAAATTCAAAGAAATTCCCAAAATCATGCATGTCAATACCAACCCTCATATACATTTATCTCAATCAATAACATGGATTACTAACACATTTACCCAAATTTATTCATGCATAAACTCATATCAAAGCACTCAATTTCTGGAAAACAAACACAAATACAAACCTATGATCTAAGGAGAAATAGGCAATGACAACTCAAAACTCAAATGCAGAAATCAAAGCTCCCAAACCTCTTTGAAGCACAACCCAGCCGATCTTCACTCTTCAAACTTCTCTTTGCCTTTAAACTTCTTCTTAACACCAACTGTAGCACCCCCTACGTCCCCGTTGGAAGGACGCGGGTGCGCTACCGACGCTCACTCACATACATGCACACATACGCTAAGCAAAAGCATACGTTCATACAAAAACACGGGAAATTAAAAACTTATCTTGAGAAGCAAAACTGGACATACATTAACTCACACACACGCAGGCACTAAGCCTAAACATATACACATGCATACATATGATCATTCAACGGTAGCATAAAGCGGAGAAATAACTGAAAACTTAATTACAATAAGATCCTTACATAATCAAAAGGCTACAAATTACAGAAATCAAAATACAGAAGTTGAACAGAATAACAAAACGCTTCTAACTCCTATGTGGCCGACCTTGCAGATGCACGACTCGAACCGAACCAAACCTGCCACCTGCACGGGAAAAGAGCCCGTGCTAAGCGATAAACGCTTAGTGGGGAAAACACACAAGCAATATGGACGACCATTCACAATGGTCGCCAAAACAAGTCACATACACGAATGGCATAAGCAAATAATCTCAACGGATGGATATACAAACCTGCTTAAGAGAGCCATGCATTCAAAGGTTCCTAATCACATACAATCATCATACCCATGTACTCATTAACTGGAGACCATCACATGGAATACAATTATCATACAATAACACACCCAACTATCATGCCGAGAACACTAGTTATCCAAACATACATTTATCATGTCACAAGATGCATACGCTAACTGGAACTCAAGGTACAACATCAAACCACCACCCTTCCACTATGCAACTCTAATACATAAAATATCATGCCAGATATCCTCCAATAGAAGAGACTAAAGACATAATCACATTCATAACATCACCATGCGGAAAGTACAGTTAAATCTTACATACTTGCCATCACAACAGATCCGATTCACTTGCTTATATACAATAAAACCATGCTTGAGTCACATACTCAAATACATTAGTCGAATTACATTCAAAGCATTCTGAAACTTATAACACATCACATAATAAGTGCAGATAATGGTGTCAGATATAAGAACCATACTTACATAATACAGACATACATTCCAAAGCCCAGAGTCCCGTTCGTATACATAGAAACTAATTCCTCAAATCATTATTATACCCATTCGGAGGTCACATTCTTATAGTTATTCAGAGTAACACAAAACAATAAAGCACCTGCTGACTCAACGTAGTGGATAACGAGTGAACGGAAGGTACATTATGGGTACCACTCGATTACGGAAAGTACCTTACGGGTACAAATCGAAAACCATTTCAATTTTCATTCACCAACATTTTTCGGGAGGACCTTAAACAAGATCCAAATACATTTAAGGGTTCGCGAGGAACCAAACGGGGACCTGATCGGGGTCCAAACGATAACGGAAGCTGCAGCGGAAGACTCTTTTAGGCATGCCTAACTATCCACTAGACTGACTCTCGCAGGTCATGCATAATACAATTCATATTTCAAGTCACATAATTTGTATAATTATGCATAATCAGCAATAGGTGAGACATATGAATAAGTTCATAAAGTCAATCATGCATCATACAATTTACACTTAAGCGTAACATAATAATCTTACAGAGAGGTCATAAGTATAGATATGCATAATACATCCAATTATATTATCATACTTCATAAAATAGTCAAAGTATAAACCTAAAGGCATCAAAAGTTCGGAAATTAGGCATTGGAATCACCAAGAAAACTCATTCAGCACAACACATCTGTCGCGCTCGCGATGCCTGTCGCGCTCGCGACAGAGACCATAGTCTCTTCGCTGCGTGCGCGCGACGGACTTCGCGATCGCGGGAAGGAGAGAAGAGCCCGGCTCTATCGCGCTCGCGACGTTGTCGCGATCGCGACAGAGAGTAAGCATTGCTATCGCGGGGTCGCGACAAGTCGCGTGCTCGCGATAGCACAGGCCACAATGTGCTCTGTCGCGCTCGCGACAGAGAGCACACAAGCTATTGCTATCGCGGGCTCGCGACAGAGTCACGTGCTCGCGATGGCACAGCAATAGGATCACCGGTCTCTGTCGCGCTCGCGACAGTGTCGCGATCGCGACAGAGTCATGATTCCTAAAATTTACAGAATTCTGCAGAATCTTTCCTTCCTCATACTCACCTACAAACACACGAAACATAACCGAAGGTCTATTACCTCATCTCCAGCAAGCCACACATCATTGACAACATAAACACAACATCCGTATCAAGAATTTCGATAAAACATACCACTAACAATATTCATATACACAATCTATAACAACAACTTTATTCGCCATTCGTCTCAATCGCACCCATGTTACATGCATTCAAACGTGTGATACATCATGCTTAGGTTACTCATAAGATTAACACATATTAATCCTCATCCCTCACAAAGTTATATCTATCATTATTTACTAGCTAAAACACCAATCTTAATCATACTCCTAAGTTTCTCCCAAAGACAACTACTTATACAGCCATTAATTACCCTAAACATGCATAAAAAGCTGAGGGGAAGGTACGGGATTGATCCGAATCAATCGAGGGCTCAAAAATGAAGAAATAAAGGCTAGAATAGGTTTTTCTGTCGCGAGGTCGCGACCCTTGTCGCGATCGCGACAGACGCTCGATTCAGAACCCGCAGAAGACTATTTAACGCCCCAGATTTGCATTGCCTAAACCAACCTCTAAACCTCATTTTTAGCCAAAACTTCCTTCTTAACAATTGTTACCTAGGATGTTAACGTTCACATGCAACAAATTACAGGTCAAAAGGACACCTATAACTCCAGATATGATCTCCACAACCCAAACTGTTCAAACAACCCGACACAACAGGGACACTACATTTGAAATCAATTTTTCGATGTCTTAGAGCGAGAATTTGTCCAAGGCTATTTCTGAGACATTTAAAGGAATGGGAATCATGGTTCTAATGGATCAATAATCACACGATTCAGAGCTGTATAACTACAGATATGACAAAAACAATGCACAGAGGTCAAACAAAAACGGAACAGAATTGCCCAAAATCACCATCAAACATCAAATTCAAAAGATTTCTCAAACTCATGCA
This sequence comes from Excoecaria cochinchinensis, assembly GCA_947683425.1. Lineage (NCBI taxonomy): Eukaryota > Viridiplantae > Streptophyta > Magnoliopsida > Malpighiales > Euphorbiaceae > Excoecaria > Excoecaria cochinchinensis. The sequence continues at coordinate 6,289,434 of CANTUQ010000076.1, read as the reverse complement.
TTTCAATGCCAACTCACATATAAATTCATCTCATTCAATAACATGGATTACTAACACATTTACTCAAATTAAATCATGCATAAACTCATATCAAAGCACTCAAAGTTCTAGAAAACAAACAACAATACCAACTCATGATCCAAGGAGAGTTAGGCAAATGACAACTCAAACACAAATGAAGAAATCAAAGCTCCCAAACCTCAAATTGCCGATGTAATCTTCAACCTTCAAGAGCCCACTTTCTCTTATCCTTTAATCTTACTCTTGATACTCAAAACTTGCACAAAATCAAAACCCACAATTACTTCCACAATCCTTAACTTAAACAAAACCAAAGAAGAAGAGGAAACAAAATCCAAACACAAGAAATCCAAAAACTCCAACTTACCTCTTCAAATCCTTCACAACACAAACCCTAGCTTAAAACTTGAGGAAAACCCACATGCAAAGAAAGAGAGAGAGAGCAGAAAATAGAAAAGAAATGAGAAAGAAGAACCAAAGAAGAGAGGAGAACGGGAAAGGCAAGGCAAAATCTGCCCTTTTCTTTCTCTCTCTTCTATTTCCCTTTTTCCTCTTTCTTTTCATTTAATGCACACACACCTACCAAGTCCACATGGCATCCTCCTAATGGACCAACAAAACCCACTTTTGACTTATTCCTCCTTGCACCATACACCATCCACACATTAACACTCTCTTACAATAATATCTCCAAGGTACCATACTCAACTCACACTACAACTTTTCTTAAAAATTCACTTACATCCTACTCCCATACATTACAAGCACACACTAGATTAGTCCCAAATAACATACCCTACATCCATACACCCCTACACACCGTAATATTTCTCCTCTTAACATACTTAATTAATTTCCTCTTACACAAATTACGGAAATACCCTTAATACCCCGACTTAGCGCGCAAAATTCCGACTAGGCCCTTTTTGGGGTGTTACAAATCTCTCCCCCTTAAGAAATTTCATCCTCGAAATTTCTCCGCTAATCACTTACATAGGCAATTTCTTAACAAATCTTCAAATCGCTAACACTCATATCATACGATTCTCAAAACAAATACACTTCACACCAGAACCAACCACGTAGAGTATCTCAATTCTAACACCTCGAATTCCTTCGATACACATATCGCTAATACCCAAGACACACATACGATCTTAACTCTTTCACTAACATACAATTCCTTAACACCCTTCTCTTCTCGATTCTAACCTCGAGCACTTCACAGTTCTTAACGCATTACACTCTTGTCCATACACTTCTTCCTAACATCAATCAATCAAAGTATATCCTGTCAGCCTTTCTCAATGAATACATACAATGATGCTTTTCATAAATGGATGAGGGATGCGGATGAAATGGCTATGTAATGATTTATGTATGCAAGTTGATGCGAAGATGTAACGTGAGTTATAATAATGCACTTTTTCCCATCCCCATGCTTCAGTATGCTTATGTTCACTTGATTCAAAGGGAATAGCTGACAGGTATACAAAGTCACACCTCAAATTCACCCTAGTCACATAGTCTTATATCACTCACTACCACTGACATCTCACTAATCCTTCATCCAAACACTATACAACTGCATCTGCAATAGGCCACAACATTAAACAGACTCGCATACAAAGACTCGACACACAAACAATCACATAGACCAGAACCGACTAAACCGGTGCTCTGATACCACAATTTGTAGCACCCCCTACGTCCCCGTTGGAAGGACGCGGGTGCGCTACCGACGCTCACTCACATACATGCACACATACGCTAAGCAAAAGCATACGTTCATACAAAAACACGGGAAATTAAAAACTTATCTTGAGAAGCAAAACTGGACATACATTAACTCACACACACGCAGGCACTAAGCCTAAACATATACACATGCATACATATGATCATTCAACGGTAGCATAAAGCGGAGAAATAACTGAAAACTTAATTACAATAAGATCCTTACATAATCAAAAGGCTACAAATTACAGAAATCAAAATACAGAAGTTGAACAGAATAACAAAACGCTTCTAACTCCTATGTGGCCGACCTTGCAGATGCACGACTCGAACCGAACCAAACCTGCCACCTGCACGGGAAAAGAGCCCGTGCTAAGCGATAAACGCTTAGTGGGGAAAACACACAAGCAATATGGACGACCATTCACAATGGTCGCCAAAACAAGTCACATACACGAATGGCATAAGCAAATAATCTCAACGGATGGATATACAAACCTGCTTAAGAGAGCCATGCATTCAAAGGTTCCTAATCACATACAATCATCATACCCATGTACTCATTAACTGGAGACCATCACATGGAATACAATTATCATACAATAACACACCCAACTATCATGCCGAGAACACTAGTTATCCAAACATACATTTATCATGTCACAAGATGCATACGCTAACTGGAACTCAAGGTACAACATCAAACCACCACCCTTCCACTATGCAACTCTAATACATAAAATATCATGCCAGATATCCTCCAATAGAAGAGACTAAAGACATAATCACATTCATAACATCACCATGCGGAAAGTACAGTTAAATCTTACATACTTGCCATCACAACAGATCCGATTCACTTGCTTATATACAATAAAACCATGCTTGAGTCACATACTCAAATACATTAGTCGAATTACATTCAAAGCATTCTGAAACTTATAACACATCACATAATAAGTGCAGATAATGGTGTCAGATATAAGAACCATACTTACATAATACAGACATACATTCCAAAGCCCAGAGTCCCGTTCGTATACATAGAAACTAATTCCTCAAATCATTATTATACCCATTCGGAGGTCACATTCTTATAGTTATTCAGAGTAACACAAAACAATAAAGCACCTGCTGACTCAACGTAGTGGATAACGAGTGAACGGAAGGTACATTATGGGTACCACTCGATTACGGAAAGTACCTTACGGGTACAAATCGAAAACCATTTCAATTTTCATTCACCAACATTTTTCGGGAGGACCTTAAACAAGATCCAAATACATTTAAGGGTTCGCGAGGAACCAAACGGGGACCTGATCGGGGTCCAAACGATAACGGAAGCTGCAGCGGAAGACTCTTTTAGGCATGCCTAACTATCCACTAGACTGACTCTCGCAGGTCATGCATAATACAATTCATATTTCAAGTCACATAATTTGTATAATTATGCATAATCAGCAATAGGTGAGACATATGAATAAGTTCATAAAGTCAATCATGCATCATACAATTTACACTTAAGCGTAACATAATAATCTTACAGAGAGGTCATAAGTATAGATATGCATAATACATCCAATTATATTATCATACTTCATAAAATAGTCAAAGTATAAACCTAAAGGCATCAAAAGTTCGGAAATTAGGCATTGGAATCACCAAGAAAACTCATTCAGCACAACACATCTGTCGCGCTCGCGATGCCTGTCGCGCTCGCGACAGAGACCATAGTCTCTTCGCTGCGTGCGCGCGACGGACTTCGCGATCGCGGGAAGGAGAGAAGAGCCCGGCTCTGTCGCGCTCGCGACGTTGTCGCGATCGCGACAGAGAGTAAGCATTGCTATCGCGGGGTCGCGACAAGTCGCGTGCTCGCGATAGCACAGGCCACAATGTGCTCTGTCGCGCTCGCGACAGAGAGCACACAAGCTATTGCTATCGCGGGCTCGCGACAGAGTCACGTGCTCGCGATGGCACAGCAATAGGATCACCGGTCTCTGTCGCGCTCGCGACAGTGTCGCGATCGCGACAGAGTCATGATTCCTAAAATTTACAGAATTCTGCAGAATCTTTCCTTCCTCATACTCACCTACAAACACACGAAACATAACCGAAGGTCTCTTACCTCATCTCCAGCAAGCCACACATCATTGACAACATAAACACAACATCCGTATCAAGAATTTCGATAAAACATACCACTAACAATATTCATATACACAATCTATAACAACAACTTTATTCGCCATTCGTCTCAATCGCACCCATGTTACATGCATTCAAACATGTGATACATCATGCTTAGGTTACTCATAAGATTAACACATATTAATCCTCATCCCTCACAAAGTTATATCTATCATTATTTACTAGCTAAAACACCAATCTTAATCATACTCCTAAGTTTCTCCCAAAGACAACTACTTATACAGCCATTAATTACCCTAAACATGCATAAAAAGCTGAGGGGAAGGTACGGGATTGATCCGAATCAATCGAGGGCTCAAAAATGAAGAAATAAAGGCTAGAATAGGTTTTTCTGTCGCGAGGTCGCGACCCTTGTCGCGATCGCGACAGACGCTCGATTCAGAACCCGCAGAAGACTATTTAACGCCCCAGATTTGCATTGCCTAAACCAACCTCTAAACCTCATTTTTAGCCAAAACTTCCTTCTTAACAATTGTTACCTAGGATGTTAACGTTCACATGCAATAAATTACAGGTCAAAAGGACACCTATAACTCCAGATATGATCTCCACAACCCAAACTGTTCAAACAACCCGACACAACAGGGACACTACATTTGAAATCAATTTTTCGATGTCTTAGAGCGAGAATTTGTCCAAGGCTATTTCTGAGACATTTAAAGGAATGGGAATCATGGTTCTAATGGATCAATAATCACACGATTCAGAGCTGTATAACTACAGATATGACAAAAACAATGCACAGAGGTCAAACAAAAACGGAACAGAATTGCCCAAAATCACCATCAAACATCAAATTCAAAAGATTTCTCAAACTCATGCATTTCAATGCCAACTCACATATAAATTCATCTCATTCAATAACATGGATTACTAACACATTTACTCAAATTAAATCATGCATAAACTCATATCAAAGCACTCAAAGTTCTAGAAAACAAACAACAATACCAACTCATGATCCAAGGAGAGTTAGGCAAATGACAACTCAAACACAAATGAAGAAATCAAAGCTCCCAAACCTCAAATTGCCGATGTAATCTTCAACCTTCAAGAGCCCACTTTCTCTTATCCTTTAATCTTACTCTTGATACTCAAAACTTGCACAAAATCAAAACCCACAATTACTTCCACAATCCTTAACTTAAACAAAACCAAAGAAGAAGAGGAAACAAAATCCAAACACAAGAAATCCAAAAACTCCAACTTACCTCTTCAAATCCTTCACAACACAAACCCTAGCTTAAAACTTGAGGAAAACCCACATGCAAAGAAAGAGAGAGAGAGCAGAAAATAGAAAAGAAATGAGAAAGAAGAACCAAAGAAGAGAGGAGAACGGGAAAGGCAAGGCAAAATCTGCCCTTTTCTTTCTCTCTCTTCTATTTCCCTTTTTCCTCTTTCTTTTCATTTAATGCACACACACCTACCAAGTCCACATGGCATCCTCCTAATGGACCAACAAAACCCACTTTTGACTTATTCCTCCTTGCACCATACACCATCCACACATTAACACTCTCTTACAATAATATCTCCAAGGTACCATACTCAACTCACACTACAACTTTTCTTAAAAATTCACTTACATCCTACTCCCATACATTACAAGCACACACTAGATTAGTCCCAAATAACATACCCTACATCCATACACCCCTACACACCGTAATATTTCTCCTCTTAACATACTTAATTAATTTCCTCTTACACAAATTACGGAAATACCCTTAATACCCCGACTTAGCGCGCAAAATTCCGACTAGGCCCTTTTTGGGGTGTTACACCAACCACTTGCACAAACAAACCCAGAAAATCCTTAATCCAAACCCCAACTCACAATCAATCAAAACCAAAAGAAGAAGAAAGAGAACCATATGCAGGAAACCCTTAAAACCCAAACACATACCTCTTTAATCTTGTTCCAAAACTCAGAAATCCAACTTCAAATCTTGAAGATCCACGTTAAGCACACACACAAGAGAGTAGAGAGAGCAGAAAAGTAAAGAGAGGGAAAAAGGAGAAGAGAAACAAACGTGAGGGAGAAGCCAAAAATCTGCTCTCCTTTCCTCTCTCTTCTTTAATGCTCTTCCATCTACCCATCCTATGTGTCATGCCCCCATTGGACCAAACAAACCCACTTTGACTTATGCACTAACACACCATACAGCACATGCACCATAATTGATCCCTCAAATTAATGACTTAAATTCCATGGCACCATACTCCTACCTTACTAGATAATTCTTAAGTAAATATTTTTCATCCTTAGTACCATACACACAAACCACTAGATCAAACCACAATAAACACCCTACATCCATACACCACATGCACACCAAATAATTTCCCCGACTAAACTTATTTAATTAATTACTTTGCAATTAAATCCTTATTATCCAATTACCTCACAATTACTGAAATACCCTTACATTCTCGACTTGGCATGCGCATTCCGACTAGGGTCATTTTGGGTTGTTACAGAAAAGATTTGGAAATCCCTGAAAAATCTTGGAAAGAGATTTTGAAATCTTGGGAAATCTAGGAGAATCTCGTGAAATAATGCCTCAGATCCCCTACCGACGGGCGTCGCTCGGAGTTCAATGGGCATCGGTCATGGAGCACGCTTGGTATTTGGAGCTGCGGGACATTTGGCGAGAGAGGGGTGATAAGGGACAGCCGTTGGTCGTGAGGGAAAGATGCCTCACGTGCGATCAATGGGCATTGCTCCCTGCGAGAAACGGATCCTCACACGCGAATGATAGGCTTTGCTCCAGTGAGAGATGGGCATGTCCCGAGCGAGCTACAGGTGCCGCTCGCGCGAGGGGAGGCCGTCTCTCGACACCAGCGACGGACATCTCTCTTGACTGACGGGTATCCTGTCGGTCAACCAAAATAAAAAATTTCAACAAATGAACTCCTCCTAACGTATGGAAACCACCTATTATCAAAAAATCTTCAATCCTTGTGAATTCGAAGGGCAAAAGGCCACAACTTTAATCCATTTGCCCGAAAATGGGTATTGATATCTTCATCGGGTAACTCTAATCTGGACTGCCTCAGAACTCGGTGTCTACACACAAGTTTGGCTCAGCCACATAATTTCAAAATTACTATGCCTGACTACATCAACTTCGTTCACTACAAAAATAAATAAAGTACAAAATTTGTTCTGAAAGAGTCACATCCTGAAAAATACAAAAGGCATCACTGTGGTGGTCCTCGTCTCAAATGTGGGGGATATAGAATGGAAACAGGAGTAAAGAATACATGAATTTCACTGCTCAACCTGTCCAACTGTGTAATAATCCGCTGCTGAAAAGCTCCCAAGAATGCCTCTATCCGCTCAGCTCCCAAGACCATATCTCAAAGAACTTGCTTCATCTGAGACTCAATGGAAGACAGTAGCTCCCAGGCTTGCTGCACTGACAGGTCCATGTCAGAAATCAACTGGTCACTCTGAGTGGTAGCTGCCCTAGCCTCCAACAATCCTCTGCTCAAATCATCTAGTCTCTCCCAAACCCTCTCTTGAAAGTCTGCCTCCTCCCTCCTCAACTCACTAAAAGAATTTTGAAGCATGCTAACTGAAGTCTTAAATCGTGTCATTGTAGCAGTCATAGACTGCATCTCTGATATCAGAGTCTTGACTAATGAAGCATCTAAATATAGTGGAGCTGAGGGTGAAGGAGCTGTGGAAGAAGACGGCTAATCATGTGCCTGAGCATAGTGACTCATATCTGGAGGAGAGAATGGAGTGTCTCTCCTCTATCTCACCCTCCTACTGGAAGTACTCGCTATCACTCTCTGTGGCGGAGTTGGTGGTGGAGCATCAACATTATGATCAACTGGCTGGTGGGCACCATCATCATCAGTATCACCCTCTCTGTCCTCATCAGAGTCCTAAACACCTATCTCTTCTGCTCTCCTCAATCTATACCCAAACTTGGAAGAAGGATCCTCTATAACAATCCTACACCTAAGCACTACCTCTTGATTGAGCAAGTACGATGACCTTAGAGATGGTCCCATCTCAAGAGCAGGCTAATGTAGGGCTCTCATAATAACGGTGATCAGTCCGCCAATCCAGATCCTTTTCCTCGAAGTAGCAGTGGCTCTCTTTAGTTGCTTATACAACCAGGGTACAATATTAACTCTGATGCCGGTCTCCATAGCATATAAAAATAATAAGTTCGGTGCAGTTACATTGTTAGGACATCCCGGTTTGCATAAATACCGAATAAGTCATAACTCTGTGTAAGTACTGGTAAATGGGAGAGCTAATCTTAGTCGACTTGGTGTTGCTGGCATTAAAGTTCATATTGGGCTTCCCGATGATAGCCCAATGTGTAGCTGAATCACCAAAAATATGTACTTTTCCATCCACTGGCAGTCTCAAATACCTAGCCAAGTCCAAGATCGATAAGAAATAAGGAGTATTCCTCACTCTAAACTGAATGGTGTTCACATCATCCTTAGATAACCTTGGAGAGTAGTTAAAAGTACTAAGAAACTCCAATGTTATCTTAGGATAAGTTAGACCATTCAGACAAAAGAATTCCTCCCATCTAATGTTTCTCAGCATAGATAATGCCCTCTCCTGAATTCCCAGTTTAATGAGTGTCTTCATACTCATGAAACTGCTAGAAACGGTGATCTTTGTAGCTAATTTGTCGAACAATGTGCATTGCACAGGAGTTAACCAATCAGGAGGCCGAATGGGCGCTGACGGTTGTTCAACTTCTCTATTTCGGACCATGGTTCCTGAAAAGAAAGTATAAACTCATCAAAAAAATCCCTAGCTTCATTAATTACAAACCACATAGATGACTAAATTGAAAGAATAATAACAAAACTCACCACAACATCAAAATAAAAATTTGCACAATACACAAAGTGTTCTAGCTAACGAAGATGCCAAATATGAACAATTGAGCATAAGACATAGGTATAAACAAATGAAGCACAAAATCAATGCACAAATTTAGTCAAAATTGGAAGATTGCACAAGAAATAATTTAAAAAAATTAAAAATGCAAAGCACAAGGTGGAAAATGAAAAAAATGAGCACAAATAATTATACTTTAAAGTACGTATGCCAAAAATAATGTAAATGCAATTTAATGGTATATAAGAGAGAGAAATGCAAAGTTCACTTTAAAAATGCTTTATTAATAGCAAAATGTAAAAGACAAAATTCAAATTCTCATGTAAATAAGATTTAAAATATTTGGCATCCAATACAACTCATCCTAATCCCATCAATTCGGCTAGCAAACATGCATTTGTCTCAATACAATCAAGCACAATTATCATTTGCATCTAAATTTAAAGTTAAAGCAACAGCAAATACTTATAAAATGAAATAATGCCAAGCATAATCTCAAGCAATTTGAATTTAACTTGCAAAATTTTCTTCTTATATTCATGTTATGCTTAATGCCTCAATTATATCAAAACTTTTCAATTCAAAATTCTGAATCTCAAAATCCCAATTTTCAGCAAGGTACTTTTCAAGACAGAATGGAAGAACATATCCCATCTAGCACAATGATAATTAAGTTCAAATTCAATTATAATGGCGCCCATCAACTCAACACTGCTATAAGAGCAATTAAGCATAAAAACATATATGAAGTTAGGCTCAAAAATGTGATTGCTCAGTGTACAATATGATCAGATAAAGCCCAATGTTGAAAGTTCCAAATCAGTTGTGAACATGCCAATAATGACCTATTTACATGTTTAAGCAACTTGATTCATGCTAACTAAATTTGAAAATTACCTTAACAAATCATATTAATAGGTTTGGGAAGAATAAATTAACAAATATGTTGACTTAGTCACGCTATAAGCCTAAAATTGACATGAACTTCTCATTTAGGCAATTTATCAAACACCTTATGAGCAGGATTATAAACTAAAATTTTAAGCACAACTTCGTCATCCTACACACCCATTAGCAAGAGAAGAAACACATCTCAATTAACAATGTCAAAACAACATAATTTCTTGATTGAAGCTCAATGGACAATTGAATCAGAAAGAAAAAAAATTGAATGAACAGGGTGGGATAATGCGTACCTAGAATCTGTAGAAACTAGCTAACTCACTAAAAAAAATTGGAAGAGAAATAATGGGAGAGAGAACTCTTAATCTTAACCTTTAAAATCTGGAATTATTGCACAAAAAAAATTGGTCAAGATTCTGCACAGGAAGAGAAAGAACGCAGAAATTGAATGCCAAAGATGAATTAAATTAAAGCAATTTAATGCAAATCAAATTCAAATTACCTGAAAATAGTGCCGCTTGCCAAAGAGGATCAACGAAAATATTGAGAGAAAATTTTAAATTTGGAGAACAGGGGAGAAGTGAAGAGAATAAAAGAGCAGCGGTAAAAAATTGAAGAACAACATATTTTAAGAGTCTAGAACAAAAGCACAGCTGTATTTTTCATTCAGCGCTGTATCAGCGCTTTTTAAATGGAAGCACAGCTATGCTTTTTTTTTAAAAATATAGCCGTGTTTTCACAACTGACTTGACTCTACTACCTTGGATAACTATATGTCACGGTGACAACCACTATATGTCACGGTGACAACCACTATATGTCACGGTGACAACCAACTGGTTGTCACTGTGAGGTGCTAAATTTTGAATTCCCAATTATTCTCCCTATTAATTTCCAAAACAATAAAACAAACCAAAACAAAAAATTAAAAACCAACAACTTAATCATTAAAATAACAAATTCAAAACAAAAATTCAAAAATAAACAACTAAAAATTAAAACTTAAAGCACAAAAACACAAATAAATGATAGATAACTAAAGGAAAAGGGTTAGGAGAAAGTTCTGGTTTATTGAGTCCCAGCTCGACTCATGTTACTCTTGAGTGGACGAGCTTGTGAAGCAAATAATGGTATTTCTGGTTTTTGCTCCTCATTTTCCCCCATCTATAAGAGAAAATTATAGAAAGCCACCAAGGTGGGAAATTCCATGTCTTCGATGAAGTATGACTCCACCTTGGGTTCACTATAAACGAACTCAACTAGCGCTTTTAGCCTAAATAAATCCTTTAAATGGGCTGAATCCAGTGCTTCCATTTGAGAATTGCATAACTCTTGTTCCTTTGGTGTAATATCCTACACAGAAAAATTGAAATTAGTTTCCAAACAAACACGAGATTTGTCTTAAAAAATGATTGGCTTCTTTTTTTCATCATGCAACCCATCCTCAAAAATTTCAAAATTCTCCATAATCTTTATAGGTGCATGACTCAATTCACCACCATCTCTTTGATCACCCGAAGAGACAATTAAAAGCTCCAACTTGGATTCCAAATTTTGGATTCTCAATTCTTGACTCCTTAATAGATTCTCTTGAGTTTTGATCCTCTCCTCTTGATAGTTGATTGTAGCCTTCCACTCCTCCTTTTTCGCTTTGAATTGCTTCTCCCAACTTGTTATGTAGTCCAGTAGAGGTTTGACTTTGAAAGAGATAGACTCTTGTGATTCCCATGGAGAGTAAGGATATTTAAAAGACGGTGAATAATTGACCGGTGAAGCTATACGTAATTGTCGTAGCTCTTGCATCTCCCTCATCAAATCATTCATTTCAGCTCGCAAAAGGGCCAACTCATAGTCTTGGACATTATCTTGCATCATTTTGAAAATACATTAAAATTTTTCTACAAAGATAAACACCAAATTAAAATAAAGAAAAATAAAAATCTCAAACTAACTCAACTAAAGATATGAAACAAACAACACTATTTTTCCTCGACAACGATGCCAAAAACTTGATCAGTGTCTGACAAGTATACCGAATCGACAAGTAATATAGCAAGTATAATTAAAGACGGGAGAATATCGAACCCAAGGGAAAAAGGGGTTGTCAAGTTAAATATCTATGGTTGAGCGAATTCGAGATATCCCTAAATTGTTCAATGGGAAATTCTAAGCTAAACAAGAAAATAAAATTATAAAATAACAATTATATATAAAATTGTTCATCAAGAAATTACTCAAGGATGAATTGAATGCTTAGGAAATTATATCCTCATAAATGTAATTGAAAATGGGTAAAACGATACAACCATGAATTTCTGGACAGCCCAACTAAACCCAAGCGTCCCATTCCGGAGCAAGTTATTCTAATCACAAAACGTCCCATTCCGGAGCAAGCCTCATGATTAGCATGAGCACGGGTCTAAAGTCCTAGGTATGAATTAATTTCCCTTTCCGGAGCCAATTAATCCAATACTCATCTATTTCTCACTTCTGAACTTTATAAAACTAACATCTATAAATTAAGCATCCCATTCTGGAGCAAACAAAATCGATAGATGCAGAAATATAAGAACAGAGCATATACAAATAACAACAATAATCAGATTTGAAATCAATCATCATTCCGAATTAAATCAAAATCAAACCCAATAATCATCATAAATGCAGAAAATATAACAAGAGAAATAAAAGAAATCATGAAAATATTCATTAAACCCATATATCCAAATACAAAGTATGATTCAAGAATTCCTAAGCATGAATAACTACTCTAACATTAAGAATATAAACATAAAATATAAAAAATTAAAGTTTAGAATACACCCTTGATGAGAGAGAAAATAGATCTTAAAGTCCATTTTTCTTCAACCTTGGAATCTTCTTGAATCCTAAAATAGAAATCTAAACTAAATTAATCTAAATTAATTAAGAACAAAATTGGAATTTAAAATTAAATCTAAGCTAAAAAATAGTATTAAAGAAGAAATAAAACCCTAAAATAAAATAAAAGACTTCTGCTATTTAAATCTAAAACTAGGTATATATCCCTTGAAAGATGAAACGACGTCCTTATATAATCTACAGAAAAGCACAACTGTGCTTTGGAAAGCATAGCTGTGTTCTTGAATAAGTTGCGCGCTTAGGGTTAGCTTCGCCTGTGCAAAATTTGCCGGAAAATGGGGCAACACGGCTACATTTCTCACCGAAACACAGTTGTGCCTTGGGCGAGAACTTGTGCATCGCTATCCTCTGTGTGCGCGCCTTTGGCTGGAAAGCACAGTTGTGTTTTGGCAAGAAACACAGCTGTGTTATGGGTTGATCACCCTAGCACTGGCCACTGGATAACACAACTATGCTATGCAAAAGCACAGTTGTGATTTGGGCAAAATCTGCCCTCCTTTAACAATTGCTCCAAAAATCAGCCCCGAACCTCCAAGTTACCTCCGGATTGAAAAAAAAGGCCTGATAACATCCCAAAAATTATTAAAAATTATAAAAACATTAAAAACTAATAAAATGACAGAAACTAACTAATTAAGACTAAAAATAAATAAAGAAAATACATAATTGTGCCAAGAAATAGCCTAAAATATTAATATAATTGCAACTTATCAATACGCCATCCTTATTTTGCCAAAAGCATAAGATTAAAATCAAGCAAATTCTTGAATCCCATTCTGCCTAGCTTCTTTGGTGTACAAATTCTGTTCCAACTCTACCAACAGATGCCTGTAAAAACATCTTCGTTTAAACTCCATAAGAATTTATTTAACATTCTATGCACATCATCACAAAACTGGGACGACAATTGGAACACCCTTATAATATATATTGGAACAGATTGTGAAACAAACTTTATTAAAATCTCTTTACCCACCATAGACAAAAACTTCTCTTTCTAATCATTAATTCTTCACCATATCCAATTCTTCAAGAACCAAACGTATGATTTTTACTCCTCTCGACTGCAATTATGGTTCCCAAATAAAAGCCCAAATAAACCATTTTTACTTGAAGCACATTGCACATAGCCCCAATGTCCCTTTCACCAGTATTTTTGCTAAAGAAAATTGTAGATTTTTGGTAATTAACACACTGGCCTGATGCTAATTCATATCTCCTTAGACAATCCTGAAGACAAACTGCTTCATTCGAATTAGCTCTAAAGAAAAGGTAACTATCATCTGCATAAAAGAGATGAGAGATGATAGGTGTCGTCGGTGCTACACGACAACCATGTAAATTTCCCTAATATTCCTTATCATGCAAAAGAGCAAAAAGACCCTCTGCACAAATAATAAAAAGATAAGGAGATAGAGGGTCACCTTGTCTCAACCCTTTATGTGGAAAATTTGGACCCAAGTCCCTGCTTCCATGAGCTATCTTATAAGAAACAACTTTCACACATAAGTTGATCCATTTATTCCATATTATATAAAACCCCAACTCTGCTTTATGAAAGACCACTCAATCCTATCACATGCCTTACTCATGTCTAATTTAATAGCTGTATACCACTTCTGCTTTGCCTTTTATATCTTAAGTTGTGAAGGACTTTATAAGCCACATTTATATTATCAGTTATAAGGTGCCCAAGAATAAAAGCAATTTAGGAATCTGAGATTATATGCGGAAGGACTCATTTCAACTTGTTAGCTAGCATTTTGGAAATAATCTTGAATAAAACATTGCACAAATTATGTCTGTAATCAACTCAACATTATCCCGTTTTGGGATCAGGAAAAAAAGTGTATTATTTAAATTATGGGGCAGCTCACAACATCTTAAAATCGATAAACAAACTTCACTTATATTAGCACCAACAATATTCCAGAATCTCTGGTAAAACACCAGGTTTAACCCATCCGATCCCGAGCTCTTATCTGGATGCATAGCAAATAGGCTTCTTTAACCTCTGTTTGACGGAATTCTAACGTTAGAATTGCATTTTAGTCCTCTACTACTCTTGGTTGAACCTTAGAAAAAATTTTATCCTCCTTGCACCCATTACTCTTAAAAATATCTTGAAAATAATCCACAATTAATCCTTCGAGTCCCAACCCCTATCCACACCATTTACCTAAGTCATCTTTCATGTGCATCACATTATTCTTCTTTTTCCTAATAGAAGCATAAGAATAAAAGTACCTCGTATTTGAGTCACCTTCTTGCAACCAATATAACTTGGCCCTTTGCTTCCAAAAATTGTCCTGTTGTTTAAGAACTTTTGCATATTCCTTTTTCGCTAAAGAAAACTGCTCCATATAATACCCATCTCTTTTACCTCTAAATTTCTCCATTAAAACACGACACTTTTGAATTGATTTCTTAAAGTCCCCTTCAAATGATTTACTCCAAACCTGAAGAGTTGCTTGGCACACCATAATTTTTATCGAGATTGAGAATGTACCCGACTTCATCCAGGCTTGTTGCACAACCTACGAGCAATAATTTTCGTGAAGCCACATGTTTTCAAACCGAAAATGCCTAATTATTGGGATCTCCTCCAAAACTTCACCTCCAAAGAAAAAGGTAGAGTGGTCTGAGGTAGAAACAGTGACGTTGAGCAGTACTGAGTCAATAAAGGAGGTTAGCCAAGCTCGGTTAACTAAAGCTCTATCTAGCCGCTCTTTTGTTTAATGATTCAAGCCTTTGCCTGACTCCCACGTAAATGGGTACCCCTTCAATTCCAAATCTGTTAACTCACAATCAAACACATCATCTTTGAAACCTTTCATAATCCAATTGGGCTACCTATTCCCACCCATCTTCTCATTAGCCCTTAGAATGTCATTGAAATCACCCACACAACACCACGCACCTCTAGATCCATCTACCAATGAGTTCAAAAGATCCTAGGACTGTTGTCTTCTAGATCTCAAGGTAACCTTAGAAACCCATTGTGAAAGTTACTCTCGCCTCGGAGAGCCTAAGACTGCGCTTAGTATCCATGTTGGGCCATGAGGCCTAGGATTAGCGCTAAAGTCTCGTGACCCAAGAAGTATTTTGGAGGATAACCTCTAACCTCTCGAGCCCAAAGACCAGAGCTGGGTCCGGGATTTCTCATCTATTTCTACCTCGATTAATTTATGATTGAATTTTAATTGTCATTAATTCGCTCTCTCTCCACACAATGCAATTAATTTAAGGCGCATTTACTCATGTTAGGAAAACCATAAATTAGCAAGTAAAGCAATGAATTACAATAATACAAGGAGCGGAATACAACTCCCATTTAAAAGTGCAAACATACATAAAACCGGTGAATTCATTAATTATGAGGACTTTGGTCCCCGCATGCACAATTAAAGAAAATGTTCTGGATATGATGATTTTATTTGGGATGAAAATTAGGACATTGGTCCCATTTTATTATGAAAAATCTAAATTAATTTAGTAAGAAATATTTTTATGATCTTTATTTAGGTGCGCATAGGAAAAACATTTTATTCAATGAATATATACAAGGAAATTAAAAATATAAACGAAATGAGAATTAAAAATGTATAAAGGAAATACCAAACCCCGCAACTCCTCCTTCATGTGCATGGATGCTCAAATGAGAATAAAACAATGATTTGCAACCAAAAATCAAAAAGAAATTCATGTTAGTGATTAGGCCAATGAAATAATACAACATAAAAGGTAATATGTACAATGACCATATAACATGCATAAGATACTATAACATGCATAAAAAATAATTATGATGCAATTTAACATGCATAAAGTGATTAAGATGCAATTTAACATGCATAAGGTGATGAAGTATCATGGCATATGCAACTTATTAATAATAGTTATTAACATACATGGAAGATTAGTGACAATCAATTTTATTATAGTTAAGACATGAATAAATGTGTAACATGAGAATAATTCCACTTGACATGCATAACTAGCATAAAATAATGACTATAACACTCATACATGCAAAAGAAAGCATAATAATAAACATGATATAGCATTAAGAAATTAAAGGTATTTACAACCTAAAACATAGATAATTACATGAACAAAGAATAATTTGACATGAAAAAAAAAGATTAATAAAATTTAAAAAAGCTTATTTGTTATATGAATAATTGAAGATAAAAAAAATAAGAAGAAGAATATGGAGACTAAGAGAATTTACATGTTTGATATGTTAATTGGAAGCCAAAATAAATGAAATTAACAAGAGAATTAATGAGCAAAGCCAAGAATAATTACCCTCAAATTCAGTTTTGAAGAATTGAAGATAGAAGTGTTGAATTCCTTGTCTTCTCTTGTGAAAATCCTTAGAAAATAGCTTGAAAACTTGAAGAAAAGCTCTTGGAAACAAGTGTGTAAGATGGATTTTTTTCTCCCGGATCCCGAGCGCCGCCCCTATGACCGCCCGCTTGAGGGCGATCGGGCATTTGCGGGTCCGTTGGCATCTTGCAATAAATCGCAAGTGCGTCTATGTTGGGCAACAAAGAGGTATCATGGAGTCGCCACCCAATAGGACATTGGGAAAGTTACTCTCGCCTCGGAGAGCCTAAGACTGCGCTTAGTATCCATGTTGGGCCATGAGGCCTAGGATTAGCGCTAAAGTCTCGTGACCCAAGAAGTATTTTGGAGGATAACCTCTAACCTCTCGAGCCCAAAGACCAGAGCTGGGTCCGGGATTTCTCATCTATTTCTACCTCGATTAATTTATGATTGAATTTTAATTGTCATTAATTCGCTCTCTCTCCACACAATGCAATTAATTTAAGGCGCATTTACTCATGTTAGGAAAACCATAAATTAGCAAGTAAAGCAATGAATTACAATAATACAAGGAGCGGAATACAACTCCCATTTAAAAGTGCAAACATACATAAAACCGGGGAATTCATTAATTATGAGGACTTTGGTCCCCGCATGCACAATTAAAGAAAATGTTCTGGATATGATGATTTTATTTGGGATGAAAATTAGGACATTGGTCCCATTTTATTATGAAAAATCTAAATTAATTTAGTAAGAAATATTTTTATGATCTTTATTTAGGTGCGCATAGGAAAAACATTTTATTAAATGAATATATACAAGGAAATTAAAAATATAAACGAAATGAGAATTAAAAATGTATAAAGGAAATACCAAACCCCGCAACTCCTCCTTCATGTGCATGGATGCTCAAATGAGAATAAAACAATGATTTGCAACCAAAAATCAAAAAGAAATTCATGTTAGTGATTAGGCCAATGAAATAATACAACATAAAAGGTAATATGTACAATGACCATATAACATGCATAAGATACTATAACATGCATAAAAAATAATTATGATGCAATTTAACATGCATAAAGTGATTAAGATGCAATTTAACATGCATAAGGTGATGAAGTATCATGGCATATGCAACTTATTAATAATAGTTATTAACATACATGGAAGATTAGTGACAATCAATTTTATTATAGTTAAGACATGAATAAATGTGTAACATGAGAATAATTCCACTTGACATGCATAACTAGCATAAAATAATGACTATAACACTCATACATGCAAAAGAAAGCATAATAATAAACATGATATAGCATTAAGAAATTAAAGGTATTTACAACCTAAAACATAGATAATTACATGAACAAAGAATAATTTGACATGAAAAAAAAAAGATTAATAGAATTTAAAAAAGCTTATTTGTTATATGAATAATTGAAGATAAAAAAAATAAGAAGAAGAATATGGAGACTAAGAGAATTTACATGTTTGATATGTTAATTGGAAGCCAAAATAAATGAAATTAACAAGAGAATTAATGAGCAAAGCCAAGAATAATTACCCTTAAATTCAGTTTTGAAGAATTGAAGATAGAAGTGTTGAATTCCTTGTCTTCTCTTGTGAAAATCCTTAGAAAATAGCTTGAAAACTTGAAGAAAAGCTCTTGGAAACATGTGTGTAAGATGGATTTTTTTCTCTCAACTCAAAGCTCCAAAATTCAGTTTTTTTTCTCCAAAATGTTCCTGATTCGTCCTCTCCTGTTTCTCAATTTTTCTAGTGTTTTTAACCCTCAAAAACTACCCAAAAACCACCCAAAACCGTCCAACAACCGCTAAAAATCGTGTTTGGGTCGAAAAATGGGCGAAATGGGCGAAGTGGGGCGAGAATCGGCGTCAGGGGCGAGAGATCGTGCGCGTCGCGCACGTTTCCGCGCGATTTGCACGGAGTTTCCGCGCACGACGTGCGCGGGGCGAGCGACGCCCTGCGCGTCGCTTGCGCGGAGCGCACGGAAATTTGCGACGACCCTTGGCCGTCGCCTTTTCGTCGCGATTATTTTCCCCTATTTTATTTTCAACATTTTTCCATCATTTTTCACCTTTTTTTTTTTTTTTTTTTTTTTAAATACCACCAACCTAAAACACACTTTTTCTTCTTCAAAATAATTTAAAAAATATTTTTAAAATACCCTTTTTACTCACCGAAAAGACAAGGAAAATCACTTCTGAGCTCCAATCTTTTTGCCTATAAGCCGGCATAGCTAAATTTCATCATCGGGTAATCCTGATCAAGGCTACTCGGGACCCGGTGTCTACACCCATAAGCCTCTAAGAGAAATTATGCTGCAGTCAAACTCTAGCATCTATATAGTTTACCGAAAAAGAGATAATTTGAACCATAAACCCATTCTTCTAGAAAAGTGCCATCCGCCCCCATGTCCTTCACCATCCAACGCCCAGTAATTGTTAAAGCCAACCTGCTTACAAACTTTTTCAACTTTTTTTTATTTATCATTGTTTCCATTAAGAAAATAAAAGTGGGCCTAGCACAAAGATAACATCTTTCTGCAAACTAACTATCCGTGGGTTGCTCGGCCCATAACAGTTCCAGCTAAGGAGACTCACGGGCCTTGGCGGGCCTAGATTCCAGTTCTCGCCACATAGTAGTTTTCTAAAGTCTCTTCCTGGCCTATCTACACAAAACCCACTTCTGTGCATGGCCTTTTTGGGTCCATAATTACTCCCTCCTCACGGGCAGCTGTCATTCCTACATTTGCTCCCATGTTACTGCCACTTCCATGCATGCATATTACCTTCTTAATATCATGTAGCACAAGCTTTTATAATTCATGCCTTAAATCGTGGGATTGGCCCCCATATTCATCAACTTCCATATTTACCATTATCTTATCCCCCTGTGCTCCTCCTTCTTCCTCCGCCGGATCATATAGCCATTGTACCACTAATAAAAGTTTGGTGTTGGAATCTATATAAGTAAATATATAAATAATTCTAGTGAAATAAATAAATAAATAAATTTTCATGAGAAACCCAAAAATTTCTAGACAAATGAAGAAAAAGAAAGAGAAAGGGAGAACAAAAGAGGAGAATCAAGAAAATATAGAGGACACGAAATAAAAAAAAAATAAAAAAGAACACATAGAAGGGAGAGAGAGCAGCGATAGGGAAGGGGCTCACCAGCGCCAGTGATCTATCATCGGGGAAGCAGAGATGGCTCACCAACACTGGCGACAGCCAACGCTGCCACTTCCCTGCTATTCTCGCTATTTTTGCCTCTTCTCTGAGATAGAGAAGTCAAAGCTTTTCCCCTATTTTTTGTCCAACTCCGATGGTGGATGGCGACATGAATACCACCACTAGACTTCTGCCGTTTAGGTGAGTCTTTTGATGTCTATGGATCGTCCCCACTCACTAGCAAATGGGAGATTGAAATTAAGAAGCTAAATTTTTCTAACTCCTATTGAGGCCAAACGATAAGGAGTTAGGGTACGTGACCATTGCTGAAAGGTCCTTGACGTTGACAGTGGAGGTGTCTCTCCGATGAAACTCCAACGAGGTTCTGACGACCGATGAATGGCGAAGGAGATGGGCATAATTGAGCTGAAATTATGGAATTCGATTCAAACTGGTATGTGGATACAGATACTAGCTTATTTCATAAATTATTATAGAATTTAAGGAAATTGCATGAAATTGACAGGTAAAATTGAATTGATGATTGATTAACTTAATTAGATGTTGAATAAGTGGAATAATGTCTTTAAAATGAAAATTTAATATGTGTTAGTATATACACATATTTTGGTATGAGTTTTGATGAAATTAAAATGAGATAATTGATGAATTATGCATAAAAATGAAATATCACATGATTAAAGATAAAATTGGTGAATGAATAAATTTTAGTAGTATGGAACCTTGGTAGTCAAATACTTTATGTATGGACAATGTATGGAATGACGATGTTTAAAGAAGAAAAATGTATAAAACTAACTAATGGACATAAATAGTATATGAATATGAGCAAGCTTAAAAATGGAATGTGAAATGATTTTGGGTATGTGTTAAGAGGAAAAGTATAAATATGTGTGTAATGTGGTATTCTGTTATAATTGATGATTAAGGTTTAAACTAAGGTAAGAATTATGGCCTAAATACATATAATGGAATAACATATGTGTGTGATAATTGCAAAGTTGACTACAAAAGATATTTTTAATTTAAGTTATTTAAAATGAAAATAGTGTAATTAAATGTTTTAACTTGTGTAAAGTTAAGTAAAGGTGTATAGATTATATGCATAAGGCATGTATTGGCCATATTCTATACATGATAAATATTATGGATGTTGTAAAATAAATTTGATGAAATTACAAGTATGTGCACATGAAGTGCATTATGAGAACTATGAGATAAGAATTATATATTATGACATGAAATGTTGCTATGATGACAATAAATATGTAATGTGGATTAAAAGTTGAAATAATGAATTATTTTGCCCATAATATCATTTGAGAAACCAGGAATTGAGATGTAGTTGGCTAGCCATAGGGACAACGTACTTGAAACCGCGGTAGCAAGTCAAGGCAACTTGCATAGTTGACCGAAGGAGATTCCACAACAATAATAAGAGAAAATGTGATAAAAATGTGATTCATACAGTGATTGAGATTATTGAGGACCTATGGGGTCCATAGTCCCGCACATCTAGTGCACCTAAATGGTTTCCACTATTATACTTGGGGCAAATAATAAGTTTAAGTGATGAGATATTAATTATGAATTAAATGTTTAAATTAAGAGACAAAATGGTAAATATTTATTTAATAAAAAATGAAATACATGTATGCATGTGTGATGGTATAAAGATGAATGTGTGGAACTTTAATTATATGTCTTATCGATGATAAGTCAATTATTTGGAATAGTTAGAATGCTGAATGATGATATGGAATGAGTGACTGTGTTTGATTGAAATAGAACTTTCAAGTTGTTGTAGTTGACTTCTGACCATGGCTTATTTTGTCATAAAAGTCTTTGGAGTTTGATATTAATTTTTCTTCTTAACTGTTTACTAAGCTTTATTATTCTATATGGTGAAATAAATATATGAGCTGATCTGAATTGTTTGTTGGATATTCGATTAATAATTAATTTTTTTAATGTATATATTGGACAAAATTAGGAATTCTCCTGTAATTGCGTGTGTATGTGTGTATACATCTAACAATGATTTGAGATAATCAAGATTAAATGGATAAAATGTTAATTAAGGATTAAGTGATGTATATGGAATGTTTAATTGAGAAACTGATAAATAATTAGTTAACTTATCTTAGAAAATATAGTATATAAATATGAGACATAAATTTAATATACAAAATATTAATGAATTTAATTTAGATTAATGAATTAAGGCTATAATAATGCATGTGGAACAAGAAAATTCATGGGTATGTATATATAGATAATAAAATTTTCATAAAACTTACAGTTGTGAATGAAGAGTAAATATGTTTATGTGAATACTTTGGAATTGCGGTTAAAAAAACTGAATACGATATTTTGTGACATAAAAACATGCAAATATGTGTTTTAAATTGCAAGATAAATTTAAGATATGTGATAAATAAGTGTGTTTCTATACTTGATACATGTTAATTAGTATAGAACTTATAAGGAACTAGATGCGTACAAAGAGAATATGTATATGAATGGTGTTAAATTATTGTAAGCCATGAATAAATAGGTAAATGCAAGTGGTGTATCATATGGAATATGGTATTAAGTTGTTATCATGGCCTGAATGAATGACATGGAGATAATGATCGTGTATATGAAAATATGATGTGAATGTCAGATTAAAAATCCTAAGTTCTATCCAAGCATTTAGCTAGGTAAAATAGTATCGTCTATTAACATGTAAAAGAATTATGCAGGCAGAACTATGTGGTTTTGATTCCCAACTTTTGGGATACGTAGGAAGCTTGGAATTTATATATTCCAAGTTCATAGCAAATCATAGGAAATTAATACGTATATAGAAGTTTTAAGAAATTTTATGAATGAAACTCAACATAGAGTTGCACTTAATTTTGGTTTAGGAAGGATAAAATATGGTGAATTATATAAGTAGACTAGTATAAATGAATAGATAAATGCTATTATGTTTAAGCACTAAAAATTACAAAGGGTAAAGAATAGGCAAGTGTTAAATAAGATTAATATTATTGATAAGTTCTTTATCTATTATTGAAGGGTTTTATTAATTTATAGAATTATTTATGTGAAAGGTGAAACTATGTGTATTATGAATTGGGTTGTATAAGGCTATGATTTTATGTAAATAGTTAGTTATATTGTGTTTAAAGAGACTGGAATGTGAGTTGCTATGTATATGAGTATGATTTGCAAATGGTTGAGATCGTGTAAAGGTGATAGATGGATGTTGAGGAAGTTGTATTGATGCCAGTTATGTGGTGTATTGGGAGTGTAAATTTGAAAATTTGCAGGAAGATTAGGACATGTGGCAGCCGTTATGCTGCCAAAATTTTATTTGTCAAATGAATAGTAAATATAGTGACGAATGTCATAACAATAAAATAATGTAAATGCATAAAAAAGTGATAGCAATAAAAGGAATATAAGATAATTTAATAAAGGAAATAAATATGATTTATAATCATGAGTACCTATGTTATGTAGCACATTGGAACTTAAACCAATGTTTGGTAATGTTTGGATACATGATGTTATAGCCATGCTTTCCCAATTTGAATATTGGTGCTCCACTGATCAAATAATAAACTACAAAATTTATCCGAATGACCAATTATGCCACAAAAGAACAGAACGAAGGTAACTTTTCATATCGAAAACTAACCCATAACCAGTCTCCACCACTCCTTCGAAGTTTTTGTCCTCTCTTAAGTGGCTTTCAAACA
Organism: Excoecaria cochinchinensis; assembly: GCA_947683425.1. Classification (NCBI taxonomy): domain Eukaryota; kingdom Viridiplantae; phylum Streptophyta; class Magnoliopsida; order Malpighiales; family Euphorbiaceae; genus Excoecaria; species Excoecaria cochinchinensis. The sequence goes on along the minus strand of CANTUQ010000076.1, from coordinate 6,265,477 downwards.
TTAATGGCAACCTTTATCCTCAAAAACTCCATCGAGCTCCCATGAAATTTTTAGGATCAATCTCCAGATATTGTCCAATTCGACTCCCAGTGACTTTGCAAATTTTTTCCATTTGGAACCTAATTGGTAAATCAGAAACTTGAACCTAGATAATAAGAGAATGCAATTCCGGTTGCGATACTTGATCAGCACCTTTTAGCAGCTTAATAATCAAAACATTTTGATTGAACGTCCAAGGACCATCATTTAGCACCTGTTCCATATCCAGTTCATGATAGAATTGAAAGAGATACTTACCATTATCGTCCACTTCAAAAACTGTTACTGTAACACCCTTTTACCTGTACGCAGTAAACAATATCCTAACATGGCCGGTTTACGATGACAAGTGAAGGATGCCACCATACTAAACATGTTTGGTACATTAACAACTATCAGAAATCAGAATTATAAAATTTCTTTCATTACATAATATTCTTCACATTACACATTTAACAAAGTTTACAATTTAACTTTACATATAACACTTTTCATAAGTTACTTTACATTTACAATACTCATATTACATTATTAAGATATTCATTTACAATAGAAGTTTATAGTTACATTTCTTATCATAAAAAAAAGTCTACTTAATAAGCTCCTATAAACTTGTTGGCCTTGAAAAATGCAGGATTTCCTTAGCGCTACCCCTATCTTTGGTACTTGCATAGATGGAACACTTGTGCTAAGCATAGTGGCTTAGTGGGGAACAAGCATGTGATGGACGACCACTCACAGCGGTCGTCGATGCATATCCACACATATGAGGCTTACAAATAAACCATGTAAATCATAAATAATATATTCATATGCATTATTTTCTCAAGTTCAAAGTAAACATTTCTAATATCATATATTTACAATCTATACATAGGAAGCATGTATACATATAAATCAAAATCAAAACATGTACAATTCTATAAAATCATACTTATAATATTTAATTGAGATTAATGCCTTTATTAATTATGTGCATATACTTTTCACAATTGGAAAAGCATACATTTAAGGGGATATTCTACAAACATATCCTTTCTATGTTTAAAATCCTCATTACCTATTTCACATAACATATTTCATTCATATAAAGTTAACATCTCATCATACACACACTAAAGGACACATGAGAATATTCGTAATATTTAGAAAATCTAATTTTTCACCTATAGCATATTTTCATTAACAGCCATATGTAGTTATTCATTTACTATGTGTAACCAAGTAAAGAGATATGTATATATATATATACATACACACACACACACACACACACACATTAGCCTGTCAATGTCTCATGCAATAATAGTCACCTTATAATTATTTCATGAATTTAAATACATGGCCATAATTAACATTTCAAAATAATCATCTTATTAACATGTAAAAATTATTGTGTGTAAACATTCCTTGTTCTCATGTAGTGTTATAGTACATGATTTTATTCAGAACTCAACCTTAACTTATCAAATGTACATTCTACTATCGGCATCTTCTTAAACAATTATCAAAGCCGCACACACACATACACTGTACTCATACAAATACACGCAATTGTGATAGATTCATATTATTATAATACACATATATAAAATACACTTCCATATCTATACATAGTTACATTGCCCACAATCATTAAAGAGTCACATTTCCATATTAGTCTTTTAATACACTTCATTTAATATTATGCCTGCACTTTCCCAAATGGAGTGGATAACGGGAGTACAAAATAAATCAAAGGGAGTACCCGAAGGTACTTTCACATATCACATTTCATATCATATCAATATTACATTACAGAGGGTGACCCAAATGGGGGGTCTAGTATAATGACTCAAACGTGGCCTAATCATGACCCAAACTGGGCCGGCAGAACAAAACATAGGCTGCAACACTCAAAGGTCCCTATAGGCATGCCTATCTATCCACTATCCGGGCAAAGGCACACGCTTAGTCATATTTATTTGCATACTTATGGTACTTGTATTATTAACATACACATCACATTCACCAACATTCATTATGATCATATAATGATCATATACTCTTACAAACTCATCGTATGTGATTAACATGTAACATTTTCAATATTCAATATTTTAAGCCATATATTTATCTCATAACACTTATTGATATTCAATACTTATATAATAACCACGTTGATACACATATTTCTTCCATGTCATTTCATTTGTATTATATACATATTTATTATTATTAAACAAGCCCTAAACAAATAAAAAAATATTGTCGTTAATCAATACAATAAACACAAGCATGTATTAAGTTTAGTCTATAAACATAGCACTATCTTTCACATGAACTATAAACATTTCTTTATCATTTATTCATATGCAAAACAATACATTCAAAATACACAAAGATAAGCTCAAATCATGTCAATTTCACTCATATATGTAATTATTGTTATAACATTAGTATTTATATCCTCATTATGCATATATTCATCACATGTCATTCAATTATGTTAAGTAAGAATCTTACTCATACATCCATCACATTTATAGTCAACACGTCACACCCAGTTATTTTAGTGGTATTCAATAATTTCTAGCTAGATAAACTATTGGTTACTTCACTAATTAGTTATGCACATAATCTTAATCTTATATAGATAACATTCCTATTATGCTAAATGTCATTTAATAAACTCATTCAATTATATCATCATATATAATCTAAAATTCAAGCCATTTCAATGACGCACACAATATTTATTTTGATGTACTCTATGACACACACAATATTTAATTTCATGTAATCTTGTCATACAAAATTCTAATGTATTTGCATTACAATTACTTTTAATTGTTTCATCTCAATCTAAGTCTTGTAGGTTCCCTTTTAACTATTCCATGCTTTAGAAATGCATTAGAACACTTTAGAATGAAAAATATTGCATAAATAATCAGGTGGGTAGAATTGGGTGTGTACCAAGTTGGCACAGTTGTTCTAACTCGTAGCAGAGAGCAAAGGTACCGACTTAGCACATGGTGCCGACTCAAGTGCCGAGCCACGTGTCGAGTTAGATTCTATCTCGAATTTGTGCTGCAATTTTGAGCTAGTAAACATCATTTTAAGCCAAAATGGTCTCTTAAAAAATGATCCCCTAGATCTCAGCTTTCTAATCGATCAAATTACATGTCATTTGGACTTATATCCTAGGGGTTATGGCCTTAATAATACAGACTATTCTAGAGCAACTTCTAGGGACAGAATTGTGTCCCAACTTTAAAAAATTACTACGAATGATAGAGATATAATTTGACCATAATATCATCTTAGATGTCTATTTTAATTAAAATTTTGATTCACAACATTTGGATTACTATAACTCCATGAATGGCCTTGGGAACAGAACCTGCTCGCATTACCTGTGTAGAACAGGTACACTAACTTTGGGCTCAATTTTGAGACACTTAGAGTAAGATTCAGCTCTGGACCTCTTCAAAACATATTTAGGTATGGGTTTAAATTTCACTTCCAACTAGAATCATGCAATTTGGAGTTTTGAAAAACCAAAATACTCACCAAAGGTCGGAAGGGATTTAGATAGAGTTTCCCCTTAAAATTCTATATACCTAATTCAACCATTTTTCACAACCTCAACAACACCAAATCAACTCAAATCAACATATATCATTCATACACACTTAAGATTACATAAATCATCATCAAATACATATAAAACAAATATAGTTCCCAAACCTTTTTCTCTTCTTCCACTAGCTTCACTTTAGTCCTTTTTTACCTTCTTTCTCCTTTCCCTTGTCTTGAGCTCCTCTTTCTTCTTTTAAATGATCAATAAATCATACCATCATTAACAAACCTTAGTTTCAACCTTTCAAGAATTATGAGAAGAAGACAAACAATACTCAATAATTAACTTACCTTGCTAGCTTTGAATTTACACCAACTCAATCTTCTACTTGCAAATCCTCATGAGCAAATTTTTGGTGACATAAATTAGGGAATTTGGGATAAGAGAATGGCTGATTTTAGAAAGGAAATGAGGGAGTTTCTAACCCCCATTTGGCTGACACTAATGGCTTTTATAAGCCATGAGGGAGTTGTTTCCATACTTCTCAAATTTTGTAGACTTAATGTATGTGTCAACATAGGATTAGTTCAAGTGTCAACATATGATTGGCCACTCCCTTGGCTTTGCACTTTAGTCCCAATCTTTTATCATTTTTTACATTTACCTCATCATTTATTCTATTTCATGGATTGAAATACATAATTTACAATTTCATGCAATTTAGTCTATAGATGTAAATTACCAAATTACCCTTGGTCTTTTTACTTAATCTCGATTATGTCCTTTTCTTCACTTTACCACTTTAACCTTTCGATTACCCCTTTCCGGCCTCCGTCATGCCCTAGACACATGCCAATCTATCTAGGATATGTTTTGAGTCCTTACATTTACTCCCTTCACTGGCCTCTAGATAGACGCCAAAATGTTTCTCATTGAATCAAAGTGCACCAACTTATTATTGAGGAAGCACCCTACAATAAAATAAAGATTTTTTTCCTTCTAGATTATTGATATGTTCATCCCCCGACTCCAAACCTTCCTCCTCTTCATACTCCAATGTTAGCAAAGCATAAAGATCTGAAACCTCTTTGCCCTTTCCTGAAGAAGAAGCCATACTGACCAACACACGTGATCACCACAAAACTCAACAAAAAAAAATAAAATAACCAAAACACTAAAACTGTAACACCCCATACCTACACGTAGGGGAACTCACCCGTAAGAATAGTGAATGCCCGTATAGATAAGTGTGTTACCAACAAACAACCAAACAAATATAATAAGAGCGAAAAAGAAACATTCAAAATAAAATAAATTAAAGGAGGTAACACCACAATGGGCCAACAGAAAATCTCACTTCAATAACAAAATATTCTTTAGAAAAGGGGGGTACTAATCCTTACATAATTACAGAAATTACATACTGGAAATATTTTGCAAAATCTTACACATTACAAAAGATTACATCAGAATACCAAAATATAAAAGATAAGCTACAAAAAGAATCTCTCTAATGTGTTGGCTCTAACTATTATGGATCACACTCCTTAAAAACTTGGACAGCTTCCACACCTGCACGGATGAAACACTCGTGGTAAGCGATAACGCTTAGTGGGGAAAACAAAAGATGAATGACCACTCATACTGGCTGTCAAGGCAAAACGCATACATATGGCACATACAGAAGTACACAATTATTCATATAAAACATATCACTTATATCATACTATACGCACAATAGTAACTTATCATAGTCATAATCATGTCTTATCATAAACAAGATTGCAATCATAAGAGAATCAAACATATATGCCTGCAAATTCAGAGTAGCGGATAACGAGTAAATACTGGGTACCCGAGGGTACAAACAAAGCAACTTCTTTCATTTTCATACAAAAACATTTTCATTAGGGATCTTAAACAAGATCCAAACACTCAGGATTGCGAGGACCCAAACAGTGACCTGATCAGGATCCAGAACACTAGGGGCTGTAGCTTACAGAACTCTATAAGCATGCCTATCTATCCACTTACTTAACTCTTGCAGGCTAGGCATGTAATAATAAATTCCATGCTTACCACATAGAAATTAATATATCTCAAAAAAGAATGCTACAATTCAATATTATTTGCTAGATAAAATACCGATAGATAAAAACTGCAAGCAATAATAAGTTCAAAAGAGACAAATATGTTAGGTATACACGTAGGAGGGCAGTTAAGTAATTTTAATATTGGTAGTTAATATTGTTGATTTCAGTATCCTTTGTATTTTTACTGTTTTTAGTGGGTGGCTAGAATTCTGTTATCCAGCAGTGCACATTCTGAGGGAAAAGAGAGATTGCATGCTCTATTGTCCTCTAGTGCACCTAATGATTACATTTCTGCTTTATTATGTAACAGAATCCCATGAGGGGGACCACTAATCAATCAATAGAGAATTTTCTGTCTCTCTCTCACTTTCTTTCTCCTTCTCTCTTCTTCTCTGTTTTTCTGCTCCTATTCTATTTCTCTCTCAGTTCTTCTTTTCTGGAAAATCAATCCAGATTTCTTAATCCATTAACCTAGTTAGGATTTAATCCTAACAACTGGTATCAGAGCCCCCTTCGATCCATAGTTTCCCTGCTGCAAAATCGGAAAAAACCCAAACAACCAGAAACCTTCAACCTCCATTGAAGAGTTGGAAGAGCAACTTAAATCCCTTTGTTCTAGAGTAGAGGAGCAGAGAGATACCCACCTCCTTCAGATGGAATCCAGACTGGGAGAAATGGAGGCCAGGATGACTGACTTTCAAAGGGATCATCAGCAGCGGATAGAAGGACTGGTGCAGGAGCAACAGAACTTAAGGCTTGAGCTTAGACAAGAGAACCAGAAGTCTGTGGCTTATTTGGCCCAGCTTATCCAGGGACTTCAACACCCAAACACATCCAATACCCCAACCATCACCCAAGCCCAACCAAGTAGCAGCAACAATAGAGCTAAGGATCCTCAAGTCTCTATTAATGAAACTCCTAGATCTGATAAGGGGATACTGCCAAACCCAAATGAATTGAGTTTTAAAGACCCAAACCATCTAGGAAAACCTTACTTAAACAAGCTACTTCCCAAGTGTGATTTGCAGTTTTTTGAAGGGGAAGGGAGCACAGCATGGATTAATAAATGTAGGAAGTATTTCCATATTTTTGAGGTGCTACCTGAGAGGCAAGTGGACCTTGCAAGTTTATTTTTGCAAGGTAGGGCAGAATTCTGGTTCCTGAATTGGAGTAAAGATACAGGAGTGATTGGATGGGAAGAATTTTCTGATGCTTTGTGCAGGAGGTTTAGGGAAGGAGGGGAGGATAATGCAGTTGAAGAATTTCAAAGGCTTAGACAGCAGACCACTGTAGAGGCTTATCAAGATAAGTTTGAGGAGCTTAAGCTTAGAATGGAGAAGCTCTACCCTCAATACCCTGAACCCTATTATGTAACCTGTTTTATTGGGGGCTTAAAAGATGAAATAAGGAGCATAGTGAAGATGTTTAAACCCCCGGACCTGTACACTGCAATCGAGCAGGCCAGGTTACAGGAGAAACACTTAGAGGCAAACAGATCCAAAATTCCATATAGGCCACAGACCATACACAAAACCTGGAACCCACCATCTCATGCTACCCCACCTCCCACAAAAACCTACCAACCCAATGTGAACTCAATACCTAAGTTTGAACATCTCCCACCCAACCCAAAACAGAATACTATCCCTCAAAAGAGGAATCCTGGAACCTGTTATAGATGTGGAGACAGGTATTTTCCAGGCCACCAATGTAACCAAAAGAAGCTGCTGGCAATTCAAACTGTTGAGGACTCTAGTGAAGACGAAGGAGTGGGGGAATGGCAGGATGTGAATGATGCTGATGTGGCTGAACAGCTTGAAGAAACAGAACAAATCCAGCTATCCTTGAATGCTGTGGATGGAGGGCTGGGTGACAACACCATCAAACTGAAAGGCCAGCTTAGCGGAAAGTCAATTATGATCCTAATTGACAACGGTAGCACCCACAGTTTTGTAGACCTGAATTTAGCCAAAGACCTAAGGCTCCAATTAGCCAAGGCTTCTCCAGCTACTGTAACAATTGCTGATGGTAGAAGGGTTACTGTGCAAGACAAGTGCAACCAATGCCACTGGAGTATGCAGGGCCATAAATTTGTCTTTGATTTGAGAGTTTTTGAATTGGGGGACTATGATCTCATTTTAGGAGCAGATTGGATGAAGTGTCATTCACCAATCACTTTTGACTTTGAGGGGAACAAGTTGCATATCAAAAAAGAGGGGAAAATCCTAGAGCTTAAAGGGCTTACTGAGAAAACTACCCTCAAACTCATCTCTGCCAAGGCCATTAACAAGCTGGTGTTAAATGGTTGGAGGGGAGTTACCTCCAAAATTTTCTTGCTTACACTCAACCAACCAGCAACCCAAAGGCAGCAACCACAGCCCCTCCAAACACCCCTAATCATACAACAGCTGCTTCACTCTTACGCGGACGTGTTTCAAGTCCCAAAAGGGCTACCACCTCCCCGATCTCATGACCACACCATACCCTTAAAACCCCAATCAGAACCTGTTAATGCCAGACCATATAGATACTCCCATCACCAAAAAAATGAAATCGAGAGGTTAGTCGAAGAGATGCTGTCCACTTCAGTAATACAGCCTAGCCACAGCCCTTATGCCTCACCTGTGCTACTAGTCAAAAAGAAAGATGGAAGCTGGAGATTTTGTGTGGACTATAGGGAGCTTAATAAGCTCACTGTCAAGGACAAATTCCCAATACCTCTTATTGAGGATCTGCTGCATGAATTACATGGGGCAGTGATCTTTACTAAGCTTGACTTGAGGTCTGGCTACTTCCAGATCAGAATGGCAGTAGGGGACATACCAAAGACAGCTTTTAGAACCCACTCAGACCATTATGAGTTCCTAGTAATGCCCTTTGGGCTAACTAATGCTCCTGCCACTTTCCAGTCACTTATGAACACCATTTTTAAGCCCTATCTAAGGAGGTTTGTGCTGGTTTTCTTCGATGACATTTTAGTCTATAGCCCCTCCATTGCCTCACATGTTCAGCACCTACAAATAGTCCTACATTTGCTTAGAAAGCATCAGTTGTTTGCTAAGGAATCCAAGTGTGAGTTTGGGCAGAAACAGATTTCTTACTTAGGCCATGTCATATCAGCAGAGGGGGTAGCCACAGATCCCAATAAGGTAGAAGCCATGGTATCTTGTCCCATTCCTAAAAACCTTAAGGGATTGAGGGGGTTCCTAGGCCTCACTGGCTATTATAGGAGATTTATTACTGGTTATGGGATGCTTAGCAAACCACTTACAAATCTCCTTAAGAAGGATCAGTTCAAATGGACACAAGCAGCCCAGCAAGTATTTGATATACTTAAGGGCCTGATGACTAAAGCTCCAGTGCTTGCATTACCAAATTTTGCTCAGCCTTTTGTTATAGAATGTGATGCTAGTAACACTGGTATTGGGGCTGTTTTAATGCAGGAGGGCAGACCCATCTCTTACATCTCTAGCCCTCTGAGTTCCAGGAACCAGCAACTTCCTGCTTATGAGAGGGAGTTACTAGCTATCCTCTTTGCTGTTACTAAGTGGCGGCACTACTTGGAGCAAGGCCATTTTATCATAAAAACAGATCATGAAAGCATCCAACACTTGCTGGAATAAAGGCTCCACAATTATGTCCAAATGAGGGGGATAAGTAAACTGCTGGGATTGGACTACAGCATCCAGTACAAGAAAGGAGCTGACAACAAAGTTGCTGATGCACTTTCTAGAAAGTTTGAAGGGGATTCCTATACCAATGGTCACCTGTTAACCATATCTTCTGCCATTACTCCTATTTGGGTGCAAGAAGTCATTAATTCCTACCAAGGAGACCCTAAGGCCCAAGACATTATTACTTCCCTATCTATCTCTCCAGCCTCCCTTCCCAACCACTCCCTAAACAAAGGCATACTCAGATATAAAGACAGGCTTTATATAGGAGCTTCCACCGCACTAAGGCAACAACTCCTCACATTATGCCATGACTCCCCACTTGGTGGACACTCAGGAATCAGGGGTACCTCATGAGACTCCAGCAAACATTTTACTGGCCAAGCATGCAGAAGCAAGTTATTGCTTGGGTCTCAAGCTGTGAAACATATCAAAGATGCAAGTCAGAATCTGTAGCATCCCCCGGACTCCTTCAACCAATTCCCCTTCCATCCCAAATTTGGACTGAACTCACTATGGATTTCATTGAGAAGCTGCCTAAATCTGAGGGTTATGACACTATCCTGGTTGTGGTTGACAGGTTTTCTAAAATGGCCCATTTTATCCCTCTCTCTCATCCTTTTACAGCAGCTACTGTGGCCCAAGCCTTCATGGATCAGATCTTCAAACTTCATGGCCTGCCACAGTCCATTATTTCTGATCGAGACAAGGTTTTTACTGGGAATTTCTGGCAGGAGCTATTCAAACTGATGGGCACTCAACTGAAATTCAGCACTGCATACCACCCTCAATCTGATGGGCAGTCTGAGCGACTCAATAGGTGCTTGGAAACTTACCTAAGGTGCATGACTTTCCACAAGCCAAAGTACTGGTTTAAATGGCTTAGTTTGGCTGAATACTGGTATAACACTAGCTACCATTCTACCCTTAACATCAACCCCTTCCAAGCTGTTTATGGGTTCCCTCCCCCCCTTCCAGTTCTTCCTAATTTCCCCTCCTCAGTTGCTGCAGTGGAAGAATTTCTCCAAACTAGGGAAGCTATGAACTCTTATTTAAAGGAACAACTGTCCACAACCCAAACTAGGATAAAGCAGTATGCTGACAAACATAGAACTTTCAGGGAATTCTCTGTTAGAGACTTAGTTTATATCAAGCTCCAACCCTACAAGCAACTATCCCTTGCTGTCCGGAAATCTTTAAAGCTTTCCCCAAGGTATTATGGCCCTTTTCCCATTATTGAGAGAGTTTGCAAAGTGGCATATCGCCTCCAACTACCCCCCAATTGCAAGATACATCCAGTTTTTCATGTATCCTTGCTAAAGAGGCAACTTGGTGACAACATCCAGATTCTCCCTCAGCTTCCCTCTCTAGTGGATGGAGAATTCCTCATCCAACCCGAAAAGATTCTCAACACCAGAACCTTGCTTGTAGGGGACACTCATGTTCAGCAAATTCTAGTCAAATGGCAGGGCCTTCCTTCTATTGACTCCACTTGGGAAGACCTCCACTATCTCCGAAATCAGTTCCCTCAGTTTCTTCATTCTTGGGGACAAGAATGCTCTCAAGGGGGGGGGGGGGGGGGGGGGGGGGGGGGGGGGGGGGGGGGGGGGGGGGTGGTATTGTTAGGTATACACGTAGGAGGGCAGTTAAGTAATTTTAATATTGGTAGTTAATATTGTTGATTTCAATATCCTTTGTATTTTTACTGTTTTTAGTGGGTGGCTAGAATTCTGTTATCCAGCAGTGCACATTCTGAGGGAAAAGAGAGATTGCATGCTCTATTGTCCTCTAGTGCACCTAATGATTACATTTCTGCTTTATTATGTAACAGAATCCCATGAGGGGGACCACTAATCAATCAATAGAGAATTTTCTTTCTCTCTCTCTCTTTCTTTCTCCTTCTCTCTTCTTCTCTGTTTTTCTGCTCCTATTCTATTTCTCTCTCAGTTCTTCTTTTCTGGAAAATCAATCCAGATTTCTTAACCCATTAACCTAGTTAGGATTTAATCCTAACAAAATAATACAGAAATCAAAAGCTCAAATTTCAAAACAGGGAACTTTTACACGGCGGTATGACAAAATCTTACCGTCGTGTAAGACATTCCACACTGTCGTAAAGAAAACCTTACCGCTGTGTGGCCTGCCGAGCCAAAACTCCACAGAAACAAAATGCATTTACACGGCGGTATGACAAAACCTTACCGCCATGTAAAATGCACAAAAGCAACCGATTAAACCAGAATGAATTTACACGGCGGTATAACAAACCCTTACCGCCGTATGAACTCATAGACAGGCAAAACTCAAACACAGAAATACGATCACACTGTGGTATGACCTTCCTTACCACCGTGTGGATCAACAAAAACCTAAAAATTTTGCCCAAACTCATGTAAAATCATACCCAAAATCGCTTTTACTTTCAAAATCACCAAACCGACTTAAATTCCACAATATACACTTCAATTAAGCATACATATACACATTTTCACACTCAATTTCTAGAAATTAAACAATAAATCAGTAATAGATCAAATTATGCAACTACAAACAAATTCCCAAACCTCAAATCCTAAGCTCCTTGAACGTCAATTGGCAGCACTACTACCGGCAATCTCCTTTTCTTTCGGATCCGTAGGAGGCAACTCTGATCAAACAAACCCAAAACACACAAAACTCAAAACCCTAAATACAAACACACACACACACACTAATGGGAAACACAAAGACGAAATAAGAAGAAGAAGAAGAAGAAGAAGAAACTTACTCAAATAGCTCTTGAATTTGTCAAACCCAACACCACCCACTAACTCAAGGAGATGCAAGTGAGCAAAGAGGAAGAAGAAAAGTAAAGAAGAAGAAGGAGGAGGAGAAGAAATGTGGCAGAGGAAATGGGAGGGGTAGATTTGCTCACTCTCTCATTTCCTCTCTCCTAGGCTTATATTATTCTTCTAACCGCACAAATACACCACACAATAAAATAAATAACATGCAAATATGCACTAAAAACTTAATAAATCATGCAAAAATACTCTAACACACATGCACACAAGCTCAAAACTACTAGGGTGAGAATCAGGGTGTTACAACTCTCCCCTCATCAAAAGAATTTCGTCCTCGAAATTCTCACCTGAACTCAATAAATGCAGATACTGAGATCTCATAGCTGACGCCAATTCCCATGTAGCTTCTTTAATTCCATGATGTTGCCATAAAATCTTAACCAGAGGAATCTGCTTATTCCTAAGCTGTCTCACTTTCAGAGCCAAAATTGCCTTCGATTCTTCATCATATGAATAATCCGGCTAAATTCTCACATCTTGAACTGATAGTACATGAGATGCATCTGATCTATACCGCCGAAGCATGGATACGTGGAATACATCATGCAATTTGGCTAGTTCTAAAGGTAAAGCTAATCGGTAGGCAACTGGACCAACCTTTTCCAGAATCTCCTAAGGCCTTATAAACCTCGGGCTCAATTTTCCTTTCTTGCTAAAAGGCAAAACCTTTCGCCATGGGGATACTTTCAAAAACACTTTATCTCCAACTTCAAACTGAATATCCTTCCATTTTTCATTGGCATAAGATCTCTGTCTATCCCTTACCACTTTTAAATTCTGTTGCACTAGTCGAATCTGCTCTTCAGTGTCTCTAATTAACTCCGAACCCACAATAGAACGTTCTAACAACTCAGTCTAACAAACTGGAGTCTGACATCTCCTTCCATAGAGAGCCTCATATGGGGCCATACTAATGCTCACTTGATGGCTATTGTTATATGCAAATTCCATTAACGCCACATACTTGTCCCACTTCCCGAGAAATCTAATTCACACCCTCGAAGCATATCCTCAAGAATCTGTATAACCCCTTCTGATTGACCATCGGTCTAAGGATGAAATGCAGTACTAAAATTCAGATGAGTACCCAAAGCAGATTGCAATACTTTCCAAAACTTCAATGTAAATCTTGGATCCCGATCGGACACAATTGATAATAGAACCCCGTGCAATCGGACCACTTCCTTCACATAAATCTCGGCCAAACGATCCATTGGGTAATCAAGTTGAACTAGCAAAAGTGAGCCGACTTGGTGAGCCGATCAACTATAACCCATATCGCATCATGCTTTCTCTAAGTTAGAGGCAAACCTTGTAACACCCCCAACTCCCACACATAGCATAACGAAGGACAGAGAGTTACAGTGAGTGGAGGGTGCTACCAGGCAAAACACTAACTTAACAAAATAGAAAACAGAATAAAAAAATTTCTAACATCTAGAACCTCAACCACAAACACATCCTAAACTTATCTCACACACACCATTATTCGCACTAAAAATTATTACAACTCATTACAAATGCTAATAAATAAACATAATTACATTCCAAAATCAATAACACTTCCAACAAACTTCTACCGACTTGTTGGCCAAAGTCATAGCAAACCGCACAAACTAAACTTCGATCTCCTAACCTGTACGGATAAACAACCGTGCTAAGCGATAATGCTTAGCGGGGATACACAAATAACAGGCAGCCACTCACAGTGGTTGTCAATACAAATACATACATAAGCAATATATACATAAGCATAAAGATACCGGCTAGAGTTAGCACAAAATTGCAACATTAATCTCATACGAGAGGTTAAGCCATTTCACACGCATATGCATTTTATAAACCATAAACAGAAATAGTTTACTACTTTTCATCACAATACAATATACATACTTATCGTTTGCATAAAATCACTTAATGATCTTATAAATAGTTATACCTCATGAATTCCCGAAATACGTTTTCGAAAATCGAAATATAAAGTCTAAAAATTCCCATTATTATGAATATTTCCAAAACTATGCAAATTATAGTATCAATACTTAAAACATTTCTTTTGATCAAACCATTACTTGTTCAAAACTAAACAAAACTCTTCAATTCTCAGATTTGGTTCGGGCTCGAAATAATTATCCCAAGCTTCCTACGTATCCTATTGTTGGGAATCAGAACCACGTAGTTCTACAGAAAACCTTAATACACACATATTCCATAATTAATCCTAACTCGTTCTATAATTCCAGTTATTTATATCATGCATACTACTTTGTTATTCCATACTTACCAAGCGTTACTTAGTTACCGTATTCAGTAAAACCAACAAATAATGCACATAAATTGCTTACCAATATACTTATAATAGTTATCTTGGCAGTGGTCTAGAAGGCAGATAACATATAACATACATGTATTCTCATTTCAAACATATAAACGAATACATTCATAGAATTCATTTACTGAATAATTGACCATAGCAATTACGCATATCAATTACTTCAATAATGCTTTACAAACAACTTAATAAAGGCAATCATACTCTTGACTTTTAAACATATTAGTGACATGCATTTATCACAAACAAATTCTTATTCAATCAATAGTCATTCACATACCTTCATTAGATTAAACATTATTTGCTATACCTCTTTTCATTTAACTGACATTAGGTTCAGATGCAACGCATTTAGGTATTCGAAGATACCACACAATTCCACATAGGTGTCCATAAAGGATCTAGAACATTTAAGTGCGTAAAGCACAAGCTCAATATATCAAAAAACACTTTCGAATGCTTATTCACATAATTTTATGCACATCATCACAGAACTTGTCACTTTATTCACATTCCTTTATTCTTTTAATTGCCTGCTAAGTCAAAGGGGTGGATAAGCGAGTAAACAGAACACATTGGGGCTACCCGAGAGTACAATCGAAAAGCATCTTTATTTTCACATCAAAAACATTTTCACATTGGGGGATCTTAAACAAGATCCGAACAGAACACATTGAGGATCGCGAGGACCCAAACGAGAACCTGATCAGGATCCAGAACCAAAGGGGCTGCAGCAACAGAACTGTATAGGCATGCCTATCTATCAACGACCGACTACGAAAGCTGAATTCACATGTGTTACCATTAAAGGCTTGTAACATTCTTTTATTTTACATAGACACATGCATTCATATACTTGCATATCCTTTGTACTAATTACATTCATCATATTCATATGAACATATTAGACGTAACCATGTTATTGGGCATCATGCACTCATTTAGACTTAATAAATAAATTGCATTACCTTACACACATACATATATTCATAAAATAATAATGGTAGATAACATTCTCATATTTCAATTATTACCATGAATAAGAACATTTGAATAATTTATATTTAAAGTCATATTTGCATAACACAAGTGAGAAACCATTCAAATAGGAACTAAGTAAAAACATTTTTAGGCAGAGGGGTCTGTCGCGATCACAACATAAGCATCCCAGGCGGCTGTCAAGAGTCGTGCTCAGTGTCATGACTCGTGAAGGCAAAACTCATCAACATATCAATAGAACAAAGGGCAGGCAAATGGAGGAGAGGGAGCTGTCACGAGTCGTGCTCAATGACACGACTCGTGCTCCCTTTGCATGACTCGTGCTCCTCCACCACTACTTGTGACAGCCAAAATCATGCCGAGTCGTGATGATTGTCATGACTCAGACAGATCCTCAGAGAGCTGAAAGCTCAGCTACCAACGAGATGCTTGAATTGCTGGCTCTGTCGCGCTCGCGACAGGATCGCATTTTTCCAGGTCTCTAGAATTTTGCAGAAATCCTTTTCTTCCAACATCATGCCCAAAACTCCCATTGAAAGCAAATTTCAACACAACATAAATCGTTCATTCAAAACCTCATAATTAACACAAAACCCAACTTTTATACCATTAAACACAATTAAATCATACAATTAAGATCATAAAAAATCCCCAATTAACAAAACCAGAAATTTACTGCATAAACTCATAAATTTCCCAAACCTCAATTCCTTTGCTCCTATTAGCTTCCTTGGTTGATCATTCTTGCTTCCAAACTCATCCAAGGTCTTTCTCATCCAAAAACCTCATCAATCACACAAACACATACACAAATATAAATCTAGGGTTTAAGCTAGTCAAAGAAACGAGAGAAATTAAAACTTAAACTTACCTCTCCTTAACAAATTTTTCACTTAAATCACTTGGACTAACAAACTTCATCATCTATATCTTGGGCTTTAATCTTATAGAGAGCAAAAATGGCATTAAAGCAAGAAGGGGAAGAAGAAGAGGATGAGGGCAAGAACGGGGAGAACGGGAGAGGGGAGAGCAGATTTTCTGCCCTCTCTCTCCTTCTCTCTCTTCTTTTATGCCTCCTCTAATCTCCTTGACACATGTCACCATGCCATTGGTCCAACCTTGATATTTTTGTCAAATTCTCCTTTCCAATCCCTCAACTCTTATATCCTCATGCATTGACACTTATAACATATTAATCCTTCACATTGGCCCACTAAATTAATCTCTATTCTTTCAATCAAGTCCTGATTCCACACTTCACAATTTACTATTGGCCGCACTTGCCGAAATTTGACATTAATTCTTAAATGTGTCCATTTGGCATACTAAACACTTCAACTTACATATCTTTAGTCACCACTAATCCTCAATATGCACAAATCTTTGTAGGGTACATTTCGGCTTATTACAAACCTGGCACAAAATCCATAGCGATATTGTCCCACTTTCATTGAGGAATAGGTAAAGGGTTGAGCAATCCTGATGGGACTTAATGCTTAGCCTTTACCTGCTGACATGTTAAGCACTTAAAAACAAAATCCACTATATCCCTTTTTATACTAGGCCACCAATACAATTGCTTCAAGTCATGATACATTTTATCTCTTCTTGGGTGCATCGTGAAAATCTTAGCGTGTGCCTTTAATAAAAGCTTCCTTTTTAAATTTCCATCATCAGGCACACACAAACCACTACAAGAAAATTGCAATTTAGCAACGAAAAATGGCAACGAAAATTTGACATTTTCCGTTGCTAATTAAAAATAGCAACGGAACTTTTGGTTGCTAATTCGGTTGTTGCTAATTCTTAGCAACGGAAATGAAATTCCGTTGCTAAATTTAGCAATAGAAAAAGAATTTCGTTGCTAATTTAGCAATGAAAAAATCAATTCCGTTGGTAATGTTGATCAATTTATTGAAACACATATTGTTCAGATTTAGCAATGGAATTTAAATTCCGTTGCTAAATTTAGCAACGAAAAGTGGATTCGGTTGCTAAATTTAGCAACGGTAGAGAAATTCCGTTGCTATTTTTAATATTAGAAATTGTAAAATTTTAATTAAATTTTTTACTTATAAATAAATTTAATTCAAAATTGCAACCGAATAGCTAAATGTCAATTTTACTTATAAATAAAAATAATCCAAAAATTCGTAATGAAATTTAAGAAAAGTTTCTTATTGATAATATAACCGAGACAATATCAATAACTTATCATTTCATAAATAGATAAATGTCAATTACAATTGTACCAAAAATATACCTATATAAATATTCATTTACAAAGCGTAAAGACTTGTATATAACAAAAATTACAAAAAGACTCCAATTTAACTGTGTGGCAGCCTGTGCTTTCAGAGTATCTTTCTTAGACTTTGCCTACTGTATCTTGCTCTCCAAAAACTACACTAAAATGATATTCAATATACGCAACTATAAATCTAGAAGTTCATAACATATAATTGCAATAACCAATAAAGATATACATCACTTTGCAACTTAGAAGTATGATCAACATGGCAAGTCAAATTAGCTTGTTAAAGGGAATAAGTTTACAATTCTCAGATCTCAACCCAATTAGAATCCCAAACTAGGGCAGCACACCTCAAGAAGCTTATGAAACTTTAACTTTAGATTGCTGGATCAAAAAAGGTGAAAAAACAAAAAGTGCAACCTAACTTTTCCAACTAAAATTCAAAATATGAGATCATAAAATAAGGAATACAATTCCTGCAGCTAACTGTGCCTATTCCTGTTAATTTTATGACCCACAACAATAATTCGGGCTCAATAACTATTTATGCATCTAAATAGGAAATAAAAGGAAGATATAAATAATCACATTCTATTCTGAATCAATATGCCACGTGAGGAATCAATTTCTGAATCTCAAATCCATACCTGCACAAGGCAAACTTCAATTGCAGGTCTAATAGCAGGATCATGTGCCAGCTGAAGTAATCTTTTATGCATAAGAACATCTTGAGCTCTTTCTGCATAAGAAACAAGTCAAGTTAGTTAGATTGGTTTTGGTTGAATCATAAATCTACTACTTTGGAATAAGATCCAAATTTGTCATTGAATCCATCCAATTATAACATGTTAAATTTTGTAACATTATTTTTTTATTTTCTTAAAAAATCATTAAAAATAAAAAATTATACATATATAACCTATAAAATTTATTTTTATATTTACATTATATAAAAAATATATAATATTTGATCCTTGGCTGCGAAATTTGACTTTTAAGTCTCATATATAATATATTTAGTTCAATACAACATAATCTATAGTAACATCCAATCAAATAATCTACATCTACCTATATCTGTATGTACAAATTCTGCCTTTCCAACTCTAGAAAATAAAATAATAAAAAAATTAAAAAAGCAGCATATGCCAAAAAGAAATGATCTCAAATTTTGGGTAAAACATATTGTCAAAATCAAAACAAATTAAATCGTAACCATAGTCAAAACAGCTACCTAGTATTACTCCTCAATACAAAACTTTCCAACTCACTATTATATGAGGGTCAAACTCATATACTGACTGTTTCATCTCCCATCCACCATCATAACAAAAACCAACAATCATATTACTGCAGCCAAAAGAATAAGAAGAGATTAAAAAGGATTAGTTATAAACATATGATGGCTTGCAGAAATTAGGAAGGTTTACAAGCAAGATAGATTTAATCTGAAAAGGGAAAAATGAATAGGTGCTTATAAAATTCAGAAGCACTGCAACAATCTTAGAAGTTCAATACTCCAAATTTAGCAGTTGACATCAAGCAAAATAAGATAACAAAAACCAATATAAAAAGTGAGATATTATTCAATAAGCTCAACATTTGCAACAATTTTGCATAGAAGCAATAAGACATGTTTTTCACAAATACAACACTAGAAACTTATCATAATCGGAACCCCATATATCAGCAATGTAAACATTCGTAAAAGATAGTGCAAATCATATATATCAGAAATGTAAACATTCGTAAAAGATAGTGCAAATCATTCTTATAAGCCAATAAATTTAAAAAATAATACCTTAAATGTTGCTGGGATACATGAAGACTCTAACTCTGTCTCCCTGTTAATAGAAAAAGAATCACAAAAATCAATCAGATTAACTACCATGGACACCCAATTTGACAGAACCCAAAAAAAGCCTTCAATTACCATAGATTTTGGAGGAAGGTTAGACTTAAACTTTGCACGAACAACACCACTATTACCATGAGGCCTGGCAACTTTTCCCCAAATGCAATGATAATGGGAACCATTGTTCTTCACCTTGGCTTTGTAAAATATACGCCATCCGCTTACCACAGTACCAGCGTGTTCACTCCCTCGATCTGTATCAGCGACGTGTTTGGGTATTGGTTCATAGATTGCATGCAAAGAACTTTAAGAATATGTAGAAGCACATAAACTCAAAAAAAGTAAACTCAGAGCAATAATTAAAGAGTATAAAATAAGAAATCAAGACCCACAGAAAAAAAGAAGATGAACAGCACAATAAAATGCTCGCCGACTAAACTAATTGAAACCCATCACAAAATGGATTCACCATAATCAAAAACTCCTAAAATTCAAGAAATAGAACCAACTTAAGATCTCATTGAAGCAAATCAGGAATTCCCGTATCCAAAATCACTCATAAGAATCACAAAGAGACCACATCCACAAAAACAAAAATCAAATAACAAAATAATAAAATTACGCAGCATGAAAGATGGAATTTTATAATTATCGAGTCTCGATTATCATCTCTAAATACAGGTAAAGATGGAGAACACTGACCGGTTAGAGAGAGGGCAGAGTCGCCGGCGAGCAAGAGAAGAGGGGGCGAGCGGCGACGGCGGCAAACTAACAGCGCGCGACGGAGACGGGGTGCGAGGCAGCGGCAGCTGCGAGACTGGATCTGTGAAGGCAGGGTGGGGGCCAGCGGCGGCGAGGGAGCGAACGGTAGCGGGATGGCGGGGGGCAACGCCGGATCTGGCGCCTGGTGTCTCTCGTGGAAGACGCTGCGCCAGGGTACAGGAAGAAGCAAAGTTTAGGTAAAGAAAGGAAGAAAAAGAAATGAATTAAGGGTCCCATTGGAAAAAAAGAATTCAGTACCTGGAATTCATTTACAAATGAATTTTCATTTATAAATGAATTTTTATGTTTGGAATAAAATTATTAAAATATAAAATTAAAAATGAATTTTTTATTTTTATGCTTGAAATAAATGAATAAGTGAATTCATTTCTATTTTATTTACTAAAATATCCTTAATACCAATTTTGATATCTTATTTCAGTTACTTTCAATAAAAAAAATCAATAATCATTAATCATCATTTTAAAATATTCGATAAATATTGAATCAATAATAACATAATTTAAAAAAAAATAATATCCATATTAACATTCAATGCAGACAACTAATATAATATTATATCTATAGAAATTGTACCAAATAAAGCACTAATTAACTATTCTAATTTATGATTCCATCTTTTTCCTTAGCCAATCAAGTTTGATATCAGCATCACAAGCAAAAAACCTTCCAACCAAATGCTCATTATCCTCCAAGAAATCAAGAGCTTCCATAGTTTCCCACTTATCCAATCCTAATTTTTTTAGCTCCATGGTAATTTCACTTGTTGTATATATACGCTTGCTAGTACTAGTAATAGCTTTTGCAATTTCTTTCATTGAAAAAGTTACCTCCATGATTTCTTCAACAATAACATCATATTTTTTTCTTTTAGTACCCTTGGATAATGACCTTGGTTGTTTAGTAGGTAAAGAGGCAATGTCTGTAGTTGGTGAATCTTGAAAAGTAATTGGTGATGGTTCATTAGAAAAAGTCTGCATTTGCTCAAGGAAAACCTCATTATTCATTTGCATCTCATCAATGTCATCAATATTCAACTGCTTATCTATGTTCCATCTACTGACCTTCTCTTTTGCAGTCTCACAACCATCTCCATTTGCTCTATCCTTCTCAAATAACTTACGAGCATCTTCCAAAAAATGAAGCTCCTTGCCTCTTATTGTCTTATAATCTGGTTTAACCTATAATAATAAATTCACTTCAATTAACCTAATGAGAATTACAAAATTCAAATAAGTACAATTACAAAAAAATACCTGAATTACACTTTCCCAAACAGTTGGAGTAGCTTCAACTTTTTTAGTAATGTCATTCCACCCAAAGCCGCTTTTTTTGTCCAAGAGCTCAATAGCTAGATGCATTTGCTTTTGTATAGTTTTTAACCTATTCACTGCTTTTGCCTTATCAATTGTTTTGTTTATCTTTTGAAATTCAATATTAAGGGCTCTAATAACAATATTCCAAGCTGTTTTATTAAATTTTTTCTCATCCTTATTTCCTTTAGCCTTTTCTTCCTTTAGAAGATCAAGGAGAAGTTTGTCCATCTCTTTAGGCCACTTGAAATACTTTTCAGTCTTTCCACCAGAATTACCAACAAGTTCTATCTTATCTTCCAATGGCAAATCCATCTGTGTAAAAACAAATAAAATATAAAATATAACACAATTGCTTAAAAACTTAGCATAAGTCTTTTCATGTAAAATAGAAATAATAACATACGCATTTTATTGTTCTATTCATAATTCAAAATAAAAATAAATACATTTATAAGTTTAAAACTGAGATGTATAATCTTGCCACATACGAAAAGAAATGGCATCTCTTATTTGTTCTCCTAGTCTAGCATCTGTGTCCCTAGGCATATAGCAATATCTTGAGACTGAGTAAAATTTTGCATTAGCTCATTATCAACTTGCCGTAAAATATCTTCATCTGGATCATACATCATCAAAAAATTATGCAAAATGCAACAAGCAATAACAATTTCTGACATGGTATTGACATCATAATTTGCTTCCGTTCCACTAGCTATGATAGGAAATCTTTTTTTGAGAACTCCAAATGCTCTTTCAATTGCATTGCGCAATGATGAATGTCGAAGGTTAAACAATTCCTTTGCATTCTCAGGAGCACTATGTGAATATTCTTTCAAATGATATCTAGTACTCCGGTAGGGGGTTATAAAACCAGATCTCAGTGGATAGCCAGCATCCACTAAATAAAATTTACCTACAAGTGGATTAAAAAAATTCAATTCATTGATTGCTTATTTAAAAATCAATTTAGTGAAGTTTTTAATATGAAATTAATTACCTTGAGGAACTTTCAATTTATCTTCCCTAGTCAAAGCATTTTCTAATATTCTTGAATCTGAAGCAGAGCCTTCCCAACCAGGTAGTACATACGTAAATTTCAAATCAAAAGTACAAGCTGCTAATATATTCATTGTAGGTATCCCTTTCCTTCCTCTATATCTTGGGACATCTTCTTTTGAAACTTTAACACGAATGTGCGTTCCATCAATAGCCCCTATACAATTCTATACAATAAAAAGTACAGAAGCTAATTAATATATATATATATATATATATATATATATATATATATATATATATAATATGATAGAATCCTAGTTTATTAACCTCAAAGTAAGGAAAAAATCTTCCTCCACTATATTGTATTTCTGAAGGAACTGTAGAACCATCTGATTGTACTAAAAAATCATCTTCTAATGATACAATTGCTTTAAGAACATTGTGAAAGTGACGGCTCACAGTCTCCCCACTCCGACGAAAGAGAAAATTTACAACTCTATGTCTCTCATTGTGTGCTAAAATATATAAAAATTTAACAACTTGTTCCTCAACGATACTGTAATTATTATCTTTTAACAATTTTTTGTGCTTTAAAATATTGACTAAAATTTTAAAAGGTTGTAAACCCATTCGTATCATGTTACCAGAATTTTCACCACTTTCTAAATGACTCATTATTTCATGTCTAACATTATTTCTATGATTCAAGTCCGTTAGAGGTCTTTCAATATATTGATAAACTCTCAGTAAAGAAATCAAATATCCAGCATATGCAATAAAGGCAGCTATCACATTTTTATCAATGTCTTTCATAATTCCTGAATATAAAAACCAAACATAAAGACAATTAATATGTGCACTATACTATATGATATATAAACAACAGCATATATAAATAAAGTATAAATACACTCAAAAACCTATTACCATTAGCTAATCAATTATAACAAACTACATGTCTATTATGCAAGAGTATTCATATAAAAAATTTCTTCTTCTTTGTGAGCGTAGAGTTATTTGGGTTAAATCATTAATTGGAGTAAGTTGAAGTTTATATACTTTGACTATGTTTCTCCAGTCCGATGTCAATAATATATAAGTCAAACTTTAATTGTTACTCCTCTATAAAACTTGGTGTGGGGGCACATCTCAATTATATATATATATATATATAAAGTTGCAATACTGTTGATACATTACAGTGACGACAACAACCTTTTAATTGCGAAAAACAAAAAGAAAGAGAAAAAGATGATTGCATAATGAGGCACTAATTTCCAAATAACAGGTGTTACAAAGTTGAACAATATCTTTATATCTCAAATTTCATTACTCACAGTGGTTGGTGACAAGGAAGCTTGATTGAAGATTGTTGGTCTCGACGCAGAGGGTCTAATCGGCGGCAGCTGATGAAGTTCAAGTGTTTGGGTGGAAGAAAAACAGTGAAAAAAGAAAGAGAATGAAAAGAATACGTTTAAGTCAATTTATTTTTAATAAATAACTAAAAGGGCATTATAGTCTTTTCAAAATTAACTCTTAAAAATATGGAATTCATTTGCAAATTCCACCTATTTTATTAGAATTTGGTAAAAGTATGATGAATTCTATGGAATTAAATTCTATGAATTCAATTCTTATTTTTTTTACATTCCAAGCATGAAAATTAGGAATTACAAATGAATTCCATAAAATTTTATGGAATTCATTTGTTTCAAGCATAGCCTAAAAACCGAATAACACTTGCTATTTAGCAATGCTATATTTGCAATACAATATAATTCAGTTGCTATTTTTGAGCCCATTTAGCAATGAAAACGTTATTCCGTTGCTAAATTAGCAACCGAATAATATTTAGTTGTTATTATTTAACCCAAATATTTATTTAATATATGAACAGAATAAAAATTGCGTTATTATATTTGAAACCGAATATAATTCGGTTGCTATTTTTGAGCCCATTTAGCAACAAAAATATTATTCCATTGCTAAATTAGCAACCGAATAGATATTCGGTTGCTATTATTTAATCCAAATATTTAATACATGCTATTTAGCAACGGAATACAAATTTCGTTGCTAAATTTGCAACCGAATAAAATTCGATTGCTATTTTTGGGCCCATTTAGCAACGAAAATATTATTCCGTTGCTAAATTAAGAACCAAATAGATATTCGGTTGCTATTATTTAACCCAAATATTTAATACATGCTATTTAGCAACTGAATAAAAAATTCATTGCTATATTTGCAACCGAATATAATTCGGTTGCTATTCTTGAGCCCATTTAGCAACGAAAATATTATTCCGTTGCTAAATTAGCAACCGAATAGATATTCGGTTGCTATTTTTTAATCCAAATATTTAATACATGCTATTTAGCAACAGAATAAAAATTTCATTGCTATATTTGCAACCGAATATAATTCGGTTGCTATTTTTGAGCCCATTTAGCAACGAAAATATTATTCAGTTGCTAAATTAGTAACCGAATAGATATTCGGTTGCTATTATTTAACCCAAATATTTAATACATGATATTTAGCAACATGCAATGGAATAAAAATTCTGTTGCTAAATTTTCAACCGAATATAATTCGGTTGAGTCCATTTAGCAACGAAAATATTATTCCATTGCTAAATTAGCAACCGAATAGATATTCAGTTACTATTAATTAACCCAAATATTTAATACATCCTATTTAGCAACGGAATAAAAATTCCGTTGCTAAATTTGCAACCGAATATAATTCAGTTGCTATTCTTGAGCCCATTTAGCAACGAAAATATTATTCCGTTGCTAATTAGCAACCGAAATAATTTTTCGTTGCTATTTTTTGTTCCAAAATTATCCCGCATTTTGTTGGCGCCATATTTAGCAACGGTATAAGTATTCCATTGCTAATATCCGTTACTAAATTTTGGCACTAAAAATTACCTCCATTTTTAGCGACAGAAAATAACCAAAAATTTTTCCGTTGTTAAATATATAAAACTTAACCAAATTTAGCAACGAAAAAAAATTTCCGTTGCTATTTAGCAACGAAATATAATTTCCGTTGCTAAATAGCAACAAAATTATTTTCGTTGCTATTTCCAAATTTTCTTGTAGTGAACGATTCCTAAAACTTAATACCCCTTCATTGCTTATAGAGTAGTCCGTTTGCTTTCAACCTCTAATCACTTGCAAAGCACGTTGTAATTTAGGATCATTCCTTTGTGCATCAATAATCAGCTGCTTTAGACTCGGCTTAGCTCTTAGTTGAGCAATTAAAGCTCCATCAGCATCAAATTTCCATCTCATATGTTGCAATGCTAAAGCCGAAACTGACTTTCTACTCAACGCATCTGCAACCACATTTGGTTTACTCGGATGATAGTCTATAATACAATCGTAGTCCTTGAATAATTCTAACCATCTTCACTGTCTCAAGTTCAATTCTTTCAGTGAGAGCAAGTATTTCAAACTCTTGTGGTTGGTGAAAATTCTACAAGTTTCTCCATAAAGGTAATGTCACCATAGCTTAAGGGCGAACACTACTGCAGCTAACTCCAAATCATGCATCGGATAATTCTACTCATGAGGCTTCAATTGCCTAGACGCATAAGCTACCACTTTCCCATCCTGCATTAAAACACAACCCAGTCCAATACTTGATTCATCACTATACATAACATACTCTTTACCCGAAATGGGTTGAGTAAATATAGGTGCCTTGATTAACCTACTCTTCAACTGATCAAAACTGGATTGACACTTGCTAAGCCATTCAAACTTAATCCCTTTCTATAGAAGCTTGGCCAAAGGTACAGCAATGACTGAGAATCCTTTCACAAATCGTCTATAATACCCATCCAAACTAAGAAAACTCCTAACTTCTAGTACACTTCTTGGCGGCTTCCAGTCCACAATGGTTTCAACTTTAGATGGATCCACTCGGATACCTTTTGAGGAAATAATATGTCCTAGAAAAAACACCTCTTTCAACTAGAAATCACATTTGCTAAACTTAGCAAATAACTGATGATCTCTAAGCACTTGAAATACAATACGAAGATGTTCCTCATCTTCATTCTTATTCTTCGAATACACCAAAATATCATCGATGAACACAACTACAAATCGATCAAGATAAGGCCTGAACACCCTGTTCATCAAATCCATAAAAACTGCAGGTGCATTAGTCAAACCAAACGGCATCACTAGGAACTCATAGTGGCCATATCGTGTCTGAAAACCAGTCTTAGCTACATCCATGTCCTTAACCTACAACTAATAATATCCTGACCTTAAGTCAATCTTGGAGAATACTCTGGCTCCCCTGAGCTGATAAAATAAATCCTCTATCCTTGGCAATAGATATTTGTTCTTCACAGTAACTTTATTAATCTGTCGGTAATCAATATACATCCTTAAAGTGCCATCTTTCTACTTAACAAACAAAACTGGAGCACCCCATAGAGAACACTAGGCCGTATAAAGCTTTATCCAATAGCTCCTATAATTGAGTTTTCAATTCTCTCAATTCTACAGGAGACATTCGATAAAGAGCTTTAAAAATAGGAGTAGTGCCTGGCGTAATCTCTATGGATAGCTCTACCTCTCTCTCAAGGGCAAACCCGGTAACTCTTCAGGGAACACATTAGCAAACTCTCTTACAACATGGATATCATAAATCTTAACTTGACTCCGCTCATAATCCAAATCCAATGCCAAAAATTCCTCACACCCATTTCTCATAAAATGCCTTGCTTGCATGGCTGAGATCACATTGTTCAAAGAACTAGAACCCAAATCTCTTACAACTACTAAAGACTGACCACTCTTAAGCATTACTGTCTTTCTATGACAATCCACTGCTGCGTGGTGCTTACAGAACCAGTCCATACCCAAAATTAGATCAAACTCATGGAAAGGCAGACTAATCAAGCCAATAGAAAATTCTACACCTTGCACCATCAAAGGAGAATCTCTAAACACTATACTCACATTAACACTATGCCCTAAGGGACCAGTCACAAAAATCTCATAGTCTAATTGATCCAAACTAGGCAACTTGGCACATAACTTATCAGAACACAAATATGAGTATGTGGATCCAGGGTCTATTAGAGCATGGAATTCAATATCAAGGAGTAGAAACTTACCAACAATCACTTTAGGTGCATCCTGCTCCTCTCGAGCATGGCATATGCCCTTGCTGGTGCCACTATCGGGAAATTCACAGACTCAGATGAAGCTCCATCTCTAGGCCAGCCACCATGACCTCAACTGGCCTGAGGGGCATTAGAACCGCTCTTGTAACACCCCAAATTACACCCTAGTCAAATCAAGACAAGTTTAGGGTGTAGCGAAAATCGAATATGCTTGATTTAGGGATGGAAGTGTCACACCACGTTTTCCCCCTGGTAGTTTGAGTCCTATTTATTTGTGTGTTTGTGAGTGTTCTAGCATGTGATGTCTTAGTTTGGGCCATATTGCATGAGTTGTGGGCTAAGGTGTAGAGTTATGTGTGGTTGTGAGTGGTCAAGTTCCACCAAATCACAAGAGGACAAGTGGCAAGGGTTAGAAAGGGGGTATATAAGGCAAGGCAAGGGAAGGGAAAAGAAGAGCAGCATTTTGCCCTAACTCTTCTGTTCTCTTATCTTCGCCGCCGCCTCCTTCTCCTTTATTTCTTCTTTCTCTTTGTTCTATCTTGTGATCTCTTCCTTTGGCCGAGCATTTGGTGGAAATTGATCAGCTCAAGAGTTATTTCAGTAAGATCTATTGGGTCTTCTTCTTCTTCTTTTCTCTCGATCTTGTTGGTTGTGTTTTTGATTCAAGGTTTGCATTTGTGTGATTTCTGGGTTTCCTAGTTTAAAAGAGCCTCCTCGTGATCCTAAAGGGAAAGAGAAGGCTAGCGGAAGTGGAGATCGCAACTAGGAGCATAGGATTTTTACAGGTTTGGGAATTTATGTGTTTCGGATGCATTTTCTTTATTTCGTGTCTTTGGTCGACTTTCTGAAAATTGGTTGTTATGAGGTTACGTGAGTTAATGTTATGAGTTTTTGTGGTTTAAGTTGTGTTTGTGATGCTTGATGCGATGAGAATGCTTGATCCAAGATAAGCTGGTTTTGGTTGGATTTCTGGGCATGATTCCGGGTTTCGAAGTGTTCTGTAGAATTTTTGCAGATTTGGAATGCAATTCTATTATAAGCGTGCTGATCGGCACGAGCGTAATGGGGATTGGAGATTTCAGGTCCCGACTGAGCGCTATGCTACCGAACGAGAGATAAGTAGTTTTATCCGACCTGTTATCTGTTGATCGGTAGTGATACTAGCACTCCGTTGTGTGCCCGAATGGCAGCTAGACTTTTCTAAATAGAAGCCTAAGCGAGTAGCGGGAGCGCAACAGAGAGTTAAGTATTTGTCTTTGCGCGTGGCTTTCTGGCCACTGTTGCGAACGCGACTCTTGTTATGATTGCGACAGTGATCATCGATCTGCTCAGTCCTTCCAAAAGGGATCTTCTATCCATTCTTCATGGGTTGATATTACTGCGTGAACGGTAGGACTGATTTTATATGCATGATATAATGACTTTCCATGATAAATTATGCTATGAGATGGAATGTGAAATGAATTATGCATGACCTGCAAGAGTCAGTCTAGTGGATAGTTAGGCATGCCTAATAGAGTTTAGTAGCTGCAGCACCTATACCCCTGATCAGGTCCCCGTTTGGATCCTCACGATCCTCTATGCATTTGGATCTTGTTTAAGATCCCCTATGCGAAAGCGTTTTGAATGCAAAAAATAAGAAGTTGCTTTTCGAATCATACCCACGGGTACCCCCATATGTGTTCCACTATGCGTTCACTCGTTATCCACTATTATGAGTCAGTAGATGTTGTGATTTATTTAACTTTATTATGTTCTGTTATACTGATGCGAATGTGAATTCCGATCGGATGTGAATATGCGCCTCTGAATCTGTATGAACTTCAAATGCCATGAATAGCTTCAGTTATGTTGGATATGTATGTATATGAATATCAGCTTTTGCCATTCTATATGTGTTCTGTTTTGATGACCGTTGTGAATGGCCGTCCATGTTACTGTTTGTTTCCTCACTAAGCGTTATCGCTTAGCACGGGTGTTTCATCCGTGCAGGTGCGGAAGGTGGTTAGCTGTTGGGAGGGTCTCCACAAGTTAAGCCAACACAGAGGGTCGGATGTAGGCCTTAGCATTTTGTAGTAGGATTCTTTTATAATTGTGAACTCTCATTTGTAATATCCTTTTGGTTAGCTTCTGCTCTGTATTTTGGGATGATGTAATTATTTTTATATCTGATTGATTTGTAATGATATTGTTATTATGTTTATGAATGAATGATCGTTTTGCTTTCAAGTTTTATTTTTGTTATTTTTATGTATGTTATGTGTTTGTCCGGGCGTGGCATTCCGATCGGGATATTTCATGGCTCTCTGGTCGGAGAAGTTACGTGGCGTCTCTATTGGGGTGTTACAGTTCTTGGTATCAGAGCCCCGATTTAGGCTTTTCTGTGAGTTGTTGTGTATAGGAGTATGCTTAGGACTGTGTTGGCTGATGCGGTTGTCCTCTTGTTTATTTATTTTATGGCTTCTGATTCTGTGCGTGGGTCGCTTGAGGGATCGGCTGAGAGTGTTAACCCTCCAACACCAGATCCGTCTGTGTCTGTGTCTATGATGACTCAACTAGCTAGGGTCCAGCTTGAGGCCGCAGCCATGCCCTTCGAGGCTCTATTGAAGACTCCTCAGGACATGGCTTGTGTCTTGGATAGGGTGATTGCTCCGAGAGCCCCTTTAGAGAGCTTGAGGAGATCTGGGGCAGAGGACTTCTATGGGACTAGTTTGGACGAATCTGAGTATGCTGAGAAGTGGATAAAGAAGGTAAAGCGTGCTCTTAGGGAGATTCGGTGCCTTCCTGAATAGCGAGTTAAAAGTGCTGTCGTGTTGCTTCAGGGATCTACTTACGATTGGTGGAAGTTGGTTCTTATGCATCCCCAGTTGCCCGATCCGATCGCATCGAAGTTCTTTAAGAGAGAGTTTACCAATAAGTATGTGACTAGGGAGTATAAGGATGCGAAGTCATCACTTTTAACCTTTTTGCCTGTGGAAAGGCGTCTTATCATCATTGGGTAACTCTGATCTGAGCTGGCTCAGGACCCGGTGTCTACAGTTGCCCCTAATTTTGGGGAAACTAGTGCACTAGTGCCTAGGTGAGCCAAAATTCAGAGAAGAAGAAAAGAGATGCGTACCTGAGGCAGCCCTTACGTTTTTGCTATGTGGAATGTTGCGACTTGTTGCCGTTGAGCTGTAGCACTATTAGACTATGACTCGCTTGCAATATTTTCTACCACATTGTCCCGCTTGCCTTCGGTCGACTTGCACGGCGTGAGGTGAAGTGTTGTCTAACTGCATCCTCTGTTGCGATCTATTCTATCGCTGTCCCCCGCTAACCTCATCTTGGTCTGCACGGCGGCTGGTCTGTCCCGCTAGCCTCATCTCGGCCTGTGCGGTGTGAGGTGAAGTGTTGTCTAACTGCATACTCTGTTGCGATCTGTTCTATCGCTGTCCCCTGCTAACCTCATCTCGGTCTACACGGCGGCTAGTCTGTCCCGCTAGCCTCATCTCGGCCTGCGCGGTGTGAGGTGAAGTGTTGTCTAACTGCATCCTCTGTTGTGATATGTTCTATCGCTGTCCCCCACTAACCTCATCTCGGTCTGCACGACAGCTGGTCTGTCCCGCTAGCCTCATCTCAGCCTGCACGGTCTGAGGTGAAGTGTTGTCTAACTGCATCCCCTGTTGCGATCTGCTCTATCGCTGGTGATCCGCTAGCCTCGTCCCGGCCTGCACGGTCTCTGTGAGATGCAGTACTCTCTGACTACAACCTCTGTTTGCGATTTGTTCTACCGCTGGCGATCCACTAGCCTCGTCCCGGCCTGCACGGTGTCTGTGAGATGTAGTACTCTTTGACTACAACCTCATTTTGCGATCTGTTCTACCGCTGGTGATCCGCTAGCCTCGTCCCGGCCTGTACAGTGTCTGTGAGATGCAGTACTCTCTGACTATAACCTCTGTTTGCAATCTGTTCTACCGCTGGTGATCCGCTAGCCTCGTCTCGGCCTGCACGGTGTCTGTGAGATGCAGTACTCTCTGACTACAACCTCTGTTTGCGATCTGTTCTACCGCTGGTGATCCGCTAGACTGGTCCCGGCCTGCACAGTGTCTGTGAGATGCAGTACTCTCTGACTACAACCTCTATTTGAGATCTGTTCTACCGCTGGTGATCCGCTAGCCTCTTCTCGGCCTGCATGGTGTCTGTGTGATGCAGTACTCTCTGACTACAACCTCTGTTTGCGATCTGTTCTATCGCGTGTATTCTTCTGGCCTCGTCTTGGCTAGTTCAATGTCTGATCTGCTAACCTACATCCAGCTAATGCAATGTCTGATCTGCTAACCCCCATCCAGCCAGTGCAATGTCTGATCTGCTAACCTACATCCGGCTAGTGCAATGTCTGATCTGCTAACCCCCATCCGGCTAGTAATATGTGTGATCTGTTGACCCCCATCCGGCTAGTGCAATATCTGCTTTTTAACTTTTCGACCCCCATCCAGTCTACTTGGTGTCTACTTATTAACCATTATCTGAACGAGGTATTTGCCGACCACCATTTGGTTAACTAATGCCTGACCGTTGACCATCCTTGGGTTAACATGGTGACTCGTTCGTCGCTTTCTTTACTGGCACTTATCCTGAACCTCTTCTTTTTTACTACAAAAAAAGGGAAAAGCAAGTGTGTAGGGTATATAAAAGGTGCATATCTGTGGTAGTACATACCTGTTGGGGCTGATGTTAGAGTGTGCCCCCGAAGGACGGTTGGTTGTTCCCCATTTTCTTGATTGCACTGACTGTGACATGCCAGATATCGATTCCTCTATCATCTCCAATGCAGCCTCCTTGTTGAAAATACCTGCATACTTCTCAAGAGGTTGAGAGAATTTGATGTTGAGCCTCCGGGGTAGAAAAAAGATTTGAGCTTTCTCAAAGAAAAAATTAGATTGGAAATTTTGTTGTTTGCCTGCAGGCGGGTGATTTTTCTACTTTGTTTTCGTTTTCGTTTTTGTTTTCTCCTTGTTTTGTTTTTGACCTTTACATTTTGAATGTATTTACAGTATATTGGATTTTCAAGGCCTTGAAAATGTCTTTTTGTTTTGTCTTGTTTTGTTTGAGAATTTGCTAGAAGTTGTTTTTGTTGTTTTGGTTTGAGAGTTTGTATTCTTTGTACATCTGCATTTGTTTGAGAATTTGTACATTTGAATTTGGCTTTGATACACTTACTATGTGATGTATGTGAGCGTATATCTTATGATAGGGAAACTTACCTGGTGGCTTCCGGCCCGGCATGCATGAGTCTGACAATGTTAGGCTGAACTCATCTCTTGAATCATCTTTAAACATGAGGTCTATTCGGACCCCTCATCTGAGCCATGTTCATATACAAAACACTATGCACGTGTGTGCAATCATGTGTGTGCAATATGCATACATTTGAATCCGGATTGTGTGAGGTGTGTAAGTGTACATCTTATGATAGAGAAACTTACCTGTTTTCTTCCAGCATGGTGTGCATGAGAAAGGCTTATTCTTTTCCCTCTTGGGAGCAGGTCCTTGAGATTCTTCTCTCGTGAGGACTTCATCTTGATTATTGTATAAGCATACATCTCATGGTACAGAAACTTACCTTGCTGCTCCTGGCATGGTGCGCATGAGTCGGCTTGCTCCCTTAAATGTCTTTCTAGGAGCGGGTCATTGAGATTCCATTCTCGTGAGGACTTTATCTTGATCCGATTGTTTGGCATGGATGAGCATCGATGTAGATTCAAAATTGTACCTTGGCTCACTTTTGTGTCTGATTTGCCTCCGACTAAAGTATATGTGGATAGTTTGGCTTCTCAAAGGATCTTATTTTCTATAAATTTGTGCGATTCTGGATTGCCCTGAGCATGGTGTGTCCGGATAAGCTTGCTCTTCTGGGCTTTCCACCTCTATACCTATTCACCTAATTTTATGCCGGATACAGTGGCCGATAATTTTGAGCTGAACCCATCCCTTGGATCATCCTTGCTCATGAGGTCTATTTGGACCCTGTGCACAGCAACATATATAAAAGATTGTGTGTGCGTATGGAACTATGTGTGGGAAAATATATGCAAAAAGCTATATACACGAAACACGATCAAAGGATTAATATACAAGAATTGTGTGTGCATATCTATACGTGTAAAAGACTAAATGCACGTGACATGCATGTGATATGCAAAAATGAATAGACCACATCCAGGTGGTTAAGGGATTCGTTGAGGGTACTGCTTGGCTGCTCACATTGTCTGATGCCCCCAAAGATCTAGAAAAGCATTGTCTTGACTTTACGGACTTTGTCCCATAATCTTTTCAAAGAGAACTGACTCGTGCGCATCTTTGCCCCCCGGTCAACGAGCATTTTGCCCCCTTAACTCTGAATCAGGCTCTGCCTAAAGGAAAGTCATTCGGAGTAATGCCGTCTTATCGCTTCAGGCTTCAAAAGTCATTGTTTTAAAGGTAGTGCGTCTCTCGTGGATTTTCACACTAGCTTTTCTTAGCGAAAAATGCATCCCTTTAGGGATTTTCACATAACCATGTGCCTAATTTTTTGCCTGGACTGGACCCAACCCACTCCAGCGGCTTTTATTCATTTCATTTTTTGAAGGACAGACTGCCTGTTCTCAGGTTTTCACCTTGCCCTTTGGCCTAACTTTTGCTTAGAGCGCCAATTACAGTTTTCATCTCTAACGGCCTCTTTTTTTTATTTTTTTTTTTGAGACTCTCTTGCCTTTCCGGTACGGCTGTAAGAAAAGTTGGAGCTACTATCAATGTCCCTTCCTAGGTAATCAACAGTTATTCTCCGAGGTATTTCCCTCTAGGCATCAGTTGCATTCCTTTTACTTTCTGGATGAATGTGTTGCTAGATTGGGTGAGGTAGCAGATGAGGATCTGGTTCTTTAAAGGCCTCATGAGGCTGCCTTTTACACTACCACCTATTGTGCTTGATAATTCAGAGGGATTAATGATGTAGTGAGACATTCCCTATCCTTTCGAGGCGTGGTCTTGTCTTCTGCCTTTGCTTCTCAGTATCATGATCTTTGGACTGAATTACCAGAGAAAACTACTATACCCTTTTCTGGGAATCATTCTATAACTTCTAGTATTGCATATAGAGGATGGACACCTAGCCCTGCAGTTGATAACAGGACCTGGCCATTAAGGCACCCGGTCGGTGAGAGCAATAGTAAGGTCTAGTTTAGATTTGTATGGATTTTAAGCAAATATGTTCCTTTTTAGAACAGAACTAGGAAATAATATCAATGAATGAATTTAGTTTTATTTCATTTCACAACATTGTGCCCATTTCAGTACGATTTCAATATACATGATCACCATTTAACACTAATTCAAAAATGCCAAACTACATTCATTCACAGAGCCAAATCTTGATAGCATCAACTCCTATTACTAATCAGCCCTCTCGGGTTTTCTTGATTGGATATTTTCTCTCATGCCTCTAATTTTTGGCCAGGATGCCTTTTTTCGGTTTTCACCCTGACGAGGCGCCCAATTTTAGTAAGGTCGCCTTTTTTCAGTTTTCGACCCGCGGGGCTTTTATTCTCTTCTTTTGATTTTATTGTCTTTAGCCATGGAACCTTTTGAGTCTATCAATATTGATCGGTTCTTTGAATTCATTACCATCGCTATCTGACAGAATCGCAACTCCTTTTGATAACAGCTTCTTGAGGACGAATGGTCCTTCCCACGTTGGTCTGAACTTTCCTCTGATATCAGGCGCACCTAGTCTCATCTGTTTGAACACCAAGTCCCCTTCCTACAGGGGATGCTTCTTGATTTTCTTTCCAAAGGATCTAGCGAGCCTCTTTTGATAGATTTGGTTATGGTAATAGGCTCTCAATTTGTTCTCATCCAACATGTTTAAGTACTGTAACCATTGTTGTGCCCATTCAGCTTCTAGGATTTGAGCTTCCATGACCACTCTTAGTGACTTGAGTTCAACTTCGACTGGCAATACCGCCTCCGTTCCATACACCAAAGAGCACGGTGTGGCTCCTGTAGATGTTCTGGTGGTCGTTCTGTAACCCCAGAGTGCAAAAGGCAGTTTTTTCACCCAATCTTTATAATTCTGAACCATCTTGGCTAAAATCCTCGTAATACTTTTGTTGGCGGCTTCTACTGCCCCATTAGCTTGAGGGCAGTATGGGGACAACTTGTGATGTTCAATACCATATTTATGGAACAATTTCTTCGTCTCGGTTATAAACTGGACCCCGTTGTCAGATACCACGTGATGTGGGACGCCGTACTTACATATCAAATTTTTCTTAATGAATTTCGCCATATCCCTAGCATCAACTTTTTGAAAGACTCAGCTTCTTCCCATTTGGTAAAATAATCAATGGCGACGATGATGTATCTGTGTCCATTGGAAGCCTCAGGATGAATTTTCCTAATAATATCAATCCCCTAAGTTGTGAACGACCAAGGCAATGTCAAATTATGCAATTCTGAGACAGGCATGTGCCTTAAATCTGCATACTGTTGGCATAACTGACACTGCTTTACATACTTCGAGCAATCGTTATCCATGGTGAGCCAGAAAAACCCTTGCCTCATAATCTTCTTTGCTAATGTCAGCCTGTTCATATGGGCTCCGCATACGCCAGCATGAGTTTCTTCCATTACCCTTTTAGCCTCTTTCTCATCCAAACATCTCAACTAGATACCATCAGCCTGCCATTTGTATAATATCCCATTTATGCAAATGAACTGGGTAGACAATTTGCGAATCATTCTCTGATCTTTCTCAGTAGCTTCCTCTGAAAAAGTCGTATTTTCTAGATAGTTCATAATGTCGTAATACCACGGCTTCCCATCCGCTACTTCTCTTTCCATGACTGATTTAGATTCGAAGCTAGGTCTCTCAGAGCTAGAAATCAAAACCGGCCTCATAACTACCCCTTCTGGATTGTCCCATATTGACACTAAAGTGGCGAGCACGTCGGCCAACTGATTTTCGTCCCTTGGAACGAAATGGAATGTACACACTTCAAACTGACTACTCAGGTCTCTCAAGTGCTTAATGTACGGCATTAGCCTTTCTTCTTTAACAGCCCATTCGCCTAGAATTTGATTGATCACCAGGGATGAATCACCAAACACTTCCACTTTTTTTTTTGCCCCCAAGGCTATTGACGCTTCCAACCCAAAAGTACATGCTTCATACTCGGCTTCATTATTGGTAGCTTTGAACCTCAGTTTCTTTGCCAAAGGGAGTTTCTCATTATCCAGGGTGGTCAGAATGACTCCTACTCCTGCCCCCTTATTGTTCGCAGCCCCATCAAAGTACAGTTGTCATCCCTGAACTCCGATAGCTGTCACATCCTCATCTGGAAAGTTAAACTCATATGAGTCTCCTTGAATTGGGTGTTCTCCTAGGAATTCTGCCACTGCACGCCCTTTGATAGTTTTTCGAGTAACGTACTCTATGTTAAACTCTTGTAGCAGCAACAACCACCTACCCCTTTTTCTAAGTAAGGATGGAGCCTCCTGCAAGTATCTCAAGGGATTTTACTTTGCTACCGCCTGTACCTTGTAGGAGTGAAAGTAGTGTCTCAACTTCTTAGAGGCCCAAATTACCGCAAGACAGATCTTTTCTACTTCTGCATACTTAATCTCATAAGCCAGGAACTTCTTCTTACGGTAGTAAATAGCAAATTCCACTCCGAATTCGTCCTCTTGGGCCATCATGGCAGCTACAGAACCATCTTCTATAGCTATTCATCTCACAAGCAGCGGCGCTGTCTATCAACACATCTATATGGGGCAATGGAAAGTCATCTTTTGGATAAGCCTTAGTCAAGTCCCGATAATCTACGCATACCCTTACCTTGCCATTCTTTTTGGTTACGGGGACAACATTGGCCAACCAAGTTGGATACTGCACCTCAACTAGAAATTTGGCTTTGATTTGCTGGCGAATCTTCTCTTTTACTTTATCTGCCCATTTCGGCTTAAGCCTTCTCAGTTTATGGTCTGGATATACAGGAATAGCATGCTCTGCGACTTCCCGATCGATTCCTGGCATATCTTCGTAGGTCCAGGCAAAGACCTTTTTTATATTTTGTTTTAATTCTCTCAAATTTTCTCACTCTTCAAGAGTTATGTCAGATGCCATCAAGATTTTCGAGGTTCCAAGAATAAATAGAGTAGCATCAATCGAGTTAATGTCAAATACAAATGGATTACGATGAAGCATAATGAAATCATTGAAAATAACATCACACAAGTGAAGGAAATTGTTCGACTTATTAATAAAACTAAAAAAACGTCATTAATCATTATAAAAAAAAAGTTCAGAACTAAGAAGGAAAGTCTAAACTATCATCTTCCTCTCTCTGCCGATGCAGGTGTTGTTGCCAACGGTCCATAATCAACTTCAAGGCCCATCATTCCTTCCTTTGAGCTCCTTGTCGATCAAAGCTCGGCATTCATTAGTGTCATGTCCAGCCTGCTGATGATAGACACAATATTGATCTGCCCGATGTCCTGGACGCCCTTGGCTTTTAGAGGGTCTAGCTCGTTTTGATTGCAACTTCCCTTTCTTAACAAAATAGGCAAAATGCTTCGACAGAGGCTTTTCTAAGATGATGCGGTCATTTCGGGTCACCTCCGTAGCCGGCATCTTCATGTCTCCACCACTTATTCTGCTGCCATTGCCATGACTTGGGCACCCTTCAGTAATTTTAGATGGCTCAAGATTTTGAACTTGCTTCCTCGGGATTTTCCAGTCATTAAATAGACTTGTGGCATACTGATGAGGATCCATTATCCCATAACCCACCATTGGCTTAGTTGACCTCATCTGAGGGAAAGACTCTCCTAAACCAAAGCAATATTTCTGGGCCACTCCAGCCACCGGCACTTTTTTGATCTTCTGAATGCCGATGGAATTGTCACCTCTGCATAGACCACTTTTTCTCTCCGAGTCCATAGTACCAAAGGCGAGCCTCTTGTTGGCAGCTTGGGTAGTAGCACATTTGGATCACTGAATTGCCTCCTCGAGGACGTCCATTCTTCTCTTGGAGCCACCCATCGTCGTCATCTTAAACCCCTCATTACAAACATGTCCTTTGCCTTTTTGCCTTGACTGCAGAACATAAGGCATCTTTCCTCTGGACCCGATTCCCGGCATGTATGCTATTGCAGCTAAGCCCTGTTTACTATGTGGCATGGCAAAACCAGTATGTTGTGCCTTGGTCGATGGTGTCATCATGGCAGCAAAGTCTTCCTTTATAGCCTTCATCTTGGCTTCAAATTCTTTCAGCCTGCTCTCTAAGTCCCATGCTTTCCTATCCATTTCATCAATAATGAGGGCATGGGTTGCACCCGGTCTTCCTGATGGATTGGCCATGTTACTTTCTATCAAATATTATAAAAGGGGACGGCTTGTCGTTCTCTGAGACCACATATTCTATTCCTTAGAAAGAAAAGACAAATAAATTGCTGATTAGTCATCTGTCAGGACCTTTAGACCACCTGGATAGATCTATAATGGTTGCAAGAAACACCTGTTAGGATGATGTATGAATGACAAATAAGATGCATGATCGTGCTGTGCAATAAATGGCATACAGTGACTAAAAGAGATTACAATGATACATGTGAAACATTTGAAAAACTATACACAGGATAATATGTAATGTAGTAATTATATACAAAGAATAAGATGTATACATAGGAAAAAAATAAAAAATTTTATTTGTGCATGAATAACACGAATATGCAATGCATCATCCACAATCACATGCAAGCAGATAGATCCTTCCAACCTTATTGCTCCCACACACGAGGTCGTGCAGTCTCTGTCCTAGGTGGGCTTGATCCATGGGTTAACAGGGAACCCGATGGACGTGCATGGTGCACAGTAGAAAACCGGCAGCATAACCTCTCTTAGATAATGTGCATACGCATGGGTTTTGACCATCATGTATTTAGGCAGTCCAAATGAGTTGACATGGGCCTATCGGGGCATGAAAGCCTTTTATTAGGTGACCAAATCAAATTATCTGGGTTTGTCCAATACATAATGATCCACATAGCAAGCGTAGTATTAAGGTTCATACCACCTAGGGGAAGTATCTATTTCCATTACATGAACTTTGGTTAAGGTGATGTTACTTTAGGGCTACCCAAGCATGGTCCCTGCCAACGGGTCTAGCTTATCACGAGCGTAACGACCGATCGGGTCTCCATTTAATATACCATGATGGTACGAGGCTTGGCCTGGTGATTATCCTTAACACTTTCCTATATTGAGTGAACGTAGGGTCGTGCTTCGGGAATGCACCGGGGCTAAAAGAGGGACCAAACTAGCATAGATCTAAGGCTCTAATGCGATGCAATGCAATTTCGAAAAAGGATGCAATTTTTAAATTAAAACTCAATTATAAATTTTAATCAAGGTACTTTTGAAGTGAAGTCTCGAGTATGTCCCCAGCGGAGTCGCTACTGTGACGCGCGCCGAACCTCGGGGAGCCCCGAGGGCCCGCTTTTAGGGCGATCAGGTGGAGATTTATGAAAACTTGTAAGGTATTTATACGTGCGTCTATTTTGGGCAACAAAAAGGTTTCTTGGAGTCGGTACCCAATAGAAAATTGAGACAGGTCATCTAGCCTCGGTGAGCCTAAGACGGCGCATAATATCCATTTTGGGCAAGCCAAAGGGATCTTGGAGATATCATCCCAATAGAACACCGGAATGACCCTCTACCCCGTGGAGCCTAGGATTGTAAATTTAAGTCTTTTGGTGGGACACAAGAGATATTTTGGAGATTCCATCCCAATGAAACACTGAGATGGACCTTTAACCTCATTGAGCACAAGACTAGAGTGAGTTCGGGACTTCCCATTTATTCATAACTTGGTTAATTTTATAATCGAGTTTTGACTTTATCATTTCATCCCATTTCTCATTCATTTTAATGCAATTAATTAAAGCGCATGTCAATCACGTAGTGGAAGTGATAAATAAAAGCGTAAATAAAATAAAGCATATGTGAAAATATTACAACAAAACTAGGAGCGGAATACAACCCCCATTATAAATAAAATGCAAATCATGCATAAATCGGGATATTCATTAATGATGAGGAAATTGGTCCTCGCATGCATATTTATTATAAAATAATTTTGATGTGATGATTTTATTTTGGATAGAGAAAATTGAGACATTGGTCCCATTTTTATTTAGGAAAAATTCCAAGTTAATTAATAAAAATGTTTTGTGATTTTCTTTCTAGCGCCTAAAATAAACAAATTTATAGGAAAATTACAGAGCAAAATAAATGGAAAAGAAAAATCAATAAAATATTACAAATGAAGCAGTTAAATATCTAACCCAAACGAGTCTTCTAAATCTCCTCGTGTGCTCACAAAAAATGCCCAAGTAAAGAAAATAAGTTTTGACAAAAAAACAAAATACAAACGAAATAATATTAGTAATTAAATCAATTAAATAAATTAATGATAAAATGAGATAAAATAAAGAGGGATGGCATCAAAAATGGATTAAATGAATTGAAATATTAATAAACTAAAATAAATGGGGAAAATGCATTATAAATGACAAATGAATTGAAAGATATAATTGAAATAATATAAAACGTGTTAATGAATTAATATATGAAAATATGCACATGATAATAATTACAATGAAAATAAATAAATAACAATAAATAAAACATGTGACAACGATAAAAAGAATGATAAAAATGAATAAGAGAACAATGAAAATAATCAAATGAATGACATGAATAATTGAATATGTTCACAAATGATATAAATCATTTACATGGTAAAAATATCAATTAAAATGAATTTGTTAATTACATGTTAAAAATA
The DNA here is from genome assembly GCA_947683425.1 of Excoecaria cochinchinensis. NCBI lineage: Eukaryota > Viridiplantae > Streptophyta > Magnoliopsida > Malpighiales > Euphorbiaceae > Excoecaria > Excoecaria cochinchinensis. The sequence goes on along the minus strand of CANTUQ010000076.1, from coordinate 6,223,705 downwards.
ATGATGAATTAAAGTGAAATAAATCAATTACATGTTAAAAATAATGATGAATTAAAGTGAAATAAGTTAATTACATGTTAAAAATAATGATGAATTAAACTGAAATAAATTAATTACATGTTAAAAGTAATAAACAATTAATATTTACATGAATAAAATAATATGATAATATTAACAACAGAAATGGAAATAATAATGAAAGAGAAGGATAATAAACTAATAATAGCAATACATAGAATAAATAAATGAATGAGAATAATAATAAAAATATACATATTAATAAATTAAATATAAACAAAAAGAATAAAAAGAACAAGCCCGGAATGTTTACTCTCAGAGTTTCGGATTCGATGAAGGTAAAAATGATATAGATTTCCTTGTTTGCGGTTTGCAAGATTAGAATTGAATAATAAAAATGTTGGAATTTTATTCCAAGAAAAATAGGTTTGAAAAAAAATGAAGAAAGAAAATTAATAATTCTTTAAGAACAAAAAATTAATTTCTTTACCTAAAAAAATGATTTTTATTGATTAAACATAAAAAAAATGATTTAAAAAAAACAATGATTTTATTCATCTCAAAATAAAATATTTTTAGAAAATCAAATGAAAAATTAGATTTTGATAACAAACACTTATTTTGTTTGTATCAAAATTAATTTTCCATCAAAAAGAAATTCAAAAGAAAATCAATGAAAAAATTTAATTGAACACGAATAAAATGGAAAAAATGAATTTTGAGAGCAAATAATTGTTATATTTGCCTCAAAAATTAAATCAACCAACAAAACTCCTTCCAAATATATGTTTAGAAGAAATTATGTTGGAAAAAATGAAAGATGAATTTTTCTCTTTTAATTTTTTTGGTTGGGGAAAAATCTAGAATTTTCTTTTTAGAGAAAAATTGAGAGGAAGAAGAAGAGAAAAAGATCAAGAGCAAAAAACCCTAGAAAAAATCCCCCTTCTTTAGGTTTTCATCTTATTCTTTTTATTAAGGAAAAAAATTATTTTAACCCAAAACCCTTTATTTTTAATGATAAAATCAGATTTTATTAATTATTTATCTAAAAAAATGTTTTAGAATTTAATTTGGACTCAAAAATCTTCATTTGGGGTCAAAAAACACGTTTTTAGGATGAAAAAAATCGAAAAAAGGAAGAATCAGGTGTTTTAGCAACGGCCAGAAGGGACAGACGCGCGCCCGTCGCTATAGAGCAACGCGTCACGCACCACGCTGCTCGTGAATGCGCGCAGCGTGCGCGGATTTTCGTGCACGAGCATCGCCTCGCGCGTGACGCGCAGCAGCGCGGCCGACACTCCGAATATTTTTTTTTATTTTCTAATTTGACTAAAAATATGATAATTTCAAGCCTCTATTTTTCAAAACTAATTTTTAAAATATTTTTATTATTTTTTAATTTTTCATTCTAAAATGCAATTTTTACAATAAAATCACCACTTTTAACCTTTTTGCCTGTGGAAAGGCGTCTTATCATCATTGGGTAACTCTGATTTGAGCTACCTCAGGACCCGGTGTCTGCACCTCCTCAAGCCAAAACCCTCCAAAAACATACCATCAACCCAAATAACTTCAATCCAAGCATAGAGTGATTAAAAAGACAAAAAGAACAAATTGAACAACATTCAAAAACCCATAATTTCTTTTTCCCAAATTCCACACAATTCCAATTCTATACTATATAAACAACTTCAATCCAATTTCTATTCAAAATTGATAAAAACCATATCAATCATACATATATAAACATGCTTAATTCCATAATTTCTAGAAATCAAAACAAAATTCAAAATAAAAAACATTCAAAATCCACACAATTCCCAAACCTTATCTCCTAAGCTCCTTGAAACACAATTGGTTGTACTACCTCTAACCTTCTCCTTTCCTTTGGGCTCTCTAGCCGGAATTTCTAATCAAAATAAACAAAACACACCCAAAGCTAAAAACCCAAACACACAGACATCAACCCAAAACAAAAAGAAGATGAAGACGAATAAATAGAAGAGGACAAAAAACTTACTTAAATAGCTCTTGAATTACCAAAAACCAACCAAAAACAACAACTTGAGGAGTAGATCTAGAGCAAGGAGGAGGAGGAGGAGGAGGAGGAAGAAGAAGAAGAAGAAGAAGAAGAGCTGAAACGTGAGAGGAGGGCAGAAATCTGCTCCCTCTCATTTCTCTCTCTTGGCTTTTAAAGCCAAGTTTATCTTCCTCTTTCTCTCTCCTCCACTTTCACTAAATCTATGGTGCACTTTGGCAATTCACTCTTATAGTCTTTCAATTCTTCTCAAAACAAACATAACCCACAATATTTAAAACTATCATGCAATTATAGCCTCTAACTTTAATAAATCATGTAATTAAGTCCTAAAGCCAATAATAAAACACACAAAACTCAAATCACAACATGCTCAAAACCACTAGGGTACCAGCTGGGGTGTTATAACTCTCCCCTCCTTAAAGGAATTTTGCCCTCGAAATTCTCACATGAGCCAAATAACTGAGGATGCTGAGATCTCATAATCTCTTCTGGTTCCTAAGTTGCATCTTTTGACCCCATGATGTTGCCACAATACATTAACCAAAAGGATATGCTTGTTCCGAAGTTGCCTTATTTCCTTAGCCAAAATAGCCTTAGGCTTTTCATCATAAGAAAAATTTGGCTGAACGTTCACATCCTGAATCGACAACACATGAGATTCATCGGACCTGTATCGGCAAAGTATCGATACATGAAACACATCGTGTAGCCGGGCTAAGTCTAATGGCAAAGCCAACCGATAAGCAACTGGTCTGACCCCATCCAAAACCTCATACGACCCTATGAATCTTGAACTCAGCTTTCCCTTCTTACCAAAACGAAGAACCTTTGTCCAAGGTGACACTTTCAAAAAGATCTTATTCCTGACCTCGTACTGAATATCCTGCCGCTTCAAGTTGGCATAAGATCTCTGTCGGTCTCTTGCTGCCTTCAAATTCTGCTGAACCAATCTAATCTTTTCTTTGGTATCTCTAACCAAATTTGGACCCACAACAGAATGCTTACTCAATTCTGTCCAACAAACGGGAGTCCTACACTTCCTACGATAGAGAGCCTCATATGGTGCCATCCCAGTACTCATCCGATGATTGTTATTATATGCGAATTCCATTAAAGACACGTATCTATCAAAACTTCAAGAAAAGTCCAGTACACAAGCCCGAAGCATATCTTCAAAAATCTGAATAACTCTCTCTGATAATCCGTCGGTCTAAGGATGAAAAGTCATGCTGAAGTTCAGTCAGGTACCCAAAGCGGATTGCAACTCTTTCTAAAAATTCAATGTGAACCTGAGATCTCGATTAGACACAATCAATAAAGGCTGTAATACCCTGATTCAGACCCTGGTAGGATTTACAGTGTAAATGGTATAGTAAGGGTATAAAAGTATGGTTTATATAAGAAATCATGGGTTTAGAGGAGGTATTTGCATGAGAATATAAAAGTGAAGAGTAAAGAATTAGTTAGAGGGACTATAGTGTAATATGGCCTAAGAAGTTGTTGAGTGTGAGCTGGATCCGTGTTCTATCACGAGCGTGACAATTGTCGTGGGGGTTTGACACTTGGCTTGATAAAAGATATTAATAGAGTGAATTAAGTGTGAGTGATTGGCCTTTAATGTGAGTTAGTGGCATGTATTTTGGGTTGGTCCCGTTTTCTTTCCCCTTCTTTCTTCTCCTTCATTTCATGCTTTATTTTTTGCCTTCTTCTCTGTTATTCTTTGTTCTTATCCTATGTTCTTTTTGTCCCTCTCCGTTGTCTTATCTTTGAGTGGTGTTCTTTGATTGGGTTGAATAGAGTAGTTGGAAGTGAGTTTTAAGGAGGTAAGTGGTTTGACTTTCGGATTATTGATCTTCTTCTTCTGCTTGGTTTTTATTTTTGATTCTAAGTATATGAGCTTGGATTAAGTGTTTTTTGGTTGAATTTGTGTATGGAAGCTATGGACAAAAGAGAAGGCAAAGGTAAGGAGAAGGTGTGACTCAAGGAAGAGAAGAGATTAAGCTACTCTTGAGGTTGGGATTGTGTGTGTTTTGATGGATACATGTTATTGAGTTTTTTTATACTTGATTGTTTGCTAAATTCATGTTATATGACTAGGGATTTGAGAGTTTTAATTTAGATCTTAGTTGAAAAATGAGTACACGTCCATTTTGATTACCTGTAGTGTTATTTGAATATAAGAGTATTAGTGACATTTGAAGAGTTTCTTGCATAAGAATAATATATGTTGTAGGCCTTTTTGGCTGGGTTTTTTGTGTAATTAGTTTAGGAATGTTTTATTATGGTTTTTAGCACGCAATACCATGTTTTTGAACTATAAGAATATATGTTCTGATTATCATAGAATGTGAATTCTTCGCTTGTCGTAATTTAACTACGGCCAGTAATTGTGTGTTTCTCCGCCTGCAAGAGTCGGTCTAGTGGATAGTTAGGCATGCCTAATAGAGTCTTAGCTGCAGCCTCTGTTTCTGTTTGGACCCCGATCAGGTCCCAGAACGGTTCCGCGTGAACCCCTATCTGATAGGATTTTGTTTAAGATCCCCTTTTTAATGTTTTGTAAAAGTCAAATGAAAATCTGTTTTATCGGCTCATACCCGTAAAGTACTGTCTGTATCAGCTCGTACCCGTAAAGTACTGTCTGTAACTCGTTATCCACTTCCTCGGGTCAGCAGGTGCTTATTAAGAATTGTTATATGAGGAAAGGTATGTTATATGTATGGATTCATCGATGAAGTATAATCTGCTAAAAAGGATATGATTGTTGTTATGAACTTCTGATGAATGGTTCTATGCTTGTGAGCAGGAGTTTATGTTATTGTTATGCCATGATTATTGTATGTACATGAAGTACGCATGTGAATTGCCTTGACGACCGTTGTGAATGGTTGTCGTTATGCTATATGTGTGTTTCCCCACTAAGCGTTTATCGCTTAGCACGGTGTGTTTACCCGTGCAGGTGCGGAAGGAGTTGTTTTTGGGAGAGTCGTCGCCATCAAAGCCAACACAGCAGGGACTTAGTATAGGGCTTATTTTTGTACCTTTTGAGGATTCTTTTTGTATAGAACTCTCATATGATTTTGTAATAGCTTCCGCTTTTGTATATGAATTCTGGATATTGTAATTATCTGTTGCAACCTTCAGTTGATCAGAACAGTAATGTAATGCTTCAGTTATATTAATGCATGATCAGCTTTCATGAATGGTGTTGTAAAGTTTTAAATTACCCTGTATATTGGTATGTATGGTTATGTATGAATGTATGTTAGCCTGTATCTGTGTGGTGGCAACTTTATTCATACGGCATCTCACTCCTTATCGGATGGGATCACCTACGTATGGGTAAGGGGTGTTACAAGTTGTGGTATCAGAGCTCCGGTTTAGGCGTTTCTGGGTGATTGTTTATATGATGTTATGTGTGTATATGTCTATGTCTAGGGCTGTGTTGGCTGATGTGGTTATCCTCTTATTTGTTAGATGAATTCTGACTCTGCTCACGGTGCGCTCGAGGAGTCCGCTGAAAGTGTGAACCCTCCAGCGGTAGATCCGTCTGTCTCTATTTCGGTGTCGGCTCAACGTGCTAGGGTTCAGCCCGAGGCCGCTGCCATGCCTTTTGAGGCGATGCTCAGATTGCATCAGGACATGGCTCGGGTTTTGGAAAGAGTGACTGCCCCGAAAGCTCCGATAGTGAGTCTGAGAAGAGCTGGTGTCGAGGATTTTTATGGGACCGGACTTGATGAATCTGAGTTGGCCGAGAAGTGGCTGGATAAAGTTAAGAGAGCTTTGAGGGAAGTTAGGTGTCCTCCCGATCAACAAGCTGAGTGTGCTGTGGTTTTGCTTCAAGGTCCAGCATACGAATGGTGGGAGTTGGTGAGTAGGCAACATCAGATGCCTGATCCTTTGACATGGGATTTCTTTGATGAGCAGTTTTCTAGGAAGTATGTGACTCAAGCTTATAAAGATGCGAGATGGGCGCAGTTTCTGAGTTTGAGGCAAGGGGCCTTGTCGGTTGCGGATTATGAGAAGGAGTTTAACCGGTTATCTCGTTATGCTCCGCGTGGGGTTATGACGGATGATTTCAGATGCAAGCACTTTGAAGCCGGGTTGAATGATTCATTGAAGATCGCTTTAGTTTCTTTGATGTGTATGCCGGGGGTACATTATTATCAGATTGCTGAGGCTGCTTTGAGGGCAGAGAAGGCGAAAACTTTGATTAGGGAAAGAGCTCAGCGCAGGAGTTCCGCTAGAGGTGGTTTCTCTTCATCTTCGGGTAAGAGATCTAGGAACCCGCAAGATGAACCATCCGCTGGTTCGGCTACCAGAGGGAGAAGGAAAGGTTCAGCTGCAGTATCTGGTTCTGGTAGAGGTGGTCGGTCAGATGCTATTCCAGTTTGTGAGAATTGTGGTAAGGCTCACCAGGGTGAGTGTAGGTGGCTCACTGGTGGGTGTTTTAGGTGTGGGAGCACCGAGCACCGTGTGGCTAATTGTCCCCAGACGGGTGAAGATTCGGGTCCTTAGGGAGGAGCTAGCAGAGTTGGATCGAATACTTCTCAGGCTGCGAGAGGTAGAGGTAGAGGTCAAGGCGGTCGACCTAGAGAAAGAGCTGGTTCTGAGACAGTTGAGCGTCCTCCCCCAATGGCCGCTAGAGCGTATGCAGTTAGAGCCAGAGAGGAGCAGGATGCCCCTGATGTGATTGCTGGTAAGTTCCTACTCCATGACACTGAATTATATGCTCTAATAGATCCTGGTTCCACACACTCATATTTGTGCACGCATAAGTTTATTGATAAGTTGCATGTGGTAGAACAGTTAGACTATGAGATTTGTGTGACCAATCCATTAGGGCATAGTGTCAGTGTGAGTAGAGTTTATAGGAATTGTCCGTTGATGGTTGAAAGTGTTGAGTTCCCTGTGGATTTGATAGAGTTACCCTTCAGAGAGTATTTGATTTTGGGTATGGATTGGTTGGGCAAGCATCGAGCCGTGGTTGATTGTCATAGGAAGACTTTCGTGCTTCGGGATAGGAACCGAGCTCCTGTGTTTGTTAGAGGTTTGGGTGCGAGTTCCGTGCACAATGTGATTTCTGCGATTCAAGCTAAGAGGTTTTTAAGAAAAGGTTGTGAGGCTTTTCTGGCGGTGGTTTTGGATTCCAAGAGGGATAAAGTTAGGATTGAGGACATCCCTGTTGTCCGAGAGTTCAGTGATGTTTTTCCGAGTGACTTGCCGGGTTTGCCTCCGGAGAGGGAAGTTGAGCTAGCCATAGAGATTATGCCGGGTACCACACCGGTATCGAAAGCACCTTATCGGATGGCTCATGTGGAGTTGAGAGAACTTAAAACTCAACTACAAGAGCTATTGGATAAGGGGTTCATTCGACCCAGCATATCTCCTTGGGGAGCTCCAGTTTTGTTCGTTAAGAAAAAGGATGGATCCTTGAGGATGTGTATCGATTACAGACAGATTAACAAGGTCACAGTGAAGAATAAGTATCCGTTGCCCAGAGTTGAAGATTTGTTTGATCAGCTTCGAGGTGCAGGTGTGTTTTCCAAGATTGATCTTCGGTCTGGGTATTATCAGCTTCGTGTTAAGGATCAGGATGTGGTTAAGACTGCATTTCGGACTCGGTATGGCCACTACGAGTTCCTTGTTATGCCGTTTGGGTTGACTAATGCACCAGCGGCATTCATGGATTTGATGAATAGAGTGTTTAGGCCATATTTAGACCGGTTTGTAGTGGTGTTTATAGATGATATTTTGGTGTATTCCAAGGATGAGACCGAGCATGAAGAGCATCTTCGGATGGTTTTGCAAGTTTTGAGAGAGCATCGATTGTTTGCCAAGTTAAGTAAGTGTGATTTTTGGCTTCGGGAAGTGTCGTTTTTGGGCCATATAGTTTCAGCTGAGGGTATCCAGGTGGATCTAGCTAAGATTGAGGCGATAGTGGATTGGAAAGCGCCTAGGAATGTCCAAGAAGTGAGGAGTTTCCTTGGTTTGGCGGGTTATTATTGTCGGTTTGTGAAAGGTTTCTCTGTGATTGCAGCTCCGATGACCAGGTTATTGAGGAAAGGAGTTAAGTTTGAATGGTCGGGTAAGTGCCAAGCCTGTTTTGAGCGATTGAAGCAGTTGTTAGTTGAAGCTCCTATACTGACTCAACCCACTTCGGGTAAGGAGTTTGTTATGTATAGTGACGCTTCAGGTGTTGGTTTGGGATGCGTTCTGATACAGGAAGGCAAGGTTGTGGCTTATGCTTCTCGACAGTTGAAGCCACATGAGAGGAATTATCCGACGCATGATCTTGAGTTAGCAGCAGTTGTCTTCGCTTTGAAGATTTGGCGTCATTATCTCTACGGAGAGAAGTGCAGGATCTTTACGGACCACAAGAGTTTGAAGTACTTTCTGACTCAGAAGGAACTGAATATGAGGCAACGTCGTTGGCTTGAGCTGTTTAAGGACTACGATTGCATTATGAATTACCATCCGGGTAAGGCCAATGTAGTCGCAGATGCGTTGAGTAGGAAGTCAGTTTCTGCCTTGTTTTTGAGACGGTTCAGATGGAGGTTTGGTTCCGATGGGGCTTTGATAGCTCAGTTGAGGGTCAAGCCTACTTTGAGACAGCGGATAGTTGATGCTCAAAAGGTTGATGAGAAGCTTCAGCGGATTGTGCAAGAAGTCAGTTCGGGTAAGCAGTCAGAGTTTTCGGTTCAGGATGGGGTTCTTCTGTTTGGAAACCGTTTGTGTGTGCCGGATAGTGAAGAGTTGAAAAGACAGATTTTGGATGAAGCACATAGTTCAGTTTTCACCATGCATCCTGGCAGTGTAAAGATGTATCGGAATTTGAAGCAGTTCTTTTGGTGGTCTGGTATGAAGAGGGATATAGTGGACTTTATATCCAAGTGCCTGACTTGTCAGCAGGTCAAGGCTGAGCACCAAGTTCCTTCGGGACTACTCACGCCTTTGTCCGTTCCCGAGTGGAAATGGGACGATATCGCCATGGATTTTGTCTCTGGTTTGCCTTTGACTCAGAAGAAGCATGATTCTGTTTGGGTTGTTGTCGATCGACTCACGAAGTCTGCTCACTTTTTGCCGGTTAGGATGGATTATCCAATGCATAAATTGGTCAGTATTTATGTGGATGAGATAGTTCGGTTGCATGGAGTGCCTTTGTCCATAGTTTCAGATAGAGACCCAAGGTTCACATCCAAGTTCTGGAAAAAGTTGCAGCGAGCTTTGGGTACCAAGCTGAAGTTCAGTACAGCGTTTCATCCTCAGACGGATGGTCAGTCCGAACGAGTGATTCAAATCTTAGAGGATATGATGAGGGCTTGTGTTTTGGATTTTCCAGGTAGTTGGGACAAATATGTATCGTTGATGGAGTTTGCTTACAACAACAGTTTTCAGTCAAGCATTGGTATGTCACCGTATGAGGCTCTGTATAGACGTCAGTGTAGGACTCCTATTTGTTGGACAGAGTTGTCTGAGAGGTCAGTGATTGGGCCAGATCTGGTGAGAGATACAGAGGAGAAGATCAGAGTGGTACAGCGGAATTTAAAAGTGGCCAAGGATCGTCAGAAGTCTTATGCCAACCTGAAGAGAAAGGATGTGCAGTTTGAAGTTGGGGACAAGGTTTTTCTTAAAGTGTCTCCTTGGAGAAAAGTACTTTGGTTTGGGAAGAAAGGGAAGCTTAGTCCTCGTTTCATTGGTCCGTATGAAGTGTTAGCAAGGGTTGGTCCGGTGGCCTACAGACTAGCTTTACCGATGGAATTATCGAAGCTTCATGATGTGTTTCACGTTTCTATGCTCCGTCGGTATAGATCGGATCCTTCCCATGTGCTGTCGGTTCAAGAAGTTCAGGTTCAGTCAGATTTTACCTATGATGAGGAGCCTAGAGCTATCCTAGCTCGGGAAGTTAGACAGCTGAGGAATAAGCAGATTCCTTTGGTCAAGGTTTTGTGGAATCACCATGGGGTTGAGGAAGCAACTTGGGAACCGGAGGAGTCGATGAGATTGCAGTACCTGCAGTTATTCAGTTCAGGTGAGAATTTCGAGGACGAAATTCTTGTTAGTAGGGGAGAGTTGTCACATCCCGTTTGCCCCCTAGTCGAATGAGCCATTTGTGTGTGTGCACATTTGCATGAGTTTGGCATCATGTAAGGGTATTCTGGTAAATAAGCATGTTTTGTGGGTTTGTTCATGTGTGGGAATGCATATAGAAATATTGTGTGCATAATTGGAATTATAATTAGTTGCATGTGAGTGCACCCTAGTAGGATATATTATTTAGGTGTCTCATTGTGTGTGTTGTGCATATAATTGTAGGGTATGTTTTAGTTGAGAGAGTCTAGTGTGTGTGTGACATAAGCATCTGTGGTGTGAGTGACCAAATCCCTCCACTAGGAGATTGACACTTGTCTTAGGTTAAGAAAAGAAAAAGGAAAAGAAAGGAAAAGGGGAAATCAGATTTTTCACTTGTGTTTCCCGTTCATCACCGTCCCCTCCCTCTCATCTTCTTCTTTTTCTCCTTCTTTTGAACCTTAGTTGAGATTCAAGGGTTGCTAGTGGGGTTTTGATCATCTCTTAGTGTTCATTGGTAAGTCTTATGTATTTATTTTGCTTTTGTACAATTCTTCATCTTCTTCCCTTGCATTTTTCTGTTTTGGGTTTTAAGTTAGGGTTTTGAATTGGTGTATCTTTGTGCTTTGTTGCTTAGTTGATCCTCCAAGAGATCCTAAAGGCAAGGAAGTCGCTGGATCTAGTGGAACTAAACACTAGGAGCTAAGGATTTGAGGTTTGGGAATTTCTAATTTGAATGTGTGTATGATTATGTGTTCTTGAGAAATTCTGGAAATTTGTGATGGATATTATGTTTATTATGGTCTATATGCTATGGAACTAGTATTTGTTGAATGACTGAGCTTAGATTGTGGAGTTTTGAACTCATATTGTGTTTTTGGGTAAAATGATGATGAATAGTGAGGTATGTTAACTTGAGGAATTTGATTATATAAAATGATGATGTTCTTTGAATTCTTATGTATGATTTGTTAATGGCATGACTCAATGATGTTGTATTTGGGTTTTTACCATTATTGGTGTGTGAATTTGATGATTGAAGTGAAAGTTTTGGGATTGTTGGCTGGAAAAGACCTGGAAATCGCACTGAGGAATCGCATCTGGGCATGGGTCACGGTGGCAACCAATTTGGTTACCACCGTGAGCCACGAACCAGATGCATTCTGCCGTGAAGTTTGATATGTCACGGTGGCAACCAATCTGGTTACCACCGTGAGGTATCCAAACTTTGGTTTCTGTCTGGGCAGTGGGTATGTCACGGTGGCAACCCATTTCATTACCACCGTGAGATACCCAAGCTTTTGATTCTATCTGGCTTCTTGGGTACGTCACGGTGACAACCATTTTGGTTGTGACCGTGAGGAACCTAAACCTTTGCTTCTGTTTGGTTGCTTTGGTATGTCACGGTGACAACCATTTTGGTTGTGACCGTGAGATACCCCAGACTTGCTTTCTGCCTGGATCCTTGGTATGTCACGGTGACAACCATTTTGGTTGTGACCGTGACCTACCCTGTTTTTGCAATAAAATCCCTTTATTTCCGCATGTTTTAGGAATGTTTTATTATGGTTTTTAGCACGCAATACCATGTTTTTGAACTATAAGAATATATGTTCTAATTATCATAGAATGTGAATTCTTCGCTTGTCGTAATTTAACTACGGCCATTAATTGTGTGTTTCTCCGCCTGCAAGAGTCGGTCTAGTGGATAGTTAGGCATGCCTAATAGAGTCTTAGCTGTAGCCTCTGTTTCTGTTTGGACCCCGATCAGGTCCCAGAACGGTTCCGCGTGAACCCCTATCTGATAGGATTTTGTTTAAGATCCCCTTTGTAATGTTTTGTAAAAGTCAAATGAAAATCTGTTTTATCGGCTCGTACCCGTAAAGTACTGTCTGTATCGGCTCGTACCCGTAAAGTACTGTCTGTAACTTGTTATCCACTTCCTCGGGTCAGCAGGTGCTTATTAAGAATTGTTATATGAGGAAATGTATGTTATATGTATGGATTCATCGATGAAGTATAATCTGCTAAAAAGGATATGATTGTTGTTATGAACTTCTGATGAATGGTTCTATGCTTGTGAGCAGGAGTTTATGTTATTGTTATGCCATGATTATTGTATGTACATGAAGTACGCATGTGAATTGCCTTGACGACCGTTGTGAATGGTTGTCGTTATGCTATATGTGTGTTTCCCCACTAAGCGTTTATCGCTTAGCACGGTGTGTTTACTCGTGCAGGTGCGGAAGGAGTTGTTTTTGGGAGAGTCGTCGCCATCAAAGCCAACACAGCAGGGACTTAGTGTAGGGCTTATTTTTGTACCTTTTGAGGATTCTTTTTGTATAGAACTTTCATATGATTTTGTAATAGCTTCCGCTTTTGTATATGAATTCTGGATATTGTAATTATCTGTTGCAACCTTCAGTTGATCAGAACAGTAATGTAATGCTTCAGTTATATTAATGCATGATCAGCTTTCATGAATGGTGTTGTAAAGTTTTAAATTACCCTGTATATTGGTATGTATGGTTATGTATGAATGTATGTTAGCCTGTATCTGTGTGGTGGCAACTTTATTCATACGGCATCTCACTCCTTATCGGATGGGATCACCTACGTATGGGTAAGGGGTGTTACAGTTCTCCAATCTTAGCCTTTCCTTTTTCCTTCTTTAGTTCAACCACTATAATTATTGTCCAATTTCCAGAATTGGAACACAATGTCAAATTCCACATTAACCCAAAATTAAAGAAATAGAAAGAGAAGATAAGAGCAGGCTACACAATAACTTACCTTGCAAATTAAAAACTTAACTTCACAATTAACCTCTTGATCACTTAATAGAAATTACTGAATCTAAAATGGAAGGAGATGGCTCACGAAGAAGGAAATAAAGGAGGATAGAAATCTAAAGGGAAGAAGAACAGCCGAAATTCACACATGCAAGGAATGCAGATTTCTCTCTCATCAAAAGTTTATATTACATGGAGAGAACAAGGTTGGCAGCTCTACAAGACCACATGTGGAAGCCACTACCATCCCTTAATCCCACTTAAGCAAATTTGTGTTTAGTTAATCTCCATTATCCACTAACTAATCTTATTTAACATTAAACATGCACATTTACCAATTAGCCACCTAACTTATTTTATTTATTCAATTAAGTCCTCATTTCATTTGCACATTAGTCCTTAATTAATATATTCAATGCAATCTCATCCTCATTTATCTTAATTAGACCAATTAGCTACTAAGGTATATTCCGGGTCATTACAGCACCGCAATATGATCACTGCCATAGGCACCATTAGGGCGAGTGCAGAAAGCTCACTGGAGCTTGTTTTAAATGTGGGAGCATGGAACACATGCTCGGCTAATTGCTCGAAGTCAAGAGAGAACCTAGCCTCTCAAGCGGCACATATGATGTGGCTAAGTCTGGAGTTGTTAGGAGTGGAAGAGGAAGAGGTAGGGCATCTCGAGCGCCATCGGAGATGGTTGAGAAGCCAATTTCTTTTGGAGGTCTAGCTAGGGTGTATGCTATGATCAGAGAGGCAGTGGAGGAGCCTGTCGGATCTTCTGGTAAGTTCCTTAATTATTTGAGTGGTATTGTTTAAATTTCTTTACAAGGTATATATTGGTCCTGTGTTAAGTAGCGGGAAAATTTTGGGGACAAAATTTCTTAATGGGGAGAGAATTGTAACACCCTCATTCAGACCTGGTAGGATTTACAGTGTAAATGGTATAGCAAGGGTAAAAAAGTATGGTTTGTATAAGAAATTATGGGTTTAGAGAAGGTATTTGCATGAGAATATAAAAGTGAAGAGGAAAGAATTGGTTAGAGGGACTATAGTGTAATATGGCCTAAGAAGTTATTGAGTGTGAGCTAGATTCGTGTCCTGTTGCGAGTGCGACAATGGTGGCAGGTGCGACAGAACGCAGTTTGGCAAATTCAGCAAAAGTTAATAAGTGGCTGCTCGAGGGTTTGACACCTGGCTTGAGACAAGGTATTAATAGAGTGAATTAAGTGTGAGTGGTTGGCCTTTAATGTGAGTTAGTGGCATTTATTTTGGGTTGGTCCCATTTTTTTCCCCTTCTTTCTTCTCCTTCGTTTCATGCTTCATTTTTTGCCTTATTCTCTTTTGTTCTTTGTTCTTGTCTTGTGTTCTTTTTGTCCCTCTCCATTATCTTGTCTTTGAGTGGTGCTCTTGGATTGGTTTGAAGAGAGTAGTTGGAAGTGAGTTTTGAGGAGGTAAGTGGTTTGATTTTCGAATTATTGATCTTCTTCTTCTACTTTGTTTTTGTTTTTGATTCTAAGTATATGAGCTTAGATTAAGTGTTGTTTGGGTGAATTTGTGCATGGAAGCTGTGGACAAAAGACAAGGCAAAGGCAATGAGAAGGTGTGACTCAAGGAAGAGAAGAGATCAAGCTACTCTTGAGGTTGGGATCGTGTGTGTTTTGATGGATACATGTTATTGAGTTGTTTTGTACTTGATTGTTTGCTAAATGCATGTTATATGACTAGGGATTAGAGAGTTTTGATTTAGGTCTTAGTTGAAAAATGAGCACATGTCCATTTTGATTGCTTGTAGTGTTATTTGAATATAAGAGTATTAGTGGCATTTAAAGAGTTTATTGCATAAGAATAATTTATATTGTAGGCCTTTTTGGTTAGGTTTTGTGTGTAATTAGTTTGGAAGGCATGTGTGTGAGATTGGGTTGATGTTTGTGTAGTTGTGCATGTGAGTGTGTGTGTGTTTGAGTTTTTTTTGGCACGGAATTAGGGTTCTGTCGTGAGCACGACAGAAGGCTCCGAGGGCAAGTGTTCACCTTGCCGTGCCTAGTCGAGAGCGCAAGCCTTGTCGCGGTCGCAACAGAAGCCAAATGGGCATTCTATCGCGAGTGTGACACTTCTGCGAGCATGGCTATTTGAGACTTTTTGGCTTTGTCAATGGTGCGATGAATGTCGCGAGCACGACATTGCTCAGGATTTTTATATGTAAAGTTTCTGCCCTATTTATATGTATAGTATTGCATTGTATGTTGTATGAGCATGTAAAGTAAATGAATATGGCAACGTGATTAAGTATGTATGAGTGTGATTATGGTTTATTTGGTTAATACATGATTAAGATGATGTATAATGACTTATAGGGATACTTGAGTATATAGTTCAGTGTATTAAGTTACTTGTCAAGCCTGAAGAGTCATAGTAGTAGATAGATAAGCATGCTTATAAAGGGTTAGAGTGCACTGTTGTGCCTATTTTTGAATACCCTGCGTATTCATATTTGAGTTAGGTCTGTACATATTGATACTGAGATTTAGTATTTAGAATACCTGTATCCACCATTAATGGATTTCAGGCTATTGAATGTTCAGTAGTGTATATCAGATGTAGTGGACATTGTTATACATTTTGTCTTCCATGAAATGCAAGTCATATGATATATGTATCTGTGCTTAATTACAAGTTAGAGTGAATGATTTATCCCTCGTACATGTTGCTGTTGCATGAGTATGATATGGTTATGGAAATGATCAGAGCAGGAGATGATATGCATGAAAGAATTCATATTGGCATGAGATGTGCATGACTATTAATTTACAATGTGTGTTTTTCTTGTGACTTCGATAGAAGTCTATGGCTTTGTTTATCCCCAATAAGCATTATCGCTTAGCACGGGTGTTTTCCCATGTAGGTTTGCGGGATTGGATTAGAGAGTGCTCATCTGCCGGCCACTAGGAGTTTGATGAAGTCTTTTGTTTTTGTAGTTGGATTTTTTTTTTGTAGCAAGCATTATATAGATTTTGTATTAGAAGTGTCATGTACATGTATAGAAGTATAATCTTGTAATTATGAACAAAGATGTTTTGTAATATGTACAGTTTCAATATATTTATATATGCAACTATATCGGGTTTGACTTTTCTTTTCCGCTATAGAGTCTAATTATATGTCTTTGGGTATGTTTGTTTGGCCGTAATGCTCCGATATCCTCAATAGGGGTATTGGGGTGTTACAAAGGCACTCTATGCAACCGAACCACTTCATTCACATAAATTTCCACCAACCGATCCATAAGGTAATCAAGTCGAACAGGCATGAAATGAGCCGACTTGGTGAGCCTATCGACTATTACGCATACTTAATCGTGCTTCCTTTGAGTCAAACCCAAACCCGATACAAAATCCATCGTGACATTATCCCACTTCCATTGAGGAATGGGCAAAGGATTGAGCAACCCTGATGGAACATAGTGCTTAGCCTTTACCTGCTGATAGGTTAGGCACTTGGAAACAAAGTCCACAACATCTCTCCTCATACCTGGCCACCAGTAGAACTGCTTCAGATCACAGTACATCTTATCATTTCCAGGATGCATAGTAAAAATCATAGTGTGTGCCTTCTGCAAAAGCTTTTTCTTCACCTCACCATCATTAGGCACGCACAAACGATTCCTATAACTTAGCACCCCATTACTCACAGAATAGTCACTTTGATTCCCACTTTAGACTACCTGCAAAGCTTGCTGCAACTTAGGGTCATACATCTGAGCATCAACAATCAACTGCTTCAGACTTGGCCTACCTTTTAGCTGGGCATTCAAATCTCCATTAGAATCTAATCTCCATCTACCACGTTGCAATGATAAAGCCGAAACCGACTTCCTACTCAAAGCATCTGTAACCACATTCGCCTTACCCAGATGGTAGTCCACTATACAATCATAGTCCTTGAATAACTCTAACCATCGCCGTTGTCTCAAATTCAATTCCTTTACGTAGATACTTCAAACTCTTATGGTCGGTGAAGATTCTACAAGTCTCCCCATATAGGTAATGATGCCATATCTTAAGAGCAAACACCACCACAGCCAATTCTAAGTCATGCGTCGGGTAATTTCGCTCGTGAGGCTTTAACTGCCTAGACGCATACACTATCACCTTCCCATCCTTCATCAGAACACAACCAAGTCCAATACTCGATGCATCACTGTACATGGCATACCCTTTACCCGAGATGCGTAGAGTAAGTATAGGAGCCTCGACTAACATTTTCTTTAACAGATCAAAACTAGCTTGGCATTTACTAATCCACTCAAACTTTACTTCCTTTCAAAGCAACTTAGTCAAAGGTGAAGCAATGACCAAAAATCCCTTCACAAACCGTCTGTAGTACCCAGCTAAACCCATAAAGCTTCTTAGTTCTGGTACATTTCGAGGTGGCTTCCAATTCGCTATCGCCTCAACCTTAAACGGATCCACTCGGATACCTTATGAGGAAACAATATGTCCTAGAAAGGACACCTCCTTTAGCCAAAAGTCACACTTACTGAGTTTTACAAATAACTGATGATCCCTCAAAACTTGAAGCACAACCCGCAAATGTTCTTCATGCTCATGCTCATCTTTCGAATATACCAAAATGTCGTCAATAAACACAACAACAAATTGGTCAAGATATGGCCTAAACACTCTATTGATCGGATCTATAAAAACCACAGGAGCATTCGTCAACCCAAATGGCATCACTAAAAACTCATAGTGGCCATACCTCATCCTAAAGGCAGTCCTAGCAACATCTGCATCCTTCACCCAGAGCTGATAATAACCAGGCCGCAAGTCAATCTTAGAAAAGACTCTGAATCCCCTCAACTAATCAAACAGATCTTCAATCCTAGGCAATGGATACTTATTCTTCATGGTAACCTTATCAATCTGCCGATAGTCAATACACATCCTTAACGTACTGTCTTTCTTCTTAACGATGGAGCACCCCATAGAGAAATCCTGGGTCTAATAAAGCCTTTATCCAATAGCTCCTGCACTTGAGTTTTCAACTCTTTCAATTCTACAGGAGCTATTTGATAAGGAGCTTTAGAAATCGGGGTAGTACCCGGCAGAATCTCTATGGATAGCTCCACCTCTCTCTCTGGTGGTAAACTCGGCAACTCCTCCGGAAACACATCCAAAAATTCATTCACTATCGAAATATCCTGAATCTTAACTTGACTATGCCTGGAGTCCAAAACCAAAGCCAAATAAGCCTCACATCCCTTTCTCATAAACTGACTCGCTTTCATAGCCGAAATCGCATTATGCAGAGAATTAGAACCCAAACCTCTCACTACCACTAAAGACTAATCATAATCCTTAAGCACTACCATCTTCCTATGACAATCAACCATAGCTCGGTGCTTACACAACCAATCCACACCCAAAATCATATCAAACTCGTGAAAAGGTAGACCAATCAGATCCACTGGAAACTATTTTCCTTGCACAACTAGAAGAGAATCCTTAAATACCTTAGTTACATTGACACTATGCCCTAAGGGACTTGTTACACATATCTTATAATCTAGCTGATCGGCAATAAGCAAACTAGCACATAACTTTTCAGAACATAAATATGAGTGTGTGGAACCATGATCTATTAGAGCATGCAACTCAGTGTCAAAGAGTAAAAACTTGCCAATAATCACCTCAAGAGCATCTTGCTCATCCCTAGCTCTCATCGCATACACTCTGGCTGGAGCCACTGGAGGGCGATCTAACGACTCATAAGAAGCTTCATCTGTAGGCCATCCACCATGACCTCGACCCCTTCCTTTACAGCGGCTAGCTTGAGGGGTATTAGATCCTGCTCGGCTAGCCTCTTGCTGCTCTTGGGTACTCTCTGACAACATTAGGCAACTAGCTAAGATATGATCTGTACTACCACATCTGAAGCAACCTCCCATCAACCAACGGAATTCACCCCGATGGCGCTTATTACAGTGTGAGCACTCCAGCACCACATCACCTCAGCCACCCGAACCACCTCTACCAGCACTCGACACATAAGCTGATCCTTGTCTCCCACCTCTCATTGTAGGGCTATTGGTAGACTTATTTGGTGAAGTTACTTGAGAATTCCTTGACCTCTTCCCCGAAGATGAGCCTCCACAAGAGGGATTCCTTCTTTGAGCTCTTTCTCTCAAAATCATCTCCGAACGCTCTATTCGCATTGCTGCTTTCATAATCTGGTAGTAAGTAACTGTCAGAGAACTCATCAAGGAAATCAACATAGCCTTAAGGGTCTCATTCAAACCCGCCTCAAAGTGCTAGCAACGAAAATCTTCAGTGAGGATACCCAGCGGTGCATACTTGCTAAGCCTATTAAATTCTTTTTCATATTCCGCCACAGATAATGCCCTCTGCTTAAGATTCAGAAACTGCATCCATGTAGCCTCCTTATATGCCCTAGTCACATACTTACTATGAAACTCTCGCTCAAAGAACTCCCAAGTAACCGGGTCAGGTAACTGGGGGTGCCTCAGAACCAATCTCCACTAATCATAGGAGGAACCTACAAAAGAGATACAATACACTCGACTTCTCTTTCTAAAGGACAACGGATCTATTCTACACCTGTAGACACCGGGTCCTGAAGTAGTCCAGATCAGAGTTACCCGATGAAGAAACTAACGTTAGTTTTTGGACAAGGGAAGAAAGTTGTGGATGTCTGTTCGCCAGTTTTATAAGGATCGGAGGAGTTCTGGATAAACGGGGGATTTCAAACAGTTGAAACGAGTTCAACTTTGAGAACTGGCATTTGAGTCCACAAACGGGCAGCTTATCAGTGGAGTAGCCCATCGCTCATGTTAGAGGCCCATTTCCCATGTCGACCAACGGGGCGTCGCTCACGTGAGAGGCCCGTCTCCCACGACGACCGATAGGCCGTCGCTTAAGCGAGCGACAGGCTGTCGCTCATTTGAGAGGCTCGTCTCTAATGTTGAAGCTACGGGCCGTCTCTCAAGCGAGCGATGGGCTGTCTCTCATGCCACAAGTAGGGCTTGCCAGTCAAATGACCGCTGGTGCCCTTTACAACTGACGCCAATCGGTAGCCCACGGGAAGCCCGTCGATCGATGATCTGGTTGTTTTAACCGCTAGATTCTACAATATTTAGGGGATTTTAGAAAATATCTTAAAAATCCTTTTGAATTTCCCAAATCTTTTCAAATATTTTTGAATATTAGATTTGATTTTAGGAAGATTTATAAAATCGTTCGGTTTTGATTTGATTTCGAAAAATCCTCTTCAAATCTGAATTTAAAATTTAAAATTATTTGAAATTTCCTCCTAAATCTATAAATAGGGGAAGGGGATTCAGCTTTAGGGGTTGAAAATTTTACTGAGAAATTATTGTTTAGAAAAACTTTTTATTAGAAAACAAAAGCTTAGTATTTTTCCACAGAAGATTTCTTTTCAGTTTCTATAAAAACAAATTTTCTTTCAATTTTTTTTTCTTTTATTCTCGAATTACGTTAATCCGAGGAAGTGAGGTCCATTCGTTTCCATCCATCTATCTAATTCAAATATTTATTGCTGTCCAAATTCCAAGAAAGAGAAAACAATCTCTTTCTCTTGGTTTATTTCTCAAAGTGAGATTTTTGCAACCAAAAATCTCTTCTGTTCGCATGATCACGATCTGATCCTTGCAGAACTCGAGGAGTCAACATCTTACAACATTCACCTTCACGAGCTAAAAATTCGAGGGTAAATATTCTGGACCTGTTACTTTGAATTCAGTTATTATCGTTAATTTCTTGCATAAAAATCCCTTTTATTCAAATTAAAACAAAAACTTAACTTTTTTGGGTTACTGTTCGGAAACAGAGTCCACCGACGGGCATAAGGACCGCCGACGGCCCTCGCTCAATCGAGCGACGGGACGTCGCCGTTTGCCCTTACGCTCGTCTGTTGCTCCCAGGGACGCCCGTCGGTCATACGTCTTGGGCCGTCCCTGGGCCTCTTTTTCCACTTAATCTCTTTTCTTCTCTTCTTTCATTTTAAAATGG
Source organism: Excoecaria cochinchinensis (assembly GCA_947683425.1). Classification (NCBI taxonomy): domain Eukaryota; kingdom Viridiplantae; phylum Streptophyta; class Magnoliopsida; order Malpighiales; family Euphorbiaceae; genus Excoecaria; species Excoecaria cochinchinensis. The sequence goes on along the minus strand of CANTUQ010000076.1, from coordinate 6,202,733 downwards.
TTTTCTTATTCAATTTCTTTCATTTTCCTTCTTATTATTTAACTTCATATTTATTTTCTTTTAATTTACATTAACGTGTTCTTTATTTTGTGAGTTATTATTTTGATTTGTTGGGCGAATTTGGAGCCACTTGGTGTAAAAGCTGTTGCAAAGACTTAAGGGTCTTCTCTCGGGTTCATTCTCTCGACTTTATCTTCTTTATTATATTGCTATTGTGAATAATGTTTATCATTTTTTACTCTTCCGCTGGTGTAAAAAATGATTAAATGTTTTTTATTAATTAAATTGGGATTTTCCTTACAAATTGAGGACCAATGTCCTATTTTTTTAACAAATAAAAATCAACGCCTCAAAACCATTTTCCAATAAATATGTATGCGAGAACCAATGTCCTCACCCTTAATATATATCCAGTTTTATGCATGCTTTGTATTTTACTTATAATGGGGCTTGTATTCCGCCCTAGTTTTGTTATAATCTATCTTTAGATGCTTTATTTTAATGCTGCTTTTATTTATTGTTTCCCTTGGATGGACAATTTGAGCTTTAATTTAACTACACCGAATTGAATGAGAAATGGGATGAAACGATAAATTCAAAACTCGAATATAAACTTAATCAAGGTATGAATAAATGGGAAGTCCCGAACCTACTCTGGTCTTTGGGCTCAATGAGGTGAGAGGGCCACCTCGGCATTTTGTTGGGGTGAAAACCTCTCAGACACCTCTTGTGACCCGTAAAAAAGGCTCAAACTCGCATAGTCCTAGCCGCCACGAGGCGAGAGGGCCATCTTAATGTTCTATTAATGTGGATACCTCCAAGACACCTCTAGTTTGCCGAAGCATGAGGCTAGAGGACCACTCTATCATTAGGGTGGAAACCTCCAAGACACTTCCGGCTTGCTTATGATGGACATAGCAGCGTGGTCTTAGGCTCACTGAGGCTAGATGACCTTTCCCAATGTTCTATTGGGTTGCGACTCCAAGAAACCTCCTTGTTGCCCAAAATAGATGCACTTGTAATTTCCTACAAGTTTTAACGAACATCATCCCGAAGGCCCTGAAAGCAGGCAGTTCGGGGCACATCGGGGTTCGGCGCGCGTCATAGTGGCGACTCCGTTGGGGATTATACTCGAGACTTCGCTTCAAAAGTGAATTGGTTAAAATTTACAATTGAGTTTTAATTTAAAAATTTCATCCTTTTTTCGAAACTGCATTGCATCTCATTAGAGCCTTTGATCTATGCTAGTTTGGTCCCTCTTTCAACCCCAATGCATTCCCGAAGCACAACCCTACGTTCACTCAATGTAGGGAAGTGTTAAGGATAATCACCAGCCCAAGCCTCGTACCTTCATGGTATATTAAATGGAGACCCAATCGGTCGTTACGCTCGTGATGAGCTAGACCCGTTGCCAGGGACCATGCTTGGGTAGCCATAAAGTAACATCCTCTTGGCCAAAGCTCATGTAATGGAAATAGTTACTTCCCTTAAGTGGTATGAACCTTAATACTATGCTTGCTGTATGGATCGCTATTGTGACGCGCGCCGAACCCTGTGGGCGCCCCTTGACCTCCTGCTTCAGGGCGATCGGGCAAGTGAGGTTCGTTGACAACTTGCGATGAATTGCAAGTGCGTCTATTTTGGGCAACAAAGAGGTTTCATGGAGTTGCCACCCAATAAAACATTGGGAAAGTTTCTCTCGCCTCGGAGAGCCTAAGACAGTGCATGTATCCATTTTGGGCCAACCAAAAAGGGGTCTTGGAGGATGAACCTCTCTCCCTTGGAGCCTAGGATTGATTGAGTCATTTGGCGGGACGCAAGAGGGGTCTTGGAGGTCTTATTCCAATGAGTGATCGGATATGACTCTCGCCTAGTTGAGCCCAAATACTAGAGATGGGTTCGGGACTTCTCATCTATTTCTACCTTGATTAATTTTACAATTAAATTTTGAATTTAATAAATCTCTCTCTCTCCACGTGATGCAATTTAATTAAGGCGCAATTATCCATTGCTGAAAGCGATAAATAAATAGAATAAAGAAAAACATTTTAAATGAAATACAATAACACTAGGAGCAGAATACAACTCCCATTTTAGATGTACAAACCATACATAAAATCGGGGAATTAATTATGAGGACATTGGTCCTTGACTTTGATTATTATAAAAAACAATTCTCAATGATAAATTCATTGGATAAGAAAAATAGGACATTGGTCCTTGGCTTTGTTAAAAAAAATCCCAATTAATTACTATAAAACGTTTGTTTATTTTTACTTGCGCGAGATAGAATAATTTGCATATAATGAAGACTAAGAATAAACAAATAAATAAATAAACAAATGAAAGAAATAAAGTTATAGAATTAAACCAAAAGGGGTTCTCCCAGGGTGTGAACGACGACCGTTGTCTCAAGTTCAACTCGCCAAAAAAAAACAAGAAAATGACATTTCACAAAAATAATAAAATATGTTAGTATCGAAAAAATTTAAAATTAACAAAAAATCAAGATAAAGTTATAAGAATAATAGATAGTAAAATCAAGTAAGGTTAAGAAAAATATGAAAATAACTAAAATAAACTAAACAGAACGCGTGTCCAGAATATATACCCTCAGATTTTACCTTTTTGGATGAAAATTTGGTTGGATTTGGTCCCACGCATTTCACGAGAAGAAAACAAAACCAAAGAAAGAGATTTATTGAACCTTTTGGAGTGAAAATCGGATTCTTCTTTATAAGGGTAAAATGAGAATTTTTCCAACCTCAAAAAAGTGTGAAATTTCCCTTTTTATAGAAAAACACGACCGACGGGCGCCTGACCTATTGATGGGCACATGCCAACGGACATGTGTTTGTTAGTTCGGACACGTGGCCGTCGGTAAACTCACAGACGGCCTGTCCCTCATGGCGAGTGAGACGGGCTGCCGCTATGACCGACGGATGCCTCACGACCTACGGTCTGACCGTCTGTGGAAGAAAACTCAAAATTTAAGTCTAAATTCTCCCGATTTTCTGCTTCTTTCTACTGCAAATAAAAACATTTAATTCTCGTGAACTCAAAGGACCGAAATCTCCGAATTTTATTCATCTATTCGGAACCAGGCATTGATTTCGTCATTGGGTAATCTCTGATCTGGACCGCCTCGGGACACGGTGCTTACAGTTGCCCCCAATTTTGGGGAGGCTAGTGCACAAGTGCCTAGGTGAGCCAAAATTCAGAGAAGAAGGAAAGACAAGCGTACCTGGAGCAATCCTTACCTTCGGGTTGTTCATCTGGCAGGTCTCGACTCGATCTGCTCGTTGATGAACGAATGTAGGTGCCCTTACCGGTCTCGTCTCGACCTGCACGGAGCGAGGTGAAGTGTCTCTAACTCCATCCTCTATTTGCGATCTGTTCTATCGCTGGTGCCCCGCTAACCTCGTCTCGGTCTGCACGGTGGCTGGTCTGTCCCGCTAGCCTCATCTCGGCCTGCACGGTGTGAGGTGTAGTATCTCTAACTCTATACTCTATCCTCTGTTGCGATCTGTTCTATCGCTGGTGCCCCGCTAACCTCGTCTTGGTCTGCACGGTGGCTGGTCTGTCCCGCTAGCCTCATCTCGGCCTGCGCAGTGTGAGGTGTAGTGTCTCTAACTCCATCCTCTGTTGCAATCTATTCTATCGCTGGTGCCCCGCTAACCTCGTCTCGGTCTGCACGGTGGCTGGTCTATCCGCCTAGCCTCATCTCGGCCTGCGCAGTGTGTAGCTGGTTAATTCTGATCTTGAAGGTTATAGCGTTCGATTCGCTTATCCTTCATTGTAGTTGATGTCCATTCTTGAATCATCGTTAAACAGTGTTCCCGTGTGCAAATAATCTCTTTGGTTAATTTATGTGTCAATTTGACTTGCTTAACAAATTTATGAATGTTTTTATGATGTCATTTATTACTTTATCACTTCCTTATTCATTTTTTTTTGTTGTTTTGTTTTTCTTTTCATTATGCAATCATTCAGCTTTAATAAGAAATGAAGCAAAGATGACAGATATGGAAACATAACACATAAATCTGATAATAAATGTTTCTCTACTAAAGGAAAATAATTTTTGTACAATGTATATACAAATATGATAATAACAAAAATGAATACAAGAGATATGACAGTCAAGCTACCTGAAAACTAAAGAGGCGGATAGTCTGAGGGCTCCTCTTCTAGATCCTCATCATCTGATATATGGATCACCTGGGGCTGCGCTGGAGGTGCCTAGGGCCCAGCCTCTGAGGTGGATGGCTGACTAGTGGGATCTGTCGGTCCAGGCGGCTGGGATGCCTGAGCTCTGACCTGTGACTGGAACTGCACCCGAGCATGCCCATCTAAAAAGGGCTGCGCACATGTGGTCATAAACCGCAGGCTATCTCTGACAACCTCTCCCAACTCTCTGAAAGCTCTGCTCAGCTGATGAGTCTGATCACTGGAGGCGATCCACACACGATCCAACCTCTGCTCCGTCTGCTAACGAAACTCCCTAATGTACTGGGTCATAGGATGGACGGCTCCATCTACTCCCTGTACTGTGGATCTGAGAGCATCCAATGACTCCTGTATCATCTGGAGCATCGTATCTATCCCCTGGGCTGCCTCATCCTGAGAGGTCCTCACCCCCTGTCTCAACTGATCCATCAACCTCTCCTGCTGCTGTGCCATCTGCTCAAAGTTTCTCGCATGCTCCTGTCTCAACTGGTCTATGACCCTAGCCTACTCCTGGATCACACCCTGCTGCTGCTCAAGCCTCTCCATTATAGCTCTATCCCGCTCTCCAACCTGAGCAAGGAGGGCCCTATCCCTCTCCTCTTGCCTATGCTCGAAAGACGCAAGGATGGAGGTAACGATCTCTATATGTCCGGCTGTGGTGCTGCTGGAGGTGGAACTGACTCAGGCATCACCTCTATTGGGGGAGCTATAGAAGTAGATGCCCTTGGGTCTCCCCTGATATAGGAATGAAATCTCTCTGAAGGTCGGGGAGTAGTCCGCTGAACTCTCGAAGATGGAGGGGGAGTCTGTGCCCTCGGCGCCGGAGGAGTCGCTAGCAACTTGTCCATAGTAAACTCCATTTCAAAATCGGAGGGCGTCCTATGCTCCTCCTGTTCTGGCTGTGGCTGCGGCGGCAAATCCTCCTGATGCTGGTGCTGGGGAGGCTGACCCTTCTGAAACTGGTGCTGAGGAGGCTGACCCTCCTGAAACTGGTGCTGAGGAGGCACATCATCCCCGGGCTGATCCTGCTCAGGCTCTAAAGAGGGGAGGCCAAAGGCGCGTCTAGTCTCATGTATAGTGCGAAGCCTATATGCCTTGGCTTGTCCCTGTAGCGGCGATATCATGCCCATCTAAATAGCTACCGGAGCGTCTACATGTATATTCTCGTCCAAGGCATCCCTAAGCCTGTCTGGAGCAACTCCTAATCTCAGCAGCAGTCTGGTGATGACCCTTCCAATGATCACCACCGGGGTAGTCCCTCTGGAAACCCTCATCATGTTAGCTAGTATCTCATGGCTAACGTTAAGGCGTTGACCTGTCACCATAGCCCATAGGCTCCATATCTCTGCGGCATTGAGCGACCTTGGGTTACCAGCCCGTCCAAGGTATGAGCTGGATAACACCCTGTGTAGGTATCAGAGCGCCTGTGAGATCAGCATAGTACTCTTCACTGTATCGTGGTCATATAGCACTCCCGGTAGGGCTATGGTAGCCCAATGGTCACGTCGGACCGCTCGCTGGGGAACTATTATCCCATCCCCTAATGGAAGGCCCATAGCCTCTGCGAACAGCTGGCGGGTGATGCTGAAGTGATGTCCGTCAAACTAAAACTGTACCACCCCAGGCTCTGTATCTGATCTCTGGAACCCTCCATAATGCAGTGTAGCCAAAACCTGCCACACCGCCTCAGGGTAAGTCAGGAAGGCATCCGATAGAAACTCCGTCCATCCGGCGCTCGCTATCAACATGTCGACCTCATCTGCCATCCCTAAGGCTTCTAAGAACGGCCTGGAGATGAAGCGGCTGGCTTGGAACTCCACTTGAGCTAATGCTCTGTATCTCTCTTGAGCCTCAGGGCTCATCCACTCAGGAGCCTGCAGCTCAGGCTGACCCTGCGGAACACGTCGACGAGGAGGCATCCTGAGATAATAAATAAGAAAAACGTAATTAGTTATAAAACACATTGTATCCCGATAGGGACATGTCCCAGCCCCGTGTATAAGGAGTCGAGAAAACTAGCGTGGGATAGATTTCAAATTACTTCAAGCATGAAAAAAACAACGAAATATCAAAATTAACATAAAGTCAAATTAAATCAATTAATTAATTAAAAAAACAAAAATTTGGGCAGCACCCCGGCAAGGGTGCTCCCAACCTCCTGCATGAAAAACAAGAGAACAGGCCTCGGGCCCCAACAAGAGCATAAACATTTATCTTCTAATGTTTTAGAGCTAAGCATGCAAAAATCCTATTTTAGGCATATGAAAACTACCCACAAATCGTATCTAGTTCATTTAAAGATCATGCTTTGTCCAAAAGATTCAAATTAAACTACTCTTAATCTAGTCAACAGTGCACTTAATCTAGTCAACAGTGCAATCCAACATTCATGCAAAACTAGCTAACAATCATATTAAAACGATTATTAAAGCAATGTATATATACATGAAAATAATAAAAAAAATAAGAATAATTAAATAAAGAACAAGCAGCATTTAGGCATTATAAAAGTGAACGAATAACGCATTATAACTTATTTATTGTTTATAAAAACTAAAAGAAGTAGAAATAAATAAATAAATAAATAATTATTTACCAACCTGTAGTGTGCAGAAAACGGAAACTGGATAAAAAGGAAAACCCCGATAGATGCACGGCAACACGAGGATCACGAAAATATAAATAAAAATGCAAAAAAGTGAAGAAATAAGAGAGAAAAAGCCAAAAAACTGCAAAAACCGTCGGTTAAGAAGAGAAGAAGAGGAAAAGAAACCGCTACCCCGTCGGTTACAGCCCCTTATATAATTTTTGTGACCGACGGGCTAGTCGTCTCCAGGAGCGAGCGACGGTCTAACCGTCTTTCGCTCCAGATTCTCGCATTTAATGCGTAATAAATGCGCGTGACAAATGTAATGATGATGCATGCATTCTGCCAGGTGTCATCGAGGGACGGGCAGGCCGTCTTAATATGAGAAACAGGCTGGCCGTCGGTGGAGCTTTCCTTCAAATTCCACCATTTTCTGGAGCTTTTTGACTTCTTCATCATTTCTTGCTTGCTTTTTCCAATTTTTAACTTTCAAGGATGACTCCTCCCTCTTTTCAAAGGATGTATCGTATTCTAGACGATACACACACTTGGGAATACAGCGTTCTCACCCCACTGTCCGGGCTGAAATTCTTACGCAGGGTCAAAATAGACCATAACCTCCTCTCAGCTGCAGCTCACTTCTGGAACCCCCACTTTCACGTCTTCAAATTTACTTATCAGGAACTCTACCCCTTACCTGAAGAATTCACTGTCATCACTGGAGCATGGTATCCTCCCAATGCTCTACCCTGCATTCCTAGCTGCGGTCTGATTCTAACCCAGGACGTTGCCCTCTCTCTTGGCATAACTCCCTCCGAAGCTGCTCGGTTAGTCCCACTGGACTCTACATTTTCCTTGGAACCGCTGATTGAGGCTTTGGACAGATTCTCTGACGTCCCCACATATCGAGCAAGCATTGTATTTTTATTCTGCATGATGAGATTCTTGTCCGTAACCTCAGAGGATTTGGTTGGTGATCCTCACCTGTTCAAGGTTTTAGATGATTTTCAAAGCGGACTGAACCGTTGTCCCCTCATCTTAGCTGAGACCATTCTGGGCTTGGACTCCGTCTGCTCTGGATCCACTACTTTGCCTACTGGGAGCCCCTTATTACTCCAGGTACGTTATTATTTTAAAAGGTACTGCGTCCCTTATGAATTTTCACACTAGCTTTTCTTAACGGGAGGTGCGTCCTTTCGGATTTTCGCACAACCTAGTGCCTAACTTTTGCCTGAAGTAAACCCAACTTACTCCAGCGGCTTTTTTGTTGTTGTTTTTTTTTCCAGATTTGGCTGCAGGAGAAGCTGAACTTGCTGTCGGAGCCTCCTCCTCGAGTCATCCCTCAATACTCGCCAAGACATTTTCTCCCACGTCAATGACTATATTCATTTGCCACTCCTGATGACGGCATTGCTAGACTCAGTGAGATAGTAGATGAGGGCGTCGGTTTCACTCATGCTTGGCTTCCCTTACCTCACACAATCATCGACGGACCTTTAGGATGCGTTCCCCTATGCGGGCTTCGTCAAGCCACCTTTTATGTCGTTGCCCAGTGTGCTCGTCAACTCGGGATAACTCAAGATGTGGTGAAAGTCCCCTTATCCTTCCAAGGAGGGAATCTTTCTGCTGCTTTTGTTTCTCGCTACCACGAGTTATGGGGCCGCCTGCCGGCGAAGACTGTCATGCCTTCTTTCGGGATTCATTTTGTGATTTCTACTAGTGAGTATAAGAGTTGGATACTTAGTCCAGAGTCTGATAACAAAACACGACAACTCAAGCATTTGGCTGGCGAGAGTAGTAGTAGGGCGTAGTTTAGCTTAAATCTGTATGTTTTCCAAGCAATATATATCTTTTCAAAGCAGAACTGGAAAACGATGAGAATGAAAATAATAATTCTACATTTTTCACAAAATTGTGTACATTTCCATGCAATTTCGGCCTACATGATCACTATTTATCACTAATTCAACTGCGTAAACCATATTAATCCATGAAACCAAATATTAATAGCACCAGACTCCTGTTACCAATCGGCTCTCTCGGGTTTTCTCGATTGGACATTTTCTCTCATGCCTCTAATTTTTGCACAGGATGCCGTTTTTCGGTTTTCACCCTGTCGAGGCGCCCGATTTTAGCAAGGCCGCCTTTTTCGGTTTTCGACCCGCGGGACATTTATTCTCTTCTTTTGATTTTTGGTCTTAGCTATGGAACATTTTCAGCCTGTCAATATTGACCGGCTCTTTGAACTCATTGCCATCACCGTCTGCCAAAATCGCTGCTCCCTTCGACAACAACTTCTTGAGGACAAAAGGTCCTTCCCATGCCGGTCTGAACTTCCCTCGGATGTCTGGCGCACCTGGTCTCATTTGTTTGAATACCAAATCTCCCTCCTTTTGTGGGTGCTTTCTGACCTTCTTCCCGAACGTCCTGTCAAGTCTTTTCTGGTAGACCTGGTTATGGTAATAGGCTCTTAGTCTACCTTCATCCAGCGTGTTCAAATGCAACAATCGATGCTTTATCCACTCAGCTTATGGGATTTGAGCTTCCATAACTACCCTTAAGGACTTGATCTCTATTTTAACTGGCAGGATCGCTTCTGTCCCATACACCAAGGAATACGGCGTAGCTCCCGTAGACGTTCTGACTGCCGTCCTATAACCCCAAAGCGCGAAAGGCAATTTCTCCGCCCAGTCTTTATAACTCTGCACCATCTTAGCCAGAATCTTTTTGACATTCTTGTTAGCGGCTTCAATTGCACCATTAGCCTGAAGGCAATATGGAGATGACTTGTGATGCTCGATACCGTACTTCTAAAGCAACTTCTTCGTTTCTCCCATGAATTGGACCCCGTTATCGGACACCACGTGATGCAGAAGGCCATATCTGCAAATCAAGTTTCTCTCAATGAATTTTGCCATATCCCGTGCATCCACCTTTCTGAAGGATTCTGCTTCTACCCACTTGGTGAAGTAGTCAATTGCGACTATAATGTATCTGTGTCCGTTGGAGGCTGTAGGTCAGATCTCTCCAATAATATCAATCCCTCAAGCCGCAAATGGCCACGGCGATGTTAAGCTGTGTAATTCTGACACAGGCAGGTGTCTCAAATCTGCGTACTGCTGGCACAACTGGCAATTCTTCACATACTTTGAGCAATCATTGTCCATACTGAGCCAGTAAAATCCCTGCCTCATGATTTTCTTGGCTAACATCAAGCCATTCATATGGGCTCCACAGACACCGGCATGGGTTTCTTCCATTACCTTCTTAGCCTCTTTTTCGCCCAGACATCTCAATTGTATCCCATCAGCCTGTCGCTTGTACAACACTTTATTTATGGATATGAACTGAGTAGACAAACTGTGAATCAATCTCTGGTCTTTCTCTGTAGCTTCCTCTGGAAAGGCCGCATTTTCTAGATAATTTATGATATCGTAATACCACGGCTTCCCATCTGCCACATCTATTTCTGTTACTGACTGTGCCTCAAAGCTAGGTCTATCCGAGCTAGAAATCAAAATTGGCCTCATGATTACCCCTTCCGGATTGTCCCATATTGATACCAAAGTAGCGAGCGCGTCAGCCAGCTGGTTTTCGTCCCTCGGGATGAAATGAAATGCGCACATTTCAAATTGATCGCCCATATTCTTCAAATGCTTGACATAAGGCATCAGTCTTTCTTCTTTAACAGCCCATTCGCCTCTAATTTGATTAATTACTAGGGCAGAGTCCCTGAACACCTCAATATTCTTTGCCCCCAAGGCTAACAGTGCTTCCAATCCAAACACGCATGCTTCATATTTTGCCTCATTATTGGTAGCCTTGAACCTCAGTTTCTTGGCCAGGGGGAGTTTCTCATTTTTTGGGGTTGTCAGAATAATTCCTACTCTTGCCCCCTTGTTGTTCACGGCCCCATCAAAATGCAACTGCCATCCCTGAACCGCAATCTCCCCGACATCCTCATCTGGGAAGTTGAACTCACATGAGTCTCCTTGAATCGGGTGCTCTGCCAGAAATTCAGCCACTACACGCCCCTTGATGGTTTTTCGAGTGATATATTCCACATCAAACTCTTGTAACAACAATAACCATCTTCCCATTTTCCCGAGCAATGACGGCGCTTCCTGCAAATACCTTAGGGGATTCTGCTTTGCCACCACTTGAACCTTATAAGAATGGAAGTAATGCCTCAACTTCTTAGATGACCAAATGACAGCGAGACAAATCTTTTCCACTTCTGCATATTTGATCTCATAGGCGAGGAACTTTTTGCTGAGATAATAAATCGCGAACTCCACTCCGAACTCATCCTCCTGAGCCATCATGGCACCTACAGAGCTATCTTCTACGGCTAAGTACAGAATCAAAGGCTTGTTTGGCTGCGGCGGCCTTAGCACGGGTGGATTCAACAGGTATTCCCTGATGGTATCAAAGGCCTTTCGACAATCTTCATTCCATATCACAGGCTGATTCTTCTTAAGGAGCTTGAAGATCGGTTCACAAATCGAAGTCAACTTGGCAATGAATTTACTGACATACTATAATTTGCCCAAGAAATTCCTTACGTCTTTCTCCTTCTGAGGCACTGGCATTTCTCTAATGGCTTTCACTTTGTCCGGGTCAATCTCAATCCCTCTCTGGCTGACTACATGTCCTAACAACTTTCCTGATGTGACCCCGAAAATACACTTCTTAGGATTTAACTTCAAGTCGTATTTATCTATTCTGGTGAAGAACTTCTCCAATGCTTTAAAATGGCTCTCCCTGGTGGCTGACTTGATCATTATGTCATCCACGTATACCTCCACTTCTTTATGGATTAAGTCACTTAAAATCTTCGTTGCCATCCTTTGGTAGGTAGCCCCTGCATTCTTCAAACAAAAAGGCATCACCCTGTAAGCATATGTCCCCCACTCTGTGATGAAAGCCGTTTTGATCCGATCAATTATTTTGTTGAGGATCTGATTGTAACTAGCATAACCGTCCCCAAAGCTATACATCGCGCAATTGGCGGCACTGTCTATCAGCACATCAATATGGGGTAGCGGGAAGTCATCCTTTGGACAGGCTTTGTTCAAATCCCGGTAGTCCATGCATACTCTCACCTTTCCATTCTTCTTGGCCATAGGGACCACGTTGGCTAACCACGTGGGATATTGCACCTCAATTAAAAATTTGACTTCGATCTGTTGCCGGATCTCTTCCTTCACCTTATCTGCCCATTCTGGTCTAAGACTTCTTAGCTTTTGCTTCACGGGTTTATGGTCTGGGTATGTCGGAATGGCATGTTCTACGATGTTTCGATCGATCCCTGGCATGTCTTCATAGGTCCAGGGAAAGACTTTTTTCATATTTTTTTAACATTCTCTTACATTTTTCTCTTTCCTCAGGAGTCACATCTGATGCTATCAAAATTTCTTTCGGGTTTTCTGAGGTTCCAAGGTTAAATGGATTTGTATCAGAAGAATCAATATCAAATATAGATGGAATATGATCATGATTATGCATGTCGAAATTATCAGAAACATCACACAAGTAAGCAAAATCATTCATTTCATTAATAAAATTAAAACTGTTATTTACATCATCAAAAAGTTCGGGAATGAAAAGACAATCTAAACCAGTTTCCTTCTCTTCCCTCGCTGGATTTGCCTTTGCCGACGGTCCTGCATTAGCCGGGTTGAACGGAGGCTCTTCGTCCACCCCTTGAACTATTTCTTCTATCTTCGCCTTTCCCTTGAAGTGAGCGGCTACCATGGCCTCAGTCACAACCTCCTCGGGCTCTTCTCTGTCCCAGATAGCTTTGTTAGTCAAGACCTCCTCATCCCAAAAGTCCTCAGCTGACTTGATTATCCCAACATCCCAATCATAGACGTCGTTGAATACTTCAAAACCTGGCACAATCTTTCCATTGACCTACTGAGGTTCAGCTTCTCCGGTGTACGCACAAACTGCTGCCGCAGGCACAAAACTTTCCCAAATGTGAGGAACCTTCTTCATTGGCTTCGCCCCTCTCTTTATTTCACCTTCATATCCTAGCCCTCTTCTATCTTTCTGACCCTTAGTAGCAATGACTCCTGGCAATCCTTGGGAATTCCTGCCTAACCCAGCACCTGGAAGGAAGGACATTTTCTTCATCATGGCTAACACCTGAGGGCTACTATCTATCGACTCTTCCTCATTGATCACAACTACATGGAACCCATTAAAAGGCTATCTTGCTATCTCAAGTATAGACACCTGATTCTCCCTCGCAGCCTTGATGGTCACCACTTGCCCTTCCTGTGGTATCTTGACCATTTGGTGAAGCATAGAAGGAACACCTCCTAGTTTATGAAACCACGGCCTTCCCAACAAAACTGAAAAATTGGCGGGGATAGGCAAAACAACAAACTCCACCTCAGTTTCTATTGGCCCCGTTCTGACCATCGCTTTGAAAGTTCCCGAAGCATGCCTGCGAGAATTATCATATGCTGTGATGGTCAAATCAGACTTAGCTAACATATCTTCCGTTACGCCAAAGGCTGCCATTGCCACCTGCAGGCATACATTGATTGATAAGCCATCATCCACCATCACGCAAGATGTGTGCTTCTGGTTGACCTGAGCCCGAATATACAAAGGGCGATTATGGTTGCGACCCTCTACTGGCAAATCCGCATTTGTAAACACCATATCTTCTCCGGCCCCTCCTTTTACTACCTCCAGCAGCTCGGTGGGCGAAATTGTTGTAGCCATAGTCGTATAGCATAAGGCCTCTACCAATCTCTGCCTATGGGATGGTGACTGGCTCAAAAGATCCCAAATAGAAATTTGTGCTGGCGTCTTCTGCAGTTGTTTCACTATCTAATCCCCCACTGGCTCTTTCTCTTTTCCATTTTGGCCTTCCAATGGCTCTTGAGGCCTGGCTACTTCCGGCACTACCCTTCCACTGCGAGTTACAGCTCCCACTTTCTTCTTGCCTTTCTTCTCTTCTGATCCTTCTTCATCTGAACCCCACAGGTCAGGAAACTTAACGCCCTTTTCATCATCACTTCCACTCTCACTAGTGGACCAGCAATCGATTGCTGCAGTAGGCATCACTTTTTCACTCCCCTGACAGAGGTTTGTGATAACAGTGTTTGCATTGCTTTCATATAACTCTTTCAAAACAAACCCTTCCGGCAGGCTAGACCCTATCATGAACACAGTCGGGGGTACATTGTTATACCCAGCTTTCTTCTAGCCCTTCCTTTTCTCAGGGTATGTAATATGCTTTGAATCGATTAAATTCTGAATGGCATGCCTTAAAGCTTTGCAATCATCAGTCAAATGTCCCGTGTACTGATGGTAAGCACAATATTCATTATCTTTGTGACCCGTCATCCCCTGAGTCCTGGCAGGTCTAGGCGGTAACGGTTGCAATTTCCCTTCTTTCATCAACCTCCTTAACACCCATGATAGGGATCTCCCCAAATTCGAAAAATGCCTTGTGGTTGTATTAGCGGCTGACACCTCGACTGTGTTCCTCATGCTACCACTGGAACCCGCTGGTCTACTTGCCCCCTGAGGGTGGCTCCCTTTCTTAGTATAATTCTCGCCACTCGCCTTCCGAGCCAGATACTCTCCTTCTGCTTCGATGGCTATATCCTTCAAGGACTCCCAATCTCTCAATCCTTTCATCTTCAATCCGTCTCTTAGATACGGGCTCGCATTTTTAATGAGTAGACGAATCTGGTCCTGAGTGTCGGGCTTCCTCTTCATCTCCATTACCCGGTTCCTCCAACGGGTCAAATATTCATGAAAGGACTCACCCGCCTTCTGTTACAGTAACTCTAAATCCTTCAGGGTCACTTCCATCCTCCTACTGCAATTATACTATCTCAGGAACTCTTCCGTCAATAAGTCCCAATCCTCCTTAGTCCGGTGATCTAAACCATGGTACCAATCCATTGTTGGACCAGTCAAGCTTAAACAAAAATATTCGAACTTCTGTCTCCTTATCAAAGTGGTACCCTTCGTTACTAATGAGTACTGCTTAATATGTGCTGCGGGATCAGAAATACCACCAAACTTCGGAACATCTGGCATCTTGAAGTTCATTGGGATAGTGTTATCTCCATCCAACTCTTTATCTTTTGGGCTTATCCCTTGACCCTTCGTCAGAGTCCTAGCCATTGCCTCAAATCTCTCTTCCAGCTTTTTCCATACAGGCTCCTCGGCTTGGGGGGCCGTTCCTTTCCGAGACATGCGCTCTTTGCGATCTTCATCTGAATCCTCATCCAAACCCAGAACTTGCTTTCCTCTCTGAACCCCCGAAGTTGTAGCTCTAATGTGAACTGGTGGAGGGTAGTTTCCTTCTGTTGGATTTACTTTGACCTCTTCCATCTCATTGCTTCTTACCGGAGGAGGTGGTGGATTCTGCGGGGCCACCCGCTGGGCCATAGCAGCCATCATATTCATCATGCGATTCTCAAAATCCTCAAACAGACGTCCCACTTCTTCCGCAATCATTGCTCGTGTGGCATCACTCCCCTTTGGTGAATTCGACATCTCTGAAGTAGTACGACTGCTTTCTGAAGGAATCTTTGAAAGGCTTCCCCTTTCTGGTGGCTCAAGCACAGGATTCCGAATCAACCGTCCCTCGGGACCTCTTGCCCACCTAGGCAGATCTATAATGGCTGGAAATAAAAAGGGTTAGAATGATGCATGAATGCAATGAAATGCATGATCGTGATATGCAACACCCACAAATCACATGCAGGCACATAGGTCCTTCCAACCTTATTACTCCCACACATGCGGTCATACGGTCTCTTTCCTAGGTGGGATTAGCCCATGGGTCAACAGGGAATCCAATGGACGCGCATGGTGCGCGGCGAAAAATCGGCAGCATAACACTCCTATACTAATGCACAAGCGCATGAAAAATGATCTTTACATATTTAGGTAATCCTAATACATTGACATGGCCCTACCGGGGCATCAAAGCCTTTGGCTAGGTAACCAAGCAAGATATTTAGACTCATCCAATACATAAGGATCCATACAGCAGGCACGGTATTATGGTTCATATCACCTAAGGAAAGTATCTATGGCCATTACATGAGCTTTAGTCAAGGGTGGTGTTACTTTAGGGCTACCCAAGCATGGTCCCTGTCAACGGGTCTAGTTCATCACGAGCGTAACGACCGATTGTGTCACCATTTGATATACCATATAGTACGAGGCTTGGGCTGGTGGTTATCCTTAACACTTCCCTACATTGAGTGAACATAGGGTCATGCTTTGGGAATGCACCGGGGCTGATAGAGGGATCAAACTAACATAATCTAAAGCTCTAATGAGATGCAATGCAAATTTGAGAGAAAGCGAATTTATAAACTAAAACTTAATTATAAATTTTAATCAAGTTATTTTCAAATCAAAGTCTCGAACAGTCCCCAGTGGAGTCGCCACTGTGACGCACGTCGAACCCGGTGGGTGCCCCTTGACCTCTCGCTTGAGGGCAATCGGGCAAGTGAGGTTCGTTGATAACTTGCGATGAATTGCAAGTGCGTCTATTTTGGGCAACAAAGAGGTTTCATGGAGTCGCCACCCAATAAAATATTGGAAAAATTTCTCTCGCCTCGGAGAGCCTAAAACAGCGCATGTATCCATTTTGGGCCAACCAAAAAGGGGTCTTGGAGGATGAACCTCTCTCCCTTGGAGCCTAGGATTGATTGAGTCATTTGGCGGGACGCAAGAGGGGTCTTGGAGGTCTTATTCCAATGAGTGATCGGATAGACCTCTCGCCTTGTTGAGCCCAAATACCAGAGATGGGTTCGGGACTTCTCATCTATTTCTACCTTGATTAATTTTACAATTTAATTTTGAATTTAATAATTCTCTCTCTCTCCATACGATGCAATTTAATTAAGGCGCAATTATCCATTGCTGAAAGTGATAAATAAATAGAATAAAGAAAAACATTTAAAATGAAATATAATAACACTAGGAGAGGAATGCAACTCTCATTTTAGAAGTACAAACCATACATAAAACCGGGGAATTAATTATGAGGACATTGGTCCTTGATTTTGATTATTATAAAAAATAATTCTCGATGATAAATTCATTGGATAAGAAAAATAGGACATTGGTCCTTGGCTTTGTTAAAAAAAATCCCAATTAATTACTATAAAATGTTTGTTTATTTTTATTTGCGCGAGATAGAATAATTTGCATATAATGAAGACTAAGAATAAACAAATAAATAAATAAATAAACGAAAGAAATAAAGTTATAGAATTAAACCAAAAGGGGTTCTCTCGGGGTGTGAACGGTGACCGTTATCTCAAGTTCAACTCGCCAAAAAAAAAACAAGAAAATGACATTTCACAAAAATAATAAAATATGTTAGTATCGAAAAAATTCAAAATTAACCAAAAATCAAGATAAAGTTATAAGAATAATAAATAGTAAAATCAAGTAGGGTTAAGAAAAATATGAAAATAACTAAAATAAACTAAACAGAACGCGTGTCCAGAATATTTACCCTCAGATTTTACCTTTTTGGATGAAAATTTAGTTGGATTTGGTCCCACACGTTTCACGAGAAGAAAACAAAACCAAAGAAAGAGATTTATTGAACCTTTTGGAGTGAAAATCGGATTCTTCTTTATAAGGGTAAAATGAGAATTTTTCCAACCTCAAAAAAGTGTGAAATCTCCGTTTTTATAGAAAAACACGACCGACGGGCGCCTGACCTACCGACAGGCACATGCCAATGGACATGTGTTCGTTAGTTCGGACACGTGGCAGTCGGTAAACTCACAGACGGCCTGTCCCTTGTGGCGAGTGAGACGGGTTGCCGCTATGACCGACGGATGCCTCGCGACCGACGGTCTGACCGTCTGTGGAAGAAAACTCAAAATTTAAGTCTAAATTCTCCTGATTTTCTGCTTTTTTCTATCGCAAATAAAAACCTTTAATACTCATGAACTCAAAGGACCGAAATCTCCGAATTTTATCCATCTATTCGGAACCAGGCATTGATTTCTTCATTGGGTAATCTCTGATCTGGACCGCCTCGGGACACGGTGCTTACAGCTATGTATTGGACAAACCCAGATAATTTGATTGGTCGCCTAATCAAAGGCTTTCATGCCTCGATAGGCCCATGTCAACTTATTCGGACTGCCTAAATATATGACGATCATAACCCATGCACCTATGCATTAGTTAGGAGAGGTTATGTTGTCGATTTTCCACCGAGCACCATACGCGTCCATCGGTCCCCCTGTTGACCCATTGGCCAATCCCACCTAGGAAAGAGACTATGACCTCGTGTGCGGGAGTAATAAGGTTGGAAGGACCTATGTGCTTGCATGTGATTTTTGGATGCTGCATAGCACGATCATGCATCATATGTCATTCATGCATCATCCTAACGAGTGTGTATTGCAGCCATCATAGATCTACCTAAGTGGTCAAGAGGTTCTCAGGGGCGACTACAAAGAAATCCATTCTTCGAGTTACCAGAAAGGGTGGAGTATCCGCACACTCCTTCAGAAACTAGCTACACTACTTCATCTCAGTTTTCTTTACACAAAGAAATGGCAAACTCACCAAGAGGGGCAGATGCCACCAAGGCTTTGATAGCGGAGGAAGTAGGCCGAAGGTTGGAGGAGTTTGGAAATCGGATGATGACCATGATGGCAACAATGGGTCAACAAGCGGCTCCACAGAATCCATCGCCTCCTCCTATGAGGAGTAATGAAAGGGAGGAGGTTAAAGAAGACCCACAAGAGGAGATCTGCCCACCACCTGTAGACCCAAGAGCTACCACATTGGGGGCATAGAGGAGGAGGCCGGCCCCAAGATTGGATGATGACTGGGAAGATGATGAGTATGAAGGAAGGAACAGTATCAGAAAGGGGGAAAGCACCTCAAACCGAAGAAGCCATCTGGAGGAAAATGGAGGAAAAATTCGAAGCAATGACAAAGACGTTGACAAGTGGTCGAGGGATAAACCCCGAGGACAAAGAATTAGAAGGGGAGGACCTGGTCCCAATGAATTTTATGATGCCCGATATGCCGAAGTTTGATAGTACGTCAGATCTTATAGCCCACATAAAATAATATTCGTTAGTAATGAAGGGTACTACGCTGACGAAAAGGCAAAAGATTGAATACTTTTACTTGAGTTTGACTGGCTCAGCGGTGGATTGGTACCACGGGCTCGACCGCAGAACCAAGGAGGACTGGAATTTATTGATGGAGGAATTTTTGAGACAATACGACTGCAGTACGAGGATGGAAGTGACCTTAAAGGACCTGGAGCTACTACAGCAGAAGGGAGGCGAGTCTTTCCATGAGTATCTGACCCGGTGGAGGAATCCGGTGATGGAAATGAAGAGAAAATCGAATACTCAGGATCAAATACGACTATTCATTAAAAATACAAGCCTATATTTTAGAGAGGGATTGAAGATGAAGGGATTAAGAGACTGGGAGTCCCTAAAAGACATCGCCATTGAAGCTGAAGGGGAATACCTTGCTAGGAGAGTAGGTAGTGAGAATCATCCCAAGAAGGGTAGCAGTAGCCAGGAGGCAAGTAGGCCAGCAGGTTCTGCTAGTGGCACGAGGAAGATTGCTGAAGTATCAACCACTAATGCTACCCAGAGGCGTTTCTCCAACCTTAGAAGGTCTTTGTTATGGGTACTGAGAAGGCTGATGAAGGAAGGTAAGTTGCAGCCTTTGCCACCCCAACCTGCCAGAACTCAAAGCATGCCAGGGCACAAGGATAATGAATACTGTGCTTATCATCAGCACACTGGGCATACAACTGACGATTGCAAGGCTTTGAGATATGCAATTCAAGATCTGATTGATTCAAAGCAGATCACAGATCCAGAGAAGAGAGGGAGTCAGAAGAAAGTTGGATACAACAACATGCCCTCGCCTGTATTCATGATTGGGTCCAGTTTGCCCGAGGAGTTTGTATTGAAGGAGTTGTATGGCAACGATATCAACACTGCTGTCACAAGCCTCCATGAGGTAAGTGAAGAAGGGCTTTCCTCTGCAGTGATCGATTGGTGGTCCACTGATGACAGTGGAACTGAAAATGATAATTCTGAAGTGTTTCCTGACCCATGGGGTTCAGAGGAGGAAGGAGAGGAAGAAAGGAAGGGAAAGAAGAATAAAGTAGGAGCTGTGACTCGGAGTGGAAGGGTAGCTCCAGAAATCGAAAGGCCCCATGAGCCGGTAGCGGGCTAAAAGGGGAAGGAGCCGGAAGAGGATCCGATTGTCAAACAGATGAAAAAGACGCCGGCTCAGATTTTAATATGGGATCTCTTGAGACAATCTCCATCACACAGGCAGAAAGTAGTGGAGGCTTTGTGTGAAGCAACCGTGGCTACAACCATCTCGCCTACGGAGCTTCTAGATGTAGTGAAGGGGGGAGCAGGAGAGAATGTAGTTTTTACGACTGCTGATCTATCGGCGAAAGGCCGCAACCATAATCGCCCTTTATACATAAGGGCACAGATTAATGAAAAGCACACAGCCTGTGTAATGGTGGATGATGGTTCCTTAATAAATGTATGCCCTCAGGTGGCAATGGCAGCATTTGGGGTAACAGAGGATATGTTGGCCAAGTCCGATCTCACTATCACGGCATACAACAACTCGCGCAGGCATGCTTCTGAGACATTTAAGACAATGGTGAAAACGGGACCGGTAGAGACGGAAGTGGAGTTTGTGCTCCTGCCTATACCTGCCAATTTCTCAACTCTTTTGGGCAGGCCATGGTTTCATAAGTTGGGGGGTGTCCCCTCCACGCTTCATCAAATGGTCAAAATACCCCATGAAGTCCAGGTTGTGACCATAAGGGCTGCACGACAAAATCAGGTTTCCATACTGGAGATCACGAGGCAGCCATTCAGTGGGTTTCATGTTGCCATGATTGGTGAGGAAGAGCTGATAAAGGGAAGCTCCCAAGTGCTAAATATGATGAAAAATATGTCATTCCTCCCTGGTGCGGGGTTAGGTAAGAATTCTCAAGGGGTGCCAACAGCCATTACCACTAGGGGCCAGAAGGACAAAAGGGGCCTAGGATACACAGGTACAGTAAAGAGGGGTGAGAAGCTAGAAAAGGGGATTCCCCATATCAAGAAGAGTTTTGTGCCGGCAGTCGCAGCATGTGCCTACGCGGGGGAAGCCGAGCCACAGTGGGTTGACGAAAAAATTATATCGGGTTTCGAGGTTTTCAATGACGTCTTTGACTGGGGCATTGGATTGATCAAGCCGGCAGAGGGCTTTTAGGACAAGGAAATCATGACCAGTGAGACAATTTGGGACCGCGAGGAGCCCGAGGAAGTCATAACCGAGAAGATGGTGGCCACCCAGCTGAAGGGGAAAGCAAAGGTTGAGGAAGCTGTACAAGGGGTTGCCGAAGAACACTCGAAATGCCCAAATGATGCAGGACCATCAGCTGCAACAGATGCTCCGGCAGAGGAGGAAGAAGAAAATAGTTTAGATTTTCTTTTTACTCCAGAACTTTTCAATAATGTTAATAACAATTTCAATTTTATTAATAAAGTGAACGATTTTGCTTACTTGTGTGATGTTTCTGATGATTTCATTATGCATGATCATGATCATAATCCATCTATATTTGACATTGATTCAACTGATGCTACTTTATTTAATTTTGGGAGCTCGGAGAACCCGAAAGAAATTTTGATAGCATCGGATGTAACTCCTGAAGAGCGAGGAAGATTTGAGAAAATATTAAAAAAACATGAAAAAGTCTTTGCCTGGACCTACGAAGATATGCCAGGAGTGGACCGAGAAATCACGGAACACGCCATCCCCACATATCCATACTGTAGGCCTGTCAAGTAAAAGTTGAGAAGGCTCAGGCCGGAGTGGGCAAACAAAGTAAAGGAGGAAATTCACAAGCGGATTGAGGCTAAGTTCCTAGTTGAGGTACAATACCCTACCTGGTTGGCCAATGTTGTCCCAGTAGCTAAGAAAAATGGCAAAGTAAGGGTATGTATGGACTATCGAGACTTGAACAAGGCTTGTCCAAAGGATGACTTTTCGCTGCCCCACATAGACGTACTGGTGGACAGCGCAGCTGCGTGCATGATATACAGTTTTGTGGATGGTTATGCAAGCTATAACCAGATACTTAATAAAATAATCAACCAGATTAAGACGGCTTTCATCACGGAATGGGGGACATTCGCTTACAGGGTAATGCCCTTCGGCTTGAAAAATGCAAGCGCAACTTATCAAAGGATGGCTGCAAAGATCCTAGATGACTTGATTCACAAGGAGGTAGAAGTATGTGTGGACGATATGATGATCAAGTCGGCCACCAAAGAAGGCCACTTTGAAGCTCTAGAAAAGTTATTTTAGAGAATCAGAAAGTACAACTTGCGATTAAACCCCAAGAAGTGTATCTTTGGTGTCACCTCAGGGAAGCTCCTAGGACACGTAGTTAGCCAGAGAGGTATCGAGATTGACCTAGACAAGGTTAAGGCCATTAGAGAAATGCCGGTACCGCAGAAAGAAAAAGATGTGAGAAGCTTTCTGGGTAGGTTGCAGTATGTCAGCAGGTTTATCGCTAAGCTTACTTCGATCTGTGAACCGATTTTCAAACTGCTCAGAAAAGACCAACCAATAGTGTGGAACAAAGATTGTCAGAAGGCTTTCGATACTGTCAGAGAGTATTTGCTGAATCTGCTGATTTTTAGACCACCGCAGCCTGCCAAACCACTTATCCTGTATTTGGCAATAGAAGATAGTTCGGTAGGTGCCATGATGGCCCAGGAAGATGAATTTGGAGTAGAATTTGTTGTTTACTACCTTAGTAAGAAGTTCCTGGCTTATGAGGTTAAATATACAGAAGTAGAAAAGATTTGCCTTGTGGTAATCTGGGCCTCTAAGAAATTGAGACATTACTTTCATTCTTACAAGGTACAGGCAGTAGCAAAGCAGAATCCCTTAAGATACTTGCAAGAAGCTCTATCTTTACTTGGGAAAATGGGTAGGTGGTTGTTGCTGCTACAAGAATTTGATGTAGAGTATGTTACTCGGAAGACTATCAAAGGACGTGCAGCGGCCGAATTCCTAGCAGAACACCCACTTCAAGGAGACTCATACGAGTTCAACTTCCCCGGATGAGGACGTGGCAGCTATAGTAGTTCAGGGTTGGCAATTGCATTTTGACTGGGCTGTAAATAGCAAGGGAGCAGGAGTAGGAGTTATTCTGACAACCTCGGATAATGAGAAACTTCCCTTAGCAAAGAAACTGAGATTCAGGGCTACCAACAACGAGGCTGAGTATGAAGCATGTACTTTTGGGTTGGAAGCATTAATAGCCTTGGGAGCCAAGAATGTGGAGGTGTTTGGAGATTCATCCTTAGTGACCAATCAAATTCGAGGTGAATGGGCTGTTAAAGAAGAGAGACTGATGCTATACGTCAAGCACTTGAAGGATTTGAGTGATCAGTTTGAGGTGTGTACATTCCATTTCGTTCCGAGGGACAAGAATCAGTTGGCCGATATGCTCGCTACTTTAGTGTTAATATGGGACAACCCGGAAGGGGTAGTCATGAGACCAGTTTTGATTTCTAGCTTTGAAAGACCTAGCTTTGAATCTAAGTCAGTAACAGAAATAGAAGTAGTAGATGGGAAGCCATGGTATTATGATATTAGGAACTATCTAGAAAGTGCGACATTTCCAAAAGAAGCTACCGAGAAAGATCAGAGAATGATCCGCAAGCTGTTTACTCAGTTCATCTGCATAGATGGAGTACTGTACAAATGACAAGCCGATGGCATCCAGTTAAGGTGTCTGGACGAGAAAGAAGGCAAGAGGGTAATGGAAGAAACTCACGCCGGCGTATGTGGATCCCATATGAACGGGCTGACATTGGCTAAAAAAATCATGAGACAAGGATTCTTCTGGCTCACTATGGTTACGGATTGCTAGAAGTATGTAAAGCAGTGTCAGTTGTGCCAATAGTATGCGGACTTAAGACATTTGCCCGTTTCAGAATTGCATAGTCTGACGTCACCTTGGCCATTCGCAACTTGGGGGATTGATAGTATTGGAGAGATATGTCCCACTGCTTCCAATGGGCATAGGTACATCATTGTCGCCATCGACTACTTTACCAAGTGGGTAGAAGCCGAGTCCTTCAAGAAGGTTGATGCTCGAGATATGGAAAAGTTCATCGAGAAGAACTTGATATGTAGATATGGCCTTCCACACCACGTGGTATCTGACAACGGGGTCCAGTTCATGGCCAAAACGAAGAAGTTACTACAGAAATATGGTATTGAGCATCATAAGTCTTCTCCGTATTGTCCTCAAGCCAACGGGGCAGTAGAAGCTGCCAACAAGAATGTCAAGAGGATCTTGGCCAAAATGGTTCAGAGTTACAAAGATTGGGAAAACAAGTTACCTTTTGCACTTTGGGGCTACAGAATGACTATTAGAACTTCAACGGGAGCCACTCCATATTCCTTGGTCTATGGGACGAAAGTAGTATTGCCAGTCGAGGTCAAACTCCAGTCACTAAGAGTGGTTATGGAAGCTGAGATTCCGAAAGCTAAATGGGCACAGCAGCGGTTGTAACACTTGAACATGTTGGGTGAGAGTAGGTTGAGAGACTACTACTATTATCAGATCTATCAGAAGACACTTGCCAGATCATTCGAGAAGAAAGTCAAAAAGCACCCATTGAAAGAGGGAGACTTGGTATTCAAGCAGATGAGACCAGGCGTGCCAGACATAAGGGGAAAATTCGGACCAACATGGGAAGGTCCATTCATCCTCGAGAAGCTACTATCAATGGGGGTGGCGATCTTGTCAGATAGCGATGGCAACGAATTTAAGGAGCCGGTCAACATAGATAGACTCAAAAGGTTTCATGGCTAAAGATAATAAAATCAAAAGAAGAGAATGAGAGCCCCGCAGGTCGAAAATCGAAAAAAGGCAACCTTGCTAAAATTGGGCGCCTCGTCAGGATGAAAACCGAAAAAATGCATCCTGGTAAAAAATTAAGAGGCTTGAGTGAAAATGTCCAATCAAGAAAACCCGAGAGGGCTGATTGGTAAAAGGAGTTGATGCTATCAAAGTTTGGATCCTTGAATGGATGTATTTTTGCATTTTTTGAATTAGTGTTAAATGATGGTCATGTATATTGAAATCATACTGAGATGTACACAATTTTGTGAAATGAAATAAAACTGAATTTATTCATTCATATTATTTTCTAAGTTCTGTTCTAAAAAGAAACATATTGCTCAAAATGCATACAAATCTGAACTAAACCCTACTACTGCTCTCGCCGGCCAAATGTCTAAGTCGTCGAGTCCTGTTGTCAACAGAAAGACTGAGCACCCATCTCTTGTATACGCTAGTAGAAACAATAGATTGATGACCAAAATAAGGAGTAACAGTCCTCACTGGTAGTCCAGCCCAGAGTTCATGATAGCGAGAGGAAAAAGCTGCAGATAAGATTCTGCCTCGGAAAGACAGAGGGACTCTCGCCACATCTTGGGTTATCCCGAGCTGTCGAGCACATGGGTCATGATGTAAAAGGTAGCCTCACATTTCCTGCATAAGGGAACACATCCTAAAGAACCATCAATTGTCGCAGCAGATAGGGGGAGCCAAGCGCTCGTGAAGCTGATGTCTTCGTCGGTTACCTCGCTAAATCTGGTAATGCCCTCGTCAGGGGTCGTAAATGAGTACAAACGCTGGCGAGGAAGAAAATGCCCCCATAGAATACTGACTAATGACCCTGGGAGGTGGTTCTGACAGCAGCTTCAACTTCTCTTGTAGCCATATCTGAAAAGGGAAACAAGAAAAAATAAAAGCCAAAAAAAATAAGGTAAAAAGGCAAAGAAAAATAAAAGCCGCTGGGGTGAGTTGGGTTCACTTCAGGCAAAAGTAAGGCATAAGGTCGTGTGAAAATCCGAAAAAGGATGTACTTCCCGCTAAGAAAAGCTAGTGTGAAAATTCACAAGGGACGCACTACCTTTTAATATAATGATATACATGGAGTAATAACGGGCTCCCAGAGAAAGCAGCAGAGGACCCAGTACGGACAGAATCTAGACCTATGATAGTCTCAGCGAGGATCGGTGGAAAGGGGGTCAATCCATGTTGGAAATCATCCAGAATCCCAAATAGACGAGAGTCTCCAATCAGCTCCTCTGAAGTCACAATCAGATACTTCATCAGGCAGAAAAGAAAGATGACACTTACGCGGTATGGAGGAGCATCGGGGAATTCTTCTAGTGCCTCAATCAGTGGTTCTAAGGCAAAGGTGGGGCCCTGAGGGACTAAACAGGCAACGTCAGAAGGGGCAATGCTTAAAGCCAGTGCCACATCTCGAGTCTGAACCAGGTTGTAGGGGGGAACGCAAGGCAAGGTGCTAGGTGGATACCAAGTCCCAGTAATAGCAGCAAGTTCTTCAAGTAAGGGGCACAATTCCTAGTAGGTAAACCTGAAAACATGAAATCGTGGGTCCCAGAAACGAACCGCGGCCAAAAGAAGATTATAGTCTACTTTGACTCTTCTCAGGAATCTCAGACCGAAAATTAGAGCCAGAGTAGGGTTTTCCCAAGTTTGTTGAGTATCCAGAATTCGGTGCATCCTGATAGAAGTGGTGGAAGACATTCCTCAAGTCCTACGGTTGGAAGTTTGAGGTTGGCCAAGGAAATAAGCAAGAAAGAAGGAAAAAACCTGAGAAAAGGCTTGGATTTAAGCTTAAAAAGACAAAAGGCATGAAAACTAAGGAAAAAGGAGCAATTTATGGTGAGAAGCGACCGACGGTTTACCCGTCTTTCATATTACTGACAGTAATCCCATCAGTAGATCGAGTTGCCTGTCTATCATATAACAGACGGCAAGCCCGTCGGTCATCCTGGTTGACCAATGGGCAGATCCATTTCATGCATACACGCGCATAAAATAATCTTTGCATATTGCATTTCAAATTTTACAGGCAAATCCAAGCGTGGAAGTTGAAAGATATTCAGGGAGTGAAAAAAAAAAAATTTAATGAGGTAATTAATTGCCATTTAATTAGAATTAATTAGGGCACTAATTAGACAATCAAATTCAGAATCCGGAGCGACAGACGGGCTGCCCGTTGCTCGCTCTTTAGACGGGCAGCCCGTCGGTCATTGAAATCTATAAATAGGGCGAGTCACCGATGCCCACCAGTTCTTTTCCCTTTCTCCTTTTCACTCTCCCTCACTAACCGACGCCTTTTCGATTTTTTGGCCATATCTCCCTCATTTTTCATCCGTTTCGCGTGCCGTTCACGACAAAATGACCCCCACACTGTCCTGCACACTTAGAAGCACTTTTTACATGCTTTAGTTGAATTTATTTTCAGCACAGTCTCGTTGACATACAGGTCAGTTATTCATTTTTTCTACTCTTCTTTCTTTTTAATTTCAATATTTTTCATGAGAAATGCATATTGGAATGATTTGGCATAATATAATGTTAATTTCTGCCTTATTCCTACTTAATTTCTTTAAAGTATATGTGGGACATGATGTGAATATTCATAAAAGTAAAAAAATGAAAATGAAATGAACAAAATGACAAGAGAACGAAGGTTATCACTGTTGGACTTAGTTCTAGGACCAACCCGAATTGGACAAGACATGAATAATTTAAAATGTTGCTTGGGGCTTGAGGCCTGTTCTTTTTCTTATTTTTTTGTGCAGAAGGTTGGGCACATCCTTGCCGGGATGGTGCCCAAATTTTTTGTAATTTTTTCTGGGTTGGCACATCCTTGCTGGGATGCTGCCCAAATTGTTTTAATTTTTCTAGTTAGGCACATCCTTGCCGGGAGGCTGCCCAAATTTTTTATGGGATATGCCTTGCCAGGATGTCGCCCAAATATTTTTTTTATATATATTTTATATAAATGTACCACTACGAGGATGCTGTTGACATTATGGCATTTTGGCCTAGGATGCCATTGAAATTTACAGGGTCATAATCTTGTGTTTAGTCGCTATTTGCCGCGGTGATGCCAAACTAATTTCTTACTTTTTTCTTTTCAGGATGCCTCCTAGACGTCAGGTTCCACATGGCCAGCTAGAGCCTGAGCCTCCTACCTGGATGAGCAATGAGGTAAGGGCGAGGTTCCGGCTGCTGGCTTGAGTGCAGTTTCGAGCCAGTCGTTTTATCTCCAGACCTTTCTTACAGGCCATGGGTATGTTGGAGGAAGTAGACGTGCTGGTGGCGGCTATAGGGTGGACAGAGTTTCTGTGGCCTGCCTTCCACACTCACCCAGGGGTTGTCCGAGAGTTTCTCGCTACTTTGCATTACGGGGGATTCCAGAGGTCAGACACAGAGGAGGGGGTCATTCAGTTTTGGGTAGATGGATACCACTACAGTATCACCTGCCAGTGGTTCACAGAGGCTATGGGGTTACCAATCGGAGAGGATGTCCTAGTGCCTCAGAGGGCTATTTGGCGCTAACATTGAGAGGTTATAGCTCTGCCGGGAGTGCCATATGACCATGACACAGTAAAGAGTACGGTGCTCTCATCCTAGGCTCTTCGATACATTCATAGGGTTATTTCCAGCTCCTACCTGGGATGGGCTGGTAACCCGGGCTCACTTAATGCTACAGAGATCTGGAGTCTATGGGCCATGGTTGCAGGGCATTGGCTCAACATTAGGCACGAGATCGTATCTAACATGGTCAGAGTGTCTAGGGGAGCAACCCCTGTAGTATATGTGGGAGGGGTGATTACTAGATTAATTCTAGATCTGGGAGCTCGTCCAGACCGTCTCGGACTCGCACTGGAGGAGAGCATATATGTAGATGCGTCATCAGCTCTCACCATGGGGATGATAGTTTAGTTACCGGGCCAGGCCGAGGCATATAGACTGCGCACGATCCATGAGACTAGATGTGCTCTAGGCCTCCCATCGCTTCAGCCGGCAGAGGAGCCCCAAATGGAGGAGCAGCCTCCCCAGCAGCTAGGGTTTCAGGAGGAGCAGCCTCCCCAGCAGCTAGGGTTTCAGGAGGAGCAGCCTCCCTAGCAGCCAGGGTTTCAGGAGAGGCAGCTTCCCCAGCAGTCTGAGTTTCAGGAGGGCCAGCCTCCCCAGCAGCCTGGGTTTCAGGAGGGACCACCTCCATAGCAGCCACCATCAGAGGAGGGACAGCCGCAGACTCCAGTCGACATGGGGATAAAGTTCACCATGGATGAATTATTTGCTACTCTCCCAACACAGAGGGTACAGAGTCCTCCTCCATCTCTAGCACAAGTACAGAGGTCAACGCCTCAGGATACAGCCAGGTTTCA
The DNA here is from genome assembly GCA_947683425.1 of Excoecaria cochinchinensis. Taxonomy (NCBI): domain Eukaryota; kingdom Viridiplantae; phylum Streptophyta; class Magnoliopsida; order Malpighiales; family Euphorbiaceae; genus Excoecaria; species Excoecaria cochinchinensis. Next base: position 6,173,590 of record CANTUQ010000076.1, on the reverse strand, counting down.
TCCTTACAGCCGAGCAGGGCACCCGAGGGCATCTACCTCCACTGCACCACATCCAAACTATCCGGCGGAGTCATTACCAGCACCAGCACCACAGCCAGCTAAGTCTGACCTGTTAGTGGCCATGACGTCCATTCTTGTTGCTATGGAGCACAAGCAGGAGGAGAGAGGTCCTCCTAGAGAGGTTGGCCCAGCAGGAGGAGGTTGCCAGGGCGCTCCTTGAGCGGATGGGGTAGTATGAGGAGGGTGATCGAGCTATGTTAGAGAGGTTAGCCCAGCAGGAGAGGGTCATTCAGGATCAGGCCAGGCTCACTGAGGAGTTGCGACGGGGTTTGACAGCTTCCCATGGTGCTCTAGCTGACAGGGTAGATACGGCTATCCAGATGGTGGATGAGTCCGTTACTTCCCTCGGGTTCAGAGTAGGAGTGCTGGAGGGTGCCATTCCACCTATCGCCCAGTCTATCAGGGAGTTCCAAGAGCAGATAGAGTCTGCACTTGGGGGTATCAGGAGTGCAACCCGAGATCAGACCTTGACGCTAGCCAGCAAATTTCAGGAGTTGGGACGGGTAGTCAGGGACACCTTGGAGTTTATGGGAGTATGCGTCTAGCCTTTCTTGGACGGCTACGCACAGGTACAGTTCCGGCAGGCAGACACTACGAGAGCACAGCCCACGGCTGCACCGGTTGCAGTCCCTCTTCGTGCCCATGTCAGGTTCAGACCTCCAGCACCAGCACCGCCTAGCCGACCCTCCACGTCCAGGGCTCCACCATCTGCGTCCACATCATGGAGCTAGCCAGTACATGTGTCGGATGATGAGGAGGACCCGGATGAGCCCTCAGACTATCGCCCTCTTTAGACTGTTCAGGGAGCCTATTCTCATTGCGCTTTATTTTACTTGTATATTTTTTGTACAAAATATGCTGTCACTTAGTGGAACATTTATGTTTATATTTTGACTAACTTATGCTTACATTTTGTCAAATCCTTATTTTAGTCTGTGTATGTGCCATTTTACTTATGATTTCCTAACGTTTGATAACACACTAAACGGAAGAAAATGAAAAGAAAAACAAGATAATAATAACGCGAAAGTCGTTTAAATGATAACAAGCAAATCAACTAGCAACGAACTGATCAAATCTTTTGTAACACAGGAACAGGAGTTCACACAACGATGAAACAATTCAAATTCCGTACAGGCCAAGATGAGGCTAGCGGGACAGATCAGTCGTCACGCAGACCGAGATGAGGTTAGTGGGGCAAACGCGATAGAACAGATCGCAAGCAGAGGATATAGTTAGACAACACTTCACCTCACACCGCGCAGGCCGAGATGAGGCTAGCGGGATAGATCAGTCATCACGCAGACTGAGATGAGGTTAGTGGGGCAAACATGATAGAACAGATCGCAAGCAGAGGATGCAATTAGACAACACTTCACCTCACACCGCGCAGGCCGAGATGAGGCTAGAGGGACAGATCAGCCGTCACGCAAACCGAGATGAGGTTAGTGGGGCAGACGCAATAGAACAGATCTCAAGCAGAGGATACAGTTAGACAATACTTCACCTCACACCGCGCAGGCCGAGATGAGGCTAGCGGAACAGATCATTCGCCACGTAGACCGAGATGAGGTTAGTGGGGCAAACGCGATAGAACAGATCGCAACCGAGATGGGGTTGGATAACACCGTATCTCACAAATACCATGCAAGTGAGACGAGGTTGGCAGCATACCTACAATAGAACAAATTGCAAATGGGTTGGATAACACTACCTCTCGCGACTCTTAGTTACCGGGCAGACCTAGACGAGGCTCACCGGATGGAGACAAGAAACCACTTGCTTCTACGCAACATCAAGAAGGTGAGGACTACCTCAGGTACGTGTTTCTTCCCTTCTCCTCTGAATTTTGGCTCATCTAGACATTGGTGTACTACTTTCCCCGAAATTGGGGGCAACTATAGACACCGGGTCCTGAGGTAGTCCAGATCAGAGTTGCCTGATGAAGAAGCTAATGTTAGTTTTCGGACGAGGGATGGAAGTTGTGGATGTCTGTTCACCAGTTTTATAAGGATCAGAGGAGTTCTGGATAAACGGGGGATTTCGGACAGTCGAAAAGAGTTCAACTTTGAGAATTTGCATTTGAGCCCATAGATGGGCAGCCTATTGGTTGAGTAGCCCGTCGCTCACGTGAGAGGCCCATCTCCCACGACGACCGACGGGCAGCGACGGGCCGTTGCTCACATGAGAGGCCCGTATCCAATGTCGAAGCGACGGGCCGTCTCTCAAGCGAGCGACGAGCCGTCTCTCATATAGGGCTTGCCAGTCAAATGACCGTTGGTGCCCCTTGCGACTGACGCCTGTTGGTAGTCCACAGGAAGCCCGTCGGTCGGTGATCTGGTTGTTTTAACGGCTGGATTCTACAATATTTAGGGGGTTTTACAAAATATCTTAAAAATCCTTTTGAATTTCCCAAATCTTTTCAAATATTTTTGAATATTATATTTGATTTTAGGAAGATTTTGAAAATCGTTCGGTTTTGATTTGATTTTGGAAAATCCTCTTCAAATCTGAATTTAAAATTTAAACTTATTTGAAATTTCCTCTTAAATCTATAAATAGGGGAAGGGGATTCAGCTTTAGGGGTTGAAAATTTTACTGAGAAATTATTGTTTAGAAAAACTTTTTATTAGAAAACAAAAGCTTAGTATTTTTCCACAGAAGATTTCTTTTCAGTTTCTATAAAAACAAAATTTCTTTCAAAATTTTCTTTTCTTTTATTCTCGAATTATGCTAATCCGAGGAAGTGAGGTCCATTTGTTTCCATCCATCTAGCTAATTCAAATATTTATTGCTGTCCAAATTCCAAGAAAGAGAAAAAAATCTCCTTCACTTGGTTTATTTCTCAAAGTGAGATTTTTGCAACCAAAAATCTCTTTCGTTCGCATGATCACGATCCGATCCTTGTAGAACTCGAGGAGTCAACATCTCACAACGTTCACCTTCACGAGCTAAAAATTCGAGGGTAAATATTATGGACCTGTTACTTTGAATTTAGTTATTATCGTTAATTTCTTGCATAAAAATCCCTTTTATTCAAATTAAAATAAAAACTTAACTTTTTTGGGTTACTGTTCGGAAACAGAGTCGACCGACGGGCATAAGGACCGCCGACGACCGTTACTCAATCGAGCAACAGGATGTGGCGGTTTGCCCTTATGCCTGTCTGTCGCTCCCAGGGATGCCTGTCGGTCATACGTCTTGGGCCGTCCCTGGGCCTCTTTTTCCACTTAATCTCTTTTCTTCTCTTCTTTCATTTTAAAATGGTTTTCTTATTCAATTTATTTCATTTTCCTTCTTATTATTTAACTTCATATTTATTTTCTTTTAATTTACATTAACATGTTCTTTATTTTGTGAGTTATTATTTTGATTTGTTGGGCGGATTTGGAGCCACTTGGTATAAAAGCTGTTGCAAAGACTTAAGGGTCTTCTCTCGGGTTCATTCTCTCGACTTTATCTTCTTTATTATATTGCTGTTGTGAATAATGTTTATCATTTTTTACTCTTCCGCTAGTGTAAAAAATGGTTAAATGTTTTTTATTAATTAATTTGGGATTTTCCTTACAAATTGAGGACCAATGTCCTGTTTTTTTAACAAATAAAAATCAACGCCTCAAAACCATTTTGCAATAAATATGCATGCGAGGACCAATGTCCTCACCCTTAATGTATATCCCGTTTTATGCATGCTTTGTATTTTACTTACAATAGGGGTTGTATTCCGCCCCTAGTTTTGTTGTAATCTATCTTTAGATGCTTTATTTTAATGCTGCTTTTATTTATTGTTTCCCTTGAATGGATAATTTGAGCTTTAATTTAACTACACCGAATTGAATGAGAAATGGGATGAAACAATAAATTCAAAACTCGAATATAAACTTAATCAAGGTATGAATAAATGGGAAGTCCCGAACCTACTCTGGTCTTTGGGCTAAATGAGGCGAGAGGGCCACCTCGGCATTTTATTGGGGTGGAAACCTCCAAGACACCTCTTGTGACCCGTAAAAAAGGCTCAAACTCGCACAGTCCTAGGTTACATGAGGCGAGAGGGCCATCTTAATGTTCTATTAAGGTGGATAGCTCCAAGACACCTCTGGTTTGCCCAAGCGTGAGGCTAGAGGACCACTCTATCATTAGGGTGGAAACCTCCAAGACACCTCCAGCTTGCCTATGATGGATATAGCAGCGTGGTCTTAGGCTCACTGAGGCTAGATGACCTTTCCCAATGTTCTATTGGGTGGCGACTCCAAGAAACCTCCTTGTTGCCCAAAACAGACGCACTTGTAATTTCCTATAAGTTTTAACAAACCTCATCCCGAAGGCCCTGAAAGCGGGCGGTTCGGGGCACCCCGGGGTTCAGCGCGCATCACAACACCCCTTTCATTTTCTTAACCCATAACTCTGCCATATCAGATTCATCCAAACACATTCCATAAAAATCCTTGGCTCTAAACTTCCTCATACTCTCAATTGGAGCTCTGCGCGCCGTTACCCTCTCCAGAACTCTAGCCATATCCTGAGAGATTGGAGCTCTGGGCGCACTTTTAGCTGACCCCTCGAGAGATCCATGCGACTCCATCTAACTATAAAACATAAGGATATCCACATCAGGCCAACACAATTCTTAATGCAACTCTATTTTACGGTCACCCAGAAAAGAATAAACCTATGCTTTGATACCAATAAAATTGTAACACCCCTTACCTATACGTAGGGGAGCTCACCCCTCAAGGAGAAGTGAGTACCCTGATAGTCAAGGGTTGTCACACAAATAGAACAAAGCATGCATAACATTGGCATCATAACTTAAACATAATAATAGAAACGGAGTTAACTAAAACTTTTCCATAATACAATACATTCAAAGGATTGCCAACTGAAATTCTCAAATCTCATTCATTGATATACCAAAATATTCATTACAGAGCTAAAGTAAAAGATGATCCTTCACATAACTACAATATATGTAATTGAAAATATTACAAAATCAGATACAAAACAAAAACCCTTACACCTGAATACAAAATACAAAATACAAAATCCTAGGCTACAAAAGCCCTCTCTATTGTGTTGGCCCTGATGATTTCGGATCGGTCCTCCCAAAATCTCTAACTGCTTCAACACCAGCACGTATAAAATACCCGTGCTAAGCAATAATGCTTAGCAGGAAAAACAAGAGATGAACGACCACTCACAGTGGACATTAAATGCAATTCACATACACTTGGCATATACATATAGATAAAGCATCATAAATCTTCCATAAGTTGCATACATCATAACCAATAACTTTATTCAAACATATCACATAATATCAATATAATGAATCACAATAATTCATATCACATTATGCAAACACATAGGTAAGGTAAGCCTGCAAACTAAGAGTGGTGGATAATAAGTAAGCACATAGGTACCCGTAGGTACAAAAATGATTTCTTTTCTTTTCATTTCAAAACATTTTCACATAGGGATCTTAAACAAGATTCAAACTCATAAGGATCGTGAGGGTCCAAATGGGGACCTGATCAGGGTCCAGAATGCATAGGTTACAGCTAACAGAACTCTATAGGCATGTCTATCTATCCACTAAATGACTCTTGTAGGCTAACATCTTAATTCAATCATTGGTCAACATTGAAACATATTATAATAATTCATACATTGATACATTACTAAATCACAAGTGAGAAACCATGCAAAGTGACATAAAATAAACAACATTGAAGAACAGGGGAGGGTCGCGCTCGCAACGACCTGTCACGCTCGCGACAAAGGCATATCTCACCCAATGCCGCGCTCGTGGTAGCCTATGAGCGTGTGAGGGAGAGCTGGCGGTCCTCTGTCACACCTGCGACAATAGTCACGCTCGCAATAGAGGGCAGGCAGGCTCCTGTCGCACTCGTGCGCACAAGAGCGCTCGCGACAGAGGGCTACCCGGCAGAAGTTCGGCTGCTGAGCTCTCTATTGCAATCACAATCGAGGTCGCGCTCATGACAATGGGCGCTTTGGCAGGAGTTCGACTAACCGAGCTCTGTCGCGCTCATAACAGAGTCGAGTTTCTCGCCCCTGCTGCCGATCTGCACTCTCCTCCTCAAGCCAAAACACTCCGAAAACATACCATCAACCCAAATAACTTCAATCCAAGCACCAACAGCATCCAAAACACATTATGTAAAAAATTATCTAAATTTCACACTTAAAGAAGTGATTAAAAAGACAAAAAGAATAAATTGAACAACAACATTCAAAAACCCAGAATTTTTTTTTCCCAAATTCCACACAGTTCCAATCCTACACTATATAAACAACTTTAATCCCAATTTCTATTCAAAATTGACAAAACCCATATCAATCATACATATATAAACATGCTTGATTCCACAATTTCCAGAAATAAAAAAAAATTCAAAATCAAAAACATTTAAAATCCACATAATTTCCAAACCTTATCTCCTAAGCTCCTTGAAACTCAATTGGTTGCACTACCTCCAACCTTCTCCTTTCCTTTGGGCTCTCTAGTCGGAATTTCCGATCAAAACACACCCAAAGCTCAAAACCCAAACACACAGACATCAACCCAAAACAAAGAGAAGAAGAAGAAGAAGAAATAGAAGAGGACAAAACACTTACTTAATAGCTCTTGAATTATAAAAAACCAACCAAAAACAACAGATTGAGGAGTAAATCTAGAGCAAGGAGGAGGAGGAAGAAGAAGAAGAAGAAGAAGAGCTGAAACGTGAGAGGAGGACAGAAATCTACTCCCTCACGTGTCTCTCTCTTGGCTTTTAAAGCCAAGTCTATCTTCATCTTTCTCTCTCCTCTACTGGTCACTAAATCTATGGTTGACTTTGGCAATTCACTCTTCTAGTCCTTCAATTCTTCTTAAAACAAACACAACCCACAATATTTAAAACTATAATGCAATTATACCCTCTAACTTTAATAAATCATGTAATTAAGTTCTAAAGCCAATAATAAAGCACACAAAACTCAAATCACAACATGCTCAAAACCACTAGGGTACCAATCGGGGTGTTACAGTTAGCGCGACGAGGGAGATCCAGGAGACAGATAGAGCACGATGACAGGGGGGAGACCGACAGCGACTGTGGGGGGAGGCATGAGGAAAACACAGCGTGACGGAGGGAGACCAACAATGGCAGTAGGGGGGACCAGCGGGGTGGGGTAGTGCGGAAGGTGTAGATCTGCGAGGGAGAGAGGGAGGGAGGGAGGGAGAGTGAGGGGAAAAAAGGGCACAATTTTTTTTCTTTATATAGATAAGTATTAGTGACGGAATATTTTTTCCATCGCTAAATCCAGACGGAATTTGAATTCCATTGAAAATTAGCGATGGAAATTAAATTCCGTTGCTAATTTATGCAGAAATAAAAGGAGGGAAATTTCCCTCCTCTTTTAGCGATGAAAAGTTATTTTCGTCGCTAATTTTTGTAGAAATAAGTAGAGGGAAATTTCCCTAATCTTTTAAATATGAAATGTTATTTCCATCGCTAATTACTGATAGAATTAACTTTCCATCGCTAAAAATTAGCTATGCAATTTAAATTTCGTCGCTAATATCTGTAGCAATTAATGCCGCGATTTTTACGCACCATATTTATCGACGGTGTAATTTTTTCATCGCTAAAATCCATCAGTAACAAATGGAGGGATCTTTTTTAGCGATGGAATTTATTTTTCGTTGAGAATTTGGGACGAAAATAAATTTTCCGTCACTAAATTTCCATCGATATTTTTCCTTTTTCTTATAGTGCGAAATACTGAATAAAAAATTCAGAACTGAGTTGTAACTTTGATTTTTTTTATTAGAATCTAACCGAATTGTACCGTTAAATTTATTTAAAACAGATCTGAATATTTTTTTTAAAATCAGACCGAAAGCAGTATTAAATTGTACCAACCTATTTTGTAACCAAATTGGACAGTAAGAATCGATATTTATTAATTATTACATATAATGTTAATAATTTATAGATAAATATTATTTATAATTTCTATTCTACATTTATGGTATAAATTTAAATTTGTAAATATTTGTATTTTAATGCATGAAACTAAACTAGCAATTACTTAAAATTTAGATTATTAAGTGATTAGTTTTCTCTCTTTCTCTGTCTCTATAATGGCCCAAATACCGGTTTAGTAGTGATCAGTGAAATCTGTAAAATTTATAGTGTGAATTTCATACGAAAACATCAATTATCGTGCCTTAAAATACAGTAGAGGAGAAAAGTTAAATGTGCTCAGGTTAGGGAAGCTCCTGATGGGTGACCTCCCGGGAAGCCCCTAGTGAAAAATATTTTATTTGACTATTGGAAAGTACAAGTTTTGAGGAGTCTGGTGGTATAATTTGGAGTGAAAGAGAGGTCAAATAAGTCTCTGAAAGTTAAACTGAAGGAAAGTCTCTAGTTCAGTTCAATAGTAACCAGGGTTGACTGAACTTTGACCAAATTTTTAAAAATAGTAAATGAGTTCTAAGTGGTGTATTGTGGGTTATGTACAGGTTTAAAATAATTTTTAGGAATTTTTTACAGTATTAGATTAGCAAATTACGGCAGAACCGAATAGTGTTGAATCAGACGGATTTAAGTGAACCGGGACCCAAACGGACTCCGATTGAGCTAAAATTTTGCAAGGAGGCTAATTTTCACATTATAAGAATGTTAGAATTGCTTGGGATGGAAAATAAGTTGAGAAACTTGTAGATACCATTAAATAGTAGAATTTGGCCTAAAAATCAATAATTAGTCCAAACCGGTTCAACCACTTTGGTTGGACCTAGTTCAGCTCAAATTACAGCTATAAATACCCCCCAAGACCAAATTTATCTAGAGAAATCCCTAGAGAAACCGATCTTCTCCTCTCCTCCTTTGGCCTAAGTGAATTTCTTCCTTTCTTCTCCATTTTTCTTCCATTTTCTCTCCATCTCTCCCCAGACCCAAGCCTCCTAAGCAAATTTTAGCCTCTCTAGAATCTGATGGTGGTGATTAGAGCTCATTTAAAGTGGAAGAAATGGGAGAAAATAAGTGGAAAAGTTTATGTGTAAAATTGAGATAAAGGAGATGATGGTGTTTGAAGGAGCTAAGGCATGGAAAGCATGCTTAAGACACGGAGAATAAGAAAATAAGGTTAGTGGATACAATATCCTTCTTTTTCTATTGAAAAAGTATGATTTTAGGTTATGTTCATTTTGTATGTATGTGATTAATGCATGTTTAATTAAAAAAAAATTGATAGACATGTTTAGGAAGGCTAAAAATGAGATTTTGAATGATTAAAATGGAAAGAAATAAATCATATGCCATAGACACCATGTAAGCCGAATGGTACACCTTAGTATACAAGGGTATACTTTAGTGATTAATGCAAATAAGTTGTATATTTCTGATGTATAACATGTAATTTAGTTAATTGAGTGATTAGAAGAAAGAAAACTAAGTGAAATGGTATGGACACACCTTGGTCGAATGGAATAGGTTAGGGTAATTTAGTATACTTTGATAATTGATTTAGTATAATGGCATAAAATGACATTTGAATGATAATAGAGTGTGTATTAAGTTAATTGGAATAAATGGAATTTAATTGAAAATAATTTGGTATGATAATCTAATATGTATAAAGTAAAAATATTGACATGTATGATGTAAATTGTGTAAAATGTTATGTTTAGTGTTAATATGGGTTAATAAGTGAGATAGAAGTGATTATGTTTAAAATGAGAAATTTTAAAGTATAGTGCAAGTGATGGTCGAATGAGTATGTTGATAATCTTATAGTTAATTTTGTGAAATTGGAAATGGAAATGTGTAAAAATAAATGTATAAATGAAATGGAGTGTAAAATAAATTAATTAAAATTTTTAATTGTTTAATTGAATATTTTATATGTTGAACATACATTATTTTCAAAGTCAATGTTATGGGCTACGATATATTAAAGTAAAGAAATAACATAATTGATGTTAAAATTGAATAATAATAATAATAATAATAATAATAATAATAATAATAATAATAATAATAATAATAATAATAATAATAATAATAATAATAATAATAATAAATGTATTAAAATGAAATTGATGGAAAAAGAGTGAAGTGAAAATGATTATTATATGATTAAATGAACTCAATAGCATAATTAAAGATATAAATGATAAATATATGAAATGAAAGGGAATTATAAGTGATAAGTAAATTTTAAAGTCAAGTGTATTTGATGATCGAATGGTATATGTTGATATATTAAGTGATATAAGTGAAAATTTGATAGTATTTGCCCTTAGTAATAGTCTGATAGTAAAATCTAGTCCAGGATATAATTGGCTAGCCGTACGAATTCTACACCGCGGTCCGAGTCATGGCGACTCTCTATCGATAAGCCAATGACGGTCTATCTCAGTGCAATGTTCAGTGTTTACAGTGATCAGTGTAGTGCAATGCTAATGTTGAATGGTTCCTTTGGGATTATTTTAGAGTGTAGTGGATTTATGGAATCCATGTCCCGCATATCCGGTTCATAGATTTCTACTGGGTGTATACTAGGGGTAACACGGTAATTATGCATAAGATTAAGACATTATGGTAAAGTGCATTTAAATTGATTGAAATAGTGATAAATGAGAAAATAAATAAAAATGGGACTAAATTGAAAGAAATCGAAAGTTTAGGGGCAAAATGGTAATTTTACATTCAAGAGTGAAAATAAGTGATAATTAAGTGAAAAGTGTAAATAAAATGATAATAGTGCAATGAATTTAAAGTTTAGGGATTAAAATGTAATTTGGTATAAAAGTGAAAATTTAGGGACCAAAATATAATTTTGTAAGTTAAATAATGACTTAGATGAAAGATAAGTGTAAATGAGGATATTTTAGTAAATAAGGCAAAATTTAGGGACATAACCATAATTTTTGTAGAGGTTGAGGACCAAAATATAATTTTACCAATGAATAGCTAATTAAAGGATTTAAGTATAATTGTTGACTAATGTAAGCATCTAAGTGGATAAATGATTTAAATGAGGAGTTTAAGAACTAAGTTAAAAGGAATGAAAAGTGTAGGGGTAAGACGGTAATTTAGTGCAAAATTGAGATATTAAATGTACTAAAGAAGAAAAGTGTAATTGAATGGTTAATGATGTAATTTGATTACGTGCTAGAGACTAAAATGAAAATTAGCATAAAATGTGATCAGAAGGACTAAAATCTAAATTTGTATGTTAATAATAAATTAAAAGTGAAATTAAAAATAACTAGTGGCATAATTGTAATTATAGTGAAATTGAATGGTAAAATTGAAATTTAAGGAAAATATAAGGATTAAAGTGTAAATTGGTTTAAAGATGATAGTGTAAGGATTAAATGGTAATTTGTATGCCAAATGATAAATAAATGTAAAAATAAGATTATTTAGTAAATACAAGACCATTAAGGGTAAAATAGTAATTTGATAAAAGTTTAGGGACCCAATTGAAAATTTACAATAGTAAGGCTAATTAAAGGATTAAAGTGGAATTAATTATTAATATAAATATTAAATGCATAGTTGATAATTAATAAATAAATAATCAATGAAAATAGAATATTATGGTATAAATAATTATTAAGTGAATAATGGTTCTAATTGATTTAATATATATATAATTGGGTATGTGTGTGTGTAATTTAATTAAGTTTATATAGTGACATAATTGTAATTAAGAAATAATGAAGGGCAAAAATGTGAAGTTGTGGCATTATTGTGAATAAGTGAAAAATGAGGGATTTAAGGGTAATTGATCCTAATAGTGCTAATATAAGGAGCTAATCAGACATAAATAAGTGGATGGACTATTAAATGAAATTATTAGAACATTAATTTGGATATATTATTGTACGTTAAGAAATGAAAATGGAAATCAATAAATCTATATAATAAGAATAATAATGATAATGATAATACAGTGACATGGAACGGTAAATTAGTAAATATGAAGAATGTAAAGGACTTTAATGAATTTAAACTATAGTGTATGAATATTGAGTGGAATTAAAAAGGGCTAATGAGACTAATTGTATGATCTGCCAAATAAAATATAACAAAAGTATTTAAATAATTATAGTGGGGAATAATAAAGGTAAAGATGATAGTAAAATATAGCAGTGTAATTTTCAATGCCATAATTTAAAATTGATATCATTGAGAATGTGCAGAGAATTGTTAGTGTGAATAATAAGATTGATAATAATGTCATTAATGACAGTAATAGTTTTGATTGAGAAAAGTAAAATAGTAATGATAGGAATAATAAGTGTCTAGATAAGTCAGTAATTTGTATTCTAGCGTTAATAATTCAGAAATATATTTCGAAGTATGGTTAATTGAAATTAAGTAAACTATATAAGATTTGGACAAGTGGAAAATATTAGTGCAACTATAAAATGCAAGAGAGTTAGTGTAATTATAGGAAAAGTAAAGGAATCGTTCAGGATATAAAGAATGTAAAAATGTTAAATTGGTACTGCCAAAAGTTATATTAACGATTGTTCTAATAAGTGATTAGATGACTAATGATGTGCCCAAGTATAGATTTTAAAAATAGATAAAGTGATAATAAGGATTGTTAATGTAATTGGTTGTTAATTAATAGACCGAACGTAGTGTTAGAATTGTCAGGATTAATAGTGCACATAATAATGACATTGATAATATAATTGAAAATGTTAAAGGATAGTTACAGAAAAGGAAAGAAAAGATGTAATAAAGATAAATGACCAAAGTAAAGAATTGATACTTAAATAGTGGGATTAAGGAAATACATTTATATGTACATGCATGTAGTTATAGTATTGGAAAAATTTAGGATATGTATCTGGCCATTTTTAATGCTCAGCACGTAGTGTCATTACTGCGTGCAGGTTATAGAAAGAAGAAAGCGGTAGTGACCGATGTTACTGAAGATCGAAAAATTTACGGGACAGCAAGGATTAAGACATAGGCATGGTATGTATACGACCGTAATGGGTGAGCTCGAGATTGTACAGGATAAGTATTTGAATGGTATGTTAATGTACTGCTAAGTTTGTATATGCATGTTTGTGATTGTTATTGCTAGAAAAAAAAAATACTGAATCTATTGAGTGCATTACAGTGTATTTCAGTGCAGTATTGTGACATCTGATATCCGTACTACTTACGGGTATAGGATGTGGCACTCTCGCTGAGATCCATAGCCACCACATTCTTAATCTAATTTTGGGGCTACTGTCACTCCATTTTCAGGCGGCAGCCCCTCCCCTCTCCTGTTTCATCTTGCTTTTCCTTATAATAATTTTCAGATCAGTATAAATCTGAATTTGTAATTTTATTCGTTATTTTTTTTGTTGTATATGGATTTTTAGTGTTTTTTGGTTTCAATAAACTAAGATCTGAAATTTTTTATATTTTTGCTTTTGTTCTTGGAATTTTTGTGTCAGATTTGAAATTTTTTGTATTTTTGGTTTCAATAAACTCAGATGTATAGATCTGAGTTATTTTTTTATTTGTGTTTGATTTCTTTTTTTGTGTTTTTTGGTTTCTATAAACTTAGATCTGGATTTTTTTTTTGATGTTTGGACTTTTTTTTCTGTCAGATCTAAAATTTTTTTGTTTTTGGCTTTTGTGTTTGGTTTTTTTGTATTTTTTTATTTCAATAAACTTAGATCTGAAATTTTTATTTTAAATTTATTTTTTTTATTTTCCTAAATCTTATTTGTGTTTTTATAGATTTGGTTCGTTTTTGCTAAACTTGAATGCAATTTAAATTTTTTTTATCATGCAAGTTTAACCTCCAAATTTGGACGCTGTTGTCTTCTTTTATGAAAGTTTTCTTTTGAACAACAGATGGACTGGGTTTTCCTCTGAAAGCCAGATTGCCCGCTGCATGTTACCATTATTCACTGGTTTCGTCAAAAAAATTCAGAGATATAATCCAACAACTTCATTAATTTCTTACATCTTATGCACTTTTAAATTTTATAAGTTTATTTATATTCTTCAGATGTACTATTTATTTTATTAATGAAAGTTTAATTTGCATTCAAAAAAATTACTTAATAAATTTAATTATTATAATAATTAATTTTTTTATAAATCATTTTTTTTATATAACTTATAATTTTTTTTATCGATAGTTAACTTAATATTCATTAGTCATGATTGATGATTAAATAAAATTTTATATTTAATTATTTATAAAAAATGTTATAGTAAATCCATTAATCATCTAACTAAGCAATTTGTCACTTAATTAATTTATCAATTAAATTTCATTTACTTTTAATGTCGCTCAAATAATGCCTAGGTGCACTAGCTAACCCAAAAGGCGTTACTAACCACTTATACAATCCATATCTAGTCTTAAACACAATTTTCCATTCATCCCCTTCTTTCATCCTAATTTGATGATAGCCACTTTTTAAATCAATTTTAGTGAACAAAATGCAACATGCAATTCATTTAACATATCATCTAATTTAGAAATAGGATGGCGATACTTTACAGTGATTTTGTTGATCGCCCTACAGTCCACACTCATTATCCAAGTTCCATCTTTCTTTGGTACCAAAAGAACTGGCATTGCACAAGGACTAATTGTAATGACCCGAAATGAACCCTAGTAGCATTTTGCTTAATTAGGATAATTGGACAAGTTTGATTTAGGATTTCTAATTTTGGATCTAAGTGTAATTGGAAAAGAGGACTTAATTACATGAAATAAATTTGTTAAGTGACTAAAGTGTAATTATGTATGATTAATTTAGGAAAGGATTAGTTAAAGTTAAGCAAGATTAGTTTAACCTAATCTTGATTAGGGGGCTGTCCACATGTCTTAGGCAGACCTTGCCAACCAAAGGCTTACATAAGCCTTTGGTTAGGACAAGAATCTGCCCCTCTCTCTCTCTCTTTGGTTCTCTTGCTTAGAAGTTAAGTCCCATTTTCTGTTCTTCTTTCTTTATCCTTTTCTTCATCTTAAGTTCTTAGTTCATGGAACTCTTATTGGTTGATTGATTTCTGAGCTGTGTGTGTGTTCTTGGCAAATCAAGGTAAGTGGCTATGTTAGGTTCTTCTTCTTCTCCTTTTTCTTTTCTGTATTGATTTGGAATTGATTCCTTGTTCCAATTCTGGAAATTTGATGTGTGTTGTAGTGGAAGAAACCAGAAAAGATAAAGGAAAGGAGAAGCTTGGTAAGCTTAGTGCAAGTGAGCTCTTTGGAGCAAATGAGTTTGAGGTTTGGGAAACTATGTGTTTGTGTGCGCTATGTAACACCCTATACCCATAAGTGGTACGGATACCGGATGTCACAGCACTGCACTGACATACATTACAATGCACTTAACAGATCAGTAGAATTTTTTTTTCAGCAATAACAATCATATTTATATACATTAACATAACAGTTACACTAACACACAATTTATATACTTATACCATACATTCTTACTTTTATCCACTACGATCGTATACATGCCATGCCAAACCTTTTATCCTTGCTGTCGAATACTTCTTTCTGTAGTCATTATATCTTTGGCCACATCAAAATATATCACAACCTGCTTGCAGTAACACTTTATGTTTAGTGGCCTAAATACCGGTCTAGAAGTAATTAGTGATGTCTACAATGTCTTAAGTGTGAATTAGAAGTCAGAGTGACGATTAGAGTGTTCATATTTATAGTAGTGTCCTGAATTAAGTAAGTTTTATATATAGTCAAACCGGGTCAAGTGACCTCGGGACAGTTATATAGTGGAAATTGAGAGCCGATACTGGAAAATTTTTATTTGGTAAAATCAATCTATGGACTTTCAGGAGTCTAGTGGTATAATTTGGAGTGAAAATGAGGTCAAATAGGACTCCAAAGTCATTTTGAAGTTGGCTTCTGGTTCGATTCAATTGAACTAGGATTTGTCTGAGATTTGACCGAATTTTTAGAAATTGTTATTGAACTCTAAAGGGTGTAATGTGGGAAGTGTAAATGCATAAAATAATTTTTAGTAATTTTTTATAGCATTAGAATGGTGTTTTGTAGTAGAACCGAACAAGTTTGAATCAGATCGGTTTAAGTGAATCGGGCCACAAATGGACTCCGATTGAGCTAAAAATTGCAGGAAGGCTAATTTCTATGTTTTAAGAATGATGGAATTATTTGGGAGTGAAAATAAGTTGAGGAACATATAAATACCTTAAAACAGTGGAAATTGATCGAAAAAGTAAAATTTTTGTTCAAATCGGTCGGACCACTTCAGTTGGACCGGTTTGATTCAATTACACTATATATAAGAGGAGGAGAGGCCAGATTTCTCTAGAGAAATCCAGCCTCCACCGCCGTCCTTTTTCTTCCTCAAGGCCGAACCCATTTCTCCACCATTTCCTCCTTTTTCTTAACTTTTTCTCCAATTTCTCCCAAAATCTTAGCCTCCAAAACAAACTTCAGCCCCTTTGTAACATAAAGACAATAATTAGAGTCCATTTGGAGCATTGGAAGTGGGATTTTTCAAGTGTACAAGGTTTAGGGTCAAATTTGAGGTAAGAGATTTAGGTGTTTTTAATTAGGTTTATTGGTCTCTATAGGGGTTTTAAAGGGTGTAGAGTTCATTTATGATGTTAGTTTGTGAAAAAAAAACCATGGTTTTGATGTTATGCGGATGTTTGAATTCGGCCACCATAGTTTACAAGGAGAGGAAGAGATTTCCAAGGCCGAAGGAAAAGAAAAAGAAACTTAAGGGAGTGTAGAGCAAGAAATTGAGGTTTGTGGTTACATAATCCCTTTATTTCCATTGATTTAAGTTGAATATTAGGTTTTGTTTAAGTGTGAAGATGAGATAAAGACATGATTAATTAAATCTAACTTCATAATCATGATTAGTGGGCTTAAATAAGTGTATAAATGTGCTTAGAATAAATTAAAACATTATGGTATGAAAACTCCAATGTTGGTTGAATGGTAATCTAAGGAAAACATAATGAATATTAGATGTTTATTGTAGGTAAATGATGTTTATAATGTGTATAATTTGGGTAATGTGTGATGGAATAATTAAAGGAATGAAAAACAAGTATAATGAATTTATTTAGGTTTGGCTGAATGGATTAATAAATGATATAATGAGATATGTTGTGTAATAAGGTATTTAATTGGTATTTATTATGAATATAACATGTGAATGGCATAAAAAAGTGATTAAGTGAATTAAATATATTAAGGATGAGAAATTGATACCTTGGCCAAATATGGAATGTTAGAGTATTTATGTGCATTTTGATATTTAATTACTTATAATAGCATAAAATGGTTAAATATTGATGAATGAGTGTGTATGCAAAATTATAAGTGGAAATGATGACTTGGCCGAATTATGTATGTTAGCATAATATGAAATTTAAGCAAATTTTGATGATATCTTGCCCTTAGTAGTGATCTGGTAGTGAAATCTAGTTTAGGATATAATTGGCTAGCCATAGGAATTTCACACCGCGGTACGAGCCATGACGACTCGCTATTGATAGGCCAATGACGGTCTGTCACAGTGTATAGTGATTAAAGTGAACAGTATAGTGTAGTGCAGTGATAAATGGTCATATCGGGATCATTTTATAGTCTAGTGGATCTGTAGAGTCCACGTCCCGCATATCTGGTCAGTAGATTTTCTACCGGGTATATACTAGGGGCATAATGGTAATTGAATAATAAAATTGATTAAAATAGTGATAAATAAGAAAATGAGTGAAAATGGGACTAAATTGAAATAAATAGAAAGTTTAGGGGTAAAATGGTAATTTTACAATTAATAGTGAAAAATAGTAAGAATCAGGTAAAAAGTATAATAAAAGTGGAAATGAAGTGAAGAAATAGTAAATAAGGACTAAATTGTAATTTAGAGTAAAAATGGTAAAAGAAGGACTAAAATGTAATTTTGAAGGTTATATAATAATTAAGGGGTAAAATAAGTATAAATAAGGGCATTTTGGTTATTAAGTGAAAATAAGGGACATAGATGTAATTATTGAAAAGATGAGGACATAAATGGCATTATGGTAAAAGTTAGGGACATAATTAGAATTATTGAAAAAGAATAGGGACTTAAGTAGAAATAATTGAAATTGAAATATTAAATAAGGAATTAGTATGTAAAATGTGAGTAAAATGATTTAATGAGTATTTATATTAATAATTAGATAATTTAGTGGTTAAATATAAATAATGTGTTATTTACTCTTTTATGAACTTTAAACATGTGATAGATACGTCTTAAAAAGTTCCGGTGAAGTTCGGGTGTATTTCAGAAGAAAAAACATACCAAAATACATAAACTAGAGGAGGGTAAAGGTGGCAATGCTTCCTACCAACCAAGAGGTTAAAAATAAGAAGAAAAGTCCTTATCAAGCATGTTCTGTCACGCTTGTGACCATGGTCAAGCTCGCGATAGAAGCCTCCACCAGGTCTCCCGTGAAACGGGATAACAAGACTGCTTTTCACTTCAAATTTGCATCGCATAAACCAATACCTAAACCTCATTTTTAGGCAAAACTTACTTCTTAAGAATTGTTCCTTAGGATGTTAGATTTCATATGGAACAAATTTCAGATCAATTAGACATCTAAAATTTTAGATATGATCTACACAACCTACACTGCTCTAGTGAATCCGTCTAAGTAAAGACACCTTGATTTTTGACATTTTTAAGGATCTTAGAGCCAGAATTTACTTATGGAAATTTCTGAGAAAATTTTTAGGTACGTGTCTTAGCTTTCCAGTGGCACTAGTTGCATATTATTTTGACATCTATAACTTGACTTATAGCTAAAATAATCACCAAAGGTCCAGTGAAATCTGGGAAGAGTTTCCCCTAGAAATTCAAACTCTCTAAATTCAAGCAAATCCACACAACCAAAGTAACACAAGCAATCTAATTTAACAAATACATATCAAAATAACAACTCATCCATACACATATATATACATACATCAAAATATATAAATTTCCCAAACTTGACTTCCTTGGCTCTTATAGGCTCAATTGATTACACCTCTTGGCTCACATACCCTTCTATAGGCGCAATCCTCCAATTCCTCATCAAATACACATATAGCATTAATTTGGATTTCTAACTATACCATAAGAAATTGAAGAAAACAAAAGCTCATAACTTACCTTTCCAACTCAAACTTCTCACTAAGAGCACTTGAACTTAAAAATTCCTTCATTCAAATGTTAGGGCTTGAAACAAGATAGAGGGGATAGCGTGAGAAGAAGAAGAAGAGGAAGAAGAAGGAGAGGGAGTTCGTGAGGAATGAGAGAGGGGTGAGTAGAAATCTAGTCTCTCTCACATTCTCTCTCCTTAAATACCCCAACTAATTCAATCCCATCTCTAATGCCACATGTCCCTTTTCTATTGGTCCTTACTAGATTTTTACGTCGAATTATCCCTTTCAGTCCACATCTTCTCCTTTAATTATACAATAGCATAATGGATAAATATAATTCTTACATTGGCCCACAACTAAATCTTTACTCCTTCAAATAAGTTCTAAATTCATATCTTACAAATTTACAATTGGCCGCACTTGCCGAAACTTTTATATTTATATCGGCACACCTGACACCACAACTTACATACATTCGGTATAGTACTAATCCATTCTCATAAATTAGCCCTCTTCGTTACCTATTCCATTCTATTAAAACCGTGTATACCAAAATGACCAAATTACCCTTACCTCCCTTTTTCTTAATCCCGATCATATCCTTTTTCTTGCTTAATCACTCTGACCATCGAATCATGCATTTTCGATCACCAATATCCCTAGATATGTAACAACCCGTATGTCACCCTAGGAGTAATGTGTGTTTAATTATGCTAATTGGGAAATTTTATTTGGTGGAATTCAAAAAAAATTTGGGTTTATATGTGTGTTAATTTAGGACTCAATTGTATTAATAAAATTTGTTTAGGTGACCATAGTGTGAAAGGGCTAGATCAATTGTTAATGGGTTGGATTTACATTAACATGGGTTAATTGCGCTTAGGAACAAGATTTGCATTTAGAGGGACAGATTTTAAGTGGAGCCCATGGATAAAATCTGCATTGCCACCTAGGACTATACATGAGGGAGAGAGAAAAGTGTCATTAGCTACATGTAGGAGAGAGAATTAAAGTTAGTGGTTGCATGTAGGGTGGGAGTCAGCTGTCTCACTCTCCATTCATTTCTCCCTCCTCTCTTATTCTTTTCTTCTTTCCTTCTCTCTTTCATGTTTTCTGCATCCTCTTCTTCTCTCCTTCTTCGGTTCTTCTTCTTTCTCATTCCATCAAGTTGTGTTCTTGCTGCATTTGTGAGTTTAGAAGAGTTGCATGTGAGTGTGTCATCATCCTAGAAGGTAAGTGGCTCATTCTACCCGAAATCCCTTCTTCTTCTCTTTCTTGTTTTGTGTTTCAAAGTGGTGTTTTGATTCTTGTATACTATTTATAGAAATTGGGTCTTGGATGTAGTGGTAGAACTAAAGAGGGATAAAGGGAAGGCCAAAGTTGGTGAAGCTAGCACCAAGTGATTCTTGAGAGGAGCAAAGGATTTGAGGTTTGAGAAACACTATATTAATGTGTATTTTGGTAAATCATGAGTTAGATTGTCTATTTGAAATGCATGAACTAATATTGTATGTAATGATGATGAGATTGCTAGTTGTGATGAGTTAAATTATCATAATGCCTTGTTAGGAATACTTAAATTTGGAACTATGTTTATGATGTGTTTCTATGTGTGATGGAATGGTTATTGCCGAGAGAATTATGAGGATTGGGTAGTAATATGTGTTTAATGGGGGTGTCTTAAAATTGGTAAGTTGAATGTGTGTAATTTTGCTAATAGAAACCATAACACCCTACTTCCGATTAAGTTACTGTTCATTTTAATTCGGTTAACCTAATTGAAATAATCAGGTTATTAAATAGACAATTAATTAAAATCGGTAATTTTTTTTGAATAGTGCCGTATGAATAGTACCGTATAAATAGTATCTTATGAATAGTACCATATAAATAGTGCTATATAAATAGTCAATTTACTTAAGTCTATTAACAATTATTTAATTACTCAATAAACTTAAAAATTACTATTTTTAATTCGTTATCAATTATGCTGATTGACCTACAACTATCTAAGTTACTATTCATTTGGTCAGTTTTCTTTTAAGTTAAAAACCTACATTTTACTTTACCAATAGGATTAACTTAATTTCTACCAATTATTTGGCATACCAATCACCCATAAACTAATGACGATTTTAATAATCTATTACAGACCAAAATCCAAAACAATATTATAAGTCATATTGTGACGTGCTTCGAAACCTGAGGCACCTTGAACAGCCCACCTTCAGGTCTTTCGGGATGAGTTTCATGAAAACTTGTAAGAAATTACAAGTGCGTCTATTTTGGGCAACAAGGAGGTTTCTTGTACTCGCCACCTAATAGAACATTGGAAAAGGTCATCCAGCCTTAGTGAGCCTAAGACAGCGCTCCTATGTCCATTATAGGCAAGCCGGTGGTGTCTTGGAGGCTTCCACCCTAATGATAGGATGGTCCTCTAGCCTCACGCTTGGGAAAACCAGAGGTGTCTTGGAGGCATCCACCCTAATAGAACATTAGGATGGCCCTCTCGCCTCGTGGCACCTTGGACTGTGCAATTTTGAGCCTTTTATGGGACACAAGAGGTGTCTTGGAGTCCCCATCCAAATAGAATATTGAGATGGCCCTCTCACCTCGTTGAGCCCAAAGACCAGAGAAGGTTCGGGACTTCCCATTTATTCATACCTTGGTTAGGTTTATAGTTGAGTTTTGAATTTATCGTTTTATCCCATTTCTCATTCAATTTAATGCAGTTAAATTAAAGTGAAGATTGTCCATTCAGGGAAAGCGATAAATAAATAAAGTATAATTAAAGTAAAGTGCATGAAAATAAATTACAATAAAATCAGGGGCGGAATACAACCCCCATTGTAAATAAAATGCAAATCATACATAAAACGGGCTATTTGTTAAGAATGAGGACATTGGCCCTCACATGCATACTTTTAAAAAAGGTGTTAAAAGTGATGGTTTATTTGGGTATGAAAAACGAGGACATTGGTCCCATTTTCATTTAGAAAAAATACCAAATTAATTAATAAAAATATTTTTGTGATTTTCTTTTTAGCGTGCCTAAAATAAATAATTTTATAAAAAAATTACATGGTAGAATAAATGAAAAAGCCAAATAAATGAAATATTACAAATAAAGCAAATAAATATTTAACCCAAACGAGCCTTCTGGATCTCCTCGGGTACTCGCAAAAAATGTCCAAGTAAAGAAAATAAGTTTTGACATAAAAAAAACAAATGAAATAATGTTAGTAATTAAATCAATAAAATCAATTAAATATATAAAATAATGAATAACAAATTAAGATAAAATAAGATGACATGAAGGATGATAAATGAATTAACATATTAACAAATCAAAATAAATAAAAATATGCATTAAATGATAAAAGAATTAAATGATTTGATTAAAATAAATAAAACATGTTAATGAATTAATACATACATTGAACATGATAATAATAATAGTGACCGATGACAATAAACAAATAAAAGAATAAACAATAAATATATAACAATAACAATAAAAAAGAATGATAAAAAGTAATGAATAAAAGAATGATGAAAATAATTAAATAAATGACATGATGAATTAATGTTATCTCGATTAACATAAAACATTTACATGGTAAAAAGATCAATCAAAATTAATTAATTAATTACATGTTAAAAATAATGAGGAATCAATATTTACATGAACAAAAATGGTACATAAACATATTAATTGAGACAAATATAAAAAAATAATAGAACAAATAAATAAATAAAAATAATAAGAATATATATGTTAATAAATTAAATATAAACAAAATAATGAAAAATAAAAATATTTAAGCTCAAAATTTTTACGCTCAGAGTTTCGGATTCGATGAAGATAAAAATGATGATTGATTTCCTTATTCTTGATTTGTAAGACTAGAATTGAATAATAAAAATGTTGGAATTTTATTTCGAGGAAAAATATGCTTGAAAAATGATAAAAGGAAAATCGACAATTCTTTAAGAACAAAAAATTAATTTCTTTGTCTAAAGAATGATTTTTATTGATTAACCCAAAAAAGTTCTCAAAAACAAACAATTATTTTGTTCATCTCAAGGAAAAAAATCATTTATGGAAAAAACTTTTTCTTTAGAAAATCAAATGAAAATTAGATTTTAGGAACAAACAATTATTTTGTTTGCCCCAAAATCCATTGTTCATCAAAAAGAGATTCAAAATAATAAAAAAAACCTTGAAAAAATTTAATTGAAAACAAATAAAAGGTTAAAAATTAATTTTGAGAGCAAATAATTACTTGATTTGTCTCAAAATCAATTCCCATCAACAAAATCCCTTCTAAAAACATGTATTAGAAGAAATTCCATTGAAAAAAGAACAAGAATTGAACTATTTTTATTTCTTTTGTTGGGGGAAAATTCAATCAAAGTTAGAGAGAATCTAGAGAGGAAGAAGAAGAGAAAAGATGAAGAAAAAACCTAAAAAATTCCCCTCTAATTAGTTTCATCCTTTCCTTTTTATGTGAAGAAAAAATAGAAAATAAAATTCATTAAGGGAAAAACTAATTAATTAATTAATAATATAATTTATCTAAGTTTAAAAATGGAAAAGAACCTGAAAATCTCTTAAAAAAGGGATAAAAAATCGAATTTTGTGGAAAAAAATCGAAAAAAATCAGTTCTTGGGCGAAATTGGCCATTTGCGGCAGAACAGGGGCGACCGACGCCCGTCGGCGCGCGCGACGGGCGTCGTTCGCGCGAGAGTGACACGAGCTGGCGCTCCACACGGGGTGCTGCACAGCGCGCTCCGCGCGCCTGCCACGCGTCGACATTCGCTAATTTTTTTTTTAAAATTTAACTAAAAAAATACTATAATTTCTAAGCCCAATTTTTCAAATCTAATTTTCAAAATACTTTTTATTATTTTTTTATTTTTTAACTCTAAAATGCAAATTTGACAAAAAAATCACCACTTTTAACCTTTTTGCCTGTGACAAGGTATCTTATCATCATTGGGTAACTATGGTCTGGACTATCTCAGGACCCGGGGTTTACACATATACATGCCGATCTTAACATACTTAAATTTTCCAAATAACTTCTTCAATACCACTTCCAAAACGTGAGGTATGCACTGCTCCAAAATCCTACGGAATACCTACACGCAGTCAAATAAAACTACGTGCTGAGCATTAAATATGTCCAGTGGTGATTGCAATTTCAGAAATTTCCATTTAAACTAATTTCACATGTATGAATAATATTCAATAAATAATAACATTTAAATATTCATAATTAAACTTATTCAATGTAATTACCAATTATTCATGCAATATTATATTTAATTATCTTTAAATCATATAATTAGGACAATTACACAATTAACACATCATTGATCTTAATTACCATTTTATCCTTAATTTATGGTACTATTTCAATTATACCCTTACACTCTTACACTTTTTCAAAATGACCAAAATATAATTAGTTCATTTATTCTTCACCAAAATTACATTTATGCCATTAGTTCAATTTAACTTCACTAATATTACCATTATGCCACTAGTTTATTTTAAATTCAATAATATTACAATTTTACCATTAATTTACATGCCAAATTACGGTTTTACCCTCCAATTATCATTTTCATGCCAAATTACATTTATACCCCTAAAAAGTGCCAAATTTTCATATTTAACCATTTATTTACATTTTTACCCTTATTAATCATCCTTAACACACATATGCACAAAAGTACCATTTTGCCCTCAAACTTTTTATATAATTCCATTTATGCCCTTTTTCCACATAATTATTATTTTAATCATATTTTAACTATTTAAATCTCATTTTTAACATTTTGCCCCTGTAACACACTGTCAGACTCTATATACAGGATAAATGGGACGTGAACTCCAGAAGTTCTTAGAAATACCAGAGGAGTCCTATGGGACCACCACTGTCTTTAAATACAGTACAGTACAATTCAGATATTCAGATACAGAGAGGTAGGACCATCATTGGCCTACTATATAAGTGAGATGCCATGCTCACACCCGCGGTCTTATCTCCCTATGGCATGTCAGCATATCTTCAACTAGACTTGACTACCAGATCACTACATAGGGCAATATTATTTTATTTTTCACATTATTAATGTGACATACATATATTTTATGGTATATCATCATAATATCTTATTCTTTTTCATACCATTTCATCATTTCACATGTGATTATCATCATTACATTATCACATGCCATGTAAACCCATTAATTCATCATGGTACACATGCATACAGACATACATGCATACGGCTCACATACCAATTTATTTATATTAATTCTTTTTATCAATTTTATCATTAATTTAGGTCAATTACATGTTGTATAACATCACAATACCATTAATTTCCAAAAAAACACATCAAAATCATGACTTTACACATGACATACATTCGGCTGTACATACATCACATACCTCATGATGTTTTCACATGCTTTAACACATACCATTCATTAGTTCACATGCTAAATACCCTAGATCCATCATAAACACGCATAAAATATCACGAAAACACATGAAAATTCCATGGTTTCCATTCGGTCGAAGATGTAACTTTTCACACAAAATTTATTTCTTAATTTTAATCATCCATACCATCATTTTTAACATCTCTAAGCATAAATATCATGTTATTTTCAATTAAACATGCATAAATCACATACTTTCTTCACAAATATAACCTAAATCCATACTTTTACCATTGAATCAAATGGAATTTGCAATCGCAAACCTCAAATCCTTGTAATAAACTTCTCAATTATCCTTTTTCTTACCCTTAGCTTTATTAGAGGTTCCTTTACCTAGTGGACATAATTATGTCCAAACACAAAAATTAAGATTTAATCAAAATCAAGCTTCCTTTCATCAAATAAACTTAATAAACCTCTTATTCACATCCTAGAGTACCCTTAGGAACCTTAAAACCAAATTAAAATCACTTAATTCTCTTACCTTAATTTTACACCCAAACTTCAAGTCTAGATTTCACCCACTTCTACACCTTCAAATGAAATTCTAAGACCACCAATGGATTCTAGATGAGCTGAATTATGTTAAAGAGGTTTAGTTTTGAGGTGAATTGAAGGAAAAATTGAAGAAAAATGGGAGAGAAGAGAGGAGGAAGAATTCGGCAAAAGAGAGAGGAAGAGGGAGGCTAAAATAAAAAGGAATCCAAGGGATTTCCAGATTTTTGAGTGCTTTTATATGGGTCCAATTGGATCCAAGCAGGTCTAACCAAAGTGGTTGAGCCGATTTGGTCCGATTTTCAGTTTTCGGGTCATTTTTCACTGTTTTGGTAAAATTGAATGTTCCTAAATTCATTTTCACTCCTGACTAATTCCATCATTCTTAGAATATTAAAATTAGTCTCCCTATAAAATTTTAGTACAATCGGAGTCCGTTTGGTTTAGTCCGATTTTGCCGTAAAATACAATTCTAATGATGTCAAAAATTTCTAAAAATTATTCTAATCCTTTAATCCTCTTATATTAGACCATTTTATCCACTCTAACCATTTATAAAAATTCGATCAAAGTTCAGTCAAACTTCGGTTCAACCGAACCGAACCAGAGGCAACTTCAGACTGACTTTCGGATTTGACCTCGTTATTGCACCAGATTATACCATATTCCTCCATTTAACATCCTCTTTCTAATGGTGAAAAAATATATTTTTGGGTAATATTCACCTTAAAGTCACTATTTATGGGACCCACAGTTACTATTCACGGGACCCATAGTCACTATTCACAGACCAATCAAAGATATTGTTACTATTTATGGTACCCAGTCAATGATGATATTACTATTTATGGGACCCAGTCAATGATGATATTACTATTCATAGGATGCAGTCAATGATGATATTACTGTAACGCCCCCGACACCCTCGTTGGAAGCATACCGGTTGCACCACGCGCACAATCACATATACTTATACTCAAACATATTAAAAGAAAACACATCTAATCATAAGGATAACAAATCCATATAAATATAATCATATCGTTTTACAAAAAGGATTTGTAAACATTAAACATATACATGTACAAAATCATCCTTTACAAAATTACATTACCAGAATCAGTTCCATATATAAAATTTATACTAATACAAAAATACAGCGAAAGACAAAATAAACTCCAACTATAGACTTCTAGTGGCTGACCTGCAAATGTTCGACTCCAAAAAGAACCTGCCTCCTACATGGGAAAAGAGCCCGTACTAAGCGATAACTCTTAGTGGGGAGGAACAAAATATGCATGTACATATAATTGCAATAAACATATATATAAGCTTAATAATAACACAAGCATATAAACATATACTACTCAAACCTATAACAAATATTCATCATACACATGTATACCGGAAAGTAACCATTCATATCCAAGCCATCTGTAACACCCCTATACCCCTTGGAAGGATATCGGGGCGTCACGTGGACATATACGTATACATATACATACACATACACTAGCAGATGCAATAGCATTATACACATCCAAATCGGATAAGAAAATCAAATAACGCTTGGGCCCAACATTCATTTACAAATATTATACATATCTATATACATATTACAAAACTATTGCCATTTTACTTTATATATTCATCTCAGTACATATATTACAATAAACTTTACATGTAACAACTATATTGTTTTATCACATAATGATGTTACTCAAAACATCATAAATTCTATCTCTAACTTTCGCCAAGAACAAAACTCCCTAGTGGCCTTGACCCGCAGATGCATGCTCTCACTGGTTCGAACCTGTGAACCTACACAGAAGTAAACATCCGTGCTAAGCGATAACGCTTAGTGGGGATGAAAATAATGCAAAGGACTTCTTTACGAAGTCACATATAAATCACACATTTCATATAACAAAATCAAATAAACTCATGCATATAACTCTTATACGTGTATAGGTTGCATGCTCAATTATTAAAAACTATGAGCTCACATATATATAACATCTACTCTTTTAGTTATTCATGCACACTACAACTCAAGCATATAACTTTCACACACTTGTACAGATCATTTATTCCAATATACCTTATCATGTGTCCACATTCATGTAAACATGTACTTGTATATACAACTACCATGTACTTTAAACATTACTCTCATGTACTATAACATTTATTCATATATACTTTTAATCGTCTCAAGTTCACTACACAACATTAAAAAGCCTGAATTCCTTTCATGGTGGATACGGGTAACTCTGGATACTGTTTGTAGTATCTTACGTGTGGAGAATTAACTCAAACTCTATGGAATACACGAGGTATTCCGAACTGTGGGCACAATTAAGGCCAACTCTAGCAGCTGCACTCTAGCCCTTTATAAGCATGCTTATCTATCCACTATAACGGTAATCAGGCTCAAAAGAAAACAACTCATTTATACGCTACTCTGATGCCAAAGCATAGATTATAACTCAAGTGCACTCATCAATTTTAGAGGCATTTTAATTCATGTACAATCTTTATTAATCATGTTCAACAACTAAAAGCATGTAACATTTAAATTCCATGCATACACTCTTATATCACATCATCATATACATGCATTCATAAGTTCATACATATTTATCATGGTATTTTCTATCCTTCACACAATTATACATTGTTACTTTATTAGTTAAATTACCAATGTTAATCATACTCATATGTATTTCCCCATTGATAACTACTTTATAATCATTTAGTAACCCTAATCATATATAATAAGTTGAGGGGAAAGGTAAGGGGTTGATCCATGCCAACCATGGGCTCAATATGAAGAAGAAAAGTCTTAATATGGGTTGTTCTGTCAAGAGGTCGTGATCTGTGTCGCGCTCGCGACAGAGGCTCGCCTCTGGTGCCTCACGAGACTACTTTTTACCCTAAACTTGCATCGCAAACACCACCCTTTAGACCACATTTTTAGGCAAAGTGGTCTTCATAACAATTGTTCCCTAGGTGTTATATTTCAAATGGGACAAATTTCAGGTATTTTAGACATCTAAAACTCCAGATATGATTTAAACAATCTATACTATTCCATTGAACCCGCCAGAACAGGGTCATCTACGTTTTAACTACTTTTTGGGATACTTAGAGCCAAAATTAGCTCAAGAACCCTCTTAGACATTTTAGCTACGGATCTTAGGTTTCAGATGCAATTTTAATCAAATAAATTGAAGCCATATAACTCTACTTATGACAAAAATACTTCACAGAGGTCAGATGCAAAATAAACAAAATTTGCCAAAACCCAACTTTATCATCACAACTACATGGTAACCCATCTAACAACATCCCAGTAGTGAGAAAATGTATAGAGATTTGAAGCAGTTTTATTGGTGGCCTGGGATGAAGAGAGATATTGTGGAGTTTGTGGCTAAGTGTTTAACTTGTCATCAGGTAAGGCGAAGCATTAAGTTCCTTCGGGACTGCTCAACCCTTTACCCATCCCTCAGTGGAAATGGAATGACATCATGATGGATTTTGTATCAGGCTTGCCAATGACTCAGAGGAAGCATAATTCGGTTTGGATTATTGTGGATCGACTCACTAATTTAGCGCACTTTCTACCGGTTAGAGTTGATTATTCAATGGATAAGTTAGCTGATATCTATGTGAATAAAGTGGTTAGATTGCATGGTATTCCGTTCTTGATAGTGTTAGATCGGGATCCAAGGTTGACATCAAAGGTTTGGAAAGAGTTGTAAGGAGCTTTGGGTACTCGGTTGAATTTCTGTACGGTTTTTCATCCTTAGTCAGACGGGCAATCAGAACGGGTTATTTAGATTTTAGAGGATATGCTGCTGCGGGGTTGTGCTTTGAAATTTTTAGGCAGTTGTGATAAGTATGTATCGCTCATGGAGTGTGCCTACAACAATAGTTATCAGTCAAGTATTGGAATGTTACCGTTTGATGCTCTTTATGGACGACAGTGTAGGACTCCGGTTTGTTGGATAGAATTGACTGAGCGCGCTTTTGTTGGGCCTAAGATGGTAAGAGATACATAAGAGAAGATTCAAGTGGTTCAACAGAATTTAAAGATAGCGAAGGATAGATAGAGGTCTTATGCTAACTTGAAGAGAAAGGATATTCAGTTTAAGGTTGGAGACACGGTGTTCCTTAAGGTATCATCTTGGAGGAAAGTGCTGCATTTTGGCAAGAAGGGTAAACTTAGTCCCGGATTTATTGGTCCCTATGAAGTGTTAGCAAAGGTTGGTCCTGTTGCCTATAAGTTGGATCTACCGATGGAATTGACTAAGATGCACGATGTTTTCATGTGTCTATGCTCCGCAGTTACAGATCAGATCCATCGCATGTGTTATCGATTCAGAATATAAGGATTCAACCTGATTATTTATTTGATGAGGAGCCGAAAGCCATTCTAGTTTGAGAAGTGCGACAGTTGAGAAGTAATAAAGTTCCTCTGGTTAAGGTGTTATGGCAACATCATGGAATTGAAGAGGCAACTTGGGAACCAGAGACAGTGATGAGATCTCAGTAACCTCAGTTGTTCAGTTCAGGTAATAATTTTGACGACAAAATTCTTGTTTGTAGGGGAGAGTTGTAACACCCCGTTTCCCACCATAGTCATTTGAGCCATATTGTATGCAGTGTGTATGTGTGTGTTGTCATGTGTTAATTTCTTTTATTTGAGTTTTATGCATGTTGATTGGGTTTGTTAAAGTGTGAGTGTATGTATGGAGTTAATGTGTGAGTTAGAGTGGTTAGACTTAGGTATAGTGTAGAAGAGAGTAGTAGGTCAAATCCCACCAACCCCTATTTAACATGTGGCAAGGAAAGAGAAATAGGGAGGTATTAATAGTTAGGAGAGACTGCGAAAAGTGTGAATCCCAGAGACATAGAAGTGTCGGAATCTGGGCAGTCTGAACCGGTTAGTTTGGGTCGAGAGGTACCCATGGTTCCCTTGGAAGCATTGCTCAAAATGTCGCAAGACATGGCTAGGGTGCTCGATCGAGTGACAGCACCGAAGGCTCCCTTGGAGTCCCTAAGGAAGCATGGGGCAGAAGAGTTCTTCGGAACTAGCCTCAGTGAGTCTGCTAAAGCCGAATATTTGATTGAGAGGATACAACGGGTTTTGGATGAGATAAAGCATCCAGCTGATCAAAGGGTTGATTGTGTTGTGTCCTTACTGCAAGGAGCTGCGTATGACTGGTGGAAGCTAGTATTGAGGCATCTATTGCTTCTAAACCCTATCGCTTGGGAGTTTTTCGAACAGGAGTTTAGAAACAAGTATGTCGCTAAGGCGTATAAGGAAGCAAATTGGAAGAAATTCCTTAATTTGAGGCAAAGAGCTATGTCCGTGGCTGAATATGAGAAGGAATTCAATAGGCTGAGCAAGTATGCACCTGAAGGAGTGCTTATGAAAGAGTTCAGATGTCAACAGTTTGAGGAAGGATTAATTGAGCAAATCAAGGCTTTGCTGATTTCTTTGGCTACCTCCCAGACAGTAACTTACTACCAAATTGTGCAGACGGCTATGAGAGCCGAAAGATCCTTGGAAGTGCAGAAAGAGAGAATGCAGCGGAGAAATCCTAGTCGGGGTGGTGTACATTCGGGAAAAAGGTCAAGGGATTCTCTTGCAACACCTCATGTAGAATCTGTGAATAGCCCCGCTACTAGAGGCAGAAAGCAAGGATCATCTCATGCACCCGATTCGGGTAGGGCACATCGGGCAATAAAAGTGAAGTCCATGAGTGCCTTCATTGTGGTAAGAGGCATAGAGGGGAGTGTTGGAAGGTGACTGGTGCCTGCTTCCTATGTGGCAGTAATGACCATTACTTGGCTAATTGTCCTAAGGTGTATGAGGCGATTGGTAATCAGCAAGAGGCTAGTCATGGTGGGTCGAATTTTCCTCCATCTCATAGAGGTAGAGGTAGAGGTCGCGGTCGAGGTAACCCATCTCGGGGTAGAGTTGAGTCAGAAACTGTGAATGGACCTCCAATTGTATCGGTCCGAGCATATGCCATGAAAGTAAGAGAAGATCAGGATGCATCAGAAGTTATTGCAGGTACTTTTCTGCTTTATGATACAGAAATGTTTGCATTGATTTATCCGGGGTCTACTCATTCATATATATGTTCTAAGAAAATTTGTGATAGCATGCCCATTGCAAGTAGTTTGAGTTATGATATATGTGTAACTGGTCCGCTGGGAAGTGTTGCTAAGGTGAACAGAATGCATAGGGATTGTCCATTAGTGGTTCAAGGATGTGTATTTCCGGTAGATTTGATTGAATTGCCCTTCGATGATTTCGACTTAATTTTGGGCATGGATTGGTTGAGTAGCCACAATGCCATAGTTGATTGTAAGAAGAAGACTGTTGTGCTTAGTAGCAGTGAGGGACTTAAGGTCACCATGAAGGTCGTCATACCAATCCTCTGGTCAATGTGATGTCGGCTATGCAAGCACGCTGATGTTTGAGGAAGGGTTATGAGGCTTTCTTGGCCTTAGTTTTGGATTCTATAAGAGATCAAGTGAGAATCCAGGATATTTCGATTGTGAGGGAATTTTTTGATGTCTTTCCTAAAGAGTTGGCGGGTGTACAACCAAGTAGAGAGATGGAATTGTCCATTGATATAGTGCCTGGTACGGCACCCCTACTAAAAGCACCTTATCGAATGGCCCCGAGCGAGCTGAAGGAATTGAAATTGCAGTTGCAAGAACTATTGGACAAGGGCTTCATTAGACCAAGATTGTCTCCATGGGGAGCACCAGTTCTGTTTGTCAAAAAGAAGGATGGATCTATGAGGTTGTGTATCGAATATAGGCAGCTGAATAAGGTGACAGTAAAGAACAGATACCCTTTGCCAAGAATTGAAGATTTGTTTGATCAACTGAAGGGAGCTGGTGTATTCTCTAAAATTGATTTGAGATCAGGGTATTACCAATTACAAGTTAAGAAGGAGGATATTCCCAAGATTGCATTTAGAACTCATTATGGGCATTATGAATTCCTTGTGATGCCATTCGAGTTGACAAATATGCATGCCGCATTTATGGACTTAATGAATAGGGGTTTTAGACCATATTTGGATCAATTTATGGTTATTTTTATTGACGACATACTAGTGTATTCAAAGAATGAGAAAGAGCATGAGCAGCACTTGAGAATGGTGCTTCAGACCCTGAGAGAGCACAAATTGTTTGCAAAGTTGAGTAAGTGTGAATTTTGGTTAAAGGAGGTGTCTTTCTTGGGGCACATTGTTTCGGTTAAAGGTGTCAAGGTTGACCCTACTAAGATTGAAGCGGTAGTGAATTGGAGACCTCCAAAGAATGTGTCCGAAGTGCGAAGTTTCTTGGGTTTAGCGGGATACTACCGGCATTTTGTACAAGGGTTTTCAGTAATTGCTTCTCCACTTACTAAATTGCTACGTAAGGGAGTTAAGTTTGAGTTGTCGAATAAGTGCCAAATCAGTTTTGAGCAGTTAAAGAAGATGTTAGTTGAAGCACCAATTCTGATTCAACCCGTTTTGGGTAAGGAATATGCTTTGTATAGCGACGCCTCTAGAGTTGGATTGGGTTGTGTATTGATGCAGGAAGGCAGGGTAGTGGCTTATGCTTCAAGGCAGTTGAAGCCCTATGAGCAGGATTATCCAACTCACGATTTGGAGTTAGCCGCAGTAGTGTTTGCTTTGAAAATTTGGCGGCATTCCTTGTACAGTGAAAAGTGTAAGATCTTCACGGACCATAAGAGTCTTAAGTACTTGCTCACTCAAAAAGAGTTAAACTTAAGACAAAGAAGGTGGTTAGAATTGTTTAAAGATTATAATTGTATTGTGGATTACCATCCGGGTAAGGCCAATGTCGTCGCCGATGCCTTAAGCAGAAAGTCTGTTTCAGCATTTCTATTGCAAAGGTTTAAGTGGGGATATGATTCAAATGGTGCATTAGTGGCTCAGTTGAGAGCAAGACCAGTACTAAAGGATGAGTTGGCTATTGCTCAAAAGAGTGACCCTAAACTTCAGCAAATTGTTTAATCAGTAGAGAAAGGGGATCATATTGATTTTACAGTTAGCAAGGATGGTGTGTTATTCTATCGAGGGCGGTTATATGTTGCTAATGATCGAGAGTTGAAGAAGAGATTGCTACATGAAGCGAATAATACGGTGTTCACTATGCATCCAGGCGGTACCAAGATGTACCAGGACTTGAAACAGTTTTATTGGTGGCCTGAAATAAAAAAGAATGTGGTGGATTATGTTTCCAAGTGTTTAACGTGCTAGCAAGTGAAGGCGGAACATCAGGTTCCTCATGGTTTGTTAAATCCTATTCAGATTCCACAGTGAAAATGGGATAACATCACCATGGACTTTGTTTCGGGTTTGCCAATGTCGTCGAGATAGCACGATTCGGTTTGGGTAGTAGTGGATCGGTTTTCTAAGTCGGCACATTTTATACCGGTTCGGCTTGACTACTCAATGGATCAATTAGCTGATTTGTATGTAAAGGAGATTGTGAGGTTGCATGGTATTCCACTATCCATTATTTCTGATAGAGATCCGAGGTTCACCTCCAAATTTTTGAAGAGTTTGCAAGCTGCTTTGGGCACAAAATTGAATTTCAGCACAGCTTTTCACCCCCAGACCGATGGGCAGTCGGAAAGGGTTATTCAAGTGTTGGAGGACTTGCTTTGGGCGTGTGTACTTGATTTCTTGAATAATTGGGATAAGTACATTCCTTTAGTGGAATTCGCCTATAATAATGGATATCAAGCAAGTATTGGCATGGCCCCATTTGAAGTTTTGTATGGTAGGAAGTGTCGGACTCCAGTTTATTGGACTGAATTATCAAAAAGCAGAGTTGTGGGACCAGAGCTGGTAAGGGATACTGAAGAGAAGGCGAGATTGATCCAGCAAAGGCTGAAGGCTGCATGTGACAGGCAAAAGTCATATGCGGACTTGAAGAGAAAGGACATTGAGTATGTGGTAGGCGACAAAGTGTTTCTGAAAGTGTCTCCGTAGAGGAAAGTGTTAAGATTTTGCAAGAAGGGAAAGTTAAGTCCGAGGTTTATTGGGCCGTATGAGATATTGGAAAGAGTGGGTTCAGTGGGTTACCGACTAGCTTTACCACCAGCTTTGTCTAAGCTTCATGATGTATTCCATATGTCAATGCTTCGGAGGTATCGTTCGGACGAATCTCACATCATTCCAGTACAAGATGTGCAAGTGTAACCGGACTTCTCTTATAATGAGGAACCCATTGAGATTTTGGCTAGGGAGGTAAAGAGGCTGCGGAGTAAGGAGGTTCCATTAGTTAAGGTTCTTTGGCAACATCACGGGATAGAAGAAGCAACGTGGGAACCGAAAGTGGCTATACGAGATTAATACCCTCATCTTTTTGAATCAGGTACGAATTTCGCGGACGAAATTCTTATTAGGAGGGAAGAGTTATAACAGCCGTATATCACCCTAGGAGAATGTATGTCAAATTGTATGATTTGGGTTATGCCATGTGATGAGATTCAAAAATCTGGAATTTGCGTGTGTGTTAAATTGGGACCTAATTGCATAAATAATTTGATTAAAGTGACTAAAATGTTTAGGTTAAATTGTTGTTAATTGCTGGACTTACATTGCTTAAGTGATGGAGTGGTGGGCTTAAGATATAGAGTTGGGCTTTGGGATTGGATTAGAAGTATAATGCTATGGGCCAGGTTATTTAGGGTTGAGATATTGGGCCAAGACCAGGATTATTGAGATTCAGGCCTTGTAAGGGAGCCCAAGAATAGAAATCTGTTAGTGGCCACCTAAGACCTTGCATGGTGGAGTGAGAAAGAGAGTGGTTGGCTGCATGGGGCGGCAACTATTCCCCTCTTTTCCCTTTTGTCTCATTTCTGCTCATCTCATTTCCCTCTCACGTTTTCCCTCTTCCATTCTCTCTCAAATTTCCGTGTTTTTCCTCAACCTATCCTACTCTTTCACTCCTTCATTGTTGCTTGATTATTGAATGAGAATTCTACTTTGTTAATGGGTTAGAATGGGGTTGTTAGTGAGAGTTTCATCTTAGAATGGTAAGTGGGTTGGCTACCTCAAAATTCTTCTTCTTCTCCTCTCTATTTTAGTATTTTGGTATTTTGGTACTTTGGTATTGTGGTTTAACTACCTGCATTTTTATGATCATGGTCTGTTGTAGAGGAAGAGCGTATGAAGGACAAAGGGAAGGCTAAAGTGGGTGAGCCAAGTACTAAGTGAATTTTGCTAGGAGCTAAGGAGTAGAGGTTTGAGAACATGTGTTTTTGTATATAATAATTGTGCATGTAATTATGATTGCTGTGGGAGGATAATAAATTGCTTTATCTTGATGCCATGCTTGCAAGCTAGGAATTGTAGTTATAAATCTTGATTGAATGATGAGAATGTTTGAAATAAGGCAACTAATACATGTATGAATGTGGTGGAGGCTTGTTGGAATGAGTTTGAGAATGGAATAAGTGAGTTCATCTATGTGTGGATAAATTGAGGAAAGAATGCTTGAAATTTTGTTGATAAATCTTGTTTATTACTGGTTTTATCTAATGTTTATTTTGTTAAGGTGAAAACAAGCATGAGCAAAGTTCATGTATGCATTAAATGGGAAGTATATGTATGTTGAAATGATTTTGGGTTGCAATTGATTTCTAATGTAGCTAAGTTTTCATGTAAAAACTGGGTTGAATGAGTTGCACAGCGGTATGGAATGGGCCATACCCCCATGTAATTCTATTCTGCCCTTTTAAAATTGCAAGTGTGAGACTTTACACGGCGGTAAGGAGTGACCATACCGCCGTGTAAATGTCCTCTGTTTTCGAAGGTGTTTTTGTGTGGCTTTCTACATAGCGGTATGACTTGATCATACCCCCCGTGTAGGGTGTCTCACACGGTGGTAAGACATTGTCATACGGCCGTGTAAAACGCTTCTGTTTTGGCAAATTTAAGATTTTGATTTTTATATCTTTTTCCATTCTAATTGAACTTATTTTGCCTTAAACCTTATTAAATATCATCTTAGCTATCTATTGATGATTTGCATGGATATTAATTGAATCTAATTGTAAACTTGTAACTATGAATATACAAGCATGAGGATTATAGTGATGAATTTCTTGTATATATATATATATGCTCATGCGATATCCTATCTAAGTCTAATAATAGAATTTTGATGTGAATAACAATGAATGCGAACTATGTAATGAAATATAACGGGATAATTCTATAATGTCATAATGCCATAACAAGTATAATAATCAATTAATACCTTAGCCTACAATTTAAGTAGTGGATAGATAGGCATGCCTATAGGGTCTAGTGCTGCAGCCAAATGCGTCTGATTCCCATGGAATCAAAATGTGATAAGAATCCTTACTAGATTCTTCAATGTGTAACTATATGTGAATGTGAAATGTTTGGTGCCCTCATGTACCAATGCAATAATATGAATATATTGACTTAAATTAATGTACTCTCGAGTACAAATACGATACCCAATTATCCACGTCTTTGATATGTAGGCAAGACTTAAATAACAAAAGAAACTAATGTATGAACATGTTTATATATATGATCATGCTGTGTAGATATATATATATATATATATATATATATATATATATATATATATATATATATATTTTTTTTTCCTATATGAGTAGGTATTCATTATGCAATGTTATATGATATTATTAACGACAAGCATGGTTCCTAATCATGCATTGATAAAACATGTGTTATAACTATTAGTAGGTTAAAATTGGTAATAGTGTACTACCTATGATGATAATGCAAGCATGGGATATGTGTATCTTGAAAAAGTGAATGATGTCTTGTACTTTATGTTTAAATAATGATTATTAATGTTCTACGCATGTGTGCATGAATATTGCCATTGCTATGCTTTTGTTCTCCACTAAGCAATTTCGCTTAGCACGGGTTTCTATCCGTGTAGGTTCATCGGTGCAGTGATCAGAAGGATGCCCCCGCATTTTGGATTGATCAACACAGAGGGCCTTTATTGCTAGCATAGGATTTTGGTAATACTTTTGTCAAGGCATGTAATTAATGAATTTATGATGGCATGTAATAACTATTAAATAACTCAGACTTGGATGTATGTAATCAGACTGTATGGTTTATGTATGCGTTAAAGATGTCTTTTGCTGTATGTGAACAAAATTGATTGGTCTAGCATGCTGTATGTGGTTATTTAATATATGTGTTATTAGAACCTTAATTATCATTGATAGTTGTGGCAACCGCTCCCAACCGTTGTATCTTAGCTACAAAGGGGGATGGGGGTGGGGTGTTACATCATGATCATCATTTTACTAAATTCAAGCAAATACAAGACTATACCTAATCTCGGGATTAATCCTGTAAGCACCCAACTCCTTTTACTAATCGGCCCTCTTGGGTTTTCACAATTGATCATTTTCTCTCAGCCCTTAATTTTTGCCTAGCGTGCCTTTCGGTTTTCACCTCGGCAGGGCATCCAATTTTAGCAAGGCCGTCTTTTTTCGGTTTTGGACCCGCGAGGCATTTATTCTCTTCTTTTGATTTTGAGTCCTTAGCCATGGAACCTTTTCAATCTGTCGACATTGACCGGTTCCTTGAATTCATTTCTATCACTATTTGTCAAGATGGCTGCTCCTTTCGACATTAACTTCTTCAGTACGAATGGAACTTCCCATGTTGTTCTAAATTTTCCTCAGATGTCTGGTGTAACACCCCGATACCCCTGTTGGAAGGATACAGGAGCGCCACGCGATACTCACTTAAAAACATACATACATCTCAGAAGAAGCATACAATAATAATAATAAATCTTATATAAATAAGTATAATTATATACATAGCCATCATCAAATACATATATCACTGTACCCAAAAAGAATTACATAATTACATAACCAAAATGATATACAAAAAGAATACAGGAGGAGTATAAAATAAAACAAACTCTACTCCTATGTGGCCGACCTGTAGATGCGCGACTTGAACTGAACCAAAATCCTGCCACCTACACGGGAAGAGAACTTGTGCTAAGTTAAAAGGCTTAGTGGGGAGGGACAAAAACAGAAAGAAACAATAATACAATACAGGAATACAGTAAATCATGCAAATACAAATGCATACTCATATTGAAATACCTACCGTGGC
Source organism: Excoecaria cochinchinensis (assembly GCA_947683425.1). Lineage (NCBI taxonomy): Eukaryota > Viridiplantae > Streptophyta > Magnoliopsida > Malpighiales > Euphorbiaceae > Excoecaria > Excoecaria cochinchinensis. The sequence continues at coordinate 6,134,112 of CANTUQ010000076.1, read as the reverse complement.
AAACCGCGAGATATCATACATAATATACCGAAATAAAAACAGACATATTAAAGAATATTTGCTAAATCAAGAAAATAAATAGGTAACTGGAATCACAATACGAATAAACACTATCCCAAGCCACTCATCAAAACATATACACTACACTGAATATCACTCAACATTTCAGACAAAAAGCCTGAATCTCACTAGCTGTGGTTATGGGAACACTACACTACAGGGGATACTGCGAACAGAATCAATAGTGAGAGACCGGAGTCTTAATAACACACTACACTGAGTTTTATCAATAGTAAGGGAGACCGAAGTCTCAAAACATTTTATCACTATCAGAATGACCATCTCCAAGGTCGGCCGAAAGACCCAAATGGGGCCATCATAGGCAGCTGCACTCATATATCCCTTTATAAGCATGCTTATCTATCCACTACCATGACACTTCAGGCTTTACACACTCACTCTAAATATAGCACTAGGCAATACCAAAACCAAAAGTCATAACATCGGACTACAACATTCACTAAACATTCACTAGGCAGTACTAAAAAGCACAAGTCAAAACACTAGCATAGCAATAATCACTAAGTCAAACCATATCAGAATTAAAATCAAAACACTATCTCACCAATAATTGCACACCACTAGAATAATAATGCTAACACTGGAAATAAGCAAAGAAACATACACCAAAGTGAACCAAAAGAGATCATTTTTGAAAATAGGACGAAAAACAAGGCAGGCAGGAGAGGTTTTCTGTCGCGATCGCGACAAGGAGTCGCGCTTGCGACAGAAGCCAGACGGACTGGATGCTACGGGAGAAGAGGCCGACACTTGCACGACTCGTGCTCTTGAGCATGTCTCGGGCTCACTTGTGCATGATTCGTGCACCAGTGCACGACTGGTGCACTCCTCGCTCCTCTCACTCGCGATGCCTAAAGTCATGCCGAAACGTGCTGGCTTAGCAAGGCCAAACTGCATGACTCATGCACATCTGCACGACTTTTGCACGCCCAGAGAGACAAGCTGGAAATACCCAGCTCTATCGCGATCTCGATAAGCGTCGCGCTAGCGACAGAGTCGCGTTTTCCCAGAGCTCCAGAAATCTGCCGAAATGCAAAGTTTCTAAAACTAATTCAAAACCACTCCTTCAGGCATTAACATGTAAATCTTACCTCCAAGGCACTCAAAGCATATTGATAAACATCAACAAACACTCAATTCACACCAATTTAACAGAAATTACAACTAAATACCCAAAACACAGCTCAAGAACATCAACAACACACATTACCCTAACTCATGCCATTTCCCTTCAAACCCAACATGCAAATTCCCCATATAGTAGCATTTCAAAACACTTCACTACTAAACTAATCACATGCATTGACATGTACAAATCACTCAAAAATTCCAGAAATCAACAATACATAACACACACAATCCGAAATGAGAATTAGGGCAAACAAACTCCCAAACCTTTTGAAGTCCAAAACCCAGCTGTTTTTCAAGCTTGTACCTTCTCCTTGCCCTTACTCTTCTTCTTATCACTATATTCTTGCACAAACAAACCCGAAAATCACTTACCCAAAGCCCTAAATTCCCATAATCAAAAGTAAAACGAGAAGGAGAAGAAGATCAAAACACATGCAAGTCCAAAACCAACTCTTAGCTCTTTAATCTTGCTCCCAAACTCTACTAAATCAGCTCCAGCTCACACACAACCAGGAGAGGAAGAGCAAGAAATGGGAAAAATAAAGAAAAAAGAGAAAATGGGAAGAGGAGAAGAGAGCAGGAATGGGACAAGGCAAATCTGCCCTTCTCTCTCCTCTTCTCCTTTTCTCTCTTTCCACAATTAATGCCCGTCACCTACCAAGACCACTTGCCACAATCCTCTTGATCCACATGTCCCTTTCCTAGGTCCTCTTAGTCAAATATCTTGACTAACCAAAAGCAAATCACTCACTAAACAAATTCTTTTCTTCAATTAAGTCCTCAATAATTCCAATTCCACTAATATAATTATCGAAATGCCCTTAATTATCGAATTAATCATGCATAATCCAACTAGGCCCTTTTTGGATTGTTACATCTGGCACTCCTGGCCTCATCATCTTGAAGACCAGATCCCCTTCTTTCAACGAGTGCTTTCATACCTTCTTGCCAAATGACCGAGTTTGCCTCTTCTGATAAACCTGATTGTGATAATAAGCCTGTAACCTATCCTCATCCAATATATTCAACTACAGTAATCACTGTTGTGACCATTTTGCCTCTTCCATGGCTATCCTTAATGATTTTAGCTCCATTTCAACAAGCAAAACTGCTTCAGTTCCATATACTAGAGAAAATGACGTTGCTCCTCTTGAAGTTCTGACGGTGGTTTTACCACGTTGCAAAGGGTAGTGTGACGCGCGCCGGATCCCGAGCGCCGCCCTTTCGGACCGCCCGCACGTGGGCGATCGGGGCATTTGCGGGTCCGTTGGCATCTTGCGATAAATCGCAAGTGCGTCTATGTTGGGCAACAAGGAGGTATCATGGAGTCGCCACCCAATAAAACATTGGGAAAGTTACTCTCGCCTCGGAGAGCCTAAGACTGCGCTTGGTATCCATTTTGGGCCAGCCAGAGGGGTCTTGGAAGGTAAACCTCTCGCCCTAAGGAGCCTAGGATTAGCGCTAAAGTCTCGTGGCACAAAAAAGGTGTCTTGGAGGGTAGACCTCTAGCCTTTTTGAGCCCAAAGACCAGAGCTGGGTCCGGGATTTCTCATCTATTTCTACCTCGATTATTTTATGATCAAATTTTAATACCATTGATTCGCTCTCTCTCCACACGATGCAATTAATTGAAAGGCGCATTTATTCACATTTTGAAAGCGGTAAATGAGCAAAATAAATATCGAAAGCGATAAATTACAATAATACAAGGAGCAGAATACAACTCCCTCTTGTAAATGTGCGAAGCATACATAAAACGGGTTATTCATTTAATAGTGAGAACATTGGTCCTCGCATGCATATTTATTATGAAACAATTTTGATGTGATGATTTATTTGGGTATGAAAAACTAGGACATTGGTCCCATTTTTATTTAGAAAAAATGTCAAGTTAATTAATAAAGATGTTTTTGTGATTTTCTTTTTAGCGAGCCTAAATAAAGAATTTTACAAGAAAGTTATATGGCAAAATTAAATAAAATATTACAAATAAAGAAAATAAATATATGAACCAAATGAGCCTTTTTGGACCTCCCGATGTGCTCGCAAAAATGCCCAAGCGGAAAAAAATGAGTTTAGACATACAAACAAATACAAATAAAATAATGTTAGTGATTAAATCAATTCAATCAATTAAATATACAACATAATGAATAACAAATTAAAATAAAATAAGATGATATGAAAAGAATGATAATGGAATAAAAAATATTAACAAACCAAAATAAAATGAGAAACATGGATTATATATGATAAATGATTAAATGATGTGATGAAAATAAAATAAAACATGTTAATTAATTAGTACATGAAAATATACACATGATGAAAATAAATGATGATAAGTGAAAAATAATGAATGAATAAATAAACAAATGATAATAAAATCATGTAACAATGATAAAAATTAGTAAACAAAGGAATGATGAAAATAATAATGATATGTAACAAGGTTAATTGATGTGTTCATAATTAATACAAACTATTTACATGGCAAAAAGATTAGTTTAAATTAATTAATTATTCGCATATTAAAAATAATGAGGAATCAAAATAAATTATTTACATGTTAGGAATTAAAAAAATAATATTCACATGAATAAAATCAAATCATATATAAACAATTAAATGGAACAAATATAAAATCAATACAACAAATGAATAGATGAAAACAATAAATAAATCAATAAAAATAATGAAATGGATATGAATAAATAAAATAAAATAGAAATGAAATAGAAATGGAGCCAAGAATATTTACCCTCAGAATATTGGATTTGATGAAGGAAAAGTGATGATTTTCCGGAAGATTGCTTGAAAGAATAAAATTAGCAATAAAATTAATTCTCTTTGTTTATGGAGAAAAACAAAGGAATTGATTTGTATGCTTAAGATTAAAAAGAAATTGATGTCAAAATGATGATTAATTTCTTGTGTTTATGAAGAGAAAACCAAGAAATTAATTGGAATAATTAACAATTGAAAATTGATCTTTCAATTTCAATTAAACCTTATTAATTAAAAAAAAAAAATGAAATTTTGAAGAGAAAATAGAAGATGATGGATTCTGGAAATTCTGATCTCAAAAAGTAGTGGAGACTCCCCTTTAATTTTTCATCCTAAACTATTTTAAAGAATAGAAAATGATGCCCTAATTTAATTAAGGAAAACAAACCTAATTTTATTCAAATTCCTCTATTTTTGGGGATAAAATCAAGTTTTATTAATTAATAATCTATAAAAAATATTTTGGAATTTTATTTGAAGTCAAAAACCCTTAATTTTGGGATAAAAACGGATTTTTGGGTGAAAAAATCGGAAAAAAGGCTGAAAAAGGGGAAATAGGGCATCAGACCCTGTACCGACGGCCGGAAGCCCGTCGCCAGAGGGACGCCGCCCGTCGCTATAGAGCGACGGGCACTCATGCGGCGACCAGGCGAGAGCCGTGCGCAGCGCTCGGGCGGGAATCGCGCGCAGAGGCGCGCGGTGCGGCGCGCAGCGCGCAACGCTGCGCGTCGCTCTTTAGCGACGCGCGCCATTGGCGACGCCGCGCGTCGCCAAATCCCGCCCAGCGCGCTGGGCGCCTGGGCGTCGGCGTGCTGGGCGCCTGGCGCCCGCGAGCTGGGCGCCAGCGCATGCGAGCTGGGCGCCAGCGCGCCTGCGCGCTGCCGCGCCCGACACTCGCGGTCCGAAAATTTTTTCTATTTATTTTAATTTTTTTTTTATTATTTTTTTTTATTTTTTTCTATTTTAAATTAACTAAAAACACCATAATTTTAAGCCCCCATTTTTTAAAATTAATTTTTTAAATATTTTTTTATTATTTTTTAGTTTTTCACTCTAAAATGCAAATTTGACGAGAAAACCATCACTTTTAACCTTTTAAGCCTGTGAAGGCAATTATCATCATTGGGTAACTTCGATCTAGGCTTACTCAGGACCCGGTGTCTACAGTTGCCCCCAGTTTAGGGGAATCTAGTACACTAGTGTCTAGGTGAGCCTAAACTCAAAGAAGAAAAGGCAAGAGACGCGTACCTGAGGCGTCGATCTTCCTGCTTGATGGAATTGTAATGATAGCTGTTGCTGTCTTTTGGTTGTAGCTGGTAATGCTGTGGTCGTGCTAACCTCTTGTGGGTAGTGCCGCCCTCGTGCTAACCGCTGTGAATTGGTAGTGCCGTGGTCGTGCCAACCTCTTGTGGGTTGTGCCGCCATCGTGCTAACCGCTGTGAATTTGTGGTAGTGCCGTGGTCGTGCCAACCTCTTGTGGGTTGTGCCGCCATCGTGCTAACCGCTGTGAATTTGTGGTAGTGCCGTGGTCGTGCCAACTTCTTGTGGGTTGTGCCGCCATCGTGCTAACCGCTGTGAATTTGTGGTAGTGCCGTGGTCGTGCCAACCTCTTGTGGGTTGTGCCGCCATCGTGCTAACCGCTGTGAATTTGTGGTAGTGCCGTGGTCGTGCCAACCTCTTGTGGGTTGTGCCGCCATCGTGCTAACCGCTGTGAATTGGTAGTGCCGTGGTCGTGCCAACCTCTTGTGGGTTGTGCCGCCATCGTGCTAACCGCTGTGAATTTGTGGTAGTGCCGTGGTCGTGCCAACCTCTTGTGGGTTGTGCCGCCATCGTGCTAACCGCTGTGAATTTGTGGTAGTGCCGTGGTCGTGCCAACCTCTTGTGGGTTGTGCCGCCATCGTGCTAACCGCTGTGAATTGGTAGTGCCGTGGTCGTGCTAACCTCTCGTGGGTAGTGCCGCCATCGTGCTAACCGCTGTGAATTGGTAGTGCCGTGGTCGTGCCAACCTCTTCTGGGTTGTGCCGCCATCGTGCTAACCGCTGTGAATTTTGGAACTGTGCTCCTTTAGATGTTTGGACTGGTGTCGTCACTCGGCTTTTGTTGGTGTTCCCCGCCGATTTCTCCTGCAAGATTGTATGCATAGGAATATACAAGAAATCATGTGTGCATGATATGGAATGCAAATGCTTGCAACAATGTATAGACTGTGCCCTAGGTGGTCCATGGTTCGCTGAGGTTGTAGCCTTCCTGCTCTACAATGCCCCCTGAAACCTGAAGATCGTCGACAAGTTTTCTGAAAGAGACGTCCGGTATATATCCTTGCCCCCCCCTGGTCAATGATCATTTACCCGGGATTCTGTTTCATGTTCTGTGTTGTATGTTATATGATTGAAAGAAGATCATCCGAAATACCGTCGCCCTATTGCTCCAGGCATTGAACGTCATTGTTTTAAAGGTAGTGCGTCCCTTGTGGATTTTCACACTAGCTTTTCTTTGCGGGAAATGCGTCCCTTAGGGGATTTTCACACAACCCTTTGCCTAATTTTTGCCTGGAATGGATCCAACCCAATCCAGCGGCTTTTGTTCATTTTGTTTTTTTTTTAGAGCAGACTGCCTGTTTCCAGGTTTTCACCCTGCCCTTTGGCCTAACTTTTGTTTAGAGAGCCAGTTACGGTTTTCATCTCTAACGGCTTTTTTTTTTTTTTTTTTTTTTTTTTTTTTTTTTTTTACAGCTGCAGGAAAAGTTGGAGCTACCATTAAAGCCCCTTCTTAGGGTAATCAGCAGTTATTCTCTGAGACATTTTCTCTTTAGCATCGGTTGCATTGTATGGCATATCTTGATAAATGTGTTGCTAGATTGGGTGAAGTAGCAGATAGGGATCTGGTTCTTGGAAACCATCTATTGTGCTTGATAACTTAGAGGGATTAACGATGTAGTGAGACGTTCCCTATCCTTTCGAGGTGAAGCCTTGTCTTTAGCCTTTGCTTCTCCATATTATTGGACTGGACTTCTAGAAAAACTACTATACCTCTTTTTTTTTTTTTTTTTTTTTTTTTTTTTTTTTTTCTGGGAGTCATTCTGTAACTTTAACCAGCGTATATATAGAAAATGGACACCTAGCCCTGCAATTGATGATAGGACTTGGCCACTAAGGCACCTGGCCGGCGAGAGCCGTAGTAAGGACTAGTTCAGATTTGTATAGACTTTAAGCAATATCTTCCTTTTTAGAATAGAACTAGGAAATAATATCAATGAATGAATTTAGTTTTATTTCATTTCACAACATTGTGCTTGTTTCAATACAATTTCAATATACGTAATCACCATTTAACACTGATTCGAAAATGTCAAACTGCATTCATTCATAGAGCCAAATCTTGATAGCATCAACTCCTGTTACCAATCAGCCCTCTCGGGTTTTCTTGATTGGATATTTTCTCTCAAGCCTCTAATTTTTGACCAGGATGCCTTTTTTCGGTTTTCACCCTGACGAGGCGCCCAATTTTAGCAAGGCCGCCTTTTTCGGTTTTCGACCCGCGGGCTTTTATTCCCTTCTTTTGATTTTTAAGTCTTTAGCCATGGACCCATTTTTGAGTCTACTAATACTGATCATCTTCACCACTTCTGTCATTGCTATCCTGGATAACCGTCTCTGAAAAACAACGGAGCCTTCTCATATCGGCTTGAACTTGCCGCATTATACTCATTTGCTGAAAGATAGAATCTCCTTCTTTTCACGGTGGCTTTTTGGCTTCCTTCCTGGATGATCTCTTGATCTATCCTTGTCTGATGTGTTTAACTGCTGATGCCATTGTTGCACTAGCTGACTTCTAAAAATTTAGGCTTCCATGGTTGTGCTTAAAGATTTGATCTCTACCACGCTCGGATATACTGCCTCTGCCCCCCTTATAAAAGGTGAATTTTTTAGAGGTTATAATGGTGATTCTCTTGCCTGGGAATGGGAAAGACAGCTTCTCTGTCCAACCTTTGTAGTTTTGGATCTACTTGGTTGAGATCTCCTTGTTAGCAGCCTCTCTTGCCCCATTAGCTTGAGGGAAACACAGAGAGGACTTGTGGTCCTTAATGTCACCTCTGGAGCAGTTTCCTAACTTTAACCATGAATTGCTCTTTCGCACTTGACCCATGTGTAGAGTAGGAGGCTGCCTTGGCATGACCCTATTCATTGGGATTGTAAGGAACACCTTTCCTGTGATGTCTTCTTCCAAGCTCGAGCAACCTGTACCTATTGCAAGTCGATACAATCTTCGTGGTCCTTTTTGGTCATCAAGAAAAAAGGCAAAATACAAGCATGTGTAAATCAACGGGATTTGAGGAGACCTTGCCTCCAAATAGCATTCGCTTACCCCCTGATCAATTCTCTCTTTTCTTCTCCCTCTCTTTTTTTTTTTTTTTTTTTTTTTTTGTTTTTTTGTTTTTTTGTTTTTTTTTGTTTTTTTTGTTTATATATTATTTTTTCTTTTGTTTGTTCTTCTTTTTTTTTTTTTTTCCTTTTTCTTTTGACGATTTTTTTTTATATATATTTTTCGCTCCCCAATAAGCTCTGCTCAAATCTTGAAGTTTTACACATGCGTGCACCTTTCATCTTAACCATTGGGGTTATTGTTGTTCCATCAAGTCGGGCATTGCATTTCAGTATGAATTTTGGTCCTGTTCCTACTGACGGATCTCCACTTTCAGCCATTTCTACCTATTTCAGCTTGAATCTTCTGAGCTTCTTGTGTCATCTGTCCATGATTAGGATATGTTTAGCATAGCATTTTCGACAGCTTCATAAGCACATCTTCATGGGTCCAGGCAAAGACTTTTTCGTATCTTGTTTTAATTCTCTCAAATTTTCTCACTCTTCAAAAGTTATGTCAGATGCCATCAAGATTTTTGAGGTTCCAAGAATAAATAGAGTAGCATCAATCGAGCCAATGTCAAATATAAATGAATTATGATCATGTGTAATGAAATCGTTAAAAACATCACACAAATGTAGGAAATTGTTTGATTCACTAATAAAACTAGAAAACGTCATTAATATTAAAAACAAGTTCAGAACTAAGAAAGAGAGTCTAAACTATCATCTTCCTCTTTCTGCCAACGCAGGTGTTGTTGCCAACGGTCTCTAATTAACTTCGGGGCCCATCCTTCCTTCCTTTGACTCCTTGTCGATGAGGCCTTGAACCCGCTCCCTCAAAGCTCGGCATTCATCAGTGTCATGTCCAGCCTGCTGATGATAGATGCAATATTGACCTACCCGATGACCTGGACGCCCTTGGCTTTTATAGGGTCTAGCTCGTTTTGATCGCAACTTCCCTTGCTTAACAAAATAGGCAAAATGCTTTGACAAAGGCTTTTCTAAGATGATGCAGTCATTTCGGGTCACCTCCCTAGCTGGCATCTTCATGTCTCCACCACTTATTCGGCTGCTATTGCACTGACTTAGGCACCCTTCAATAATTCTAGATGGCTCAAGATCTTGGACTTGCTTCCTCGGGATTTTCCAGTCATTAAATAGACCTGTGGGGTACTGATGAGAATCCATTATCCCATAACCCATAGTTGGCTTAGTTGACGTCCTCTGAGGGAAAGATCCGTCAAAACCAAAGCAATATTTCTGGGCCACTCCAGCCACCGGCATTTTTTTGATCTTTTGAATGCCGACGGTATTGTCACTTCTGCATAGACCACTTTTCCTCTCTGAATTTATCGTAATCAAGGCGAGTTTCTTGTTGGCAGCTTGGGCAGTAGCACGTTTGGATCGTTGAATTGCCTCCTCGAGAATGTCCATTCTTTTCTTGGGGTCACCCTGTGTCGTCATCTTAAACCCCTCATTACAAACATGTCCTTTGTCTTTTTTCCTTGACTGCAGAACACAAGGCATCTTTCCTCTGAACCCGATTCTTGGCATGTATGCTGTTGCAGCTAGACCCTGTTTGCTCTGTGGCATGGAAAAATCAGTATGATGTGCCTTGGTAGACGGTGTCATTGTGGCAGCCAAGTCTTCCTTTATAGTCTTCAACCTGGCTTCAAATTCTTTCAGCCTGCTCTCTAAGTCTTGTGCCCTCCTATCCATTTCATCAATAATGAGGGCATGGGTTGCACCCGGTCTTCCTGATGGGTTGGTCATGTTACTTTCTATCAAATGTTGTAAAAGATGACGACTTGTCGTTCTCTGAGCCCACGTATTCTGATCCTCAGAAAGAAAATAAATTGCTAATTAATCACCTGTCAAGACCTTTAGACCACCTGGACAAATCTATAATGGCTGCAAAAAATACCTGTTAAGATGATGCATGAATGACATGTAAGATGCATGATCGTGCTATGCAACATAGACAAACTCATGCAAGTAGATAGATCCTTCCAACCTCATATCTCTCACACACGTGGTAATGCGGTCTCTTTCCTAGGTGGGCTTGATCCATGGGCTAACGGGGAACCCAATGGACACGTATGGTGCGCGGTGAAAAACCGACAGCATAACACTCCTATACTAATGTACAAGCGGATGGATAGTGATCGTCATGTATTTAGACGTTCCACAAATTTCGACATGGCCCTACCGGGGCATGGAAGCCTTTGGCTAGGTTACCAAGCGAGACATCTGGACTCACCCAATACATGAGGGTCCATACAGCAAGCATGGAATTATGGTTCATATCACCTGTGGAAAGTAGCTATGGCCATTATATGAGCTTTGGACAAGGGAGATGTTACTTTAAGGCTACCCAAGCATGATCCCTGCCGACGGGTCTAGCTCATCACGAGCGTAACGACCGATCGGGTCACCATTTTGATATACCATTAAGGTACGTGGCTTGGGCTGGTGATTATCCTTAACACTTCCCCAAATTGAGTGAAAATGAGGAGGTGCTTCAGGAACGCACCGGGGCTAGAAGAGGGACCAAACTAGCGTATTCTAAGGCTCTAATGATATGCAAATGCAAATTTGAGAGAAGGTGAATTTATGAATTAAATTTTAATCATAAATGTTAAAAGAGGTATTTTCGAATCGAAATCTCGAACCATAAACGTCCCCAGCGGAGTCGCCACTGTGACGCGCGCCGGATCCCGAGCGCCGCCCTTTCGGACCGCCCGCACGTGGGCGATCGGGGCATTTGCGGGTCCGTTGGCATCTTGCGATAAATCGCAAGTGCGTCTATGTTGGGCAACAAGGAGGTATCATGGAGTCGCCACCCAATAAAACATTGAGAAAGTTACTCTCGCCTCGGAGAGCCTAAGACTGCGCTTGGTATCCATTTTGGGCCAGCCAGAGGGGTCTTGGAAGGTAAACCTCTCGCCCTAAGGAGCCTAGGATTAGCGCTAAAGTCTCGTGGCACAAAAAAGGTGTCTTGGAGGGTAGACCTCTAGCCTTTTTGAGCCCAAAGACCAGAGCTGGGTCCGGGATTTCTCATCTATTTCTACCTCGATTATTTTATGATCAAATTTTAATACCATTGATTCGCTCTCTCTCCACACGATGCAATTAATTGAAAGGCGCATTTATTCACATTTTGAAAGCGGTAAATGAGCAAAATAAATATCGAAAGCGATAAATTACAATAATACAAGGAGCAGAATACAACTCCCTCTTGTAAATGTGCGAAGCATACATAAAACGGGTTATTCATTTAATAGTGAGAACATTGGTCCTCGCATGCATATTTATTATGAAACAATTTTGATGTGATGATTTATTTGGGTATGAAAAACTAGGACATTGGTCCCATTTTTATTTAGAAAAAATGTCAAGTTAATTAATAAAGATGTTTTTGTGATTTTCTTTTTAGCGAGCCTAAATAAAGAATTTTACAAGAAAGTTATATGGCAAAATTAAATAAAATATTACAAATAAAGAAAATAAATATATGAACCAAATGAGCCTTTTTGGACCTCCCGATGTGCTCGCAAAAATGCCCAAGCGGAAAAAAATGAGTTTAGACATACAAACAAATACAAATAAATAATGTTAGTGATTAAATCAATTCAATCAATTAAATATACAACATAATGAATAACAAATTAAAATAAAATAAGATGATATGAAAAGAATGATAATGGAATAAAAAATATTAACAAACCAAAATAAAATGAGAAACATGGATTATATATGATAAATGATTAAATGATGTGATGAAAATAAAATAAAACATGTTAATTAATTAGTACATGAAAATATACACATGATGAAAATAAATGATGATAAGTGAAAAATAATGAATGAATAAATAAACAAATGATAATAAAATCATGTAACAATGATAAAAATTAGTAAACAAAGGAATGATGAAAATAATAATGATATGTAACAAGGTTAATTGATGTGTTCATAATTAATACAAACTATTTACATGGCAAAAAGATTAGTTTAAATTAATTAATTATTCGCATATTAAAAATAATGAGGAATCAAAATAAATTATTTACATGTTAGGAATTAAAAAAATAATATTCACATGAATAAAATCAAATCATATATAAACAATTAAATGGAACAAATATAAAATCAATACAACAAATGAATAGATGAAAATAATAAATAAATCAATAAAAATAATGAAATGGATATGAATAAATAAAATAAAATAGAAATGAAATAGAAATGGAGCCAAGAATATTTACCCTCAGAATATTGGATTTGATGAAGGAAAAGTGATGATTTTCCGGAAGATTGCTTGAAAGAATAAAATTAGCAATAAAATTAATTCTCTTTGTTTATGGAGAAAAACAAAGGAATTGATTTGTATGCTTAAAATTAAAAAGAAATTGATGTCAAAATGATGATTAATTTCTTGTGTTTATGAAGAGAAAACCAAGAAATTAATTGGAATAATTAACAATTGAAAATTGATCTTTCAATTTCAATTAAACCTTATTAATTAAAAAAAAAAATGAAATTTTGAAGAGAAAATAGAAGATGATGGATTCTGGAAATTCTGATCTCAAAAAGTAGTGGAGACTCCCCTTTAATTTTTCATCCTAAACTATTTTAAAGAATAGAAAATGATGCCCTAATTTAATTAAGGAAAACAAACCTAATTTTATTCAAATTCCTCTATTTTTGGGGATAAAATCAAGTTTTATTAATTAATAATCTATAAAAAATATTTTGGAATTTTATTTGAAGTCAAAAACCCTTAATTTTGGGATAAAAACGGATTTTTGGGTGAAAAAATCGGAAAAAAGGCTGAAAAAGGGGAAATAGGGCATCAGACCCTGTACCGACGGCCGGAAGCCCGTCGCCAGAGGGACGCCGCCCGTCGCTATAGAGCGACGGGCACTCATGCGGCGACCAGGCGAGAGCCGTGCGCAGCGCTCGGGCGGGAATCGCGCGCAGAGGCGCGCGGTGCGGCGCGCAGCGCGCAACGCTGCGCGTCGCTCTTTAGCGACGCGCGCCATTGGCGACGCCGCGCGTCGCCAAATCCCGCCCAGCGCGCTGGGCGCCTGGGCGTCGGCGTGCTGGGCGCCTGGCGCCCGCGAGCTGGGCGCCAGCGCATGCGAGCTGGGCGCCAGCGCGCCTGCGCGCTGCCGCGCCCGACACTCGCGGTCCGAAAATTTTTTCTATTTATTTTATTTTTTTTTTATTATTTTTTTTATTTTTTTCTATTTTAAATTAACTAAAAACACCATAATTTTAAGCCCCCATTTTTTAAAATTAATTTTTTAAATATTTTTTTTATTATTTTTTAGTTTTTCACTCTAAAATGCAAATTTGACGAGAAAACCATCACTTTTAACCTTTTAAGCCTGTGAAGGCAATTATCATCATTGGGTAACTTCGATCTAGGCTTACTCAGGACCCGGTGTCTACAGGTAGCTTTTCTGCCCAATCTTTATAGCACTTTACCATCCTGTCCAATATCCTTTTGACATTTTTAGTTGCTGCTTCAACTGCACCATTAGCCTGTGGTCGGTAATTCAAGGATCTGTGGTGATAAACCCCATATTTCTTGAGTACTTGTCTTGTCTCTCCCATTAACCGTACCCTGTTATCAGAAACTATGTCGTGTGGGAGGCTATATCTGCAGATTAAATTCTACTCGATGAAAGCATCAATCTTCTTAAAAGATTCAACTTTGACCCATTTGGTGAAGTAATCAATGGCGACTATGATGAACCTATGCCCATTAGAAGCTGTAGGACATATCTCGCCTATGATATCTATTCCCCAAGTTGTAAATGGCTATGGAGACATCAAGTTATATAGCTCCGAAATCAGCACATGTCTAAAATTCGCGTATTGTTGGCATAACTGGCATTGTTTCACATACTTTAAATAATTTGTTTCCATCGTGAGCCAATAGAATCCTTAGCGCATGATCTTCTTTGCTAAAGCTAAGCCATTCATATCAATATAAGAAAAGTATCAAATAGCAACAAAAATTAGCAACCGAATTTGTTGAATTTCCATTACTAATCAAAATTAGCAACGAAAAATTCGATTGCAATTTTGACGGTGGGTATTTTTTAGCAACTAAATCTAATGGAATTTAAATTCTATTGCTAAATGTAACCAATATATGTTTCGGTGAATTGGTCAACATTATCAACAGAATTGATTTTTTCGTTGCTAAATTAGCAACGGAATATAATTTTCGTTGCTATATTTACCAACGGGTAAATATTTCGGTTGCTATTTTTAGCAACCAAATTCATTTTCCATTGCTATTTACAGCAACAGAATTCTACTTCCGTTGCTATACATAGCAACCGAATAAAAATTTCGTTGCTAAAAATAGAAATGAAAGTGATTTTCCGTTACTGTTTATAGCAACCGAATTAAATGTCCATTGGAAATGTTTAGCAATTGGATAACTATTCCGTTGCTAAAAATAGTAATGAAATTTATCTTTTCGTTGCTATTTATAGCAACCGATTTCAATTTTCATTGGAAAAGTTTATCAACCGAAACACAATTTTGTTGGTAAAAATAGCAACGTAATTTGTCTTCCGTTACTATTTTTAACCTCAGAAATTGTAAAATTATGCTAGCTTGGCATAATATTTTTCAATTAAATTTTTTATTTATAAATAAATATAATCCAAATTCATAATAAAATTTAAGAAAATATTCTTATTGATAATATAATATAAAAATTGTAAAGTACAACAATCAAAATCCTAAAAATATATTACATTACTGTATAGTAAAAATCCATGAAAACCAAACAAAAACAACGTAAAGTTAGTATCAATAAAAAATATTACAAATCTATGCTATGTAGTTGATAGACGTGAAGGAGGATGATCTGGCTGCTGAGCACCCTTGGTTTCCAAATCTTCTACCCAATTCTTTAGATAGGTTACAGTATCCATCAACATGGTGAGTGCAGCCTCTAGCTGAACGACTTTCTGAGAAGATCCACATCGCTTACTACAAGCAGCTATAGATGATGCAGAGGAATTCGAATGGGAATTGTTTGCAATTGAACCTAAACCAAAAATCCTTCCACGGTTATTCTTACCACCAACTGCTTCAAGGAATATATGACTCTCATCAACACTTTCAGAACACTGCTGCCGTTGAATGAGAGTCTCTTGTATTTGCTCCTATCAATACAATATTTACAATTAATTGCCAAAGAGAAACGTGTAAAAGAAGTTTGGTTCAAAATAATTTGGAACAAACCTTATTTAAACAAATGTAGATGCACTTCATCAGTAGGGAGAAAATGGATATGTTTGCACTTTTTACATGGACATCTGATTTTTGCGCCATCTATATATGCAGGCTACAAACTTTCATGTTTAATGAATAATTGAACTCCCCCAGCAAACTCAAGATTAATGAAACCATCTGGCGTTAATTGCCTATACATCCAAGATCTATCAACATTACTCATGCTTGCGTAACTATTATTTAAATAAGGTAATTTCATAATTAGATTTATGGATTAAATAAATAAGAAAGGTTTATAAATGTATAAATGTATGGGCATAACTCAGCATACATGAAATATTTGGCTATTTTAATCATCTAACAGACACTACCAACTAATTATCAACCAATAAATATAAATGCAATCAACCATATTGTATTGTTTTTAAAATAGTAGCAATGAAAGTAATATTAAATTTAACATCTTATATAACTATATTTATGAGATCATAATGATAGAGTGTTTTCATTCTCACGTTATATGGTATTTTATGGAAGACGGGTAGGAAGCTATTGGAGAGTTTGACAAAAGAAGTAATTGGATTTGCATACACAGATAAGAATCGAAGATAAAAGAGTCATATGCATATGTATAAGATAATGTTCATTTTAATTCTTATGAATAAAGCTAACCTCTCCAAATAAAATTTGATCAAACCTAATTTGTAAATTAACTTTCAATTGATCCTTTAGTTACATGTTCTAGTTTTAACCTTTCCAGCAAGCAATCGGGAGTGCAAATATGGACCATTACTCTTCAATAGCAAAACTTGTATATACCTACACACCCGCAATTTCTTTGATCATTCAGGGACCACAATTAGAGCCTTAAAAGATCATAGTTTCACCACCTTTGTTATTAGAAAAATAGCCTACGAATAAACCAACTACAACACTAAAAAAAATGGAGTTTATATATGTCAAAGATGGATGATCATAATAAAAATTTTAAACATAATTCCTCCACAAGACAGGAAAATAAATAGAAGCTTAATCAAATGAGATTTAGAAATCCAATCAACAAATAGGTTTTGATGGATATTTTTGTATTAGAAGCAACATCAAATAACAAAAGTGTACTTGCCATGAATGAAAATAATATTAAATTAAAAAAAAGATCTCAAACTTAGTACCTTTAGAATGTTAAAGCATGGCATAAAATAATATTCAAACAGCAGCTTCATCTTCTTTGTTGCTACAGTTGTAAACTGTAATTTTGTTTCCTTGATTTTGAAATAAGTTTCAGAACTTAACAAAACAAGTAAGAATTTTCAGCATGGCATGCAATGTACTGATCTAGAGCCCAAAAATGTTAAAGCATGGCATAAAATTAAGTTGCATCAAGGTACGTGGCACTCAACCATGATAACCGAGTTATCCTTTGGAAACCAGTAGCCCATAGGTCAATTCGTTTCAGCCTATATACCTTGATACAAGAGTGACACAAACAAAATGCAAGGCAGAGTGATTAATGTTAAAAAAAAAATATTCAAACAGCAGCTTCCTCTTCTTTGTTGCTAGTGGTGTGATCTGTAATTTTGTTCACTGATTTTGCAATAAATTTCAGAACTTAAATAAATAAGTCAGAATTTTCAACCTGGCATGCAATGTACCGAGCTAGAGCCCTAAAATGATGAAGTATGGCATAAAAATAAGTTGCATCAATGTACGTCGCACTCAACCATAATAACCAAGTTATCATTTGGAAACCAATAACTCACAAGTCAAATCATTTCAGCCTATATACCTTGATACAATAGCGATAAAAACAAAATGCAAGATAGAGTGATTAATGTTAAAAAAATAATATTCAAATAGCAGTTTCCTCTTCTTTGTTACAACTGCTGTAATTTGTAATTTTGTTTCATTGATTTGGCAATAAATTTTAGAAGTTAACAAATCAAGTCAAAATTTTCAGCATGGCTTGCAATGTACTGAGCTAAAGATTGAAAATCCTAAAGCATGGTATAAAATTATGTTACATCAAGGTACGTGGCACTCAACCATGACAACTGAGCTATCCTTTGGAAACTAGTAGCCTACAGGTCGAATCGTTTCAGCCTATATACCTTGATACAAAAGTGACATATACAAAATGCAAGCTAAAGTGATTAATGTTAAAAAAATAATATTCAAACAGCAGCTTCCTCTTCTTTCTTTCTACTGCTATAATCTGTAAATTTATTTCATTGATTTTGCAATAAATTTCAGAACTTAAAAAATCAAGTCAGAATTTTTAGCATAGCATGCAATGAACTGAGCTAGAGCCTTAAAATGTTAAGGCAAGGCAGAAAATTAAGTTGCATCAAGGTACGTGGCACTCAACCATAAAAACCGAGTTATCCTTTGGAAACGAGTAGCTTGCAGGTCGAATTGTTTCAGCCTATATACCTTGATACAATAGTGACACAAAAAAAAAGCCAGAGTGATTAATGTTAAAAAAATAATATTCAAACAACAGCTTCCTCTTCTTTATTACTACTACTGTAATCTGTAATTTTGTTTCATTGATTTTGCAATAAATTTTAGAACTTAACAAATCATGTCAGAATTTTCAGCATGGCTTGCAATATACTGAGCTAGAGCCTTAAAATGTTAATGCATGTCAGAAAATTAAGTTTCATCAAAGTATGTAGCACTAAACCATGAAAATCGAGTTATCCTATGGAAACTCGTAGCCCACAGGTCGAATCATTTCAGCCTATATACCTTGATACAATAGTGACACAAACAAAATGCAAGCTAGAGTGATTAATGTTAAAAAAATATTATTCAAACAACAGGTTCCTCTTCTTTCTTGCTATTGCTGTAATATGTAATTTTGTTTCATTGATTTTGCAATAAATTTTAGAACTTAACAAATCTTGTCAGAATTTTCAGCATGGCTTGCAATGTACTAAGCTAGAGCCTTAAAATGTTAAAGCATGGCAGAAAATTAAGTTTCATCAAAGTACGTGGCACTGAACCATTAAAATCGAGTTATCCTTTGGAAACTCGTTGCCCTCAGGTCGAATTATTTTAGCTTATATGCCTTGACACAACAGTGACACAAACTAAATGCAAGCTAGAGTGATTAATGTTAAAAAAATATTATTCAAACAACAGGTTCCTCTTCTTTCTTACTACTGCTGTAATCTGTAATTTTGTTTCATTGATTTTGCAATAATTTTTAGAACTTAACAAATCAAGTCAGAGTTTTCAGCATGGCATGCAATGTACTGATCTAGGGCCTTAAAATCTTAAAGCATGTCATAAAATTATGTTGCATCAAGGTACGTGGAACTCAACCATGATAGCTGAGTTATCCTTTGGAAACCAGTAGCCCGCAGGTCGAATCGTTTCAGCCTATACACCTTTATACAATAGTGACACAAATAAAATGCAAGCCAGAATGATTAATGTTAAAAAAAAATCAAGTAACAGCTTTCTCTGCTATGTTGCTATTGCTGTAATCTGTAATTTTATTTCAATGATTTTGCAATAAATTTCAGAACTTAACAAATCAGTATGAATTTTCAGCATGGCATGCAATGTACTAAGCTAGAGCCTTAAAATGTTAAAGCATGGTATAAAATTAAGTTGCATCAAGAACGATAACTAAGTTATGCTTTGCAAACCAGTAGCTCGTAGGTCAAATTGTTTCAGCCTATATACATTGATACAATAGTGACACAAACAAAATGCAAGCCAGAGCGATTAATGTTGAAAAAATAATATCCAAACAACATCTTCCTCTTCTTTCTTGCTTCTGCTCTAATCAGTAATTTTGTTTCAATGATTTTGCAATAAATTTCTGAACATAACAAATCAAGTCAGAATTTTTAGCATGGCTTGCAATGTATTAAGCTAGAAAATTAAAATGTTAAAGCATGGCATAAAATTATGTTGCATCAAGGTACCTGGCACTCAACCATGATAACCGAGTTATCCTTTGGAAACCTGTAACCCGTAGGTCGAATCGTTTCAGCCTATATACCTTGATACAACAGTGATGCAAACAAAATGCAAGCCAGAGTGATTAATGTTAAAAAAATAATATTCAAATAGCATCTTCCTCTTCTTTGTTGCTATTATTATAATCTATAATTTTGTTTCATTAATTTTTCAATAAAATTCAGAACTTAACAAATCAAGTCAGAATTTGTAGCATGGCATGCATTGTACTGAGCTAGAGCCTTGAAATGTTAAAGCATAGCAGAAAATTAAGTTTTATCAAGGTACATGGCACTGAACCATGAAAACCGAGTTATCCTTTGAAAACCAGTAGCCCGCTGGTCGAATTTTTTCAGCCTATATACCTTAATACAATAGTGACACAAACAAAATGTAAGCCAGAGTGATTAATGTTAAAAAAATAATATTCAAACAGTAGCTTCCTCTTTTTTGTTGCTACTACTATATTCTGTAATTTTGTTTCATTGATTTTGCAATAAATTTTAGAACTTAACAAATCAAGTCAGAATTTTTAGCATGGCATGCAATGTACTGAGCTAGAGGCTTAAAACGTTAAAGCATGGCAAAAAAATTAAGTTGCATTAAGGTACATAGCACTCAACCATGATAACCGAGTTATCCTTTGGAAACCAATAGCCCGCAGGTCGAATCGTTTTAGCCTATATACCTTGACACAACAGTAACACAAAAAATAAATGCAAGCCAGAGTGATTAATGTTGAAAAAATAATATTCAAAGAGAAGCTTCCTCTTCTTTGTTGCTACTGCTGTAATATGCAATTTTGTTTCATTGATTTTGCAATAAATTTTAGAACTTAACAAATCAAGTCAGAATTTTCAGCATGGCATGCAATGTACTGAGATAGGGCCTTAAAATGTTAAAGCATGTTATAAAGTTATGTTCCATCAAGGTACGTGGAACTCAAACATGATAACCGAGTTATCCTTTGGAAACTAGTAACCCACAGGTCGAATCTTTTCAGCCTATATACCTTGATACAATTGTGACACAAACAAAATGCACGCTAGAATGATTAATGTTAAAAAAAAAAACTGAAACAACAACTTTCTCTGCTTTGTTGCTACTGCTGTAATCTATAATTTTATTTCAATGATTTTTCAATAAATTTCAGAACTTAACAAATCAAGCATGAATTTTTAGCATGGCATGCAATGTAGTGAGCTAGAGCCTTAAAATGTTAAAGCATGGCAAAAAATTAAGTTGCATTAAGGTACGTGGCACTCACCAACGATAACTGAGTTCTCCTTTGCAAACCAGTAGCTCATAGGTCAAATCATTTCAGCCTATATACCTTGATACAACAGTGACACAAACAAAATGCAAGCCAGAGTGATTAATGTTAAAAAACTAATATTCAACCAGCAGCTTCCTCTTCTTTCTTGCTACTGCTCTAGTCAGTAATTTTATTTCAATGACTTTGCAATAAATTTCAAAATATAACAAATCAAGTCTGAATTTTTAGCATGGCTTGCAATGTATTGAGCTAGAAAATTAAAATGTTAAGGCATGGCATAAAATTATGTTGCATCAACGTACCTGGTACTCAACCATAATAACCGAGTTATCCTTTGGAAACCAGTTGTGACGCCCTTTCCCAACTGCATGATTAGCTCAGCTAATCATGTCAGGAACGGTCGTTACACACACACAGAACGCACACACGCTTGTTTTCTAATTCATGTTAAAACCTGAACAATAAAACTTCTTCTTATAAACTCATCCACATGCATATCATGCCATTCACTTCTAGGTCATTCACTATATTCACATACTTATTATATACATATATAACTTACCATATTCAGTTAATAGCTTTACACATTTTTAGCATTCTCATATTACATATCACTTATACAAAAAGCTTATACAGAGATTATACAGAAATTCCATAACAAAAACCCCCAAAACCTACACTAGCAGTTTCCCTAATGTTGACCGTTATATGCGGGAGTGTCCTTCAGTCACCTCCCGTCCGTACCTACACGGATTAGAGTAAACCCGTGCTAAGCAAAAACGCTTAGTGGGGAACACACACATAACATATAACATAACATAACATTAACTAACACCCAAGCATCATGCAATAATTCATGGTTGATTATTAGTCATAAGCATCCAAATAACATTATGGGCATATCATAATCACTTAACACATTTGTACTTATATAGCATTACTCAACACATTCAAGTGATCAAGAACATAGCAAACATACTGATTGAGTTTATCATCATTTCTTTTTGTTTAATTGCCTGCAGTTCAAAGATGCGGAAAATGGGTTTCGGATTGGTACCACCGAGGTACGATATTTGCATTGTAATCTCATTTACGCATTGGTACCCTAAGGTACAAAAATCGCATTAATCTTTAATCCACATTTAGAAATCCAGTAAGGATTGTTCATATTGTGATTCCAGAGGAATCGGACGCATTGGGCTGCAGCACTTTGATCCTATAGGCATGCCTATCTATCCACTATTTAACCCGCAGGCTAATTATTAATCCAATTATGATTCACAATTCTCATAAAGAATATCATCATCATAGCATTACAATAGAATGAACATTAATTTATGGCTCACTTCACAATTCACTATCATGGTTAGCATATTCACATGGTATAGTTCATTCATATAGTATTAGATGTTTGCATAGTAAGGTACTCATGTACTTTTTTAGAGCAACATTATGGTACAAGTCATCACGTAAAGTAAACTCGCATCACCTCATGCCTCACATATACCAATAACTTAGAAAACTTACTCACCTAAATATATACAGCTTCATTAAATTCATGAGGATATACAAGTACAAGTTCTGTTTCTTACCATTGCATAATATTACATATTAATTTGTAAAGAAATACACATACACATAATTTAACAAGCAACCATATTTACTTATCTCATACACTTCATCTTGCTTAGTCATAATGTTAGACACGTGTTAGACAAGCTATAGGCACTTGTACGAAAGTTCGGGTGCATTTTGGGAAGAAAAACACCCTAAATATGCAAAAATGGGAAGGGTCATGGTGGCAATGGGTTTGTTGTGACCGTGAGATCAAATTAGATGTAATTCTGCCTTGTCTCGGTATTGGTCACGGTGGCAACCATGTGGTTATGACCGTGACATACTAAAATGAAGTAAAACTCAGGACTGCTTCACTACTCCTTTTTGTTCAGCCTAAACTGACATTTAAACGACCTTTCTAGGCAAAACATCCTTCTTACCATTTGTTCCGTAGGATATTAGATTTCACATAGGACAAGTTTTAGGTAATTTAGACTTATAAAACATCATTTATTAATCAAACAATACAGACTGTTCTAGTGAACCAGCCAAGGTAGAGACTTGTCTGTTTTTGCTATTTTTAAGCGTCTTAGATCCAAAATGAGCTCATAGGCATTTGTATGACTTTTGTAGGTATGGGAGTCATTGTTCAAATGGAGCAATAATCACTCAAGTTGAAGTTCTAAAACTCTAGTTATGACTAAAACACTACACGGCGGTCTGGTGACATATAAATAGAATTTTTCCCTAACTAGGGTTCATACTTTAATTGAGCTCATAACAATTCAATCATCAGTTTCAACACAAATCAACCATATCTTTCAACTATATCATCTTTCAATTGTCATATAATAAACTAATTTACACACGCATAATAATAGTTAGCTCCCAAACCTTGTCGCCTATGCTCCTAATTTCATTGAGCACTCGACTCCCCAATTTTGGCTTTCCCCTTATCCTTCTTCACTTCTTCAGCTAACAAAACCAGTTCAATTCCAAGATTGGACATAATCCATCAATTCTCATTCGAACTTAAACCAAAATCAGGAAAAAGAGTAAAAGATGAGAAACACCTATTTACTTAACCACTTACCTATCAAATTTTAGCTCTTAATTCTTATTCCTCCTAACCATATACATGCAACTAATTCAATTTTCTCTCTTTCAAAACCACTCTCACGCAAAGAAGAAGAAACACAGAAAAATGACTAAGTGCTCACAAATTGGCCATTTCTCTTTCCTTAAAGAGACACATGCGTGCATAAGGTGGAGGTAGCAAACTCATAAGGAGCCACACGATTTCCACTCAGATTTCTGTCCCTTATTTAACTTAAGTTAATCTTTGTTTATGCTTTAATTAATCCCCATCAAATGCCACTAACTCATCATTACCTTAGTCTTAAGCAATTACTAATTGGCCACTAAACTTTCCTTCATCTTTTCAATTAAGTCCTTCTTTTGTTACAATTAAGTCCAACCCTACACATTCCATCACACATACACCCAAGCTTGACCAATTATAATTAGGGTACATTTCCGGCCAGTAGCCCGCAGGTCGAATCATTTTAGCCTATGTACCTTGATACAATAGTGACGCAAAAAATGCAAGCCAGAGTGATTAATGTTAAAAAAATAATATTCAAACAGCAGCTTACTATTCTTTGTTGCTACTGCTATAATCTATAATTTTGTTTCATTGATTTTTCAATAAAATTTAGAACTTAACAAATCAAGTTAGAATTTAGAGCATGGCATCCAATGTACTGAGCTAGAGCCTTAAAATGTTAAAGCATGGCAGAAAATTAAGTTTCATTAAGGTACGTGGCACTGAACCATGAAAATCTAGTTATCCTTTGGAAACCAGTAGCTCACTGGTCGAATTTTTTCAACCTATATACCTTGATACAACAGTGACACAAACAAAATGCAAGGTAGAGTGATTAATGTTAAAAAAAGTAATATTCAGACAGTAGCTTCCTCTTCTTTATTGCTATTGCTGTAATCCGTAATTTTGTTTTATTGATTTTGTAATAAATTTCAGAACTTAACAAATCAAGTAAGAATTTTCAGCATGGCATGCAATGTATTGAGCTAGAGGCCTAAAATGTTAAAGCATGGAAAAAAATTAAGTTGCATTAATGTACGTGCCACTCAACCATGATAACTGAGTTATCCTTTGAAAACCAGTAGCCCACAGGTCGAATCCTTTAAGCCTATATACCTTGCTACAATAGCGACAAAAAAAAAATGCAAGCCAGAGTGATTATTGTTGAAAAAATAATATTCAAACATCAGCTTCCTCTTCTTTATTTCTACTGCTGTAATCTGTAATTTTATTTCATTGATTTTGCAATAAATTTCAGAACTTAACAAATCAAGTCAGAATGTTCAGCATGGCTTGCAATGTACTGAGCTAAAAACTGAAAATGCTAAAGCATGGCATAAAATTATATTGCATAAAGGTACGTGGCACTCAACCATGATAACTGAGTTATCCTTAGGAAACCAGTAGCCTGCAGGTTGAATCGTTTTAGCCTATATACCTTAATACAACAGTGACACAATAAAAATGCAAGCTAGAGTGATTAATGTTACAAAAATAATATTTAAATAGCCGGTTCCTCTTCTTTCTTGCTACAGCTATAATGTGTAATTTTATTTCATTGATTTTGCAATAAATTTTAGAACTTAACAAATCATTTTAGAATTTTTAACATGGCATGCAATGTACTGAGATAGAGCCTTAAAATGTTAAAGCTTGGCAAAAAATTAAGTTGTATTAAGGTACGTGGCACTCAACCATGAAAATCGAGTCATCCTTTGGAAACCAGTAGCCCGCAGGTCATATTGTTTCGGCCTATATATTTTGATACAACAGTGACATAAATAAAATGCAAGCCAGAGTGATTAATGTTAAAAAAAATAATATTCAAACAGCAGCTTCCTCTTTTTTGTTGCTACTGCTGTAATATGTAATTTTGTTTCATTGATTTTGCAATAAATTTAAGACCTTAACAAATCAAGTCAGAATTTTCAGCATGGCATGCAATGTGCTGAGCTAGAGACTTAAAATGTTAAAGCATGGCATAAAATTAAGTTGCATCAAAGTATGTGGCACTAAACTATGATAATGGAGTTATCCTTTAGAAACTAATAGCCCACAGGTCGAATCGTTTCATCCTATATACCTTGATAATACAGTAACACAAACAAAATGCAAGCTAGAGTGATTAATATTAAAAAAATAATATTCAAACAACAGGTTCCTCTTCTTTCTTTCTACTCGTGCAATCTGTAATTTTATTTCATTGATTTTGCAAAAAAGTTTAGAACTTAAAAAATCAAGTCAGAATTTTTAGCATGGCATGCAATGTACTGAGCTAGGGCCTTAAAATGTTAAAGCATCTCATAAAGTTATGTTACATCAAGGTACGTGTAACACAACCATGATAACCGAGTTATCCTTTTGAAACTAGTAGCCCACAGGTCGAATCGTTTCAGCCAATATACCTTGATACAATAGTGACATAAACAAAATGCAAGCCAGAATGATTAATGTTAAAAAAAAACTCAAACAGCAACTTTCTCTGCTTTATTACTACTGTTGTGATATGTAATTTTATTTTATTGATTATGCAATAAATTTCAAAACTTAACAAATCAAGTATAAATTTTCAACATGGCATGCAATGTACTGAGCTAGAGCCTTAAAATGTTAAAGCATGGCATAAAATTAAGTTGCATTAAGGTACGTGGCACTCACCAACGCTAACCGAGTTATCCTTTGCAAACCAGTAGCTTGCAGGTCAAATTGTTTCAGCCTATATACCTTGATAAAACAGTAACAGAAACAAAATGCAAGCCAGAGTGACAAATGTTAAAAAAATAATATTCAAACAGCAGGTTCCTCTTCTCTGTTCCTACAGCTGTAATCTGTAATTTTTTTCATTGATATTGCAATAAATTTTAGAACTTAAAAAATCAAGTCAGAATTTTCAGCATGGCATGCAATGTACTGAGTTAGAGCCTTAAAATGTTAAAGTATGGCAGAAAATTAAGTTGCATCAAGATGCGTGGCACTCAACCATAAAAACCAAGTTATCCTTTGCAAACCGGTAGCCTGCAGGTCGAATTGTTTCAGCCTATATACCTTGATACAACAGTGACACAAATAAAATGCAAGCCAGAGTGATTAATGTTAAAAAAATAATATTCAAATAGCAGCTTCCTCTTCTTTGTTGCTACTGCTGTAATTTGTAATTTTGTTTCATTGATTTTGCAATAAATTTAAGAACTTAACAAATCAAGTCAGAATTTTTAGCATGGATGCAATGTGCTGAGCTAGAGCCTTGAAATGTTAAAGTATAGAATAAAATTAAGTTGCATTAAAGTACGTGGCACTCAACCATGATAACAGAGTTATCCTTTAGAAACCAATAGCCCACAAGTCGAATCGTTTAATCCTATATACCTTGATACTATAGTGACACAAACAAAATGCAAGTCAGGGTGATTAATATTAAAAAAATAATATTCAAACAACTGGTTCCTCTTCTTTCTAGCTACTGGTGTAATCTGTAATTTTGTTTCATTGATTTTGCAAAAAAGATTAGAACTTAACAAATCAAGTCAGAATTTTTAGCATGGCGTGCAGTGTACTGAGTTAGGGCCTTAAAATTTTAAAGCATCTCATAAAATTATGTTGCATCAAGGTACGTGGCACACAACCATGAAAACCAAGTTATCTTTTGGAAACTAGGAGCCTTCAAGTCGAATTATTTTATCCTATATACCTTGATACAATAGTGACACAAACAAAATGCAAGCCAGAGTGATTAATTTTAAAAAAAATGTATTCAAATACCAGCTTCCTCTTCTTTGGTGCTACTGCTGTAATCTATAATTTTGTTTCATTGATTTTGTAATAAATTTTAGAACTTATCAAATCAAGTCAGAATTGTCATCATGGCATGCAATGTACTGACCTAGAGCCTTAAAATGTTAAAGCATGGCAAAAAATTAAGTTGCATCAAGGTACGTGGAACTCAACCATGATAACCGAGTTGTCCTTTGGAAACCAGTAGCCCATAGGTTGAATCGTTTCATCCTATATACCTTGATACAATAACAACACAAACAAAATGTAAGCCAGAGTGATTAATGTTAAAAAAATAATATTCAAACAGCAGCTTCCTCTTCTTTATTACTACTGCTATAATCTTTAATTTTGTTTCATTGATTTTGTAATAAATTTGAGAACTTAACAAATGAAGTCAGAATTTTCATCATGGCTTACAATGTATTGAGCTAGAAACTTAAAATGTTAAAGCATGGCAGAAAATTATGTTGCATTAAGGTATGTGGCACTCAACCATGATAACCGAGTTATCCTTTGGAAACCAGTAGCCTTCAGGTTGAATCGTTTTAGCCTGTACACCTTGATACAATAGTGACGAAAACAAAATTCTAGCCAGAGTGATTAGTGTTAAAAAAATAATATTCAAACAGCAACAACTTCCTCTTCCTTATTGCTACTGCTGTAATTTGTAATTCTGTTTCATTGATTTTGCAATAAATTTTAGTACTTAACAAATAAAGTCAGAATTTTCAGCATGGCATGCAATGTATTGAGCTAGAGAATTAAAATGCTTAAGCATGGCAAAAATTTAAGTTGCATCAAGGTACGTGGAACTCAACCATGAAAACGGAATTATCCTTTGGAAACTAGTAGCCCGCAGGTCGAATTGTTTCAACCTATATACCTTGATACAACAATGACACTGTAACACCGCGAAATGTACTCTAGAAGGATTTGTATATGTCTAGGGATATTGGTGATCGAAACTATATGATTTGATGGTCGGACTGACTCACTAGGAAAGAGGATATGATCAGGATTAAGAGAAAAAGAGGCAAGGGTAACTTGGTCATTTTGCATACATGGATTTAATAGAATGGAATAAGTAACTATGAGGGCCAAATAATGAGAATGGATTAGTAAGTTGCCGAATGTATGTAAGTTGTGGTGTCAGGTGTGTTGGAAGGACGAATTCGGTATTAACATAAAAGTTTCGGCAAGTGCGGCCAATTGCAAATTTGTATAGTATGAATTTAGGGCTAAATTAAAGGAATAAAATTAATTATGTGGGCCAATATTAAGAATTAAATAAATGGATGCCAAATGTAAGAAGAGAAAAGAGTTGATAGACTAAATAGGAGAATTGACATAAAAATCTTGGATGGACCAATAGCAAAGTGACATGTGGCATGGGGATAAGAATGGATTGAATAGGTATAAAAGGAAGAGAGAAAACGTAAGAGAGAGTAGAAAAGAAATCAGCTCTCCTCTCTCTCACGTTTATCATATTCTTCTTCTTCTTCCTTGTCTTAATTTGTTCTCTTGCTACTGTAATTTTGGATGGTTTAGCAAATTCAAGGGTTGATCAGGTGAGTAATTTGTTCCTTTCTTCTTATGTTCCTCTTCTTTTACATGATTAGAGGTTATAGGTGATTTGGGTTGACCTTTGAATTTTTGGGTTGTTTTGTGTGTATTTGATGAAGAACTGGATGATTGTGATTATGGATGAGCAATCAATTGAGCTTATAGTAGTAAAGGAAGTCAGGTGTGGGATTTGTGTGTTATACATACCTTTATTTATTAAAATGTTATCTTGATATGTATATGGATATTTCATGTGAAATTGATTTAAATTGTGCCGATGATTATTGGGAAATTGATTGAATTGGAAAGGTTGAATTTTAAGGGGAAACTCTGCACAAATTCAGTCTGACCTTTAGGTATTCGTTTGGGTGTAAGTTGGGTTATACAGCTCTAAATTGAATGCTTTTAGTTGGGTTTGAAAGCTAAGACATATATCTACATATTTGATAGAAATATATGTGACCTAATGTAGACACCGGGTCCCGAGGCGGTCCAAGATCAGAATTACCCGATGATGAAACAAAAGACCGACTTTCGGCAAGAAAAGTGAGAATCGACCGTTCCCTTGTCAAGATTGTGTTTTTTCGAAAAATAATTTAAAAATATATATTTTAGGGATTAAAATTTAAAATGGGAAAAAATATTAATATTGTGTCAAAATTAAAAATAAAAAATAAAAAAAAAAAAAAAAAAATTTATCGCGAGTGCCACTGCGGCAGCGCGGGGCCGCCTGCGCGCCAGGCTGCCCCAGCGTGCAGGGGCGCCTGCGAGGCGGGCCGCCCCAGCGCGCAGGGGCGCCTGCGCGCGAAGCTGGCGCCTCGCGCGCGCCACCCTGCGCGCGAGGTGGGGCGCTCCGCGCGACCCCCCTGCGCGCGAGGCGGGGCGCTCCGCGCGACCCCCCTGCGCGCGAGGCGGGGCGCTCCGCGCGCCCCCCCTGCGCGCAGGGGCGGGCGCCTCGCGCGACCCCCCCTGCGCGCGAGGCGGGGCGCTCCGCGCGACCCCCCTGCGTGGGAGGAGGGGCGCTCCGCGCGACCCCCCTGCGCGGGAGGAGGGGCGCTCCGCGCGACCCCCTCCTGCGCGCAGGAGCGCGCCCCCCTGCGCGCGAGGCCTGCTGCCTCGCGCGACCCCCCAGCGCGCGAGGCAGCTGCCTCGCGCGACCTGCCTGCGCGAGGCAGGCTGCGCGCAGCAGCCTGCCGCGCGCGGTGCCAAGGCACCACGCGCAGGCTGCCGCGCGCCCTTGGCTCCTCCGCGCGACCTGTTTCGCCTGTCCGTTTTTTGCGCTGTTTTCAGTCTGATTTTCTGTTTTTTTCAGTTTCCATTGTTTCACCATTTTATGTTATTTTAGATTAACTAAAAATGAAAGTTTTTTTTGTCTCTTGCCATTTTTGGCCAAGACAGGATTAAATGAGGGTTGGCACTTCATTTTTTGAGGACGGAGGAATTAATTCAAGAATTTTCTTAGCTTTTCCTCTCAACCTTTTTGCACTCTCCAGGAAGCTCTTCTTGCTTCCTAAAAATTCTTCAAAAAAATCTTCAAGTTCTCTTTAAAAAAAATCTTAGTTTTGCCATTACAAAATATTTAATCTTGGGTTGATTTGAGCAAGAAAAATTAATTTTCTTTGTTCCTTCATCCCACAAAAAAATATTTTTCTCAAGATAATTTGTTTAGAACATAGATTTCATATTTATTTCAAATATTATTATCATCAAACAAAAATCCGACAAGGAAATCGATCGAGACATCCTATTCCCAATCTCAAAAATTCTGAGGGTAAACATTCTTGGACTTATTCTCTTTTATTTTTCTTGTACATTATTTATTGTTGTTAAAATTATTTTTGTTACTATTATCATGTCTATTATTTTTATTATTTATTTTTAGCATTTTAATGTGTTAATATACTTCTTATCATTATTATTATTACTATTATTTTTACTATGTCGTTGCCTCATTTGCACTAGTGTATATATTGTTGTTGTTTGCATTCTCACCATCCTATTATCACTAATAATGTATTATTGGTTTGTTTTGATTTGATTTTTATGTCCATCCACTGTTATTATTATTATTACAATTAGTATTATGTTGTTTGACATTAGACTCTTATACTTTAATTTTTAATCCTTAACTTCCACCATTTTTATTCTTCACGTTGGTTTCCATTTTCCATTTTTTTAGTTCTTCTTTAATTTGCTATTTTATTCTATTTTAGATCTTAGCTTAATCATTTTTAATATTTGCATATTAATATATTTTCAAAGTTTATTACTATTATTATTACTTCATTAATCTCTTAGTATTTGTTACTATCTTTTATTATTATTATTATTATTATTATTATTATTTTTATCATTATTAGTGTTATTTTATTGTTGCTACCATCGCCATAATTTTATTATTGTTATTACCTCGCTTTTGTTTGATTAATTTTTAGAGTATTTACTAATATTTTTGATGTTAACTTTTGTATGAGTTTAACTTGAATCGGGTTATTTGGGCGTCCCGCGACTCCCCGGATGGGTCGCGACGCGTGGACGGACACTCCATTTTGGTGAGATCTTTTCAATTCCCCTTTGATGTGTTATGTGTTTATTTGTATATATATACTTTTTATTCGTGCACGCGTGCGATAAAAAATCACAAAAATATTTCTACAAATAAATTGGATTCTTCAGTAATAAAACTGGGACCAATGTCCCTTGTCTTAGCCCGACAATAAAAATGTCACAATTAAAACGAAGAGTCAATTTTCAATAAAATGGGATCACTCATCCCGGTTTTTTAATGCAAGCAATCAAAAATGACTCTTCGAACCCTCTTCAAATTAATACGAAGGAACCAATGTTCCTGAATTTCGAACAAGCGCGAAGGAACCAACGTTCCTCAAATAATGTCCCGATTTATGTATGTTCTTTTATTTTAATCTTAAGTGAGTGTTTTAAATTCAAGTTCACTTCTTATTCGGGCCCTTGTAATTAATTTTTGGGGCAAGTTTATTTACCTTTTGGGGATTGTATTCCGTCCCACTTACATCTTTAATCTCCTTTTATTGGGGTTGTATTCTGCCCCTATTTCTATTGTAATTGCGTGCTTGCG
The DNA here is from genome assembly GCA_947683425.1 of Excoecaria cochinchinensis. Taxonomy (NCBI): domain Eukaryota; kingdom Viridiplantae; phylum Streptophyta; class Magnoliopsida; order Malpighiales; family Euphorbiaceae; genus Excoecaria; species Excoecaria cochinchinensis. The sequence goes on along the minus strand of CANTUQ010000076.1, from coordinate 6,102,139 downwards.
TGTTTACCGCTTTCATTTATTGCTTTCCCTATCTATTGCTTTATCGCTTTTATTTACTTCCTTTACGTGCTTGAAATGCGCTTTTACTTTTAATGCATCGCTCGTGTGAGAGGAGAGATATAATTTCAAGAAGTTAGAAACCCATTTATAATTAGCCAAAGCATAAATAAGAGGGAAGTTCCGGACACCATATCTCTGGTTTAGACCAATAGAGGTGAGAAACCTTTTCCCAATTTCTTGCAAATTGGGTGGCGACTCCAAAAACCTCAAAGGTGCCTTTAGGCGTCAATAGGCTAGGTTGTTCTCCTCAATGTTCTATTGGGAGGAACACGCCGATGATGTCTCATGGCGCCCATGATCAAAAGACGCGAACCTTCATACCTCGAATCCTAAAGCGGATTCACGCGAGGGCCCTTGCTGGGTTGTATCGGGTTCGGCGCGCGTCACAGTGGCGACTCCACTGGGGACTTAGTGTTTGAGACTTCACTCCGAAAGTGCTTTGGTTAAAATTTATAATTGGGTTTTTGAAACTTAAAATTCTATCTCTTTTCGAAAAAATTGCATTATATCATTTTAGAGCCTTAGACTTACGCTAGTTGGTCCCTATCTTACCTCGGTGCGTTCCCGAAGCACGACCCTACTTTCACTCATTGTAGGGAAGTGTTAGGGATAATCACCAGCCCAAGCCTTGTACCTTTTGGTATATCAAAATGGAGACCCGATCGATCGTTATGCTCGTGATGAGCTAGACCCGTTGGCGCGAACCATGCTTGGGTAGCCTAAAGAAAATCACCCTGACTAAAGCTCATCTAATGGCAAATAGAAACTTCCACTAGGTGGTATGCTCCTTAATACAATGCTTGTGATATGGGCCGTCGCGTGTTAAACAAAATCAAGCAAGTTAAGTGGTCCTTTATCAAAGGCTTCCATGCCCCGGTGAGCCCACCTTAACTTGATTGAATTGTCCAAACACGTAATGGCCAAAACTCATACGCCTGCGCATTAGATTAGAGCTGTTATGCTGCCGGCTTTTCGCCGTGCACTCTGCGCGTTCATAAGGTCCCCTGTTGACCCATGGACTAAGCCCACCTAGGAAAGAGACCACATTGCCCCGTGTGCGGGAGGAATAAGGTTGGAAGGGTCTGTTCGCTTGCATGTGGTTGTGGATGCTGCATCAACACGACCATGCATTCTTAATGCCATCCATGCATCATGCTAACGAATTGGGTTTTTTCAGCCATCATAGATCCATTTGAGTGGTCCAGAGATCCTAGCGGGAGGTTGGTCAGAAATCAAGTAGTTGAGCAGTCAAGTCTGGCATCAGCTTCGGGTTCAGATTGGGATAGAAACTCATACTCTTATTCAGAACAATCCTCCGGATCAGTAATGGCAGAATTACCGCAAGATTCGGGTGCTGTAACAACACAAGATTTGGACAAGAGGTTCGAAGATTTTGAAAGAAAGATTTTGCCCATGATGGGAAACTTTGTCGCCCAAATGACACCACACGCTGGACAAGCATCTGGAGCTCCAACTGTTGATCCGGTCGAAACACCTGTTGTGGAGACCACCATACCAACCACTACTGTGCCACAGCCAATTACCGAGCCTAGAGTAGCGGCACCAGTTGAGCAACAGAGGGTGAGGATCCCAGACCCGAGGGATGATTTCTTAGGAGAGGAGGAAGATAAGCCAGTAGCCCCTCAAGCAGTGCGATGCAAAGCTCCTAAGCTAGAAGATGATGTGGTGAGGAAGATGGAGGAAAGAATGGAGGCCATCGCACGAATGGTATCGGTCGGAAAGGGGGTCATCCCCGAAGATGTAGACTTGGGTGAGGAGGAGCTGCTGCCTCAGAGATTTAAGATGCCAGATTTACCAAAGTTTGATGGCACGTCTGATCCTTCGGCCCATCTTAAGCAGTATACCTTAATCATGAAAGGCACAGGTCTTACCAAGAAGCAAAAGGTGGAGTACTTCTGCCTTAGTTTGACAGGGTCAGCGGTTGATTGGTACCATGGCTTAGACAGGAGGTCGAAAGAAGATTGGGATCTGCTTACGAGTGAGTTCATGAGGCAGTACGACTGCAGCACCCGCATGGAAGTGACGTTGAAAGACCTAGAGCTCCTGCAACAAAAGTCTAGTGAATCTTTCCATGACTACCTTACGCGGTGGAGGAATCGCGTTATGGAAATGAAGAGGAAGCCCGACACGTCGGATCAAATCAGACTATTTATCAAAAATGCAAGCCCATACTTGAGGGAGGGGCTTAAGATGAAAGGGCTCAAGGATTGGGAATCCTTAAAAGACATAGCAATCGAGGCTGAAGCGGAATACTTGGCAAAGAAAGCAAATAATGACAGTTTTGCTCGGAAGAACTTCGGGACCCAAGGGGGAAATAGGTCTGGTGGCGCCGGAAGCAGCAGTAACAGAGTAGGCAGAACAGCGGAAGTTTCAGCCACTGACGTGAACCAGAGACACAATTCAAATTTGGGAAGACCATTGTCCTGGGTCCTAGAACGATTAATGAAAGAGGGAAAACTCCAGCCATTGCCAGCCAGACAAGCTAAGACTTATGGCCAGCCAAATCATAGGGGGGATCAATACTGTGCTTTCCACCAGCACACCGGTCACCTCACTGACTCCTGCAGAACTTTAAGGGATCGGGTCCAAGATCTCATTGACAGTAAGCAGATCTCCGACCCTGAAAAGAGGGAAAAGAAGAAGAATACCGGGTATAACGCCGTTCCTCCCCCAGTCTTTATGATAGGATCAAGCTTGCCCGAATGGTATGTGTTGAGGGATCTTTACGGCAATGATTACATGGCTATCGTCCGCCCCGAACAGGGAGTCAATAGGGAGAGGCCCCAGGTCAATATGATAGAATGTTGGGACACGACCAGTGAAAGTGAGATTGAAGAAGCCGATGGGCCAGAGGGTCTATGGAGTTCTGGGGGTGAAGAAGAAGTGCAAGAAGTGCAAGCAGTGACCCGCAGTGGGAGAGTGGTGCCAGAGGTTGAGAGACAGCAGGATCCAGTGCCTCCGAGTGAAGAGCGAGAAACAGAAGAGAACCAAATTCTAAAGCAGTTAAAGAAGACGACTGCGCAAATATCCATCTGGGACTTGTTAAGGCAATCCCCGAGCCATAGGTAGAAGCTGGTTGAAGCCTTGTGTGAGTCGACGGTTGCCATCACCATCTCACCAACCGAATTGTTGGGCCTTGTGAAAGGAGGATCGGAGGAGAACATAGTTTACACTGATGCCGACTTACCGATCGAGGGTCGTAATCACAATCGCCCCCTGTATATCCGAGCTCAGGTCAATGGTAAACACACGGCCTGTGTCATGGTGGATGATGGCTCCTCCATTAATGTGTGCCCGCTAGTGGCGTTACCTTCACTAGGATTGAATGAGAGCATGTTGAATGAATCCGATCTGACCATCACCGCTTATGACAACTCGAGAAGGCAAGCTTCTGGGACTTTTAAGGCACAAGTCAAGACCGGGCCAGTTGAGATAGAGGTTGAGTTTGTTGTTCTGCCGATACCGGCTAACTTCGCAGTGCTGTTGGGAAGGCCTTGGTTTCACAAGTTAGGAGGGGTTCCATCTACGCTCCACCAAATGATCAAGATTCCCCATGAAGGCCAGATCGTGACTATTAAAGCGGCTAGTGATAGTCAAGTATCGGTGTTAGGGATTTCCAATCAACCCTTTAGCGGGTTTCACGTGGCCATGGTGAATGAGGAAGACGGGACAGTGGTAAGTCCCCAAGTTGTCAATATGATGAAGAAGATGAGCTTTCTCCCCGGGGCTGGTTTGGGTAAGAGCTCACAAGGGATTCAAGAGCCTGTCGCCACAAGGGGGCAAAAGGATAGGAAAGGTTTGGGCTACGTCACTGATGCCAAGAAGAGCAAACCCGAGAAGAAGCCTGCGGAAGTGCCGCACATTTTGGAGACTTTTGTACCGGCTGCATCGGCATGCGCCTACTGTGGGGAGGCAGAGCCTCAGTGGATTAGTGGCAAGATCACCCCAGGTTTTGAAATTTTCAATGATGTGTTTGACTGGTCCGAGGGAATGGTCAAGGCGGTGGAAGCCTTCTGGGATGAGGAAATCTTCAATCAGAGTCTAGCATGGGATCGAGAGGTTCCCGAGGAGATTGTCACTGAAAGTCTGTTGGCCACCCAGGTGAAGGGCAAGGAGAAAGTAGAAGATGAAGAGGCAGCACCAGAGCTGAAGAGTCTGAATACAACTGAGGCTCAAGATGAGGGGCCGTCCGCTTCAGCACCAGCACCAGTGGGAGATGATAATGATAGCTTTGCCGATGTACTTTTTATTCCCGAACTATTTGACAACTCTGTCTGTAATTCTGAGTACTTTAATAATATGAATGACTTTGCTTACTTGTGCGATGTTTGTCATGATTTCATTATGCATGATCACGAGCATGAATCATTTATATTTGACATTAACTCAACCAATACCACCACATTTAATCTCGGGACTTTGGAAAATCCAAAGGAAATCTTGATAGCATCCGATGTAACTCTTGAGGAAAGGATAAAATTTGAGAGAATTTTGAAAAAATATGAAAGAGTCTTCGCCTGGACTTATGAGGATATGCCAGGGATTGATCGGGCAGTTGCCGAACACATCATTCCGACCTACCCAGAGTGCAAGCCGGTCAAGCAGAAGCTCAGAAGGCTGAGACCAGAATGGGCAGAAAAGGTAAAGGAAGAAGTGCACAAACAAATCGAAGCCAGGTTTCTGGTAGAGGTCCAGTATCCAACATGGTTAGCTAACGTTGTCCCCGTAGCCAAGAAGGATGGGAAAGTCCGAGTGTGCGTTGATTACCGAGACCTGAATAAAGCATGCCCGAAAGATGACTTTCCCCTACCCCATATTGATGTACTAGTGGATAGCGCAGCCGCCTGTATGATGTACAGCTTTGTGGATGGGTATGCCGGGTACAACCAAATCCTTAACAGGATTGTGGATCGAATCAAGACAGCTTTCATCACAGAATGGGGGACATTCGCCTACCAAGTGATGCCTTTTGGGTTAAAGAATGCCGGAGCGACGTACCAAAGGATGGCTACTAAGATCCTGGATGACTTGATCCACAAGGAGGTCGAAGTGTATGTCGATGATATGATGATCAAGTCGGCTACTCGGGAAGGGCACTTCGAGGCCTTAGAGAAGTTCTTTAAGAGGATTGACAAGTATAACCTTCGCCTTAATCCTAAGAAGTGCATTTTCGGAGTTACTTCTGGTAAGTTGCTAGGCCATGTGGTGAGCCAAAGGGGAATAGAAGTGGACCCTGATAAAATCAAGGCAATCAGAGAAATGCCAGCGCCCCAAAAGGAGAAAGAAGTCCGGAGTTTTCTGGGCAAATTACAGTACATCAGTAGGTTCATTTCCAAGCTCGCTTCGGTGTGCGAACCAATCTTCAAGCTCCTCAGGAAAAATCAGCCGGTCAAGTGGAACGATGACTGCCAGAAGGCTTTTGATGTCATTAAGGATTACCTCCAACATCCCCCAGTGCTACGACCGCCGCGGCCTGCTAAGCCACTGATCCTTTACCTAGCAATAGAGGAAAGTTCTGTAGGAGCCATGATGGCCCAAGAGGATGAATTCGGGGTCGAATTTGCGGTTTACTACCTCAGCAAGAAATTCCTCCCTTATGAAGCCAAGTATGTTGAAGTGGAGAAGATCTGTCTGGCAGTAATCTGGGCATCCAAGAAACTGAGGCATTACTTTCATTCCTACAAAGTGCAGGCTGTTGCCAAGCAAAATCCCCTCCGATACCTGCAACAGGCACCCTCTTTACTAGGGAAAATGGGAAGATGGTTGATATTGCTACAAGAATTTGACGTGGAATACATTACTAGAAAGACCATTAAAGGTCGAGCAGTGGCCGAGTTTCTTGCTGACCATCCAATTGAAGGAGACCAGCTATTGTATGAATTCCCCGACGAGCATGTGGTAGCCATCACCGTGCAGAAGTGGCAGATGTATTTTGATGGGGCAGTAAATAGCAAGGGAGCCGGAACAGGAGTGATTCTAGTAACCCCAGACGGAGAGAAGCTTCCATTAGCCAAGAAACTAAGGTACAGAGCCACCAATAACGAGGCTGAGTATGAAGCCTGCATCTTTGGGTTAGAAGCGCTCTCAGCCGTGGGGGCAAAAGTGGTAGAGGTCTTCGGGGACTCATCCTTAGTAATCCACCAAGTCAGGGGTGAATGGACCGTTAAGGAAGAGCGGCTGTTGCCATATGTGAGGTGTTTAAAAGAACTAAGCGGCCAGTTTGAAATCTGCACTTTTAACTACGTGCCCCGAGATGAGAACCAATTGGCAGATGCCCTAGCCACCTTGGTATCCATGTGGGATAACCCCGAAGGAATAGTTATGAAGCCTGTGCTCATTTCCAGTTCGAGCAAGCCATACTTTGAGACCGAACAAGTCGGGGATGTTGAAACTACTGATGGAAAGCCATGGTACTATGATGTCCTGAATTATTTGGAGAGGTCAATATTCCCGGAAGAAGCCACTGAAAAAGACCAAAGGCTAATCCGCAAACTGTCCACTCAATTCATCAGTGTAGATGGGGTGTTGTACAAGAGACAAGCCGATGGCATGCAACTCAGATGTGTAGATGAAAAAGAGGCTAAAAAGGTTATGGAAGAAACCCATGCAGGGGTCTGTGGGGCCCATATGAATGGTCTGGCCCTAGCAAAGAAAATAATGCGGCAAGGATTTTTCTGGTTAACAATGGATACAGATTGCTCTAAATATGTGAAGGAATGCCAATTATGCCAGCAGTATGCTAATCTGAGACACCTGCCGGTGTCGGAATTGTGCAACCTGACATCTCCGTGGCCATTTGCCGCATGGGGGATTGACATAATAGGGGAGATACACCCGACAGCCTCTAATGGGCACAGGTTCATTGTGGTCGCCATTGATTACTTTACCAAGTGGGTTGAAGCTGAATCCTTCAAGAAATTAGGCGCCCGGGAAATGGCCAGGTTCATCGAACGACACTTGATCTGTAGGTACGGCCTCCCGCATCACATCGTGTCAGATAATGGGGTACAGTTCCAAGCTGAGACTAAGCAGATGCTCAAGAAATACGCCATCCAGCACCACAAGTCCTCTCCATACCGACCACAGGCCAACGGGGCGGTCGAGGCAACTAATAAGAACGTTAAGAGGATATTGGCTAAGATGGTGCAAACCTATAAAGACTGGGCCGAGAAATTGCCATTTGCACTATGGGGCTACAGGACCACCGCCAGAACTTCCACAGGGGTTACCCCTTTCTCCCTGGTTTACGGGACGGAAGCAGTTCTACCGGTAGAAATAGAACTCCAGTCATTGAGGGTGGTGACAGAAACTCAGCTACCAGAAGCCGAATGGGCTCAGCAGCGGCTGCTACAGTTGAATCTATTGGATGAGGATAGGATGCGGGCATACTACCACAACCAGATCTACCAGAAAAGACTAGCCCGCTCATTTGGGAAGAAAGTAAGAAAGCACCCATTGAAGGAAGGAGACCTAGTCTTCAAACAAATGAGGCCGGGGGTTCCGGATTTTCGAGGCAAGTTCAGGCCAACTTGGGAAGGACCCTTCGTTCTGAAGAAGCTTTTGTCTAAAGGAGCTGCGATCCTGACAGATAGTGATGGGAATGAATTCAGGGAGCCGGTCAACGTCGACAGATTGAAAAGATTCCACGGCTGAAGACAAAAAAAAAAAAAAAAAAAAAAAAAGAGAAGAATGTTCAATCAAGAAAACCCGAGAGGGCTGATTGATAACAGGAGTTGTGATGCTTTTGAGATCTATCTCGAGATTAGATGTGGTCTGGTATCTTGGGGCCTAATGTCAAATGATGATCATGTGAAATGAAATCGCACGAGAAACGTGCACATGTATGCAATTATGCACTCAGAGAAGTTCTTTTATCCAATGAATGTCCACAGTTCTTTTTGGACGAGTAATATGTCACTGCTGTCACTTCCCATTCGAATGAGCACAATTTATCCGTGCAACCGACAGAAATTTTATTAAAAAAAAAAAAAAAAAAGTAATAATAAAAATAAGGCCGTTAGAGATGAAAGCCGTGACTGGCGCTCTAAGCAAAAGTTAGGCCAAAGGGCAGGGTGAAAACCTGGCAACAGGCAGTCTGCCCTACAAAAAAATGAAATAAATAAAAGCCGCTGGATTGGGTTGGGCCCATTCCAGGCAAAAAATAAGGCACAGGGTTATGTGAAAATCCGACAAGGACGCATCTCCCGCTAAGAAAAGCTAGTGTGAAAATCCACAAGGGACGCACTACCTTCAAGACAATGACGCTTGGAGTGATAAGGCGGCATTACCTTGGGCAACCCCTTTCAAGCAAAGACACACATCAGGCAAACCTCCCTGAAAATTTATGAGTCAGAGCCCCTGAATCGGGACAGCACCCTCCGGCACTTGGGGGCATAATCGCCCAGACGAAGCCACGAGTCGTTTCAACGAGAGTTATCGCACCTCGACTACTGGGCCACTCAGATAAACGGTGTCACCTGCATTCCGCATGACATATGCATATGCACGTGCATAACTTACCTTTGCATACAAATCTCTTTTGTTTTCGCAGGAAAGTCTGGCGCCTTCACACACCGACAAGCTGGTGTTTATCAGTCGCTCAGCCGTGGTTTCACACACCGACAAGCTGGTGTTCTATCAATCGCGTTCTTCAAAGTCTGGCGCCTTCACACACCGACAAGCTGGTGTTTATCAGTCGTTCAGCCGTGGTTTCACACACCGGCAAGCTGGTGTTCTATCAATCGCGTTCTTCAAAGTCTGGCGCCTTCACACACCGACAAGCTGGTGTTTATCAGTCGCTCAGCCGTGGTTTCACACACCGATAAGCTGGTGTTCTATCAATCACGTTCTCCAAAGTCTGGCGCCTTCACACACCGACAAGCTGGTGTTTATCAGTCGTTCAGCAGTGGTTTCACACACCGACAAGCTGGTGTTCTATCAATCGCGTTCTACAAAGTCTGGCGCCTTCACACACCGACAAGCTGGTGTTTATCAGTCGCTCAGCCGTGGTTTCACACACCGATAAGCTGGTGTTCTATCAATCACGTTCTCCAAAGTCTGGCGCCTTCACACACCGACAAGCTGGTGTTTATCAGTCGCTCAGCCGTGGTTTCACACGCCGACAAGCTGGTGTTCTATCAATCACGTTCTTCAAAGTCTGGCACCTTCACACACCGACAAGCTGGTGTTTATCAGTCGCTCAGCCGTGGTTTCACACACCGACAAGCTGGTGTTCTATCAATCACGTTCTCCAAAGTCTGGCGCCTTCACACACCGACAAGCTGGTGTTTATCAGTCGCTCAGCCCTGGTTTCACGTCAACAAGTTGACGTCCCTCAATCATGTGACCGGAGTAGTCCTATGATGCCGACAAGCTGGCAATGTCAAGTTCGGAAAGCGACCGCCTCAGGTACGCATCTCTTCCCTTCTTTTCTGAATTTTGGTTCACTTAGGCGCCTGCGTTCTAAGTTCCCCAAAATTGGGGGCAACTGTAGACACCGGGTCCCGAGGCGGTCCAAGATCAGAATTACCCGATGATGAAACAAAAGACCGACTTTCGGCAAGAAAAGTGAGAATCGACCGTTCCCTTGTCAAGATTGTGTTTTTTCGAAAAATAATTTTAAAATATATATTTTAGGGATTAAAATTTAAAATGGGAAAAAATATTAATATTGTGTCAAAATTAAAAATAAAAAATAAAAGATAAAAAAAAAAAAAAAAAAAAATTTATCGCGAGTGCCACTGCGGCAGCGCGGGGCCGCCTGCGCGCCAGGCTGCCCCAGCGCGCAGGGGCGCCTGCGAGGCGGGCCGCCCCAGCGCGCAGGGGCGCCTGCGCGCGAGGCGGGGCGCTCCGCGCGACCCCCCCTGCGCGCGAGGCGGGGCGCCTCGCGCGACCCCCCCCTGCGCGCGAGGCGGGGCGCCTCGCGCGACCCCCCCTGCGCGCGAGGCGGGGCGCTCCGCGCGACCCCCCTGCGCGCGAGGAGGGGCGCTCCGCGCGACCCCCTCCTGCGCGCAGGGGCGGGCGCTCCGCGCGCCCCCCTGCGCGCGAGGCCTGCTGCCTCGCGCGACCCCCCTGCGCGCGAGGCAGCTGCCTCGCGCGACCTGCCTGCGCGAGGCAGGCTGCGCGCAGCAGCCTGCCGCGCGCGGTGCCAAGGCACCATGCGCAGGCTGCCGCGCGCCCTTGGCTCCTCCGCGCGACCTGTTTCTCCTGTCCGTTTTTTGCGCTGTTTTCAGTCTGATTTTCTGTTTTTTTCAGTTTCCATTGTTTCACCATTTTATGTTATTTTAGATTAACTAAAAATGAAAGTTTTTTTTGTCTCTTGCCATTTTTGGCCAAGACAGGATTAAATGAGGGTTGGCACTTCATTTTTTGAGGACGGAGGAATTAATTCAAGAATTTTCTTAGCTTTTCCTCTCAACCTTTTTGCACTCTCCAGGAAGCTCTTCTTGCTTCCTAAAAATTCTTCAAAAAAATCTTCAAGTTCTCTTTAAAAAAAATCTTAGTTTTGCCATTACAAAATATTTAATCTTGGGTTGATTTGAGCAAGAAAAATTAATTTTCTTTGTTCCTTCATCCCACAAAAAAATATTTTTCTCAAGATAATTTGTTTAGAACATAGATTTCATATTTATTTCAAATATTATTATCATCAAACAAAAATCCGACAAGGAAATCGATCGAGACATCCTATTCCCAATCTCAAAAATTCTGAGGGTAAACATTCTTGGACTTATTCTCTTTTATTTCTCTTGTACATTATTTATTGTTGTTAAAATTATTTTTGTTACTATTATCATGTCTATTATTTTTATTATTTATTTTTAGCATTTTAATGTGTTAATATACTTCTTATCATTATTATTATTACTATTATTTTTACTATGTCGTTGCCTCATTTGCACTAGTGTATATATTGTTGTTGTTTGCATTCTCACCATCCTATTATCACTAATAATGTATTATTGGTTTGTTTTGATTTGATTTTTATGTCCATCCACTGTTATTATTATTATTACAATTAGTATTATGTTGTTTGACATTAGACTCTTATACTTTAATTTTTAATCCTTAACTTCCACCATTTTTATTCTTCACGTTGGTTTCCATTTTCCATTTTTTTAGTTCTTCTTTAATTTGCTATTTTATTCTATTTTAGATCTTAGCTTAATCATTTTTAATATTTGCATATTAATATATTTTCAAAGTTTATTACTATTATTATTACTTCATTAATCTCTTAGTATTTGTTACTATCTTTTATTATTATTATTATTATTATTATTTTTATCATTATTAGTGTTATTTTATTGTTGCTACCATCGCCATAATTTTATTATTGTTATTACCTCGCTTTTGTTTGATTAATTTTTAGAGTATTTACTAATATTTTTGATGTTAACTTTTGTATGAGTTTAACTTGAATCGGGTTATTTGGGCGTCCCGCGACTCCCCGGATGGGTCGCGACGCGTGGACGGACACTCCATTTTGGTGAGATCTTTTCAATTCCCCTTTGATGTGTTATGTGTTTATTTGTATATATATACTTTTTATTCGTGCACGCGTGCGATAAAAAATCACAAAAATATTTCTACAAATAAATTGGATTCTTCACTAATAAAACTGGGACCAATGTCCCTTGTCTTAGCCCGACAATAAAAATGTCACAATTAAAACGAAGAGTCAATTTTCAATAAAATGGGATCACTCATCCCGGTTTTTTAATGCAAGCAATAAAAAATGACTCTTCGAACCCTCTTCAAATTAATACGAAGGAACCAATGTTCCTGAATTTCGAACAAGCGCGAAGGAACCAACGTTCCTCAAATAATGTCCCGATTTATGTATGTTCTTTTATTTTAATCTTAAGTGAGTGTTTTAAATTCAAGTTCACTTCTTATTCGGGCCCTTGTAATTAATTTTTGGGGCAACTTTATTTACCTTTTGGTGATTGTATTCCGTCCCACTTACATCTTTAATCTCCTTTTATTGGGGTTGTATTCTGCCCCTATTTCTATTGTAATTGCGTGCTTGCGTGTTTACCGCTTTCATTTATTGCTTTCCCTATCTATTGCTTTATCGCTTTTATTTACTTCCTTTACGTGCTTGAAATGCGCTTTTACTTTTAATGCATCGCTCGTGTGAGAGGAGAGATATAATTTCAAGAAGTTAGAAACCCATTTATAATTAGCCAAAGCATAAATAAGAGGGAAGTTCCGGACACCATATCTCTGGTTTAGACCAATAGAGGTGAGAAACCTTTTCCCAATTTCTTGCAAATTGGGTGGCGACTCCAAAAACCTCAAAGGTGCCTTTAGGTGTCAATAGGCTAGGTTGTTCTCCTCAATGTTCTATTGGGAGGAACACGCCGATGATGTCTCATGGCGCCCATGATCAAAAGACGCGAACCTTCATACCTCGAATCCTAAAGCGGATTCACGCGAGGGCCCTTGCTGGGTTGTATCGGGTTCGGCGCGCGTCACACCTAATGATTACCTTATATTGCTCAAAATTGAGATTAAAGTTGATAATAGGATTTTGCCGCCTCAATGGGAGCAGTCTGGAGTGTTTAGGTCATATCTGGAGCTATAGTGATTCAAATGACCTGAATTAGAGCCATTAGAAATATAACATCTTAGGAAACATTTATTCAGAAGACTACTTTGGCTGAAAATTCCATTTCCCATCTCATTTTGAACGTAAAGGGAGAGGGTTAGAATCTGCCATGGTCCAGGTCCTGTCTCGAGTCGTGACAATCGTCACGACTCGGCACGATTAGGCTCTGTCACAAGTCGTGACAACTATCACGAGTCATGACAATATGCCACTGTTATTAGTCGTGACATTATGTTTTGTCCTAATTCTTCCTTTTAAGCTTTACAATTATACTTTATTATATTATAGTAATGAGTGGGATTTCTTAAATTATGAGAATGAAATGGAAGCCACGTTTTCTCATGTCATAATATATTTTAATATTGATAATATATATATATATATATATATATATATATATATATATATATATATATATATATATATATATATATATATATATATATATATTTGGAAATGTGTATTTGGATAGAATATATGGAACGGATAAAATAATTTGATTTATTTGTTCATGGCATGGAAATTGAATGAATGAGGGTAATTAATGAGGAGATTTTAACTAGAATTCCTCTATCGTGAGCGTGACACTACTATGTCCGAAAATATTGTTGTCTGTTATATTTTATATGAGCTATTACTTTGATTTTTAGGTGAATTATGCACATGATTATTCCTGAATATTATAAGTATTACTAATATGAATAAATGCATGATTATTATGTGACGTATGTACTCTTAAGAAGGTGTTAAAATAACATATGTATCATTAAAGGAAATAATTATGTGTATAGCCTGCGTCAGTCAAGTCGTGGATAGATAGGCGTGCCTATAGAGTTCTGTTTGTTGCAGCCCTAATGTGTTTTGGACCCTAATCAGGTCCCCGTTTGGATCCTTGTGATCCTTAATGTGTTCGGATCTTGTTTAAGATCCTCAATGTGAAAATATTTTTGAATGAAAATGAAAGAAATTGCTTTTACTCATACCTACGGGTACTAATGTGTTTACTCGTTATCCACCCCTTTAACTTAGCAGGCAATAAATGGAGAAAAGAATGTGAATGAAATAGTAAGTTATGAATTAATAAATGTGGATAATGACGAGTATGAAAGTATGAGATTAAGCTTTTGAAATGAATGTGAACATATTATCTCTTGTGACTTATATGCTATTCGAACTAGTGCTTCATGCACCTAAGTGTTCTCAGATCTGATATGGATCCCTTTGTGAAATTGTGGAATCACCTTCGGATATCTATGTATTATTGTATCCTAATTCCAATATCAACTAAATAAAAGAAAGTGTAACAAATAATGCATACTGTTAATCTATTTATAAGTTGTGAGTATGGTTACTTATATGAGGTCATTATACAGAATTATTTAAGTGTTTAATATAAGTAATTATTATAGTCAAATAATCAGTAAATGAGTTATATGGTTTCATTCCTTTGCATGCGTTTAAGGTGCTTGTATGTTTGAACTTAGATGTTATTACGGTATCTTTGAATTTGTGTACTTTGTATAATTGTTGTATATACATATACATATGCATGTGTTTGGCATCAACAACAATTGTGAGTTGCTGTCCATATTACGTGTTTTCCCCACTAACCCTTTGTGCTTTGCTTGGATGTGTATCCATGCAGGTTTGGAGTCAGCCATGTCGCCAATGATAACCCGCAAAAGTTTGGCCAGCGAGTCTATAGTAGTTTGTTGATTGGAGTTTATAGTTATATTCATAATGTAATTCTTTATTGTTTTTGTTCAAAGTGATGGGGATGTGATAAGTTTTTAATGGAAAAGTGTGATGTAAATTATATGTGATTGTTTTTAGTATTATGTGGGTGTTTGTGAATTAAAGAAATTTTATAGTTCTTATTCTATTATTGTTACCAATGCGTTTTCTCCCGTAGCATCCTTCACTCGTCGTCGCATAATGCCAATGTTATCATATGGTGTGCTACGTATGGGTAAGGGGTGTTACAGACACAAACAAAATGCAAGCCAGAGTGATTAATGTTAAAAAAATAATATTCAAACAGCAACTTCCTCTTTTTTGTTGCTACTGCAGTAATATATAATTTTATTTCATTAATTTTGAAAAAAATTTTAGAACTTAACAAATCAAGTGAGAATTTTCAGCATGGCATGCAATGTACTGAGCTAGAGCCTTAAAATGTTAAAGCATGGCATAAAATTAAGTTGCATCAAGGTACGTGCAACACAACCATGATAACTGAGTTATACTTTGGAAACCAGTAGCTCACAGGTCGAATCATTTCAGCCTATATACCTTAATACAACAGCGACAAAAACAAAATGCAAGCCAGAGTGATTAATGTTAACAAAATAATATTCAAACAGCAGCTTCCTCTCATTTATTATTACTGTTGTAATATGTAATTTTGTTTCATTGATTTTGCAATAAATTTCAGAACTTAACAAATCAAGTCATAATTTTCAGCATGGCTTGCAATGTACTTAGCTAGAAACTTAAAATGTTAAAGCATGGCATAAAATTATGTTACATCAAGGTACGTGGCACTCAACCATGATAACCGAGTTATCCTTTGGAAACCAGTAGCCTGCAAGTCGAATCTTTTAGCCTATATACCTTTATAAAATAGTAACACAAATAAAATGCAAGCTAGAGTGATTAATGCTAAAAAAATAATATTCAAATAGCAGCTTCCTCTTCTTTTTTGCTACTGCTGTAATTCATAAGTTTGTTTCATTGATATTTCAATAAATTTTAGAACTTAACAAATCAAGTCAGAATTTTCAGCATGGCATGCAATGTACTGAGCTAGAGCCTGAAAATGTTAAAGCATGGCAAAAAATTAAGTTGCATCAAGGAACGTGGTACTCAACCATGAAAATCGAGTTATCTTTTGGAAACCAGTAGCCCGCAGGTCGAATTGTTTCAGCCTATATACCTTGATACAACAGTGACAAAAACAAAATGCAAGCCAGCATGATTAATGTTAAAAAAAATAATATTCAAATAGTAGCTTCCTCTTGTTTGTTGCTGCTGCTGTAATCGATAATTTTGCTTTATTGATTTTGCAATAAATTTCATAGCTTAACAAATCAAGTCAGAATTCTCAACATGGCATGCGATATACTGAGCTAGAGCCTTAAAATGTTAAACCACGGCATAAAATTAAGTTGCATCAAGGTACGTGACACATAACCATGATAACCGAGTAATCATTTTGAAACCAGAACCACGCAGGTCGAATCGTTTTAGCCTATATACCTTAATACAATAGTGACACAAACAAAATGTAAGCCAGAGTGATTAATGTTAAAAAAATAATATTCAAACAACAGCTTCCTCTTCTTTATTACTACTGCTGTAATCTGTAATTTTGTTTCATTGATTTTGCAATAAATTTCAGAACTTAACAAATCAAGTTTGAATTTTCAGTATGGCTTGCAATGTACTTAGCTAGAAACTGAGAATTTTAAGGCATGGCATAAAATTTTGTTGCATCAAGGTACGTGGCACTCAACCATGATAGCTGAGTTATCCTTTGGAAACCAGTAGACCGCAGGTCAAATCCTTTCAGCCTATATACCTTGATACAAAAGTGACACAAACAAAATGCAAGCCAGAGTGATTAATGTTAAAAAAATAATATTCAAATAGCAGCTTCCTCTTCTTTCTTGCTATTGCTGTAATCTGTAATTTTGTTTCAATGATTTTGGAATAAATTTTAGAACTTGACAAATCAAGTCAGAATTTTCAGCATGGCATGGAATGTACTGAGCTGGAGCCTTAAAATTTTAAAGCATGGCATAACATTAAGTTGCATCAACGTACATAACACTCAACCATGAAAACCGAGTTATCCTTTGGAAACCAGTAACCCGCAGGTCGAATTGTTTTAGCCTATACACCTTGATACAATACTGAAACAAAAAAAATGCAAGCCAGAGTGATTAATGTTGAAAAAATAATATTCAAACAGTAGCTTCCTCTTCTTTGTTTATGCTGGTGTAATCTGTAATTTTATTTCATTGATTTTGCAATAAATTTCAAAACTTAACAAATCAAGTCAGAATTTTCTGCATGGCATGCAATGTACTAAGCTAGAGCCTTAAAATGTTAAAGCATGGCATAAAATTATGCTGCATTAAGGTACATGGCACTCAACCATGATAACCAAGTCATCCTTTGTAAACCAGTAGCCCGTAGGTCGAATCATTTCAGCATATATACCTTGATACAACAGTGACACATACAAAATGCAAGCCAGAGTGATTAATGTTAAAAAAATAATAATCAAACAGCAGCTTCCTCTTCTTTGTTTCTACTGCTATAATTTGTAATTTTGTTTCACTGATTTTGCAATAAATTTCATAACTTAACAAATCAAGTAAGAATTTTCTGCATGGCTTGCAATGTACTGAGCTAGAAACTTAAAATGTTAAAGCATGGCATAAAATTATGTTGCATCAAGCTACGTGGCACTCAACCATGATAACTGAGTTAGCCTTTGGAAACCAATAGCCGGTAGGTTGAATCGTTTCAGCCTATATACCTTAATACAACAGTGACCCAAACAAAATGCAAGCTAAAGTGATTAATATTCAAATAACAGCTTCCTCTTTTTTGTTGCTACTGCTGTAATATATAATTTTGTTTCATTGATTGTTCAATAAATTTCAGAACTTAACAAATCTTGTCAGGATTTTTAGCATGGCATTCAATGTACTGAGCTTGAGCCTTAAAATGTTAAAGCATGGCATAAAATTAAGTTGCATCAAGGTACGTGGCACTCAACCATTATAACCAAGTTATCCTTTGGAAACCAGTAGCCAGCAGGTCGAATCGTTTCAACCTATATACCTTGATACAATAGTGACACAAAAAAATGCAAGCCAGAGTGATTAATGTTAAAAAAATAATATTCAAACATCAGCTTCCTCTTTTTTGTTGCTACTGCTGTAATATATAATTTTGTTTCATTGATTGTGCAATAAATTTTAGAACTTAACAAATCAAGTCAGAATTTTGAGCATGGCATGCAATGTACTGAGCTAGAACCTTAAAATGTTAAAGCATGGCATAAAATTAAGTTACATCAAGGTACGTGGCACTTAACCATGATAACCGAGTAATCCTTTGGAAACTAGTAGCCCGCAGGTCGAATTGTTTTGGCCTATATACCTTGATACAATAGTGACAAAAACAAAATGCAAGCCAGAGTGATTAATGCAATATAAACAGATATGCATCTTGGCAGAAGTGCCGGCTTGCATGTATATTAAAATGCATTGGCTACTTATCAAATGAGGTTTGGTTGAACATTGCAAGCTCCTCACACGACAGTCCTAACAAAATTAATAAAAAATTTAATGCTACCTACTTGCAATAGTTCCCAAATCAAGAAAGAATGCAATATTATGCGAGAATCATGTGCTGACCCAATTTGGAAGCTCACATAGCAACTGAATTCAAATAATGCTTAATAATCATCTTAGCCATATTTAACAACCAAATGGAAACACCGATAATCAATAGGTTCATGACTATCTAATTCTATTTTCAACCAGTTCAAGATAAAGAAAGTATTGCTCTGTGAAGACTGTGAAGAAAAGAAAAATAAAAAAAAAACTTACACAATTAAAATTCAGATTCCCCCAAGATTCCATTAGCAAACCACAAAGCTAAAATAATAGTAGGTTATTAAAATAAAAAGATTTTTTTAAAGCCATAACTGTGAGTTTCATCAATTAATAATCATATAAAAAATGATCTAAAGATTGGAAACTTGTTCATCCAACAAACACCATCTCAATCAAAGAGAAAGTGATGCCAGAACATGAAACAAACAATCAATATCCTTTATGATTGCTTACAAAAATTTCTAACTAGGAGCGACGAACCTGAAGTCCAAGTGTCAAACTTAGGAGATCAATAGTGTTATTCCCAATCAATCAATTTCCACTCCCTGCACCAGCAATTTTGTTATTTATTGCAACTGTTCAAACCAAAACTATAAATAGACAATATAAGAACTCTTTAGCACAAGCTCAAAAAACATAAATGCAAAGATGGTATAAACTAAAATTCAACTACAAGCCTACGAATCATCCAACTACAACACTAAAAAAATGGAGTTTATATATGTCAAAGATGGATGATCATAATAATAATTTTAAACATAATTCCTCCAGAAGATAGGATAATAAACTAGAAGCTTAATTAAATGAGATTTAGAAACGCAATCAACAAATAGGTTCATATGGATATTTTTGTATTAGAAGCGACATCAAACAACAAAATATGTTCTTCCTAAGGGCACATTAGTCTCAATCTCCCCCCTAGATTGATCACAATCTGGAACACTGATTAATTCATTATCTTCAATAGATTCAAGAGAAGAATTTTCAATTTACAAATCCATAAATACTAGATTGGTCTTTTTAGATCAAGGTCAAGAATAATAAACTATCATTCCAGCAGTGTCTTGTACCAATCATTCCATAATTTGGCATAAAAGAAATTTTTTTAAAAAAATATAGAGATCAAGTAAATTGTAATTGAATCATTTCCTTACATCAGAGACAATTCAAGTATATTACATATAAAAGTTCAATACGAAACAATCCCATCATTAACATGAAGAAACTGGATAAAGTATTATAAAAAATGTAGTGAATGAAATCTATGATGTGAAGAGTGGAGCCAGGGAAGGAAAATGATGCTGGCTTAGTGAACATCCACAAACATATTCAAACCGGATCAGAGTATAAAGCAATATAATCATAGCACAAGGGACCTAAAATAATTTATTTAACCTCCTAACCCAAAAAGAAATTTTGAAGATAATAAATACAAGTAATCCCAAAAAATAAAAAAATGTTGGTGAACATTCTCTAAAACAAATTAATGAGGAAACAGAGTAACAAACCAACCAACCAAATATATAAATAAAAAGACTGGAACTTAAAGATCTCTAACAAACTATTATTCAGAAAGAGATTTAATATACAAGCAATTATATGAAGAAAAAGGCTTAAAATAATAGATTCCTATAATAACTCATTATTAAAACAAATTTAACGAACACGGATCTATTGAATAAAATGGGCTTAAAATGAAAGATTTCTAAAAGGCTATCCACACCTGCGTCAAAATGAAAACAAAAAGTTTTATAATCGAGCCAAACAATAAAAAGATATAAATAATTTCAACGTCTAAAAATCTGATTACCTTTTTCGCAAGTTCCTAAAGGCTAAAAACATCAAAAGAAAATTATAAACCAAACATAGAACAAAAATAAAAGTAGAATATAGGTTTAACTATCATTTTACCAAGAAGAACATAAAGCCTCAAAGGAGATAAAAAAAACAAGTTAGTTCTGGATCTATTGGCAATCGCCAGAGAAAGCTGTACAAGTATTATCAAATATCAAACAAGTTGATATTTTTAGCAATATAAAACTTCAAAACATTTAACGTATTTTTAAAAAATCTATAATTAAATCCAAAATTATAATAATTGACAAATTCAAACAAGAACTCTGTGCATGAACATAGCAGTTCATAACAAAACGAAGTATAGTCTGCCATAACACACCATCTCATCAACTAATACAAATACAATTTATATCATATAACTAACTTTTACAAAAATAAAACTTGTAGGGCTTAAGCTGAATGAATAAATGTTATAAAGTATGTGGAGTTTATAAAGTAAGAACAGCAGCATAAGAAGACTACCTTACACTAGTTAACAAAATCCCATAAAAAAGCATAGGAAAATCATTCCAACCTTAAAAAATAACAAACATAATCACAGACATTTATTATTCATATAGCTAACTATAAAATCATAAGGAAAATTACTCCTTCTAAGAGCAATTGAGTTCTGCAGATCAGATTTTTAACCCTTAATACCCATCCATAACTCTGTGGTTGCCAGCACAAAATAGATAAAAAGTGACTCAACTTTCATAATTTTGTCACTTTCTTTAATATCCTAACTTCCTATAATTGCCAAAGAGAAACGTGTAAAAAAAGTTCAGTTCAACAACTCAATCACACTATCCTATAAATAAATATAATGCAAAAAAATAATAAGGAAGTTATTAGTGCAAATGCAAATTAATAAACACAATACGTAATTAATAAGACTAATCTTGTCGAAAAGATATACATTTCAACAATGAGGTGGAAAAGGACTTAATCTAGTCAATTAATTAATAAAAGAATAAACTAAGTATGAAGAGGAGTCAAATTGGTCAAGTTTAATAAAGCTAAAAGAATAAGAAGCTAAGAAGAGACTCCAAGCAGAACAAGCCATCACACAAATGCAAATTGAACCCAGAAAGCGTTTGAATTGATTAAGGATGATGTGACGCGCGCCGCACCCGATCAGCCCAGCAAGGGCCCTCTCTTTGAATCCGCTTTAGGATTCGAGGTGTGAAGGTTCGCGTCTTTTGATCATGGGCGCCATGAGATATCATCGGTGTATCCCTCCCAATAGGACATTGGGGAGGATAACCTAGCCTATTGACGCCTAAGGGCACCTTTGAGGTATTTGGAGTCGCCACCCAATTTGCAAGAAATTGGGAAAAGGTTTCTCACCTCTATTGGTCTAAACCAGAGATGTGGTGTCCGGAACTTCCCTCTTATTTATGCTTTGGTTAATTATAAATGAGTTTTTAACTTCTTAAAATTATATCTCCCATCTCACACGAGCGATGCATTAAAAGTAAAAGCGCATTTCAAGCACATAAGTAAATAAAAACGATAAAGCAATAGATAGGGAAAGCAATAAATGAAAGCGGTAAACACGCAAGCACACAATTACAAGTGAAATCGGGGCGGAATACAACCCCAATAAAAGAAGGTTAAAGATGTAAATGGGGACGGAATACAATCCCCAAAAGATAAATAAAGTTGCCCCAAAATTAATTACAAGGGCCCCAAAAGAAATGAACTTGAATTTAAAATACTCACTTAAGATCAAAATAAAAGAACATACATAAATCGGGACATTATTTGAGGAACATTGGTTCCTTCACGCTTGTTCGAAATTTAGGAACATTGGTTCCTTCGTATTAATTTGAAGAGGGTTCGAAGAGTCGTTTAGATTGTTTGAATGAAAACCGGGATGAGTGATCCCATTTTATTGAAAATTGACTCTTCGTTTTAGTTGTGATGTTTTTATGGTTGGGCTAAAATAAGGGACATTGGTCCCGATTTTATTAGTGAAAATTCTAATTTAATTATAGAAATATTTTTTGTGATTTTTTATCGCACGCGTACACAAATAAAATAATTATTTACAAATAAACACACAAAAGGATGGGAAATTGAAAAGATCTCACCGAAATGGAGTGTCCGTCCACGCGTCGCGACCCATCCGTGGAGTCGCGGGGCACTCACAAGGCCCGACTCAAATTAAAACTCATACAGAAATTAACATCAAAAATATTAGTAAATATTCAAAGTGAATTAATCAAACAAATGATAAATATAATAATAATAACAATGATAGCAATGCAACAATAAATCAAATTATCAACAGTAAATAACAATGCAACAATAAATAGGATGAATAGTAGACATAATAATCACAATAAAACCATATGATAATGATGATAACGATAATAATAATAATAATAATAATAATAATAATAATAATAATAATAATAATAATAATAATAATAATAATAATAATAATAATGATGGACAATGATAATAAATAATAGTGAGTATAATATGAACAAATATGATAATAATGATGATAAGTAATAACAACAATAATAATGGGATATTGAATGATAATGATAATAATAATAAAACAAATGATTGCAAAAATAATAATGAGGACCAATTCTAGGACAAATGATGACAACGAAATAATAATAATAATAATAATAATAATAATAATAATAATAATAATAATAATAATAATAATAATAAATGCAAAAAACGGGAAATAAGTTAATAACAACCACTATAATAGTAATAATAGTGATAATAGGATGGTGATAATGCAAACAATAACAATAATGGATGATGAGTAGTATGAAAACAGAATAATCAATTAGTAATAAACAATAATAATAACTACATGTGATAATAATGAATAATAAAAATGATAATGACAAATAATAGCATGAGCCTAAACATGAACACAAATATAAATAGTGATGACGATAAATAATAATAACCTTAGCACATGGACATGAAAATCCATTTGAAGCAAACAAATAACATATCAATGGTGGTATTAATACAGAAAAATACTAAAAGTAAATAATAGACATGGTATTGATAACAAAAAAAATATTTTGAACAATAATAAATAATATGCAAAAATAATGAGAACAAGTCCAAGAATGTTTACCCTCAGAATTTTTAGATTGGGGAAACGGTGTCCCGATCGATTTTCCTTGTCGGATTTATGGTGATAAATATTTGAAAAAAAAAATGTAAAAATTGATGTATAAAATAAATTAACTCAAGATGGTATTTTTATAAATAGGTGTTTTTGGTGGATGATTGAGTAAAGGAAATTGATTTTCCAAACTCAAATCACCCAAGAAATGGATTATCTTTTTGAAGAAAAATAAAGTTCAAGCTTGAGAAAAAGAAGAAAAAGTTTTAGAATATTTTTTGAAGAAGAGAGAAAAACCTAGTTTGCTGGAGAGGAGAAGTTAGAGGCCAAAATCAAGAAAAAATGCCCTTGAATAAATTGTTGCCCTTCTCCCAAATGAGGGAAAAATCCTCCTTTATGCTTGTCTTGGCCAAAAATGGTAAAAGACAAAAGATCTTTCATTTTTAGTTAATCAAAAATGTCATAAAATGGTGAAACAAGAAAAAAATCAGACTGAAAACAGCGAAAAAAACGGACAGGCGAAGACCAGGTCGCGCGGAGAGGGCAAGGGCGCGCACGGCAGCAGCCTGCTGCGCGCGTGGTGCCCCCGCACCGCGCGCGGCAGGCAGCTGCCTCGCGCGCAGGGGCTGCGCGCGAGGCAGCCTGCCTTGCGCGCAGGGGGGTTCGCGCGAGGCCCCTGCCTCGCGCGTAGGGGGGGCGCGCGAGGCCCCTGCCTCGCGCGCAGGGGGGGCGCGCGGCGCCCCCTGCCTCGCGCGCAGGGGCTGCGCGCGAGGTCCCTCGCCTCGCGCGCAGGGGGCCTGCGCGCGAGGCGCCTGCCTTGCGCGCAGGTGCCCCTGCGCGCTGGGCGGCCTGCTGCGCAGGCGCCCCTCACTACAAGAAATTTGACTTTTTGTGACGAATTTTTTAATGACACATAAAATTTCGTCACTAATTGTAACTTATAACGACGAATTTTTTAAAACGTCACCAGAATATTTATTATTGTGACGAAATTATCTTGCGTCATTTTATGTTTTAATTATCGTCACTAAAAGATTAGTTTGGTGACGAAAAAATATATTTCGTCATGGTTTATTTAGGAGGGATAATTTCCCACCATTTTTTTGGAGGGAAAAAATTTAATGACAAAATAATAACTTATTGCAACGTATATAATCGTCACAAAATATTTATTTTTCGTGACGAATTATTTTTGTCATAATTAAATAAATTAGTGACGAATTATTTTTGTCATAATTAAATAAATTAATGATAATAAAATTATTTTGTCACGAATAACATATTGATATAAATAAATATTATATTTATGACAAATAAATTTATCACAAAAAATTAATATACTGTGACGAGTTACAATTTCATCACCTTTGATATGAAAGAAAAATTTCTAACCTTTTTTCTTTTGGAGAAAAAAATATAACTGAAAAATTTACTATTTGCAATATATAAATTTGTCATGAAATAATTATTTTTTTTTGACATTAATTATTTTTATCACAGTTTAATGAATTAGTGCCGATAAAAATTTTCAGCCTTTTTCTTTTAGTGAAAAAAATATAACGAAAAAAATAACTATTTTGATGCTACAAATAGTAATTCTATAGGTTAAAAATTTATCAAATGTCAATTTTGATCCAAATGATCCGATTTTTTTTTTAAATTTACAAAATTAAATATATTTAATTATAAATAAATAAGTAACTAAATATGAGTGTGTATATATATATATATATATATATATATATATATATATATATATATATATAAAGAGCCAAATAACCAAAACAAAAAAAAATAATAATAAGAATAATAAAATAATAAAAATAACTTAAGTTGAGAAAGAAAGAAACTTAATGAAGAAGAGTAATAAAACAAGAAAGAAAGGAAGGGGAAAACAGAGGAGGGAAGCGAGAGAGAGAGAAAGAGAGAAGTCGAATCTTCTTTCCCCAATTCCGGCGAACTCCGGCATCCAACGGCGGCACGAACGGCACCGCTGGACTCCTGGTGAGCAGTCGTAGTAGAAGCAATCGGTTCGTTTATGTTTTGCAAGATCCAGATTTAATATTTGCTGGTTTAATCTGTCTAGGGCACTGTGCAATTGGTGATTACAGGTGAGAAACTGAAAAAACCCTTCTTTCTCTTCTCTCTTGATACCATTTGCATATCTATTTATTTCTAATCTGCTCTTCGTCCCATCGAATAGGAAAATAGGGCATACCAGTGTTTTGAGGATTTGCGTTTCTGTTAGGTTAATCGATCCATTAAAATAGGTAAGTACGTTTTTTTTGGGTATTTTTGATTTCAAAACCGTATCTGCTACTTTTAACCAGCATCTCTTTTGATTCTCGTTTAGGTTTTGATTCTCGTTCTTCTTTTGATTGATTCCCGTTCTGCTTTTGAATGATTCATCGGGAAATAGAGAATTCGAAGGTAAAACGAGTTCACTAAGCTCGCCAATCTCTACTACTATCGGCTTGATCCGACCAATTCGGGTTCTAGAAGTGCACTTTAGCACCATTATAGGATAATGTCGTTATTGTTGTATTAAGATCTTCAATTAATTTGGAAAGGAACAGAATTACTCTGCAACAAATGTTTACAAGTAGATTTTCAATTTTTGGGGGAGGCTCAACAAAGGCTAACAATTTCTCGGATGGTGTGAAGAGTGAGCTTTCGCCAACAATTAAACTCCAAACCGATAAAGATGTGTACAGACCTGGTGATTCCATTTTCATTACTATTGAGATTTCAAACCCTAGCAATGATGCATCGGAAAGTATTCAGTATTCGCTATTGATTGAAAAGCTTGGCTTTGAAATTAGAGGTATCGAAAAGTTGGATCCTCAGTGGTTCGCTACTCAGAAGCCCGTTCCTGGATCCAGACAGCGGAGAGGTTTGAATATATGTCTCTTTAAGTTTCAGTTTTTGCCATTTTATTTGAATAACTGAAATTGTTGGTTATTCTCTTAATAAATAAAATTGTTAAGCATAGAAGTTTGCATTGCAACTCAGTTGTACTAGAAATTGCTGCACGCCTAACAATTTGCATCATGACCTATTTTATGAATTTTTTCAAATTTGGAATGTTAAATCAGCTTCAGACATGCAAATAACCATGTGCAGAAATAAAATATCTTCGTTACAGTAGTATCAGTTGATTTCATTATTATCATAATTATGCATTTATGCTACTATTCTGCGATTTAAATACTTTATATGACATCAAAGAAATTAAGAAACCACTGTCAATGGAGTCAGAAAACCATTTTCCTAAGAGACACTAATTTATTATGCTGAATTGGACATTGAAAACTCTTTGTGGTTAATATTATCAATTGTTTGCACATATTTCTTCATGTAGTCTGGGTCATCATTCACCATAATTTGTGCCAATATCTGTAGTAAGCCTATTTTCATTCCAATAATCTAGTTGCCAACATATTTGATATTGATGTCCAAAAGCCCTTTTGCATTGTCCCCGTCAAATTATATTAGCTGCAGTATCCACTATTGGGCTTGTGTGATTGATAGATTTTATATGCATCACGCTAAAGGAAAAAGAAGATAGAACTTTTTTTTCTGCAGTTTCTTCTGATCTCTTTTTATAGTTGCCACCTTTTTGTAAGTTATTTTCCTGCTATCTTTTCAGGTGAACATGTATTCATGGAAACGCAAATGTTCAAAATATAAAATATTATCCTCATCTTCTGGTTTATAGGAAGAAATGATTATCCTCTTCCAATATAAAATATCCTAGCAATCACTAGCCCGAACTAATTGATATTTTGAGGGCCTATTTGCTTGCCCCATGGGTTCTAATGATCATATTCACATAGGTATAATTTAAGACATGCACCTAGCATCTTGAAGCAGTAAGAAATTTTAGTTGTTACCATCATTGATGGCTAGTTCTTCTTTAAGTTTCCATATCTATTGCACTCTTGAACTAGGACCCAAATCAATTTTCAGATATTGTTACTAGGATTTAATGTTTATTTATGCTCTTAAGTTACACTTTGGTTGACCTCCCCCCTCATTTTCCCTAAAATTAAACTTCCTTTGGTGTGTGCATGTCTTCAATTGTCGGTTAGAATTATGACAGACTGTAATCACCGTTGCTCTTTTTGCTTACCAAGTCTTGTTATTATTTTTTTGATACTTGGGAATAGATGGCAGGTAGCTTCTGTTATTTGAGCTTTAAAGCTGGATTTGCTAAACTATTATTGTTGGACTCTGAAATTATTAAATGTTGTGTGATTCTACTTTTAACGGTGGGAATGAATTTGGGAATTGATCACAATTTCTTTGATAAAAGTTTTATTAATGTTCTGTGTTAGCTGTTAAATAGATTGAATTATAGCTCTTTACCTGGTTGGCTTCTTGAAGCGTAGTTTTGTAGAAACATACTGTAGCTTTCACCTTGCTTTTGGGAAAATTATTTACTATTGCCTTAAAGTGATACTTGTGCATTTATTTTTAGCCGATAGTTTTGATGTATTAATATTATACCTTTGTATTTTGTATAATTGAATTGAGTACTGAAATTGAATGATATAAATATATTATAAGATATGGTGTGTGAGATTGGATCTAAATTGGAGGATGGGCAAACTTGTGTTGGAGTTTGAATTGAAGTGGGGTGAATAAATATATGATTATTTGAAGTGTAAAGGTTTTATTGATTACAGGGGAATAGACAATATTAGAGAGGGAAATCTGCCGAAATTTCGGTAGAATTAAGTGACATATTTGTATTTTGATTAAATGAATAATAAAACTAAATAGCTATAGGGCAGATGGGTATAGTGAAAGGATAAAAAAAAATATAATTACCTGAATTTCGCAATAATTTGAAGAGTAGTTTAAGAAAATCAAGTAATCGTGCAGTAATGTTAGAATCGTAGTGTGTATAAATGAAGGATGTGACATGATTGAGTTTTTTTTATCTAATATAAGATTTTTTTTGCAGGAATAGGATGCAAATTTTGAAGTTTCAACAGATTTTATTTCTTGATTAGGATGCAAATTTAATTTTTTGTATTAGACAGTATTTTTTTTTAATTAATCTTTTATTTGAATAAATACATTATATTAGATTTTCTTTAGAAATTTAATTGATTGTATGACATTAAATTTAAAATGTGTCATTTTTACTACAATGCATATATGATAAGTATATTTGTCATAATTTGTCGACTTATTAGTTCATAAATAAAGATATAATGTTTATAATTACGATATTAATATTGTAATAAAAAAATATAATTTAATGACAATAAAAAATTGTCACTAAAACTATTTTTTATGACAATTATTTTTATCCATATTTATGTCACTAAAATGTAACGTAATATGACAATTTATATTCATCGTTAATACACATTATTTTAATGACGAAATTATTTTTCGTCACTTAAAGTATTAGATTTAGTGACGAAATTGAATATTTTATGACGAAAATTATATTTATTTATGACGATAACTACGTAACCAATGCTTAAGGGTTTTAATCAGAAGCAGAGTTTCGTCATTAAAAATATTTAATTTCGTGACGAATTTTAAATTTGTCATAAAAAATATCAATTTTTAGTGACGATAAACAATATAATGTGACGAAATATAATTTTATTTATGACATAATTTTTGTCATGAAAAGTAAGAACTAAAGATGACGATAATCATTTTCGTCACAAAAAATATACTTACGGTGACAAAAAAGTAAATCGTCACGTAAACTTTTATGTTACGCGCCTACCGTTACGTTCTCTGTGACGATAAAAAATCGTCACCTTATTTTTTCAGCGACGAAAAATGAATTTTTCATGACAATTTTTTGCGTCATAAAAAGTTAAATTTCTTGTAGTGCCTGCGCGCTGGGGCAGCCCCGCGCTGCCGCAGGCGGCCTTCGTGACTTTTTTTTTTTTTTTTAAATTTTAAATTTTGAAACAAAATTAATATTTTTTTTACTCCATCTTAATTTTAATTTCCCCAAAAATATATATTTTTTAATTATTTTTTGAAAAACACACCTTTGACAAGGGAACGATCGATTCTCACATTTCTTGCCGAAAATCGGTCTTCTATTTCATCATCGGGTAATCCTGATCTTGGACCGCCTCGGGACCCAGTGTCTACAGTTGCCCCCAATTTTGGGGAACTTAGAACCTAGGTGCCTAAGTGAACCAAAATTCAAAAAAGAGAGGGAGAGATGCGTACCTGAGGCGGTCGCTGTCCGGGACTTGGTCTTGCCAGCTTGTCGGCATCATAGGATTACTACTGGTCACATGATTGAGGAATGTCAGCTTGTCGACGTGAAACCATGGCTGAGCGGCTGGTAAACACCAGTTTGTCGGTGCGTGAAGGCGTCAGGCTTTTAAGAACGCGGTTGATGGAACGCCAGCTTGTCGGCGTGTGAAACCACGACTGAGCGACTGATAAACACCAGCTTGTCGGTGTGTGAAGGCGCCAGACTTTGGAGAACATGATTGATAGAACACCAGCTTGTCGGTGTGTGAAACCACGGCTGAGCGACTGATAAACACCAGCTTGTCGGTGTGTGAAGGCGCCAGACTTTGGAGAACGTGATTGATAGAACACCAGCTTGTCGGTGTGTGAAACCACGGCTGAGCGGCTGGTAAACACCATTTTGTCGGTGCGTGAAAGCGTCAGGCTTTTAAGAACGCGGTTGATGGAACGCCAGTTTGTCGGCGTGTGAAACCACGACTGAGAGACTGATAAACACCAGCTTGTCGGTGTGTGAAGGCGCCAGACTTTGGAGAACATGATTGATAGAACACCAGCTTGTCGGTGTGTGAAACCACGGCTGAGCGACTGATAAACACCAGCTTGTCGGTGTGTGAAGGCGCCAGACTTTGGAGAACGTGATTGATAGAACACCAACTTGTCGGTGTGTGAAACCACGGCTGAGTGACTGATAAACACCAGCTTGTCGGTGTGTGAAGGCGCTAGACTTTGGAGAATGTGATTGATAGAACACCAGCTTGTCGGCATGTGAAACCACGGCTGAGCGACTGATAAACACCAGCTGGTCGGTGTGTGAAGGCGCCAGACTTTGGAGAACGTGATTGATAGAACACCAGCTTGTCGGTGTGTGAAACCACGGCTGAGCGACTGATAAACACCAGCTTGTCGGTGTGTGAAGGCGCCAGACTTTGGAGAACGTGATTGATAGAACACCAGCTTGTCGGTGCGTGAAACCACGGCTGAGCGACTGATAAACACCAGCTTGTCGGTGTGTGAAGGCGCCAGACTTGGACGAACGTGATTGATAGAACACCAGCTTATCGGTGTGTGAAACCACGGCTGAGCGACTGATAAACACCAGCTTGTCAGTGTGTGAAGGCGCCAGACTTTCCTGCGAAAACAAAAGAGATTTGTATGCAAGGGTAAGTTATGCACGTGCATATGTATATGTCATGCAGGATGCAGGTGACACCATTCATCTAAGTGGCCCAGTGGTCGAGGTGCGATAACTCTTGCTGAAGCGACTCGTGGCTTTGTTTGGTCGATCATGCCCCCAAGCGTCTGTAAGCGATGTCCTGCTTCATGGACTGTGACTCATAATTCTTCAGGGAGGATTGCCTGATGTGTGTCTTTGCTTGAAAGGGGTTGCCCAAGGTAATGCTGCCTTATCACTCCAAGCGTCATTGTTTTAAAGGTAGTGCGTCCCTCGTGGATTTTTACACTAGCTTTTCTTAGCGGGAGATGCGTCCTTGTCGGATTTTCACATAACCCTGTGCCTTATTTTTGCCTGGAATGGACCCAACCCAATCCAGCGGCTTTTATTTATTTCATTTTTTTGTAGGGCAGACTGCCTGTTACCAGGTTTTCACCCTGCCCTTTGGCCTAACTTTTGCTTAGAGCGCCAGTCACGGTTTTCATCTCTAACGGCCTTATTTTTATTATTATTTATTTATTTTTTTTTTTTAATAAATTTCTGTCGGTTGCACGGATAAATTGTGCTCATTCGAATGGGAAGTGACAGCAGTGACATATTACTCGTTTGAAAAGAACTATGGACATTCATTGGATAAAAGAACTTCTCTGAGTGCATAATTGCATACATGTACACGTTTCTCGTGTGATTTCATTACACATGATCATCATTTGACATTAGGCCCCAAGATACCAGACCACATCTAATCTCGAGATAGATCCCAAAAGCGTCACACTCCTGTTATCAATCAGCCCTCTCGGGTTTTCTTGATTGAACATTTTTCTCTCTCTCTCTTTTTTTTTATTATTTATTTTTTTTTTGTCTTCAGCCGTGGAATCTTTTCAATCTGTCGACGTTGACCGGCTCCCTGAATTCATTCCCATCACTATCTGTCAGTATCGCAGCTCCTTTAGACAAAAGCTTCTTCAGAATGAAGGGTCCTTCCCAAGTTGGCCTGAACTTGCCTCGAAAATCCGGAACCCCTGGCCTCATTTGTTTGAAGACTAGGTCTCCTTCCTTCAATGGGTGCTTTCTCACTTTCTTCCCAAACGAGCGGGCTAGCCTTTTCTGGTAGATCTGGTTGTGGTAGTATGCCCGCATCCTATCTTCGTCCAATAGGTTCAACTGTAGTAGCCGTTGCTGGGCCCATTCGGCTTCTGGTAGCTGAGGTTCTGTCACCACCCTCAATGATTGGAGTTCTATTTCTACCGGTAGAACTGCTTTCGTCCCGTAAACCAAGGAGAAAGGGGTAACCCCTGTGGAAGTTCTGGCGGTGGTCCTATAGCTCCATAGTGCGAATGGCAATTTCTCGGCCCAGTCTTTATAGGTTTGCACCATCTTAGCCAATATCTTCTTGATGTTCTTATTAGCTGCCTCGACCGCCCCGTTGGCCTGTGGTCGGTATGGAGAGGACTTATGGTGTTGGATGGCGTATTTCTTGAGCATCTGCTTAGTCTCAGCTTGGAACTGTACCCCATTATCTGACACGATGTGATGAGGGAGACCGTACCAACAGATCAAGTGTCGTCTCGATGAACCTGGCCATTTCCCGGGCGCCTAATTTCTTGAAGGATTCATCTTCAACCCACTTGGTAAAGTAATCAATGGCGACCACAATGAACCTGTGCCCGTTAGAGGCTGTCGGGTGTATCTCTCCTATTATGTCAATCCCCCATGCGGCAAATGGCCACGGAGATGTCAGGTTGCACAATTCCGACACCGGCAGGTGTCTCAAATTAGCATACTGCTGGCATGATTGGCACTCCTTCACATATTTAGAGCAATCTGTATCCATTGTTAACCAGAAAAATCCTTGCCGCATTATTTTCTTTGCTAGGGCCAGACCATTCATATGGGCCCCACAGACCCCTGCATGGGTTTCCTCCATAACCCTTTTAGCCTCTTTTTCATCTAAACATCTGAGTTGCATGCCATCGGCTTGTCTCTTGTACAACACCCCGTCTACACTGATGAATTGAGTGGACAGTTTGCGGATTAGCCTTTGGTCTTTTTCAGTTGCTTCTTCCGGGAATATTGACCTCTCCAAATAATTCAGGACATCATAGTACCATGGCTTTCCATCAGTAGTTTCAACATCCCCGACTTGTTCGGTCTCAAAGTATGGCTTGCTCGAACTGGAAATGAGCACGGGCTTCATAACTATTCCTTCGGGGTTATCCCACATGGATACCAAGGTAGCTAGGGCATCTGCCAATTGGTTCTCATCTCGGGGCACGTAGTTAAAAGTGCAAATTTCAAACCGGCCACTAAGTCCTTTCAAGCACTTCGCATATGGCAACAGCCGCTCTTCCTTAACGGCCCATTCACCCCTGACTTGGTGGATTACTAAAGATGAGTCCCCGAAGACCTCTACTACTTTTGCCCCCACGGCTGAGAGTGCTTCTAACCCAAAGATGCAGGCTTCATACTCAGCCTCGTTATTGGTGGCTCTGTACCTTAGTTTCTTGGCTAATGGAAGCTTCTCTCCGTCTGGGGTTACTAGAATCACTCCTGTTCCGGCTCCCTTGCTATTTACTGCCCCATCAAAATACATCTGCCACTTCTGCACGGTGATGGCTACCACATTTTCGTCGGGGAATTCATACAATAGCTGGTCTCCTTCAATTGGATGGTCAGTAAGAAACTCGGCCACTGCTCGACCTTTAATGGTCTTTCTAGTAATGTATTCCACGTCAAATTCTTGTAGCAATATCAACCATCTTCCCATTTTCCCTAGTAAAGAGGGTGCCTGTTGCAGGTATCGGAGGGGATTTTGCTTGGCAACAGCCTGCACTTTGTAGGAATGAAAGTAATGCCTCAGTTTCTTTGATGCCCAGATTACTGCCAGGCAGATCTTTTCCACTTCAACATACTTGGCTTCATAAGGGAGGAATTTCTTGCTGAGGTAGTAAACCGCAAATTCGACCCCGAATTCATCCTCTTGGGCCATCATGGCTCCTACAGAATTTTCCTCTATTGCTAGGTAGAGAATCAAAGGTTTAACAGGTCGTGGCGGTCGTAGTACTGGGGGATGTTGTAGATAATCCTTAATGACATCAAAAGCTTTCTGGCAGTCGTCGTTCCACCTGACTGGCTGATTCTTCCTGAGGAGCTTAAAAATTGGTTCGCACACTGAAGCGAGCTTGGAAATGAACCTACTGATGTACTGCAATTTGCCCAGAAAACTCCGAACTTCCTTTTCCTTCTGGGGCGCTGGCATTTCTCTGATTGCCTTGATTTTATCAGGGTCCACTTCTATTCCCCTTTGGCTTACCACATGGCCTAACAGCTTACCCGAGGTGACTCCGAAAATGCATTTCTTAGGATTGAGGCGAAGATTATACTTGTCGATCCTCTGAAAGAACTTTTCCAAGGCCTCGAAATGTCCTTCTCGAGTTGCTGACTTGATCATAATATCATCGGCATACACTTCAACTTCCTTGTGGATCAAGTCATCCAAGATCTTGGTAGCCATCCTTTGGTACGTCGCTCCGGCATTCTTCAACCCAAAAGGCATTACTCGGTAGGCGAACGTCCCCCATTCTGTGATGAAAGCTGTCTTGATTCGATCCACAATCTTGTTAAGGATTTGGTTGTATCCCGCATACCCATCCACAAAGCTGTACATCATACAAGCGGTCGCGCTATCCACTAGTACATCAATATGGGGTAGGGGAAAGTCATCTTTTGGGCAGGCTTTATTCAGGTCTCGGTAGTCAACACATACTCGGACTCTCCCATCCTTCTTGGCTACGGGGACGACATTGGCTAACCACGTGGGATATTGGACCTCTACTAAGAACTTGGCTTCGATCTGCTTGTGCACCTCTTCCTTTACCTTTTCTGCCCATTCTGGCCTCAGTCTTCTGAGCTTCTGTTTGACCGGCTTGCACTCTGGGTAGGTCGGAATGGCGTGTTCAGCAACTGCCCAATCAATCCCTGGCATATCCTCATAGGTCCAGGCGAAGACTCTTTCATATTTTTTCAAAATTCTCTCAAATTTTATCCTTTCCTCAAGAGTTACGTCGGATGCTATCAAGATTTCCTTCGGATTTTCCGAAGTCCCGAGATTAAATGAGGTGGTATTGGTTGAGTTAATGTCAAATATAAATGATTCATGCTCGTGATTATGCATAATGAAATCATGAGAAACATCGCACAAGTAAGCAAAGTCATTCATATTATTAAAGTACTCAGAATTACAGACAGAATTGTCAAATAGTTCGGGAATAAAAAGTACATCAGCAAAGCTATCATTATCATCTTCCACTGGTGCTGGTGCTGAAGCCGACGGCCCCTCATCTTGAACCTCAGATGCATTCAAACTCTTCGATTCTGGCACTGCCGCTCCATCTTCCATCTTCTCTTTACCCTTTGATTGAGCAGCCAGCAGGCTTTTGGTGATAACTTCCTCGGAAACTTCTCGATCCCATGCTAGAGTCTGATTGAAGATTTCCTCATCCCAGAAGGCTTCCACCACCTTGACCATCCCCTCGGACCAGTCAAACACATCATTGAAGATTTCAAAACCTGGGGTGATCTTGCCATCAATCCACTGAGGCTCTGCCTCCCCACAGTAGGCACACACCGATGCAGCCGGTACAAAAGTCTCCAAAATGTGCGGCACTTCCACAGGCTTCCTTGTGGGCTTGTTCTCCTTGGCATCATCAGTGTAGCCCAATCCTCGCCTATCCTTTTGCCCCCTTGTGGCGACGGGCTCTTGAATCCCTTGTGAGCTCTTACCCAAACCAGCCCCAGGGAGAAAGCTCATCCTTTTCATCATATTGACAACTTGAGGGCTTACCACCGACTCATCTTCCTCATTCACCATAGCCACGTGGAAACCACTGAAGGGTTGATTGGAAATTCCGAGCACTGACACTTGATTATCACTAGCTGCTTTAATTGTTACAATCTGGCATTCATGGGGAATCTTAATCATTTGGTGGAGCGTAGATGGAACCCCTCCCAACTTGTGAAACCAAGGCCTTCCAAGTAGCACTGCAAAGTTAGCCGGTATTGGCAGGACAACAAACTCAGCCTCTATCTCAACTGGACCGGTCTTGACTTGAGCTTTAAAAGTCCCCGCAGCTTGCCTTCTCGAGTTGTCATAAGCAGTGATAGTCAGATCAGATTCACTCAACATGCTCTCATTCAATCCAAGTGAAGGTAACGCCACCAGTGGGCACACATTAATGGAGGAACCATCATCCACCATGACACAGGCCGTGTGCTTACTATTGATCTGAGCTCGGATATCCACCATGACACAGGCCGTGTGCTTACCATTGATCTGAGCTCGGATATATAGAGGGCGATTGTGATTACGACCCTCGATTGGCAAGTCGGCTTCGGTGTAGACTATGTTTTCTTCAGATCCCCCTTTCACAATGCCCAATAACTCGGAGGGTGAGATAGTGGTGGCTACTGTCGATTCACATAAGGCTTCAACTAGCTTCTGCCTGTGGCTCGGGGATTGCCTCAATAGGTCCCAGATGGATATTTGTGCTGTCGTCTTCTTCAGTTGCTTTAGGATCTGATTCTCTTCCGTTTCTTGCTCCACCGTCGGAGGCATCGGGTCCTGTTGCTTCGCAATTTCCGGCACCACTCTTCCGCTGCGAGTAACAGCCTGTACCTCTTGCACTTTGTCTTCTTCACCCCCAGAGTTCCATACATCCTTCGGCTCGTCGGCCTCTTCAGTCTCACCCTCACTGGCTGAGTCCCAACATTCTATCATATTGACTTGGAGCTTCTCCCTATTGACTTCCTGTTCGGGGCGGACGATAGCCATGTAGTCATTGCCGTAGAGATCCCTCAACACATACCACTCTGGCAAACTTGATCCTATCATGAAGACTGGGGGAGGAACGGCGTTATACCCGGTATTCTTCTTCTTTTCCCTCTTTTCAGGGTCAGAGATCTGCTTACTATAAATAAGATCTTGGACCCGATCCCTTAAAGTTCTGCAAGAGTCAGTAAGGTGACCAGTGTGCTGGTGAAAAGCACAGTATTGGTCCCCTCTATGGTTAGGCTGGCCGTAGCTCTTAGCTTGTCTGGCTGGCAATGGCTGAAGTTTTCCCTCCTTCATTAATCGTTCTAGGACCCAGGACAATGGTCTTCCCAAATTTGAATAGTGTCTCTGGTTCACATCAGTGGCTGAAACTTCCGCTGTCTTGCCCACTCTGTTACTGCTGCTTCCAGCGCCACTCGACCTATTTCCCCCTTGGTTCCCAAAGTTCTTCCGAGCAAAACTGTCATTATTGGCCTTCCTTGCCAAGTACTCCGATTCGGCTTCAATTGCTATGTCTTTTAAGGATTCCCAATCCTTGAGCCCTTTCATCTTAAGCCCCTCCCTCAAGTATGGGCTTGCATTTTTGATAAATAGTCTGATTTGGTCCGAGGTATCGGGCTTCCTCTTCATTTCCATAACGCGATTCCTCCACCGCGTAAGGTAATCATGGAAAGATTCACCAGACTTTTGTTGCAGGAGCTCGAGGTCTTTTAACGTCACTTCCATGCAGGTGCTGCAGTCGTACTGCCTCATAAAATCACTTGTAAGCAAAACCCAATCTTCTTTCGACCTCCTGTCCAAACCGTGGTACCAATCAATCGCTGACCCCGTCAAATTAAGGCAGAAGTACTCCACTTTTTGCTTCCTGGTAAGACCCGTGACCTTCATGATCAAGGCATATTGTTTAAGATGGGCCGAAGGATCAGACGTGCCATCAAACTTTGGTAAATCTGGCATCTTAAATCTCTGAGGCAGCAGCTCCTCCTCACCCAAGTCTACATCTTCGGGGATGACCCCCTTTCCGACCGACACCATTCGTGCGATGGCCTCAATTCTTTCCTCCATCTTCCTCACCACATCATCCTCTAGCTTAGGAGCTTTGCACCTCACCGCTTGGGGAACTACTGGCTCATCTTCCTCTTCCCCTAAGAAATCATCCCTTGGATCTGGAATTCTCACCCTCGGTTGCTCAACTGGTGCCGCCACTCTAGGTTCAGTGACTGGCTGTGGTACAGCGGTAGTTGGTATAGTGGTCTCCACAACAGGTGCTTCGACCGGGTCAACAACTGGAGCTCCGGACGGTTGTCCAGCATGTGGCATCATCTGGGCGACAAGGTTCCCCATCATAGCAAGCATTTTCCTTTCATAGTCTTCGAATCTTTTGTCCAAGTCTTGTGTTGTTACAGCACCCGAATCTTGCGGTAATTCTGCCATTACTGATCCGGAGGATTGTTCTGAACAAGAGTCTGAGTTTCTATCCCAATCTGAACCCGATGCTGATGCCAAACTTGACGGCTCAACTACTTGATTTCTGACCAACCTCCCGCTAGGATCTCTGGACCACTCAAATGGATCTATGATGGCTGAAAAAATCCAATTCGTTAGCATGATGCATGGATGGCATTAAGAATGCATGGCCGTGTTGATGCAGCATCCACAACCACATGCAAGCAAACAGACCCTTCCAACCTTATTACTCCCGCACACGGGGCAATGTGGTCTCTTTCCTAGGTGGGCTTAGTTCATGGGTCAACAGGGGACCCTATGAACGCGCAACGTGCACGGCGAAAAGCCGGCAGCATAACAGCTCTAGTCTAATGTACACGCGTATGAGTTTTGGCCATTCACGTATTTGGACAATTCAATCAAGTTAAGGTGGGCTTACCGGGGCATGAAAGCCTTTGATAAAAGACCACTTAAATTGGTTGATTTCATTTAATACGTGACGACCCATATCACAAGCATCGTATTAAGGAGCATACCACCTAGGGAAGTTTCTATTTTCCATTACATGGGCTTTAGTCAGGGTGATTTTCTTTAGGCTACCCAAGCATGGTTCGCGCCAACGGGTTTAGCTCATCACGAGCATAACGACCGATCGGGTCTCCATTTTGATATACCAAAAGGTACAAGGCTTGGGCTGGTGATTATCCCTAACACTTCCCTACAATGAGTGAAAGTAGGGTCGTGCTTCGGGAACGCACCGAGGTAAGATAGGGACCAACTAGCGTAAGTCTAAGGCTCTAAAATGATATAATGCAATTTTTTTGAAAAGAGATAGAATTTTAAGTTTCAAAAACCCAATTATAAATTTTAACCAAAGCACTTTCGGAGTGAAGTCTCAAACACTAAGTCCCCAGCGGAGTCGCCACTGTGACGCGCGCCGCACCCGATCAGCCCAGCAAGGGCCCTCTCTTTGAATCCGCTTTAGGATTCGAGGTGTGAAGGTTCGCGTCTTTTGATCATGGGCGCCATGAGACATCATCGGTGTATCCCTCCCAATAGGACATTGGGGAGGATAACCTAGCCTATTGACGCCTAAGGGCACCTTTGAGGTATTTGGAGTCGCCACCCAATTTGCAAGAAATTGGGAAAAGGTTTCTCACCTCTATTGGTCTAAACCAGAGATGTGGTGTCCGGAACTTCCCTCTTATTTATACTTTGGTTAATTATAAATGAGTTTTTAACTTCTTAAAATTATATCTCCCATCTCACACGAGCGATGCATTAAAAGTAAAAGCGCATTTCAAGCACATAAGTAAATAAAAACGATAAAGCAATAGATAGGGAAAGCAATAAATGAAAGCGGTAAACACGCAAGCACACAATTACAAGAGAAATCGGGGCGAAATACAACCCCAATAAAAGAAGGTTAAAGATGTAAATGGGGACGGAATACAATCCCCAAAAGATAAATAAAGTTGCCCCAAAATTAATTACAAGGGCCCCAAAAGAAATGAACTTGAATTTAAAACACTCACTTAAGATCAAAATAAAAGAACATACATAAATCAGGACATTATTTGAGGAACATTGGTTCCTTCGCGCTTGTTCGAAATTTAGGAACATTGGTTCCTTCGTATTAATTTGAAGAGGGTTCGAAGAGTCGTTTAGATTGTTTGAATGAAAATCGGGATGAGTGATCCCATTTTATTGAAAATTGACTCTTCGTTTTAGTTGTGATGTTTTTATGATTGGGCTAAAATAAGGGACATTGGTCCCGATTTTATTAGTGAAAATTCTAATTTAATTATAGAAATATTTTTTGTGATTTTTTATCGCACGCGTACACAAATAAAATAATTATTTACAAATAAACACACAAAAGGATGGGGAATTGAAAAGATCTCCCCGAAATGGAGTGTCCGTCCACGCGTCGCGACCCATCCGTGGAGTCGCGGGGCGCTCACAAGGCCCGACTCAAATTAAAACTCATACAGAAATTAACATCAAAAATATTAGTAAATATTCAAAGTGAATGAATCAAACAAATGATAAATATAATAATAATAACAATGATAGCAATGCAACAATAAATCAAATTATCAACAGTAAATAACAATGCAACAATAAATAGGATGAATAGTAGACATAATAATCACAATAAAACCATATGATAATGATGATAACGATAATAATAATAATAATAATAATAATAATAATAATAATAATAATAATAATAATAATGATGGACAATGATAATAAATAATAGTGAGTATAATATGAACAAATATGATAATAATGATGATAAGTAATAACAACAATAATAATGGGATATTGAATGATAATGATAATAATAATAAAACAAATGATTGCAAAAATAATAATGAGGACCAATTCTAGGACAAATGATGACAACGAAATAATAATAATAATAATAATAATAATAATAATAATAATAATAATAATAATAATAATAATAATAATAATAATAATAAATGCAAAAAACGGGAAATAAGTTAATAACAACCACTATAATAGTAATAATAGTGATAATAGGATGGTGATAATGCAAACAATAACAATAATGGATGATGAGTAGTATGAAAACAGAATAATCAATTAGTAATAAACAATAATAATAACTACATGTGATAATAATGAATAATAAAAATGATAATGACAAATAATAGCATGAGCCTAAACATGAACACAAATATAAATAGTAATGACGATAAATAATAATAACCTTAGCACATGGACATGAAAATCCATTTGAAGCCAACAAATAACATATCAATGGTGGTATTAATACAGAAAAATACTAAAAGTAAATAATAGACATGGTATTGATAACAAAAAAAATATTTTGAACAATAATAAATAATATGCAAAAATAATGAGAACAAGTCCAAGAATGTTTACCCTCAGAATTTTTAGATTGGGGAAACGGTGTCCCGATCGATTTTCCTTGTCGGATTTATGGTGATAAATATTTGAAAAAAAAATGTAAAAATTGATGTATAAAATAAATTAACTCAAGATGGTATTTTTATAAATAGATGTTTTTGGTGGATGATTGAGTAAAGGAAATTGATTTTCCAAACTCAAATCACCCAAGAAATGGATTATCTTTTTGAAGAAAAATAAAGAAAGTTCAAGCTTGAGAAAAAGAAGAAAAAGTTTTAGAATATTTTTTGAAGAAGAGAGAAAAACCTAGTTTGCTGGAGAGGAGAAGTTAGAGGCCAAAATCAAGAAAAAATGCCCTTGAATAAATTGTTGCCCTTCTCCCAAATGAGGGAAAAATCCTCCTTTATGCTTGTATTGGCCAAAAATGGCAAAAGACAAAAGATCTTTCATTTTTAGTTAATCAAAAATGTCATAAAATGGTGAAACAAGAAAAAAATCAGACTGAAAACAGCGGAAAAAACGGATAGGCGAAGACCAGGTCGCGCGGAGAGGGCAAGGGCGCGCGCGGCAGCAGCCTGCTGCGCGCGTGGTGCCCCCGCACCGCGCGCGGCAGGCCCCTGCCTCGCGCGCAGGGGGGGCGCCGCTGCCTCGCGCGCAGGGGGGTGCGCGCGAGGCCCCTGCCTCGCGCGCAGGGGGGGCGCGCGGCGCCCCCTGCCTCGCGCGCAGGGGCTTCGCGCGAGGTCTCTTGCCTCGCGCGCAGGGGGCCTGCGCGCGAGGCACCTGCCTTGCGCGCAGGTGCCCCTGCACGCTGGGCGGCCTGCTGCGCAGGCGCCCCTGCGTGCTGGGGCAGCCTGCCGCGCAGGCAGCCCCGCGCTGCCGCAGGCGGCCTTCGCGACTTTTTTTTTTATTTTAAATTTTAAATTTTGAAACAAAATTAATATATTTTTTTTACTCCATCTTAATTTTAATTTCCCCAAAAATATATATTTTTTAATTATTTTCCGAAAAACACACCTTTGACAAGGGAACGATCGATTCTCACATTTCTTGCCGAAAATCGGTCTTCTATTTCATCATCGGGTAATCCTGATCTTGGACCGCCTCGGGACCCGGTGTCTACATATGACAATTGACATATAACCAACCCAACTTAAAAAAACTCGCAAATAAATCAAGGAGAAATTAATTTTCAACCAAAAAATATCAAAATCAAAATCAAGCTTCAAATTTAGATCTCAACTAAAGAAACGTGAACTGAAAATGGCATAAAACAAGTACAAAATGGAAAAACACACAGATCTGGAATGATTGAAAGGTGTATAAATTTAATAAATTTGGTTATGAGGATTGAACATATGAACACTAAACTCTAATATAAACAAATTACAAAAGTAAAGAAATAATAAAGCTAAATAAGAAAACTTACTAACACAATGAGACTGTATTTATTCTTTAGAAGCACACAAAGGGAAATAATATGAAATCTCGAGAATTCAACCAAAATCAGCTGAAAATGGCAAAAAAACAACAAAATGAAAATGGTTTTGTGGAAATTAGGAATAAGAACACACAGATCTGAAATTACCTCAAACACATACCTTGTTGATGGCACAAAACCGAGTGAGGGAGAGCAAGATCGATATAGAGAGAGCGAGAGCAAGATTGAGATAGAGAGAAAGTGAGATCGAGAGCAAGACTGAGAGAGCGAGATTGGGGCAAAGGAGAGTGAGATCGAGATGAGAGAGCGAGAACAAGATTGAGATAGAGAGAAAGTGAGATCGAGAGCAAGATAGAGAGAGCGAGATTGGGGCAAAGAAGAGCGAGATCGAGATGAGAGTGTGAGATCGAGATGGAGAGCCAGAGCAAAAGTGAGAGAGAGAGTGAGATTGATAATGAAGAAGACAATGATTGGTTTAGCTAACAACCGACCAATTACCCCCATAGTCGAATACAACCCGAGACTTGGAGTAGAAATATAACCCTACCCGGCTGAAAAACCACCAAAAGGGCCTTTTTCTTGTCCACTTTGGAGCTGTCCTTAGGACCAAAATTACCAACGGAATTTAATTTTCGTTGCTAAAATAGTAACTGAATGTTGTCTTCATTTCTATTTTAGCAACGAAAACATAATTCCGTTGGTATTTTTGGTCATAAAATTTTTCCCCTCCTTGGGAACAAAAATACCAACGAAATGAAATTTCTGTTGCTCAAATAGCAACCGAATATATATTCGCTTGCTATTTTAGCAACAAAAGACTAATTCCGTTGGTATTTTTGGTCCCAAAATTCTTCCACCTACTTGGCAACAAAAATACCAACGGAATTTGGTTTTCGTTGCTAAAATTGCAATCCAAGGATGGTTCCGTTGCTATTTTAGAACTGAATTTTTTTAATGCTGGTTATTTAGCAATGGGAACCAATTTTCGTTGCTAAATTAATAATGGAATATTTTTTCCGTTACTAAATTAGGATAGGAAACTTTATTCCATTGCTAAATTAGCAACGAAATTTATATTCCATTGCTAATTTAGCAACGGATATTTTTTTCGTTGCTAATTTTCATTCCAAATTTTTTCTGCCATCTGTTGGCGCCTTATTTAGCAATGGTGTATTGATTCCGTTGCTAAATTTTGGCGTTAAAAATGTCCTCTACTTTTAGCAACGTAAGATAACTAAATATATTTCCGTTGCTAAATTTGCAAAGTTTAACCAATTTTAGCAACGGAAACTCATTTTCGTTGCTATTTAGCAATGGAAATGAATTTTCGTTGCTAACTTAGCAACGGAATAAATTCTGTTGTTATTTTTCTGTTGCTATTTTCACATTTTCTTATAGTGTGTGAGCTCCACAAACTCTGGCATGAACCTCTTCCATAAACCTTTCAGCCTTTTTCTCTGTCAAACACCTTAATTGGATACCATCAGCTTGTCTCTTATACAAAGTGCCATCTACACTGATGAATTGGGTGGATAACTTTCGGATCATTCTTTGATCTTTCTCAGTGGCTTCTTTTGGAAAAACTGACATTTCTAAATAATTCTGAATATCATAGTACCAAGGGTTTCCATCAGGAACCTCAACCTCTATCACCTGCTCAGTTTCAAAATAAGGCTTTTATGAACTAGAGATCAGAATTGGTCTGATAGCAAACCCTACTGGATTATCCCACATGGATACCAATAACGCGAGAGCATCAGCCAATTGATTCTCATCCCTAAGGATGAAGTGAAAAGTACAAGTCTCAAACTGGCTACTTTTCATTCTCCAGTGCTTCACATAGGGCAATAACCTCTCTTCTTTAACTGACCACTCCCCTATGATCTGATGGATTACTAAGGATGAATCTCCAAAGACTTTCGTAGTCTTTGCCTCTAGGGCTAAAAGCGCTTCTACCCAAAGATACAAGCCTTATATTCAGCTTCATTATTAGTAGCCTTGTATCTCAACTTCTTGGCTAATGGTAGCTTCTCACCATCTGGGGTCATAAGAATAGTCCTTGCTCCTGCCCCTTTACTATTAACTGCCCCATCAAAAAACATATGCCACCCTTGTACTGCTATGGCTGTGACATTCTCATCCAAGAACTTGTAATCGAAGTGGTCTCCCTCAATAGGATGTTCAGCTAAGAACTCAGCTACAGCTCTTCCCTTCATGGTTTTCCTGGTTACATACTGTATATCAAACTCTTGCAATAGTAGCAACCATCTTCCCATCTTTCCTAGCAAAGAAGGTGCTTCTTGAAGGTATCTGAGCAGGTTATACTTGGCAACTGCCTGTATGATGAATGAATGGAAGTAATGCCGCAACTTCTTGGAGGGCCAAATTGCTGTCAAGC
Organism: Excoecaria cochinchinensis; assembly: GCA_947683425.1. Classification (NCBI taxonomy): domain Eukaryota; kingdom Viridiplantae; phylum Streptophyta; class Magnoliopsida; order Malpighiales; family Euphorbiaceae; genus Excoecaria; species Excoecaria cochinchinensis. The sequence continues at coordinate 6,057,650 of CANTUQ010000076.1, read as the reverse complement.
AGATCTTCTTAACGTCAACATATTTAGTCTCATAAGGCAATAACTTCTTGCTGAGGTAGTAGCTCTGGTTGCTTCTCCGCTTCTGGAACCACCCTTCCACTTCAGGTCACTGCTCCTATATTCTCATCCTCTGAATCCTAGGGATCAGTAGGCATAATCTCTTTCCCCTCTTGCTCATCCTCTTCGCCACTCTCACTAGTGGACCAACAATCAATAATTGCCACGGGGGTCCCTTTTTCACTTGCCTCAGGGTAAGTGACAGCGATGTACTCATTTCCATACAAGTCTTGTAAAATAAACCTTTATGGCAAACTAGATCCAATCATAAAAATAGGGGGCAGAACTGCATTGTATCCCGGCTTCTTCTTACTCTCTCGGTATTCAGGATCTGTGATCTGCTTACTATTGATCAGATCCTAAATCTCATTTCTCAGCCTCGCACAATTATCTAACAAATGCCCAGTATGCGGATGGTATGCACAATACTCATTCTCCTTATATCCAGGCTGCCCCAGTGTTCTTGCTGGCCTAGGTGCCAAGGGTTGTAGCTTTCCTTCTTTTTCAAGCTTCTTCAAAACCCATGATAGAGGTCGGCCCAGGTTCGAAAAGTACCTTTGGCTTGCCCCTGTAGCTAAAACCTCAGCCGACTTTCCTGTCCTATTGGTACTATTAGAGCCAGCTGACCTGCTTGCCCCCTGATTGCTATAAACCTTCCTATCATAGGCTTCATTGCTCGCTCTCTTGGCCATGAATTCACTCTCGACCTCTATGGCGATATCCATCAAGGATTCCCAATCTTTTAGAGCTTTCATCTTTAGCCCCTCCTTTAGGTACAAACTTGCATTTCGGATAAACAACTGAATCTGCTCTGAGGTATCGGGCTTACGCTTCATCTCCATAACCCTATTTCGCCATCTAGTGAGATACTCATGGAAGGACTCTACTGATTTCTACTATAACAGCTCTAGGTCCATCAAGGTGACTTCTATCTGGGTACTACAGTCGTACTGCTTGAGGAACTCCTCAGTCAGCAGATCCCAATCCTCTTTGGACCTCCTATCCACTCCATGGTACCAATCTACTGTAGGTCCAATAAGGCTCAAGCAAAAATACTCTATCTTCTGCTTTCTAGACAAGGTGGTACTCTTCTTGACCAAAGAGTATTGCTTAATGTGCACTGTCGGATTAGAGGTCCCATCAAACTTGGGAATATCAAGCATCTTAAAATTTTGGGGCACTAGGCCATCCCCACCTAACTGTCTATCCTCGGGGTTCATCCCCCTACTTAATGTCAACATACGGGTCATGGCCTCAAACCTCTCTTCCATTCTCTTCCACATCGCCTCCTCGACTTTAGGCATCTTGCCCTTTATTAAGATTAGGCCCTCCTTAAATAAATCATCATTAAAATCTACAATCCTTTTAGGTTCGTGTGCACCCTTGGGCTCAGCCACTGGTGGGCATAAAATCACTAAGGGATCCTCTCTAACTGGATCTTGTTTCTCTTGTCCTATCGTAAGAGCAACTGGTGGCTGCCCAGCGGGTTATGTCATTGCAGCATTCAAATTCCCCCTCATTGTTATCATCCTATTTTCAAACTCCTCTAGTATTCTACCTACTTCCTCAGCAATCAATGCGCAGGTCGCATCAAACTCTTTTGAAGGATCAGTCATGTAACACCCCCATACCCCCGGTAAGGAATATCGGGGCGCTACGCGGACACTTACGTATACATGTACATGCATTAACGGAAGCGATAGCATAAACACATCCAATTAAAAGTAATTAAATACTACACTAGGGCCCACTTGCATTTCATATTACTACATATACATTTACATGTTCATATTACATCTGTTTCCATTTAGCTTTACATATACATTTTCATGTACCTTTACTTGTGATTTTTCTACTTATATTACATAATGATGTTACTCAAAACATCACCAACTCTACCTCTAATTTATACAAAAAGATATAGCAAAACTTCCTAGTGGCCCTTGACCTGCAGATGCACGTTCTCTGATTCAAACCTGTAACCTACACGGAAACAAACATCCGTGCTAAGCGATAACGCTTAGTGGGGATGAAAACAATGCAAGGGACTTCTTTCGAAGTCTCAAAATAAATTATATATACACCACATATATTAGTCAAAGCACACATGCATATATTTTCACACTCATGTAAATCATGTATTCCAATTTATATAAACATATACTTGTATACACAACTATCACGTTTCATTATTCTCATGTACTTTAACTTTTATTCGTAACACTACATACAATCATTTCATGTTCACTACACACTAGCAACAACAATAAGCCTGAATTCCTTTCACGGTGGATACTGTCACACCCCATAAGTGGCCTAATTGGAATTGGCAATTTTAATTGGACAATTTAGGGCAATTGGGTATTTTACAAGAGGAATGAGGATTATATTACAAGGAAATAAAAGTATTTAAATGGCAGATTTTTAGTTTGGTGAGTAATAGGTAATTTGACAAGGACTAATTGGTCATATTGATTGGATCAGATTGTAAAAGGGTAATAAGTGGGTTTGTGAACCGTGCATGTGTGCCAAGTGGAAAGGTGAGTGTGTGCACGTGGGTGAGGGAAAAGAGAGGTCTGAGGAATTTTTAGTTGGCTGGAAACAAAAGACCTGAGGTTTTCTCTCTTATTCTCTCTCTCACGTAAACCACTCTTCTTCTCTTGTGTTTCTATTCTTTCTTTTCCATCTGCATGTGTGTTCTTCTATTGCGGAGCTAGGGTTGGGATGTGATAGAAGCTTCAGAAGGTAAGTGGCTGTCAGTTTTTCCGGTGGTTCTCTATCTGCTCCTTAAGAAAGGATTTGCATTACTATTTTTCTCTGGATTGATATTGGGTTTTATTTGTTGGTTCATGTAATCTGTTGAAGAGAGGAAGAAGGATAAAGGAAAAGATAAAGTTGTGGATTGAAGAGTACAGTGGGCATTTTTGAACTTCATTTCAGGTTTGGGAGTGTCTGTTCTTTCTCAATCTTGGATCCTGCTTGCTATATGTTGTCAATGTTGGCTATGTGTGTTGTTTATTAAAATACATGAAATATGTACTGTGTACACATGATTCCTGTAGTAAAGAATGATGTTAAATATGCAAATGAGATGAATATACATGAGTTTGAATGTGGATTCCTGGGAAGTTAATGTTCTGGCATTGCTTCTGTTTTGATTGTAAAATGGGACAATTTGTATTAAAATTGTTGTAAATGTGTTCTGGAGACTTGAAGGTACGTATTCGAATATTATTGCATGAAAAATGGTTTTAGACAAAATGGGATTTTTGAGTTTTGAATGTACTCTGTTTTCACGATTTTCTGGTTTTGACGTTTTCTGGTTTCTGGAAATTCTGGAGTTTTTGAGAAGGAGAAGCTGTTTGTGTGAAGAAGATCACGAGACGTGATGGAACATCACGCCGTGACCCTCTTCCCTGAAGAAGGTCACGTGACGGGATGGAGCATCACGCCGTGACCTCCTTCTCTAGAATGTCACGAGACGTGATGGAGCATCACGCCTTGCGACCTTGCCTTCCTTGCGTGTCACGAGATTTTATCTCGTGACCTCCCCTCTCCTCTCAGGCATCACGAGGCATGACGGAGGGTCACGGCTCGTGACTGCCTTTGTTTTTCCTGGCACTCGCGTGAAGCCAGTGTCACGAGACACCACTGCCTGGGTGACTCGTGACCGGCCTCCCTCCTGTTGCCCTGTTTCCTAAAAGCATAATTTTAACTTCTGGTTTAAAGGATTTTCTAAAAGCAAAGTTTTTAAACTTCTGTACATGGGGTTTTCCACTGTTTGAATCTAAATCAAGTTCAGATTTGTTCTTTAATTTAATAATTGATTAATTATGAGATTTATGTTCTTGATTAGTAATTAATATACATGATTTAAATATTTGTAATTTATATGAACATGGATTATTTCAACGTGAGTTATATGTTCTTATTATCTCCTGTTTGTGATATTTATATATTCATATGTTTCTGAATTTGATCAATATACAAGTATACATGGATTATAAATTCGTATTTAATTTTCTTAATATCATATTGATACATGAATTTTGGAGTTGTGGTTTTAAGCCTGAATAGTCATAGTAGTGGATAAGTAAGCGCTTACTTAGGTCAGAGTGTGTGTGCAGCTGCTATATGATAAAACGTTATACGTGGGTCCGTTTGGATCCTTGTTTCGATCCTGTATGGGTCTATATGGATTTAATGCGAGACTTCAGTCTCTATATGAAAAGTACATGTTTGAGACTCATGTCTCTATATGCTTGGGATACTGTGTTCTATCAGTATCCATTTGACCATATCCACTTCTAGAGAGTATTTTAGACTAATCAGGCTATATGTTTAAATGTGTTGCATATGTTGAGATGCATTTTTGGACACGATTACAAGTATATGATGTACATGAAATCTTGCATAACTCTATATTATGCACCTTGTATCTGTATACTTGGAATGATGAAAATTATGAATTGAGTACTTAATTGCTTGTAATGTATATATTTATGCATGTCAAGTAAGGAATTTGGAGATATGTTTGCATGTAATTTTGATGCCTTTGATTTTGAATCATTAGATTATTGTATTGTCATAAATATTGTATATGCATATTGTTCGTTTGTTTTGTTCCTCCCCACTAAGCGTTATCGCTTAGCACGGGCTCTTTTCCCGTGCAGGTGGCGAGTTCGGTTCGGAGTCAGATATCTGCAGGTTGGCCACTAAAAGTCTTTTTGGATGAAGTTATTTCTGAGTCTTCCGCTGTTATTTTGTACATGGCTTGTCAATAGCAAAGTGAATCTTTTGTAAAGGAACAATTATTTTTGTATATGTATTTGCTTACGAGCCTCTTTTTGTAAAACGATATAGATATGATATATGTTAAAGGATTTACTGCTATATAATTAAAAGTTTCTTTACATCTCATCTTTTATTTTATTTTACAAGTATGTACTTTGGATTTGTTTATATGTTTGTCCGCGTGGCATTCCGGTATCCTTCCAACGGGGATAACGGGGTGTTATAGCTTGGTATCAGAGCCCAGGTTTGGTGGTTCTGGCTTATGTTGTGATTGTTTGAGTGTAGAGTCGAGTCTATGCATGAGAGTCAGTTATGTGTCGTGGCCTAATGCAGATGTCTTGTGTTTTGTAGTGTTTGTATGGAGTCGGATCCAAGTGAGTATATGGGTGACACAATGGACAGTGTCTATGTGGGTCGTAGAGATAGTACGATCAGAGGAGGTGATCCAGTGGGACAGGATAGGCATGAGCGGGAACCTGCACCAGCTGTGGGTGCAAATAGAGGAGTTGGTATGGATCCAACATTAGTGCAAGGTTTGTTGCAAATGGTTGATAGATTGACTGCACCTAAGGCACCAATTGAATTGTTAAGAAAAAGAGGAGCAGAGGATTTTCATGGGACTGCCTTAGATGAATCAGATGTGGCTGAGTTTTGGCTGAAGAGGGTAGGTAGGATTTTGCAAGAGATTAGATGTCCCGCAGATCAGAGAGCTTCATGTGCTATATCGTTGCTTCAAGGATCAGCATATAATTGGTGGGAACTTGTGATGAGGAATCCTCAGCGACCAGCTGAATTGACATGGGAATACTTCAAGCAAGAGTTTGAGCAAAAGTATGTAACAAAGGCATACCAAGAAGCTAAATAGAGAGAGTTCATTAGTTTGAAGCAGCGGGGTATGACTGTTAGTGAATATGACAAGGAATTTAACCGGCTAAGTAAGTATGTGCCCGAACAGTTGTTGACTGGTGAGTTTAGATGTAGACACTTTCTTGAGGGACTTCGTGAGGTGTTCAGAGGTCCTTTGTCTACGATGATTGTATTGCAACCAGTGGGGTATTATCAGCTTGTGGCTGCAGCAATGAAGTTAGAAGAATCTGAGATGGTAAAGCAGAAGATAGCACAGAAGAGGAGAGCACCGGATGGGGGAGTTGTGAGTACTAAGAAGGCTAAGGGTGCTCCAGTTGAACAAGGAAATAGAGGGTCTGTTCAGGTGCCTTCAGAAGTAGGAAGTGTGGCACCGCATGCTATCAAGGGAAATCGAGCACCGGAGTGTGAGCATTGTTATAGGTACCATTGGGGTACATGTCGCAAGATCACCGGGGCATGCTTTAAGTGTGGGAGTATGGAACATCGGTTTGCAAGTTGCCCAGATCGACAAGTGGACCAGAATCAACAAGAGAGTAAAAGATCCAATGTCACTCGAAGTAATCGGGATGGAAGTAGAGCTCCGAGAGCACCATCAGAGACGGTGCAACGACCTGGTGCTACAGAAGATCATAATAGGCATAGGGCATATGCTATGATTGCTGAAGATGCGACCGTTGCCGCAGGTCCTTCGGGTAAGTGTTTATATGTTAAGTTTTGTTCGTTTCGGTTTTGGTATTTGAGATGTACTTGATAAGCGAGGAAATTTCGAGGACGAAATTTTCTTAAGGAGGAGAGAGTTGTCACACCCCATAAGTGGCCTAATTGGAATTGGCAATTTTAATTGGACAATTTAGGGCAATTGGGTATTTTACAAGAGGAATGAGGATTATATTGCAAGGAAATAAAAGTATTTAAATGGCAGATTTTTAGTTTGGTGAGTAATAGGTAATTTGACAAGGACTTATTAGTAATATTGATTGGATCAGATTGTAAAAGGGTAATAAGTGGGTTTGTGAACCGTGCATGTGTGCCAAATGGAGAGGTGAGTGTGTGCACGTGGGTGAGGGAAAAGAGAGGTCTGAGGAATTTTTAGTTGGCTGGAAACAAAAGACCTGAGGTTTTCTCTCTTATTCTCTCTCTCACGTAAACCACTCCTCTTCTCTTGTGTTTCTATTCTTTCTTTTCCATCTGCATGTGTGTTCTTCTATTGTGGAGCTAGGGTTGGGATGTGATAGAAGCTTCAGAAGGTAAGTGGCTGTCAGTTTTTCCGGTGGTTCTCCATCTGCTCCTTAAGAAAGGATTTACATTACTGTTTTTCTCTGGATTTATATTGGGTTTTATTTGTTGGTTCATGTAATCTGTTGAAGAGAGGAAGAAGGATAAAGGAAAAGATAAAGTTGTGGATTGAAGAGTACAGTGGGCGCTTTTGAACTTCATTTCAGGTTTGGGAGTGTCTGTTCTTTCTCAATCTTGGATCTTGCTTGCTATATGTTGTCAATGTTGGCTATGTGTGTTGTTTATTAAAATACATGAAATATGTACTGTGTACACATGATTCCTGTAGAAAAGAATGATGTTAAATATGCAAATGAGATGAATATGCATGAGTTTGAATGTGGATTCCTGGGAAGTTAATGTTCTGGCATTGCTTCTGTTTTGATTGTAAAATGGGACAATTTGTATTAAAATTGTTGTAAATGTGTTCTGGAGACTTGAAGGTACGTATTCGAATATTATTGCATGAAAAATGGTTTTAGACAAAATGGGATTTTTGAGTTTTGAATGTACTCTGTTTTCACGATTTTCTGGTTTTGACGTTTTCTGGTTTCTGGAAATTCTGGAGTTTTTGAGAAGGAGAAGCTGTTTGTGTGAAGAAGATCACGAGACGTGATGGAGCATCACGCCGTGACCCTCTTCCCGGAAGAAGGTCACGTGACGGGATGGAGCATCACGCCGTGACCTCCTTCTCTGGAATGTCACGAGACGTGATGGAGCATCACGCCTCGCGACCTTGCCTTCCTTGCGTGTCACGAGATTTTATCTCGTGACCTCCCCTCTCCTCTCAGGCATCACGAGGTGTGATGGAGGGTCACGGCTCGTGACTGCCTTTGTTTTTCCTGGCACTCGCGTGAAGTCAGTGTCACGAGACACCACTGCCTGGGTGACTCGTGACCGGCCTCCCTCCTGTTGCCCTGTTTCCTAAAAGCATAATTTTAACTTCTGGTTTAAAGGATTTTCTAAAAGCAAAGTTTTTAAACTTCTGTACATGGGGTTTTCCACTGTTTGAATCTAAATCAAGTTCAAATTTGTTCTTTAATTTAATAATTGATTAATTATGAGATTTATGTTCTTGATTAGTAATTAATATACATGATTTAAATATTTGTAATTTATATGAACATGGATTATTTCAACGTGAGTTATATGTTCTTATTATCTCCTGTTTGTGATATTTATATATTCATATGTTTCTGAATTTGATCAATATACAAGTATACATGGATTATAAATTCGTATTTAATTTTCTTAATATCATATTGATACATGAATTTTGGAGTTGTGGTTTTAAGCCTGAATAGTCATAGTAGTGGATAAGTAAGCGCTTACTTAGGTCAGAGTGTGTGTGCAGCTGCTATATGATAAAACGTTATACGTGGGTCCGTTTGGATCCTTGTTTCGATCCTGTATGGGTCTATATGGATTTAATGCGAGACTTCGGTCTCTATATGAAAAGTACATGTTTGAGACTCATGTCTCTATATGCTTAGGATACTGTGTTCTATCAGTATCCATTTGACCGTATCCACTTCTAGAGAGTATTTTAGACTAATCAGGCTATATGTTTAAATGTGTTGCATATGTTGAGATGCATTTTTGGACACGATTACAAGTATATGATGTACATGAAATCTTGCATAACTCTATATTATGCACCTTGTATCTGTATACTTGGAATGATGAAAATTATGAATTGAGTACTTAATTGCTTGTAATGTATATATTTATGCATGTCAAGTAAGGAATTTGGAGATATGTTTACATGTAATTTTGATGCCTTTGATTTTGAATCATTAGATTATTGTATTGTCATAAATATTGTATATGCATATTGTTCGTTTGTTTTGTTCCTCCCCACTAAGCGTTATCGCTTAGCACGGGCTCTTTTCCCGTGCAGGTGGCGAGTTCGGTTCGGAGTCAGATATCTGCAGGTCGGCCACTAGAAGTCTTTTTGGATGAAGTTATTTCTGAGTCTTCCGCTGTTATTTTGTACATGGCTTGTCAATAGCAAAGTGAATCTTTTGTAAAGGAACAATTATTTTTGTATATGCATTTGCTTACGAGCCTCTTTTTGTAAAACGATATAGATATGATATATGTTAAAGGATTTACTGCTATATAATTAAAAGTTTATGTACATCTCATCTTTTATTTTATTTATTAGTATGTTTTTGGATTCTTTTATATGTGTTTGCTCGCGTGACACTCCGGTATCCTTCCAACGGGGGTATCGGGGCATTACAGATACGGGTAACTCTAGATACCGCTTACAGTATCTTACATGTGGAGAATTAACTCAAACTCTATGGAATACAAGAGGTATTCGAACTCTGGGCACAATTAAGGCCAACATGTAGCAGCTGCACTATAGCCCTTTATAAGCATGCTTATCTATCCACTATAACGGTAATCAGGCTCAATACCAACTCACACACTATACACATATATCAACTAAACAACTAAAATTCAAGTGCGTTTATCAAATTCGGAGGCATGTAATTCATATACAATCTTGTTCAACAACTAAAAGCATATAACACTTAAATTCATTACATAAACATATAAATCATGCAAAGCAAGACAAAAGGAAACACTCTTCAAAACAAGTAGAACAGGACGGGAAGGGGTTCTTTGTCGCGATCGCGACAAGAGGTCGCGCTCGCGACAGAAGACAGATTGCTTAAGGGTTCTATACTCTATACCAAATGCATTATATAATAATTCATATCACATGGCATATCATGGTCAACGCTAACTCTTATACCGTAGCATTGGTTACATAGATAACTAATCCTATAATCATTTGATAACACTAAACATGTAGGGTATAAATCACGGAAACATTCCGGGGTAATACGGGTTCATTCCGGGGAGTAAAACATCAAGAAAATATACCATTTAGTTAAGGGGAAAGGTGAGGGGTTGACCCATACCAACTATGAGCTCAAAATGAAGAAGAAAAAGCTTAAAATGAGTTGTTCTATTGCGAGGTCGCGACATGTATCGCGATCGCGACAGAGACTCGCCTCTGGTGCCTCACGGCACCACTTTTTACTCTAAACTTGAATCGCAAAAACCACCATCTAGACCAAATATTTAGGCAAAATGGTATTCATAAAAATTGTTCCCTAGGATGTTATCTTTCAAATGGGACAATTTTCAGGTCATTTTGAAATCTACAACTTAGGATATGACCTAAATAGCCTCTACTGTTCTAGTGAACCGGCCAGAACAGGGTCACCTACGTTTTAACTACTTTTTGGGATACGTAGACTCAGAATTAGCTCAAGTACCCTCTTAGAAATTTTTAGCTACAGATCTTATGTTTCAGATGCAATTTGAATCAACTCAATTCAAGTCTTTTAACTCTACCTATGTGAAATACAATACACAGAGGTCTGATAACATTTTGAACAGAATTCACCCACAAACACACTTTACACATGAAAGTTGTATGTAGACCATTTAACACACATATAATCACAACATATCCATATACATACACCATAAAACCCTACAAGCAATCAAAATGAATAATAAAGATCGCACGCATTCCCTACCTCTAGGAAGCTTTAACTCTGCCCTCTACTCTATACCGACCTTCTCCTTGCCTTTGTCCACTTTCTTGTTCCCCACTTGAATCAAAACCATGCAAACACTTGGGTTACTATTCCTTTTCCTTTAAATCAGAAACAGGAATAACAAAACAGAAGACCAATACTAATAAATGGAGTCACTTACCTTCTTAGGAGACCAATCTATTTCTTTACCCAAACTCTTCAAACCAATCCAAATGAATCACTCAAAACAGTGCAAAGAAGAAGAAGAAACGAAAGAAAGGCAAAATAAGGGAAAAGAAAGAAACCAACATGAACAAGAGGAATGAAGAGGGCAGTTGGTCAATCCATATTCAAATCCATTAATTGGCCAAAAGCATAGCTGTGTTCACTCAAGAGCACAGCTGTGTTTTGCAATCCCTTATCCAACATTAAATATCCCCATAAATGCCACTTTACCTCAAAAATCCATGCCTATCCCTTAGTCAAATACATGTATATCTCTTGGCACTTGTCTCCCTCCTACGCAACCATGTGTCAACTCCCTACAATCCCACGTCTCTTAATCCCACTTGTGCACACATTCCACGGGAGGGTCCTGTCGCGCTCGCGACCCTTGTCGCTCTCGCGACAGAACGCTCCCGCAGAAAACTCAACCCTTTTTAAACCAGAACTCCGTAATTCTTCTAGGGCCGTTCTGGAGTGCTACAAATCTCTCTCCCTTAAGAAATTTTGTCCTCGAAATTTCCCCGATACCCGACAAATAACTGAAACTATATACTGCATAACTCAATACTGCATAAGTCAATAAGAGGACTTACCAGAAGATCCGATCAATGCCTCTACATCTTCAGCAGTCATCGCATATACACGTGGCTGGTCATTGGTGGAAAAGGGCCTCTCAACCGTCTCCGATGGGGGTCTCTCAGCTCTACTTCTTCCTCTCCCACCTCTAACATTTCCAGAAGCATTTCCTTTCTCTTTACTTACTTGTGATGCCATATTCTCTCTTGTTTTAGGGCACTGAGCAAGGAGATGCTCCGTACTACAGCATCTGAAGCAAGCTCCGGTGAGCTTCCTACACTCACCCCAATGATGCCTACTACAATGCTCACATTGTGGCGCCACACTTCCTCTACTGGTAGGTGGTTTCACACTTCCAACCGAAGTTGGTACTTGTACCGATGCTTGCCCATCTCTGCCTCTTTTTACTGCTCTAGCTCCTCTACCAACATTCTCATCTTCTCTTGGAAATCTTCTTTTCTGCTCTCTCTTTTGCTTTATCAACTCAGATTCCTCTAGTCTTACAGTTGCCAATACCAGACGATAGTAGCTCACCGGTTGCAAAGCAACCATGGCAGACAGGGGTCCCCGAATGCTCTCTCTTAATCCATCTTCGAATTGTCTGCACCTGAAGTCATCAGTTAACATCCCTTTCGGTACATATTTACTCAAACGAGGAAACTCTTTGTCATATTCTCCTACCGTCATGTTCTTTTGCTTGAAAGTCACAAATTCTTTCTATTTGGCATCTCTGTATGCTTTGGTCACAAACTTCTCCTTGAACTCTTGAACAAAGAAATCCCAAGTTAACTCCACGGGTCTCTCTGAGGATTTTGCAACACTAACTTCCACCAGTCATATGTTGTACCCTGCAGCAATGACACGGCGCAAGCTACTTTCTGGTTCTGTGGACAACTGATTTCTTGTAAAATTCTTCATGTCTTCTCAAGCCAGAATTCTGCTATCTCGGATTGATCCAAGGATGTTACATGGAACTCTTCAGCTCCTCTCTTTCTTATCAAATCTGTTGGAGCTTTAGGAGCTGTCAGTCTATCTAGGATCTGTACCAACCCTTGCATCAACTCCGGGTTATCCTGAACAACTCTTGCTCTTTCCTCTCTATCTTGTGCTTGTACATGTGGATCCACTCGAATTGGGTTCACACTACCCGAGGTCTCTCCAACGTTCTCACTCGGGTCGGACTCCATCTAACCCTACAAAATAGCATCTGCATTATGCCACACTCTAAGCAAACTCAAACACATAAACATAACTATACTCTTTCACCTTCTAGTCCCGAACCAATTAACCTAGAGCTCTGATACCATTAAATGTAACACCCCTATACCCCCGGTAAGGAATATCGGGGCGCTGCGCGGACACTTACATATACATGTACATGCATTAGCGGAAGCGATAGCATAAACACATACAATTAAAAGTAATTAAATACTACACTAGGGCCCACTTGCATTTCATATTACTACATATACATTTACATGTTCATATTACTTCTGTTTCCATTTAGCTTTACATATACATTTTCATGTACCTTTACTTGTGATTTTTCTACTTATATTACATAATAATGTTACTCAAAACATCACCAACTCTACCTCTAATTTATACAAAAAGATATAGCAAAACTTCCTAGTGGCCCTTGACCTGCAGATGCATGTTCTCTGATTGAAACCTGTAACCTACACGGAAACAAACATCCGTGCTAAGCGATAACGCTTAGTGGGGATGAAAACAATGCAAGGGACTTCTTTTAAAGTCTCAAAATAAATTATATATACACCACATATATTAGTCAAAGCACACATGCATATATTTTCACACTCATGTAAATCATGTATTCCAATTTATATAAACATATACTTGTATACACAACTATCACGTTTCATTATTCTCATGTACTTTAACTTTTATTCGTAACACTACATATAATCATTTCATGTTTGTGAGCATGTTTATATGGTTTATGTTAAAGCTATTACATTTTTCCATTGTGAATGTGTTATGCCTTGACGACCATTGTGAATGGCCGTCCATATTTTATGTGTGTTTCCCCACTAAGCGTTTATCGCTTAGCATGGTGTTTTTACCCGTGCAGGTGCGGAAGGAGTCTGCTTTGAGAGAGTCGCCGCCATCAAGCCAACACAGAAGGTTTTAGTGTAGGGCTCAATTTTTGTAATCTGTAATGATTGTTTTTGTATAGAACTCTCCTGTATCAGTTTTGTTATAGCTTCCGCTGTTGTACTTATATTTTGGTTATGTAATATCTTTTGTTTCAGCTAGTTGATCAGAACATTATTGTAATGGTTTATTATATTAATGCATGATCAGCTATGGTGTTCTTTTCCTTTAAAGTTTTTAAGTATCCCGTATTTCTGTATGTATGTTTTGTATGAATGTATATTTTGCTTTGTATCTGTTTGGTGGCACCTTGACTCATACGGCATCTCACTCCTTACTGGATGGGATTGCCTACGTATGGGTAGGGGGTGTTACAAACCATCCAAATGTTCTATTAGGATGAGAACTTCAAAATATCTCTTGTTGCCCAAGATAGACCTATGTATGTCATCTTAGGCTCAACGGGGTTAGAAGAACCATCTCAATGTACTATTGGGATGGGAATTCCAAAATACTCATTGTTGCCCAAAATAGATGCATGCACTTGTCGTCGGCTCATTGAGGCTAGATGAACTTTCCTAATGTTTTATTGGGTGGCGACTCCAAAACACGTCCTTGTTGTCCAAAATAGACACCCTTATAATCTTTACAAGTTCTATGAACCTCTTCAGGGTCTCCGGGGTTCGGCGCGCGTCATAGTGGCAACTCCACCGGGGACTACTATGAGACTTCGCTTCGAAAGTATCTTGGTTAAAATATATAATTGAATTTTAATTTAAAAAATTCCATCCCTTTTTAAAATTGCAAAGCATATCATTAGAGCCTTAGATCTACGCTAGTTTGGTCCCCCTTTTAACCCCGGTGCGTTCCCAAAGCACGACCTTATGTTCACTCAATGTAGTGAAGTGTTAAGGATAATCACCAACCCAAGTCTCATACCATCATGGTATATTAAATAGAGATCCGATTGGTCATTATGCTCGTGATGAGCTAGACCCATCGGCAGGGACAATGCTTGGGTAGGCTGAAAGCATCATCACCCTGGCCAAAGCTCATGTAATGAAAGTATATACTTCTCCTAGGTGGTATGAACCATAATATTCTGCTTGCTGTATAGATCACTTTGTATTGGTCAAACCCAGGTAGATTGGTTGGTCACCTAATCAAACGCTTTCATGCCCCGATAGGCCCATGCCAGTTTATTCTGGTTGCCTGAATACATAATGATCAAAACCCATACGTATGTGCATTAGATAAGAGATGTTATGCTGCCGGTTTACCACCGTGCATCATACGCGTTCATCGGGTTCCCCGTTAACCCATGATAAAGCCCACCTAAGAAAGAGACCGCACGACCTTGTGTGTGGGAGTGATAAGGTTGGAAGGATCTACTTGCTTGCATGTGGTTGTGGATGTTGCACAACATGCTCATGTATTGCGTGTCATTCATGCACTTAAAAGAAAAAAAAAAGAAATAAAAACATGTACATTTCATTTCGTGTGTGTACATTATATTCTGTGCATATAATCTTTACATGTACATATCATCTTGTGCATAAATTTATTCCATGTATTGCATACATCATTCTAACATCTTTGATTTTTTTTGGCCATTGTATACCATTTGTTGCACAGCATGACCATGCATAGTGTAACACCCCATTCCCATCCACTCGCACAGCTTCGCTGCAGCAGTCGAGAATGGTTATCACGACACACAACACATGCACATCTCATACAACTGCATTATCATACACAATCCTATACCAATTAATTTCATTCTCATGCAACGGAAGACATTCACTACACATACATAATCTCATACTTTCATATTAGATTACATCATATATACCAAAGTTATGCTATAATTCTTACATGCCTAAAGGTTATTAATTACACATACAAAATACAAAATAACAAAACCTACACTAAGAAATGAATGCTAATGTGTTGAAAAACCAAGATGCGGGACCGTCCTTCAAGTCACTTCGCTTCATATCCTACACGGATTGAAAACCTATGCTAAGCAATAAAGCTTAGTGGGGAACAATAACAATATACGCATATATGTACAATAACAAGCATAAGATGAATAATATTAATTACAAGCCCTATATTCATGCATCATTTCTAACATGTCTCGTATTCATTTAATCAAGTACACTATCAATACTCATAAGAGATATCAGAAAATCATATTTAAGTACATATCAATTTATAATGCATTGCATTCACAATATCATAGCGCATGGCATTCACTTGTACATTATAGCTTATTTCATTATTGAAGCCTTGCTTGCAATTCAAAGATGCGGATAATGGATATCGCATCAGTACTCGAGAGTACAAAAATCACATTTGTATCTGAAGATAATAGTTACACTTTAAGAATCTAGGAAGGATTCAATACACATTGGGATTCCAGAGGAATCGAACACTTTGGCTGCAGCACTTAGACCTTATAGGTATGCCTATCTATCCACTACTTGACTCGCAGGCTAAATTTTTAATCCGGTTATTATTCGCATTATCATAGAGAATATTATCATCATCATAGCATCTCAAAAGGCATCATCACATCACTTAAGTACACTATGGCTTACTTCAGAATTCACTTATCATTGCATATATATATATACCCTTTGATTATATATATATATATAATCACATGGTGTCCACAAAAATAACTTTCATATGCATATTCATTTATCAATCAAACGTATTAATTTAACAAGAATAAGTCAATTTGAAATTCTTTGCAACATCCAGAAGTGTCGCACTTGCGACCCATGTCGCTCTCGCGACAAACGTGAAGGTTAGCTTCTGTCACGATCACGACACAAGTCGTGCCCGCTATAGAACCTAGCCTTCGCCTTTGTCGTGCTCGTGCACACGACAGAAGCCAAACTAATAAATTTTGCCTAATGGAGCGTTCTGTCGCACTCGCGACAGAACTGAATTTTCTGTTCAATGCTCCACCCTTCAAACCTAGTGCTTAAGCAATTTGCCCCAAACTCACCTATGACCTCCAAAACCCGTCCTAACATAGTTATATGCCTTCATGACCTTCTAAACACTTACTTAACTACATGTTAAGAGTACAGTGGCACAATTCTCATTATTTGTGGTCATATATTTGAGGAGTTATGGCAAAGGGAACAGTACATGCTCCAAAAGCCCTCCTACAAACTTAAACCAACTTAGGCACACATTTTAAAGACCATAGGGTCCCCAATTCAAAATGGCTATCTCTAACATATTATAAGCACGTCTCTTAAGAATCAAATCCCTTTAGTCTCATTCAATCTATAATTATACAATTGAAGTTATAGTTTATACAATCCAATTAGGACATTTACCCTATACATCTAGTTTTTGCCCTCTTAAGCTAGTCAAGCTTAAAATCCATTCAGTTATTAAAATCCAAAACTCTAAACTCATACAGGACTACCCAATAAGTATACCCTCAATCCGACATGCCCAAAATCACATTAAGCCACAACCCTACAATTTACATATTAACAACATAAGTCACTCAAAAATAGAACAACATGCTTAATTTCAATCTTATGGCCAACAACCACTATATCAATTCATCATTCTATTCAATTAACAAAAGCACATAATTACACATTTTGTATATTCATCAACCATATAATTTGATCATGCTTTATAGTATTCTTACTGCATGAAACAATACACAAAATAATGTTTCCCAACCTCCTCTCCTTAGCTCCCCTTAAGTTCACATTGCACTTGGTTCACAAATCTTTGCCTTTACTTTGTCCTTCCTTTGTTCAACCACTATAATTCAAATATCCATTTCCAGATTTGAACTAAGAATTAATTCCACATCAACTTAGAATCAAGAAGGAGTAGAAGAATAACAACTAACACTAATCACTTACCTTGTTAACTCAAAAACTCAGCACAACCAAAGCACCAATTGAGCAACAACAGAAATTATGAAGATCAAGAACTGAAGAAATGGCTCACAAAGGAAGAAAAGAAGAAGAAGAAGATCAGAATTTGGGAGAGAGAGAGAGCACCGAAATTCACATGCAAAGGAGTGGAGTTTTCTCTCTCTTCCAAGCTTATATTGCATGTCTAAGGGTGAGGTGGCACAACTAATGAGGGACACCCGAAATTCCACTATCTCACACACCAAATCCTATTTGCTCACTTAATCACCATTAACACGTAACTAATCCACTTCTAATCTTAATCATGAACACTTACAAATTGGCCACTTAAACGTATTTTGTTTATGCAATCAAGTCCTTAATTCCCTTTACACTCAAGTCCAGAATTTAGCAAACTTCAATTAAAATCTACCCAATTACCCCAATTAGACCAATATTGCTTCTAGGGTATAATTCAGGCTGTTACAAGTCTCCCCTCCTAAAAGGAATTTTCGCGAAATTCATACTTGAATCAAATAGCTAAGGATACCGCTCTCGCATAGCTACTTCCGATTCCCATACTGCTTCTTCATTCCCGTGATGTTGCTAAAGCACTTTAACCAATGGAACGTGCTTGTTTTGAAGCTACTTTTCTTCTCTTGCCAGAATTGCCTTGGGCTTCTCATCATAGGAAAAGTCCGATTGCACTTGCACATCTTGCACTGGAATAATGTGGGATTCGTCTGAACGACATCTCTGAAGCATTGATACATGGAAGACATTATGGAGCTTAGTCAAAGCTGGAGGCAAACCTAATCGATAAGCCATGGATCCCACTCATTCAATACCTCATACTGTAACACCCCCAACGTCCCCATTGGGAGGACGCCGGAGAGCGCTACCCCACGCTCACTCACATACATGCACAGATACGCTAAGCGAAAGCATATGTTCATGCAAAAACACGGGAAATTAAAAACTTATCTTGAGAAGCAAAACTGGACATACAGTAACTCACACACACGCAGGCACTAAGCCGAAACATATACACATGCATACATATGATCATTCAGCGGAAGCATAAAGCGGAGGAAACTGGAACTTAATTACAATAAGATCCTTACATAATCAAAAGGCTACAAATTACAGAAATCAAAATACAAACGCTGAACAGAATAACATAACACTTCTAACTCCTATGTGGCTGACACTGCAGAAGCGCGACTCGAACCGAACCAAACCTGCCACCTGCACGGGAAAAGAGCCCGTGCTAAGCGATAAACGCTTAGTGGGGAGAAGACACAAGTAATATGGACGACCATTCACAATGATCGTCAAGGCTTAACACATACACAAATGACATATGCAAATAATCACAACAGATGGATATACAATCCAGCATATGAAAGCCATGCATTCGGAAGTTCATATTCACATGCAATACAATTATCAGGCAGTAACGAACCCAATTATCATGCCGAGAACACTAGGTATCAAAACATACTTTTATCATACCACAAGGCGCATATGCTAAATGAAACCCAGGGCATAGCATCAAACCACCACACTTCCACTGCGCAACTCTAAACCATACAATATCATGCCATGAACTGCAAACACATAACAACGTACCGAAGACACCACGGTGACTGAGTTCAAAGGAACATATACTCATTCACACATTTAACCTTAGCATTCAATGATTCAAATCAGCGTACTTATACATATTAGTTCACATGCTTACAATTCTAACCAATGAAATCAAACATGTTCCCAATACGATATATATATACGGGAAAACAGACACGAAATACATATTGAGTCACATTCGGCCCATTCATGAATTCATAATTTTATTCAGAAAGATAGCTGATTCACATTACTGAAATCTTATCCATTCAGTTATCATATTCTCATGCTCATATCAGACAAAGCGAATAGAATACTTGCTGACTCAAAATAGTGGATAACGAGTATACAGACAGTACTTTACTGGTACGAGCCGATACAGACAGTACTTTACAGGTACGAGCCGATAAATCAAGATACTTTTAACTTTTACAAAACACTTTCAAAAGGGATCTTAAACAAGATTCGAACACATAAGGGTTCGCGAGGAACCAAACGGGGGACCTGATCGGGGTCCAAACAGAACTGAGGGCTGCAGCTAAAGACTCTATTAGGCATGCCTAACTATCCACTAGACTGACTCTTACAGGCTAAAATCGTACAATTAACGTCCAAATTTTAATTGTAACAAGTAAAGAATTCATATACTTTAAATAGATCAGAACATGCACAATCATGGCTCATAATGAGTGATATTGTAAGCTAAAATCAATAGTATAACATTCCAAAAATGTGTGAAGAAAACAGGATTTTGTTGCAAAAACAGGGTAGGTCACGATGGTAATCAAACTGGTTGCCATCGTGACATACCAAAGATTTTCGGCAGGAAGCTAGTCTAGGGTACCTCACGGTGGTGACAAAAGGAGGTTGCCACCGTGACATACCTAGACCCCAAAATAGAAGGCTCCAATGGGGTACCTCACGGTGGTGACAAATGTAGGTTGCCACCGTGACATACCCACTGCCCAGAACAGAAGCTAAAGTCTGGACACCTCACGGTGGTGACCATATTGGTTGCCACCGTGACATGTTCAAACTCTGGTCAGAATGCATTTGGTTCATGGCTCACGGTGGTAACTAAGTTGGTTGCCACCGTGACCCACGCACAGATGCGATTCCTGAAGGCAAACTTCTAGATTTTCAAGCCCAAAATTCCACAATTCACACATCAAAAAGCATAGTCTCACCTCAATAATAAAATTAAACCATTCAAAATATCATTAAATCAGTCATGCATCACACAATTCATATTGCCAAGCGTATAATATAATTCATGCCAACACACTATACCCAAATCTTTATTCTATAGCACCAAGGTCAAGTAGGGGAACACTATTATGCCAATACTTAACAATGCAAAGTCTTAATCATGCAATGATACAATTTACACTTAAGCATAGCATAATATTCTTAGAGGAGGATCATAAGTACAGATATGTATAATACATTTCACATTCAATATTATATGCTCATAATGAACAACCATGAAATTGGCATTTATAACTCACTCGATTCAGATGGAAATATACGATACCACCCACAACAACTAACATTAATAAATCACATCAAGCAACCCCACTTCATTCGATATCCTATAAACGTGTATAACTTAATCTCAACTCATACTTATGCTTACTTAATTATGTTACACATGCTCATACAGATTAAGGTATTACAACCCATAAATGTCATTTAACTTGACTAGATTCTAATCATACAATTACACCTAATTATTTTATTAGTTTGTATTAATCTAATCCCATTCACATTTATTTCCCAAGTGATAACTAATTTTATACTCATTTAATAGCCCTAAACATGCATTGGATGGATCCTAGGAAGTTCCGGTGCAAAACGGGTTCAATTCGGGAAGAAAAATACCTAAAATGGTCAAGACAGAAGGGGTCACGGTGGTAATGAATTTGGTTACCACCGTGAGGTCCAAACTAAGCATTCTGTCCAGGATTTTCATATGTCACGGTGGTAATGAATTTGGTTACCACCGTGACCTACCAACAACTTGCAAAACAGAAGCTACGATTCAGGACTGCTTCACAACTCATTTTTGTTCAGCCTAAACGGACATCTAAACGACATTTTTAGGCAAACGTTCCTTCTTAACAAATGTTCCCTAGGATGTTAAAATTTAAATACAACAAATTTCAGATCAAAATAAAATTTGTAGCTCAAGATATGAGCTAAAATATCAATACTGTTCCAGTAACCCGACCCAACCAGAGACACTTCAGATTTTAACTTATTCAAGGATCTTAGAGCCACAACTGGTTTCCGCACCTTGAGAGACAATTTTAGATCTATACCTTTGCTTTCAAATGGCACTGGAATTACTCAATTTGGAGATCCATAACTCTACTTATGACAAAAACAATACACTAAGGTCTGGCAAAAACTAAACAGAAATTTACCCTAAATCATACTTTACACACCCAAAAGCTATATGAACAATCTAACACATCCAAAAATCATGCAAAATTATCCAATACATAATCATGCATCATTTATACATCAAGGTCATATCACACATAGTTCCCAAACCTGGAAATCAAAGCTTCAAACCGATCACTTCAAAATCCAACCTTCTCTTTCCCTTCTCCTCCAATTCTTGCACAAAGCCCAGCCAAAACACAAAATCAAACCATGAGAACCCCTTTCACAACCCAGAAAACGCAGGAGAAAAAGAAGAAGAAGAAGAAGCCACAAATACCCATGATCTTACCTCATAAAGAACCTTCAAAGCTCAAACCCTAGACCAAAGGTGGAAGAAAACCCACATGAAAGGAAGAGAGAGCAGAAATGTAGATGGGAAAGAGAGAGAGAGGCGTGGGAAAGGAAAGGCAAAACTCCCTTCTTTTCTTACTTACTCATCAATGCCCACAACCAATGCCACATGGCAAGCTCTTATTGGACCACAATTCCCACTTTTGACTTATTCGTCCTTGTACCATACACCATCCACACATTAACAATCTCTTATAATAATATCTCCAAGGTACCATACTCAACTCACACTATAACTTTTCTTAAAAATCCACATACATCCTACTCCCATACACTACAAGCACACACTAGATTCATCCCATATAACATACCCTACATCCATACACCACCTGCACACCTTAATATTTCTCCTCTTAACATGCTTAATTTAATTTCCTTGCACTAAATCCTTAATATCCAAATTTTCCTCTTACACAAATTACGGAAATACCCTTAATACCCCGACTTATCGTGCAAAATTCCGACTAGGCCCTTTTTGGGGTGTGACAACTCTTCCCTCCTAAAAGAATTTCGTCCTCGAAATTCACTTACACAAGGAAGAATTCTCAACACCACATTCCAAGTCACCGTCAAACTCATACACTACACTTCCAAACTATTCACTTGCTTACACTTATAACCACCGCTATACTCTTAAATCACTTCTTTACATCCGAATCAAACATGTTCAGCAAGATAATCCTTACTCAACTGCACATCAGAAACCAAAGCATAAACACTTCACGTATAAACCACCCGACTTTCGCCAATTGCTAAACATATCCTTTTAATACTTCCAAGATGTCCGTCAAACATGCTATTTCCTCTTACTAACAATACATCTATCAAACCCCAAAAATCATTTTACATTCACCGTATAAGATTCCAAAATACTCTTTTCACTCAACTTAACCAAACACAGGACACTTTCCTTAACAGTTGATATACTCATCACTTGTCACCCTCAGTCATAACATCAAATACTCCAGCACACTCTGTCAGCTTTCTCTCAATCAAAACACATTTGCAAATTTTTTTGTCATGTATGGTCAAAGGGATAATAATGCAATGAGAATGCGATGGCTCATGTATGCAGAGTGATGCAGAAGAAATGCAATTGATGCTATAATGATGCACTTTATCCCATCCCCATGATTCAATATGCTTTTATTCAAAAACTTTTTCTGGAGATAGCTGACAGGTATACAGAGTACTACCAAATCCATACAAAATCCAAAGACCCTTGCACTAACGTCCTATCATCGGAGGCAGGACCAGAATCTTCAACCAAAGGATACTCAAAAACACTATAATCAGCACTAACTGGGTTCACACATTCTGCTGTCTCGCCCACATTCTCACTAGGATCAGACTCCATCTAAACATGACACAAGACACGACACATCTGCATTAGGCCACGACACAAACCGACTCACATGCAAAGACACGACACATAACAAATAACACACCCAGAACCGCCAAACCGGCGCTCTGATACCACTAAATGTAACACCCCCAACGTCCCCATTGGGAGGATGCTGGAGAGCACTACCCCACGCTCACTCACATACATGCACACATACGCTAAGCGAAAGCATATGTTCATGCAAAAACACGGGAAATTAAAAACTTATCTTGAGAAGCAAAACTGGACATACATTAACTCACACACACGCAGGCACTAAGCCGAAACATATACACATGCATACATATGATCATTCAGCGGAAGCATAAAGCGGAGGAAACTGGAACTTAATTACAATAAGATCCTTACATAATCAAAAGGCTACAAATTACAGAAATCAAAATACAAAAGCTGAACAGAATAACATAACACTTCTAACTCCTATGTGGCCGACCCTGCAGACGCGCGACTCGAACCGAACCAAACCTGCCACCTGCATGGGAAAAGAGCCCGTGCTAAGCGATAAACGCTTAGTGGGGAGAAAACACAAATAATATGGATGACCATTCACAATGATCGTCAAGGCTTAACACATACACAAATGACATATGCAAATAATCACAACAGATGGATATACAATCCAGCATATGAAAGCCATGCATTCGGAAGTTCATATTCACATGCAATACAATTATCAGGCAGTAACAAACCCAATTATCATGCCGAGAACACTAGGTATCAAAACATACTTTTATCATACCACAAGGCGCATACGCTAAATGAAACCCAGGGCATAGCATTAAACCACCACACTTCCATTGCGCAACTCTAAACCATACAATATCATGCCATGAACTGCAAACACATAACAACGTACCGAAGACACCACGGTGACTGAGTTCAAAGGAACATATACTCATTCACACATTTAACCTTAGCATTCAATGATTCAAATTAGCGTACTTATACATATTAGTTCACATGCTTACAATTCTAACCAATGAAATCAAACATGTTCCCAATACGATATATTTATACGGGAAAACAGATACGAAATACATATTGAGTCACATTCGGCCCATTCATGAATTCATAATTTTATTCAGAAAGATAGCTGATTCACATTACTGAAATCTTACCCATTCAGTTATCATATTCTCATGCTCATATCAGACAAAGCAAACAGAATACATGCTGATTCAAAATAGTGGATAATGAGTATACAAACAGTACTTTACGGGTACGAGCCGATACAGATAGTACTTTACGGGTACGAGCCGATACAGACACTACTTTACGGGTACGAGCCGATAAATCAAGATACTTTTAACTTTTACAAAACACTTTCAAAAGGGATCTTAAACAAGATCCGAACACATAAGGGTTCGCGAGGAACCAAACGGGGGACCTGATCGGGGTCCAAACAGAACTGAGGGCTGCAGCTAAAGACTCTATTAGGCATGCCTAACTATCCACTAGACTGACTCTTGCAGGCTAAAATCGTACAATTAACGTCCAAATTTTAATTGTAACAAGTAAAGAATTCATATACTTTAAATAGATCAGAACATGCACAATCATGGCTCATAATGAGTGATATTGTAAGCTAAAATCAATAGTATAACATTCCGAAAATGTGTGAAGAAAACAGGATTTTGTTGCAAAAACAGGGTAGGTCACGGTGGTAATCAAACTGGTTGCCACCGTGACATACCAAAGATTTTCGACAGGAAGCTAGTCTAGGGTACCTCACGGTGGTGACAAAAGGAGGTTGCCACCGTGACATACCTAGACCCCAAAACAGAAGGCTCCAATGGGGTACCTCATGGTGGTGACAAAAGTAGGTTGCCACCGTGACATACCCACTGCCCAGAATAGAAGCTAAAGTCTGGACACCTCACGGTGGTGACCATATTGGTTGCCACCGTGACATGTTCAAACTCTGGTCAGAATGCATTTGGTTCATGGCTCACGGTGGTAACTAAGTTGGTTGCCACCGTGACCCACGCACAGATGCGATTCCTGAAGGCAAACTTCCAGATTTTCAAGCCCAAAATTCCACAATTCACACATCAAAAAGCATAGTCTCACCTCAATAATAAAATTAAACCATTCAAAATATCATTAAATCAGTTATGCATCACACAATTCATATTGCCAAGTGTATAATATAATTCATGCCAACACACTATACCCAAATCTTTATTCTATAGCACCAGGGTCAAGTAGGGGAACACTATTATGCCAATACTTAACAATGCAAAGTCTTAATCATGCAATGATACAATTTACACTTAAGCATAGCATAATATTCTTAGAGGAGGATCATAAGTACAGATATGCATAATACATTTCACATTCAATAATATATGCTCATAATGAACAACCATGAAATTGGCATTTATAACTCACTCGATTCAGATGGAAATATACGATACCACCCACAACAACTAACATTAATAAATCACATCAAGCAACCCCACTTCATTCGATATCCTATAAACGTGTATAACTTAATCTCAACTCATACTTATGCTTACTTAATTATGTTACACATGCTCATACAGATTAAGGTATTACAACCCATAAATGTCATTTAACTTGACTAGATTCTAATCATACAATTACACCTAATTATTTTATTAGTTTGTATTAATCTAATCCCATTCACATTTATTTCCCAAGTGATAACTAATTTTATACTCATTTAATAGCCCTAAACATGCATTGGATGGATCCTAGGAAGTTCCGGTGCAAAACGGGTTCAATTCGGGAAGAAAAACACCTAAAATGGTCAAGACAGAAGGGGTCACGGTGGTAATGAATTTGGTTACCACCGTGATGTCCAAACTAAGCATTCTATCCAGGATTTTCATATGTCACGGTGGTAATGAATTTAGTTACCACCGTGACCTACCAAAAACTTGCAAAATAGAAGCTACGATTCAGGACTGCTTCATAACTCATTTTTGTTCAGCCTAAACGGACATCTAAACGACATTTTTAGGCAAAAGTTCCTTCTTAACAAATGTTCCCTAGGATGTTAAAATTTAAATGCAACAAATTTCAGATCAAAATAAAATTTGTAGCTCAAGATATGAGCTAAAATATCAACACTGTTCCAGTAACCCGACCCAACCAGAGACACTTCAGATTTTAACTTATTCAAGGATCTTAGAGCCACAACTGGTTTCCGAACCTTCAAAGACAATTTTAGATCTATACCTTAGCTTTAAAATGGCACTGGAATTACTCAATTTGGAGATCTACAACTCTACTTATGACCAAAACAATACACAAAGGTCTGGCAAAAACTAAACAGAATTTACCCTAAATCATACTTTACACACCCAAAAGCTATATGAACAATCTAACACATCCAAAAATCATGCAAAATTATCCAATACATAATCATGCATCATTTATACATCAAGGTCATATCACACATAGTTCCCAAACCTGGAAATCAAAGCTTCAAACCGATCACTTCAAAATCCAACCTTCTCTTTCCCTTCTCCTCCAATTCTTGCACAAAGCCCAGCCAAAACACAAAATCAAACCATGAGAACCCCTTTCACAACCCAGAAAACGCAGGAGAAAAAGAAGAAGAAGAAGAAGCCACAAATACCCATGATCTTACCTCATAAAGAACCTTCAAAGCTCAAACCCTAGACCAAAGGTGGAAGAAAACCCACATGAAAGGAAGAGAGAGCAGAAATGTAGATGGGAAAGAGAGAGAGGGCGTGGGAAAGGAAAGGCAAAACTCCCTTCTTTTCTTACTTACTCATCAATGCCCACCAACCAATGCCACATGGCAAGCTCCTATTGGACCACAATTCCCACTTTTGACTTATTCGTCCTTGTACCATACACCATCCACACATTAACAATCTCTTATAATAATATCTCCAAGGTACCATACTCAACTCACACTATAACTTTTCTTAAAAATCCACATACATCCTACTCCCATACACTACAAGCACACACTAGATTAATCCCAAATAACATACCCTATATCCATACACCACCTGCACACCTTAATATTTCTCCTCTTAACATGCTTAATTTAATTTCCTTGCACTAAATCCTTAATATCCAAATTTTCCTCTTACACAAATTACAGAAATACCCTTAATACCCCGACTTATCATGCAAAATTCCGACTAGGCCCTTTTTGGGGTGTGACACATACGGCCCAATAAACCTCAGACTTAACTTTACCTTTTTACCGAACCTTAAAACCTTTCTCTAAGGAGACACTTTTTGCAATACTTTATCACCCACTTCAAACTCAATGTCTTTCCTCTTCAGATCCAGATATGATTTCAGCCTATCACTTGCAGCCTTTAATCGCTGTTGAATTATCTTCGTTTTCTCCTTAGTATCCTTCACCATATTAGGACCAATGGCCTTATGCTCAGTCAATTCTATCCAACATACCAGAGTTCGACACTTTCTCCCATACAAGACTTCAAATGGTGCCATACCGATACTCGGCTGATAACCATTATTGTAAGCAAACTCCATCAAGGGAATATACTGATCCCAACTTTTAGAGAAGTCAAGCACACATGCCCGAACCAAATCTTCTAATACCTGTATAATCCTTTCTGATTGTCGATCAGTCTGTGGATGAAATGCTGTACTAAAGTTCAACCTTGTACCCAAAGCAGCTTGCAAACCCTTCCAGAACTTAGAAGTGAATCTCGTATCTCTATCTGCAACAATAGACAAAGGAATACCATGCAATATAACAATCTCCTTCACATATAATTCAACCAACTGATCTATGGAGTAATCGAGTAGAATCAGTATAAAGTGAGTCGACTTAGAAAATCGATCTACTATTACCCACACAAAGTCATGCTGTCTCGATGTCATTGGCAATCTTAAGACAAAGTCCATAGTAATGTTGTCCCATTTCCACTGTGGAATTGGAATAGGATTCAACAAACCATGTGGAACCTGATGTTCCGCTTTCACTTGCTGGCAGGTTAAACACTTAGAAATATATTCTACAACATCCCTTTTCATACCAGGCTACCAATATAACTGTTTTAAGTCCTAATACATCTTATTACCGCTTAGGTGCATAGTGAAAACTGTATTATGCGCTTCATGTAAAAGCCTCTTCCTTAACTCTTTATGGCTTGCCACACATAACCTACCTTGATAGCATAACACACCCTCTTTATTCACTGAATAGTCAGTCCTGTCTCCATTTCTGACTAACTGCATAACCTATTGCAACTTGGGATCACCTTTCTATGCATTTACCGACTCATCCATCATAACCTGCCTTGCTTTCAATTGTGCCACTAAGGCACCATCAGGAGCAAACCTCCACTTAACTCTTTGTAATAACAACGCTAAGACGGACTTCCTACTCAATGCATTCGCCACCACATTGGCTTTACCCGGATGATAATCCACAATACAGTCATAATCTTTAAACAATTCCAACCACCTTCTCTGTCTTAAGTTTAACTCTTTTTGAGTGAGCAGATACTTGAGACTCTTATGATCAGTAAAGATCTTACACTTTTCACTATAAAAGTAATGCTGCCAAACTTTTAAGGCAAACACTACTGCAGCCAATTCCAAATCGTGAGTCAGGCAATTCTGCTCATGTGGCTTCGGTTGCCTTGAAGCATAAGCTATCACCTTCCCATCCTGCATCAATAGACATCCCAATCTAACTCGAGAAGCATCACTATACATAGCATACTCCTTACTCGAAATAGGTTGAGTTAGGATTGGTGCCTCAACTAACATCCTCTTCAACTGCCCGAAACTAGCTTGGCACTTATCAGACCACTCAAACTTAACTCCCTTACAAAGTAACTTAGTAAGCGAAGAAGTAATTACTGAGAATCCCTTCATAAAGCGATGGTAATACCCCGCTAATCCCAAGAAACTTCGTAACTCAGGCACAATCCTGGGTGGTTTCCAATTCACCACTGCTTCTATCTTAGCTGGATCAACCTTAATACCCTCAGAAGAAACGATGTGACCCAGAAAAGACACATCTTTCAACCAGAAATCACACTTACTAAGTTTAGCATACAGTTGATGCTCCCTCAAAGTCAGAAGCACAGTTCTTAAATGCTGCTCATGCTCTTTCTCATTCTTTGAATATACCAATATATCATCAATAAATGCAACTAGAAATTGATCCAAATAAGGCCTGAACGCTCTATACATCGGATCCATGAATGCAACAGGCGTATTTGTCTACCCGAATGGCATTAAAAGAAATTCATAATGTCCATATCGAGTCCTAAATGCAGTCTTAGGTATATCCTCCTTTTTCACTAACACATCTTTTAACCAGAAATCACACTTACTAAGTTTAGCATACAACTAATGCTCCCTCAAAGTCAGAAGCACAGTTCTTAAATGCTGCTCATGCTCTTTCTCATTCTTCGAATATACCAATATATCATCAATAAATGTAACTAGAAATTGATCCAAATAAGGCCTGAACGCTCTATACATCGGATCCATGAATGCAACAGGCGCATTTGTCTACCCGAATGGCATTACAAGAAATTCATAATGTCCATATCGAGTCCTAAATGCAGTCTTAGGTATATCCTCCTTTTTCACTTGCAACTAATAATAACCAGATCGCAGATCGATCTTAGAAAACACACAAGCTCCCTTTAATTGGTCAAATAAATCCTTAATCCTGGGTAATGGATATTTATTCTTTATTGTCACCTTATTCAACTGTCTATAGTCAATAAACATTCTCAAAGTCCCAACTTTCTTCTTTATGAACAACACTAGTGCTCCCCATGGAGACACACTATGTAACACCCCCAATGCCCCTTAGGAGGACAAGGGAGTGCTACGCAACACTAACATAACTATAAACATACATGCTGTAAACACCGTGCCCTGAGTCAGTTCAGATCAGAGGTTACCCGATGAAGAAATCAGTGTCCATTTCTGATCCAATGGATGAAATTCGAGAATTTTGGTCCTTCAGATTCACAAAGATTGGAGATTTTCATTTGCAGCAGAAAGAATTAGAAAAATTGGGAAGATTTAGCATGAAAAGAGATTTTTTCCGCAGACGGCCTGCCCGTCGGTAGCCAAGATGATCTGTCTCTCGCCATCAGAGACGGGTCATCGGTGAAGCAAGCCACGGACACATGCCCATAAACTGATGCCCGTCTGTTCCTCCCCGTGCCTCGTTCTGTCCGTTGGCCAAATGACCGTGCGTACCCTTGTAACCAACGACCGTCGCTGAGCTTCAGGCGCCCGTCGGTTGATTGATTTGGTCGCCGAATTTTGAGGAAAACATAATATTTTTTTCCAAATCCTATTGGGAATAGGATTTCTCTTTCCTACTCTAAATAGGATTCCCATTTTTCTATAAAAGGGGGGATTTTTAATGATATGGGGGTTAGACAATTTTTAATTAGTGGATTTTCTTTCTCTCAAGGATATTCTCTAATATTTTCTCTCAAAAAATCATATTTTTACAAAAAGAAAAACTCTTTTCATCTTTTTTTTAATCTCTTTTCAAAATCTTATTTTGGTGAATCCAATTAATTTGAGATAACGAAATCAATTCGTTTCCCTCAATTTTATTGATTCCAACATCCGAATTATTTAGAAAATTGCTTTTCAAGGAAGAAATAGAAATTTTCTTTCCTTGATTGGTAACCGATCCTTGTGAAACACGCGGGACTGAAAATTATCCTACATTCATCCAAAAAGGTATAATTCGAGGGTAAATATTCTGGACTCAATATTTGGTTGATTTAATTTAATAATTTGCATTTATCTTTTGTGAAAATAAAGGATTTTCTTGTAAAAATCTAATTTTTTTGGTGTTTTTTAAGGAACAGGGGTGACCGACGGGCAGAGGCGTTACCGACGTTCGTCGCTCGTTTGAGGAACGGGACGTAGGTAGCGCACTGCACTGCCCGTCGGTCACGCCAAGGACGCCCATCTGTCGTTGACAGAAGGCCGTCCCTGGGCTTTTTTTCATGTTTTTAATTTATTTACTCCTTTTTCACTTATTTTCTTTTATTCTTTAATACTTTTCTTTAAAATCCCCTTTTTTGCTGTTTTTATTTTATTTCTGATTTTTGCACTAATGTGTTTGTTTATTTTTGTGAGATATCATTTTATTATTTTTTGGATGGATTAGAATTGGGAATGAGGATGGCTACCCAAATCTAAGGATTTATACTTGGTTTATCCCTTTAATCTTTATCTTTATTACTATTATTTATTTGATATCTATTGTTAGTTTATTATTATTTATTTTTTCTGTTTATTATTATTATTATTATTATTATTATCACTATTATTATTATATTATTCCTATTATTATTATTACTAGTATTATTATTAGTTTTAGTATTCATTATTATATTAATTGCATTATTATTGTTATTGTTGTACTTATTTATTTGTTTGGGTATTTGTAAAATTATTTCTATCCCATTAATATAAAAATGGTTAAATGTTTTCTAGTAATTAATTTGGGAATTTTTGCAAAGCAAGGACCAAAGTCCTATTTTATCCAATAAAAAAAACCGTCACATGAAAAATTGTTTTCTTGTAATAAATGCATGCAAGGACCAATGTCCTCCATATTAACGAATATCCCGTTTTATGCATGTTTTGTACCTTATTTACAATGGGGTTGTATTCCGCGCCTAGTTTATTTGTAATTTATTTTCGTATGCTTTATTTTTATGCTATTTTATTCTCCGCTTTTATATGAATGATTGCGCATTTTAATTAATTGCATCGTATGGAAAGAGGGTGAAATAATAAATTCAAAACTTAATTGTAAAATTAATCAAGGTATGAATAAATGAGAAGTCCCGAACCTACCTCTGGTCTTTGGGCTCAATGAGGCGAGAGACCCATTTTTATGTTTCATTGGAATGGGATCTCCAAGACACCTCTTGTGTCCCACTAAAAGGCTTAATTTATAATCCTAGGCTCCATAGGGTTGGAGGGTCATTCTAATGTTCTATTGGGGTGATTGCCTCCAAGATCCCTTTGGTTTGCCCAAAATGGATATTATACGCCGTTTTAGGCTCACTAAGGCGAGATGAACTTTCCCAATGTTTTATTGGATGGCGACTCCATGAAACCTCCGTGATGCCCAAAATAGACGCACTTATAAATCCCGTACAGGTTTCCATGAACCTCTCCCGAAAGCCCTAAAAGCGGGTCTTCGGGAAGCAACGAGGTTCGGCGCGCGTCACAGTGGCGACTCCGCTGGGGACATACATGACCCTATGTTCACTCAATGTAGGGAAGTTTTAAGGATAATCACCAGCCCAAGCCTTGTACCATTTGGTATATAAAATGGAGACCCAATCGATCGCTATGCTCGTGTTGAGTTAGACCCATTGGCAGGGACCATGCTTGGGTAGACGTAAAGTAACACCACCCATGACTAAAGCTCATGTAATGGCTATAGATACTTTCTCTAGGTGGTATGAACCTTAATACTGTGCTTGCTGTATGGATCCTTACGTATTGGGTGAACCCAGATGTCTTGATCGATTAACTAGCCAAAGGTTTTCATGCCCCGATAAGACCATGTCAATTCAGTTGGATCACCTAAATACATAATGATCATGACTCATGCACCTATTGCATTAGTTAGGAGAGTTATGCTGCCGATTTTTCACTGTGCGCCATACGCGCTCATCCGGTCCCCTGTTGACCCATGGGCCAATCCCGGCTAGGAAAGAGACTATGACCTCGTGTGTGGGAGTAACAAGGTTGGAGGGACCTATGTGCTTGCATGTGATTTGTGGGTGTTGCATAGCACGATCATGCATCTTATCGCATTCATGCATCATTTTAACTCTTTGTGTTTGCAGCCATTATAGATCTGCCTAGGTGGACAAGAGGTCCTTGGGGGCGGTTGATTCGAAATTCTATTTTTGAGCTACCAGAAAGAGTAGAATATTCAGATACTACTTTAGAAGCTAGCTACGCTACTTTAGAGATGGCAAACTCACCGAGAGGGATTGATGCCACCAGGGCTTTGGTTCCAGAGGAAGTGGGCCGTAGACTTGAGGACTTTGAGAGTCATTTAATGAACATGTTAGCCACAATGGGCCGGCCAGCTGCTCAACAGAACCCACCACCTCCTCCTAGGAGAAGCAATGAAACGGAGGAGGTCCGAGCAAACCCACTGGAAGAGAATCATCCATCGCTAGTGCATTTTAGAGCTACTACTTCAAGGGTTCAGAGGGGAAAGCAAGTCCTGGGGTTAGACGATGATTCAGATGAAGATCATGAGGAGCGCATGTCTCAAAGAGGGAAGGCACCTCAAACTGAGGAGGCCATTTGGAAGAAGATGGAAGAGAGGTTCGAAGTAATGGCTAGGACGTTGATGAAGGGTCAAGGGATGAGTCCAGAAGATAAAGAATTAGATGGAGAGGACCCTATCCCGATGAACTTTAAGATGCCAGATAAGTTCGACGGTACTTCTGACCCTACCGCACATATCAAACAGTACTCATTGGTAATAAAGGGTACTACTCTGACGAGGAAGCAGAAGATTGAATATTTCTGCTTGAGCTTGACCGGCCCAGTAATGGATTGGTATCATGGGTTGGATCGCCAAACTAAAAAAGACTGGGATTTATTGATTGAGGAATTTCTAAGGCAGTACGACTGTAGTACGAGGATGTAAGTGACACTGAAAGACTTGGATCTATTGTAGTAGAAGGGAGGTGAGTCCTTTCATGAATATCTGACCCGATAGAGGAACCGAGTGATGGAAATAAAGAGGAAACTGGATACCCAAGATTAAATTCGGTTGTTCATCAGGAACACGAGCCCATATTTGAGAGAGGGGTTAAAGATGAAGGGATTGAGAGATTGGGAATCTCTGAAGGATATCGCCATAGAAGTTGAGGCAGAATACCTGGTTGAGAAAGCGAGTGCTGAGAATTATCCTAGGAAGGGTGTTAGTGGAGCTGGTAGATCAGCAGGCCCTGGAAAGACCGCAGAAGTATCAACTACCAACTTTACTCCAAGACGTTTTTCAAATCTCGAAAGGTCTTTGTCGTGGGTATTGAGAAGACTAATGAAGAAAGGGAAGCTGCAGCCTTTACCATCCCGACCAGCCAGAATGCTGGGCCAACCAGGGCATAAAGATAATAAGTACTGTGCATATCATCAGCACACCGGGCATACCACTAATGATTGTAAAGCTTTGTGACACGTAATTCAGGATCTCATTGATTCTGAGCAGATCACGGACTCGAAAAAGAGAGGAGGTCAGAAGAAGATAGGATACAACAATGTGCCCTCACCAGTGAACGAGATCGGGTTAGGTCTACCTGAAGAGTTTGTATTGAAGGAATTGTATGCCAATGATTGCATACTATTGAGACAAATGTAGAAGGGTTACCAGTGGCTATGATAGATTGTTGGTCCACCGATGAAAGTGGAGAGGAGGATGATAACGCTGAGATGTTTCCAGACCTGTGGGGTTAAGAAGAAGAAGACGAAGGAAAGAAGAAGAGTAAAGTGGATGCTGTGACTCAGAGCGAAAGGGTAGCTCCAGAAGTTGAGAAGCCTCAAGAGCTAAAAGCAGGCCAAAAGGAGAAAGAGTCGGAAGAAGATTTGATTATTAAGCAGCTAAAAAAGACACCGGCTCAGATTTCTATATGGGACCTCTTGAGGCAATCTCCATCCCATAGGCAAAAGGTAGTGGAAGCTTTATGTGAGGCAACTATGGCCACCACCATCTCGCCGACGGAACTTCTGGATGCAGTGAAGGGAGGAGCGGGAGAAAGTGTCATTTTTACTAATGCTAATTTGCCAGCAGAGGGCCGTAACCATAATCGCCCTTTGTACATAAGGGCACATATTAACCATAAGCACACTGCCTGCATAATGGTGGATGATGGCTCATCGATAAATATGTGCCCCCAAGTGGCAATGACAGCTTTTGGAGTGACAGAAGACATGTTGGCCAAGTCTGACCTCACTATCACTGCATATGGTAACTCGCGAAGACATGCTTCTGGGACATTTATGGCAACAGTGAAAATAGGACCAGTAGAATCTGAAGTAGAGTTTCTGGTGCTACCTATACCTGCCAACTTTTTAGCTCTTTTGGGTAGGCCATGGTTTCACAAGTTGGGTGGAGTCACTTCTACACTTCATCAAATGGTAAAAATACCCCATGAAGGTCAAGTCGTAACCATAAGGGCTGCAAGGGAGAATCAAGTTTCAATTCTGGAGATTGCAAGGCAACCATTCAACGGGTTTCATATCGCCTTGATAGGGGAAGAAGAGTGGATGGAAGAAACTCTTCATGTGCTAAATATGATGAAGAAGATGTCATTCCTTCCTGGCGCTGGGTTGGGAAAGAAGTCTCAGGGGCTACCAACAGCCATTGCTACCAAAGGTCAGAAGGGCAGAAGGGTTTGGGTTATACTGGTACTGTGAAAAAAAGGTGAAAATCCAGAGATGGAAATTCCCCATATTCGAAAAAGTTTTGTGCCGACAACTGCAGTATGTGTCTATACAGGAGAGGCTGAACCATAGTGGGTTGATGGAAAATAATGCCAGGGTTCGAGGTCTTTAATGATGTATATGACTGGGACATTGGATTGATCAAGCCGGTAGAGGGCTTTTGGGATGAGGAAATCATGACCAGTAAGACAATTTGGGACTGTGACATGCACAAAGAGGTGATCACTGAAGCAATGGTAACCACCCAGCTAAAGGGGAAAGCAAAGGTTGAGGAAGCCATACAAGAGATGACCAAGGAGCCTCCAAAGAGTCAAAGCGACACAGGACCATCAACCGCAGTAGGTGCACCAGCAGAGAAAGAGGAAGAAACTAGTTTAGATTGTCTTTTCATTCCAGAACTTTTAAATGATGTTAACGACAATTTCAATTTTATTAATAAAGTGAACAATTTTGCTTATTTGTGCGATGTTTCTGTTAATTTCACCATGCATAATCATAATCCATCCATATTTGACATTGATTCGACTGATGCTACCCCATTTAATCTTGGAACCACGAAAAACCCAAAAGAAATTTTGGTAGCATCAAATATAACTCCTGAAGAGCGAGAAAAATTTGAGAGAATATTAAAAAAATATGAAAAATTCTTTGCCTGGACCTACGAAGACATGCCAGGAATTGATTGGGAAATCGCAGAACATGCTATTCCGACGTATCCAGATCATAAACTCGTAAAACAGAAGCTGAGAAGACTCAGGCCGGAATGGGCAGATAAGGTAAAGGAGGAAATTCACCAACAGATCGAGGCCAAGTTCCTAGTTGAGGTGCAGTATCCAACTTGGTTGGCTAACATCGTCCCTGTAGCAAAAAAGAACGATAAAGCAAGAGTGTGTGTGGATTACCGGGATCTGAATAAGGCCTGTCCGAAAGATGATTTCCCGTTACCTCATATAGATGTATTGATAAACAGCGCAGCTGCTTGTGAGATGTATAGCTTTGGAGATGGTTATGCGGGTTACAATCAGATTCTCAATAAAATAATTGACCGGATCAAGACGGCTTTTATCACAGAATGGGGGACGTACGCTTACAGGGTAATGCCTTTTGGTCTAAAGAATGCAGGAGCTACTTATCAAAGGATGGCAATAAAAATCTTAAGTGATTTGATCCATAAAGAGGTAAAGGTGTATGTCGATGATATGATGATCAAGTCCGCCACTAGAGAAAGTCATTTTGAAGCCTTAGAAAAGTTCTTCCAGAGAATAAATAAGTACAACCTGCAGTTAAATCCTAAGAAGTGTATCTTTGGGGTTATGTCAGGAAAGTTGCTGGGACATGTGGTTAGCCAGAGGGGAATTGAGATTAACCTGGATAAGGTTAACGCCATCGGAGAGATGCCAGTGCCTCAAAAGGAAAAGGATGTAAGGAGTTTCTTGGGCAAATTACAATATGTCAGTAGATTCATCGCCAAATTAACTTCGATTTGTGAGCCAATTTTTAAACTCCTCAGGAAAAATCAGCCTATAGTATGGAACGAGGATTGCCAAAAAGCCTTCGATACTATCCGAGAGTACTTGCTGCATCCACCGGTGCTGAGACCACCACGGCCGAGTAAGCCCCTGATTCTGTACCTAGCCATAGAGGATGGTGCTGTGGGTGCCATGATGGCTCAAGAGGATGAGTTCGGGATGGAATTTGCTATTTACTATCTGAGTAAGAAATTCCTGGAGTATGAGGTTAAGTACGCTATGCTGGAATATGGCATGAAATGAATATGATAATTAT
Organism: Excoecaria cochinchinensis; assembly: GCA_947683425.1. Classification (NCBI taxonomy): domain Eukaryota; kingdom Viridiplantae; phylum Streptophyta; class Magnoliopsida; order Malpighiales; family Euphorbiaceae; genus Excoecaria; species Excoecaria cochinchinensis. Next base: position 6,020,187 of record CANTUQ010000076.1, on the reverse strand, counting down.
GCAGCGGAAAAACATGAAAAAGAATCATACATGCCAAGCAATTCCATGACAAGAATCGAAACATGCACTTTTAGGGTTTTTAAAACTTACAACTTTAAATGCCAATTCCAAATTGAATTTGATGATGACCAGCAACTAAGATGAGTTTGTTCACCTTTGATCTTCACCACCAATGCCAAGGAACAGCCTTTACGCCAATCCTCTCTATGTTCACACACACAATTGTAAGCTAGGCTTAAAACCGAGATTGCTAGCTCTCAATAAATTAGTATTGTGTAAAGGGTAAGGATTGAAGCTACAAGCTTTTTGTCTTGCACTTCTATTTGATGCTTTTAATGCCTAATCACACAAGAAAGCAAGAAAGAATTCTTCTCCTTGTTGAATTCGGCCAAGAGGAAAAAACTACCCCTTGTGAAAATCGGCCAAAAGAAAAATTGAGAGTGAGAGAGAGAAGTCTTTCTCTACACCACCTCTCCTAGCCTTTTTTCTTTTTCAATATCTATCCTTATCTTATGGCAAGTCTTTAATCTGAATTTTACTACCTTAAGATAGTTTATTCCATCTTAAACACTTCCTAGAGATAAGTAACAAATAATAGTTTAAACCCTTTTGAATTTAAAATTCAAATTAGGATTTAATACTCAATTAACTTAATCATATAATTAATTAATTGAAATTAAATCATGTGGGCCGAATTTCTCCTCTCTCATGGGCCAAGGTCCAATAACAATTTTAATACCCATTACATACATTAATTTGACTTTAATTAAAAGCCCAAATTAATGCCCAATACATTATTTAAATATTTTAAGCCCAATACTTTGTGTGCGATCCTATAGGTCCATTTAATGTTGGCAATGAATTAATGAATTAATTCAAAGGCTATATATATTCTCTAGCAAGATATTATAGCATTCCAAATTAAATGAAAATGCAAATGGCATTTAGTGACCTAATGCAATTTTGCATAGTCCCTTACCCATAAATATCAGAATTAATATAAGGCATGGAACTAGTCATCCTTATATGTAAGTTAATTCCTTTCTTGATATTCCAGTGACACTGAACTCTCAGATAAATAATGGTTACTCATCATTTCATCTCGGTATGGCCATACACTTCTCAGTTCACTGATCAAGTGGCCGATGATATTTTTCTCTCTTATAGAGAGGGGTAATCCCTTCACTTCTCTCATGCTCTCTGACATGAATCAATGTATACCCAAGCATACCCATACTTGTCACTCTATTACGAGCACGTTAGGTGTATGTCAAAGTACACAGTAATTCATAAAGAGTTTCATAGAGATTTCAGGTCTAAGAACTCCGATACAAAACTTGCATATGAGAAACACTTATGACTTGTACCATGTAGTGTTCTCATTAATGGATCGAATCCAGATACCATATTGTAAACATCTATCTATGATCTCTGATTGACACTCTTGTCCTTATGATCCGTAAGACAGAACTCAATTTATTAGAGAGAGCATACTAGTCTTAATTCATTTGTTATTCCCATAACAATGACTGACTAGGGATATTTAGAATGAAGTCTCATTTGTTTCAAGGTCTTACAACCATGTGCCTCACACATGATAACTTAAACTGAAACAACATTCTTGGATAGTTCTATCAATTGACATGCACAGGAATACAATGGATAAAACAAATGCCTCATTTATTAGCTAAAGTGTTTTATTACAATGTATTGGGGCTAGGGCTAACACTAACAATCTCCCACTAGCACTAGTCCCAATTGGGCATAGCCCTAAGACCGAATGCTCTCAAATGAGCTTCGTGCAGATTTGGACGCAACTATTTCGTCAAAGGATCTGCTACATTATTTTCACTTACTATCTTGCTAACCTTGACGTCCCCACGATCAATGATCTCTCTGATCAGGTGGTACCTCCTGAGTATGTGTTTGGATTTCTGGTGTGACCGGGGCTCCTTGGCCTGTGCAATGGCCCCGTTGTTGTCACAAAAAATTTCTAATGGATCTAGGATGCTTGGGACCACTCCTAATCCAGAAATGAAATTTCTAATCCAAACAGCCTCTTTTGCAGCCTCACTCGCTGCAATATACTCAGATTCTGTAGTTGAGTCGGCGACGATCTCTTGCTTTGAGCTTCTCCAGCTGACAGCACCACCGTTAAAAAAAAAAAAATCCAGATTGCGATCTTGAGTCCTGAGTGCTGGTTTGAAAAGCAGCATCGGCATAGCCTTGTATGACGAGCTCTTCCTGACCACCATACACCAAGAAGTGATCCTTAGTCCTTCGTAGGTACTTTAGAATCCCTTTTACAGCAGACCAGTGCTTTTAACCAGGGTCTTGCTGAAACCTACTGGTTATACTCAGTGCATGAGCAACATCTAACCTAGTACATAACATAGCGTACATGATAGATCCAATAGCAGATGCATATGGGATTCTACTCATGTCGTCCCTTTCCTTTTTGGTTTTAGGGCACTGTTATTTGGTCAAAGGAACTCCCAAAGCCAAAGGTATGTACCTTTTCTTTGAGTCTCCCATACTAAAATGCTTTAGTACTTTGTCTATGTACTTTTCTTGACTTAGTCCCAAAAGCCGATTCGATCTGTCTCTATAGATCCGAATACCAAGTATTGTCTCAGCTTCACCTAAGTCTTTCATCGAGAAACATTTCCCCAACCATTGCTTAACCATTTGCAATGTTGGAATGTCATTCCCAATGAGAAGGATGTCGTCCACATATAGGACCAAAAATACTACTATGCTCCCACTAACCTTCTTGTACACACAAGGCTCATCTTCGTTCTTGACGAAGTCAAAATCTTTGACTGCCTCGTCAAAATGAAGATTCCAACTTCGGGATGCTTGCTTTAATCCATAAATGGATTTCTGAAGCTTGCAAACCTTCTTAGGATGCTTGGGATTGACAAAACCCTCAGGCTGTGTCATATACACCTCCTCAAGTAAATATCCATTGAGGAAAGCAGTTTTGACATCCATTTGCCATATTTCATAATCATGATATGCAGCTATGGCAAGCAAGATCCTAATGGATTTGAGCATGACTACAGGCGAAAAGGTCTCATCATAGTCTATACCATGAGTTTGTCGAAAACCTTTTGCTACTAGTCTACCTTTGTAGGTCTGATCAGCTTTGAGTTTAAACAGCCACTTGCATTCAATTACCTTAGCACCTTCCGGTGGATTAACCAAGGTCCAAACCTGGTTATCGTACATTGATTGCATCTCGGATTTCATGGCTTCAAGCCAATTTTTCGAGTCTGGGCTTTCAATAGCTTCTTGGTAGGTAGTAGGATCCTCACGATCTACTAACTCAATAGTGTCACTGTCGGTGATTAGAAATCCATATCTCTGAATCTCCTGACGTACCCTACCGGACCTTCTAGGTACTTGTGTAATGGGTTCTTGTTCCACAAGTGGTTGTGAACTTGATCCCATTTCCAACTCATCCTCTATAGGAATTTGTGGCACTTGAATTTCTCCAAGTTCTACTTTACTCCCACTATCTTTCTTGAGAAGGAACTCCTTTTCCAAGAAAACAGCCTTGCGAGCAACAAATACTTTATTCTCGGCTTGTGAGTAAAAGTAGTATCCCTTTGTTTCTTTGGGATAACCCACAAATAAGCAGACAGTGGATTTGGACTCTAGTTTGTCAGATGTTAATTTCTTAACATGTGCTTCACAGCCCCAAATCCTAAGAAATGACATATTGGGTTCTTTCCCAGTCCATACCTCGTATGGTGTCTTCTCAACTGCTTTAGTTGGAGTACGGTTTAGTAGAAACGCAGCAGTTTCTAATGCATAGCCCCAAAAAGAGATAGGAAGATTTGCTTGACTCATCATAGATCGAACCATGTCTAATAGAGTTCGATTTCTCCTTTCGGACACACCATTCCATTGTGGTGTTCCAGGAGGAGTGAGCTGTGAAATAATACCACACTCTTTTAGATGACCGTCAAAATCTTGGCTTAAGTATTCGCCACCTCTATCAGATCGAATGGCTTTTATACTTTTGCCAAGTTGTTTTTCTACTTCATTCTTAAACACTTTGAATTTCTCAAAAGTTTCAGATTTATACTTCATTAGATAGACATAGCCATATCTACTGAAGTCATCTGTGAACGTTACGAAGTAGCTAAAACCACCTCTAGCTTGTGTACTTAATGGTCCACATACATCGGTATGTATTAGTTCCAATAAGCCATTAGTCCTCTCACTTTTCTTATTAAAAGGACTTTTTGTCATTTTTCCATGCAAACATGGCTCGCATGTATCATAAGACTCTAAGTCGAATGACCCAAGTACTCTAGTTTTGTGGAGTCTTGAAATGCGTTTTTCGTTTGTATGTCCCAAACGACAATGCCAGAAGTAAGTAGGGTTCAATTCGTTTGATTTAACCCTCTTTGTATTAATGTTGTATATGGACTCTTTGTTTTGTAAATCAAGGATATAAAGGCCATTTTGCAACATGGCATTGCCATATGAAATGCCTTGGCGACGAATATGAGCATTGCCATTTTTAATAATAAAATCAAATTCATCCAAATCCAACAATGAAACTGAAATTATGTTTCTGCTCATAGCAGGTACATAATAACAATTTTTCAAAACTAAACAAAGTCCGGAAGGTAAAGTGAGTTGATAGTCGCCTATCTCTATGGCAGCAACTCGTGCTCTATTCCCCACACGGAGGTCCACTTCATTCTTCCCAAGTAACCGCCTATTTCTTAGCCCCTGCACATTTGAACAAATGTGAGAACCACAACCGGTATCTAGGACCCAAGTGGTAGAAATAGAAAGGTTAATTTCAACAACAAAAATACCTGAACTGGACGCATTTGCTCCATTCTTTTTTTGTTCTTCCTTGAAGAGAGCACAGTTCTTCTTCCAATGCCCTATTTTGTTGCAGTGGAAGCAAGTGCTCTCGCTCTCCTTGGGCTTTTGCGCCTTGGGCTTGAATTGGGTCTGAGGTGCACTCCCTTTTGACTTGAACCGAGCCAGGTCATTCTTGGGTTTTGCCTTTCCCTTTCCCTTTCCTTTAGCTGGTCCCTTCTTAATGCCCCCTTGAACCATCAGTATGGGATTTGTCTTTCGAATGTTCTCTTCAGCATTCTTAAGCATCCCATGAAGCTCGGTGACTGACTTGTCCATTGCATGCATGTTATAATTCATTATAAATGGATCATAATCATCAGTCAATGATCCTAAGATCAAGTCAGTGGCCAATTCCTTTGGCACTTGTAACTCAAGCTTTCCTAGAGTATCAAGGTACCCTTTCATCTTGAGTACATGTGTACTAACAGGAGTGCCCGCAGCCATCTTACAGGAAATTAAGGCCTTCGTTGTCACAAATCTCTCGTGACGAGCTTGCTCTTGGAACATCTCCTTTAGGTGCACCATGATCGCATAAGCCTCTTGGTCCATAAATTGCTTTTGCAAGTCAGGCACCATAGTGGCCAGCATCAAACAGGTCACATCATTGGAGTCACTCTTCTTGGTCTCAAAAGTTTCCTTTTGAACCGCAGTGGCGTTCCTGCCAGGTTCAACAGGTAAGGGTGCATCCAAAACATACGACTTTTTCTCTTGCTTAAGCACTATTCTCAAGTTTCGAGACCAGTCTATGAAATTGGTGCCATTCAATTTGTCCTTTTCAAGGACCGATCGCAATGAGAAATTATTGTTTGAAGATGCCATTTGTCAATCTACAATAAAAATTTTAGCAAGATTAAATGAGGTCTTATTTATAATCCCACAAACCGAATTAATATCCCTTTAAATAATTCGCATTAGTGATTTAAAGTGGGCCAAGATCCACTTTTCACAACAACTTATTAGTCAAGCTGAGCTTGTACACCTAACAAGTTAAGTTACTTAGGTAGGAGAAACTCCAATCATGTCTCGTACATGACTCTTGGATCAAATGGGTTAACATCTTAAGATGTTATAGCACAAACCCATTTATTAGTTGCCTAGGTCCGAGCATCCCTTTCCATGTTAAGTCTAACCTACATTCACAACCCATGCCTCACAAAGATAATCGAGCGTATCTAGGACTCCCAGTCTACGTTATCGATGATCGATGCCTTGACATGTTTCGAATTAGGAAGGCAACTTTGTGACTTACTATTATTATTAGGGATTCAAATTATCACGGCTTACATGGCATACGCTTTGTCATCCATTCATATATATATAAATAATTGCATAAAGTAAAGCGTGACAAACATGGGCCCAAAAACCTACAACTAAGATTCTATACTATTACATAAGAATCTTCGAGTTGGGCTTCTTTGCTCCGGTGGGCTTCACCTTTGATTTACAAAGTCTTCAAGTAAATTCTATTTTAAGAAATTAATGAAACTTTTACAATAAAACATAATGGCTCGCAGGCCATAATTAATTAAAAACAGGGCCCATGAATGCACCATGCATATCCATTCATCACACCAAACTAGCAAATAAATATACATAATATTCATTGATCAAACAAAGTCCAATTTTAATTAATTTAGCCAAGTCTCTTAATGGAAATTGTGTACTTGAACCTTTAAGAGATGACCCCATGATGGGCCTGGGCCGAGGCCCAATGGACTAAATCCTCTTATTGAATAAGTTCTCTTAAAAGCCCAAAACACAAACTAGTTAGATTTGTGCTATAAATCAACTCTAGTATAATTTCCAATTTTGCCATTTTTAATTTTATGTCATACTGCCCATAAACATTAAAAATACATATAATATGTACCGACATGAATTAAAACAAAAAAATCATGAAGAACATATATATGATACACGGCATACATATAAAAACAAACAAACAACAAAACTAGCTGTTTAATTCTTATGTGATGCCACAAAAATGCACAAATACTTAAATCAATTTTATGAGTCAATAAATAATTCAAATAAGGTCATAAAAATGATTTAATATATTGTACCAATCTGATCTAAATGTGTTTTTACCATTTTAATAAAATCAAAACAAACAATGTTGATTAAACATGTAACAAACACAAACTAGTCATTGTTTTAAGTGATATTAAAATTAATCAATTAAATTGTCATGGACCAGAATTAAAACCAAATTTTAAAAATGTCCAGACCTGATATTACATCTTTAAAATCACTTACAAACATGCCAAAAACGTTTTACATTTAATATTCAAAACTAGTTGTTAAACTAACAATTAACATGCCAAAAGCACCTAGTTTTAATATTAACATATACCATCAGGTATTATCAATTAAATATGACCAATAAAAGCTCCTAGAACATCTTAGGACATTATATTAACATGTCATATTAATTATAATACCTATCTAATCAATTAAAATCGTTTTTACACCAAAACAATGCAAAAAACTCAAAACAGAAAATTTCAGCATTGCATGTATTAAAAGTAACGATTTTTAATTAATTATTTCATGCATCTAAAGCACTAAAATAAGCATGTTTAGGCTCTGATACCACTGCTGGAATATGGCATGAAATGAATATGATAATTATGCAGCGGAAAAACATGAAAAAGAATCATACATGCCAAGCAATTCCATGACAAGAATCGAAACATGCACTTTTAGGGTTTTTAAAACTTACAACTTTAAATGCCAATTCCAAATTGAATTTGATGATGACCAGCAACTAAGATGAGTTTGTCCACCTTTGATCTTCACCACCAATGCCAAGGAACAGCCTTTACGCCAATCCTCTCTATGTTCACACACACAATTGTAAGCTAGGCTTAAAACCGAGATTGCTAGCTCTCAATAAATTAGTATTGTGTAAAGGGTAAGGATTGAAGCTACAAGCTTTTTGTCTTGCACTTCTATTTGATGCTTTTAATGCCTAATCACACAAGAAAGCAAGAAAGAATTCTTCTCCTTGTTGAATTCGGCCAAGAGGAAAAAACTACCCCTTGTGAAAATCGGCCAAAAGAAAAATTGAGAGTGAGAGAGAGAAGTCTTTCTCTACACCACCTCTCCTAGCCTTTTTTCTTTTTCAATATCTATCCTTATCTTATGGCAAGTCTTTAATCTGAATTTTACTACCTTAAGATAGTTTATTCCATCTTAAACACTTCCTAGAGATAAGTAACAAATAATAGTTTAAACCCTTTTGAATTTAAAATTCAAATTAGGATTTAATACTCAATTAACTTAATCATATAATTAATTAATTGAAATTAAATCATGTGGGCCGAATTTCTCCTCTCTCATGGGCCAAGGTCCAATAGCAATTTTAATACCCATTACATACATTAATTTGACTTTAATTAAAAGCCCAAATTAATGCCCAATACATTATTTAAATATTTTAAGCCCAATACTTTGTGTGCGATCCTATAGGTCCATTTAATGTTGGCAATGAATTAATGAATTAATTCAAAGGCTATATATATTCTCTAGCAAGATATTATAGCATTCGAAATTAAATGAAAATGCAAATGGCATTTAGTGACCTAATGCAATTTTGCATAGTCCCTTACCCATAAATATCAGAATTAATATAAGGCATGGAACTAGTCATCCTTATATGTAAGTTAATTCCTTTCTTAATATTCCAGTGACACTGAACTCTCAGATAAATAATGGTTACTCATTATTTCATCTCGGTATGGCCATACATTTCTCAGTTCACTGATCAAGTGGCCGATGATATTTTTCTCTCTTATAGAGAGGGGTAATCCCTTCACTTCTCTCATGCTCTCTGACATGAATCAATGTATACCCAAGCATACCCATACTTGTCACTCTATTACGAGCACGTTAGGTGTATGTCAAAGTACACAGTAATTCATAAAGAGTTTCATAGAGATTTCAGGTCTAAGAACTCCGATACAAAACTTGCATATGAGAAACACTTATGACTTGTACCATGTAGTGTTCTCATTAATGGATAGAATCCAGATACCATATTGTAAACATCTATCTATGATCTCTGATTGACACTCTTGTCCTTATGATCCGTAAGACATAACTCAATTTATCAGAGAGAGCATACTAGTCTTAATTCATTTGTTATTCCCATAACAATGACTGACTAGAGATATTTAGAATGAAGTCTCATTTGTTTCAAGGTCTTACAACCATGTGCCTCACACATGATAACTTAAACTGAAACAACATTCTTGGATAGTTCTATCAATTGACATGCACAGGAATACAATGGATAAAACAAATGCCTCATTTATTAGCTAAAGTGTTTTATTACAATGTATTGGGGCTAGGGCTAACACTAACACGCTAAAGTAGAGAAGATCTGTCTTGCGGTAATCTGGGCCTCTAAGAAGTCGAGACACTACTTCCACTCTTACAAGGTGCAGGCAGTGGCAAAGCATAATCCCTTAAGATACTTGCAGTAAGCACCATCTCTGTTGGGGAAAATGGGCAGATGGTTGTTGCTGCTACAAGAGTTTGATGTAGAGTATGTCACTCGAAAAACTATCAAGAGGCGTGCAGTGGCTGAATTCCTGGCAGAACACCCAATTCAAGGAGACTTAGACGAGTTCAATTTTCCAGACAAGGATGTGGCAGCTATTGCAGTTCAAGGTTGGCAGTTACACTTTGACGGAGCTGTGAACCACAAGGGGGCAGGAGTAGGAATTATTCTGACAACCCCGAAAAATGAGAAACTCCCTTTGGCAAAGAAGCTAAGGTTCAAGGCTACCAATAATGAGGCTGAGTATGAAGCATGCACTTTCGGCCTAGAAGCATTATTAGCCTTAGGGGCAAATAGCGTTGAGGTATTCGGAGATTCATCCCTGGTGATCAACCAAATTCGAGAGGAATGGGCTGTTAAGGAAGAAAGGCTAATGCCATATGTTAAGCACTTGAAAGATCTGAGCAGTCAGTTTGAGGTGTGCACATTCCATTTCATTCCAAGGGATGAGAATCAGTTGGCCGATGCGCCGCCACTTTGGTATCTATGTGGGACAATCCAGAAGGGAGAATCATGAAGGCAGTTTTCATTTCTAGCTCTGAGAGACCTAGTTTTGAATCAAATCAGTAATGGAGATAGAAGTTGCAGACGGGAAGACATGGTACTACGATATCATGAATTATCTAGAGAATGCGGCCTTTTTAGAGGAAGCTACCGAGAAATATCAGAGAATGATTCGCAAATTGTCTACTCAGTTCATTTGTATAGATGGGGTATTGTACAAGCGACAGGCCGATGGTATCCAGTTGAGGTGCTTGGATGAGAAGGAGGCTAAAAGGGTAATGGAAGAAACTCACGCCGGTGTATGCGGGGCTCATATGAACGGGCTGACACTGGCCAAAAAGATTATGAGGCAAGGATTTTTCTGGCTTACCATGGATAATGATTGCTCAAAGTACGTAAAGCAGTGCCAGTTATGTCAGTAGTATGCAGATCTAAGGCACTTGCCCATCTCAGAATTACACAATCTGACATCACCTTGGCCGTTCGCAGCGGGATTGATATTATTGGGAAAATTCGTCCCACGGCCTCCAATGGACACAGATACATCATAGTCGCCATTGACTATTTTACCAAGTGGGTAGAGGCTGAGTCTTTCAAAAAGATTGACGCTTGGGATATGGCCAAGTTCATTGAGAAAAATTTGATTTGCAGGTACGGCCTTCCACACCACGTGGTATCTGACAATGGGGTCCAATTCATGGCTGAAATGAAGAAGCTATTCCAGAAGTACGGTATTGAGCATCACAAGTCATCCCCATATCGTCCTCAGGCCAATGGGGCAGTGGAAGCCACCAACAAGAATATCAAGAAGATCCTAGCTAAGATGGTGCATAATTATAAAGATTGGTCAGAAAAGTTACCTTTCGCACTCTGGGGGTATAAAACAACCATCAGAACGTCTACAGGGACCACGCCGTATTCCTTAATATATGGGATGGAGGCAGTGCTACCGGTTGAAATCGAGCTCAAGTCATTAAGAGTGGTCATGGAAGCACAGATCCCAGAAGTTGAATGGGCACAAAAGCGGTTACAACACCTGAACATGCTGGATGAAAACAGGTTGAGGCCCTATTACCATAACCAGATTTATCTGAAGAGACTTGCCAGGTCCTTTGGAAAGAAAGTCAAGAAGCATCCATTAAAAGAAGGGGACTTGTTGTTCAAGCAAATGAGACCAGGTGCACCAGATATCAGAGGAAAGTTCAGACCCACGTGGGAAGGGCCATTTCTCCTCAATAATCTGTTATCGAAAGGAGCTGCGATTCTATCGGATAGTGATGGCAACGATTTCAAAGAATCGATCAATATCGATAGACTCAAAAGGTTCCATGGCTAAAGACTATAAAATAAAAAGAAGAGAAAATAAGCCCCGCTCAAAAATTGAAAAAAGGCGGCCTTGCTAAAAATAGGCGCCTCGTCAGGGTGAAAATCGAAAAAAGGCATCCTGGTCAAAAATTAGAGGCTTGAGAGAAAATATCCAATTAAGAAAACCCGAGAGGGCTGATTGGTAACAGGAGTTTGATGCTATCAAAATTTGGATAGATTTGGTTCCATGAGTGAATGTGGTTTGCATAATTGAATTAGTGACAAATAGTGATCATGTATTTTGAAATCTTATGGAAATGTACACAATTTTGTGAAACGAAAATAAACTTGATTTGTTCATTTACATCATTTTCTAGTTCTATTTTGAAAAGGAACACAATGCTCAAAAGGGGCATATAAAACTAAGCTAAACTATGCTCTACTACTACTCTCGCCAGCCAAATGCCTAAGTCGTCGTGCCCTGTTGTCAGATGCCAAGCTAAGTATCCACCTCTTATACTCGCTAGTAGAAGTCACAGAGTGAGCCCCGAATGGAGGTATGAAGGTCTTCAGTGGAAGTTGGCTCCAAAGCTCGTGGTAATGAGAAGCAAAAGCTGCAGAAAGCACTCCTCCTTGGAAGGATAAGGGAATCCTCACCACATCCTGAGTCACCCCAAGCTGACGAGCACATCGGGCAGTAATGTAAAAGGTGGCTTGACGAAGCCCGCATAAGGGGACACACTACAAAAGAATTGAGTTTTAACGACCAAAATTTAGCGAAGGGCAAAAATCTGGTCGTAAAAGGATACAAATAACGAAAGGAATTAAATCCGGTCGTTAGAACTCAAATTTTAACGAGGGGTTTTAATTCGGTCGCTAAAAGTCTCAAAATCCGGAGGTTGAAAGGTTGAAACAAAATAGTTGGACTTCCAAATCATTTACCTGCAAATATAATCTAAAATTACAAAACCCATTTTCCCATCTGCCGCCCTTTTGCGTTGCCTCCTTCATCGTACCTCCCCTCCTTTGCCAGCCTCCAGGCGCCAGATCCGGCATCGCCCTCCACCCCGCCGCCGCTCGCTCCCTCACTGCCGTTCACCCCCACCCCGCCATCGCAGGTCAAGTCTCGCCGCTGTTGCTACCTCTAGAGCCGTCTCCCTCGCGTGCTATTAGATCGCTGCCGTCGCCCGTCGCAGCTCACCTCTCGTCGCCGTCGCCACTCGCCCTCATCGCCGTCGCCACTCGCCCTCGTCGCCGCTCTTTCGTCGTCTATTGCTCGCCGGCGACCATCCCCTGTTCTTAACGTTCCTGTTCTTTTCTTTCAGCATTTTTCACTTTGGTTTTCAATCTTCATCGACGGTCACCTGTGTCCAATACCGAACCGACGTATCTGAGCCACCTCCGGTCACCAGCAACCACTTTTAAGGTTAGTTTTATTCCCTAATTGCTTCAAAATTATACTGTTTATTGTGAATTTCAATCCTAATTTTAAGGTTAATGTGCATATGGTTAATTGATTGTGATTTCAATCATCTGATTCCTTTCTCACTTCATATCTGTCTAATTGTGGATGTGTATAAAGGTATATATATGTATTTTGCTCTAACCATTCACTAGTGGCATCAGTCGGACATTACATCGCATTAGTGCCATCAGAAATAGGAAGCATCATCCATTTCAATCGAATTTCTTCCTAAGAATGTGCCCAGTGACATTTTTCTATTTTCAATTGAATTTTGTGTTGCTGTTGAAGTAAATTATGATTGCTTTAATGGGTTTAGTTCCACAGAAAAAAAGTTTATATTTGCAGGTGAATTCTATTTATGCACTGTAATAGACTAATTGCATTTCCCACTCCATAGACGACTTGATAAGTTTGTTTGGATGTTTAAACCAATATTTAGCACCTACAGTTTTGACCTTGGTGTATGCACTCACGTGCTTTGCTGTATGCACTCACGTGCTTTGCTTTGCTACATTAAGAAAATTAAACTCAAACTCAAAGTGCTGTATCACTTGCTAAGCTCTCATAGTAACTTGGTTAGCTCTATGTTAGGACTGATTTAGCTAACTGTCAATGAGAGGGGTTGCTGATTCATAAAACATGTCCTTAGAAATTGAAAAAACCCTTCTCTTTTGATACCAGTTAAATATCTCTTTATTTCTAATTTTCTTCCTGTCTAATCTTTGATTCAATTTCAGTAGAGCCAATAATCGCATCTCCAACCATTATCCAGAATTTTCGTTTGGGATTGTGAAATTGGAAGAAGACGGTGAAGGGAGAAACCCAGTAGTTAAATGAAGGAGAAAAATAATGGTGGCAAGAATAAATCATTCCCTCTTAAAACCTTTGTATTCTATTAGTACAAAATCAATAAGAAGTGCCCAGTTCAATTACAGTCTCTGTTTCCCTCAAAATCTCTTATTTTCTTCTTTTAAATCAAGAAAGTCTCTGTTTTGCACATACGCAACTCTTGACAGTAAAATTCACAACCCTGCCCAAAATGGCGAAGCATGAAAATTTTGTCCTCACAACTCCTCTTTATTACGTGAATGCCCCTCCTTATTTCGTTATTTTTGTTGAATAAATTTTTATGCTTGACAAGCTTAATTGGATGGATAGATATGAATGGATTGAACGATATTTGTTAGATTGCTTATGGTATCGAATTTAATTGGTTCAAACTTTAGTTTTTTGGAGCTAAACATGGAATACAGAGAGGTGATGAAGCTAACATTCTTTTCACATTTCAGATTTCAGTAAGATTTTTAAATTTAAATTTGTGCACTTGGGAGGTGATGAAGTTGACACAAGTAAGTTTAAACCACACGTAACTCTTATGACCATTGTCTATTGGCATTTATACTCCATGACATCATTTATTATTTTGTCTTAATTTCTAAGGTTTTCATTCTTTTCACTCATCAGATTTTGAGTTGAATTGCCATTTTCTTAGAAAAAGTAAAACATCAAGTCAATGTAATTATGAATTATCGGACAGGGAAGAAACCTTCAATAGTTTGTTTTCCTTTCCTCTTTATAAAAGGTCTTAGAGCTGTATATAAATAGATTGTACTATTAAAAAACTCAAGTTCATTTCGCTAAAAATTAGCAGTTACATTTTACTGTTTTGTTGCAATGTTTTAACTATGTCCTGTGCATAATTTTCATGCAGAACATAGCAGTAATTAAGTAACAAAAATTTTAGATTCAAGATAAATTTTGTTTTCTATCATACAACTTCAATATCATTGCAGTCTTGTTGATGTTCTACTAACAAACTTCTGCTTCATAAAGTCGTGGACACATAACCATAAATTGACAATTACTCTTAAGATGAATTATTAATAATTTGTAGAACATTCTTCTTTCTTGTTTTTTTTTCATTTATATTATTCTTCACATGTTATATTATTGTTATTATTATTTTTTTTTATGTATTCTTATTTTTCTTTTTTTTGTTGCTATTGTTAGGTCCCGTCTAGTGAATATCGATTATCAGTTTTTGTTGCTAGTCTTGAAGAGTTCATTATGCATTCTTTAGAAGATTTTAGGTGAATAGAAAATAGTATAGGTAGTGGCTGTTTTTATAAATAAATTTGTATATGACAAATAAAATGTCAAACAATTTCAAAATATCGATATATTTTGTAATTGATATTTTAAAATTTATGAAAGTACTATTTATTATAATTTTGGATATATATGTGTGTGTGAATGATGTGTACAGTTAATATTCAAATAAAATATTTTGTTTATTTTGAAAATTTATTATTAATGACCAAATTTCCTTTTAACGAAGGAAAATCCAGTCGCTAAAATGACTCTTTAACGACCGGAATTTCTTTCGTTGAAAGTGAACATAATTAGCGAAGGAAACATTATGTCGCTAAAAGGTATTTTCAGCGACCGGAATTTCCTTTGCCAAAAGTGAATACAATCAGCGAAAGAAAAATTCGGTCGTTAAAAGATATCTTCAACGACCGGATTTTTTCTTCGTTGAAAGTGAACACAATCAACGAAAGGAAAATCCGGTTGCTAAAAGAATTTTCAACGACCGGAATTCCCTTCGTTAAAAGTGAACATAATTAGCGAAGGGAAAATCCGGTCGTTAAAAATCAGTATTTAACGACCGGAAACATTCCGGTCGTTAAAGGCATTAACGACCGGATTCAAAATCCGGTCGTCTATACCTTTAACGAAGGGGCTTTTACCGACCGGATTTTCCGGTCGTTATTGGTTTTTAACGACCGGATTTCGACTTTTAACGACCGGATTTCCCTTCGTTAAAAGCCATTTTTCTTGTAGTGACACACCCTGAAGAGTCGTCATTGATTGCGCTAGAAACGGGAAACCAAGCATGCACAAAGTTGATATCCTCGTCTGATATCTCACTGAATCGGGCAATACCTTCGTCGGAAGTTGTAAATGAGTACAACCGCTGACGTGGGAAGAAGTGTCTTGGGGAATATTGCGCAATGACTCAGGGAGGAGGTTCCGATAGCAACTTCAGTTTCTCCTGCAACCATATCTTTTAAAAAAAAAAGCCGCTAGAGTAAGTTGGGTTTACTTCAGGCAAAAATTAGGCACAGGGTTGTGTGAAAATCTGAAAAGGACGCACTTCCCGCCAAGAAAAAGCTAGTGTGAAAATCCACGAGGGACACACTACCTTTTAAAATAATGATGTACCTGGAGTAATAAGGGGCTTCCATTGAATGAAGTGGTAGACCCGGAACGAGCAGAATCCAAGCCCAGGATGGTCTCAGCCAGAATAAGGGGGAAAGGGGTTAGCCCGCGATGAAAATCATCCAAAAATCCCAAACAGGCGAGGATCGCCAATCAACTCCTCTGTGGTTACAGTCAAATAGCTCAGCATATAGAACATGAAGATGACACTTACATGGTATGTGGGAACATCAGAAAATCTATCCAATGCCTCAATCAATGGCTCCAAAGAAAAGGTGGGTCCTTGAGGAACTAAATGAGCAGCTTCAAAAGGAGCTATACCCAAGGACAGAGCAATATCCCGACTTTGAGTCAGTCCGCAGCGGGGAACGCAGGGCATAGCATTAGGAGGATATCATGCTCCAATGATAGCAGCGAATTCCTCAGGCAGGGGGCATAGCTCTTGATAAGTGAATCTAAAAACATGGAAGCGTGGGTCCCAGAAGTGGGTTGCAGCTAGGAGGAGGTTATAGTCTATCTTGACTCTGCTTAGAAATTTCAGACTAGAAAATAGAATAAGGATGTTGTTCTCCCAAGTTTGAGTATCGTCTAAAATACGGTACATTTTCTGAAGAAGAGGAGAAGTCATGCTTTGAGAGTTGAAATTGAAGACAACAAAGGAAATAAAGAAGAAAATAAGGGAAAAACTGGAGAAAAGAAGCTGCTACAAGGTTAAAATAACGGAAAAGGCACGAAGTCCAAGGAAAAAATGAAATTTATAAAGTAACTCCATAGACGGCCTGCCCGTCCCTCATTGTCCACTTGGCAGAGTCATCATTGCATTTCACGCGCATTTATTATATAATTAATGAGGGGAATCGGGAACGATAGACGAGCTGCCCGTCTATCGCTCCTGGAGACGGGCAGCCCATCGGTAAGCAAAATCTATAAGAGAATGCTGCACCGATGGGCTGGCAGTTTCTTCCCCCTTCTCCTTTTCGTTTTCTCTTGTCAACTGATGCCTCCATTCGATGTTTTGCCCATATCTTCTTCAATTTTAGCCCGTTTTTGACACTAATTATACCATTGCACTCCTTGCGTGATCGGGAGCATTCAGAAGTACCTTTTTGATATTTCCATTGAGATTTATTTTTCTGCAAAATCCAGGTCAATAACTAACTAATTTTCTTCTTTTTATTTATTTATTCCACTCTACTCCATCATACCTAATGCATGATTAAGGATGCTCAAAGGTCTTTCTTTATTTTTTTTTAGTTAATACTATCTTAGTTAGGCTGAATTTAAAATGAAAGTTTATTCAGTAGTTTTTAGTTATTTAGATAATTAATCCATTGATGTTTGCTCAAAATTTTAGATAGGCCTTTAGTTGTTTGTTTAAACTTTTTAATTGAATTTTAGAATAAGTTGGCATGTTGCTTTTAGTTAACTACGAATACATGCACTAAGAATTAGAAAATAATGAGATCAAAGTAGATGTATTGAACTATTGCCTGGGGCCTAAGGCATATCCTTTTTGTTGTTTTTCATGCAGGAAGTTGGGGCACACTCTTGCTGGGGTGCTGCCCAAATTTTAAATCAATATATTGTGTTGTTGATTAGGGCCTGAGGCCTGTTCTTTATTCTTATCTTCTTGTGCAGGAGGTCGGGCACATCCTTGCCGGGATGCTGCCCAAATTTTTTTAGTTTTCTAGTGGGGCACATCCTTGTCGGGATGCTGCCCAATTTGCTATTCGCGGGGTTAATCCCGTTTATGACCATGAGTTTAAACTAATCATTCACTTTCTTTCCAGGATGCCGCCATGACAACGTGCTCTGCGTGACCAGCCCAAGCCACAGGCTCCCGACTGGTTGACTCCCGAGGCAAGAGAGAGATACAGATTATTTGCCCGAGTGGAGTTTTGAGCTAGCTGTTTTATCTCCAGGCCATTCCTCGAGGCCCTAGGGATGGCAGGTGAGGTTGATGCCTTGTTGGCGAGCGCTGGTTGGACCGAGTTCCTGACTCAAGCCTTTCTGACCTACCTAGAGATGGTGAGACAGTTTCTTGCTACCCTACAGTACGCTGCATTTCAGAGGTCGGATACAGAGGAGGGAGTCATTCAGTTCTGGATTGACCGCCACCACTATACTATCACATGCCAGCATTTCGCACAGGCTATGGGGCTTCCTCACGAGCAGGGTGTCATGGTGCCCCAGAGAGCAGTCCAACGCCATCATTGGGCGATCATTGCTTTACCAGGAGTGTCGTATGACCATGATACGGCGAAGAGCATGATGCTTATATCGTAGGCTCTTTGATACCTCCACAGAGTCTTATCCAGCTCCTACCTGGGACGGGCTGGAAACCCTAGGTCCCTCAATGCCGTAGAGATATGGAGCTTATGGGCCATGGTGGCAGGTCAGCGGCTCAACATTAGCCATGAGATTTTGGCTAACCTAGTGAGGGTATCTAGGGGGACAGCCCCGGTAGTCTTTGTTGGTGGGGTGATCACCAGATTATTGTTGAGATTGGGCATTTGACCAGGGATCTTTGGGCAGGCTACAGAGGAGAGCATATAAATAGATGCCCCATCAGCCGTCACGATGGGCATGGTGGTACAGATACAGGGTCAGGCCGAGGCATACAGGCTCCTCACTATCCATAAGACCCAACGTTCATTTGGCCTTCCCTCATTAGAGCCAATACAGGAGCAGGCCGAGGATCAGCCCCAGGAGGGTTAGCCTCCACAGCCACAGCCACATGAGCAGCCGCCATATCAGGAGGGTCAGCCTCCATAGCCACAGTATCAGGAGGGTTAGCCTCCACAGCCACAGCACCAGGAGGGTCAGCCTCCACAGCCACAGCCCAAGGAGGAGTAGCCGAGCACACCATCTGACATAGGGATCGAGTTCACTATGGATGAGCCTTTTGCTACTCCTCCAGCGCCGAGGGTACGGAGTCCTACCCCTCCTCCATCATCAAGGATATAGAGGACAGCTCCACGACCATCTGAGAGATTTCATCCGTATGCTAGGGGGGACTTGGGGGCATCTACTTCTACAGCTCCACCTCTAGAACAGACATCAGGGCCAGCTCCACCTCCAACAGAATAGCCGGACTTTGTAGCCATCATCTCTTCTATGTTAATATCCTTCGAGCGTAGATAGGAGGAGAGAGACAAGATCCTTTTAGATCTGCTCGGGGAGCGAGATGAGCGAGATAGGGTTATGTTAGAGAGGTTGGATCAGCAGCAGAGTATTATTTAGGAGTAGGGGAGGCTCATTGATCATTTGAGGCAGGAGTATGAGAGGCTTATAGGTCAGTTGAGACAGGAGACGAGGGCCTCTCAGGATCCGACAGCTCAGAGGGTGGATGCATCCCTTCAGATAGTGGACGAGTCGATGGAGGCTCTCAGATTCTGGATTCAGGTATTGGAGGGGGCCATACCCCCTGTCGCCCAGTCTATCCGTGAGTTTAGAGAGCAGACAGAGGATAGACTCGGGGGCATGAGGACTGTTGCCACGAATCAGAACCTCCGCCTGAGCATCGCATTTGGAGAGCTAAGAGGGGTGATCAGAGAGACACTACAGTTCATGATGATTTGTGCACAGCCCTTCCTTGATGGGTATGCTCAGGTCCAGTTCCAGGAGCAGGACACAGCGGGAGCGCAACCTTTGTTTACGCCGGTGGTGGGTTCTCAGCCTCTCGGCAGCCTGGACCATCAGCACCTCCAGCCAGCCATCTACCTCGAGAGCTGGACCCTCTGCCTCCTCATCACAGTCTCAACCAGTCCACATATCGGATGATGATGATCCAGAGGAGGAGCTTTCAGATTACCCACTCCCGTAGAATGTTCAGGGAGTCATTTTTGACATTATAGTTTGTATTTTTATTATTATATATTGTACAAAATTTATTGTACTAGTGGAACATGTTTATTATTACATTTGCATGTAAATTCTTCTATTTGTTATTGCTTAATTTTCTTCTATAAAGATAATTGATCATCTAATCATAACAAGAAGATGATAAATAACAATGATAACATGAAATATTCATAGTGCTCATAAATTATCAATCAGATCAACTTATGCACGAATTAACAAAAATCCTTTACCATACAGGAACATTGTTTCACATCAATCCAATGATCAATAATCAAAAGGGAGGGTAAGCGGAGTAGATGCTATGTCCTTCAAGATCATATTCAACCAAAACACACCTTGCAGATCGAATGGGGGTTAGCAAGGAAGTTTCAACAAACCAAGATTGTAGTCAGAGAGTACTGCATCTCACAACACATGGGGTACTCAGAGAGTACTACACACCTTGTAGATCAAATGGGGGTTAGCAAGGAAGTTCCAGCAAACCGGGATTGTAGTCAGAGAGTACTACATCTCACAATGGGGGTTGCAATCAGAGAGTGCTGCATCTCACATTCTCCGTACAGGCTGAGACGAGGCTAGCGGAACACCATGCAGACCGAGACGAGGTCAGTAGGGCACCAGTAATAGAATACATCGTGACGGGACTGCGGTTAGATAACACTGCATATTGCAACCGAGATTTGTAGTCAGAGATCACTACTTCTCACCAAAGCTGCGCGAGCCGAGACGAGGCCAACAAAGTAAATGAAGTAGCAGTTAGAGAACATTGCGCTTTGCATTGGGATCGTAGCTAGAGAATGCTACATCTCACATTCTCCGTGCAGGTCGAGACAAGGCTAGCAGAACGCCATGCAGACCGAGACGAGGTCAGTAGGGCACCAGCGATATAATACATCGCGACGGGACTGCGGTTAGATAACACTGCATCTCGTAATCGAGATTTGTAGTCAGAGAGCACTACTTCTCACTAAAGCTGCACGAGCCGAGACGAGGCTAGCAAAGCAAATGAAGTAGCAGTTAGAGAACACTGCGCTTTGCAACGGGATCGTAGCTAGAGAACGCTACATCTCACAAACACCTTGCAGGTCGAGATGAGACCAGTAGGGACACATACATCAGAACAAATCATAGCAAGACAACGCTATCATCCACGATGTTCATCACTGAGCAGAACGAGACGAGGCCCGCCAGGTGAACGATCAACCACTCCTCCACTACATTCAGAAGGTAAGGACTGCCTCAGGTACGTGTTTCTTTCCTTCTTCCTCTCTGAATTTTGGCTCATCTAGGCACTAGTACACTAGTTTCCCCAAAATTGGGGGCAACTGTAAATACCGTGCCTTGAGACAGTTCAGATTAGAGGTTACTCGATAAAGAAATCAGTGTCCATTTTTGATCCAATGGATGAAATTCGGGAATTTTGGTCCTTCAGATTCACAAGGATTGGAGATTTTCATTTGCAGCAGAAAGAATTAGAAAAATTGGGAAGATTTAGCATGAAAAGAGATTTTTTCTGCAGATGGCCTGCCCATCGGTGGTCCGACATCCATCGGTAGCCAAGATGATCCGTCTCTCGCCATGAGAGACATGCTGTCGGTGAAGCAAGCCACGGACACGTGTCTGTAAACCGACGCCCGTCTGCTCCTCCCCATGCCTCATTCCATCCGTTGGCCAAATGACCGCGCGTACCCTTGTAACCAACGACCGTCGGTGAGCTTCAGACGCTTGTCGGTCAATTGATTTGGTCATTGAATTTTGAGGAAAACAGAATATTTTTTTCCAAATCCTATTGGGAATAGGATTTCTCTTTCCTACTCTAAATAGGATTCCCATTTTTCTATAAAAGGGGGGATTTTTAATGATATGGGGGTTAGACAATTTTTAATTACGGGATTTCCTTTCTCTCAAGGATATTCTCTAATATTTTCTCTCAAAAAATCATATTTTTACAAAAAGAAAAACTCTTTTTGTCACACCCCAACCTATACTATGGAGACTTCTATTCGGATTAGAGGAAGAAGAATCCAAGATAGATAGGAGTGTCACATCCCACTAGAGTAAACAAGTAAACATCACATAAATAGAGTAACATATCCAGGGTAATTAAAAACTTTGAAAGAAAGAAGAGTGATACTGAACAAAATGAATACTTTATTTAATATACAAAAATAAGAAACCATACACACATGCATACTTATAATCATACAACAGCAACCTAGTAAGAAAGATACATAAGTGTGTAAATATTTACACAGCTTACAATATTACATCAGAATTTTTACCAAGCTATTATTACATATACATATTACACAGATATGCAAAAATTCCAAATTACAAAAGCTGAACAAGATACAAAACTTCTAGCTCCTATATGGCCGACTCAGCAGATGCGCGACTCGAACAGAAACAAACCTGCCACCTGCACGGGGAAAAGAACCCGTGCTAAGCGATAACGCTTAGTGGGGAAAACAAACATAATAATATGGACGGCCATTCACAATGGTCGTCGAGGCATAACACACACAAATCTCATACACACATAGTTCTTACCGAGAAATATATATGCTTACATATAATAGCTGTGCATTCAAATGTTTCTTATCATATTCATATACTTATATGATTAACACACCCAATTATCATGCCAGAACATAAACACATTCTAATATACATGTTAATTTATCACATTACTATACAGAAATGTAGTGTCAACATTATACGTCATACCGACTTCAATCACACATACTATATACAAGATCATTTACAGATAAGGACAAAAGTACAATATGCAGGTTAGAGTTACATTAAGCCCACTCGAAGATTTGTAAGCACATTCACATCTCCCAACATCATACTCATACTGATATCACATTCTCATGTTCACATCAGATAAAGCAAACGAAATACCTGCTGACTCAAAATAGTTGATAACGAGTACTGAGGGGGAGACCTCATGAGGGAACACATAGCCCGATCTCTGACCGGGGAAACCTCAGAGGGAACACATAATATAATGTACCATACAGGTACAAGTCGGAAGGCAACATTTCATTGAACAGGATCTTAAACAAGATCCATACACATACACATAATAGGGGTTCGCGAGGAACCATTCGGGGACCTGATCAGGGTCCAAATCGTTCAAAGGGGCGCTGCAGCTACACATACATAGACTCTATTAGGCATGCCTAACTATCCACTAGACTGACTCCCGCAGGTCATGCATAATACAAATCATATTTCAAATCACATACTTTATATTATTATACATAATCAGCAATAGTTGAGACATATGAATAAGTTCATAAAGTCAAACATGCATCATACAATTTACACTTTGAGCATAACATGATAATCTTAGAGAAAGATCATAAGTATAGATATGCATAGTACATCCAATTATATTAACATACTTCACAAAATAGTCCAATTATAAACCTAAAAGTGCCACAAGTTCGGAATTCAAACATTGAAATCACCAAAGAAAACTCATTTAACACAACACATTTGTCGCGCTCGCGATGCCTGTCGCGCTCGCGACAGAGACCATAGTCTCTTCGCTGTGCATGCGCGACGGACTTCGCGATCGCGAGAAGGAGAGAAGGGCCCGGCTCTGTCGCGCTCGCGATGTTGTCGCGATCGCGACAGAGGACAAGCATTGCTATCGCGGGGTCGCGACAAGTCGCGTGCTCGCGATAGCACAGGCCAACAATGTGCTCTATCGCGATCGTGACGGTTGTCGCGCTCGCGACAGAGAGCAGACAAGCTATTGCTATCGCGGGCTCGCGACAGCGTCGCGTGCTCGCGATGGCACAGCATCAGAATCATCGGTCTCTGTCGCGCTCGCGACAGTGTCGCGATCGCGACAGAGTCATGATTCCGAAAATCTGCAGAATTTTGCAAGATCTTTCCTTCCTCAAACTCATCCACAAACACACAAAACACATCCCAAGGTCTCTTACCTCATCTCCAGCAAGTCACACATCATTAACAACATAAATCCAACATTCGTATAAAAATTTCAATAAAACATGCCACTAACAATATCCATATACACAATCTATAATAACAACCTTATTCGTCAATCATCTCAATCGCACCCACATTAAATGCATTCATACATATGATACATTATGCTAAGGTTACTCATGAAACCATCACATACTAGCACTCATCCATAAACAAACCTTCGGGGAGTTATATCTATTTTAATTACTAGTTAAATCACCCATCTTAATCATACCCCTAAGTTTTTCCCAACGACCATTACTTATATAGCCATTTAATTACCCTAAACATGCATAATAACTGATGGGAAAGGTACGGGATTGATCCGGGTCAACCCTAGACTCAAAAATAGAGAAGAAAAGGCTCAAAATATGTTTTTCTGTCGCAAGGTCGCGACCCTTGTCGCGCTCGCGACAGAGGCTCGCCTCAGCTCCCTTAACAGACTGCTTTTTACTACAAACTAATGTCGTGAAAACCGACCTCTAAACCTCATTTTTATGAAAAGTTGTCTTCTTAGCAAATGTTCTCCTATGTCGTAGATTTCTAATGAAACAAGTTTTACATCAATTGGACATCTACAACTCCAGATATGCACTCCACAACCCATACTGGTCAAACAACCCGTC
Organism: Excoecaria cochinchinensis; assembly: GCA_947683425.1. Lineage (NCBI taxonomy): Eukaryota > Viridiplantae > Streptophyta > Magnoliopsida > Malpighiales > Euphorbiaceae > Excoecaria > Excoecaria cochinchinensis. The sequence goes on along the minus strand of CANTUQ010000076.1, from coordinate 5,995,739 downwards.
ACAAAAAGAAACACTACGGTGTTATCCAAAATTCAGGGTCTTAGAGCAATAATTTGCCCAAGACTATTTCTAAGACATTTACAGATATGGAAGTAATGGTTCTAATGTCGCAAGAATCGCATGGTTTGGAATTCTAAAACTCTATTTATGACAAAAACTTTATACAGGGGTCAGATGAGAACTAAACAGAGTTTACCTAATCAAGCCTTTCACTTCCAATTCTCACACACCTTCAATTTAATCAACATCATGCATTACTAATAAATTTATCTAAACAAATACATGCATAAGACTCATATCAAAACACTCAATTTACTGGAAATCATATACCAATGGATATTCATAATCCAAAAAGAATTTAGAGCATAGACAAATTAAAACTCAAAAGTAGGAATCAAACTCCCAAACCTCTTGTTGCACAATTAGCTGCTCTCTTCAATCTTTAATCTTCTCTTTTCCTTTACTTTACTTCTTCTTATCACAAACCACTTGCACAAATGAAAACCAGAAAATTATTCTTAATCCATATCCTAGATCCCACATCAAAAGTAAATCTAGAAGGAAAATAAGATCAAAGCATAAATAACTAAACACTAACCACTTACCTCTTCAATCTTACTTCTTAAGCCCCACCAAATCACTTCTAATTCACTCAAAACCAAGAGATTGAGCAAAGAAAGGGAAAAAGGAAAAGAAAATGGAGAATATGGAGGATGAGAGGATCAAAAACGGGGACTCCTTTTTCCTTACACTTAGTCTCACTTTAACACTATATGCATACCTACCAAAGCCACTTGTCCACTTACTATAGACCCACATGTCAATATTACAAGCCCACTTTGACTTACTCCTACATGCACCATACACTAAACACACACAAACAATTCTTGAATAAATATCTTCAATACACCAAACACCACTCATACCATATCATTTCTTAACCCACTTACATCCTACTTCCATACACTTCAAGCACACTCTAACAATTCCTTATAAACCACTTGTCATCATCCTACAAACCCAAGTGTCACAATCTTATCCAATCACTTCCTAAATACCATACACATGTTTCACTAGATAATTCCTCACTTAACATCTTATTAATTAATTACTTTCTTTGCACTTTAGTCCTAATTAACCAAACTTTCTCAAGCACAAATTACCGAAATACCCTTCCGTTCCCGACTTCGCATGCAAATTCCGACTAGGGCCATTTTGGGGTGTTACACTTTTCATCTTTTTTTTAATCTCTTTTCAAAATCTTATTTTACTGAATCCAATTAATTTGAGATAACGAAATCAATTCGTTTCCCTCAATTTTATTGATTCCAATATCCAAATTGTTTAGAAAATTGCTTTTCAAGGAAGAAATAGAAATTTTCTTTCCTTGATTGGTAACCGATCCTTGTGAAACGCGTGGGACTAAAAATTATCCTACATTCATCCAAAAAGGTATAATCCGAGGGTAAATATTCTGGACTCAATATTTGGTTGATTTAATTTAATTATTTGCATTTATCTTTTGTGAAAATAAAGAATTTTCTTGTAAAAATCTGATTTTTTTGGTGTTTTTTGAGGAACAGGGGTAACGGACGGGCAGAGGCGTTACCGACGTCCGTCGCTCGTTTGAGGAACGGGACGTAGGTAGCGCACTGCACTGCCCACTGGTCACGCCAAGGACGCCCGTCTGTCATTGACAGAAGGCCGTCCCTAGGCTTTTCTTTATCTTTTCAATTTATTTACTCCTTTTTCACTTGTTTTCTTTTATTATTTAATACTTTTCTTCAAAATCCCCTTTTTAGCTGTTTTTTTTTATTTTATTTCTGATTTTTGCACTAATGTGTTTGTTTATTTTTGTGAGATATCATTTTATTATTTTTTGGATGGATTAGAATTGGGAATGAGGATGGCTACCCAAATCTAAGGATTTATACTTGGTTTATCCCTTTAATCTTTATCTTTATTACTATTATTTATTTGATATCTATTGTTAGTTTATTATTATTTATTTTTTCTGTTTATTATTATTATTATTATCACTATTAGTATTATATTATTCCTATTATTATTATTACTAGTATTATTATTAGGTTTACTATTCATTATTATATTAATTGCATTATTATTGTTATTGTTGCACTTATTTATTTGTTTAGGTATTTGTAAAATTATTTCTATCCCATTAATATAAAAATGGTTAAATGTTTTTTAGTAATCAGTTTGGGAATTTTTGCAAAGCAAGGACCAAAGTCCTATTTTAGCCAATAAAAAAAAATCGTCACATGAAATTTTTTTTTGTAATAAATGCATGCAAGGACCAATGTCCTCAATCTTAACGAATATCCCGTTTTATGCATGTTTTGTACCTTATTTACAATTGGGGTTGTATTTCGCATCTAATTTTTTTGTAATTTATTTTCGTATGCTTTATTTTTATGCTATTTTATTCTCCGCTTTTATATGAATGATTGCGCCTTTTAATTAATTGCATCGTATGGAAAGAGGGTGAAATAATAAATTTAAAACTTAATTGTAAAATTAATCAAGGTATGAATAAATGAGAAGTCCCGAACCTATCTCTGGTCTTTGGGCTCAATGAGGCGAGGGACCCATTTCGATATTTCATTGGAATGGGATCTCCAAGACACCTCTTGTGTCCCACTAAAACGCTTAATTTATAATCCTAGGCAAGGGTCATTCTAATGTTCTATTGGGGTGATTGCCTCCAAGATCTCTTTGGTTTGCCCAAAATGGATATTATGCGCCGTCTTAGGCTCATTGAGGCGAGATGAACTTTTCCAATGTTTTATTGGGTGGCGACTCCATGAAACCTCCTTGTTGCCCAAAATAGACGCACTTTTAAATCCCTTACAAGTTTCCATGAACCTCTCCCGAAAGCCCTAAAAGCGGGTCTTCAGGAAGCCACGGGGTTCGGCGCGCGTCACACATGCTATAAAAGAAAAGCCTTAAAACATTACTTAACAAAAAATATTATCATTAACTAAATAGAGTTTACATCTTTTAAGTACAACAAAAATAGAAGTTACATATACATAATCATACTATACCAAAAATAGCAACATTTATTTACAATACAAAAGAATTTAACCTAACTAGAAGACTCCACGACTCCTCCAATTGTGGCCAGCAGATGTTCCACGAAAACTCGAGCTTCACACTATAAACCTACATGGGAGATAAACACCCGTGCTGAGCTATGGCTCAGTGGGGATATAAACATACAATGGACTAATATAGATAAATCATGCATTAACATACAATAGCAACAAATACCATAATTAAATAATAAAAAAATATTCATTTTTTTGTACTTCATACTATTAAGTCACTAATATACAATATTACCAGAGATGGTATTAACTCATGAATAAGTATATTATATAACACATTACTATAATCAATCAATGTAATAACAACTTAACATAGCCTGAACCTATACAGTAGTGGATAACGGGTACACTAGATACCACTCTGGTACCGATCACTAGATTATTGAAGAGAACGATATTAACACTAGAGATATATAAATCTTAGAACACTAGATACCGATTAGGTACCAACACTAGACCTAAATGGGCCACACTGGCAGCTACGAACACTAACCCTTATAAACATGCTTATCTATCCACGACTCGATTACAGACTATTAATCAATTATCTTACTTAATGTTCACGTAAGTAAACACTTTCATCGTCACTTTACGCATAGTCATTCATGAACCAAACATCATTGCTCATATGTATAAAACCACTTATCAATCTCATACATATAGACATTTATAGGTCGCATAATATAGTTCATAAGGAATTAAAGTAAAAGATTCGCATTTGGAAAATTCCAGCAAAGTCGCGCTCGCGACCCTTATCGCGCTCGCGACAGAGCAGGGATAACTATTCTGTCGTGCTCGCGGCATAACTCATTCATGCGAGAGAAAACCGCAAGCACTACTGTCGAGCTCACGCCCATTTTCTTGCTCGAAACAGTGCACAGTCCAGCAATAATCATTCGACCGAGCATTCTGTCGCACCCACGATAGAACACAAATCTCAACTCAAAGTTACAATTTCACACACCTCTATCAACACTTATTTACACTACTCAATTTACATGCACTCTAAGCTAACCATACATATAATTCATACCATCCATACATACCTACAGCTAGACAACACACTCATGTCTCATAATTATACATACAATTAATGCAACAATAATCATAGTTTTGCACCAACACAACATCATGCATATTATCATACATAACACATGTCAATAATCAATAGAACTTCATCTACTAAACATGCTATTCTTAATACAACCCAGAAAATAGAAGAGTTTTGGAACCCTTCAAAACCCACGTTTTCCCAAAATAAATTACACATGCATCTACCTATAAATTACAAATAATATCCCAAACCTTTTGAAGCACTCCTCCAACTTTCGCAAGCTAGGTGACCTTCTCTTTTCCCTTAGCTTTTCTACTAGCTTCTCCAACTTACAAAAAACATTACACATACATGCAACACTAAATTAGAACTATAAACTGAAATTCAAATCAAAAAGGAGAAGAACACTTGACTAAAGCTTACCTTTCTAACTCATCACTTGATCCTTCTACTTAATGCAACTTAAGACTTAGCAAATAATTGAAAGAGATGAAGAGAGCAAGAAAGGGACAAAGAAGGCTGAGAAGCTAAAAGGAAATAGGCAGAAATGGAAAGAGAGGGCCGGACCAAAAGAGAATCAAAAGTGCCAAAAATCTGCTTCTCAAAGTCTTTTATATGCATGCAATATACTAGGTGTAACAAGGCAATTTTGACACATAGCACACTCACAAAAATAGCTTGCCACATGCAATCCACTATCTTATCAATTAAGGTTAATTAATTCCAATTTAATTAATCTAATCTTCCACATAACTTTAATCATGCAACTTACTAATTAGTCATTAAACTATTTAATTTCATGCAATTAAGTCCTAATTTTCAATTACAATTTAATCCAAAACCATAAGCCCTTAATTAACCTCACTTAACTACTCTAATCATGCTCAAAACTCTTAGGGTTAATTTTGGGCTGTTACAACTCTCCCCCACTTAAGCAATTTTGTCTGCGAAATTCTCTCTAACACATGTTATGACTCTAACCATACAAAACATCATGCAAGATACTAATTCAATCAAACATAAATGATCACATTAAGCACATACCAGGCAAAACATCTTGTTTTTTCATACCCTCTTTGTAAACACCAGGTCCCAAGACAGCCCATATCAGGATTATTACTATTATTATTGTCGTTGTTGTTGTTGTTGTTATTGTTATCATTATTAATGTTTATATGTATGTTGACTTTTTTTAATATGTTTATTTATTTTATTATGTCATTTAATTGATTTGTCATATATAATGCATTATATTTCATTTATTTATTTTAATTCATTTTTATGTGTTTAATTGATTTTTTTATCTAATTGCTAATATCAATTTTATATGTGATTTTTATTTCAATACTTATTTTTTATGTGTCAGCACTTTCAATGGCAAATGGGAGTCCATGAAGATTGAAAGACACTTTTTCGGGTGGAATTGTCATTTTTAGCATTTTTATTATTTTTCATTATTTCACTTTAATTTGTTTTATTATGTAATTTTTAATAAAATTATTTATTTTATGCACGCTAATTAAAAAAGTCACATAAAAATATTTTATTATTTTCTAATAAAATGGGACCAATTTCCTAATTTCAACCAATAAAAAACTCATTTTTTAAAAGAAAAGTTAATTTTCTCAAAATTGTATCACTCATCCCGATTTACCTAATAATGCATAAAAATAACTCTTCGATTTTCTAAAGTGAGCATGAAGGAACCAATGTTCCTATCTTAAATATATGTCCCGATTTATGAATGTTTATTTTTTTCATTTGTTTTTGCTATTTATTTATGTTTTGTTTGATTATATTTGGGGGATTGTATTTTTGTCCCAGATTTTAATACCTTTTTATTTTGGGGGATTGTATTTTGTCCCAATTTTATCTTTTCATTTATATTTTGCTTTATTATTTTATCGCTTTCCTTTAATGTTTGATTTGCGATTTAATTTTAATGCAAGATCGCGTGAGAAGAGAGATGGAGTTTTAAAATTAAGAACCCACTTATAAATAATCAAGGCATTAATAAGAGTAAAGTTTCGAATCTTTCTCTGGTTTAGACCCCGAGATTAGACGAACTTTTCCAATTTCTTGTAAATTGGGTGGCGACTCCAAAATACCTCAAAGGTGCCTAAAGACTTTCATGGGATTAGATGAACTTCCCCAATATTGTATTGGGTAGGGATTCCAAAATATCTCATGATTGCCCAAGATCAAAAGACGTGAACCCTCTTGGGCCTTAAAAGCGGCGCCTCGAGAATTGATCGGGTCCAGTGTGCGTCACACTCTTCTAAGGTCATACAATACATTCTACCAGTAGTCACACCAAAATGAGGTCTCTCCTCTGTTTCGGGAATTACACCCGATCGCTGTTCGATTTAACCAATTCCACCTCTAACTATTCCTCTTCTATTGCTCCCAGGGTTTGGTACACTATCCCTTCTTGATTGCATGGTCATATTCTCTTGAGCTTGAGGACACTTTGCTACCAAATTTAAAGCAAACTCTGGTGAGCTTCCGAGACACTCCCCAATGGGTCTTTCCACAATGCTCACATGCTGCCGGTACACTTCCCTTGTAGCACCCTACTTCTGATTAGATTACTATTCATTTTAATCCGGTTAACCTAATTGAACTAATCAGGTTATTAAATAGACAATTAATTAAAACCGGTAATTTTTTTGTTTTTACTAGTGCCGTATGAATAGTACCATATGAATAGTACTATATGAATAGTACCATATAAATAGTACTATATAAATAGTCAATTTACTTAAGTCTATTAACAATTATTAATTAATCATTAAACTTAATATTACTATTTTAATTCGTCATTAATTATGTCGATTGACCTATAACTGTCTAAGATACTATTCATTTGGTCAGCTTTCTTTTAAGTTGAAATCCTACATTTTTACTTTACCAATGGTATTAACTTAATTTCTGCCAATTATTAGGCATGCCAACTAATGACAGTTTTAATAATCTATTATAGACCAAAACATAAAACAATACTATAAGTCATATACATGCCAAAATCTTAACATACTTAACTATTCCAAAATATTATTCATCGATACCACTTCCAAAATGTGTGAGGTATGCATTGCTCCCAAAATCCTACAGAGTACCTGCACGCAGTCAAATAAAACTACGTGCTGAGCATTAAATATGCCTAATAGTGATTGCAATTCCATAAATTTCCACTTAAACTAATTTCACATGCATGGATAATATTCAATAAATAATGACATTTGAATATTCATAATTAAACATATTTAATTTAATTACTAACTATTCATGCAATATTATATTTAATTATTTTTAAATCACATAATTAGGAAAATTACACAATTAACACATAATTAATCTTAATTACCATTTTATCCTTAATTTATGGTAATATTTCATTTATACCCTTAAACTTTTCAAAGTGACTAAAATACCCTTAATTCACTTATACTTCATCAAAATTACATTTATGCCATTAGTTCATTTTAATTTCACTAATATTACCATTTTGCCACTAGTTTAATTATTTTCACTAATATTATAATTTTACCATTAATTTACATGCCAAATTACGGTTTTACCCTCCAATCACCATTTTCATGCCAAATTACATATTTACCCCTAAAAGTGGCAAATTTTCATATTTATCTATTTATTTACATTTTTACCCTTATTAATCATCCTTAACACACATAAGCACAAAATTACTATTTTGCCCTTAAACTTTTTATTTAATTACATTTATACCCTTTTTCCACATAAACATTATTTTAATCATATTTTAACTATTTAAATCTCATTTTTACCATTATGCCCCTGTAACACACTGGCAGATTCTGAGCATAGGATAAACGAGACATGATCTCCAAAAGTTCACAGAAATACCAGTGGAGTCCTATAGGACCACCACTGTCTTTAAATATAGTACAGTACGATATTCAGATACAGAGAGATAGGACCACCATTAGCCTATTTAAAAAGTGAGACGCCATGCTCACACCCGCGATCTTAAGTCCATATGGCATGCTTAACATATCCTGAACTAGACTTGACTACCAGATCACTACATAGGGCAATATTATTTTATTTTTCACATTTTTAATGTGAAATACATATATTTGAATTTTTCACATTTTTAATGTGACATACATATATTTCATGGTATATCATCATAATATCTTATTCTTTTTCATACCATTTCATCATTTCACATGTGATTATAATCATTACATCATCACATGCCATGTAAACTCATTATTTCATCATGGTACACATGCATACGGCCCACATACCAATTTATTTACATTAATTATTTTTATCAATTTTATCATTTATTTAGGACAATTTCATGATGTATAGCATCACCATACTATCAATTTTCATGAGAACACATCAAAATCATGACTTTACGCATGATATACATTCAGTCATACATACATCACATACCTCATGATGTTTTCACATGCTCTAACACATGCCATTCATTATTTCACATGCCAAATACCACAGATCCAACATAAACATGCATAAAACATCATGAAAACACATGAAATTCACATGATTCACATTCGGCCAAAGAAGGAATTTTTCACACAAAATTTATTTCTTCATTTTAATCATCCACACCATCATTTTTAACATGCCTAAGCATGAATATCATGTTATTTTTAATTAAACATGCATAAATCACATACTTTTTTCACAAACATAACCTAAATCCATACTTTTACCATGGAATTAAATGGAATTTGCAATCACAAACCTCAAATCCTTACAATATACTTCTCAAATACCCTTTTTCTTGCCTTTATCTTGGTTAGAAGTTCCTTCACCTAGTGGACATAATTATGTCAAAGCACAAAAATGAAGATTTCATCAAATCCAAGCTTCCTTTCAAAAATTAAAATTCATAAACATCTTATTCACATCCTAAGTACCCTTAGGAACCTTAAAACCAAATTAAAAACACTTAAATATCTTACCTCAATTTTACACCTAAACTTCAAGTCTAGATTTCACCCACTTATACTCCTCCAAATGAAATTCTAAGACCACCAATGGATTCTATATGAGCTGAATTATGTTAGAGAGGTTTGATTTTGAGGTGAGATGAAGGAGAAATTGAAGTAAAAAGGGAGAGAAGAGAGAGAGAGGAATTCGGCCAATGGGAGAGAAAGAGGGAGGCTGAAATAAAAGGAAATCCAAGGGATTTGCAGATTGTTGGGTACTTTTATATGGGTCTAATTGGACCTAACCAGGTCCAACCAAAGTGGTTGAGCCGATTTGGTCCGATTTTCAGTTTTTGGGTCATTTTCCACTATTTTAGTGAAATTGAATGTTACTGAATTACTTTTCACTCCCAAATAATTCCATCATTCTTAGAATATTAGATTTAGTCTCTCTGAAAAATTTTAGCTTAATCGACGTCCGTTTATGGTCCGGTTCACTTAAACTGGTCCAATTCGGTTCAGTCTGATTTTGTCGTAAAATACAATTCTAATGTTGTAAAAAATGTCTAAAAATTATTCTAAGCTTTTAATCCTCTTATAGTAGACCCTTTTATCTATTCTTACCATTTATAAAAATTCGGTCAAAGTTCAGTCAAACTTCGGTTCAACCGAACCAAACTAGAGGAAACTTCAGACTGACTTTCGGGAGCCTATTTGACCTCGTTTTTACGCCAGATTATACCATTATCCTCCATTTAACATCCTCTTTCCAATGGTGAAATAAAATATTTTTGGGTGCTCTTCATCCTGAAGTCACTATTTGTGGGACCCACAGTTACTATTCACGGGACCCACAGTCACTATTTATAGACCAATCAAAGATGCTGTCACTATTCATGGGACCCAGTCAATGATGATATTACTATTCATGGGACCTAATTAATGATGATGTTACTATTTATTCTCTCATAGTTACTATTCATCATGATGTCATTGATGATGTTACTACCCGTGGTCCCACATTTACTATTCATGGGCCCCATCTGGGCCCACATTTACTATTCTTGGGCCCCACCTGGGTCCACTTTTACTATTCATGGGCCCCACCTGGGCCCACTTTTACTATTCACCGAAGTAAATATTTTTGGGCCATTATATCCCTTACTGGATGGAGCTGGCACTCCAACTTCAATAACCGGTATCTTCTTTCCCGACTTTTCTTGACCCCTATTATTGTCTTTAGTCTCACGAACCCTTTTATTGAAAACAAATCCAAACCCACTATCTTGCGACTTTCTCTTTTGATTCTTTCTTTGAACTATTTTTAACTTTTCCACTTTCAAGGTAGCTAATACCAACTGATAATAGCTTACCAATTGCAAATAAGTCATCGCAACTATCAATCCCTTGATTATCTCATTCAAACCCTCCTTGAATTGCCGACTCTTAAACTCTTCGGTCATTAGGGCATCTGGCACATACTTACTAAGGCGACTGAATTCTTTCTCATAATCAGCCACACTCAAGCTTTCTTGCTTGAGACTCACAAATTCTCTCCACTTCGCCTCTCGATATGCTTTGGTAACATATCTCTTTTCGAATTCTTGGAAAAAATAATCCCATGTCAAGTTAGCAGGTCATTGCGAATTCCTTAATACCAACTTGCAGGAATCATATGCTGGACCTTGCAACAAAGATACCGCACATGCCACTCGCTGCTCTTGTGGACAATTTATCTCTTGTAATATTCTCTCCGTCTTCTTTATTTATAATTCTGCTATATCTGACTCATCTACAGAAATCCCTCTAAATTCCTTAGCTCCTCTTTTCCTAATCACATCCAATGGTTCCTTTGGGGCAGTCAATCTATCTAACATCTGCATTAGTCCTTGTACCAACACTGGGTTTTTTGGAACTAAGGGTGGGTTCCTTGCTGGCGGAGGTTCAGGTACATATGGATTAGCATGAACTGCGTTAACACTTCCGGTTGTTTCACCTATCTCTTCACTATGGTCTGACTCCATTATCACTCTACAAAACAAAACAAACAACATTTGCATTATGGCCACACTCTAAATAGACTAATACCAATTCTATTCACTATGAATCCTATAGTCCAGAACCGCCTAAATCTATGCTCTGATACCACAACTTGTAACACCCTAATGCCTCTTGGGAGGACAAGGGAGTGCTACGCAACAGTAACATAACTATATACATGCTATAAAAGAAAAGCCTTAAAAGATTACTTAATAAGAAAGATTATCATTAACTAAATAGAGTTTACATCTTTTAAGTACAACAAAAATAGAAGTTACATATACATAATCACACTATAAAAAAAATAGCAACATTTCTTTACAATACAAAATAATTTAACCTAACTAGAAGACTCCACAACTCCTTCAAGTGGCCAATAGATGTTCCACGCAAAACTCAATCTTTACACTATAAACCTACTGTAAGCACCGTGTCCCGTCAGAGATTACCAAATGAAGAAAATCAATGCCAGGTTCCAAATGGATGGATGAAATTCAGAGATTTTGGTCCTTTGAGTTCATGAGAATTAAATGTTTTTATTTACGGTAGAAAGAAGCGAAAAATTGGGAGAATTTTGGCTTGGAATTTAAGTTTTTTTCTCCACGGGCGGTCAGCCTGTCGGTCACGGGAAAACCCATTGGTCGTAGCGGTAGCCTGTCTCTCTCGCCACGAGAGACGGGCCGTCTGTGAGTTGATCGACGGACACATGTCCAAGCAACCCACACGTGTCCGTTGGCATGTGCCCGTCGGTGGGTCAGACGCACGTTGCTTTTTTCCTTTTTCCTGGTGGAAATGGGACTCCTCCGACGCCCGTCGATCTACCTCCGACGCCCGTCGGTGGTATTTTTCTATAAAAAGGAAATTTTCCCATTGTTTTGGGGTTGGAAAACTTTTCATTTACCCATATAAAAAATTTGATTTTCTCTTCAAAACTCAATAAGTCTCTTTCTTCGGTTCTGTTTCCTTCTCGTGAAGCGCATGGGACCAGATCCAACCAAATTTTATTCAAAAGGATAAAATCCGAGGGTAAATATTCTGGACACGCATTTTGTTTACTTTATTTAGTTATTTTTTTCATTTTCTTCATCTTTATTATTTTGTTATTCTTATAACTTTATTTTGACTTTTGATTTATCTTGAATTTTTTGGTACTAACATGCTTTATTTATTTTTGTGAAATGCCATTTTTTCTTGTTCCTTGGTGAATCGAGCGTGAGATGAAGGTCGCCGCTCACACCACGGAGAACTCCTTTTGGTTTAATTCTGTAACTTTATTCTTTCGATTCATGCATTTATTTATTTATTTATTCTTAATCCTTATTTCATTTTACTTTGCGTAAATAAAAATAGACAAATGCTTTATAGTAATTAATTGGGATTTTTAATAAAATCAAGGACCAATGTCCTTTTTTCTTATCCAATGAATTTATCACCAAAAATTATCTTTTATAATAATAAAAATCAAGGACCAATGTCCTCATAATTAATCCCCCGATTTTATGTATGGTTTGCACTTCTAAAATGGGAGTTGTATCCCGCTCCTAGTGTTATTGTAATTTATTTTAGATATTTTTTTTATTCTATTTATTTATCGCTTTCAACATGAATAATTGCATTTTAATTAAATTGCATCGTGTGGAGAGGGAGCATACTGATTAAATTCAAAACCTAATTGTTAAATTAATCAAGGTATAAATAAATGAGAAGTCCCGAACCTATCTCTAGTCTTTGGGCTCAACGAGGCGAGAGACCAATTTCAATGGGATCTCCAAGACACCTCCAGTGTCCCGCCAAAAGGCTTAATTAATAATCCTAGGCTCTATAGGGTTAGAGGGTCATTCCCAATGTTCTATTGGGGTGTTCGCCTCCAAGACCCCTTTGGCTTGCTAAAAATGGATATATGCGCTGTCTTAGGCTCTCCGAGGCGAGAGGAACTTTCCCAATGTTTTATTGGGTGCTGACTCCATGAAACCTCCTTGTTGCCCAAAATAGTCGCACTTGCAATTCATTGCAAGATGTCAACGGACCTCATCTTGCCCGATCGCCCTCAAGCGGGCGATCGAGGGGCGTTATCGGGGTTTGGCGTGCGTCACACCTACATGGGAGATAAACACCCGTGCTGAGCTATGGCTTAGTGGGGATATAAACATACAATGGACTAATATAGATCAATAATGCATTAACATACAATAACAACATATGCCATAATTAAATAATAAACAAATATTCATTATTCCATACTTCATATCATTAAGTCACTAACATACAATATTACCGGAGATGGTATTAACTCATGACAAAGTATATTATATAACAAATTAATATAATCAATCAATGCAATAACAACTTAACATAGCCTAAACCTACACAGTAGTGGATAACGGTACACTAGATATGAGTTGGGTACTGATCACTAGATTATTGCAGAGAACAATATTAACACTAGAGATATATAAATCTCAGAACACTAGATACCGATTAGGTACCAGCACTAGATCAAAATGGGCCACACTGGCAGCTGCAAACACTAATCCTTATAACCATGCTTATCTGTCCATAACTCGATTACAGGCTATTGATCAATTATCTCACTTAATGTTCACATAAGTAAACACATTCATCGTCACTTTACGCATAGTCATTCATGAACCAAACATCATTGCTCATATAAATAAATGCACTTATCAATCTCATATGCATAGACATTTATAGGTCGCATAATATAGTGCATAAGGAAATAAAGTAAAAGATTTGCATTTGGAAAATTCCAGCAATGTCGTGCTTACGACCCTTGACGCACCCACGATAGAGCAGTGATAACTCTTATGTTGCTCTCGTAGCATAGCTCGCACACGCAAAAAACCACCACAAGCACTACTATCGCGATCGTGATAATGCACAGTCCATCAATAATCATCCCACCGAGCATTCTGTCGCGCTCGCGACAGCACTTATTCACACTACTCAATTTACATGCACTCTAAGCTAACCATACACATAATTCATACCATCCACACATACCTATAGCTAGACAACGCACCCATATCTTATATATACAATTGATACAACAATAATCATAGTTTTGTATTAACACAATATCATGCATATTATCATACAAAATGATGCGATTTCCGCAAGTGTACTGAATCGGCAAGTAATACAGAGGGGTATAGTTAGGACCCCGAGTTATTGTACCCAAGGGATTCTGTGTACAAGCTAAGATGATTAAATGTATGCTAAAAAAATTCCCAATTTTTTATTGTGCGAATGATTAATCTATTAAATAAAATAGAAGAATTTAACAACTAAAGTATGCAAGTAAAATAATCAGATTAACAGACAACAATTTTTGGCAAAATAATATAATAGCAAAGGAATTAACAAGTAAAGAGTAATCAATATAAAAGAAATGTTGCTCGGGTTCACTCATCCACCCCATACCCAAATGTGAATTAATTTAATCTAAGAAACATATACGAATGAAATCATCACTTTCAACTTTCATTTTTGCCTGTAAATCGGCACACTTAATTTCATCATTGAGTAATCCTGATCTAGGCTGACTCAGGACCCGGTGTCTACAAATAGGTTTCGAAAGCGTTGGATGAATTAGTACCAATTTCCACAAGTCATAGGCAGATCCTTAAAGCAGTGATACCACACATTCAACCTTCTATTCAGGAGGTCATTTTTTCTCCTCTAACACCCTCTAAACCTTCTCAATCCAATACTCAGCCTTAACTGATTCATCCAAACTAGTTCCATATAACTCCTCTGCCCTATGCTTCCTCAAAGATTCCAATGGAGCCTTCAGTGTTGTCATTCATTCAAGCACCCTCGCCATGTCTTGCGACATTTTGAGTAAAGCTTCCAGAGGAACCATTGGAACATCATGTCCCACACTAGCTGGTGCAGACTGACTAGACTCAGATACTTCAACATCTCAGGGATTCATGCTTTCAGCGGTCTTTTCTCTAGCACCTTGAGAATGATCCATCGATTTGATACATAAACAAGGACGTTCACTTTAGGTCAACACATCTATATGCATCTTATCTACATTATGCCTAGAAATGACTAAACCTAGGCTCTGATACCACAACTTGTAACACCCCATTCCCATCCACTCGCACAGCTTCACTGTGGCATTCGAGAATGGTTATCACGACACACAATACATGCACATCTCATACAGCTACATTATCATACACAATCCTATACCAATTAATTTCATTCTCATGAAGCGAAAGACATTCACTATGCATACATAATCTCATACTTTCATATTAGATTACATCATATATACCAAAGTTATGCTATAATTCTTACATGCCCAAAGGTTATTAATTACATATACATAATACAAAATAACAAAACCCACACTAAAGAATGAATCCTACTGTAACACCTCAATTTTTACCCTAGTAGTTTCGAGCTTACCTATTTGTGGTCTTAGTGTGGTTGTGGTGTGTTATATGTTTGTGTGGGTGTGAGTTAGGGTGTAAGGGTACGCATGCATGATAATATTAAGTGTGTGACATAAGTCGTGTTGTGGGGAAAGGAAGAAAGATTGGAAGGGAATTTTCCAAACCTACCATTAGATCTTGACACTTGGATGGTGAAGATGAATGAAAGAAAAAAGAAGAGTTTGACTAAAGGAAAGAGCGAGGAAACGTGAGGGACATCTTAATGCCCTATTCTCGTTCTAGCCCTCTCTTCCTCTTCGTCTTCTTCTTCTTCTTCTTCTTCTGCTTCTTCTTCTTCTTCTTCTTCTCTTCTCCTCCTTTCTTGTTTTTGATCATCTCTTCAAGCTTCTAAATTCTATAGTGGTTTTGGCAAATTCTAGATTCTGGTTAATTGTTTAGTCTTTTCTTCTTCTTTTTCTTCTCTTCCTCTTTGGGTTGCATTTGCTAGTTTGTGTGTGTTTAGGGTTTTGAGTTTTTAATATGTTATGGTTGAGGTGCTCAGAGATTACGATTAAAGATCCTAAGGTGAAGGATAAAGCAAGTGGTAGTGCGGTGGATTGAAGTTCTAGGAGCTAAGGAGCCTAAGGTTTGGGAATTTTCTGTGAAATTGAATGATTTTGATTTTGGAATTTTGTTATGATTTTTTGAAATTTGTGGTATTAGACTTGTTTTTATTATATGATTGATATGGGCTTTGATTAATTTTGAGTAGAAATGAGATGGGAGTTATGTATTGAGGAAAAGATTGGATTTATGTGGTTTTTGGAGGAAAATTCTAGGTCTTTTTTGAATGTTGATGTTCAAGTTGTTTCCTTTGTCTTTTTGATTCTCTATGCAAGTGTATAATTTAGATAATTTCATGGGTGACATGATTTTGATGCTTGTAGTTGATTATGTGCAAGATTGGTGGGTTGATTGTAGGATTTTTGGGATGGCTGGTGTGGGGAAGAGGATGTGCAGATTGGAAGTGGGAGCTAGAAACTCGACTCTGTCGCGAGTGCGACAAGCTTGGTCATCCGAGCTTTCGCCGAGGGGTGCCTCTATCGTGAGCGC
The DNA here is from genome assembly GCA_947683425.1 of Excoecaria cochinchinensis. NCBI lineage: Eukaryota > Viridiplantae > Streptophyta > Magnoliopsida > Malpighiales > Euphorbiaceae > Excoecaria > Excoecaria cochinchinensis. Next base: position 5,979,046 of record CANTUQ010000076.1, on the reverse strand, counting down.
GATGGAGAGCTCGGTAAGCCGAGCATCTGCTGGGCTGATTACTATTGCGAGCGCGCTTGTACGTGCGAGCACTATAGTGTCCTCTCCGCCCTCTATCGCGAGCATGACAGGGGCCTTTCTGCCTTTCCTTCGCAAGCTTGGTTGGCTATCACGAGCATGTCCCAGCGTGCGATCAGCCTTTGTGGCAAGCGCGACTGGTCGCCTTGAGCGCGACGCTCCCCTGTATTCAAATGTTTATTATGTTCTTCTCTTTGCATGGTTTCTCACTTGTGATCTAGCAATATATCAATGCATAATTATTACATACTTCTTTATGTGATTTTTAAATGAATTAATGGCTAGCCTACAAGAGTCAAGTAAGTGGATAGATAGGCATGCCTATAGAGTTTTGCAACTTGTAGCCCCAATGTATTCTGGACCCTGATCAAGTCACCGTTTGGGTCCTCATGATCTTTATAAGTTTGATCTTATATAAGATCCCCCAATGTGAAAATGTTTTTGTATTAAAATGAAATAAGTTGCTTTTGTTTGTACCAACGTGTACTAATATGTTCACTCATTATCCGCTACTTTGAGTTTGCAGGCGTTCTTATGGAATTGATATGGATGTGGAATACTATAATTTGTCCTTATGATGCTTTATGAATGTTTAAATCTTAAAAATATATCTGACGATTGTAATTTATGATGTACGCTTTTTATGCTATATCTATATGTATGTGCCATATGTATGCAAATTGCCTTAACATCTATTGTGAGTGGTTGTTCATCTTTTGGTTTTCTTCACTAAGCGTTATCGCTTAGCATGGGTTTTTATGCGTACAGGTGTGGAAGCGGTGGTAGTTTTTGGAAGGTTAGATTCTCAACAGCCTAGGCCAACACAATAGGAGGGCTTTTGTTAGAGGCTTAGTAGTTTTTCGTATTTTGTAATTCCTGATGTATAGCTTTTGGTTGTTAGCCAATTTTATAGTATGTAAGCTCTCGGTTTTGTATTTATGTATAGTGATATTGTAAATAATAATGTAATGTAAATATTTTGATATATCATAAATGAGATTTGATTATTTCAGTTTGGGCTCAATTGTGTTTCTCTTTAAATGTATGGTTTTATTTTTTTAATATAGATTTTATGGTTTCCGATTCTTTTAGTATGTATGTCTGCTCCTCAGTTATGATTGGTATGCTTTGTTCTATTTGGTAACAACCCTTATCTATACAGGCACTCACTCATCCATACGGATGAGCTCCCCTACATACAGGTGAGGGGTGTTACAAATTTATTGGTATCAAAGCATAAGTTTAGGCATTTCTGGGCGACCGTTGAATAGGATTTTGTTTAGGATTTTGTTGGCCTAATGCAGATATCCTTATATTTTGTAGTAGATGGAGTCTGCACGTGGATCTCTTGAGGGGTCAGCTGAGAGTGCGAATCCCAAAGAGCAAGATCTGTCTCTTCCTAGTCCTACTCAGTCAGCTAGGGTGCGGCCTGAGGCTCTAACCAAACCTTTTGAGGCTATGCTCAAGATATCTCAGGATATGTGTAGACACCGGGTCCCGAGACAGCCCAGATCAGGATTACCAGATAATAAAATTAGATGCCTGTTCACAGGCAAAAATGTTGGAAGTAATGGTTTTCTTGTCAAAATTTGCATTTTTCAGAAAATATAGAAAAAAAAATAGAATAAAATGAATTTGAAGATTATAGTTTTTTAGCCAAATTTGTAATTTTAAAAGTTTTGAAAAATAAAAATCAGCCGTCGGCCGCATCGCCAGCGCGCTAGGCGCGAATGCAGGCATCCTTCGCCCGTGCGCGGCCATCCCTCGCCCACGTGCGGCACGCGGCATTGGGCGTGCACGCGTGGCTACTCGCCCGCGCGCCTAGTGCCTCACGGAGCACACGCAGGGCGTCGCCCGCATTGTGCGCGCGCAGGGTGTCACCCACGTTGTGCGTGCGCGCGGTGACGCCCGTCGCGCGCACCGATGGGCGTCTCTCACCCCTGTTGCGCGCCCTATGCCCCCAGCAGCCCCCACATACGTTTTTTGACCCAAATTTTTGTTTTTCTTCCATTTTTTTTGTAGAATTTAATTTTTAAAACCTTTTGTCTTCTAACCTTTAAAATTATTCAGTTTTTTTTTTATTCATGGGAATTAAATTGTTTTAATTTTTTCATTAAATCTGTTTTTTTTTTTTGTATAAAATGGGTTTTTTGAGGGGAAAAAGGGGGGGGGGGGGGGGGGGGGGGGGGAGGGGGGCGAATTTTTCTTAAGGAAATTTTCTTTCTTTCTTTCTTCTTCTTCTTCTTCAAGAACAAATTCTCCCAATATTCTAATTTATTTTTCTAAGTTAATTCTTGAGACAAAAAGAACAATTCTTTGTTCTTGGGAATTTTCTTCTTCTTTTTTTAACAATTTTTGCTTGAGACAAAGAAAATAATTCTTTGTTCTTGGGATAAAAATTTTCTTCTATATTTTATTTTTCTGATCTTATTTTTTGCAAAATCAAGACAACAAAATTGATCATCTGTCTTCACTCATCAAATCAAAATCTGAGCATAATTATTCTGGGCTTGATTTCATTTTTTTTATCATTATTTTATTTGTTTATGATTAATTAGCAACCATGTAGATTTTTAGATCTATTATTATTTTTATTTTTGGTGTGATTTTGTTCATAGACTTAATATATTTTGATATGTTTTATTTATTTTGTTTGTTTTTGCTTACTTGATTGTTCAACATCTCCTTTTTTTATTTTTATCATAATTACTAGTACTTTTGCTATTATAATAATTATTACTACTATTATTATTTTTATTATTGTTGTTCTTGTTTACTATTATTATTATTATTATTATTAGTTGTTATTATTAGTTGTTATTATCATGTATGCTTTTATGTATGTTAATATGTTAAGTTATTTTATTATGTAATTTAATTAGTTTGTCACTCATTATGCATTTTTATTTTTTAATTCATTTTCATATGTTATATGTTTAAATTCATTTTTATTACTAACATTAATTTTGTTTGTGTTTTTTTTTTATTTAAATACTTATTTTTATGTGTGAGCTTTTTCAATGGCAAATGGGAGCCCATGGAGACTTGAAGACACCATTTTAAGAGATTTGTCATACTTTAGTATTTTTAGTATTTTTCATTATTTTTGATTTTATTTGTTTTTATTATGTAATTTATAATAAATTTATTTTTTTCATGCGCGTTAATTAAAAGTCACAAAAAAGTTTTATATTAATAAATTGGGATATTTTTCTAATAAAATAGGACCAATGTCCTAATTTTAACCCATAAAAACTCAATTTTAAACAGAAGAGTTTACTTTCTCAAAATGAGATCACTTATCTCGATTTTCCTAATAATGCATAAAAATAACTCCTCGACTTACTAAATGAAAATAAAAGAACCAATGTTGCTATCCTAAATAATGTATCGATTTATGAATATTTATTTACTTATTTAAGTTTGCTATTTATTTATGTTATGTTTGATTTTATTTGGGAGATTGTATTTTTTGTCCCAAATTTTAATACATTTTTATTTGGGGGATTGTATTTTATCCCGATTTTATCTTTCTTTTATTTTTTGTGGCTTGCTTTATTTTACCGCTTTCTTTCGTGCTTGATTTGCGCTTTATTTTTTAATGCATGACCTTGTGAGAAGAGGGATAGAAATTTAAAATTAAAAATCAAGTTATAATTAACTAAGGCATTAATAAGAGTAAAGTTCTGAATCTTTCTCTGATTTAGACCCCCGAGGTTAGACGAACTTTCCAAATTTCTTGTAAATTGGGTGGCGACTCCAAAATACCTCAAAGGTGCCTAAAGGCTTCATGGAATTAGATGATATTTCCAGTGTTCAATTGGATAGAGGTGTCCAAAATATCTCATGACTATCCAAGATCAAAAGACACGGCCCTAAAGGCGGGTTTTCGGGTAGCGATCGGGTCCGACACGCGTCGCAATATGGCTAGAGTCTTAGTGAGGGTGGTAGTACTAAGAGCCCCGATTGAGAGTATGAAAAAGTTTGGAGCTAAAGATTTTTATGGGACAAGTTTGGATGAGTCTGATAAGGCAGAAATGTGGATTGAAAAAGTGAATAGGGTTTTGAAAGAGATTCGCTGTCCTTCAAATACGAAAGTTGAGTGTGTGGTCTCGCTTTTACAAGGTTCTACCTACGATTAGTGGAAACTGGTTCTGAGACAACCTCAGTTGCCCGACCCAATCACATGTGAGTTCTTTAAGCAGGAATTCCATAATAGGTATGTGATTAGGGTGTATAAAGAAGCTAGATGGGTTCATGTGACGCGCGCCAGAACCTAGTAAAGGCCCTCTGTAGACACCGGGTCCCGAGTAGCCAAGATCAGGATTACCCAATGATGAAATTAAGTGTGCCGATCTATAGGCAAAAAGAATGAAGTTGGAAGTGATGATTTCCTTGTCGATTTGTTATTTTAAAATTAAATAAAAATGTATTTCAAAAATATTTTTAAAGTATTTTAAAATTTATTTTGTGATGAAAAAAGTGAGTTTTTAAATTATTATATTTTATAGGAATTAAAAAAAAATAAAAAATTTCCTCGCGAGGGACGGGCAGGCCGTCGGTCACGCCTTCGGACGGGCAGGCCGTCGGTCACGCCTTCAGACGGGCAGGCCGTCGGTCGCCCCTCCGCGCACCTGTTCGTCCGTTTTGCCTATTTTGGCCATTTTGGCCATAACTTCTTCATTTTAAATGCTTTTTAACTCATTTTTTTTGCAAAATTTAATTCAAAAAGCCTTTTATCTTCCAACCCAATAAATTCAGTTATTTTTTGTAATTATGGGAATTAAATTAATTTAATTTCTTAATTAAAAAATCTGAATTTTAAGGGGGAATAAAAAGAGTTTTTTAGGGGGAATTAGGGGGGATTTTCTTGAGAAAATATTTTTCTTCTTCTTTCAAGAACAAATTCTCTCAATTTCTAAAGAAATTTCCAGCAATTCTTAAGGCAAAAAATAACTATTTTTGTTCTTGAGAATTTTCTTATTTTCAATCAAACAATTTTCTACTTTGAGACAAACAAATTAATTGTTTGTTCTTGAGTAAAATTCATCTTTCAATATTTTATTTTTCTAATCATATTCATCAAATCAAGATAAGGAATTGGATCATCTACCTTCATCTCTTCAAGATAAATTTGAGGGTAATTATTCTTGGCTCAATTTCTTAAATTAATTTTAATTTCATTCTTTTGTTTTTATTTAATTAGTTAATATGTAAATTCTTTTAGTTCTATCATTTTCTTCTTATTTTCTTATTCTTTTGTTTTTATTTAATTAATCAACATGTAAATTCTTTTAGATCTATTATTTAATTGTTCATATTTTTTATTTTTTATTTAATTGTTCATACTATTATTTTTTTTTTCTTATTTCTTCTTTAATTGTTCATGCTATTACTTTTGTTCATATTATTTTTATTTAATTGTTCATATTGTTCATATTGTTCATCTTTTATTATTATTATTATTATTATTATTATTATTATTATTATTATTATTATTATCATTATTATTATTATGTTTGATTGTTCATATTCTTTGTTATTATTGTGTTATTATTATTATTGTAGTTATTACCATCATTAGTATTATTATTATTATCTTTATTCTTGTTTAATTTTATTATTACTATTATTATTTATTGCTTATGCATGCTGAATTTTATGTTTGTATTTTCTATTCATGTTTTTTTTGCATATTGAGTTTTATAATTATTATTTTATGTTTGTTTATGCATGTTGGCTTATCATATATGATTCAATTTTGTTGCCTTAATTTAATTATTTTCAAGTCATATGTTTAATTATTTTTATACTAACTTCATTTTTATTTGTTTTTTTTTTATTTTCATTTTTCAATACTTATTTTTCATATGTGAGTTTTTACCAAGTGGGAACCCATGAAGATTTGAAGATCCATTTGGGAGTTAATTTGTCAGTTTTTATTATGTTCATTATTTTGTTTTCATTTGGGTTCATTTTATTATGTAATTTGTAATAATAAATTTATTTTTATGCACGTTAATTAAAAAAATCACAAAAATATTTATATTAATTAATTTAATTTTTTTCTAAATAAAAATGGGACCAATGTCCTAGATTTTTTATCCAAAATAAATTATCACTTTAAAATTATTTTCTTAAATTATGCATGAGAGGACCAATGTTCTCATTTTTAATAAATAGCCCGATTTATGTATGATTTGCATTTTATTTACAAATGGGGGTTGTATTTCGCTCCTAGTTTTATTATAATTTATTTTGCTTTCATTTACTTTATTTATTGCTTTTATTATATGATTGATATGCGTTTAATTAAATTGCATTAAAATTGAATGAGAAAAGGCATGAAATACTAAATTCAAAACTCGATTATAAACTTAACCAAGGTATGAATAAATGGGGAGTCCCGAACTTTCTCTGGTCTTTGGGCTCAAAGAGGCGAGAGGTTTACCCTCCAAGGCACCTCTTGTGTTACGAAACTTGGCGTTAGTCCTAGGCTCCTTAGGGCGAGAGGTTTACCTTCCAAGACCCCTTTGGCTGGCCCAAAATGGATAATAAGCGCAGTCTTAGGCTCTTCGAGGTGAGAGAAACTTTCCCAATGTCCTATTGGGTGGCGACTCCATGAAACCTCCTTGTTGCCCAATAAAGACGCACTTGCGATTTATTGCAAGCTGTTAACGGACCCTCAAGTGCCCGATCGCCCTCAAGCGGGCGGTCATAGGGGCGGCCGAGTGGACATCCGGCGCGCGTCACAGTGGCGACTCCACTGGGGACATTAGAGACTTCCCTTTGAAAATACCTTGGCTAAAATTTATAATTGAGTTTTAATTTAAAATTTCATCCCTTTTCGAAATTGCATTTGCATATCATTAGAGCCTTAGATTTATGCTAGTTTGGTCCCTTTTCTAGCCCCGGTGCATTCCCGATGCATGACCCTATTTTCACTCAATTTAGGGAAGTGTTAAGGATAATCACCAGCCCAAGCCTCGTACCGTCATGGTATATTAAATGGTGACCCGATCGGTCGTTACGCTCGTGATGAGCTAGACTCGTCGGCAGGGATCATGATTGGGTAGCCCTAAAGTAACACCACCCTTTGACTAAAGCTCATGTAATGGCAATAGATACTTCCCCTATGTGGTATGAACCGTAATACCTTGCTTGCTATATGGATCATTTTGTATTGGACAAACCCAAATAATCTGATTGGTCACCCAATCAAAGGCTTTTATGCCCAGATAGGTCCATGTCAACTTATTTGGACTGCCTAAATACATGATGGTCAAAACAACCATACGTATGTACATTAGATAGGAGAGGTTATGCTGCCGATTTTTTCATCGTGCACCGTACGCATCCAATGGTTCCCCGTTAACCCTTGGATAAAGCCCACCTAGGGAAGAGACCATACTACCTCGTGTGTGGGAGAGATAAGGTTGGAAGGATCTATTTGCTTGCATGTGTTTGTCTATGCTGCATCAGCACGACCATGCATTGCATTTCAATCATGCATCGCATTTCAATCATGCATCATCCTAACGAGATGTATTTTTTTCAGCCATCATAGATTCACCCGGGTGGTTTAGGGGTCCCGACGGTCGGTTGAGAAGGATTCCACTCTTGGGGTTACCAGAGCTAGTGACATATCAGAGCTCAGATTCTCTTTCAGAGGGTAGTGAGACTTTCTCTTCAGAATCATCAGCTGATACAAGTATGTCTAATCCAGCCAGTGGGTCTGATGCAACCCGGGCATTGATCGCCGAAGAAGTGGGAAGAAAAATGGAGGAGTTTGAGGCCAGAATGATGGCCATGATGGGCAATCTTGCCACTACCATAGCTGGGCAACAAGTTGCTACTGCTCCTATTAGGGGGCCAGATGAACAAGGGGCTGTTAGGGAGGATCCCCCTGCTATAGTTGACCCACCTGCGGTTAAGAAAAGAGCACCAGCACCTGTTGAGCGTAGAGAAGGCCCGAGATCTGAGGTTGACCTCTGGGAAGATGAGCAAGAGGAACAGATGGTAGCAAAGGGAAAGTCACCCAAGCTGGAGGAAGCAATGTGGAGGAAGATGGAGGAGAAATTTGAGGCTATGACCAGGATGATGACGATTGGAAGGGGAATGAATCCCGAGGATCGAGAGCTCGATGGGGATGATCTGGTCCCCCAGAACTTCAAGATGCCTGATATCCCAAAATTTGATGGCACTTCTGATCCTGCTGCACACATCAAGCAGTATTCACTGGTCATGAAAGGGATAACTTTAACGAGAAAGCAGAAGATAGAGTACTTTTGCTTGAGTCTCACAGGAGCCGCCGTTGATTGGTATCATGGGTTGGACAGAAGGTCCAAAGAAGATTGGGACTTGTTGACTGAGGAGTTCCTTAAGCAATATGATTGCAGTACTCGGATAGAGGTCACACTTAAGGATCTAGAGCTACTACAGCAGAAGGCTGGGGAGTCTTTCCATGAGTATCTTACTCGGTTGAGAAACCGGGTTATGGAAATGAAGCGCAAGCCTGATGCTTCTGATCAGATCCGATTATTCATTCGGAATGCCAGCCCATATATGAGAGATGGACTTAAAATGAAAGGGCTGAAAGATTGGGAGTCCTTGAAGGACATTGCTATAGAGGCAGAAGGAGAGTATATGGCCAGAAGGGCAAGCAGTGAGGCTTATGCCAAGAAGGGCTACAGTAGTCAAGGTGCAACTAAGTCAGCTAGTTCCAGTAGTAGTAATAGAAATGGCAAGACAGCTGAGGTATCGGCAACAGGAATGAATCAGAGGTACTTCTCGAATTTGGGTAGGCCTTTGTCATGGGTACTGAAGAGATTGATGAAGGAGGGGAAGCTACAACCCCTACTACCTAGGCCAGCTAGGACTCAAGGGGAGCCAGGGCATAAAGAGCACGAATATTGTGCCTTTCACCAGCATACCGGCCATCTGACAGACAATTGCTATGGGCCGAGGCACCAAATACAGGATCTGATCGATAGTAAGCAGATCACCGATCCTGAAAAGAGAGAAAGCAAGAAGAAGGCTAATTTCAATGCTGTGCCACCAACTGTCTTTATGGTTGGGTCTAGCCTACCAGAATGGTATGTGATGCAAGATTTATACGAAAACCAGTACGTCGCTATCACTCGCCCTGAGGCAAGTGAAGAAGGGATTCCCGTGGCAACAATAGACTGTTGGTCCACTAGTGAGAGTGGAGATGAAGAAGATGAAGAGAAAGATGGAGAATTCACGGATCCATAGGATTCGGAAGAGGAGGAAAGAGTTGAGGCTGTAACAAGAAGTGGGAGAGTGATCCCAGAAGTTGAGAAGCAGCAGGACTCAGTGCAAGCACCTGTGGAGAAGGAGCCGGAAGAAAATTCCATAATAAAGCAGCTGAAAAAGACCACGGCTCAGATATCAATTTGGGACCTTTTGAGACAGTCCCCCTCCCACAGACAGAAGTTGGTTGAGGCATTAAGTGAGTCCACTGTAGCCACTACAATTTCTCCATCTGAGCTGCTAGACCTTGTAAAAGGGGGATCTGGAGAGAAACTGGTGTTTTCTGATGCAAACTTACCGGTAGAGGGCCGCAATCACAATCGGCCGCTGTGCATCAAGGCTCAAATTAATGACAAGCATACCGCTTGTGTTATGGTTGATGATGGCTCATCCATAAATGTTTGCCCTCTAGTTGCACTTCAGGCTTTTGGACTATATGAAAGCATGTTGAGCAAGTCTGATTTAACCATCACAGCCTATGACAATTCTCGAAGACAAGCATCGGGAACTTTTAGAGCTCTGGTCAGGACTGGGCCTATCGAGACGGAGGCAGAGTTTGTGGTTTTGCCTATCCCAGCCAATTTCTCAGCCTTACTTGGAAGGCCGTGGTTCTATAAATTGGGAGTGGTGCCGTCCACCCTACATCAAATGGTAAAGATACCTCATGAAGGGGAGGTGGTGACCATTAAAGCAGCGAGAGAGAATCAAGTGTCTGCCTTGGGGATCTCTAATCAGCCATTTAGTGGCTTTCACGTATCAGTGATTGGTGAGGAGCAGGGCTTGGCAGGTAGCCCTCAGGTAATGAGTATGATGAAGAAGATGCACTTCCTCCCAGGGGCCGGATTGGGTAGAAATTCGCAGGGATTGCAAGATGCCATCACAACGCAAGGCCAGAAAGATCGAAAGGGTCTGGGTTACAAAGGAGAGCATGGCAAGAAGAAAGTATCGGAGAAGATTTTCCATATTTTAGAGAGTTTTGTTCCCTCATCTTCAGTCTGTGCCTATACTGGAGAAGAAGAGCCTCAGTGGGTGGATGGAAAGATCATTCCGGGGTTTGAAATTTTTAATGATGTCTTCGACTTGGATGTTGGAGTTATCAAATTCGCAGAGAACTTCTGGGATGAGGAGATCATGACTCAGTGCAGTGTCTGGGACAGGGATGAGCCTGAGGAGATTGTCACTGATAAGCTGTTAGCTACCAGGTTGAAAGGAAAGGAAAAGATGGTAGAGCCAGAGCTAGAGATTGAAGACTTGAAGATCTCATTGGAGGTAGTTGAAAAGCCTCCACCAAGCCAAGAAGTTAAAGTCCAGTCGGCTGCAGCATCATCGTCGACAGAAGATGAAAACAATAGTTGTTTAGATACTATTTTTATGCCAGAACTTTTTAATGACAATGTTAATGTTTCTGATTACATCAATGAGATGAATAACTTTGCTTACTTGTGTGATGTTTCTGATGATTTCATTCCTCATGATCATAAACATAATGCATTCATTTTTGACATTAACTCAACTAGCACAACTGCATTTAATCTCGGAACTTTGGAGAATCCAAAGGAAATTTTGATAGCATCAGATATAACTCCTGAAGAGAGGCTAAAATTTGAGAGAATATTAAAAAAATATGAAAAAGTCTTTGCCTGGACCTACGAGGACATGCCGGGAATTGATTGAGATGTAGCCGAACATGCCATTCAAACTTACCCAGAAAGTAAACCGGTCAAGCAAAAGCTCAGAAGACTTAGGCCAGAATGGGCTCAGAAGGTGAAAGAGGAGATCCATAAGCAGATTGAGGCTAAGTTTCTACTGGAGGTTAAATACCCGACGTGGCTGGCTATTGTGGTTCTTGTGGCTAAAAAGGATGGAAAAGTTCGAGTATGTGTGGACTATCGGGACCTGAACAAAGCCTGCCCGAAAGATGATTTTCCTCTGCCTCATATTGATGTGCTAGTAGATAGTGCCGCTGCTTGCATGATGTACAGTTTCGTGGATAGGTACGCAGGGTACAATCAAATCCTTAACAAGATAGTGGATCGGATTAAGACAACCTTCATCACTGAATGGGGTACATTTGCTTACCGGGTTATGCCTTTCGAACTAAAGAACGTAGGAGCAACCTATCAGAGGATGGCCACCAGAGTTCTCAATGATTTGATCCACAAGGAAGTGGAGGTGTATGTTGACGACATGATGATCAAGTCAGCTACCAGAGAAGGTCACTTCGAGGCCTTGGAAAAGTTCTTTCAAAGGATCAATAAGTATGATCTACGCCTCAATCCCAAGAAGTACATTTTTGGAGTTACCTCGGGTAAGCTGTTAGGTCATGTGGTAAGCCAGAGGGGAATTGAATTAGATCCCGACAAGGTCAGGGCCATCAGAGAGATGCCAGTGCCTCAAAAAGAGAAAGAGGTTAGAAGTTTCTTGGGAAAGCTTCAGTACATCAGCCGGTTTATTGCCAAGCTGGCTTCAGTATGTGAGCCCATCTTCAAGCTTCTTAGGAAGAATCAGCCGGTAGTGTGGAATAATGATTGTCAATTGGCTTTTGATACTATTAAGGATTATCTCCTGAATCCTCCAGTTTTAAGACCACAACGGCATGCCAAGCCACTAATCTTGTATCTGGCGATAGAAGACAATTCAGTGGGTGCCATGATGGCCCAAGAGGATGATTTTGGGGTAGAGTTTGCTGTCTACTATCTTAGCAAGAAATTCTTGACATATGAAGCCAAATATGTGGAAGTGGAAAAGATTTGCTTAGCAGTTATTTGGGCTTCTAAGAAGTTGCGGCACTACTTTCATTCCTTCAGTGTGCAAGCAGTTGCTAAGCATAACCCGCTTAGGTACCTTCAGGAAGCGCCCTCTCTGTTGGGAAAGATGGGAAGGTGGTTACTACTATTGCAGGAGTTCGATATCGAATACATCACCAGGAAAACCATTAAAGGAAGAGCTGTAGCTGAGTTCTTGGCTGAGCATCCTATTGAGGGAGACCAATTCGAATACAATTTCCCAAATGAAGATGTCATGGCCATAGCAGTTCAAGGGTGGCAGATGTTCTTTGATGGGGCAGTTAACAGTAAAGGGGCAGGAGCAGGGATCATTCTTATGACCCCGGATGGAGAAAAGCTGCCATTAGCCAAAAAGTTGAGGTACAAGGCGACCAATAATGAAGCAGAATATGAAGCTTGTATCTTCGGATTGGAAGCATTGCTGTCTCTGGGGGCAAAGACCGCAGAAGTCTTCGGAGATTCTTCATTAGTAATTCATCAGTTCAGAGGGGAATGGTCAGTTAAGGAAGAGAGGCTGTTACCTTACGTGAAGCACTTGAGAATGTTGAGTAGCCAGTTCGAGACTTGCACTTTTCACTTCACCCCCAGGGATGAAGATCAATTGGCTGATGCTCTCGCGACTTTAGTTTCCATGTGGGATAATCCAACAGGGATTGCTATGAAACCCGTGCTAATCTCTAGCTCGGAAAAGCCTTGTTTTGAAGCTGAGCAGGTGATGGATGTTGGGGCCACTGATGGAAACCCTTGGTATTACGACATTCAGAATTATTTGGAACGATCAGTTTTTCCAGAGGAAGCCACTGAGAAAGACCAAAGGATGATTCGAAAGTTGTCCACTCAGTTCATCAATGTAAATGGCACTTTGTATAAGAGGCAAGCTGATGGTATCCAGTTAAGATGTTTGGCGGAGAAAGAAGTTGAAAAGGTTATGGAAGAGGTTCATGCCGGAGTCTGTGGAGCTCACATGAATGGCTTAGCCTTAGCGAAGAAGATCATGCGCCAAGGATTCTATTGGCTCACAATGGATACAGATTGTTCAAAATATGTGAAGCAATGCCAGTTATGCCAGCAATACGCGAATTTAAGGCATGTCCCAGTTTCAGAGCTACATAATTTGACATCTCCATGGCCATTTGTAGCTTGGGGGATAGATATCATAGGTGAGATACGTCCTACAGCGTCTAATGGGAACAGGTTCATTATAGTTGCCATTGATTATTTCACTAAGTGGGTCGAAGCTGAATCTTTCAAGAAGATTGATGCTAGGGATATGGCTAAGTTCATCGAGCGAAATTTGATATGCAGATATGGTCTCCCACACCATATTGTATCTGATAATGGGGTGCAATTCTTAGCAGAAACTAAACAGATGCTTCAGAGGTATGGAATCCAACATCATAAGTCTTCTCCTTACCGTCCTCAAGCTAACGGTGCGGTTGAAGCGGCGAACAAGAATGTGAAAAGGATATTGGCCAAGATGGTTCAGAGTTATAAAGATTGGGCGAAAAAGCTGCCTTTTGCACTCTGGGGTTATAGAACTACAGTCAGAACCTCTACGGGGGCAACACCGTTCTCTTTGGTATACGGAACTGAAGCAGTTCTGCCGGTTGAAATTGAGCTAAAATCCTTAAGGGTAGTCATGGAAGCCGAGATTCCGGAGACAGAATGGGCACAACAGCGATTGTTGCAGTTGAATCTGTTGGATGAAGATAGGTTGAGAGCCTATTATCACAATCAGGTTTATCAGAAGAGACTAGCTCGATCCTTTGGCAAGAAGGTACGGAAGCACCCATTGAAAGAAGGGGATTTGGTCTTTAAGATGATGAGGCCGGGAGTCCCAGACATACGAGGAAAATTCAGACCAACCTGGGAAGGTCCGTTCATTGTGAAAAAGTTGCTAACGAAAGGAGCAGCAATCTTGGCAGACAGCGATGGGAATGAGTTTAAAGACCCGGTCAATATCGATAGACTAAAAAGGTTCCATGGCTAAAGACCAAAAAAATAAAAAGAAGAAAATAAATGCCCCGCAGGTCAAAAACTGAAAAAAGGCGGCCTTGCTAAAATTGGGCGCCCTGTCAGGATGAAAACCGAAAAAAGGCATCCTGGGCAAAAATTAAGGGCCAAGAGAAAATGTTCAATCGAGAAAACCCGAGAGGGCCGATTGATAACAGGAGTTTGATGCTTACAAGATCTATTCCGAGATTAGGTGTAGTCTTGTGCTTTTGAATTCTTGTTAAATAAGGATCATGTATGATGAAATCATATAGAAATGTACTCAATTTTGCAATGAATGAAAGAATGCAGTTTACATTTTCATTGTTCTTTTAGTTCTGTCTTAAAAAGAGACTTATCATCTATTTATCTAATGACTATTGTCTACTCATTCTATCTGAAGATATCTAAGCAGATGTGTGCTGGTCACCCGTAAGGGAATAATAGCTTTCTCTTGCAGTTAAAAAAAAATAAAAAATAAAAAAATAAAAAAAGAGGCCGTTAGAGATGAAAACCGTAATTGGCTCTCTAAGCAAAAGTTAGGCCAAAGGGCAGGGTGAAAACCTGGAGACAGGCAGTCTGCCCTACAAAAAAAAAATAATAATAAAAAATAAAAAGCCGCTGGTTTGGGTTGGGTCCATGCCAGGCAAAAATTAGGCATAGGGTTATGTGAAAATCCCTAAAGGGACGCATTTTCCACAAAGAAAAGCTAGTGTGAAAATCCACAAGGGATGCACTACCTTTAAAATAATGACCTCCGATGCTTGGAGCAATAAGGCAGCATATTTCGGATGATCTTCCTTTCAGCCAGATAAGGCTTAATTCAAGATATGAGTCAGAATCCCGGGCATTTGCTCATTGACCGGGGGGCAAAGATGCACACCTGACGGTTCTCTTTGAAGAGTTTACGGGTCAGGGTCCCTAAGCAAAGATGCCATTTCTAGTTCTTCAGGGGGCATGGTGGAGCGGCCAAGCCATATCCTCAACGGACCTTTAACCACTCAGCATGGTGGAGCGGCCAAGCCATATCCTCAACGGACCTTTAACCACTCAGCATGGTGGAGCGGCCAAGCCATATCCTCAACGGACCCTTAAGCACTCAGGACATGGTCTATTCATTTTTGCATGCATTTCATACCATTCTTTAGCAAACATCTGCATATGGTCATTTACACTTGCATGCACAATCTATTGTATATATTCCTGTGCACACAGCTTTGCAGGAAAGTCCAAATGAAGACCACACACATAAAGCTGGTCAAGGACGGCAACGTTGGCACTCGCCCTTGTTGGGCAATCAGGTCAAGATAGAATCTACGCCGGCAAATCTTTGAGACTTCTTAGGAGGTAATTCTCCGAGGTCTCTTAGGAGACTAATCTCTTTATCCTTTGCACTTTTAGCAGTCTGTAGCAGACTCGGTGCAGTCCTCTAAGAGGGCATCCTTTGTACTTTTAGCAGTCTGTAGCAGACTCGGTGCAGTCCTCTAAGAGGGCATCCCTTGCACTTTTAGCAGTCTGTAGCAGACTCGGTGCAGTCCTCTAAGAGGGCATCCCTTGCACTTTTAGCAGTCTGTAGCAGACTCGGTGCAGTCCTCTAAGAGGGCATCCCTTGCACTTTTAGCAGTCTGTAGCAGACTCGGTGCAGTCCTCTAAGAGGGCATCCCTTGCACTTTTAGCAGTCTGTAGCAGACTCTGTGCAGTCCTCTAAGAGGGCATCCCTTGCACTTTTAGCAGTCTGTAGCAGACTCGGTGCAGTCCTCTAAGAGGGCATCCTTTGCACTTTTAGCAGTCTGTAGCAGACTCGGTGCAGTCCTCTAAGAGGACATCCCTTGCACTTTTAGCAGTCTGTAGCAGACTCGGTGAAGTCCTCTAAGAGGACATCTCTTGCACTTTTAGCAGTCTGTAGCAGACTCGGTGCAGTCCTCTAAGAGGGCATCTCTTGCGCTTTTGGCAGTCTGTAGCAGACTCGGTGCAGTCCATCTCTTGCGCTTTTGGTAGTCTGTAGCAGACTCGGTGCAGTCCTCTAAGAGGGCATCTCTTGCGCTTTTAGTAGTCTGTAGCAGACTCGGTGCAGTATCTTCCTTTTGCGTTTTTTGTAGCCTGTAGCAGGCTCGGCGCATCGTCATCTACGGATGGCAGCTGTACTTTTAGTAGTCTGTAGCAGACTCGGTACAGTTCTCTTTTTGCACTTTTTGTAGTCTGTAGCAGACTCGGTGCAATCTTCCTTTTGCGTTTTTTGTAGCCTGTAGCAGGCTCGGTGCATCGTCATCTATGGATGGCAGCTGCACTTTTAGTAGCCTTGGTAGTGGCTCGGTGTAGTTCTTTCGTGCACTTTTGGTAGTCTTGGTAGTGACTCGGTGCATCTCTCTTGTGCGTTTTTAGTAGCCTTGGTAGTGGCTCGGCGCATCACCGTCTTAGGATGGAACCCTGTACGTTTAGTAGTCTTGTCAGCAACTCCGTGCAGCGCACTTTTAGTAGCCTTATCAGCGGCTCGGTGCGATTTATCGTTCGCGTTTTGTAGTCTTGGTAGCGACCCGGCGCATCGCCGTCTTAGGATGGTTCCTTGGCACTTTGTAGTCTTGTCAGCGACTCAGTGCAACTCAAGAGGATGAATCACAGCACTGTTCCCGAGGAAGCAGCGGGAAGGAGGCAGCCTCAGGTACGCGCTTCTTTCCTTTTCCTGAATTTTGGCTTACCTAGGCACCCACACACTAGCCTCCCCAAAATTGGGGGCAACTGTAGACACCGGGTCCCGAGTAGCCAAGATCAGGATTACCCAATGATGAAATTAAGTGTGCCGATCTATAGGCAAAAAGAATGAAGTTGGAAGTGACGATTTCCTTGTCGATTTGTTGTTTTAAAATTAAATAAAAATGTATTTCAAAAATATTTTTAAAGTATTTTAAAATTTATTTTGTGATGAAAAAAGTGAGTTTTTAAATTATTATATTTTATAGGAATTAAAAAAAAATAAAATTCCTCGCGAGGGACGGGCAGGCCGTCGGTCACGCCTTCGGACGGGCAGGCCGTTGGTCGCCCCTCCGCGCCCCTGTTCGTCCGTTTTGCCTATTTTGGCCATTTTGGCCATAACTTCTTCATTTTAAATGCTTTTTAACTCATTTTTTTTTGCAAAATTTAATTCAAAAAGCCTTTTATCTTCCAACCCAATAAATTCAGCGGTTTTTTGTAATTATGGGAATTAAATTAATTTAATTTCTTAATTAAAAAATCTAAATTTTAAGGGGGAATAAAAAGAGTTTTTTAGGGGGAATTAGGGGGGATTTTCTTGAGAAAATATTTTTCTTCTTCTTTCTTCTTTCAAGAACAAATTCTCTCAATTTCTAAAGAAATTTCCAGCAATTCTTAAGGCAAAAAATAATTATTTTTGTTCTTGAGAATTTTCTTATTTTCAATCAAACAATTTTCTACTTTGAGACAAACAAATTAATTGTTTGTTCTTGAGTAAAATTCATCTTTCAATATTTTATTTTTCTAATCATATTCATCAAATCAAGATAATGAATTGGATCATCTACCTTCATCTCTTCAAGATAAATTTGAGGGTAATTATTCTTGGCTCAATTTCTTAAATTAATTTTAATTTCATTCTTTTGTTTTTATTTAATTAGTTAATATGTAAATTCTTTTAGTTCTATCATTTTCTTCTTATTTTCTTATTCTTTTGTTTTTATTCAATTAATCAACATGTAAATTCTTTTAGATCTATTATTTAATTGTTCATATTTTTTATTTTTTATTTAATTGTTCATACTATTATTTTTTTTTTCTTATTTCTTCTTTAATTGTTCATGCTATTACTTTTGTTCATATTATTTTTATTTAATTGTTCATATTGTTCATATTGTTCATCTTTTATTATTATTATTATTATTATTATTATTATTATTATTATTATTATTATTATTATTATTATTATTATTATTATTATTATTATTATTATTATTATCATTATTATTATTATTATTATTATTATTATTATTATTATTATTATTATTATTATTATTATTATTATTATCACTATTATTATTATGTTTGATTGTTCATATTCTTTGTTATTATTGTGTTATTATTATTATTGTAGTTATTACCATCATTAGTATTATTATTATTATCTTTATTCTTGTTTAATTTTATTATTACTATTATTATTTATTGCTTATGCATGCTGAATTTTATGTTTGTATTTTCTATTCATGTTTTTTTTGCATATTGAGTTTTATAATTATTATTTTATGTTTGTTTATGCATGTTGGCTTATCATATATGATTCAATTTTGTTGCCTTAATTTAATTATTTTCAAGTCATATGTTTAATTATTTTTATACTAACTTCATTTTTATTTGTTTTTTTTTTATTTTCATTCTTCAATACTTATTTTTCATATGTGAGTTTTTACCAAGTGGGAACCCATGAAGATTTGAAGATCCATTTGGGAGTTAATTTGTTAGTTTTTATTATGTTCATTATTTTGTTTTCATTTGGGTTCATTTTATTATGTAATTTGTAATAATAAATTTATTTTTATGCACGTTAATTAAAAAAATCACAAAAATATTTATATTAATTAATTTGATTTTTTTCTAAATAAAAATGGGACCAATGTCCTAGATTTTTTATCCAAAATAAATTATCACTTTAAAATTGTTTTCTTAAATTATGCATGAGAGGACCAATGTTCTCATTTTTAATAAATACCCCGATTTATGTATGATTTGCATTTTATTTACAAATGGGGGTTGTATTCCGCTCCTAGTTTTATTATAATTTATTTTGCTTTCATTTACTTTATTTATCGCTTTTATTATATGATTGATATGCGTTTAATTAAATTGCATTAAAATTGAATGAGAAAAGGCATGAAATACTAAATTCAAAACTCGATTATAAACTTAACCAAGGTATGAATAAATGGGGAGTCCCGAACTTTCTCTGGTCGTTGGGCTCAAAGAGGCAAGAGGTTTACCCTCCAAGGCACCTCTTGTGTTACGAAACTTGGCTTCAGTCCTAGCTCCTTAGGGCGAGAGGTTTACCTTCCAAGACCCCTTTGGCTGGCCCAAAATGGATAATAAGCGCAGTCTTAGGCTCTCCGAGGTGAGAGAAACTTTCCCAATGTCCTATTGGGTGGCGACTCCATGAAACCTCCTTGTTGCCCAACATAGACGCACTTGCGATTTATTGCAAGCTGTTAATGGACCCTCAAGTGCCCGATCACCCTCAAGCGGGCGGTCATAGGGGCGGCCGAGTGGACATCCGGCGCGCGTCACACCCTCTTAGGTGAGACCCGCTTTTAGGGCTCGAGGGATTGGTTCTCGTCTTTTGATCTTAGGTGCTATGAGACATCTTGGAATCCCTACCCAACAGAACATTGGGGAGTTCATCTAGCCTCATGGTACCTTTAGACACCTTTAAGGTATTTTGGAGTCGCCAACCAATTTACGAGAAATTGGGAAAGGTCATCTAACCTCTATGGTCTAAACCGGAGATGGTGTTCGGAACTTCACTTTTATTTATGTCTTGGTTAATTATAAATGAGTTTTTAGATTCATAAAATTCTATCTCTCATCTCACACGATTAATGCATTTAATTAAAAAGCGCATTGCGAGCATTCAAAAGTAGTAAATAAAAGCTGTAAACAAAGCAGTAAATAAAAGCGATAAATAAAGCAGTAAACATGCCAAGCACACAATTACAAGACGAAAAATTGGGATAGAATACAATCCCAAAAGCCAAATAAAATTGAAGTGAAAAATAGGACATAATACAATTCCAAATGCGAGAAAGCTAAATAACATTGCCCCAAAAATGATTAATTACAAAGGCCCACAAAATATATGAATATAAACTTAAAACAAACAAACAAAATCAACCATATAAAATGACATACATAAATCAGGATATTTATTTGGTTTGGGAACATTGGTTCCTTCACGCCCACTTAAAGAGGTATCAAAGAGTTGTTCGATTGTTGGTTTGAAAACCGGGATGAGTGATTCCATTTTTGAAAAACTTAACTCTTCGTTTTACTCATGACATCTTACATTCTTTGGCTAAAATGAGGGACATTGGTTCTAATTTATTAGTGAAAATCTCAATTTGGTTATAAAAATATTTTTGTGATTTTTTTTATCTTACACGCGTATAAAATAAAATATTTTATTTATAAGCAAACGTAATCACACAAACAAAAGGTTGGTAGGGTCTCACCCAAATGGTACGGTCTCCTATGCGTCGTAACCCCTTCGTTCGGTCACGAAAATTCTCACATAAGGCAAATCACATTTAAAAATCCCAAAACAAAAAAAGATCATAAAAATATTAGTTATAATTCCAAAAGTCAACCAAATAAACATGAAGACAAAATGAATATAAAATATATTCAACATAAATATATGAGATAAAAATAGTTGAATTAGACATGTTAATTTAATTCGCAAACAATTTACATGTCAAGAGAAATTAAAATTTGATCATGCGAAAAATTATATAACAATAACAATGAAAGAAATAATAATAATGATGATGATGATGATGATGATGATGATGATGATGATAATAATAATAATGATGATGATGATAATAATAATAATAATAATAATAATAAATCATGAATAATAATAACAAAACATTAATAATAATAATATTAATAACAATAAAAATACGAAATTAAATAAATGAAAATGAGGAAGGTAAATAAATTTGTAGTAGAAAATAATAATATTTAATCCTAAAATAAATATGACCAAAAATCATACCAATAAGAAAATCAATAGATCTAATTTTTCACAACCCAAAATTACATACATTTGCCCATTTTCATACCAAAAATGAAATAAAAATTGAAAAATCATTTTAAGAGAACAAAACTCAAAAAATATATGTTCATAAATGCAAGAAAAGAAATAAAATAAAATAAATAAGATGAAAGTAGAAAATAATATTAGATCCAAGAATGTTTACCCTCAGAGTTTATAGATCGAAAATAGGATGTCTCAATTCGTCCACTTGTTGAATTTGCGGTGGCGAAACACCAAAAATATTTAAGAAAATCTAAGTTTTTAGCACAAAAACTCAAGAAAATAATTTTAATAGAGTGACCAAGCTAAATAAATTAATTTTCTTTGCTCCAGGCAAATCCAAGAACAAAAATTTTTGAAGAAGAAAAAGAATTAAATTCCTAAAAAAATTTTGAAGATATTTTTTTTTTGCTCTCTCGTCTTCCCTTTTTCTCTCCCGAAAGAAGTTTTTTTCTCTTTTTTTTTTTTAAGAAGCCAGCCCCCTGAAAATGAAGACCCAGTCCCCTTTTAATTTTTTTCATCTCGCTCAAAATCCTCAAAAAGTCAAAAAGACTCCCTTTTTACGGTCCCAAAAATATATTTTGTCGGTAAAAAAAAAGACAGGACAGCGCGAGGTGCGGTCTCTCCCGTGAGCCCGCATCTCACCTCGGTGAGATGTGGCCTTGGGGGGGCCAAATTTATTTGTTTTTAAATCTTTTATTATTATTATTATTATTATTATTGTTATTTAATTAATTTAATTCCTTTTTTAAATATATGTATTTTTTTAATAAAAAAAATTTGATATATATAAAAATAATACTTCCTAATTTTTTAATTTAATTTATAATTTTTTTATAATAATTAATTTTTTTATTATATATATTTATTTGTCTATTTTGTATTTACAAATGAGGGTCTCGACAAGGGAATCATCATTTTCGACATTTTACTTGCGAATAAGTATCATTTTCATCATTGGGTAATCCTGATCTTTGACCGCCTTAGGACCCGGTGTTTACAGTTTCCCGCAATTTTGGAAAACCTAAAACTTAGGTACCTAGGTGAGCTAAAATTCAGAAAAGTAGGAAAGAGACAAGTACCTGAGGCGGTCGTCTTCCTGCTGCGCTGTCGTTACTGATTGTTGTGATTAGTTTCTTGCAAGATTGTCGGCGTGTGTAACACCCCTTACCCGTACGTAGTAAACCATACCGTGAACCGGTGGTTCACGACGACGGTCAAGGGCATTACCAAAACAAACATGTAAAACTTATAAACCTTTAAGCTGAAATATGAGTTATAAAATTTCTTTCATTTTCAAAAACACATTATAATTAACTATAAATTCATTACCCAATCACCCTATAAAGTATACTTCTTCAGAATTTACTATAGATAGATCTTGTACATAACAAATATCACTTTTACAAAACTTATAATTTAAAATTACAAATCTTGCATACATTTTGAAGATTATACAAATCCTACACTAAAATCTCTTTATAATCTTGCATTGGCCTGGACTGCTGCGGAAAGACTCTCGAACGATTCGATTAATAGTACCTACACGGATTAAAAGAAAATCCGTGCTAAGCATAAAGCTTAGTGGGAAACACATAAATATGGATGACCACTAAGAATGGCCGTCAAATAAGTTCAAAGAAAAGCATAATATAGAAAATATAATCATATCAATAATAACAAATTAGATACTTTCAAGGAGGTCATCAACATAACCACTTACTTCGCATATCAACTTTAACAAATCACTTATACATTATTACACTTTTTCACATCGTATTCATGTCACTTTGTTCACTTATTCACATTCCTTTCGGTTTCCAAAATTCATTTCACACATCTTGCTTAGCAGATGCCTTATCATGTAATTTATCAAATCAACAAGGCATTTAAATTGCAATAACAAAATACATACTTTCATACAAGTCTTCACATATATTCATCAATTCATAACTTATTGTTTAATTCACATACTCTTGTTCAATTAATGCCTGCTAAGTCAAGGGGGTGGATAACGAGTAACACATAGATACCCGAAGGTACCAACAATACTTTCTTAACGCATGGATACCCGAAGGTATCAAAATCTTTCTTTTCTTTTTATTTCAAAAACATTTTCTCATGGAATCTTAAGCAAGATTCAAGTAAAATGGGGATCGCGTGGATCCAAATCAAGGATCTGATCAGGGTCCAAAATGCATACGCATGGCTGCAGTAAACTGAACTCTATAGGCATGCCTATCTATCCACGACTCGACTAACGCAGGCTAAACGTATACTTATTTCCTTTAATGATGTACATGTTATATTTTAACACTTTTTCAGAAGCACATACTTTTATTGTAGTCAAATAATAATCATATGCATAATTCATTTATAAACTAGTGGCTCCTATAAAATATAACAACCATAACCTTTACTTACAATCATATCTTAGTTTTAAACATGCTTAAAAATTCATTTTAACTATAGCTTACATGGTATAGCATATCCTGATTTACACAATAGGTCATATGTAAATCACAAGTCAAAACCCATGTTCAATAGCTCAAACAACATACATTTATAGCATAGGAAAGAGTCATGCTCGCGACAGAAAATTAGATGGCCTCTGCCGCGCTCGCGACAGACAGAGCCATGCATCACACTCCAACAATGCCATTCAGGTTCCAATGGCAGCTACACTTGATCACACTCATGTCCATTCTCAATTAGATACAACTTCACATAAAAACATATTTATTCTTATAATGTCCATAAGTAATTTCATAAACATTACTTCCTCAAATTCATACCTAAATTCAAGAACTCCAACATACACATCTCAGACTAGTCAATCTATTAGGAATCATTCATTATCTAGACAATCATATAAAAACCATTCGAGACATGAAAGATTCATTTCATTTTTAGTTTATGACACACCTAAAAGAATCATTTACTTCAAACTTAACATCGTATGCAAATTATAAAATTTCACTTCTAATCTCCTAACAGAATTTGCATCAGGTCAATATTGAAAGAATTCGAAAGTGTTCGACTCATTAAACTTTTAAGTACCTTAGTCAATATTCTTATTTATAACCTTAGTCTCTTACATTCCTAATTGATATCTATTTATTTACTCTTTTACAAACTCTAAACATGTGATGAATATGCCTCATAAAGTTTCGATGAAGTTCGGGTGTATTACGGAAGGGAAAACATAACAAAATATACAAACTAGAAGAGGGTAAAGGTAGGCAAGGGTTCCTACCAAGCAAAAGGTTCAAAATGTAAAGAAAAACACTTGTCAAGCAGGTTCTGTCGCGCTCGCGATAGAAGCCCCATTTAGGTTTCTCACAAAGATAGGTCACAAGACTGCTTTCCGCTTCAAACTTCAACCGCCTAAACCAACCTCTAAACCAAAATTTTAGGCCAAGTGTCCTTCTTAGAAAATGATCCTTAGGATGATAGCTTTCATATAGAACAAGTTTTCGGTCATTTGGACATCTAAATAATCAGATATGAGCAGAACAACCTATACTGCTCCCCAGAGAAGATACCTCTTCTTCATCACCACTTT
This sequence comes from Excoecaria cochinchinensis, assembly GCA_947683425.1. Lineage (NCBI taxonomy): Eukaryota > Viridiplantae > Streptophyta > Magnoliopsida > Malpighiales > Euphorbiaceae > Excoecaria > Excoecaria cochinchinensis. Next base: position 5,954,556 of record CANTUQ010000076.1, on the reverse strand, counting down.
TGGGACACTTAGAATAAAAATTAGCTCAAGCATATTTATAAAATATTTGTAGATATATGTCTTAGCTTTCAAAAAGTACTGGTCTCATACCATTTGGAGTTCTAAAACTCTAGATACAGCCTAATAACCGAAACGTGGTCAGGTGTGTTCTAAGACAAATTTTCACCCAAAATCCTATTCACATGCACAATTTAACAATTTAAAACAACACTCACTACCATCATCATATATCATTATCAACACATTCAAGTAACTTATATAACACATGAATATACTCAAATTCATATATAAATAAAGGGTTTCCAAGCCTCTTTTCCTTTGCTCCCTAATTGCTCAAATGACTGCACAACACAACCCCTTTGTTTTCTTATTCCTTCTTTAGCTTCTCTTATTCCCTCCAAAAAAAACAACCAAAATTTAGAGTTACACATACCTCTACTTATTTTTAAGGAGAAGAGGAGAGGAAGAGGGAAAAGAACCAACCACTTACCTTTCCCATCCAAATCTTCCATCTAATTGCTTGAAACTTGAACAAATCCACCTTAGGATGGAATTGCTGGAATTGGTGTGAGGAAGGAGGAGAGGAGTCCTTTCTCTCTTCTTTTTCCCTCATTTTTCCCGGCCAAGAATGGCCTAAAAGCAGTCAAAAGGGCTGACTTAAGGCCATTAATCCATTCTTATCCCCATTTGCCACATGTCATAATTTTATTGGTCCCATAAAGATTTTTATGTCAAACTTATCATTTGATCCCTTACCTTAACTCCTTTTCTTCAATTGACATACCACTTTTCTATTTCATATTTTGGCTCACATAATTAACTAATTAATTCAATTTAATCCATAATTATAAAATGACCAAAATACCCTTACCCTTAACAAATAAAACCGATCACATCCTTTATTACAATTAATCACTTCCATTATCCAATTAAACATTTTTAATCACCAAAATAATTCTTTTCATATCATTTAAGGCACGACGATATAATGGTCCAATTTACCGAAACTTGCCGAAACTTTCGAATTCATGACGGTTGTGTCCTTTTTAACACTTCCGTCCCTATCTCAAATACATTCGGTTTCCTTTACACCCTAAACTTATCCTAATCCGACTAGGATGTATTCGAGGTGTTACAGCGTGTGAAACCATTGTTGAGATATGTGGTTAATAAACATCAGCTTGTCGATGCATAAAACCATGGTTAAATTGTGTGATTGATAAACACCAATTTGTAGGTGTGCGAAACCATTGTTAAGTCATGTGGTTGATAAACGTCAGGTTGTCGACGCGTGAAACTACGGTTGAATTGCCTGATTGATAAATACCAATTTTTAGGTGTGTGAAACTACGGTTGGTTTGCATGATTGATAAACATGAACTTGTAGGCGTGTGAAATCACAGCTGAACGATTGATAAACACCAGCTTATCGGTGCATGAAATCGCCAAACTTTGAAGGACATGATTGATAGAACACCAGCTTGTAGACATGTGAAATCATGGCTGAACGATTGATAAACACCAGCTTATCGGTGTGTGAAATTGCCAAACTTGGGAGAACATGATTTATAGAACACCAGCTTGTAGGAGTGTGAAATCACAGCTGAACGATTGATAGACACCAACTTGTAGGTGTGTGAAACCGCCAGGCTTTGAAGGACGTGATTGATCAAACACCAGCTTGTAGGCATGTGAAATCACGGCTGAACGATTGATAAACACCAGCTTGTAGGTGTGTGAAATCGCCAGACTTTCCTGCAAAATCAGAAGAAGTCTGTATGCTAGGGTAAGTTATGAATGTGAACGTGCGTATGTCATGCAAAATGCAAGCGACACCATTCATCCGAGTGGCCCAGGTGTCGAGGCGTGATAACCTCGGCTGATATGATTTAGGGCTCGGTTTGCTGATCATGCCCCCAAGGATCTGAAAGTGTCATCCCAGCCTAGGGACTCTGACCCATGATCTTCTCAAAGCGTATTGCCCAGTACGCGTGCTTTGCCCGAAAGGCATTGTCTGGGGTAACGGCGCCTTATCGCTCCAGGCGTTGGAGGTCATTGTTTCAAAGGTAGTGTGTCCCTCATGGATTTTCACACTAGCATTTCTTTGCGGGAAATGCATCCTTTTCGGATTTTCACACAACCCTGTGCCTAATTTTTGCTTGTAATGGCCCCAACCCAATCTAGCGGCTTTTATTCATTTCATTTTTTGTAGGGCAGACCGCCTGTTTTCAGGTTTTTGCCCTGTCCTTTGGCCTAACTTTTGCTTAGAGCATCAATTACGATTTTCATCACTAATGGCCTTTACATTTTTTTTAGGTGACAAGGATAAAGCTCCTTGCCGGTCACAGCAACAATGGATAAATTGTGCACATTCAATGGGAAACGATGTATTATCTTTTTAAAAGAAACCATTGACATTCATTGAACGAAAAGAAATACTTTGAGCGTATAATTGCATACATGTACATGCTTTTGTGTGATTTCATTACACATGATCATTATTCAACAGTAGGCTCAAAATATCATACCACATCTAATCCTAGGATGGATCCTGAAGGCACCAAAAACTCCTGTTATCAATCAGCCCTCTCGAGTTTTCTTGATTGAACATTTTCTCTCAAAATTTTCACTTATAAGCCTTTAACCATGGAACCTTTTCAGTTTATCGACATGGCTCCCTGAATTCATTTCTGTCACTATCTGTTAGGATTGTGGCTCCTGTAGACAAAAGCTTCTTCAGAACAAAGGGGCCCTCCCAAGTCGGTCTGAACTTGCCTCGAAAGTCTAGAACCCCTGGCCTCATCTGCTTGAAGAGTAAACCCCTTGCTTCAGGGGGTATTTCTTGACTTTTTTCCCGAATGATCGAGCCAATCTCTTTTGGTAAACCTGGTTGTGGTAGTATGCCCACATCTTATCTTCGTCCAACATATTAAACTGTAGCGGCCGCTGCTGAGCCCATTATACTTCTGGTAGCTTGGCTTCCATTACCACCCTCAAGGATTAGAGTTCGATTTCTATCGGTAGAACCCCCTTTGTCCAGTAAACTAAGGAGAAAGGTGTAGCTCCCGTAGAAGTTTTGGTAGTGGTCCTGTAGCCCCACAGTGCAAATGGCAGTTTCTCGGCCCAATCTTTATAGGTTTGCAGAGTGGTATAAAATTCAAGCATTAAATCAGGATAAATATCTTCATGCATATTGGCAAATCGAAGGAAGCCACAAAATGACAGCATTTCAGTTATAGTATCTAACAAGCCTAACCGTGCTAGCAAATCTGATGGAAAATACTTACATTGCAAAAATTTTCTATCACAAAGAGTAAGAAATCTACTACCTTCATCCACAAAGAAAATGGAAAAATTGGAACCAAATGTGTCAGAGATATCTCCCTCTTCAGCTTCCTGCCTTGCTTGTTCAATACGTGATATAGACGGATTTTTTGTTCTCACTATTGTTCAATGTGTTAGGTAAAAGCAGAGAGTAGTTTATGTCCTTTGTGGGAAAAATGCCGAAGGAAAATCAAAATAGGAAAATGTATAAAGAAACAAAGAAACAGAGTACTGAAATAAACAAATAACAATGAAAATAAAAGGAAATAAAAAGAACCAAGTACTGACCACTAACGCACTTGCTCACAGAGAAGAAAGAAAATCAAATACCAATGCAAAAGAAATGATCGATAGTGAATACGGAAATAAGAAACGACACGGACAAATGACGATAAAATAAATACAAAAAGTTATCTTCTAAGGAACTAATGACACAGAGTAAAATGGCAGTGCTAAAATGTAAATTAGAATTTGGGGAAAGAAAGGAAATGAAGAAGATGAAGGGGTACAGATGATGAGCGGAGATGAAATGAAACATAGATTACATAGAAATGAAAGACAAAGAGAGATGACAGAGGTAAATCGTGAATGAGATCTTGGAAAGGAAAAGAAAAGGAAAGAATAAAGAAGAAGAGGTGAATATGGGTTGTGACTCGTGACCTAAAATGAGAAGAGTTTACAAATGAGAGGGAAAAGTTAAGTGAGATAGAGAAGAAAGAAGGAATACGAAAAGTCCCGATGTTTTAGGGTTTTGAATTTAAAATTTCCCTCTTTGATTTCGGATTGTGTGATTTAAGGGGATTAAAGTTAATCTAAACTAAATTAATGAAAAGTAAAATAGTAATATGAGGAAAAAGAAAATAATATGAGGAAAAAGAAAATTTAATGCAAAATAAATTGAAAATTAAGAAGTAAATAAAATAAAATAAAATAAAATAAAAACTTACCTGAATCGTCAATCACGCGTCACGAGTGGTGAGGCATCGTCACGACTCGTGATGCACCTCACTTACCTAGGCGACCTCTCCTCAGCATGTCCACCCCATCACGAGTCAAGCATGGATGTCACGACACGTGAAGATGTACATCTACCTACCTGAAATGTACATCTTTGCCTTCTGTCGCGATCGCGATTCTTGTCGCGCTCGCGACAGAAGCCTCAAAAATGTAATGCGCAATCCTTCACTCATGCTGTCGCGATCACGATGGTGTTCGCGCTTGCGATAGAATGTAACACTTTTTTTTATTATTTAATTCTTAATTACTTTGACTTATGGAACAAAAACAAATTTTGTTAGAAATATAAAAAATCCACAATAAAACATTAAATTAACTAATTGACATAAAATAACAAAAAACATAAATAACCTATATAACATACTAATTAAGTAACCTATATAAGAGACAATATATTATGGTTTCGTGTACCCTCTAGGATTTTCCTCAGTGTTACTTGAAAGACATCCTAGACTTCTTGAAGGCAAAGAACTTGCTAATTGGCCCAATTGAATCTCAAGATTATGAATAGATGAGGCATGATTATTAGAGATTTGGTCAATTTTAGCCTCAAGCTTCTTTTGATTTTCATCTTGAGCACTCATCTTAAAATTTATCTCCTCAATAAATTTATCAATTTTTCCTTCAAATGCTCCAAACCTATCTTGTGGTTGTTGATACCCTACACCTATATTTTGGTTGTTATTATTATTATTATTTCCCCAAGATAAATTAGGATGACTCCTCCAACCTGGATTATATGTATTAGAGTAAGGGTTACCACGACCTTGACCTTGAATAAAGCTAACTTGCTCTTCATTATTAGTTACCCCCAAATTACATCCTTCACTAGAATGTCCTAGTTGCCCACAAATGTTACAACTCTTTTGCTTACTACCTCCCACTCCTAAACTATTAAGTTTATGAGTTAAGGCTTCTACTTGAGCTTACAAAGCAACTACAGAATCAAGTGCATGTACTCCCCTAGCATTAGAAGAATTAGAATCCCTTACTCTCTCGGTAGGCCACATGCAATTATTCATTGACATCTCCTCCAATAATTCAAATGCCGCTTCGGTTGTTTTTCTCATCAAGGATCCACCAGCTGCAGCATCTATTGTACCTCTTGTAGTTGGGTTAACTCCATTATAGAAGGTTTGCATCAAAAGCTCCCTTGGAAGGTTATGGTGTGGACACATTCTTTGCAATTCTTTGAACCTTTCCCAAGCCTCATACAAAGATTCATTGTCATTTTGAACAAATGTAGTGATATCCTTTATGATTTTGGCTGTTTTAGCCAAGGGAAAATATTTGGATAAAAATGCTTGGGCCAATTGGTCCCAAGTAGTAATTGATCCCCTTGCTAGCGAATTCAACCAAGCTTTGGCCTTATCTTTCAAAGTGAAAGGGAAAAGCCTAAGTTTGATTGCATCAGCCGACACACCATTAATCTTAAAGGTATCACATATTTCAAGAAAATTTGCCAAATGAGCATTAGGATCCTCATTTGCCAAACCATAAAATTGAATGCTATTTTGAATCATTTGTAATAAAGAAGGTTTAATCTCAAATTGATTTGCGTTTACCGTTGGCCTTACCACTCCTTGTTGAGCACCACTTAATGCAGGTGTGGCAAAGTCCATAAGTCTTGGTGGATTTTCTTTAGCCATGATAATTGGTCTCTTATTCTTGTTCTTCTTTCTATTGGACTTCCGGTTACTTGACAAAAACCTTTCAATTTCAGGATTCAATGGTTCAAGTTCTTCTTGTGAACTTCTTGTACTAGGCATGAACTTTCAAATCCTGCAAAACCAAAAGCAAATCACAAAGTTCTAACTAAAACAATCAAACAAATTAAAACAAAAGAAAATATTGTAATCCAAAATCATAAATCAAGTTTCATAAAGGCAAATTAACACATTCCCCTGTAACGGCGCCAAAAACTTGTTGAGCATTTTCTATAGATGCTAATGACCGCAAGTATACGGTGTACGGAAGCAGTAATTAAGAACGTCGATCCCACGAGGAATATGATTTACACACTATTACTACTTAATTTTAATCTTGTTTACAATGTTCAAATAATGTGAAAGTTGATTTTAATCTAATCTAACATTTAAACTAAATCAGCCTAGTTAATGATAGTCAAAGAAGATAGAAAGATAAATGAATAACTAAAGAATATGAACTTAATTTCATCATTTTGATCAACATTTATTCATCTTTTCATGCAAGCCAAGTTGGGATAAAGTTCTAAATTATTCTCTCGACATAAATTAGAATGCCTAAAACATGCAATTAAAATTCTAACTCACAATTTTCATTAATGAATTAGAGGTTTCTAATTACATATTCCAAGAATAAAAGCCAACCTATAGCAATTATCTCAACATACCTATCTCTCAAAATACATCTTGATAATGAAATTCTATTAGATTTCAGATAAAGAAATCTTTCGAATTACTTTAACTTACAAAGATCATGCAAAAGATACTGATAGAAAATCTGCATTGAAAGACTATGAAATAGATGGAAATAGAAAGAGTAATAATATGCAAATTCATTGAAAGGATATTCATAAAATTGATGGAGAAGAAATAAAAATAAGAGAATAAGATAGAAGCCTTTCAACCCTTTTCTCAATCTCTTGAAACAAGTTTTCTTCTCCTTGATCTTCTTCTTCAAAACATAAGAACTACTTAGAATTTTAAGTAAAAAGAACTGTTCTACAAAATGCAGAGAAATAACTTAACTAAAATTTCATATATACAAAAATATAGTTAAATTACATATTTATAGATGATAATCTAAAGTTTGTGTCTCTTAGAGATGTCCCTTGAGAATGGTTGTAATTATTGGTGAAATGATGTGACTTTTCAAGTGAGTTTTAGCAGAAAACTGCTCCAACGGTCGTTTCTGTCGCGCTCGCGATAGAACACGCTCCTCTTTTTCTTTCTTTCTTTTCTCCTTTCTTCCTCTGGCCAGTCACAACTCGTGATCTCCTTGTGTGAGTCGTGACTTGCTTCCGTGAATCGTGACCTGCTTCCGCCCTTCCTTCTTCTCGCTCTTTCTTTCCTCTCTCTGCATCGTCACGAGTCGTGATCTCTTATCACGACTCGTGACCTTCCTTCTTTCTTCTTTCTTTCTTCTCTTCACGCTGGCCTCTCTGCATCGTCACGAGTCGTGATGTTGGTTCACAACTCGTGACCCTACTCCTCAGTTTTTTATTATTCTTTTATGCTTGGTTTCTTCCTTTTTCACCTAATTAAACCTGTAAACATAAAAACACGCAAACTAACACAAATACTTGAAATATAAACACATTGACACACTTAACTTACTTAAATTCACACAAAACACATGCTAAATATTATTTCAATTAAACTCCTATCATATTTCTCCTATGATGTCAATCCCCCAAGCTACGAATGGCCATAGAGATGTAAGGTTGCATAACTTTGAAACTGGCAGGTGTCTCAGATTAGCATACTATTGGCATAGTTGATAATGCTTCACATATTTAGAACAATCTGTGTCCATTGTCAGCCAGAAGAACCCCTGTCACATGATTTTCTTTGCTAGAGCTAGACCATTCATATGGGCTCAACAGATCCTTGCATGGGTCTCCTCCATAACCCTCTTGGCTTCCTTTTCATCTAAGCACCTTAGCTGTATACCATTAGCTTGACTCTTGTATAGCACACCATCTACACAGATGAACTGAGTGGACAGTTTGTGAATCATCCTTTGGTCCTTTTCAGTGGCATCTTCTGGGAAAAATGACTTTTCCAAATAATTATGGACATCATAGTACCATGCCTTTCCGTTAGTAGCCTCAACATCCCCAACTTGCTTAGTTTTAAACTATGGCTTATCTGAACTAGAAATGAGTAAAGGCTTTATAGCTATCCCTTCTAGGTTATCCCATATAGGCACCAGAGTGGCTAGGGCATCCGCTAATTGGTTCTCATCTCGGGGCACATAGTTAAAAGTGCAAATTTCAAAATGACCACTTAATTCCTTTAAACACCTTACGTAGGGCAATAGTCGCTCTTCCTTGATGGACCATTCACTCCTGACCTGATGGATTACCAAGGACGAGTCTCCGAAGACCTCTACCACTTTTGCCCCCCCCCCCCCCCCCGGCTGAGAGCGCTTCCAATCCGAAGATGCAGGCCTCATACTCAGCTTCGTTATTGGTGGCTCTAGATCTCAAATTCTTAGCTAAGGGGAGCTTCTCAATCTCTGGGGTTACCAAACTTACTGTTGCTCCGGCTTCTTTGTTATTCACCGCCCCGTTAAAGTACATCTGCCACTTTTGCACTGTAATGGCCCCCACATCTTCATCTAGGAATTCATATTCGAATTGGTCACCTTGGATTGGATGGTCGGCTAAAGATTCTGTGAATGCCCGACCCTTGATGGTCTTTCTGGTGATGTACTCCACATCAAATTCTTGTAGCAATATCAGCCACCTCCCCATTTTTCCTAGCAAAGAGGGTGCTTCCTGAAGGTATCGAAGAGGGTTTTATTTGGCAACCTCGTGCACCTTGTAAGAATGGAAGTAGTGTTTTAGTTTTTTGGAAGCCCATATTACTACTAAATAGATCTTTTCCACTTCAACATCCTTGGCTTCATAAGGAAGGAATTTCTTACTGAGGTAGTAAGCCGTAAATTCAACCCCGAATTCATTTTCTTGGGCCATCATAGGACCTATAGAATTTTTCTCTATTTCTTGGTAAAGGATAAATGGCTTGACTGGTTGTGGCAACCGCAGAACTGGAGGGTGTAGAAGGTAATCCTTGATAACATCAAAAGCTTTTTAGCAGTCATCATTCCATCGAACTGGCTGATTCTTTCTGAGGAGCTTGAAAATTGGTTCGCATACCAAAGCAAGCTTGGAAATGAACCTACTGATGTACTGTAGTTTGCCTAAAAAATTTCTAACTTCTTTTTCCTTCCGAGGTGTTGGCATCTCTCTAATTGCCTCGACCTTGTCGGGGTCCATTTCATTTCCCCTCTGACTCACCACGTAACAGCTTACCCGAGTTAACTCCGAAAATGCATTTCTTGGGGTTGAGGCGAAGGTTATACTTGTCAATCCTTTGAAATAACTTCTCTAAAGCCTCGAAATGCCCCTCTCGAGTGACCGACTTGATCATCATATCATCAACATATACTTCCACCTCCTTATGGATCAAGTCGTCAAGGATCTTAGTAGCCATTCATTGGTATGTTGCTCCGGAATTCTTTAATCTAAAAGGCATAACCCTATAAGCGAATGTACCCCACTCAGTGATGAAGGCTGTCTTAATTCGATCCACAATCTTATTGAGGATTTGGTTGTACCCTGCATACCCATCCATAAAGCTGTACATCATGCAAGCAGCCGCACTATCTACTAGTACATCGATATGGGGCAAAGGAAAGTCATCTTTTGGGCAGGCTTTATTCAGGTCCTGGTAGTCGACATATACTCGAACCTTTCCGTCCTTTTTGGCTGTGGGAACAGCATTAGCTAACCATGTTGGTTACTGAACCTCTACTAGGAACTTGGCTTCAATCTGCTTGTGCACCTCCTCTTTTACCTTTTATGCCCACTCCGGTCTTAGCCTTCTGAGCTTCTGTTTGACTGGCTTGCATTCTAGATAGGATGGAATGGCATGTTTAGCAACTTCTTGATCAATTCCTGGCATGTCTTCGTAGGTCCAGGCAAAGACTTTTTCATATTTTTTCAAATTTCTCTCAAATTTCAACCTCTCTTCAGGAGTTATATCTGATGCTATCAAGATTTCCTTTGGGTTTTCCAAAGTCTCGAGATTAAATGAGGTAGTATTAGTTAAGTTAATGTCAAATATGAATGATTTATGTTCGAGATCATGCACAATGAAATCATGAGAAACATCGCACAAGTAACCAAAGTCATTCATCTTATTAACAAACTCAGAATTACAAGCATAATTGTCATATAGTTCAGGGAAAAAGAGTACATCAGAAAAGCTATCATTAACATCTTCCACTGATGCCGGCGCTGAAGTCCATGGTCCACCATCTTGGTTGTCTGCGATCTTCAAGTTCACCAATTCTGGTACTGCCACCTCAACTTTTACTTTTTATTTGCCTTTCACCCAGGTGGCCAGCAGACTGTCAATGATGATCTCTTCAGGAACTTCTCGATCCCAAGCCAAGCTTTGGTTGAGGATCTCCTCATCCCAGAAATCTTCTACTGATTTGACCATTTCGTCGGACCAGTCAAAAACATCATTGAAGATCTCAAAACCAGAGGTGATCTTACCGCCAATCCACTGTGGCTTGGCTTCTCCACAATAGGTGCACGCTGATGTAGCTGGCACAAAGCTCTCTAAAATGTGCGGGATCTTTGTGGGCTTCTTCTCAAGTTCATTCTTCTTGGCTTCAGTGGTATAACCCAAACCCCTTCTATCTTTTTGCCCCCTTATGGTGACAGGTGCTTGAGGCCCTTGTGAATTTTTTTCCAAACCTGCCCCCGGGAGGAAGTTCATTCTCTTCATCATGTTGACAACCTGAGGGCTCTCTACTAAACCACCCTCTTCATTTACCATGGCCACATGGAACACAATGAAGGGCTAATTGGATATCCCGAGGACTGACACTTGATTAATGCTGGCTGCCTTGACTGTCACGACCTAGCCCTCATAGGGGATCTTGATCATTTGTTGGAGGGTAGACGGAACCCCTCCCAGCTTATGAAACTAGGGTCTCCTTAGTAGCACTGCGAAGTTGGTTGGGATAGGCAGGATGATAAATTCAGTTTCTATCTCAACTAGCCCAGTTTTCACTTGTGCCTTGAAAGTCTCGGTAGCTTATCTCCTTGAATTATCGTAGGCAGTGATGGTCAGGTCAGATCTGCTCAATATGTTTTCATTCAAACTAAAAGCCGAAAGCACAACCAAAGGGCATACATTTATAGAAGAGCCGTCATCAACCATCACGTAGGCGGTGTGCTTGCCATTGATCTGTGCCTTTATGTATAATGGGTGATTGTGTTTGCAGCCCTGAGGTGGTAAATCTGCATCAGAATAAACCAAATTTTCTCCTGAGCTTCCTTTAATTAAGCCCAGTAACTCAGATGGTGATATGGTGGTGGCAACAGTGGACTCACATAAGGCTTCTACTAACTTTTGCCTATGTGATGAAGATTGCCTCAGCAAATCCCAAATGGATATCTGAGCTGCAGTTTTCTTCAACTATTTGATTAACCCATCCTCCTCGGGCTCCTTTCCTGTAAGTATATGCACTGGTTCTTGAGGCCTCTCTAGCTCTGGAATTATCCTGCCACTCCGGGTCATGGCCTGCACCTCTTATACCTCCTTTTCACCCCTAGAGTTCCACACTGTAACAGTCGGATTTATACCCTAGTAGGATTTGTGGTGTCCGGATAAGTATGAAGATGTGTATTAATAAGAGAGGACACATTGGAATGAGTACTCAGCTTAGCGAAGAATTTATGTGGAGGTTCGAGCAAGTCATGGAATAAGTGGTCTGAGTGAGGGTTCTGTCGCGAGCGCAACCGAACACTCTAGCAAAAATCTGGTAAAAATTAGATTTAGAGTGTAATTGAGGACCCAATTGCATAAATAAAATTATTTAAGTGACTAAAGTGTTATTGGGTTAGATATTGGTAGAGGGCTAGACTTGCATTGCATGGGTTAATGGACTTAATAAAATCAGATTTGTGGAAGGGCTTAACTAGGACTAATGAGGGCTTAGTTTATATTAAGATAGTTTGTTGGGCTTAAGGCTTGAAGTCCATTAGTAGGACAAATTTGCAGTAGAGCCCATGATCCATTGCTGTAAATGCCACCTAAGATTGTGCATGAGGGAGAGAGAAAGAGATAAATAGGATGATGCATGCATTGGAGGAGAAAGAGGTGGATTGGCATGCATTGGTGAGCTTGGGTGGTGGAATCCAGCTGTAGATTTTTCCTCTTGCCACCTCATCCTTCTACATGCAATATAAACCTTGTGGAGAGAGAGAAATCCATTAGTTGCATGTGAATTCAGCCATTTTTTTCCTCTCTAGAAAATCTGTTGTTCCTCCTTCTTCTTCAACGTGAAGCTCTTCTCTAAATTACCATTTTTAATTTTACAAATCATGCTAGTTAATCAAGTGTTTAGTGGTTAATTAAATTGTTGATTATTGCAAAGGTAAGTGAGTAATTGTAGTTCTTCATCTCTTGTTTCTTCTTATTCTAAAATTTTTGGGATTGAGGATTTATAATGGTGTTCCAATTTTGGAATTGATTGTGCATGTGCTGATGGTGGCTTTGAGAAAGGAAAGGGAAAGAAGAGGATTGATGATCAAGGTGCCATGTGAGCTTAAGAGGAGTAAAGGAGAAGAGGTTTGGGAACTAATTATTTGTGTACTCAGCTTAGCGAAGAATTTATGTGGAGGTTCGAGCAAGTCATGGAATAAGTGGTCTGAGTGAGGGTTCTTCCGCGAGCGCGACAGAACACTCTAGCAAAAATCTGGTAAAAATTGGATTTAGAGTGCAATTGAGGACCCAATTGCGTAAATAAAATTATTTAAGTGACTAAAGTGTTATTGGGTTAGATATTGGTAGAGGGCTAGACTTGCATTGCATGGGTTAATGGACTTAATAAAATCAGATTTGTGGATGGGCTTAACTAGGACTAATGAGGGCTTAGTTTATATTAAGATGGTTTGTTGGGCTTAAGGCTTAAAGTCCATTAGTAGGACAAATTTGCAGTAAAGCCCATGATCCATTGCTGTAAATGCCACCTAAGATTTTGCATGAGGGAGAGAGAAAGAGATAAATATGATGATCCATGCATTGGAGGAGAAAGAGGTGGATTGGCATGCATTGGTGAGTTTGGGTGGTGGAATCCGGCTGTAGATTTTTCCTCTTGCCACCTCATCCTTCTGCATGCAATATAAACCATGTGGAGAGAGAGAAACCTACTAGTTGTATGTGTATTCAGCCATTTTTTTCCTCTCTAGAAAATCTGTTGTTCCTCCTTCTTCTTCAACGTGAAGCTCTTCTCTAAATTACCATTTTTAATTTTACAAATCATGCTAGTTAATCAAGTGTTTAGTGGTTAATTAAATTGCTGATTATTACAAAGGTAAGTGAGTAATTATAGTTCTTCATCTCCTGTTTCTTCTTATTCTGAAATTTTTGGGATTGAGGATTTATAATGGTGTTCCAATTTTGGAATTGATTGTGCATGTGCTGATGGTGGCTTTGAGAAAGGAAAGGGAAAGAAGAGGATTGATGATCAAGGTGCCATGTGAGCTTAAGAGGAGCAAAGGAGAAGAGGTTTGGGAACTAATTATTTGTGTACTCAGCTTAGCGAAGAATTTATGTGGAGGTTCGAGCAAGTCATGGAATAAGTGGTCTGAGTGAGGGTTCTGTCGCGAGCGCGACAGAACACTCTAGCAAAAATCTGGTAAAAATTGGATTTAGAGTGCAATTGAGGACCCAATTGCGTAAATAAATTTATTTAAGTGACATAAGTGTTATTGCGTTAGATATTGGTAGAGGGCTAGACTTGCATTGCATGGGTTAATGGACTTAATAAAATCAGATTTGTGGATGGGCTTAACTAGGACTAATGAGGGCTTAGTTTATATTAAGATGGTTTGTTGGGCTTAAGGCTTAAAGTCCATTAGTAGGACAAATTTGCAGTAAAGCCCATGATCCATTGCTGTAAATGCCACCTAAGATTTTGCATGAGGGAGAGAGAAAGAGATAAATAGGATGATGCATGCATTGGAGGAGAAAGAGGTGGATTGGCATGCATTGGTGAGTTTGGGTGGTGGAATCCGGCTGTAGATTTTTCCTCTTGCCACCTCATTCTTCTGCATGCAATATAAACCTTGTGGAGAGAGAGAAACCCACTAGTTGCATGTGTATTCAGCCATTTTTTTACTCTCTAGAAAATCTGTTGTTCCTCCTTCTTCTTCAACGTGAAGCTCTTCTCTAAATTACCATTTTTAATTTTACAAATCATGCTAGTTAATCAAGTATTTAGTGGTTAATTAAATTGCTGATTATTACAAAGGTAAGTGAGTAATTATAGTTCTTCATCTCCTGTTTCTTCTTATTCTGAAATTTTTGGGATTGAGGATATATAATGGTGTTCCAATTTTGGAATTGATTGTGCATGTGCTGATGGTGGCTTTGAGAAAGGAAAGGGACAGAAGAGGATTGATGATCAATGTGCCATGTGAGCTTAAGAGGAGCAAAGGAGAAGAGGTTTGCGAACTAATTATTTGTGTACTCAGCTTAGCGAAGAATTTATGTGGAGGTTCGAGCAAGTCATGGAATAAGTGGTATGAGTGAGGGTTCTGTCGCGACCGCGACAGAACACTCTAGCAAAAATCTGGTAAAAATTAGATTTAGAGTGCAATTAAGGACCCAATTGCGTAAATAAAATTATTTAAGTGACTAAAGTGTTATTGGGTTAGATATTGGTAGAGGGCTAGACTTGCATTGCATGGGTTAATGGACTTAATAAAATCAGATTTGTGGATGGGCTTAACTAGGACTAATGAGGGCTTAGTTTATACTAAGATGGTTTGTTGGGCTTAAGGCTTGAAGTCCATTAGTAGGACAAATTTGCAGTAGAGCCCATGATCCATTGCTGTAAATGCCACCTAAGATTTTGCATGAGGGAGAGAGAAAGAGATAAATAGGATGATGCATGCATTGGAGGAGAAAGAGGTGGATTGGCATGCATTGGGGAGTTTGGGTGGTGGAATCCGGCTGTAGATTTTTCCTCTTGCCACCTCATCCTTCTGCATGCAATATAAACCTTGTGGAGAGAGAGAAACCCACTAGTTGCATGTGTATTCAGCCATTTTTTTCCTCTCTAGAAAATCTGTTGTTCCTCCTTCTTCTTCAACGTGAAGCTCTTCTCTAAATTACCATTTTTAATTTTACAAATCATGCTAGTTAATCAAGTGTTTAGTGGTTAATTAAATTGCTGATTATTACAAAGGTAAGTGAGTAATTATAGTTCTTCATCTCCTGTTTCTTCTTATTCTGAAATTTTTGGGATTGAGGATTTATAATGGTGTTCCAATTTTGGAATTGATTGTGCATGTGCTGATGGTGGCTTTGAGAAAGGAAAGGGAAAGAAGAGGATTGATGATCAAGGTGCCATGTGAGCTTAAGAGGAGCAAAGGAGAAGAGGTTTGCGAACTAATTATTTGTGTACTCAGCTTAGCGAAGAATTTATGTGGAGGTTTGAGCAAGTCATGGAATAAGTCTTATGAGTGAGGGTTCTGTCGCGACCGCGACAGAACACTCTAACAAAAATCTGGTAAAAATGGGATTTAGAGTGCAATTGAGGACCCAATTGCGTAAATAAAATTATTTAAGTGACTAAAGTGTTATTGGGTTAGATATTGTTAGAGGGCTAGACTTGCATTGCATGGGTTAATGGACTTAATAAAATCAGATTTGTGGATGGGCTTAACTAGGACTAATGAAGGCTTAGTTTATATTAAGATGGTTTGTTGGGCTTGAGGCTTGAAGTCCATTAGTAGGACAAATTTGCAGTAGAGCCCATGATCTATTGCTGTAAATGCCACCTAGGATTGTGCATGAGGGAGAGAGAAAGAGATAAATAGGATGATGCATGCATTGGAGGAGAAAGAGGTGGATTGGCATGCATTGGTGAGTTTGGGTGGTGGAATCCAGCTGTAGATTTCTTCTCTTGCCACCTCATCCTTCTACATGCAATATAAACCTTGTGGAGAGAGAGAAACCCACTAGTTGCATGTGTATTCAGCCATTTTTTTCCTCTCTAGAAAATCTGTTGTTCCTCCTTCTTCTTCAACGTGAAGCTCTTCTCGAAATTACCATTTTTAATTTTACAAATCATGCTAGTTAATCAAGTGTTTAGTGGTTAATTAAATTGCTGATTATTGTAAAGGTAAGTGAGTAATTATAGTTCTTCATCTCCTGTTTCTTCTTATTCTGAAATTTTTGGGATTGAGGATTTATAATGGTGTTCCAATTTTGGAATTGATTGTGCATGTGATGATGGTGGCTTTGAGAAAGGAAAGGGAAAGAAGAAGATTGATGATCAAGGTGCCATGTGAGCTTAAGAGGAGCAAAGGAGAAGAGGTTTGGGAACTAATTATTTGTGTGTGTGTCAATTGATTAGTTCTGTATATTAGGTATGTAAATTGTGGTTTGTCCCGTGATGTGCATAATTAAGTAAGGAAAGCGTATTATGAGAGTCATGATAAAATGATGCTAAATAGGTTAGATTGTTGTTAATTAGCTGGAAGTGCAAAAATTGAGTTGAGGTCCATTTGACTTGATTTAATTATAAGTGTTATAACTTGAGTTAAATGAATGTAAAAATAAATGGTGTTAATGGGGTTAGGTTCCTATAATATGTGTCTATAATGGTCTTAGAAATGATCATAATGAATTGAGGACTTAAAAGTCTGCAAAAGTGAAATTAGGTGTAGCTAATTCTGTAGGAGCGTCTTTTTGGAGCATGTATGTTCCTTGGGCCATAACTCCTTGAGTTTTAATCAAATTGAGATGAGTATTGTGCCTACTACAAGTTAATATATATATAAATAAATGATTAGTTGAGCATGTTGTTTAAAAATGTCATTAAAGTGGAGGTTAGAGGTCATATGCACATAGTAGGAAAAGTGTGCTTGTAGAGTAAGTTTTTGTGTAGGTCTCTCTTGACCTTTGGTAACTCTTTTGCCCATAGATAGAGTTACAGTGCTCTAAATGGATTTCTTCAAAATGAAACTGAAACCTAAGATCCATATCTAAAAATTTCTAAGAATAAGGTTTAGCTAATTCTGGCTCTAATTGTCCCAAAGAGTGGCCAAAACACATGTACTCTTATCTTGGCGGGTTCATCTGAACAGTATAGATTGTTTAGGTCATATCTTATGTTTTAGATGTTCAAATGACCTGAAACTTATCCCATTAGAATCTTAGAGTCCTAGGGAACAATTGTTTGGGAGGACGTTTTGCCTAAAAATGAGTTTATACGTTGGTTTAGTCGATGAAAGTTTAATGTGAAAAGCAGTCTTGTAGAGGGTAGCTACTGTCGTGAGCACGACAGAGGTTGTGAGCGCGACAGAACAAGTCTTATGAGGGATTTTCCTCTCATTTTATAGCCCATGGTTGGTATGAATCAATTCCCCACCTTTACCCTCAACTAATTTGTATATTTTTATGTGTTTTTCTTTCCGAATTGAATCTGTACTACACCGAAACTTTCATGGGTCTATCCAATGCATGTTTAGGATTATAAAATGATTATAAGAATAGATATCACTGGGAAAATACACAAGAACATGATTAAGACTAGTAGTAGTAGACTAATGAACTAATAATGTATAATTATATGAAATAGAATTTAGTCAAGTTAAGTGACATTTGAGGATTATGATGCCTTAATCTATATGATCATGTGTAGTATGAACAAGTATGCACAATTATGAGTTGAGATTAAGTTATACACATGTGAAGGATAATAAATGGAATGAGTTTGCTTAAGGAGAATATGAACTACATATATAGATGTGTAATGAGGTGGAATTGTATATGAGGAAATATGGGTATGATTGAATGAATGAGATGTATAAAAGTATGACAATGTGTTCAATGAATGTGTGATTGAGAAACATTATTTTGATGTGTATTTCTAGTAAAGCATGAGTTAGATGGTCCAATTGAAAGGCATGAATTGATATTGCATGTGATGATGAATTGATTGAATGATGATGAGTTGCATTGTCTTGATGTTATGATTGAATGTTTAAGATTGAATTGTGTTCTAGACATGTAATTAAATAAATTAACAATAGATCATATTGGCTAATAATGGGTTGGAATAGACCATAAGAGTTGCATGTGAAAGGGGTGAAAAATGTGTCTTGAGAAGTGAAGGTTTGAGAGCTAGGAATGAGAATTCCTGTCCTGTCGCGCGCACAACAAAAGCTTTATGTCGAGTCTATCGCGAGTGCGACATGGGTCACGAGCGCGACACTCCTGTATACTTGAGATGACTTCTTTATTGCCAAAATTGTATTCGATCAATATGTATGAATGAGGAATAAGCATGTATATAATTTCAATTTAATTGTTAGTATGCGATTATGTATACATATGAATGTATATATGAGATTGAACTTGGGTATGTGTACATATATAAATGTGATTTGATGGATTATGCATGACCTGCAAGAGTCAGTCTAGTGGATAGTTAGGCATGCCTAAAATAGTCCTTTAGCTGTAGCGTTTGTACTGTTCTAGACCCTGATCAGGTCCCCATTTAGTTCCTCATGAACTTCTACGTGTTCGGATCTTAAACAAGATCCCTTTGTAAAATGTTTTGAAAAGAGAAAATGTGATATTGTTTTTCGATTCGTACCCGTAAGGTACCGCTACGTGTCGATTCGTACCCGTAAGGTACCACTATCCATTTACTCATTATCCACTACTGTGAGTCAGCAGATGTTATGATTTGTTCAGTTATACTATGAGAATATGATTACAAGTATTTGAATCGTAATGACTCTAATATGAGCATATGAATCTGTTGGCATAAGATTATGTTTATTGAATCTTTGAATGGTTATGAATGGAATTCTTTTATGATTATGCTTTATGATTATCAGTATGCCATTCCGTATGTGATTTGCCTTGACGACCATTGTGAATGGCCGTCCATATATTGTTGTTTGTTTCCCCACTAAACGTTATCGCTTAGCACGGTTTTTTCAACCGTGCAGGTGCGGAAGGTGTATAGCTTTTGGGAGAGTCGCCGCCAGTCAAGCTAACACAGTGGGATTATTGATAGGACATAGTTTCTTTTTGTATCATCTTTATTTTGTAATAGTGATCTCTCTTGTATATAGTATTTTGTTAAGCTTCCGCTATGTATGTTTGAATGATGTAATTATGATGGTATCAGGACAGTTTTGTAATTGAATATTGTTATATCATGAATGAATGCTCAGTTGGTTTTAAAGTTTTAATTTCTGCTATTTATATGTATGTTTATATTATGTGAATGTATGTTTGCTCTGTTCTGTTTGTTCTGACACCCTTGCTCGTACGGGTTCTCACTCCATCACGGATGGGTTCCCTTACGTATGGGAAGTGGGTGTTACACACACGTCCTCTGGCTCGTCAATTTCTTCAACCTCGCTTTCACTGGTCGAATCCCAACATTCTATCATGCCAATTTGAGGCTTCTCTTCATTGGTCCCCTACTCGGGATGGATAACAGCCACATAGTCATTGCCATAAAGATCTCTTAGCACATACCACTCCGGCAGACTAGAACCTATCATGAAAACAGGTGGAGGAACGGCATTATACCCAGTTTTCTTTTTCTTTTCCCTCTTCTTGGGCTCAGAAATCTATTTACTATTGATAAGGTATTGGACTCCGTCCCTTAAAGTTCTACAGTAGTCAGTAAGATGGCCGGTGTGCTGGTAAAAAGCACAATACTGATCCCCCCTATGATTTGGCTTGCCATGAGTCTTAGCCGGCCTGGCTGGCAATGGCTGAAGCTTTCCTTCTTTCATCAGTCTCTCTAAAACCCAAGATAACGACCTTCCCAAATTTGAATACTGTCTCTGGCTCGCATCAGTGGCTGAAACTTCCGCTGTCTTGGCCACCCGGTTACTGCTGCTTCCGGTGCCACTCAACTTATTTCCTCCTTGAGGCCTATACTTCCTCCGAGTGAAATTATCATTATTGGCCTTCTTTACCAAGTACTCTACTTTGGCTTCTATGGCTATATCTTGGAAGGATTCCCAATCCTTAAGCCCTTTCATCTTAAGCCCTTCCCTCAAGTACAAGCTCGCGTTCCTGATGAACAGCCTAATCTGATCCGACGTGTCGGGTTTCCTCTTCATCTCCATAACTCGATTCCTCCATTGAGTAAGGTAGTCATGGAAGGACTCACAAGACTTCTGCTGCAGTAGCTCAAGGTCTTTCAGCATCACTTCCATTCGGGTGCTACAGTCGTATTGCCTCATAAACTCCCCCGTTAGTAGATCCTAGTCTTCCTTTGATCTCCTATCTAACCCGTGGTACCAATCGACTGTCGGCCCCATCAGACTAAGGCAGAAGTACTCCACCTTTTGTTTCTTTGTAAGCCCCATGCCCTTCATGATCAGGGCGTACTGCTTGATGTGTGCTGAAGGGTCCGAAGTACCGTTGAATTTTGGCAAATTCGGCATCTTGAACCTCTGGGGCAGCAGCTCTTCCTCACCTAGATCTATGTCTTCGGGAATGACCCCTTTCCTGGCCGACAGTAGACGTGTGATAGCCTCAATCTTTTCTTCCATCTTCTTCACCACGTCGTCCTCTACCTTGGGGACTCTGCACCTCTCAGCTTGAGGGATTACCAGCTCATCCTCTTCCTCCTCTACGAAGTCGTCCCTCGAATCCAAAACCCTCGCCTTTCTTTGTTCTACTGGCGCCGCCGCACTAAGCTCACCAACTGGTTATTACACAGTAGCAGTTGCTATGGGAGTTTCCCCCATAACAGGCATTTCAGCTCGCTCCACAGCCGGAGCCATAGACGGTTGTCTGGCGTTTGGTGCCATCTGAGCGCCAAGGTTCCCCATCATGGCTTGCATCTTCCTTTCAAAGTCTTCAAATCTCTTATCTAAATCATGCATTATCAAAGCACCCGTTTCTCGCGGTAAATCTGCCATTACTGACCTAGAGGATTGTTTCAAAGAAGAGTCCGAATTTCTATCCCAATCTGAACCCGCTATAGGCTCTAACCCTGACAGCTCAACCAATGGACTTCTAATCAGTCTTCCACTAGAATTCCTAGACCACCCGAATGAATCTATAATGGCTAAAAATCTCAATTTGTTAGCATGATGCATGAATGGCATTAAAATATGCATGGTCATGTTGATGCATCATAGAAAACCACACGCAAGAAGAAAGGTCCTTCCAACCTTATTGCTCCCACACACGAGGTAGTGCAGTCTCTACCCTAGGCGGGCTTAGTTCATGGGTCAACAGGGGACCCTATTAACGCGCGTAGTGCTCGGTGCAAAACCAGCAGCATAACATCTCTTATATAATGCGCATTCGTATGAGTTTTAGCCATTACATATTTGAACACTTCAATCTCAATAAGATGGGCCTACCGAGGCATGAAAGCCTTTAATAAAGGACCACTTAATTTACTTGATTTTGTTTAATACACAACGGCCCACATCACAAGCATCGTATTAAGGAGCATGTCACCTAGTGGAAGTTTCTATTTGCCATTACATAAGCTTTGGTCAAGGTGATGATACTTTAGGGTTACCCAAGCATGGTCCCTGCCAATGGGTCTAGCTCATCATAAGCATAGCAACCAATTGGGTCTCCATTTGATATCCAAAAGGTACTAGGCTTAGGCTGCTGATTATCCTTAACACTTTCCTACAATTAGTGAAAGTAGGGTCGTGCTGGGTAAAATAAGGAACCAAACTAGCGTAATTCTAAGGCTCTAAAAAGATGCAATGTAATTTTTGAAGAGAGATAGAATTGTAAGTTTTAAAAACTCAATTATATATTTTAACCAAGACACTTTCAGAGCAAAGTTACGAAGCTCCCCAGTGCAGTTGCCACTGTGATACGCGCACCTAGCAAAGGCTGTCTTAGGCGAGACCTGCTTTTAGGGCTCGAGGGATTGGTTCGCGTCTTTTAATCTTGGGTGCCATTAGACATCTTGGAATCCCTACCCAACAGAGCATTGGGGAGTTCATCTAGCCTCATGGTACCTTTAGGCACCTTTGAGGTATTTTGCAGTCGCCACCCAATTTACGAGAAATTGGGAAAGGTCATCTAACCTCTATGGTCTAAACTGGAGATGGTGATCGAAACTTCACTCTTATTTATGTCTTGGTTAATTATAAATGAGTTTTTAGATTCATAAAATTCTATCTCTCATCTCATACGATTACTGCATTTAATTAAAAAGCGCATTGCAAGCATTCGAAAGTAGTAAATAAAAGCTGTAAACAAAGCAGTAAATAAAAGCGATAAATAAAGCAGTAAACACGCCAAGAACATAATTACAAGATGAAAAATTGGGATAGAATACAATCCAAAAAAGCCAAATAAAATTAAAGTGGAAAATAGGACAGAATACAATCCCAAATGCAAGAAATCTAAATAACATTGCCCCAAAAATGATTAATTACAAGGGACCACAAAATATATGAACATAAACTTAAAACAAACAAACAAAATCAAGTATATAAAATGATATACATAAATCGGGATATTTATTTGGTTTGGGAACATTGGTTCCTTCACGCTCACTTAAAGAGGGATCGAAGAGTTGTTTGATTGTTGATTTGAAAACCAGGATGAGTGATCCCATTTTTGAAAAACTTAACTCTTCATTTTATTCGTGACATCTTACATTCTTTGGCTAAAATGAGGGATATTGGTCCCAATTTATTAGTAAAAATCCCAATTTGGTTATAAAAATATTTTTGTATTTTTTTTATCTTACACTCATATAAAATAAAATATTTTGTTTATAAGCAAACGCAATCACACAAACAAAAGGTTGGTAGGGTCTCACCCAAATGGTACGGTCTCCTACGCGTCGTGACCCCTCCGTTCGGTCACGAAAATGCTCACACAAGGCAAATCGCACTTAAAAATCCCAAAACAAAAAAACAAGACCATAAAAATATTAGTTATAATTCTAAAAATCAACCAAATAAACATGAAGACAAAATGAATATAAAATATATTCAACATAAATATATGAGATAAAAACAGTTGAATTAGACATGTTAATTTAATTTGCAAACAATTCACATGTCAAGAGAAATTAAAATTTGATCATGCAAAAAATTCTATAACAATAACAATGAAAGAAATAATAATAATAATAATAATAATAATAATAATAATAATAATAATAATAATAATAATAATAATGCTGATGATGATGATGATGATGATAATGATGATGATGATGCTAATTGATAGAGTTTGGGTACGCTCATGACTCTAATTTGGATAAAGATCCAATCCAGATAGAATTAAGTAATTCAATCTGATTAAAATTACCAAATCCTATCTCAGAAAGAGTCTGAGTTAAACTAGAGTTAGGTTTCCAGCTTTTAGGATCTCTATAAATAGATGGGAGATCTCAGTATTTGCTAACGAGAAAATGTATACGCCGCAAGGCTGCTTGTTTCCACTCACGCTTGTTTTTTTTGTCTTAATCTTTTTGGGGCTTTTAGATTGTGGAATAGCTGCTATTATCCCGCATGTTGATAAAAGCCAGTCCAGTGACCAAAAACAAACAGGATCCTTGTAGACGCTTTCACAATGAGTTTCTGCGCTACAACAGGTAGGTACCATTTACATAATGATACATCCAAGTAAATTATATTTGTTATAATTTCCATATCCATCATTGGAATCAGAACCATTGTTTTTGTGTCCTGGCATGTGGCTAAATATATCTAAAATTTTATGTGTAAAATTATTAGATTTGAGATGCATTGAACACAACAAAAATTTAATTTTGGTGTGAAAAATATATATGCTTGTATATTTTGGCTCAATTCCATGTATGAGTACACTGAAACCCGAGGGGACAAATATGAGTGTTCAAAACGGCTAACGAGAAGTCAGGATTTTTAATTTTTGACCTCACCATTAGATTCACAGACCCTGAAAACCCCCCATCGGCCTGAACTGGAGCGCCAGAATTCGACGGGAAGGCGGCGCGTAGACTGCACGCGCTACAATACGTCCGACGCGTGCGTGTAGGCGGTGGCTCACACGCATGTCGCCATGTGTCAGCAGTGATGTGTCACACTGAGATGTGGCCCAATGGCGTAGCGCCACGTGGATGGCCGAGGCCATGCCATGTGGCAAATGAGAGGGGTGGACACGTGGACAAACCAGAGGGTGATACGTATCCCAATCAGAGGGTGCCACGTGGCCCAATCAGTGGTCGACACATGTCAGACAGAGGTCTGCCACGTGTCAATGCATGTGACACATGGACAAATGAGACACTGCCACGTGGATGACATGTGTCGGTGATGTGTACCTGTGTGCCACGTGGGCACCAGGTGGACTAGTAAGAATCGGACACATTGTAATAACCCGATATGGCCCTAGTAGAATTTTGGAATCTTTGTTCGAGAATTCAAGAGTTTGTGTGTATAAGAGAGTGTATTTGAGTAAGTTGTTATGTGTGGGTTCTGTCACGAGCGAGACAGTGTCACGGGCACGACAGAATGCTTCACGTGAAGCCTATTTGAGTTGGATTATTTGATGTGTATCAGACACGTGGCGGCATAGGAGTTTGACAAGTGGCATTGTAGGAGGGTGACATGTGGCATGGGATATTATGTGGTTTTGTCAAAATACATGTATATATTTGTTAAGAAAAGAGATATACATATGAATTAAAGAAGAATAAGTAGAAACAAGGAAAGGAGACACTTGGCTAGTCAAAGATAATTATGAATTAATGAGGTTAGTGGACATTAATGTGAATAGGAAATGTTGGATCAACATTGACCAACTTTCCATTCTTCTTTCACGTTGGTTTCTTGCTTTGGCCTTTTGTTTTTCCTTTCTTTCTCTGTTTCTTTGGTTTTACCGTGTCCTCCTTGCTTTGCCCTCTCTCTTGTTCTTTTCCTCTTCATTTGCTTGGTTCTTTGGGAAGAACCACTTGGATTGGCTTACAGAGAGTGTAGTAGAACTTGATTAGGTCTCTTCAAGAAGCTGTGAACAAGAAGTTGCATAAAGGCAAAGAGAAGGTTGGAATTGAGTATAGAACAGAGATTGAGCTTCCTAGAGGTAGGGATCGAGTGCAATCTCATTGTTTTTGCATGTGTTTACATGAAATATGTTCGAATAGAGATATTTTTGAAAAGAGAGATGCTTGATGAGCTTTAATTAGCTTAACTATTCTTTTAGAGTATATTTGTTAGATGCTCATTTTGATTGCTTGCGGTGCTTATGATATTTGTATATATGTTTATAAGTATGTGAATTGATCAATTGAGTGTGTGTGTTGATGATAAAGTTTGATTTTGGCAAATTCTGCTCATTTGTCATCTCACCTCTGTGTGATGTTTTTTTCATAAATATAGTTTTAGACCTCTGAATTGAATGATTCTTGATTGATTAGAACCAAGACTTCAATTCCAATAGAAGTCACAGAAATTACCGTGAGCAAATTAATGCTCTATGAGCCTGAAAATTTGCTAAAACTGTAGCATCCCTGTTTGGGTCGGGTTACTAGAACAGTATAGGTTGTTGAGATCATATCTTAAGTTGTAGATGTCCAAATGACCCGAAATTGGTCCCATTTAAAATTCCACTTCCTAGGGAACAATGGTTAAGAAGAAAGTGTTGCCTAAAAATGATGTTTGGGGGTCAGTTTCGACGATACAAGTTAGAGAGGAGAAGCAGTCTCGTGAAGGTTCCTGACGAAGACTTCTGTCGCGAGCGCGACAGAGAGGATTATAAGAGTGATTTTCCTCTTGATTTAGTGCCCATGGTTGACATGAATCAATTCCCCACCTTTCTCCTCAACTAATTTGTATATTTTTATGTGTTGTTCTCCCCGCATTGAACCCGTATTACCCCGGAATGTTTCCGTGGTCTATACCATGCATGTTTAAGTTTATCAAATGATTATACGATTAGTTATCTGAGTAAATAATGCTATGGAATAAGAGTTTAATAATGAAATTAAATGTATATATGCTTTTAAATTATTGAACATGATATGCATGTGATATTGATCATGTATGATTGAATCATAACGTGTGAAGTCTATGAACATGTAAAATGAATTGTGTATTTGATTAATTAGTAATGTGTAGTGCAAAGATTCATTGATATGGTATTGCTACATGGGAGTACATGCATGGTTTGCTCGGTTAATATGTAAATAGTGTATAGTGTTCTTGAATGAACAGTAGAGTACATGCAATGTATATGTTTTAGTTGTAGAGTTCTTATTCGAGCCTGAATGGTCATAGTAGTGGATAGATAAGCATGCTTATAAAGGGTTAGAGTGCAGCTGCTACAGTGACCTTAATTGGTCTATCGACGAATACCCAGAGTATTCATTTTGAGTTAAGTCTCTAGAGTTTGATACTGTTTATCAGTATCCACAGTAAAGTACCCGTATCCACAATTATTAAACGTTCAGGCTAAAGTGTATTTTGTAGTGTACAAGAGGTATAATAGAGATGTGTATATGTATATGAATATTGTGTGACATAATATCAATATTATTTTACCATATTGCTTGGATATTTGCATGTGGAACTTATTAGAGTGAATGTTATTCTGCATACGAATGAGTTAAAGCCTAATGGTATTTGCTTACAAGAACGTGTATATGATTGTGTATATGACATAACTATTGATATGCATGTGATATATCCGTGACGTCATTCGAAGTCTATTATGCCTGTTTATCCCCACTAAGCGTTATCGCTTAGCACGGGTGTTTTTCCCGTGTAGGTTTACAGGTTCGGATCAGTGAGCGGGCATCTACGGGTCAAGGCCACTAGGAGTTTTGTTTTGATCTGTTTTTGTGTATGATAGAAATAGAGTTTGTGATGTTTTGAGTAACATCATTATGTGATAAAAGAGTATAGTTGTTACATGTAAAGTTTATCGTAATATATGTACTGAAACGAATATGTAAAGTAAAACGACAATAGTTTTGTAATATGTATAATATATGTAAAATACATGTTGGGCCCAAGCGTTATTTTTTTTATTATTGTGTTTTTTGCTATCGCTTCCGCTGGTATACGTATATGTACACGTTAGAGTTCGCATGACCCTCGATATCCTTCAAGGGGGTGTTGGGGTGTTACATTTTAGTGGTATCAGAGCATAGGTTAGATGCTCTGGTCTATAGGATGTAGAGTATAGGTTAAATGTTAGAGTCTGTTTAGAGTTGTGGCCTAATGCAAATGTCGTTTTGTGTAGTGTATAGATGGAGTTAGATGCGAGAGGAAAGATTTGTGAGATGTCGGATATAGTGAGTAATATGAATTTATATGGTCAGTAAGGGTTCGATGTGACACTCTGTATTCCTGGCAGCTATCTTCTTGGAATCATTTGACATAAGCATATTGAAACATGGGGATGGGAAAAAGTGCATTACAGTAGCTTACATTGCATTTTCGCATCATCTTGCATAAATAAATCATTACATGGCCATTTCATCCGCATCCCTCAATTGCATGTGAAAAGTATCATTGTGTGTGTTTCATTGAGAAAAGCTGACAGGATATGCATTGAGTGACTGATGTTTAGAAGATGTGTATGGATTAGAGTGTAGTGCGTTAGGAAAGTGTGAAGTGCGTACGATTTGATAGCTATATGGTATAAGTGATAGCAATTTGGAGATTTGTTTAAGGATTTACCTGTGTAACTCATTAGCGGGTAAATTTCGGGGACGAAATTTCTTAAGGGGGAGAGATTTGTAACAACCCGATTTGGCCCTAGTAGAATTTCGGAATCTTTGTTCGGGAATTCAAGAGTTTGTGTGTATAAGAGAGTGTATTTGAGTAAGTGGTTGTGTGTGGGTTCTGTCACGAGCGAGACAGTGTCGCAGGCACGACAGAATGCTTCACATGAAGCCTATTTGAGTTGGATTATTTGATGTGTATCGGACACGTGACGGCATAGGAGTTTGTGTAACACCCCCTCCCCATATGTAGGCGATCCCATCCGAGAAGGAGTGGGATGCCGTATGAGTAAAGGTGCCACCAAGCAAGTACAAATTAAAACATACATTCATTCATAACATACATACAGAAATGCGGTATAAATAAAACTTTACAGAAAGGAAAGCAATAGCTGATCATGCATTACTATAATAAACTATTACAATAATGATCTGATCAACTAGCTGAAACTAAATAATATTACATGAACAAAATGGAGATACAAAAGCGGAAACTGATACAAAACTGATACATGAGAGTTCTATACAAAAAGAAACAACAACTGTTACAAAATTAAGCCCTACACTAAACTCTTCTGTGCTGGCTTGATGACAGCGACTCTCACAAAGCAAAACTCCTTCCGCACCTGCACGGGTAAAAACACCGTGCTTAGCGATAAACGCTTAGTGGGGAAACACACATAAAAATATATGGACGACCATTCACAATGGTCGTCAAAGCAGATCACATTCACAATGGCAGAATGCAAAGGTTATAACATAATCCATATAAACATGCTCATAATTAGAAGCTATACAATCAGTATCTCATAATCATATCCATTCCAGAGTAATCCAATATATGTTTCATCATTAAACTCATTCAGACAGTCCATTCATAGCCAGATCAGATCAGAACAATTCCATTAACATTTAAAGAACACCTGCTGACTCTAGATAGTGGATAACGAGTGTACTGAAGGTACCTTACGGGTACGAATCGAATACTAAGGGTACCTCACAGGCACAAGTCAAATGTTATTTTATTTTTCAAACATATTATTCATATACTGAGGGGACCTTAAACAAGATCATAATACTGAAGGGTTCGCGAGGAACCAAACGGGGACCTGATCGGGGTCCAAACTGAACTGAGGGTTGCAGCTAAAGACTCTATTAGGCATGCCTAACTATCCACTTACTTGACTCTAGCAGGTTATGCGACATTCAAAATTATATTTCAGAGTACATAATACAATTCATTTGAATAATCATGATATCACGCACATCGAAGCATTTAAAAGCATGCCATGCATGATACCGCAATATAATTCCATACAGAAGAAATACCAAATTCATTTCTGAGTCAAAAGCTGGGAAATTTCGAAAAAAGGGCTGAACGGGGAAAACGGGCGAGATTGGCTGGTCACGAGGCGTGACTGGCATCACAACTCGTGACTGGCCTCCTCACAAGGTAGGTCACGAGTCGTGACTGAGGTTCACGACTCGTGACTTGCTTCGTCCCTCGCAGATCACGCGGCACTCACGCAGGTCACGAGTCGTGACTGGACGTCACGTCTCGTGTCTTGCTTCTCTCTTCAGCAGATCACGCGACACGCCTACACTCAGCCGGTCACGAGGCGTGACGGGGAGTCACGTCTCGTGACTTGCTTCATTTCAGCTGGTCACGAGTTGTGACAGGCAGCCACAACTCGTGACCGGCCTCAAGCTGGCAGGTCATGAGTCGTGACCTGAGGTCACGTCTCGTGACTTGCCTCTCTTCTTGGCGAGTCACGCGACACTGATCTGGAAATGGGAAAATTCATCAGTAACGCGATTTTTCCCATTTCCAGAATTCTCAGAACCCAGAAATCAATCCCAAACTTGATTCAAAACTAATCAAACTCGATCTTACCTTCCAGTAGACATCTCAAGTAACATAAACAATATACATACACCTTAATTTAGCAATTAAACAACCAAATCAAGAATACATGCATTAAGGTTATTCAAGAACAAAAACCCTAGAATTTTACAGTAAACTTAAAATCACACAAACACAATCAAATATTCCCAAACCTGAAATCTAAGCTTCTATCACTTAGCTCCACTAGGTCCAGCAACCTCTTTACCCTTTGGATCACGAGGAGCTTCAGCTAAAAACATCACAACAAGAACATTCACAAAGTAGACCCTAAGTTAAGCCTAAACTTAAGGAAGAAGAAGAAGATGAAGAATTACAGCAAGATAAAGACAAGGATATGCACTTACCAAGCTAGGGAATGCCAAGAGAGATTAACTTCACCAATAAAATCTTGAATCCACACACAAGAGCCCTTAGGGAAAAAGGAAAGGAAAAAGAAGAAGACAAGTGAAGAAAGAACGTGAATCTGCCAATTCCTTTTCTTTCTTTCCTTTTTCTTTTTCTTTTCTTTACCCTAAGTAAGTGTCCATTACCTATTGGTGAAGCTAACCACTCACACTTAAATTCCACACACATCACACATACCTAATGCACTTGTAATTAAAGTACCCTACAATGGCATAAACACACACACCCAAGTATTTCTCACTTAATAAACACACTAATGCCATGTATGCACCCACATAATAAACCCAAAAACATACATTTTTACTAAAATACCCATATGACATGTTGAACACATACACATGCATGCTCACACAGACAGGCTCATTCTACTAGGGGGCAAATGGGGTGTGACAACTCTCCCCTACTAATAAGAATTTCGTCCTCGAAATTCTCACCTGAACTGAACAACTGCGGATACTGAACTCTCATCGACTCCTCTGGTTCCCAAGTCGCTTCCTCGACTCCATGATGGATCCACAACACTTTAACCAAAGGAATCTGCTTATTTCTCAACTGCCTCACCTCTCGGGCTAGAATAGCTCGCGGTTCCTCGTCATAAGAGAAGTCTGGCTGAACCTGAATATCCTGAACTAACAGAACATGTGAAGGATCTGATTTGTACCGACGAAGCATCGAAACATGGAACACATCGTGCAACTTTGCTAACTCTATCGGTAGCGCCAATCTATAAGCTACAGGTCCTACCTTAGCCAAAATCTCATAAGGTCCAATGAAACGAGGACTAAGCTTACCCTTCTTTCCAAATCGAAGCACTCTCCTCCAAGGAGAAACTTTAAGGAAAACTTTGTCCCCGACCTCAAAATTCACATCTTTCCTTTTCAAATTGGCATAAGACTTCTGTCGATCCTTGGCTGCCTTCAAATTCTGCTGCACTACTCTTATCTTCTCTTCAGTATCTCTAACCAAGTCTGGTCCAATCATAGATCTCTCGGATAGCTCGGTCCAACAAATCGGAGTCCTACACTGACGACCATACAAAGCCTCATATGGTGCCATACCGATGCTCGACTGAAAACTGTTGTTGTAGGCAAACTCCATCAGCGACACATATCTGTCCCAACTACCCGGAAAATCCAAAGCACAAGCTCTCATCATATCCTCCAGAATCTGAATAACTCGCTCTGACTGACCATCGGTCTGAGGATGAAACGCTGTACTGAAGTTCAACCTAGTGCCCAAAGCTCTCTGTAACTCCTTCCAAAACTTGGAAGTAAACCTCGGATCCCGATCTGATACTATGGACAAAGGCACACCATGCAACCGAACTATCTCATCTACATAGATCCTGGCCAATCTGTCCATGGAGTAGTCCACTCTAACCGGCAGAAAGTGAGCTGATTTCGTAAGCCGATCCACAATAACCCAAACTGAGTCATGCTTCCTCTGAGTCAAAGGTAAACCAGAAACAAAGTCCATGGCGATGTCATCCCATTTCCACTTAGGAATGGATAAAGGCATAAGCAAACCTGAAGGAACCTGATGCTCGGCCTTTACCTGCTGACAAGTCAAGCACTTGGAAACAAAATCCACTATATCACGCTTCATACCGGACCACCAATAGAATTGCTTCATGTCTCTATACATCTTCTCACTGCCCGGATGCATAGTAAAGACTGAACTATGCGCCTCACTCATGAGCTGTCTCCTCAAATCCTCAGATTCTGGCACACACAAGCGATCTCTGAACATAAGTACCTCATCCTGAATTAAGAACTCTGATGGCTTACCCAATCTAACCTCATGCACAATCTGCTGAAGCCTCTGGTCATCTCTCTGAGCATCCACTATCTTCTGTCTCAATGTAGGCTTCGCACGCAACTGGGCAAGCAAGGCCCCATCTGAACCAAATCGTCATCTGAATCGCCTCAAGAACAAAGCTAAAACTGATTTCCGACTCAAAGCATCGGCGACTACATTGGCCTTACCAGGATGGTAATCCACAATGCAGTCGTAGTCCTTAAATAACTCAAGCCAATGCCGCTGTCTCATGTTCAACTCTTTCTGTGAAAGGAAGTACTTCAAACTCTTGTGGTCCGAAAAGATCCTACACTTTTCCCCATACAGGTAATGACGCCAAATCTTCAAAGCAAAGATCACAGCTGCCAACTCAAGATCATGCGTCGGATAATTCCTCTCATGTGGCTTCAACTGTCGAGAAGCATAAGCCACTACTTTTCCTTCCTGCATCAACACACATCCAAGATCAACACCCGAAGCATCACTGTAAATGACAAACTCCTTACCCGAGATGGGTTGAGTAAGAATAGGAGCCTCAACAAGCAACTGCTTTAACCGATCAAAATAAGACTGACACCTGTCTGACCACTCAAATCTGACTCCTTTCCTCAACAATCTAGTCATCGGAGCAGCAATCACAGAAAATCCCTTAACGAACCGACGGTAGTAACCTGCCAAACCGAGGAAACTCCTCACTTCCTGAACATTTCGAGGCGCTTTCCAATCAACTATCGCCTCAATCTTGGCTGGATCTACCTGAATACCTCTAGCTGAAACAATGTGACCCAAGAATGATACTTCTCGAAGCCAGAAATCACACTTGCTAAGCTTAGCAAACAACTGATGCTCTCTCAACATCTGCAAAACCAATCGGAGATGCTCCTCATGCTCACTCTCATCCTTGGAATACACCAAGATGTCATCAATGAATACTACTACAAATCGATCTAAGTATGGCCTAAACACACGGTTCATCAGATCCATAAAAGCCGCTGGAGCATTTGTCAAACCAAACGGCATCACAAGCAACTCATAGTGGCCATACCTAGTCCGAAATGCAGTCTTAACCACATCTGCATCCTGAACTCGTAACTGATAGTACCCTGATCGAAGATCTATCTTGGAGAAGACACCCGCACCTCGAAGCTGATCAAACAAATCCTCAATCCTAGGCAACGGATACTTGTTCTTCACTGTAACTTTATTAATCTGCCGGTAGTCAATACACATCCGCAGGGATCCATCTTTCTTCTTGACAAACAGCACTGGAGCTCCCCAAGGAGATATGCTAGGTCGAATAAACCCCTTATCCAATAACTCTTGTAGCTGAGATTTAAGTTCCCTCAACTCTACAGGAGCCATCCGATAAGGTGCTCTCGAAATAGGTGTAGTACCCGGCATAATCTCAATGGACAACTCAACCTCTCTCTCAGGAGGTAAACCAAGCAACTCGCTCGGGAACACATCACTAAACTCCCGCACTACAGGAATGTCCTCAATCTGAACCTGATCCCTCTTAGAATCTAACACAACTGCTAGAAAAGCCTCACATCCTTTCCTGATGAATCTCTTAGCTTGCATCGCAGAAATCACATTATTCAATGAACTAGCACCTAAACCTTTCAGAAACACAAGAGACTGACTTCTATCCCGAAGTACAACTGTCTTCCTATGGCAATCAACTACAGCCCGATGCTTATCTAACCAGTCCATACCCAGAATCAAATCAAACTCTCTGAAGTGTAACTCAATCAAATCCACTGGAAGCACAGCTCCCTCAACAATCAGAGGACAACTCCTAAAGACTCTACTCACACTGACACTATGCCCTAATGGACTGGTCACACAAATCTCATAATCTAACTGATCAACTGAATGCAATTTATCAACAATTTTATCTGTGCACAAATATGAGTGTGTGGAACCAGGATCAATTAGAGCATACAACTCAGTGTCATGGAGTAGGAACTTACCAGCAATAACATCAGGTGCGTCCTGCTCATCTCTGGCTCTCATAGCATAAGCTCTAATGGCACCCTGAGGAGGATGCTCAACAG
The DNA here is from genome assembly GCA_947683425.1 of Excoecaria cochinchinensis. Taxonomy (NCBI): domain Eukaryota; kingdom Viridiplantae; phylum Streptophyta; class Magnoliopsida; order Malpighiales; family Euphorbiaceae; genus Excoecaria; species Excoecaria cochinchinensis. Next base: position 5,920,566 of record CANTUQ010000076.1, on the reverse strand, counting down.
TCTCAGAAGCAGCTCCATCTCTATGCCGACCACCTCTACCTCGACCCCGGCCTCTGCCACGGGTAGCCTGGGAAGCATTCGAACCGACCCTACTGCCCTCTCTCTGGGAACCTGAATCCTCATGCAATCTCGGACAACTGGCCAAAAGATGCTCAGAACTCCCACACCTGAAGCATGCACTGGAGAGCCACCTACACTCACCCCGATGAGTCTTACTGCAATGAGGACAAACTGATGTAGTCTCAGCTCTACCACCCCTACCAGAACCTGATACAGCTGCAGAACCCTATCGTCTACCTCTAGAAGCCGGACCAGATGATGACTCGTCCTGTGGGTTCCTAGATCTCTTACCCGATGAAGATCCTCCACGAGAAGAACTCCTCCTCTGAGCTCTCTCTCTCATCACAGTCTCAGACAACTCAGCTCTCACAGCAGCCTCTACAATCTGATAGTAGCTAACCCCTGGTATGCACATCAGAGAAATCAAAGCAATCTTCAAGGACTCATTTAACCCTGCCTCGAAATGCTTGCATCTAAAGTCATCAGTCATAACTCCTCGTGGGCCATAGCGAGATAACCTGTTGAACTCTTTCTCATAATCTGCTACAGACATGGCCCTCTGTCTCAAACTCAAAAATTGCGCCCATCTCGCATCTCTATAAGTCTGAGTAATGTACTTCTTTGTGAACTCACCCTCAAAGAACTCCCAAGTGATAGGATCCGGTATCTGAGGATGCCTGCAAACCAATTCCCACCATTCAAAAGCAGACCCTTGCAGTAGAACTAATGCACACTCAACCTGCTGGTCGGGAGGACACCGAATCTCTCTCAAAGCACGCTTGACTTTATCTAACCATTTCTCTGCCAACTCAGATTCATTCAAACCAGTGCCATAGAAATCCTCAACTCCTGCCCTCCTTAGATTCTCCATAGGTGCTCTAGGAGCAGTCACTCTCTCCAAAACCCTAGCCATGTCCTGATGCAACCTGAACATAGCCTCAAAGGGCATGGCTGCAGCCTCGGGCTGGACCCTAGCATGCTGAGCCAACACAGTAACAGAAACAGACGGATCCACAACTGGAGGATTCACACTCTCGGCGGACTCCTCGAGTGATCCACGAACAGAATTAGAAGCCATCTAAACAAACAAGAAACAACCGTATCAGCCAACACAGAACTAGACACATACACATCTAAGAAATTCAGAACAATCACAACAACACCCAGAAACGCCTAAACATTTGCTCTGATACCACAAACTGTAACACCCCCTCCCCATATGTAGGCGATCCCATTCGAGAAGGAGTGGGATGCCGTATGAGTAAAGGTGCCACCAAGCAAGTACAAATTAAAACATACATTCATTCATAACATACATACAAAAATGCGGAATAAATAAAACTTTACAGAAAGGAAAGCAATAGCTGATCATGCATTACTATAATAAACTATTACAATAATGATCTGATCAACTAGCTGAAACTAAATAATATTACATGAACAAAATGGAGATACAAAAGCGGAAACTAATACAAAACTGATACATGAGAGTTCTATACAAAAAGAAACAACAACTGTTACAAAATTAAGCCCTACACTAAACTCTTCTGTGCTGGCTTGATGACGGCGACTCTCACAAAGCAAAACTCCTTCCGCACCTGCACGGGTAAAAACACCGTGCTAAGCGATAAACGCTTAGTGGGGAAACACACATAAAAATATATGGACGGCCATTCACAATGGTCGTCAAAGCAGATCACATTCACAATGGCAGAATGCAAAGGTTATAACATAATCCATATAAACATGCTCATAATTAGAAGCCATACAATCAGTATCTCATAATCATTTCCATTCCAGAGTAATCCAATATATGTTTCATCATTAAACTCATTCAGACAGTCCATTCATAGCCAGATCAGATCAGAATAATTCCATTAACATTTAAAGAACACCTGCTGACTCTAGATAGTGGATAACGAGTGTACTGAAGGTACCTTACGGGTACGAATCGAATACTGAGGGTACCTCACAGGTACAAGTCAAATGTTATTTTATTTTTCAAACATATTATTCATATACTGAGGGGACCTTAAACAAGATCCTAATACTGAAGGGTTCGCGAGGAACCAAACGGGGACCTGATCGGGGTCCAAACTGAACTGAGGGCTGCAGTTAAAGACTCTATTAGGTATGCCTAACTATCCACTTACTTGACTCTAGCAGGTTATGCGACATTCAAAATTATATTTCAGAGTACAGAATACAATTCATGTGAATAATCATGATATCATGCACATCGAAGCATTTAAAAGCATGCCATGCATGATACCGCAATATAATTCCATACAGAAGAAATACCAAATTCATTTCTGAGTCAAAAGCTGGGAAATTTCGGAAATAGGGCTGAACGGGGAAAACGGGCGAGATTGGCTGGTCACGAGGCGTGACTGGCATCACAACTCGTGACTGGCCTCCTCACAAGGCAGGTCACGAGTCATGACTGAGGTTCACGACTCGTGACTTGCTTCGTCCATCGCAGATCACGCGACGTGATCTTGCAGATCACGCGGCACTCACGCAGGTCACGAGTCGTGACTGGACGTCACGTCTCGTGACTTTCTTCTCTCTTCAGCAGATCACGCGACACACCTACACTCAGCCGGTCACGAGGCGTGACGGGGAGTCACGTCTCGTGACTTGCTTCATTTCAGCTGGTCACGAGTTATGACAGGCAGCCACAACTCGTGACCGGCCTCAAGCTGGCAGGTCACGAGTCGTGACCTGAGGTCACGTCTCGTGACTTGCCTCTCTTCTTGGCGAGTCACGCGACACTGATCTGGAAACGGGAAAATTCATCAGTAACGCAATTTTTCCCATTTCCAGAATTCTCAGAACCCAGAAATCAATCCCAAACTTGATTCAAAACTAATCAAACTCGATCTTACCTTCCAGTAGACATCTCAAGTAACATAAACAATATACATACACCTTAATTTAGCAATTAAACAACCAAATCAAGAATACATGCATTAAGGTTATTCAAGAACAAAAACCCTAGAATTTTACAGTAAACTTAAAATCACACAAACACAATCAAATATTCCCAAACCTGAAATCTAAGCTTCTATCACTTAGCTCCACTAGGTCCAGCAACCTCTTTACCCTTTGGATCACGAGGAGCTTCAACTAAAAATATCACAACAAGAATATTCACAAAGTAGACCCTAAGTTAAGCCTAAACTTAAGGAAGAAGAAGAAGATGAAGAATTACAGCAAGATAAAGACAAGGATATGCACTTACCAAGCTAGGGAATGCCAAGAGAGATTAACTTCACCAATAAAATCTTGAATCCACACACAAGAGCCCTTAGGGAAAAAGGAAAGGAAAAAGAAGAAGACAAGTGAAGAAAGAACGTGAATCTGCCAATTCCTTTTCTTTCTTTCCTTTTTCTTTTTCTTTTCTTTACCCTAAGTAAGTGTCCATTACCTATTGGTGAAGCTAACCACTCACACTTAAATTCCACATACATCACACATACCTAATGCACTTGTAATTAAAGTACCCTACAATGGCATAAACACACACACCCAAGTATTTCTCACTTAATAAACACACTAATGCCATGTATGCACCCACATAATAAACCCAAAAACATACATTTTTACTAAAATACCCATATGACATGCTGAACACATACACATGCATGCTCACACAGACAGGCTCATTCTACTAGGGGGCAAATGGGGTGTGACAGTTTGACAGGTGGCATTGTAGGAGGGTGACATGTGGCATGGGATATTATGTGGTTTGGTCAAAATACATGGATTTATTTGTTACGAAAAGAGATCTACATATGAATTAAAGAGGAATAAGTAGAAACAAGGAAAGGAGATACTTGTCTAGTCAAAGATAATAATGAATTAATGAGGTTAGTGGACATTAATGTGAATAGTAAATATTGGATTAACATTGACCAACTTTCCATTCTTCTTTCATGTTAGTTTCTTGCTTTGGCCTTTTGTTTTTCCTTTCTTTCTCTTTTTCTTTGGTTTTACCGTGTCCTCCTTGCTTTGCCCTCTTTCTTGTTCTTTTCCTCTTCATTTGCTTGGTTCTTTGGGAAGAACCACTTGGATTGGCTTAGAGAGAGTGTAGTAGACCTTGATTAGGTCTCTTCAAGAAGCTGTTAACAAGAAGTTGGATAAAGGCAAAGAGAAGGTTGGAATTAAGTAAAGAACAGAGATTGAGCTTCCTAGAGGTAGGGATCGAGTGCGACCTCATTGTTTTTGCATGTGTTTACATGAAATATGTTTGAATAGAGATATGTTTGAATAGAGAGATGCTTGATGAGCTTTAATTAGCTCAACTGTTCTTTTAGAGTATATTTGTTAGTTGTTCATTTTGATTGCTTACGGTGCTTATGATATTTGTATATATATTTATAAGTATGTGAATTGATCAATTGAGTGTGTGTGTTGATGATAAAGTTTGATTTTGGCAAATTTTGCTTATTTGTCAACTGACCTCTGTGTGATGTTTTTGTCAAAAGTATAGTTTTAGACCTCTGAATTAAGTGATTCTTTATCCATTACAACCAAGACTTTAATGCCTACAGAAGTCTCAAAAATGACCTTGAGCAAATTCTTGCTCTATTACCCTGAAATTTGCTATACCGTAGCATCCCTATTTGGGTCGGGTTACTTGAACAGTATAGGTTGTTTAGATCATCTCTTAAGTTGTAGATGTCAAAATGACCCGAAATCGGTCCCATTTGAAAGTTAACTTCCTAAGTAACAATTGTTAAGAGAAAGTGTTGCCTGAAAATGACGATTGGAGGTCAGTTTAGACGATACAATTTAGATGGGAGAAGCAGTCTCGTGAAGGTTCCTGACGGAGCCTTCTGTCGCGAGCGCGATAGAGAGGGTTATAGGAGTGATTTTCCTCTTGATTTAGTGCCTGTGGTTGACATGAATCAATTCCCCACCTTTCCCCTTAACTAATTTGTATATTTTTATATGTTTTTGAACCCGTATTACCCCGGAATGTTTTTGTGGTCTATACCATGCATGTTTAAGTTTATCAAATGATTATAAGATTAGTTATCTGAGTAAAAAAGGCTATGGCATAAGATTTTAATAATGAAATTAAATGTATATATGCTTTTAAATTATTGAACATGATATGCATGTGATATTGATCATGTATGATTGAATCAAAATGTGTGAAGTCTATGAACATGAAAAATGAATTGTGTATTTGATTAATTAGTAATGTGTAGTGCAAAGATTCGTTGATATGGTATTGCTACATGTGAGTATATGCATAGTTTGCTTAGTTAATATGTAAATAGTGTATAGTGTTCTTGAATGAACAGTAGAGTACATGCAATGTATATGATTTAGTTATAGAGTTCTTGTTCAAGCCTGAATGGTCATAGTAGTGGGTAGATAAGCATGCTTATAAAGGGTTAGAGTGCAGCTGCTATAGTGACCTTAATTGGTCTATCGGTGAATACCCAGATTATTCGTTTTGAGTTAAGTCTCTAGAGTTTGATACTGTTTATCAGTATCCACAGTAAAGTACCCGTATCCACAATTGTTGAAAGTTCACGCTAAAGTGTATTTTGTAGTGTACAAGAGGAATAATAGAGATGTGTATATGTATATGAATATTGTGTGACATGATATGAATATTATTTTGCCATATTGCTTGGATATTTTCATGTGGAACTTATTAGAGTGAATGTTATTCTGCATACGAATGAGTTAAAGCCTAATGGTATCTGCTTACAAGAACGTGTATATGATTATGTGTATATGACATAACTATTGATACGCATGTGATATATTTGTGACTTCATTGGAAGTCTATTATGTCTGTTTATCCCCAGTAAGCATTATCGCTTAGCACGGCTGTTTTTCCCGTGTAGGTTTACAGGTTCGGATTAGTGAGCGGGCATCTGCGGGTCATGGCCACTAGGAGTTTTGTTTTGATCTCTTTTTGTGTATGATAGAAATAGAGTTTGTGATGTTTTGAGTAACACCATTATGTGATAAAAGAGTATAGTTGTTACCTGTAAAGTTTATCGTAATATATGTACTGAAACGAATATGTAAAGTAAAACGACAATAGTTTTGTAATATGTATAATATATGTAAAATACATGTTGGGCCCAAGCGTTATTTTTTTTTATTATTGTGTTTTTTGCTATCGCTTCAGCTGGTATACGTATATGTACACGTTAGAGTTCGCATGACCCTCGATATCCTTCAAGGGGGTGTTGGGGTGTTACATTTTAGTGGTATCAGAGCATAGGTTAGATGCTCTGGTCTATAAGATGTAGAGTATAGGTTAAATGTTAGAGTCTGTTTAGAGTTGTGGCCTAATGCAAATGTCGTTTTGTGTAGTGTATAGATGGAGTTAGATGCGAGTGGAAAGCTTTGTGAGATGTCGGATATAGTGAGTAATATGAATTTATATGGTTAGTAAGGGTTTGAGGTGACACTCTGTATTCCTGTCAGCTATCTCCTTGGAATCATTTGACATAAGCATTTTGAAACATGGGGATGGGAAAAAGAGCATTACAGTAGCTTACATTGCATTTTCGCATCATCTTGCATAAATAAATCATTACATGGCCATTTCATCCGCATCCCTCAATTGCATGTGAAAAGTATCATTGTGTGTGTTTCATTGAGAAAAGCTGACAGGATATGCATCGAGTGACTGATGATTAGAAGACGTGTATGGATTAGAGTGCAGTGTGTTAAGGAAATTGTGAAGTGTGTGTGATTTGATAGCTATATGGTATAAGTGATAGCGATTTGGAGATTTGTTTAAGGATTTACCTGTGTAAGTGATTAGTGGGGAAATTTCGCGGACAAAATTTCTTAAGGGGGAGAGATTTGTAACAACCCAATTTGGCCCTAGTAGAATTTTGGAATCTTTGTTCGGGAATTCAAGCATTTGTGTGTATAAGAGAGTGTATTAGAGTAAGTGGTTGTGTGTGGGTTCTGTCGCGAGCGTGACAGTTTGCGGGTGCGACAGAATGCATCACGTGAAGCCTATTTGAGTTGGATTATTTGATTTGTATCGGACACGTGGCGTCATGGGAGTTTGACAAGTGGCATTATAGGAGGGTGACATGTGGCATGGGATATTATGTGGTTTGGTCAAAATACATGTATGTATTTGTTAAGAAAGGAGATATACATATGAACTAAAGAAGAATAAGTAGAAACAAGGAAAGGAGACACTTGGCTAGTCAAAGATAATTATGAATTAATGAGCTTAGTGGGCATTAATGTGAATAGTAAATGTTGGATTAACATTGACCAACTTTCCATTCTTCTTTCACATTGGTTTCTTGCTTTGGCCTTTTGTTTTTCCTTTCTTTCTCTTTTTCTTTGGTCTTACCGTGTCCTCCTTGCTTTGCCCTCTCTCTTGTTCTTTTCCTCTTTATTTGCTTGGTTCTTTGGGAAGAACCACTTGGATTGGCTTAGAGAGAGTGTAGTAGAACTTGATTAGGTCTCTTCAAGAAGCTGTGAACAAGAAGTTGGATAAAGGCAAAGAGAAGGTTGGAATTGAGTAAAGAACAGAGATTGAGCTTCCTAGAGGTAGAGATCGAGTGCAATCTCATTGTTTTTGCATGTGTTTACATGAAATATATTTGAATAGAGATATTTTTTAATAGAGAGATGCTTGATGAGCTTTGATTGTTTTAGAGTATATTTGTTAGATGTTCATTTTGATTGCTTGCGGAGCTTATGATATGTGTATATATGTTTATAAGTATGTGAATTGATCAATTGAGTGTGTGTGTTGATGATAAAGTTTGATTTTGGCAAATTCTGCTTATTTGTCATCTGACCTCTGTGTGATTTTTTTTGTCATAAGTATAGTTATAGACCTCTGAATTGAGTGATTCTTGATCCATTAGAACCAAGACATTAATGCTTATAGAAGTTCCAGAAATGACCTTGAACAACTTCTTGCTCGATAACCCTAAAAATTTGCTAAAACCGTAGCATCCCTGTTTGTTTCAGGTTACTTGAATAGTATAGGTTGTTTAGATCATATCTTATGTTGTAGATGTTTACATGACCCGAAATTTGTCCCATTTGAAAGTTAGCTTCCTAGGGAACAATTGTTAAGAAGAAAGTGTTGCCTAAAAATGACGTTTGAAGGTCGGTTTAGAGGATACAAGTTAGAGGGGAGAAGCAGTCTCATGAAGGTTCCTGACGGAGCCTTCTGTCGCGAGCGCGACAGAGAGGGTTATAAGAGTGATTTTCCTCTTGATTTAGAGCCCATGGTTGACATGAATCAATTCCCCACCTTACACCCCAACTAATTTGTATATTTTTATGTGTTTTTCTCCTTGTATTTTACCCGTATTACCCCGGAATGTTTCCGTGGTCTATACCATGCATGTTTAAGTTTATCAAATGATTATAAGATTAGTTATCTGAGTAAATAATGCTATGGAATAAGAGTTTAATAATCAAATTAAATGTAAATATGCTTTTGAATTATTAAACATGATATGCATGTGATATTGATCATGTCTGATTGAATCATAATGTGTGAAGTCTATGAACATGTAAAATGAATTATGTATTTGATTAATTAGTAATGTGTAGTGCAAAGATTCGTTGATATGGTATTGCTACATGTGAGTATATGCATGGTTTGCTCAGTTAATATGTAAATAGTGTATAGTGTTCTTAAATGAACAGTAGAGTACATGCAATGTATATGATTTAGTTGTAGAGTTCTTATTTGAGCCTGAATGGTCATAGTAGTGGATAGATAAGCATGCTTATAAAGGGGGGTTGATTTCACCCACGGTCACTCAACTTATCACTTATCGCGCAAAAGTAACCGACTTTTTTTTTCTTACTTAAATGTCACTGAACTTTTAACATTTTTGCAAAAAAGTCATGTTGACTGGAATCCGGCGAGAACCCTCGTCGGATTGATGACATGGCATGCCATGTCAGAAACTACATGTCGTTTAACAATATTTCCAACAAATGCTACATTTAAATCAATTTCACTCATGGTCACTAAACTTATCATTTATCGTGCAAAAGTAACCAACTTTTTTTTTCCAACTTAAATGTTAATGAGCTTCTAATATTTTTGCAAAAAAGTCATGTATTTACTATTTATCGCCACGTGTCATATGCCATGTCATCAATCCGGCAAGGGTTCTCGCCGGATTCCGGTATACATGACTTTTTTTGCAAAAATGTTAGAAGTTCAGTGACATTTAAGTAAGAAAAAAAAAGGCAGTTACTTTTGTGCAATAAGTGATAAGTTGAGTGACCATGAGTGAAATTGACCCTTATAAAGGGTTAGAGTATAGCTGCTACAGTGACCTTAATTGGTCTGTCGACGAATACCCAGAGTATTCATTTTGAGTTAAGTCTCTAGAGTTTGATACTGTTTATCAGTATCCACAATTGTTGAAAGTTCAAGCTAAAGTGTATTTTGTAGTGTACAAGAGGTATAATAGAGATGTGTATATGTATATGAATATTGTGTGACATGATATCAATATTATTTTGCCATATTGCTTGGATATTTGCATGTGGAACTTATTAGAGTGAATGTTATTCTGCATACGAATGAGTTAAAGCCTGATGGTATCTGCTTACAAGAACGTGTATATGATTATGTGTATATAACATAACTATTGATACGCATGTGATATATCTGTGACTTCATTGGAAGTCTATTATGTATGTTTATCCCCAGTAAACGTTATCGCTTAGCACGGGTGTTTTTCCCGTGTAGGTTTACAGGTTTGGATCAGTGAGCGGGCATCTGCGGGTCAAGGCCCCTAGGAGTTTTGTTTTGAACTCTTTTTGTGTAAGATAGAAATGGAGTTTGTAATGTTTTGAGTAAAAATATTATGTGATAAAAGAGTATAGTTGTTACATGTAAAGTTTATCGTAATATATGTACTGAAACGAATATGTAAAGTAAAACGACAATAGTTTTGTAATATGTATAATCTATGTAAAATACATGTTGGGACCAAGCGTTATTTTATTTTATTTTTTTTATTATGTATTTTGCTATTGCTTCCGCTGGTATACGTATATGTACACGCTAGAGTTCGCGTGGCGCCCCGATATCCTTCAAAGGGGTGTTGGGGTGTTACACAGGTGGCATGCTGTGGTTGTGACACGTGTCTAGTCGAGTGGGAGGACGCGCGTGTGGCACGTGAAGGCGCATGAGCTCGTCTTCCTCCCCCTCGTCGGCGGGTGATGGCGCGTGCGGCATAAATTAGCTCCAATTTTTTGCAAATAATTTTTTCAAATTATTTTTGATTTTTTTGTCATGTTTTCAAAATTTTTTAATGACCAAAAAATAAATTGTGTATTTTTTGATATTTAAATGTGTTTAATTTCAAAATAAAATATTAAAAAAATGTGTGGAAAATGTGTTTTCTGCTTTTAAAAATTTTTAAATATAGTGTGAAAAATTTTTGAGGTTCTGTCCTTACTTATTGATTGAAATGTGTTTCAATCATGTGTATTTATACATGAGTGTATAAAAATTTTCTGTATTATGTTACAGAAATGTTGAATAAGGACACTAGTTCTTCCTTAAATTATGCATAGGTTGCTTTGAGAAATACAAAAGTGCAATCAATAAGCAACATGAGAATGCGAAGGAAGATTAGAGCTGATGATATTGATGCAATAGTGCATCATAAAGCAAATGTGTGAGAACAAATGCAAGAGTGCATTTGGACTGGTGGTCTGAGTATGAAAATAGAAATTTTGTTAGAGTTACCAAAAGGGAAAGTGTTGAAAAGCAACACTAAAAATATGTGATGGTGTTGAGAAATGGACGGAGCGTGCATTATCCATGGCTTCATCAATTGACTTATGAGTCGCTTGATGAATTGATAAAATCGGTCAAAGATATAATCCTAATAACTAAAAAGATTTTATGAAATCTAGACTTCAATAATAGGTGACATAAGTGTCAATTTGAGTTGGCGTTTGTTGATATTAAAATAGGATTTATGTTTCCTATTATTATTTGACATGTGTATCTTATTTGAGGATTATTGGATTTATTTATTGGTTGAATGGATGGCATTTAATTATTTTTTAATAAATGTGTTTATTTTAAAATGTTAATTGCCTTGCAATATTTTATGAGTAAAATGTTTGCATGTTTATTAAGTAGAGACTTAATAAAGTTAAAACCAATAAAAATTCCCTCGTAAGTTTAAGAACTTATTAATCCAATAATTTAGATTTACTATGCATGAAATCTTAACCTATAAAGTTGGATATTAGAACTTAGTAGGTAATTGACACTTTTAGTAACCTTTTCGAATTTGAGTCTAATAGAAAACTTTATTAGGTTATTATTTCAGGTGTATAGTAAATTTCATGTATTGCCTTATCTCCCTTAATATGTGCAATATTGTTCAATTTGAGATCAGAGGATCTTAATGGATGCTGCTTCCAAGTCAATTGTCGCCCTTAATAGAGATATTAAGATGAATGTTGACAATTATGAAATCTGGAATACGAAGATCCAGTATGTGCTTGAAGAGTAAGAGGCTCTTGAACCCTCAAGTTCGGTTATGGCTGAACTTGAGGATGGCACTATAGCCCAGCATAAGCAGGACCGGGATGCCTATGTTGCATCACATCACAAAGCTATTCCGCAAGTATCAAAATGCAATGGATCTGTGGATCGCTTTGCGGGGAAGTTCAGAGGTGTGCCTCTGACTAAGTTCCGATCATCAAGGATCAAATTTGATACCTATTAGAAAATGTCTGATTATTCGATGCAGAAACATCTAAGAGAGATGGAAAAGAATAAGTAAGCTTAGTGAACTTAGTCATAAGTTGACTAATGAGCTGTAGGTCCAAACTGTTATCTATTCCTTACCCAAGAGTTGGTAGCATGTGAAGATGCAACTAACTCATATGGACAACATAAAGACATTTGAGGATGTCATTCGTCATTTGGAGTTTAAAAGGGGACCGTATGGTCAATACCATAGTGCATATGGCACAGTCATGTTCTAATAAAATGAGTTCTTATTAGAACAATAAAATAAGATTCAGCATTAGGGATAAGGAAAAGGCTCGAGAGCCTGAAAAACAAAAGGAATAGAATCACGAAGGGTCCAAAGGCAAAAGGAGGTAAACTTTTTAAGAGTGAAATGTTTGAATTGCATACAGAAAGGATACTATGCAAAAAGACAGCATTATGCCTATAAAGATACAATATTTTGTCTCAAGAGTGAATAAAATTTATGTATCTAGTTTTGAAATTCATCTTTAGTGGATGATAAATTCAGAACTAATCGACCATGTAATAAGGGATCGATAACGATGGAAACGAGTTCGAAGAACCAGTCAACATCAATGGACTCAAGAGGTTACTTGGCTAAAGACTAAAATCAAAAGAAGAGAATAAGAGCCCTACGGGTCAAAAATTGAAAAAAGGTGGCCTTGCTAAAAATGGGTGCCTCATCAGGGTGAAAACCGAAAATAGTCACCCTAGGCAAAAATTAGAGGCTCGAGAAAAAATGTCCAATCAAGAAAACCCGAGAGGGCTGATTGGAAACAAGAGTTTGATGTTTACATGATCTACTATGAGATTAGATGTAGTTTTGCATTTTGAATCTATGTTAGATAATGATCATGTATAGATAAATCATACTGAAATATACACAATTTTTGTAAATACATAAAACAAAGGCAATTTAACTCACGTGTTCATTATTTTCTAGTTCTTTTATAGAAAGAGAAACATTGTTCATTATTGGATGTATGAAATCTAATAAGCTACGCTCTGCCACTGCTCTCGCCAGTTAGATGCCGAAGTCGATTGTCCTATTATCAATTGTAGGACTAATCACCCATATCTCGTATGCACTAGTGGAAGCAGAGGAACAATCCCCAATAGGTGGTATAAGATGGACTTGGAAGTGATTTGGGTTAAATTGGTTTTGGTTTGGAAAGGAAATTCTGGGTTTGCGTTTGCTGAGGACTGGAAATCCCACTCCTATCGCGACCGTGACAGAAGAGGATTTCCAGCTCTCGCGTGTTTTGGCTTGAAGAATCGTTGGCCGTCCGACTCGTGCTGAGAAGCACGACTCATGCTCCCTTCCTGTGCGTGCGAGTTGTGCATCTTAGCAGGGCGATGGTAGAAGGAGAGGATCAGCACGACACTTGCTGATGAAGCACGATTTGTGCTTGAGCAGCACGACTCGTGCTCATTCAGCACAACTCGTGCTGTTGTGACTTCCTCAACATGTCGTGCTCTGATGCATGACTAGGGTGGAGAGACATCCGACACGAGTCGTGTCCCTCAGCAGGACTCGTGTCTGATGCCTTTCTATCGCGGGCGCAACTGAGTGGCGAGCACGACAGAGACCCCCATTCTGCCTTGTTTTCTTACGTACCCAGTTTTCCGAAAACGAACTCTAAATGTCTTTTTCTTATTGTTTGTTATATGACTATATTTATATGAATTATGCATGACAAATTATACATATTGCAAATTGAAACATGATTTGGTTTATGCATGACCTGCTAGAGTCGAATAAGTGGATAGTTAGTCATGCCTAATAGAGTTACTGTTGCTGCAGCTAGTGTATGATTTGGACCCTGATCAGGTCCCCCGACTGGATCTTCATGATCCCTATGTACCGAATCTAAGCAAAAATGTTTTTGGAACAAAATTAAAAGATTGTTTTGATACCCTCGGGTATCTTTGTGTTATGAGAATAATGTTAATACCTTCGGGTATCTACACATACTCGTTATCCACTGTTTTGTTAAAGCAGGTGCAATAATGTTATTTGTTATTACATGTGAATTTTGAAATATTGCATATTGGGAATAATGTGATTATAATGCTGTTATGCTTTAAGTTAACGTATGAAATCTTAACATTTAACTGTGCCATTCTCTTGTGATTGTGTGTTAACGCCACTGTGAGTGGTCGTTGTGCATCTTTGTTTCCCCACTAAGCGATTTCGCTTAGCACGGGTGTTTTATTCATGCAGGTGTGGAAGGTTTTGAAGGATTGAACAGCGGGTTTTGCATCAGCAGGGCCAACACGACTAGTGGATAGAAGATCATGTAGTTTAGGCCTTGTATTCTTTTTGTATGTGTTATAGTTTTGTACTTTTGAAACTATGTAAAGAATATTTTGTTAATCATTTTGATATTAGTTATATGTAACTATTTAGTTGTGCTGAGGCACTTTTGTATCTTTTTGGAATATGTAAAACCACCTTTGTTATATTAATGAAATGCAATATTTTGCTCTATGGCCTATTCTCTGATGAATTATGAAATTTTTAATTTATTCATTTGCATATGTAATTGGTGTGCAATTAGCCCTTATCTATCGGGGACCTTCATCCTCTTCATAGGGTGAAGTTCTCTACACATAGGTAAGGGGTGTTACATTGCTATGTACATAACTTTAAGGGAAAGGTCCAAACAGAACTCATGGACAAAAGTGATCCAAATGATGGATTCAGCTCAACATTTTCAACCACTGTATTCAGCATAAAATCATGTGAGTTTGTACAGGGGGAACACCCATAAGAATAAGCCTATTCGGGCGTACCATGCTGAGGACAATCAAGAATCATACAAATTTACAAAAAGGAAGACCTTTCGAGAAGCTGGACTACCTACACATACCTTAGTTGTCAACAATCAGGTAAGTCTCTCTATCATATGATATATGCTCACACACATCACACAATAAGTGTACCAAAATCCAAAGAATAAAAATAAAAAAAATTAAAAAGAAGACACACGCCCAATGACCAAGGTATCAGATAGGATGAGCGGCCAAGTCATGCCTTCGATGAACTGCTTAACCACTTGGGACATGGTTTACCTATTACTGCATGTATTTTAGCTAATACAGCTCTTTTGCGAACATTTGCATATAACCTTTCACGCACAAGTACAATTTTTTGCATATTTCTATTGCATACATTGTTCCATGGATACACGGTGCCCCCCATGCATTCACACACATGATCCCTTGCACGTATCTCACTTATGCAATTTTTGCCTTCATCCTATGTTCATATTCCATGCATACATGCCATGAACATAAGGCACACATTCTGCATACCTAATTTATGCATAGATGTAATGAATACAGGTCTTCACACATGTTTCGTACGCATAGCTTCATGCATACATCACATGCATGTAATTTGCACAAATAGTTGTTGGCACATGATTCTTTGTGCAGGTTTCTTATATACAACCTTGCGCATAAAATTTACACATGCACACACAATTTCTTGTATATGTTCTTGTAAATATAACTTTGCAGGAAATGTCTGAATAAACCTCACACACAAAAGTGGGCTAAGGTTCAACTTCAGCTCAACATTGGCACTCATCCACACTGGACAGTCAAATCAAGATGAGGTCCTCATGGAAAAGGAATCCCGCAGACTCGTATGAAAGAGGGCATTTAAAAGAGAAAGCATATTCACGCACACCATGCTAGGGGCAATCAGGTAAGTTTCTTTATCATAAAATGTAAAGGTTGGAAAAAGCACTTAAAATGTAAGGTTCACCTAAGTGCAGATTCAAAATCCATCCAAAAATTGCAAAAAAGCAAAATGCACCCAAGGTGTAAATTCACATGAAAAGAAAATAAATATCTCAGTTGTAAAAAAAAAAAATAACAAAAAATCAGGACCAAAATCCTCTTAAGAGACATTGAAAATTCTAAAATCTATCCACCTGCAGGCAAGCATTGAATCACCAAATCTAATTTCCTCTCTGGAGGCTCAAATATAATTTTCCTCTGAGGAGGCTCAAAATCAAAGCCTCTCAATGAGCAATCTAAGCCTCTCAGTCAACATCTAAGCCTCTTAGTGAGCAATCTAAGTCTCTCAGTGAGCATCAAAGCCTCTCAGTGAGCAATCTAAGTCTCTTAGTGAGCAACTAAGCCTCTCAGTTAGCATCTAAGCCTCTCAATGGGTAATCTAAGCCTCTCAGTGAGCATACATTTTCAAAGTCTCCTTGCGAGCACAAAGCCCCCTTAAGAGGCATATAGGTTTTTTTTTTCAAGGAGGCTCCGGTTGGAGATGATAGAGGGATTGGTATTTCGTATATCACAGTCGGTAAGGGATCTCAAAGAGGATTATTTTTTCACTTTGCTAAGAAGATGATATCCATACTTTAGAAGTCTAGAAAATGACTCTGTGGAATTAAAGAGATGATATTCATATTCCACAAACCATTCTCCAGGGAACAACTAACTGCCCTTCAGTGGACACTCGTCTGACATCGATGCCAACAGGTACATACTGCTATAGCTACACATTTTTTTCCTATGCCCTGCATATTTGCTTTGCTCACTTTTGTAGGAAAAGAGGTTCAAGATGAGCACCAACAATATCAAAACAGATGCCTTGCAGACCGAATGGTGGTTATCAAGGGTATACCATGCGGGCCGGATGGTGGCCAGCAAAATAAATGTAGTATATCAAACGAGTCGCAGTAGAGTAAACTGCAACTCAATGACAATTAGATACCTTACAAACTGGATGGGTGTTAGCAAGGGTATACGGTGTGGGCTGGATGGTGGTAAGCAAGATAAATACAGTATATTAAACGGGTCGCAGTAGAATACACTGCAGCTCAATGACAATCAGATGCCTTGCGGACCGGATGGGGGTTAGCAAGGGTATACCGTTTGAGCCGGATGGTGGCCAGCAAGATAAATGCGGTATATCAAATGAGTCGCAGTAGAGTACATTGTAGCTCAATGACAATGATCACGTGCCTTGCAGACCAGATGGGGGTTAGCAGGGGTATATCGTGCAGGCCGAATGGTGGTCAGCAAGATAAATGCAATATATTAAATGGGTCGCAGTAGAGTAAACTGTAACTCAACGACGATCAGATGCCTTCCAAACCGGATGGGGGCTAACAAGGGTGTACCGTGCAGACCGGATAGTGGTCAGCAAGATAAATGCGGTATATTAATCGAGTTGTGGTAGAATACATTGTAGCTCAATGACAACAATCAGATGCCTTGCAGATCGGATGGGGGTTAGTAAGGACATGCCGTGCAGGCCGAATGGTGGTCAGCAAAACTATTGCACACGAGTGGTAGTAGAAGAAACTGTAGCTCAAAGGAAGCGATCAGATGCCTTGCAAACCGGATGGGGGTTAGCAAGGACTTACAGTGCAGGCCGGATGGTGGTCAGTAAAATGATTGCAAACAAGTCGTAGTGGAAGAAACTACAGCTCAATGGCAGCAATCATATGTCATGCAAAGTAGATGGTGGTTAGTAAGGACATGCCATATGGACCGAATGATGGTCAGTAAAACAATTGCAAATGGGTCGTAGTAGAATACACTGCAACTCAACAGCAACGATCATATGTCATGCAAATCGGATGGTGGTTAGTAAGGAGATATCGGGAAGGCTGAATGGTGGTCAGCAAAACGATTGCAAAGGGGTCGTGGTAGAATACACTACTACTCAGCGGCGATAGGCAATAAATCTTCAACACAGCAAAACGGTAAGAACTACCTCAGGTACGCACTTCTTTCCTTTTTCTTTGAATTTTGGCTCACATAGGCACCCATGCACTAGCCTCCCAAAAATTGGAGGCAGCTATAGACACCGGGTCTTGATGTAGCCCAAATCAGGATTACCCAATGATGATTAGGTGTCTGTTCACATGCAAAAAGGTTGGAAGTGATGGTTTCCTTGTGAAATTTGCTTTTTAGAGATAAAAAAATAAAATATTACAAAAAACAAAAATAAAAAAATAAAAAAAGGAGCTTGAAAATTATAATGTTTTAGTCTAATTTGTCTTTTTAAAAAAAAAAAAAATTCGGCAGCCGGAGCGCGATGGCGCAGCAGCGCCTGGTAAGCAGGCGTCCCTTGCCCGCTCATGCTCCGTGTGCTCCCTGCACGCCTAGCACGCTCCGTGTACTCCTAGCGCATAGCGTGCACTCACCGATGGGCATCAGTCGCTAGGTATGGCGGTCGGTCGCCCCTGTCCGTCGAAAATGAAATTTTTAGCCCTTTTTTGGGATTTTTTCCCCAAATGATTTTTTAAACCATTTTTTAAGGATTTTCATGATTTTTTCCATTTTTAAAATATAGATAAGAAATATTCTAATTTAATTAAGGATTTTTTCCTTAACTAATTAGGTTTTCCATTTTTATTCATATAAATAGAAAATTATAGAAAGAGAAGGGGGGAATTCCATTTTTATCCATTTTTATTTCTTCTTGAAATAAAGGTTATTAAAAATCAATTCTTAATCAATAATTTTGTGTTCTTGGGAATTTTTTCTTTTTTCATTACTTTTTTTGGAATAATTTTTCAACCTTGAGACAAAGAAATTAATTCTTTGTTCTTGAGGATTTTTACTTTCTTTCATTATTTTTTATTTAATCAAATTTTCTTTCATGAATAAAATTCCAATTTTATTATTTTTAATTCTAATTTTGCGGAATAAAGCACGAAAATCAATCATATTTTCCCTCCATCGAATCCTAATTCCAAACATTTCACTCCTTCTTCTTTCTTGCTTCACTTGTGCTTTCCTTCACCTTTTTTCTCCTTTCCCTTGGCTCCAGTTGCTCCCTCTTCTACAAACCATCATAAATTTTATCAATTATACATCAAACCATAATTTTCACTCTTCAAGAATTACAAGTTGGAAGATAAACAAACTAAACAATTTACTTACCTTATAAGCTTACAATAACACTTCAATTCACTTCTCCACTTAAAGGGCACAAAGAGCATATTTTTAGTGTGATTTAGAGAGAGAGAGAAGTTGTGCCTAAAGGAAATTGAACGAGTTTCTAAACCCAATTCATCCGGCCTATAAGCCATGAAGAGCTTTCTTCCCTCCTCCTCAACCTTCTAGACTTAAATGGATGTCACTTGTTGATTGGTTAGTTTTTATTTTTCCTCTTTTAATCTTTTTAGATCCTCTTAATCATACATTAACATTTTAATTATGTAATATTGTTACTTTAACATACCAAATAACCTATTTTTTGCAATTAAATCCATAGATATTAAATTACTAATCAAACCTTGGCTTTTTAATTAATACTGGTTATATCCCTAATGCATGTACTTAACTAATTGCATACACTTGGCCACATTCGTACCTTAAATGTGTTTGAAGATGACTACGGTACAAGTTGGGGTCTTACACTATTGCCATCTAGCTCTCTCTCACTGTCACACCCTGTTTTCCCCCTAGTAGTTTGAGCCCTGTTTATTTGCGTATTTGTGAATGTTCTGGCATGTGATATTTTAGTTTGGGCCATATTGCATGAATTATAGGCTTTAGTGTTAGTGTTATGTGTGTGTGTGTGTGTGTGTGTGTGTGTGGTTGTGAGTGGTCAAGTTCCACCAAATCACAAGAGGACAAGTGGCAAGGATTAGGAAGGGGTATATAAGGTAAGGCAAGGGAAGGGAAAAGAAGAGCAGCATTTTTCCCTAACTCTTTGTAACACCCCAAATCGGGCCTAGTCGGAATCGGCGAGCTAAGTCGGTTAAGTGAAGGGTATTTCGGTAATTTATGCATGAGTAATATGGATAATAAAGATTTATTTGCTAAGAAATTAATTAAATAAAGTAAGTAAAGGAATTATTATGGTGTGTTAGTAGTGTATGGTAGTAGGATGTTTATGGGCTAAGAGATTTTATTGAGTGATTTATGAGCATGGTACCTTGGATGAAAAGTGGGGTATAAGAAATGTTAGGGTGTGACTTAGGTTTGGTAACATGGAGATATTATTGTAGGAGTTATGTTAGCGTGTGTGCGTAAGATAGGGAAGTAGGGTATGAGTAAAGGAAAAGAATTATGTGTAGATGAGAGTATGGGAGTAGGGTATTCTTGTGGGATCAAATCATATGAGAGAGTGACACTTGGCAAGTGGATAGAGTTGAATTAATGAGTTGAGAGAGAGAGAGGACAGCTGTAAATCACTTGGGTTTTCTTCTTCCTTTCCCGTTCTCCTCTTCCTCCTCACGCCATTAATCTTCTTCTTTCTCTTCTTCTTCTTTCCTTTTTCTTCTTTACTCGTTTCTGCTCTTTCTTCTTCCCATGGGTAGTTTGAGTTGCTTCTAAGAGGTAAGTTAGGATTGTAGGTGGCTGATTTCTCTTTTTTCTTGTTTTGCTTTTAAATTGGATGAGTTAGGGTTATAGATTAAGTAATATTTTGGGTTTGTTTGTGCAAGTGTTTGGTGATAGGAAGAAGCAAAGTAAAGGAAAAGAGAAGATTTAAAGCTTGAAGAGAACCGCTATTGTGCAACAAGAGGTTTGGGAATTTGATTCTTACATTTAAGTTTTAATTTGTCTTGGCCCTAAATTCTTCTTGGATTAGGAATATACATTTGTATATGATTTCCAGTAAATTGAGTGTGTTGATATGAGTTTTATACATGTATTTTCTTTGATAAATGTATTAATAATGCATGAAGTGGCTTAAGTTGAAGGTGTGTGAGAATTGGAAGTCAAGTGTGGAATTGGGGGAAACCCTGTTTCGTTCTCATCTGACCTTTGTGCAATATTTTTATCATAAGTAGAGTTTTAGAACTCCAAACCATACGATTCTTGAGCTATTAGAACCATTACTTCCATCTCTTTAAAAGTCTTAGAAATAGTCTTGGGCAAATCTTGCTCTAAGACCATGAAATTTGGATAAAGCCGTAGTGTTTCTTTTTATGTCGGGTTATTTGACTAGTATAGATTGTGGAGTTCATATCTCGAGTTATAGATGTCCAATTGACCTGACACTTGTTCCTTTTGAAATTTAAGACGTAGGGGAACATTTGTTAAGAAGACTACTTTTCCTAAAAATGAGGTTTAGAGGTCGGTTTGCGCGATACTAGTTTATAGTAGAAAGCAGTCTGTTTTGGTAGTTGAGGTGAGCCTCTGTCGCGAGCGCGACAAGGGTCGCGACCTCACGACAGAAAAATATGTTTTGAGCCTTTTCTTCTTTATTTTTGAGTCTAGGGTTGACCCGGATCAATCCCGTATCTTTCCCATCAGTTATTATGCATGTTTAGGGTAATTAAATGGCTATATAAGTAATTATCGTTGGGAAGAACTTAGGAGTATGATTAAGATTGGTGATTTAGCTAGTAAATAATAGTAGATATAACTTGTGAAGGATGAGGATTAAAATGTATTGATCTCTTGAGTAACCTAAGCATGATATATCATATGTTTGAATGCATTTGACGTGGGTGCGATTGAGATGATTGATGAATAATGTTGTTATTGTAGATTGTGTAAATGGACATTGTTAGTGGCATGTTTTATTGAAATTATTAATACGAATGTTGGGTTTATGTTGTTAATGATGTGTGGCTTACTGGAGATGAGGTAAGAAACCTTTGGATATGTTTCGTGTGTTTGTGGGTGAGTTTGAGGAAGGAAAGATCCGACAGAATTCTGCAGATTTTCGGAATCAGGACTCTGTCACGATCGCGACACTGTCGCGAGCGCGACAGAGACCGATGATTCTGATGTTGTGCCGTCGTGAGCACGCGACACCGTCGCGAGCCCGCGATAGCAATAGCTTGTCTGCTCTCTGT
The DNA here is from genome assembly GCA_947683425.1 of Excoecaria cochinchinensis. Taxonomy (NCBI): domain Eukaryota; kingdom Viridiplantae; phylum Streptophyta; class Magnoliopsida; order Malpighiales; family Euphorbiaceae; genus Excoecaria; species Excoecaria cochinchinensis. Next base: position 5,898,936 of record CANTUQ010000076.1, on the reverse strand, counting down.
CGCGAGCGCGACAACCGTCGCGATCGCGACAGAGCACTTTGTTGGCCTGTGCTATCGCGAGCACACGACTTGTCGCGACCCCGCGATAGCCATGCTTGCCCTCTATCGCGATCGCGATAACGTCGCGAGTGCGACAGAGCCAGGCCCTTCTCTCCTTCCCACGATCGCGAAGTCCGTCGCGCGCGCGCAGCGAAGAGACTATGGTCTCTGTTGCGAGCGCGACAGATGTATTGTGTTGAATGAGTTTTCTTTGGTGATTCCAATGTTTGAATTCCGAACTTTTGATGCCTTTAGGTGTATTCTTTGACTATTTTATGAAGTATGTTAATATAATTGAATGTATTATGCATATCTATACTTATGATCTTTCTTTAAGATTATTATGATATGCTTAAATGTAAATTGTATGATGCATTACTGACTTTATGAATTTATTCACATGTCTCGCCTATTGCTGATTATGTATAATGATATAAATTATGTGATTTGAAATATGATTTGTATGATGCATGACCTGCGAGAGTCAGTCTAGTGGATAGTTAGGCATGCCTAATAGAGTCTATGTATGTGTAGCTGCAGCGCCCCTTTGAACGATTTGGACCCTGATCAGGTCCCCGAATGGTTCCTCGCGAACCCCTATTATGTGTATGTGTATGGATCTTGTTTAAGGTCCTGTTTAATGAAATGTTGCCTTCCGACATGTACCTGTGTGGTACATTATATTATGTGTTCGATTCGTACCCGTAAGGTACCTTTCAGTACTCGTTATCCACTATTTTGAGTCAGCAGGTATTTCGTTTGCTTTATTTGACATGAATATGAGGATATGATAACCGAATATGTAAGAGTTTGGTCATGTGAATCAGTTATGAATTCGAATGTGATTATAAATCTCTGGTTGGGTTTAATGTGACTCAAACATGCCTATTATGTGCAGTTATTCATATGTATACCGTATTGTGACTGTGGTTGAACATAATCCATTGTGGTTATAAGCATGTGAATTGGTATGGTTGGAAATGTGATTTTATACTGTTGACTATTATGAATCAGCAGGTGAACTAGTTAGGGTGCAAATTACTCATTGATCATTGAATGATTATATATGAATGTGAATGTGATCAATTAAATGCACGACTAATATATGTAAGTATAATATGATATGCGTTATGAATGGCTGCATATGTCTTTTTCATGTATTATGTCTTGGCGACCATTGTTAATGGCCGCCCATAATTCTTGTGTGCTCCCCACTAAGCGTTATCGCTTAGCACGGGTTCTTTTCCCCGTGCAGGTGGCAGGTTTGTTTTTGTTCGAGTTGCGCATCTGCAGAGTCGGCCACATAGAAGCTAGAAGTTTTGTAATTTGTTCGGCTTTTGTAATTTGGGATTTTTGCATATCTGTGTAATATGTATATGTAATAATAGGTAAAAATTCTGATGTAATATTGTAAGCTATGTAAATATTTATACACTTATGTATCTTTCTTACTAGGTTTCTGTTGTATGATTATAAGTATGCATGTGTGTATGGTTTCTTATTTTGTTTATTAAATAAAGTATTCATTTTGTTCAGTATCACTCTTCTTTCTCTCAAAGTTTTTAATTATCTTGGATATGTCATTCTATTTATGTGATGTTCACTTGTTTACTCTAGTGGGATGTGACACTCCTATCTATCTTGGATTCTTCATCCTCTAATTCGAATAGAAGTCTCCATAGTATAGGTTGGGGTGTGACACTCTTCTATTCTCTTTTCTTTACCGCCACCTCCTTCTCCTTCATTTCTTCTTTCTTCTTGCTTCATCTTGTGATCTCTTCCTTTGGCTGAGCTTTTGGTGGAAATTGATCAGCTCAAGAGTTGTTATGGTAAGATCTATTGAGTCTTCTTCTTCTTCTTTTCTTTTCTTTCGGTTTTGTTGGTTGTGTTTTGATTCAAGGTTTGTGTTTGTGTGGTTTCTGGGTTCCTGGGTTAGTAGAGCCTCCTCGTGATCCTAAAGGGAAAGAGAAGTCTAGCAGGAGTGGAGATCACAACTAGGAGCATAGGATTTGAGCAGGTTTGGGAATTTATGTGTTTCGGATGCATTGTTCTTGGTTTCGTGTCTTTGGTTGACTTTCTGGAAATTGGTTGTTATGAGTTTTTGGTGATTTAAGTGGTGTTCATGATGCTTGATGTGATGAGAAGGTTCGATCCAAGGTAAGCTAGTTTTTGGTTGGATTTCTAGGCATGATTCTGGGTTTCGAAGTGTTCAGTAGAATTTCTGCAGATTTGGAATGCTACTCTATTACGAGCGTGCCGATCGGCACAAGCATAATGGGGATTGGTGATTCCAGATCCCGACCGAGCGCTCTACTACTAAACGGGAGATAAGTAGTTCAACCCGAGCTGTTATCTACAGATCGGTAGTTGCTCGAGCACTCCGTTGCGTGCTCGAACGGTAGTTAGGCATTTTCGGATTGGAAAGCCCCAAGTGAGTAGCCGATCAGGAGCATGACAGAGAGTTGAGTATTTGTCTTTGCACTTGTCTTTCTGGCCACTATTGCGAACGCGATTCTTATTGTGATCGCGATAGTGACCATTGATCTGCTCAATCCTTCCAAAAAGGGATCTCTTATCCGTTCCTCATGGGTGGATATTACTGCGTGAATGGTAAGACTGTTTTTATATGCATAATCTAATGACTTTCCATGATAATTATGCTATAAAATGGAACGTGAAATGAGTTATGCATGACCTGCGAGAGTCAATCTAATGGATAGTTAGACATGCCTAATAGAGCTTTGAAGCTACAGTGCTATGTGTTTTTGACCCTGATCAGGTCTCCGTTTGGGTCCTCGCGATCCTATATGCATTTAGATCTTGTTTAAGATCATTTATGCGAAAGTGTTTTGTATGCAAAAAATGAGAAGTTGCTTTTGAATAGTACCCACGGGTACACCCTTATGCGTTCCTCTATGCGTTTACTCGTTATCCAATATTATGAGTTAGCAGGTGTTGTGTTATGTTTTGTTATGTTCTGATTATACTGATGCGAATGCGATTTTCGAATGGATGTGAATTTTAATCAAATGTGATTATGCGCCTATGGATTTGTATGAACTTCTAATGCCATGAATGAGCTTCAGTGATGTCTGGATATGTATGTGTATGAGTATCAGCATTTGCCATTATGTATGTGCTCTGTTTTGACGACCGTTGTGAATGGCCATCCATGTTACTGTTTGTTTCCCCACTAAGCATTATCGCTTAGCACAGTGTTCCATCCATGCAAGTGCGAAAGGTATTTAGGTTTTGGGATAGTCTCCGCCAGTCAAGCCAACACAGACGGTCGGATGTAGGCCTTAGTATTTTGTTATATGATTCCTTTGTAATTGTGAATCTCTCAGTTGTAATATTCTTTTGTTCAGCTTTCGTTCTGTATATTTTGGGATAATGTAATTATTATTATTATTATTATTTTGTATCCGATCGGTTTGTAATGATATTATTATGTTATGAATGAATGATCATTTTGCTTTTAAATTTTATTTCGGCTGTTTTTATGTATGTTATATGTTTTTTTCAAGCGTGGCATTCCGATTGGGATGTTGCGCGGTTCTCCGATCGGGGAGGTTATGCGGTGACTCTATTGGGGTGTTACAGTTGTTGGTATCAGAGCTCCGGTTTAGGCTTTTCTGGGTGTTGTTATGTATAGGCGTATGCTTAGGACTGTGTTGGCTGATGCGGTTGTCCTCGTGTTTGTTTATTAGATGGCTTCTGATTCTGTGTGTGGGTCGCTAGAGGGGTCACCTCAGAGTGTGAACCTTCCAGCACTAGATCCGTCTGTGTCGGTGTCTGTGTCAGCTCAAATAGCTGGGGTCCAGCTTGAGGCTGCAGCCATGCCCTTCGAGGCTCTATTGAAGATTTCTCAGGACATGGCTCGTGTATTGGATAGAGTGACTGCTCTAAGGGCCCCATTAGAGAGCTTGAGGAGATCTGGAGAGGACTTCTATGGGACTAGTTTGGACGAATTTGAGTATATTAAGAAGTGGATAGAGAAGGTGGAGCGTGCTCTAGTGGAGGTTCGGTGTCCTCCTAAACAATGAGTTGAAAGTGTTGTGGCGTTGCTTCAGGGATCTGCTTACCGTCTGTGTTGGTGTCTGTGTCAGCTCAAATAGCTAGGGTCCAGCTTGAGGCCGCAGCCATGCCCTTCAAGGCTCTATTGAAGATTTCTCAGGACATGGTTCGTGTATTGGATAGAGGGACTGCTCTAAGAGCCCCATTAGAGAGCTTGAGGAGATCTGGAGAAGAGGACTTCTATGGGACTAGTTTGGACGAATCTGAGTATGTTAAGAAGTGGATAGAGAAGGTGGAGCATGCTCTAGTGGAGGTTCGGTGTCCTCCTAAACAATGAGTTGAAAGTGCTGTGGCGTTGCTTCAGGGATCTGCTTTCGATTAGTGAAAGTTAGTTCTTAGGCATCCTCAGTTACCCGATCCGATTTCATGGGAGTTCTTTGAGAGAGAGTTCACTAATAAGTATGTGACTAGGGAGTATGAAGATGCGAAGTGGGCTCAGTTTCTCGGGTTGAAGCAAAGAGCGATGTCGATTTCTGAATTTGAGAAGGAGTTGAATCGTTTTTCTAAGTATGCTCCAGAGGGTGTCCTAACGGAGGAGCTTAGGTGTCAGCATTTTGAGACTGGTCTGAATGAGTCATTGAGGGTAATACTCATTTCTCGAATGTGTACTCCGAGTGTTGGCTACTATCAGATTGTTCAAGCGGCTGTCCGAGTAGAAAGGTCAGAGTCAGTTCTGAGGGAGAGAGCTCAAAAACGGAATCCCCCTCGTGGAGGATCATCATCGGGTAAGAGGTATAGGAACTGCAAGATGAGACTTCTTCTGGTCCAACTTCGAGAGGTAGGAGGCAAGGTTCTGCTATAGGTTTTAGTGTAGGAAGGGGTGGTTCTAGTAACAGGACTGAGACGATGCTAGAGTGTTCTCACTGCAGTAAGCGCCACATGAGCTAGTGTAGGTGGCTTACAGGCGGATGTTTTAGATGTGGGAGCAGTAATCACTTTCTGGCTAGATGTCCAAAGTCATATGAGAACTCTAGGGATTAGCGTGAGGCTAGCTGAGCGGGGTCTAATTTACTGCAGTCCGATCGGACTAGGAGTAGAGGTAGATGTCGAGGCGGTCGGCCTAGAGAAGGAGCACCGTTGGGAACTGTCGATCGGCCTCTGATGGTTCCAGCGAGGGCATAATGTATGAGGGCTCGGGAAGAGCAAGATGCACCTGATGTGATTGCTGGTAAGTTCTTACTTTTTGACACTGAGTTGTATGCTCTAATTGCCCTTGGGTCCACACACTCATATTTGTGCACGGATAAGTTATTTGATAAGTTATATGTTGTTGATCAGTTAGATTATGAGGTTTGTGTAACCAGCCCTTTACGGTATAGTGTCAATGTGAGTAAAGTGTTTAGGAACTATCCCCTATTGGTTCAAGGTGTTGAGTTTTCCACTGATTTGATCGAGTTGCCATTTCGGGAGTTTGATTTGATTTTGGGCATATATTAGTTGAGTAAGCATCGGGCTGTGGATGATTGTCATAGGAAGACTGTGGTGTTGAGAGATAGAGATCGGTCTTCGATCTTGGTTAAGGGTATTAGTTCGGATTCCATGGGGAATGTAATTTCTGCCATGCAAGCAAAGAGGTTCATGAGGAAAGGTTGTGAAGCATTTCTAGTAGTGGTGTTGGATTCTAAGCATGAGCAAGTTAAGATTTAGGATATCCCAGTGGTTAGAGATTTCGAGATGTGTTTCCTAGTGATTTGCCCGGGTTGCCTCCTGAGAGGGAAGTGGAGTTGTCCATAGAGATAGTACCGAGTACTACTCCTATTTCGAAAGCACCTTATCGAATGGCTCCTATACAGTTGAGAGAGCTCAAGACTCAGCTACAAGAGTTATTGGATAAGGGGTTTGTCCGCCCCAGCATATCTCTGTGGGGAGCTCTAGTGTTATTTATCAAGAAGAAGGATGGTTTGCAGAGGATGTGCATCGATTATCGACAAATCAATAAGGTCACAGTGAAGAATAGGTATCCGTTGCTAAGAGTTGAAGATTTGTTCGATCAGCTCAGAGGAGTGGGTATTTTCTCCAAGATTAATCTCCGATCGGGGTACTATCAGCTTCGGGTTAAGGATGCGGATGTGGTTAAGACTGCATTTAGGACGCGGTATGGCCACTATGAGTTTCTTGTGATGCCGTTCGGATTAACTAATGCTCCTGCAGCTTTATGGATTTGATGAACTGAGTGTTCAGGCCATATCTCAACCAATTCGTAGTAGTGTTCATTGATGATATTTTGGTTTACTCGAAGGATGAGAGTGAGCATGAAGAGCATCTTCAGATGGTATTACAGGTTTTGAGGGAGCATTGTTTGTTTGCGAAGCTCAGTAAGTGTGATTTCTGGCTCCGAGAGGTGTCTTTCTTGGGTCACATTGTGTCCGCTAAGGGTATTCCAGTGGATCCTGCTAAGATTGAGGCAATTGTGAATTGGAGAGTGCCTAGGAATGTTCTTGAGGTGAGAAGTTTCCTTCGTTTAGCAAGGTACTACCGTCGCTTTGTGAAGGGTTTTTCAGTCATTGCTGCTCCTATGACGAAATTGTTGAGAAAAGGAATTAGATTTGAGTGGTCGGATGAGTGCCAGACGTGCTTTGAGAAGCTAAAGAGGTTATTGGTTGAAGCTCCTATACTGACTCAGCCCCGATCGGGCAAGGAGTTTGTAATGTACATCGTTGCTTCGGGTGTCGGGCTCGGATGTGTGTTGATGCAAGAGGGTAAAGTTGTGGCTTATGTGTCTCGTCAGTTGAAGCCTCATGAGAAGAATTATCCGATGCATGATTTGGAATTGCCGGCTGTGATCTTTGCTTTGAAGATTTGGCAGCATTATATGTATGGGGAGAAGTGTAGGATTTTCACGGATCATAAGAGTTTAAAGTATCTCCTCACGCAGAAGGAGTTGACTATGAGACAGCGCTGATGGTTTGATTTGTTCAAGGATTACGACTGTATTGTGGACTATCATCCGGGTAAAGCCAATGTGGTTATGGATGCTCTAAGTAGGAAGTCAGTCTCGGCTTTATTTTTGCAGCGGTTCAAGTGGAGATTTGATTTAGATGGTGCTTTGATTGCCCAATTGAGAGTGAAGCCGACCCTAAGACAGTCGATTGTGGACGCTCAAAAGGAGGATGGGAGATTGCAGCAAGTTTTGCAGGAGATCCGATTGGGTAAGCAGTTAGAGTTTGCCGATCGAAATGGGGTGCTTATGTATAGGGATCGGCTATGTGTGCTCGAGAGTGATGAGTTAAGGAAGAAGCTTTTGATTGAGGCACACGTTACGGCCTTTACCATGCATCCAGGTAGCGAGAAGATGTATCTGGATATGAAGCAGTTCTACTATTGGTCTGAAATGGAAAGAGACATTGTGGAATTCTTGGCAAGGTGTTTGACTTGTCAACAGGTAAAGGCTGAGCATCAAGTCCCTTCGGGATTGCTCACTCCTTTATCCATTCCTCAGTGGAAATGGGATGACATCGCCATGGATTTCGTAATGGGTTTGCCAGTGACTCAGCAGAAGCATGATTCAGTTTGGGTGATCGTGGATCGGCTTACCAAGTCAGCTCATTTTCTGTAAGTTAGAATGGATTATTCGATGGTTAGGTTGGCCAGTATTTATGTGGATGAGGTGGTCCGATCGCATGGAGTGCCGTTGTCTATAGTGTCCGATCGGGACCCAAGGTTCATATCGAAGTTTCGGAAAGAATTGCAATAGGCTTTGGGTACCAAATTGAATTTCAGCACGGCATTTCATCTTCAGATGGATGGACAATCCGAACGTGTTATTCAGATCTTAGAGGATATGCTCCGGGCTTGTGCCTTAAATTTTTCTGACAGTTGGGATAATTATGTGTGGCTTATGGAGTTTGCCTACAATAATAGTTACCAGTCGAGCATTGGGATGTCACCGTTTGAGGCCTTATACGGTCGGCCATGTAGGACTCCGGTATGTTGGACAGAGTTGACCGAGAGTTCAGTTCTGGGGCCAGAGATGATCAGGGATACCGAAGAGAAAGTAAGAGTTATGCAGCGGCATCTGAAGGTTGCTAAGGACAGGCAAAGGTCTTATGCCAATCTGAAGAGGAAGGATATTCGGTTTGAGATCGGGGATAAAGTTTTCCTTAAGGTTTCACCTTGGAGGAAAGTGTTGCGATTTGGTAAGAAATGTAAGTGTCACACCCCAAAATAGCCCTGGTCGGATTGTGCATGTTAAGTCAGGATCGGAAAGGGTATTGCAGTAATTTGTGCTTGAGAAATTTGGAGTGTTAAGGACCTAATTGGAAAGATAATTAAGTTTGTAAAGAAGAAATGTGTAAGTGAGTGAACTGTTATTTGTCTAAGGACTTAAGAGCATTAATTGATTTGGAATAGTCTTAGTGGAGTTTGTGGTCTAATTAGGATCTGCCATGTGGGCTTGTTAGGTGGGCATTGAATAAAGAAAAGAAGAAAGGACAGAGGAAGAGAGGGAGAACACAGATAGCATTCCCGTTCGTTCTCTCCTCTCATGCCTCCCCTTCTTCTTCTCTTCTCCTTTCTCTGCTTTTCCTTTCTTTCTCATTTGGCTTGGAGTTGTGTTTGGCTTGGTGGAGTTTGTGCTTTGCTTGAAGAGGTAAGTTGGGTTAAGGTTTCTACGTACTGTTCTTCTTCATCTTTTCCTGGTTTTGGTTGAGTTAGGGTTTTGAAGAGTAATTGTGGGTTTTGTTTGTGCAAGTGTTTGATGATAAGAAGAAGCAAAGTAAAGGCAAGGAAAGGATTGAGCAGTGATCTTGAAGCATGATTTTGGATCGTCATTTCCAGGTTTGGGAGTTTTGAATACATGCAATGTTTGGAAGCTTCTGTGTTCTTCAATTTCAGCATGTCTCTGCCCTTTTTCTCACTAGGCTTATAATTGTGTTTGCATGGTCTAATTTCTGGAACTTGGTGTGTTTTGGAATGTGTATATGCATGATTACGTGAGTAGATGTGTTAGTATGCATGTTATGGATTGAATTGAAGTTACTGAGTTTAGGTTTTGAACTTACTGTAACTTTTAGGGTTTATATTCTTGAATGGGTTTATGCATGATTTTGATTGTTTTAATTGTTGGATTAAGCTGGTTTTATGTCAATTCGATGTTTGGAAGATCGATTGAAAGGTAAGATGAGTTTGGTGGTGTTTTGAATCAAATTGAGAATGATTTTATCGAGTTTTTGAAATCTGGGTAAGCTGGAAATGGGAAATCGCGTTCTGTATAATTTTCCATTTCCAGTGTGTCGTGACTTCCTTGAGAGAGACAAGTCACGAGACGTGACTCTCAGTCACGCCACGTGACTCTGTCTCCCAGTCACAATGCGTGACTTCTCGGCGGGCTGGAAGTAATCGCGAGGCGTGACTCCCAGTTGCGAAGTGTGACTGCCTGGTGAGAGGCAAGTCACGTCTCGTGACTCTTGTGAAGAGCCAGGCGTGACATAGAGTCACGTCCCGTGACTCTCTTGTAGGTCACGAGGCATGACACTAGGTCACGACTCGTGACCTTCCTTTGAGGCCAGTCACGAGTCGTGACATGGCTCGTGACCGACCCCTCTTCAGCCCCATTTTTCTGATTTCGCCCAGTTTTAACATAAATGAATTTCCTATCTCTTCTGTATGGTGATGTACTACTGTATTACTCTTGTCATACCTTTATGTGCTCTTGTATGACCTTGTATAACCTTTTCTGTTTTGATTTGTTCCCCTGTGATTAGTTTATTATAAAATGACTTTCAAATGCTTTTATGGCTTTTTCCTCTACTGTGTGCTATCTTATCTGAATGGTTAGCCTATTTTAGTTGTGATTAGCATTATGTTATGCATATCCTTGATTGGATTCTTCTCTTAGAATAATCTGCCATACTTAAGAGTATTTCGTATCATTCCATGAGTTTTTATTCATTGGCATAATAAGATTCCACATGTGTTCCTGACATGCTTTAGTATGAAGAGTAGTGCTAGAATGTTATTGATTGAATTATTGCATGCTCCAGAATATGACTTGTATGAAGTATGATTGATATTATGCTTTAGCCTTTGAACTCAATGTGTTATGTTTAAATGTAATTTGGATTATGCATGATTTATACTTAGTTATCTTCACCTAACGCATGATTAGGATTTTTTATTGATAATCATTGGCATGGTAGTGCTTCTATACCTGATTCTTGGCATGCTTTAGAACATTGTTTAAATGTTAAAGTATATTGACTGTATTATGTTTTGCAATGGGAATTGTATGAGATATGACCAACTTTATGAGCATATTTATATGTCTATCATTCTCTAGTTTATGCATGATGTATATATATATATTTATGCATTGTGCTATTCGTAATGTGAATTGTTTTATGCATGACATGCGAGAGTCAGTCTAGTGGATAGTTAGGCATGCCTAATAGAGTCTTATGTAGCTGCAGCGCCCTTTGAACGTTTGGACCCTGATCAGGTCCCCCGACTGGTTCCTCGCGAACCCCCCCCCCCATCAGTACGGATCCTCGTGATCCTTTTTAATGTATTTGGATCGGGTTAAGATCCCCCTTCAGTAAAATGCTTTTGTGACAAAATAAAGTGGTTTTCGATTCGTACCCGTAAGGTACCCTTTGGCCAACTTATACCCGTAAGGTACTAATCAGTACACTCGTTATCCACTATTGTGAGTCAGCAGGTGCTTTACTGGTTTATGTTACCTTGAAATAACTATCAGAATGTGATATCCGTTTGAGCATGATAAGGATTTCATGAATCAGTTTATATGTATATGGATGTGTCTATGGGCTTTAGAATGTATGTCTGTGTTATGTAAGCATGTTTTTATATCTAAGATGATTATCCGTACTTGTCATGTAATTTGTTATAAGTCTCTGAATGCTTTGAAATGATTCGATTGATGTATTTAAGTATATAACTTAAGCGTGGTTTTGTTATATATTAGCTTGTGAACCGAAGCAATTGTGATGGCAAGTATGTGATAATTACTGTACTTTCTGCATGTTGATGATATGAATGTAATGTTATGTGATTATGCTTTCAGTCTCCGCTATTAGAGTGTTTTCGCTTGATACTTTATATATGAGAGTTGCGCAGCAGTAATATAATGCTTTGGATTTTGTACCTTGGATTTTGACTAGTGTGTGTGTGTTTAGCATGTCAAAGTTTGTTGGTTAACTAGCATTCTTAACATGATGGTTTGGGTTGTCTGTTCATGCATGGGTACTTAATTATGTCAATTGCATGTGTAAAGCTCGTGTGACTCCGCACGGTACGATGCTAATATTTGATACCATTGTAGATATATGCATGTGATACTGTTTGTGGCTTTACGTGATGATACTTGTATCGTGTATGGTATTGTGTTAGCGTGGGTTTATTCTTGATATAGGTATATGATTATGTGTGTGAGTTTCCGAATGAATGCCTTTATTAAGCAAGCCTGATTATTTATATATTATGAATATCCGCATTTGTCATCTGAATGTTTTTTTTTGCCTTGGCGACCATTGTGAATGGCCGTCCATACTCTTGTGTGTTCTCCCCACTAAGCGTTTGTCGCTTAGCATGGATTTCCTTTCCGTGCAGGTGGCAGGTTTGGTTCTGTTCGAGTCGCGCTTCTGCAAGGTCGGCCACGTAGGAGTTAAAAGTTCTGTATTTTGTTCAGCTTCTGTATTTCAGCTTTTGTAATTCTATAGTATTGTATATGTAATTAATTATGTTTTGATCTTGAGTTTTCTTTTGGGAATGTAATAGTTAGTATGTTTTTTTATGTTTACTTATTCCTTTGTTTTATTATTTCGATTATGCTTCCGTTGAATGGTTATGTATGCTTCTGTGTATGCTTTTGCTTAGTGCCTGCATGTGCATGAGTGATTGCATGTTCAGTCTATGCCGCAAGGTAAGGTAAGTTTTTAATTAACCCGTATTTCTATATGTATGTTATGTATGAATGCATGCTTCCGCATTGTGCATGTGCATATCTGTGTGAATGAGCGTTGGGTAGCGCATCCATCGGCGTCCTTCCAACGGGGACGGCGATGGGGGTGTTACAGTTAGTGGTATCAGAGCCCAGGTTTGTTGGTTCTGGGTGTGTTGTTTGTTATGTGTTGAGACTTTGCATGAGAGTCGGTTTTGTGTCGTGGCCTAATGCAGATGTGTCTTGTTTTGTGTCGTGTCTAGATGGAGTCTGATCCTAGTGAGAATGTGGGCGAGACAACAGAAAGTGTGAACCAAGTTGGTGCTGATCAGGATGTTTTCGAGCATCTTCCAGTTGAAGATTCTAGTCGTAGTTCTGAAGATAGGGCTTTAGTGCAAGGGTTGATTCGGATTTTGGACAGATTGACTGCTCCTCGTGCTTCTCAAGAATTTGTTCAGCATGTTCCTCATAAGAGAAAAGGATCGGTTAGTGAAGTGCCAGCAGGGAAGAGGGTTCGAGAACCTTCGTTGTGTCAGCAATGTCAGAAGCAACATGGGAATAAGTGTAAGAAGTGGGTATCGCTTTTATGTCAGTACTGCCAGAAGCGACATCGGGGCCCATGCCGGAAGCTTTCAGGTGCTTGTTTCAGGTGTGGCAGTATGGAACATAAGATTGCCGATTGTCCTAAGAAGATGAGTGAGAGTCTAGCTGGGCAAGCTAGAAAGAAAGTGGAGGATTTGCTCAGATCTTCTCAAGTGCCTACAAAGTTTGTAGCATCTAGGAAGGATTCGAAGGAGACCGCAGGTTCTTCTGGTAAGTTACATTGCAAGCTTTAGTTTAAGTAAGTTTTGTTTGTTTGGGTTGTGTGGATGTAAGTGTTTCGCTGGGAATTTCGAGGACGAAATTCTTTTAGGAGGGAAGAGTTGTCACACCCCAAAATAGCCCTGGTCGGATTGTGCATGTTAAGTCGGGATCGGAAAGGGTATTTCAGTAATTTGTGCTTGAGAAATTTGGAGTGTTAAGGACCTAATTGGAAAGATAATTAAGTTTGTAAAGAAGAAATGTGTAAGTGAGTGAAGTGTTATTTGTCTAAGGACTTAAGAGCATTAATTGATTTGGAATAGTCTTAGTGGAGTTTGTGGTCTAATTAGGATCTGCCATGTGGGCTTGTTAGGTGGGCATTGAATAAAGAAAAGAAGAAAGGAAAGAGGAAGAGAGGGAGAACACAGATAGCATTCCCGTTCGTTCTCTCCTCTCACGCCTCCCCTTCTTCTTCTCTTCTCCTTTCTCTGCTTTTCCTTTCTTTCTCATTTGGCTTGGAGTTGTGTTTGGCTTGGTGGAGTTTGTGCTTTGCTTGAAGAGGTAAGTTGGGTTAAGGTTTCTACGTACTGTTCTTCTTCATCTTTTCCTGGTTTTGGTTGAGTTAGGGTTTTGAAGAGTAATTGTGGGTTTTGTTTGTGCAAGTGTTTGATGATAAGAAGAAGCAAAGTAAAGGCAAGGAAAGGATTGACCAGTGATCTTGAAGCGTGATTTTGGATCGTCATTTCCAGGTTTGGGAGTGTTTTGAATACATGCAATGTTTGGAAGCTTCTGTGTTCTTCAATTTCAGCATGTCTCTGCCCTATTTCTCACTAGGCTTATAATTGTGTTTGCATGGTCTAATTTCTGGAACTTGGTGTGTTTTGGAATGTGTATATGCATGATTACGTGAGTAGATGTGTTAGTATGCATGTTATGTATTGAATTGAAGTTACTGAGTTTAGGTTTTGAACTTACTGTAACTTTTAGGGTTTATATTCTTGAATGGGTTTATGCATGATTTTGATTGTTTTAATTGTTGGATTAAGCTGGTTTTATGTCAATTCGATGTTTGGAAGATCGATTGAAAGGTAAGATGAGTTTGGTGGTGTTTTGAATCAAATTAAAAATGATTTTATCGAGTTTTTGAAATCTGGGTAAGCTGGAAATGGGAAATCGCGTTCTGTATAATTTTCCATTTCCAGTGTTTCGTGACTTCCTTGAGAGAGACAAGTCACAAGACGTGACTCTCAGTCACGCCACGTGACTCTGTCTCCCAGTCACAATGCGTGACTTCTCGGCGGGCTGGAAGTAATCGCGAGGCGTGACTCCCAGTTGCGAAGTGTGACTGCCTGGTGAGAGGCAAGTCACGTCTCGTGACTTAGAGTCACGACTCGTGACTTTTGTGAAGAGCCAGGCGTGACATAGAGTCATGTCCCGTGACTCTCTTGTAGGTCACGAGGCGTGACACTAGGTCCCGACTCGTGACCTTCCTTTGAGGCCAGTCACGAGTCGTGACATGGCTCGTGACCGACCCCTCTTCAGCCCCATTTTTCTGATTTCGCCCAGTTTTAACAAAAATGAATTTCCTATCTCTTCTGTATGGTGATGTACTACTGTATTACTCTTGTCATACCTTTATGTGCTCTTGTATGACCTTTTCTGTTTTGATTTGTTCCCCTGTGATTAGTTTATTATAAAATGACTTTCAAATGCTTTTATGGCTTTTTCCTCTACTGTGTGCTATCTTATCTGAATGGTTAGCCTATTTTAGTTGTGATTAGCATTATGTTATGCATATCCTTGATTGGATTCTTCTCTTAGAATAATCTGCCATACTTAAGAGTATTTCGTATCATTCCATGAGTTTTTATTCATTGGCATAATATGATTCGACATGTGTTCCTGACATGCTTTAGTATGAAGAGTAGTGCTAGAATGTTATTGATTGAATTATTGCATGCTCCAGAATATGACTTGTATGAAGTATGATTGATATTATGCTTTAGCCTTTGAACTCAATGTGCTATGTTTAAATGTAATTTGGATTATGCATGATTTATACTTAGTTATCTTCACCTAACGCATGATTAGGATTTTTTATTGATAATCATTGGCATGGTAGTGCTTATATACCTGATTCTTGGCATGCTTTAGAACATTGTTTAAATGTTAAAGTATATTGACTGTATTATGTTTTGCAATGGGAATTGTATGAGATATGACCAACTTTATGAGCATATTTATATGTCTATCATTCTCTAGTTTATGCATGATGTATATATATATATTTATGCGTTTTACGATTCGTAATGTGAATTGTTTTATGCATGACCTGCGAGAGTCAGTCTAGTGGATAGTTAGGCATGCCTAATAGAGTCTTATGTAGTTGCAGCGCCCTTTGAACGTTTGGACCCTGATCAGGTCCCCCGACTGGTTCCTCGCGAACCCCTCCCCCCATCAGTACGGATCCTCGTGATCCTTTTAAATGTATTTGGATCGGGTTAAGATCCCCCTTCAGTAAAATGCTTTTGTGACAAAATAAAGTGGTTTTCGATTCGTACCCGTAAGGTACCCTTTGGCCGACTTGTACCCGTAAGGTACTAATCAGTACACTCGTTATCCACTATTGTGAGTCAGCAGGTGCTTTACTGGTTTATGTTACCTTGAAATAACTATCAGAATGTGATATCCGTTTGAGCATGATAAGGATTTCAGGAATCAGTTTATATGTATATGGATGTGTCTATGGGCTTTAGAATGTATGTATGTGTTATGTAAGCATGTTTTTATATCTAACATGATTATCCGTACTTGTCATGTAATTTGTTATAAGTCTCTGAATGCTTTGAAATGATTCGATTGATGTATTTAAGTATATGACTTAAGCGTGGTTTTGTTATATATTAGCTTGTGAACCGAAGCAGTTGTGATGGCAAGTATGTGATGATTATTGTACTTTCTGCATGTTGATGATATGAATGTAATGTTATGTGATTATGCTTTCAGTCTCCGCTATTAGAGTGTTTTCGCTTGATACTTTATATATGAGAGTTGCACAGCGGTAATAAAATGCTTTGGATTTTGTACCTTGGATTTTGACTAGTGTGTGTGTGTTTAGCATGTCAAAGTTTGTTGGTTAACTAGCATTCTTAACATGATGGTTTGGGTTGTCTGTTCATGCATGGGTACTTAATTATGTCAATTGCATGTGTAAAGCTCGTGTGACTCCGCACGGTACGATGCTAATATTTGATACCATTGTAGATATATGCATGTGATACTGTTTGTGGCTTTACGTGATGATACTTGTATCGTGTATGGTATTGCGTTAGCGTGGGTTTATTCTTGATATAGGTATGTGATTATGTGTGTGAGTTTCCGAATGAATGCCTTTATTAAGCAAGCCTGATTATTTATATATTATGAATATCCGCATTTGTCATCTGAATGTTTTTTTTTGCCTTGGCGACCATTGTGAATGGCCGTCCATACTCTTGTGTGTTCTCCCCACTAAGCGTTTATCGCTTAGCACGGATTTCCTTTCCGTGCAGGTGGCAGGTTTGGTTCTGTTCGAGTCGCGCTTCTGCAAGGTCGGCCACATAGGAGTTAGAAGTTCTGTATTTTGTTCAGCTTCTGTATTTCAGCTTTTGTAATTCTGTAGTATTGTATATGTAATTAATTATGTTTTGATCTTGAGTTTTCTTTTGGGAATGTAATAGTTAGTATGTTTTTTTATGTTTACTTATTCCTTTATTTTATTATTTCGATTATGCTTCCGTTGAATGGTTATGTATGCTTCTGTGTATGCTTTTGCTTAGTGCCTGCATGTGCATGAGTGATTGCATGTTCAGTCTATGCCGCAAGGTAAGGTAAGTTTTTAATTAACCCGTATTTCTGTATGTATGTTATGTATGAATGCATGCTTCCGCATTGTGCATGTGCATATCTGTGTGAATGAGCGTCGGGTAGCGCGTCCATCGGCGTCCTTCCAACGGGGACAGCGATGGGGGTGTTACAGTAAGCTTAATCCTCGGTTCATTGGGCCTTTCGAGATTTTGGAGAAGATTGGTCTTGTGGCCTATAGATTGGCTTTATCGATCGAATTGGCTAGGACGTATGATGTCTTCATTGTTTTCATGCTTCGTCGGTACAGATCGGATCCTTCACATGTGTTATCGGTTCAGGATGTTTGGATTCAGCCTGATTATTCGTATGATGAGGAACCAAAGGCCATTTTAGATCGGGAAGTGAGACAGTTGAGAAGCAAGCAAGTTCCTCTGGTTAAAGTTCTTTGGCAGCATCATGGGGTTGAGGAAGCATCTTGGGAGCCAGAGGTGACTATGAGGGTTCAGTATCCGCAGTTGTTCAGTAAAGGTGAGAATTTTAAGGACGAAATTTTTGTTAGTAGGGGAGAGTTATCACACCCCATTTTCCCCCTGGTAGTTTAAGCCCTATTTGTCTACGTATTTGTGAATGTTCTGGCATGTGATGTTTTAGTTTGGGCCTTATTGAATGAATTGTGGGCTTTAGTGTTAGTGTTATGTGTGTGTGGTTGTGAATGGTCAAGTTCCACCAAATCACAAGAGGACAAGTGGCAAGGATTAGTAAGGGGTATATAAGGCAAGGCAATTTCTTCGCCGCCGCCTCCTTCTCCTTCATTTCTTCTTTCTTCTTCCTTTATCTTGTGATCTCTTCCTTTGGCCTAGCTTTTGGTGGAAATTGATCAGCTCAAGAGTTGTTTCGATAAGATCTGTTGAGTCTTTTTCTTCTTCTTTTCTTTTCTTTTCTTTCGGTTTTGTTGGTTGTGTTTTGATTCAAGGTTTGTGTTTGTGTGGTTTCTAGGTTCCTGGTTTAGTAGAGCCTCCTCATGATCCTAAAGGGAAAGAGAAGACTAGCGAGAGTGGAGATCACAACTAGGAGCATAGGATTTGTGCAGGTTTGAGAATTTATGCGTTTCGGATACATTGTTCTTGGTTTCGTGTCTTTGGTTAACTTTTTGGAAATTGGTTGTTATGAGTTTTTGGTGATTTAAGTGGTATTTGTGATGCTTGATGTGATGAGAAGGTTCGATCCAAGGTAAGCTGGTTTTTGGTTGGATTTCTGTGCATGATTCTAGGTTTCGAAGTGTTCAGTAGAATTTATACAGATTTGGAATGCAACTCTATTACGAGCGTGCCGATCGGCACGAGTGTAATGGGGATTGATGATTCTAGATCCCGATCGAGCACTCTGCTGCTAAACGGGAGATAAACAATTTTGCCCAAGCTTTTATTTGCCGATCGGTAGTGGCTCGAGCACTCCGTTGCGTGCTCGAATGGAAGCTAGGCATTTTTGGATGGAAAGCCCCAAGTTAGTAGCCGATCGGGAGCGTGACAGAGAGTTGAGTATTTATCTTTGCGCTTGGCTTTCTGGCCACTATTGCGAATGCGATTCTTGTTATGATCGCGACAGTGACCATTGATCTGCTCAGTCCCTCCAAAAATAGATCTCTTGTCCATTCCTCATGGGTGGATATTACTGCGTGAATGGTAAGACTGTTTCTATATGCATGATGTAATGACTTTCTATGATAATTATGCTATGAGATGGAAATTGAAATGAGTTATACATGACCTGCGAGAGTCAATCTAGTGGATAGTTAGGCATGCCTAATAGAGTTTTGAAGCTACAGCGCTATGTGTTTTGGACCCTGATCAGGTCCCCGTTTGGGTCCTCGCGATCCTCTATGCATTTAGATCTTGTTTAAGATCACCTATGCAAAAGTGTTTTGTATGCGAAAAATAAGAAGTTTCTTTTGAATAGTACCCATGGGTACACCCTTATGTGTTCCTCTATGCGTTTACTCATTATCCACTATTATGAGTCAGCAGGTGTTGTGTTATGTTTTGTTATGTTCTGATTATACTTATGTGAATGCGATTTCCGAATGAATGTGCATGGCATCACGACTCGTGCTCAGGCCAATATGTCACGAGTCATGTCCTTATGAACGACTCGTGATAGTGAATCTCTTCACAATCCGAGTCGTGCTAGGCAATCTTCACGAATCGTGAAGAATGTCAAGTCTCGTGCAAAACACCAAACACCCTCGCCGATTCACGCTAGCCAATCTTCACGACTCGTGAAGAACTTCACGACTCGTGGAGAGCTTCACGACTCATGAAGAATGTCACGTCTCGTGCAAAAGGTCAAATACCACTATCATGAGAAAACGAAAGGCACGATTCTGTCGCGCTCTTGACAGGATCGTGTTTTCCAATTCCCAGCCAAAATGCAAAAACTCACAGCTTTTCAAAATCAAATCCGAACTGACCCAAAGCCATTTCTTATGCCAAAATCATGTAAAACATACCTCCAATGCTCTCTAAACATGCTTATAACAATAACAACTAAAATTACATAATAATCATACCCAACCATTGACATATCTGGAAATTACAGCATGTTCATCAAAACCCAGAAACTCATCTCAAATTCATGTTCATTCTCTTCTAAAATTGACATGCAATACATTAAATCTCTAGCATTTCAAAGCATATACACTAATCTACTAAACACATGCATTTACATGTATCAAAACATACAAATAAAAGTAAAATCATAACTCAATAACTGATCCGAACAGAGAAGGGAAACAACACTCCTAACAGACATATTCACACACAAAGCTCCCAAACCTGGAAATGGAGCTCAACAAATCCACAATCTTCAAAATCCCACTTTTTCCTTTCCTTTATCCTTCCTCCTTTCTTTCAGATTCTTGCATAAATTCAACCAAAACAAAACCCAATTAACCCATGCAAACAAAACCTTAAATCTAATCAAACCCATATGGATGAAGTAGGAGAAGAAGAAGAAACAACCCGTATAAACCCAGCCACATACCTTTCCAAAGCTAGTTCTTGATATCCAACTCAATCTTAATGATCAACACATGCAAATGCTAGAGAGCAGTAAAAGGAAAGAAGAAGAGAAAGGGAGGAGAACGGCAAAAGCAGGAAGGGAACAAAGCTTCCATGAGAAGCAAAAATAAATTATGCCTTTCCTCTCTCTTTCTTTCAAATCCAATCAAATCCATTTAATGCTCTCACCTACTACTCCACATGTCAATCTCTCATTGGACCCCTTAATCATCTTCTTTTACTTTCTCCTTTTTGTCCATAATTAATCCCTAATTCACTTACATAATTATCAAATTACCCTTAAATGTCCAATTAAACATGAAATTTCAACTAGGCCATTTTTGGGATGTTATATGAAGAATGGGTAGATTGGCCTCTATCGCGTTCGCGATAATGGGCAGGAAAATTTGCTATCATGCTCGAGTGAATATACGCACTTGCGACGACAAATAGCTCGGCAAGGCTGAGCTTCTTATTGCACCCGTGACAGGATCCCGTCATAACAAGAGCTCGTAACATAGGGCTCTGTCACGCTCATGACATAGTCGATCTTTAGCTCCCCGATGCCGACAATTTGCAGAAACTCACATTCTAACTCACCACAAACATGCAATTGATCCACCAAACTTCAACCCAAAGCAAAACAAGCATTCAAGTCGTATTAAACAACATAAAACCCATGTTTTACACCAAAAATTATGAATCTAAACTTCAATTCAATAAGTAAAATCTTAAATTTCACAAACCCAGAAATTTGCCCAAAAATGAACAATTACCCCACTTAATCCACAATCAACTCATTCAAACAACATCATCACTTAAATAACTCATCATACACATCAATTATACATCAATCAACATGTATTCAACGTCCAATTTCTAGAAATTAACATAATTATTCAGAATCACAAAATATGAAGAAACACATAAATATCCCAAACCTTGATCTCCTTAGCTCCAAAGTCAAGGGGCTTCACTAGCACAAGCTTTCTCTTTCCCCTTGGGCTCTCTAGGAAGAATTTCTGAACATAAACACCAAAAATACACTAAAGCTCAAAACCCTAACCCAAGAACACATTAGCAAAATCAAAGAGAAGTGAAAGAAGAAGAAAACCAACTAAAACTTACCAATTAACTCTAGAATTGCTAAATTCCACCAACAATTGCAGCCATAAGAGTGAGGATCAAGAAGAAGAAAGAAAGAAGAAGAAGATGAAGATGATGTGAGGAGAGGAGGAGAGAATGGGAAAGCAAGGCAGCAAAAGCTGCTCTCTCATTCTGCCTCCTTGGCTTATAAAGCCTCTCACACATGCCACATGTCAACAATCCATTAGTGTACTTTACTAATTCACACCCCACTTCCATCTTCCTCACTACACCCAAGTCTAACCCCAAACATAATACACTAACTCAAAACATACAATAACACCCTATCAAAACCCAAAAACATGCAACTAACCCAAAATTAAAATATCACACACAAAAATGCACATACAAAATGGCTCAAAATACTAGGGTGGGAAACGGAGCGTTACATGTCTGCACTTAAACTCTTATGTTAATAACACGTTGGGTACATACTTACTCAACCTATTGAACCCTTTCTCATAGTGGCCCAAAAACATATTCTTTTGTTTCAAACCTACAAACTCCTTCCCTTTCACCTCTCTGTAAGCCTTAGTGACATACCTCTTCTCAAACTCTTGGACAAAATAATCCCAAGTTAGCTCAATAGGTTGCTGGGAATTCCTCAACACCAGCTTCCACCAATCATAGGTTGGACCTTGCTGTAGTGATACTGCATAGGTCACCATCCGATCTGAAGGACAGTTTATCTCCTAAAGTATCATTCCTGTCTTCTCTAACGAGTACTCAACTATATCCGATTGATCCATAGCCCTACCATTAAATTCCTCTGCCCCTCTCCTTCTAATGAGATCCGTAGGGGCCTTTAGGGCGTCAATCTCTCAATCAAATGCATTAATCCTTGCAATAATACCATATCACCCTGAGTTGGATGGTGCAAGCCGATCAACTCTTACTAGATTAATACTACCCATCGTCTCACCTATCTCTTTGCTCGGATCAGACTCCATCTAAACTCTATATAAGACCACATCTATGTTAGGCCATGACTCTATAAAGACTCACATACATCTAAACATCTTATGGTCCTGAACCATCTACCTAAGCTCTGATACCACAACTTGTAACACCCCAATATCCCTTAGAAGGATATCGGGTCACTACGCACACCTACACGCATACAATTACTATCAACTACCAGAGCGTAAGCAAACATACATTCAAATACTATAGCGAATGCATAAAACGTCAATAGAAGTAACACACTTTTCAATTTAATGACAAAATATAAGTATATATATATAAGTTACAAAATATCATCCTTAATACATTACAAGGCCAAGCTTCTAACATATAACACTATACAAAACATTCTTTACAAAACTATCCTTAGCATTACAACCAAAAAAAAAATATCATACACAAAAGCATAACTCCACTTATATTCCTAGTGGTATGCAAATGAATGATTCCCAAAAATTGAACCGAACCTGCATACCTACACGAGAAAAACACCCGTGCTAAGCGATTACACTTCGTGGGGATATACAGATACAAAGGACTTCTCATGAAGTCACAATAATACATATATATACATATCCAAACATACACACTTGCAACATATATCAATAAGCAAAGGCATAAACATCAACATGAACATAACTAATAGTTGCTCATCTATAATTATTAACTACACTATTCATGCCCACAATTATCATGTACATTTACTAAAGCATGTACTCAGTCTTAAGCTTCTACATGTATGTTCATATACACTTGGTATATCATAACATTACATGCTCATACATAATCATTCCAATCACTAAGCCATAGCCTGAATTCTCATTAATGGTGGATATGGGTGCACTAGATACTAACTAGAAGTATCAAACATTTAGAGATCAAAGTCTCAAATCACTAGTTACCCAAAGGTAACAAATACTAGACCCTTGTATTCCAAACACTAGACCCTTACGGGACAAACACTAGTTGTAATGGCCCGAACTATACACTAGTAGTAAATTGGTCTAATTATGTTAATTGGGTAAGGTTAATTTGAAGATTGTTTACTTAAGGACTTAAAAGTAATGGAACCTGGACTTTATTGCATAGAGTATATAAGTTAGGGGACTAATTGCTGGATGTGCATGACTATAATTAATTGAGGTTAATTAGTGGTATTAATACAGATTTTACTAATAATGGATTAAGGAGACCATAGTGGAATTCTAGGTGGCAAGCTTAGGCTTTGCTAACCCACCACATTCATGCAATAAATAGGAAATTAGAAAGAGAAAGTTCCATTTTTCTACATATGATCTTCTTCTTCGGCTGAACTTCTTCTTTGTCCCCTCATGTTTTTAAATTTCATCTTTAAACATATATTCTTAGAGATCTGATTAGCAAGATGGATAGTTGATTTATAGAGTTGAATTTGCTATTAAGCAAGGTAAGTAATTGGTTCTTCTTCTTCTTCTTCTTTGAATATGAGGTTAAGTTGAGATAGTGATTCTTTGTTCCAATTTTTGAAAATTGGATGTTGTTGTAGCCATTGAACCTAGAAGTAGCAAGGGGAAGGAGAAAATTATTGACTCAAGTGCAAAGTGAACATTAGGAGCTTAGGCTAAGAGGTTTGGAAAACTTGTTTAATTTTGGTGTTTGTATTGTTAATTGATTAAGTTCTAAATATTTATTGATAATATGTGTGATTTGGAACTTGAAATGTGAATTGGATGGGTTAAGAAATGTTAATTGTGCTTGAACCCTAAATCCGGATACAAGTGTTTAAATATAAAAACTATGAGGAAATGGATCATGTGAGTCTAATTGATATGTGATTTTTGAATTGAAATTAATATCTTAACATGATAAAGAAATAGATTGTGTTTGAACGTGGTAAGATTTTAAAAGGGGTTTTAATAGGGTAATTAAAATGGGTATAAGAGTCATTGGAAACATGTTGTGATCTTGTGGCTGTAACTTCTTGAATTGAAGTCCAATTGCATTGGAATTAATAATTTTGGAAGTTAATGAGTAAGAAAACTTATTGTTAGAAGGAAAAATCGGCTAAAAATGACATTTGAATAGGGTTTAGAAGCTTTGAAGTTGATATGAAGAATGATGTTATTTTGTATAGCTGTGCTTGAGCAAAACACCGCTGTGTTTTGGCATTTTTGCATATGCCATGGTGACCAACTTTTGGTAGCCACCGTGAGGTATGCAAAATTTGCATACTATTTTGGTAGCGATCGTGAGGTATACAAGATTTGCACTCTGTTTTGGTAGTCACCGTGAGCTGCCATAAGTGGCTTTCTATTTTATATATCACAGTGACCAGCGTTTGGAAGCCAGCGTGAGGTACCCTGTTTTGCATGCTGAATTTTAAATCATTCCCAATTGTTATGCAAATGTTTAAGCAACTATTAATCAAGCTTAACATCATTCAATGAGGACTTGTATGTGTTCAATGCTATGATTAAATATGATGATTAAATTTGACTATTGAATGTGAATTTGTTCAATAATATACGTAAGTGAGGAATTATGCTATTTTAATCGTGTGTACATTTATGATTACTATGATGTGAGATCAATAGAATAAACAATCAGATTTAATAATTTATAGCCTGCAAGTCAAGTAGTGGATAGATATGCATGTCTATAGGGTCTAAGTGCTGCAGCCATATGCGTTCGATTCCTCTCGAATCACCAATGTGTAGTGAATCCCTATTGGATTCCCTAATGCGAATTACTAATATATTATTGACTATTTTTGTACGTACGGGTGATAATTCGAATATGTGGTATCCACAAATACTAATGCAATTACCGTATCTCAGAGTTCTGATGCGATCCCCGTTATCTGCATCTTTAAGTTGCAGGCAAGGCTTAAACAATTCTGTTTAAAACTAGATAAAATGAATCTTATGTTACATACTTGTGAATATAAATGTGACATGCATGCGAAGAATATGCAATTTGGTGAAATGGATGTGATTATTCCGAGATGTCATGTTCATTGAATATATGCTTTTGTTGAATATGAGGCATGATAGTTGATGTATAACTCTTATTGTTTATATTATGTTATGTATATATATATGTGTATCTGTTATTGTATACTGTGTATTGTTTCCCCACTAAGCGTTATCGCTTAGCACGGGTTTTCTAATCCATGTAGGTTCTAAAGTGAAGTGATCCGAAGGACAGTCCCACATTGGCAAATGTCAACACTAAGATTGCTAGTAGAGTAGGTTTTGGGTGATTTTGTATAATGCAATGTGGGCATGTAGATATTCATTTTGGGAAATATATAATGTATGTGATGTAATAATTAACTAATAGATACGTAAATATGTATGCGTGTATGTTCAGGCATGTGACTAGTAAGATTAGTCCGCTGCATGAGAATGGATTGTAAGAAAGAAATTTATTTGTACAGGTTTTTACTAATTGTGTGTCAACATCATAAGTGTATGTGATTGTCATTGTGACGACCGTTCTCGAGTACTTTAGTTGAGCTAATTAGGTGGTCGGGAAGGGGCATTATAAGTTTTGGTATTAGAGCCTATGTTTAGTCTTTTCTGGGAATTGGGCAGACTAGGATGTGTATAGTTGTGTTGACCTAATGCAGATGTCCTTGTTTTATGTCTCAGAATAATGGATTCTTCTCACAATTCTAAAGAAGTGACTGTAGAGAGTGTTAATCCTCGCGAATCTGAAGTATATGGGTCTGGTCTGTCTAAGCCAGCTAGTGTGGGTCATGAAGTGCTAATGGTACCAGTGGAAGCCTTACTCAAAATGTCTCAGGACATGACAAGGGTGTTAGATCAAATGATAACACCAAAGGCTCCACTAGAATCTACGAGAAAGCATAGAGCGGAGGAATTTCATGGAACTAACTAGACTTGATGAGTTAGATAAGGTAGAGTATCGGATTGAGAAGTTTCAGAGGGTGCTTGGAGAGATAAGGTGCCCTCCTGACCAACAAATGGAATGTGTTGTGTCATTGCTTCAGGGTGCTACTTATGATTGGTGGAAGCTAGTCTTGAGGCATCCAATACTGCCAACCCCTGTTACATGGGAATTCTTCGAATGGGAGTTCCGTAACAAATATGTGACTAAGGCATATGAAGTAGCTAGGAATCAACAAGAGACTAGTCGATGTGGATCTAATTTACCTCCAGTTAATAGGGGAAGAGGGAGAGGACGTGGCAGAGGTGGCCAGTCCAAAGAAGGAATGGTGTCTAAATCAGTGGATAGACCTCCAACTGCACCAGCAAGTGCTTATGCCATGAGGGCTCAAGAGGAGCAGGATGCGCCAGAGCTCATTGTAGGTACATTTCTACTTTATAATAGAGAAATGTTTGCATTGATTGACCTTGGGTCTATGCATTCTTATGTTTGTTGTAAGAAATTATGTGATGAGATTTGTGCTATTAATTGTTTAAATTATGACATATGTGTAACTAGCCTATTAGGGAGTAGTGTGAATATGAACAAAGTGCATAGAAATTGCCCTTTAATGGTCCAGGGTCATGTGTTTCCTGTAGACTTGATAGAATTGCCATTTGATGAGTTTGATTTAATTCTGGGTATGGATTGGCTGAGCAAGCATCAAGCCACAGTTGACTATAGAAAGAAAATAGTCATGCTTAGTAATGCAAAAGGGTTTAAAATGACAGTGAAGGGTGTGTGACGCGCGCGGACCTGACCAGTTCTCGGAGACCCGCTTTTAGGGCCTGAGAGGGGTTTGCATCTTTTGATCTTGGGCAATCATGAGATATTTTGGACACCTCCTTCCAATAGAACACTGGAAAGATCATCTAATCCCATGAAGCCTTTACGCACCTTTGAGGTATTTTGGAGTCGCCACCCAATTTACAAGAAATTGTGAAACTTCGTCTAACCTCGGGGGTCTAAACCAGAGAAAGATTCAGAACTTTACTCTTATTAATGCCTTGATTAATTATAAATGGGTTTTTAATTTTAAATTTCTATCTCTCTTCTCACACGGTTATGCATTAAAAATAAAGCGCAAATCAAACAGTAAAGAAAGCAGCAAAGAAAGCAATAATAAAGCAATCTAAAGAAAGATAAAAAGTGGGACAAAATACAATCCCCCAAAATAAAGATATTAAAATTTGGGACAAAAAATACAATCCCCCAAATAAAATCAAGCAAAACATAAACAAATAAATAAATAAACCAAATGAATAAAATAAACATTCATAAATCGGGATATTATTTAAAATAGGAACTTTGGTTCCTTCATGTTCACTTTAGAAAATTGAAGAGTTGTTTTTGGTATAATTTGGAAAAAATGGGGATGAGTGATCCCATTTTAAGGAAATTAACTCATCTTTTTAAAGGTAAATTTTTATTGGTTGAAATTAGGACATTGGTCCCATTTTATTAGAAAATCCCAATTTATTAATATAAACTTTTTATGATTTTTTAATTAACGTGAATTAAAATAAATAACTACATCTATTACATGTTACATAATAAAACCAAGTAAAAGCAAAATAATAATAATAATACTAAAAATACTAAAAATGCTAAAAAGATAAATTCCACCAAAATGGTGTCTTCACCAAAATGTTGTCTTCAAACCTTCATGGGCTCCCACTTGCCATTGAAAAAAAACTCACACATAAATATAAGTATTGAAATAAAAATACAAATAAAAATAATGTTAGTAATAAAAAATGAATTTAAACATATAACATGTAAAAATGGAAGAATAAATAAAATAATATGTATCATATATGACAAATCAATTAAATGGCATGATAAAAATAAATAACTTAACATATGAACAAACCAACATGCATAAAAACATAAATAATAATAATAATGATAACAATAATAAATAATACTAACAAAAATAAAAATAATAATGGTAATAATAATAGTAATAATATATAATAATGATAATAATAATATTAATGATGATAATAATCACAATAATGATATTAATAAAATAAAAGTAATAATGATATTAACAATAACAATAACAATAATAAACAATAACAATAAAGAAGATGAACAATCAACAATAAGGAAGATAAACAATCAAGCAAGCAAAAATAAAAGAAATAAAAAACCAAACATGTTAAAGCATGTTAAATAATAATAATAATAATAATAACATATGAACAAAAGTAATGATAATAATAATAATAATAAAAACAACAAAAGATGAACAATCAAATAAATATACAAGAATAAAATAAAATGTGCTAAAGATATTACATCTATGGCTAAATCACATGAATATAAACAAAATAAAATAATACATCAAAAATCTACATGGTTGCTAATTAATTATAAACAAAAAATTATAATAAAAATTTAATTAAAAATTGAGTCTAGAATATTTACCCTCAAATTTTGATATGATGAATGGAGGTAGATGATTAATCTCCTTGTCTTGATTTAGAAAAATAAAATGTATATCAAAATTTTATCCCAAGAACAAATAATTAATTTATTTGTCTTAAGGAAAAATTGTAAAAAAAGAAGTAAGAAAATTTACAAGAATAAATAATTAATTTATTTGTCTCAAGAATTAACTTAAAAAATTAAAAATACTTAGGGAACTTGTTCTTAAAGAAGAAGAAAAAAGAAGAAGAAGAAGAGAGGAAACCAAACTTTCTTAAGAAAAATCCCCCCTTTTCTCTCTCAAAAAACCCCTTTTATACCTCAAAATAAATTAATTTTTAATGAAAAAATTAAATTAATTTAATTCCCAATTAAACCCAAAAACTGAAGAATTTGAAGGGTTAGAAGACAAAAGGATTTTAAAATTAAATTCTACAAAAAAAATAAGTAAAAACCATGAATCATGGGCCAAAAATGCCCAAAGGCTGCTGGAGGGGCAACAGGCGCGCAGGAAGGGCGAGCGACCGCAGGCTGACACTCGTAAATATTTTTTTTTATTTTTGCTAAAACACTATAATTTCAAAACTCACATTTTTTATCTTAAAATAGTTTTTAAAGCATTTTCAAAATATTTTTAAAACACATTTTTATTTATTTTTAATAAATTAATTTGACAAGGTAATCATCACTTCCAACTTTCATTTTTGCCTATAAACAGGCACACTTAATTTCATCATTGGGTAATCATGATTTAAGCTGCCTCAGGACCCGGTGTCTATAGGGTGTATGTTCTCACCCCTTAGTCAATGTGGTGTCGGCAATGTAAGCTTATCGTTGTCTAAGAAAAGGATGTGAGGCTTTCTTAGCCTTTGTGTTGGACTCAAAAAGAGAGCAAGTGAGAATTCGAGACATACCAGTGGCGAGGGAATTTCCTGATGTGTTCCCAGAAGAATTGGCTGGTGTACCACCAATAAGGGAAGTGGAGTTGTCGATTGACATTGTGCCAGGTACAACACCTGTATCTAAGGTGCCCTATCGAATGGCTCTTATTGAGTTTAAAGAATTGAAGACTCAGTTGTAGGAATTATTGGATAGTGCTTTCACAAGGCTAAGTGTGTCCCCTTGGGGAGCACCAGTGCTATTTGTAAAGAAGAAAAACGGAATGATGAGAATGTGTATTGACTACAGATAATTGAACAAAGTGATAGTGAAGAACCGGTATCCTTTACTGAGAATTGAGGATCTGTTTGATCAATTGAGAGGAGCAGGTGTGTTTTCCAAAATAGATCTGAGATATGGGTATTATCAGTTGCAAGTGAAGAAGGAAGATATACCTAAGACTACATTTAGGACTCGATGTGGACATTACAAATTCCTAGTAATGCCATTTGGGTTGACTAATGCACCTGCAACATTCATGGATTTAATGAATAGAGTATTCAGGCAGTATTTGGACCAGTTTGTAGTAGTGTTTATCGATGATATTCTGGTTTATTCAAGGAATGAGAAAGAGCATGAGCAGCATCTGAGAACTATGCTTTAGACTTTGAGGGAGCATCAGTTATACGCTAAGCTTAGTAAGTGTGAGTTTTGGTTAAAGGAAGTGTCTTTTCTGGGGTATGTTGTGTCTTTTGAGGGTTTAAAGGTTGATCCGGCTAAAATTGAAGCAATTGTGAACTGGAAACTACCCAGAAATGTGCTTAAGATTCGAAGTTTCTGGGATTAGCTGGATACTATAGGCAATTTGTGAAAGGTGACTACCTCTTCATTAACTAGTTTGCTGCGTAAAGGAGTCAAGTTTGAATGATCAGATAAGTGTCAGGCAAGTTTCGAACCGTTGAAGAGAATGTTAGTTGAGGCACCAATTTTAACTCAACCTGTTTCAGGTAAGGAGTATGTCTTATACAGTGATGCTTCTGGTATAGGATTGGGTTGTGTATTGATGCAGGATGGAAAGGTAGTGGCTTACGTATTAAGGCAATTGAAGCCACATGAGCAGAATTACCTAACTCATGATTTGGAGTTAGCTGCAGTGGTGTTTGCCTTAAAGATTTGGAGACATTACTTGTACGGTGAGAAGTGTAAGATCTTCATTGATCACAAGAGTCTCAAGTATTTGCTAACTCAGAAGGAGTTGAATCTGAGATAGCATAGGTGGCTTGAATTGTTCAAAGACTATGACTGTATTGTGGATTACCATCCGGGTAAAGCCAATGTAGTGGCTGATGCGTTGAGCAGGAAGTCAGTTTTGGCTTTGTTATTACAACAAGTAAAGTGGAGGTTTACTTCAGATGGAGCTTTGTTAGGTCAATTAAAAGCAAGGCCTGTCTTGAGAGATGAATTAGTAAATGTGCAGGAAAATGATTCTAAATTGCAGCAAATTCTACAGTTAGTCAGAAATGGTGACAAGACTGACTATTCAGTGAATGGAGAAGGTGTATTGTTTTATAAGAATCAGTTGTGTTGCAAGTAATAAAGGATTGAGGAAGAGGCTTTTGTATGAAGCGCACAATACAATTTTCACCATGCATCCTAGTGGGAACAAGATGTATCAGGACCTAAAGCAGTTTTACTGGTGCCATGGTATGAAAAGGGATGTTATGGAATATGTTTCAAAGTGTTTGACTTGTCAGCAAGTGAAGGCGGAACATCAGGTTCCACATGGGTTGTTAAATCCTCTTTCTATTCCACAGTTGAAATGGGACAACATTACCATGGATTTTGTTTCTGGATTGCCTTTGACGTCGATGCAACATGATTCAGTATGGGTGTGCATCGATTTTCTAAGTCATCTCATTTTATACCGATTCGATTGGATTATTCCATGGATCGGTTGGTTGAATTGTATGTGAAAGAGATTGTCTGACTGCATGGTATTCCTTTGTCTATTGTGTCAAATAGAGATCCAAGATTTACTTTTATGTTTTGGAAGGGTTTACAAGTGATATTGGGGACAAGATTGAATTTCAGTACATCCTTCCACCCTCAGACTGATGGACAGTTAGAAAGAGTTATTCAGGTGTTGGAGGATTTGCTTCGAGCTTGTGTTCTGGATTTCTCTAAGAGTTAGGATAAGTACATTCCAGTGATGGAATTTGCTTATAACAATAGTTATCAAGCGAGTATTGGAATGGCACCGTATGAGGTGTTATATGGTAGGAAATGTCGTACACTGGTCTGTTGGATAGAGTTGAGTGAGCACAAGGTTATTGGTCTGAATTTGGTCAGAGATACTGAAGAGAAAGCAAAGATAGTTCAATAGCGATTGAAAGCTGCTAGTGACAGACAGAAATCTTATGCAGACATGAAAAGAAAAGATGTCAAATTTGAAGTAGGTGATAAAGTGTTCTTGAAAGTGTCTCCCTAGAGAAAGGTACGGTGATTTGGTAAGAAATGGAAGTTGAGTCCAAGGTTCATTGGACCATATGAGGTGCTAAAAAGAATGGGATCTGTAGCTTATTGGTTGGCTTTGCCTCCGGCTTTAGACAAGCTTCACGATGTCTTCCATGTGTCAATGCTAAGAAGATACCGTTTAGATGAGTCCCACATCATACCAGTACAGGATGTGCAGGTGCAAGCGGACTTTTCATAAGAAGAAAAGCCAAAAGCAATATTGGCAAGAGAAATAAGGCAGCTTCGCAGCAAACAAATTCCATTGGTAAAGGTGCTTTGGCAACATTATTGAATAGAAGAGGCAACATGGGAACCGGAAGCTGCTATGCGAGAGCAATATCCCCACCTATTTAATTCAGGTATAAATTTCGTGGACGAAATTCTTTTTAGGAGGGGAGAGTTGTAATGGCCCGAAATATACCCTAGTAGTAAATTGGTCTAATTGTGTTAATTGCGTATGGTTAATTTGAAGATTGTTTAATTAACGACTTAAAAGTAATGAAACCTAGACTTGATTGTATAAAGTGTATAAGTTGAGGAACTAATTGGTGGATGTGCATGAGTATAATTAATTGAAGTTAATTAGTTATATTAATGCAAATTTTATTAATGATGGATTAAGGAGACCATAGTGGAATTCCGAGTGGCAAGCTTACCACCCCATTCTTGCAATAAATAGGAAATTGGAGAGAGAAAGTTCCACTTTTCTGCATATAATCTTCTTCTTTGGCTGAACTTTTTCTTCATCCTCTAATATTTTTAAATTTCATCTTTAGACATACATTCTTAGAGATCTGATTAGCAAGATTCATAGTTAATTTATTGAGCTGAATTTATTATTAAGAAAGGTAAGTAATTGGTTCTCCTTCTTCTTCTTTTTCTTTGAATTTGAGGCTGAGTTGAGATAGGGATTCTTGGTTCTAATTTCTGGAAATTGGATGTTGTTATAGCCATTGAACCTAGAAGTAGCAAAGGGAAGGAGAAAGTTGTTAAATTAAGTGCAAAGTGAATATTAGGAGCTTAGGCGAAGAGGTTTGGAAAACTTATTTAATTTTTGTGTTTGTATTGTTAATTGATTAAGTTCTAAATATTTATTGATAATATTTGTGATTTGGAACTTAAAATATGAATTGGATGGGTTAGGAAGTGTTAATTGTGCTTGAACCCTAAATTCGAATATAAGTGTTTAAATACAAAAACTATGAGAAAATGGATTATATGAGTCTAATTGATATGTGATTTTTTAATTGAAATTGATATCTTAATGTGATAAAGAAATAGATTGTGTTTGAACGTGGTAAGATTTTAAAAGGGGTTCTAATAGGGCAATTAAAATGGGTATGAAAGTCATTTGAAACATGTTGTGATCTTGTGGTTATAACTTCTTGAATTGAAGTCCAAATGCGTTGGAATTAATAATGTTGGAAGTTAATGAGTAGGAAAACTTATTGTTAGAAGGAAAAATTGGCTAAAAATGACATTTAAAGAGGGTTTAGAAGCTTTGAAGTTGGTATGAAGAATGATGTTGGCTTGTACAGCTGTGGTTGGGCAAAACACAGCTATGTTTTGGCATTTTTGCATTTGTCCGGTGACAAGCTTTTGGTAGCCACCGTGAGGTATGCAAAATTTGCATTATGTTTTAGTAGCCACCGTGAGGTATGCAAGATTTGTATTCTGTTTTGGTAGTCACTGTGAGATACCTTAAGTGGCTTTCTGTTTTGTATGTCATGGTGACCAGCCTTTGAAAGCCAGCGTGAGGTACCCTGTTGTAGACGACCTCACCGTCTATCGGGTTAACATAAGGCAAGATCATGGAGTCGACACCCGATAAAATATCAGGAAAGTAATTCTAACCTTATAAGGCCCAAAACCAGAGAAGGTTCAGGACCTCACTCTTATTCATACTCTTGGTTAATATTATGTGCATGGGTTTTTGGGGTCAATTATTTTATCTCTCTCCCCACACGAGGTATGCGATAAATAAAAGCGCATTACAAGCACGTAAAAAGCAATAAATAAAGCGATAAATAAAATATATTTATAGTTATCCAAAAATAAATATAAAATCGTAAAATAATGATAAAAATACTTACATAAATCGAGTTCTTCATTTAGGCGGGAACAGTGGTTTCCAATTACTTATTTTATGAAAAGTTTTGAGTTCTCAAATCAATTTAAATATTTGCTTTGGGATGAAAACCAGGACATTGGTCCAGTTTTATTAACAAATTTCATTTAGTATAAAACATTTGTGTGGTGGTTCTTTTTAAGCGCGGTCGAAAAATCATTTATTATTACAGACCACAAATGAATAAAATAAATAAAATAATTACATATTTTCAAATAATATATAATAAATAAAACCTAATCTACTCGCCTCGACCGTGCTTCTTGGACAGGCCACGTGATACTCGCAGTTATAGTTATGACGGGAAAATAATATTAGTTAGTAATGAATAAATGAATAATTGGATAAATAAATAAACAAATAATTTGAATAAAGCAAATTGAGAGAAGTAATTAAAAATAAAAAAAATGGACTAAATTAAATTAAGCGATGAACAAATGAATAAATAGATAAATAATTGAATGAATTAAATTAAAAGAATTGATGGATGGAAAATATAATAACAATTGCAATAATCGAATGCAATAAAAATAATAATAATAATAATAATAATAATAATAAGACAAATAATTACAATAATAGGAATAATAATAATGTGCTAATATTAACAATTATAACATGAATTAAAGATAAGATGATAGTATTAATAATGTAAATGGATAATAATAATAATAATAATAATAGCAATAATGCAATATAATAATGATCACCTTAACCAAATAATAATAATAATAATTACACAATCATAATAATAATAATAATAATAACAATAATAATAAAATACCAATAACAATAATATTTATAAAATACATCAAACATAAAATAATATTAAAAATAATAACACAAATATTAACAAATAAACAACAATAATAATAATATCATAATAACCATAATATTAAAAAAAAATAATAATAATAATAATAACAAATAATAATAATAATAATAATATATAATAATAACCAAAAACTCGTTGTTGGTTTTCTAATGATGCAACATACCGCAAGTATACGGTGTACCGCAATAGTACTTAAGATGTCGATCCCACGAGGAACGTCTTTACACACTATTACTAATCGATTTTAATCTTGTTTACAATGATCATAAATTTGATGGTTGAATTAGAACTACTTAATTTGAACCTAATTTATGTTTATTAGAAGAAGATAAATAGTATATGAATGAAGAACTAAACATAATGAATTTGATCCATCATTTTGATTTACATTTATTCATCTTTCATGCAAGCCAAGTTAGAATAAATTTTTAACTCACTCTCTCGACATGAATTAAAATGCCTAAAACATACAATTAAAATTCTAACTCACAATTTTCATTAATGAATTAGAGGTTTCTAATTACATATTTTAAGAATAGACACTAACCTATAGCAATTATCTCAATATACCAATCTCTTAAATATATCTTGATAATGAATCTCTATTAGATGTCAGATAAAGCAAACTCTCGAATTACTTTAACTTGTAAAGATCAAGCAAAAGATACTAATAGAAAATCTACAATGAAAGACTATGAAAGTAGATGCAAATAGAAATAATCATAACATACAAATTCATTAAAATGATATTCATAGAAATATTGGAGAAGAATTAGAAATAAGAGAATAAGATAAAAGCCTTTCAACCCTTTTCTCAATCTCTTGGAAATAAATTTTCCTTCTCCTTGATCTTCTTCTTCAAACCATAAAACTAAATAGAAATTTAACTAAGAAAAATCTATCTTACTAAATACAGAAAAATTACTTAACTAAAAATTCCTCCCTAAAAATTACAGTTAAACTAATATTTATAGATGTTGATTGAAAGTTGATGTCCCTTGAAGATGTCTCTTGGGAATGGTTGCACAATTTGGTGAAATAAGATGACTTTTCATGTGAATTTTGGCCCAAAACCGTCCAACGGTAGTTTCTGTCGCGCTCGCAACGGTGTCGCGATCGCGACAGAACGCGCTTGCCCGTTTTCTTCCTTCTTTCTTTATCTCGGTTTTCTCTTCCCTCTCTGGCCAGTCACGTCGCGTGACTCCCCATCACGGCGTGTCTTCGCGTGTGTGGCGTGACTGGCGCTCACGTCTCGCTTCCTCCTCTCCTTTCTCTTCTCTTCTCTTTTCCCTTCCTTTCCTGGCCTCTCTGTGGTGTCACGTCGCGTGAACGTTGCTCACGGCGT
Source organism: Excoecaria cochinchinensis (assembly GCA_947683425.1). Lineage (NCBI taxonomy): Eukaryota > Viridiplantae > Streptophyta > Magnoliopsida > Malpighiales > Euphorbiaceae > Excoecaria > Excoecaria cochinchinensis. The sequence goes on along the minus strand of CANTUQ010000076.1, from coordinate 5,863,047 downwards.
GACTCTTCTTCTTTCTTCTTCTCTTTCCTTTCTTTCCTTTCTTTGCTGGCTTCTCGTCACGTCGCGTGACCTTAGCTCACGGCGTGACTCGTCTCTTCTCAGCTTCTTTCTCTTCTTTTCCTCCTTCCTCTTCTTTCTTCTCAGCAAGTCACGTCATGTGATTCCTGGTCACGGCGTGACCTCTTATGTGACACGTGATCTTCTCCTCTTCTCGTGACTTCCCACTCTATATCTGGTTCTCCTCTTCAATTTTCACCTAAAAACAACAGTAAACACAAATAAACATGAAATCTAATACAAATAATCCTAAACTAACATATCACCTCAACTTTACATACAATAGCATGATTAATTACATAAATTTATACAAAATAAATACTAAATTATACTTCAATTAAACTCTTATCAATATATAAAATAAATAAAAAGGGAGGAAGGAAGTTTACTGGTCACCGAAGCGGCTGTGGCTGACACCACTCATTCCGGAAGGTAGATCGGCGCCCGAGGAGCTCACCGGAGCTGGTCACGCGCCGATCGGAGGTCCACCGTCACCGGAAAATGTGCCGCAACGTCTCGGTTCTTCTCCCTCACGCGCCACGTTGCTGGCAACCGACGGAGGGACGGCGGCCGTCGTTGGAAGCGTCCGGACGTGCTGGTTCTTTCGGTGGGGCGCGTGCCGCCGTGTGCGGCGATGGTTGGCCAACGGAGCCCCTGCCGCCTCCTCTCCTTTTTCTTCTTTTTATCTTCCTTTTTCCGGCGTCTGGTGCTTTCCGTTGGTCCCGTTGGATGCTGGTACTCCTCCTCTTATTTCTTCTCTTTTCCTTTGATTTTGGTTTTTCTTGGCCTTTGATCTCTCTTACTCTCTCTTTTATTTTCTTTTTCTTGCTCTCTTTTCCTTTCTATTTCTTTCTTTCTTCTTGGTCTTTGCTCAGCCGACCTATTCCTGCTCTCTCCTCTTTTCTTTCTTTTTCTTTCTCTTTCTTTTCTTTTCCCAGCCGAGCCTCCCTCTCTTGGTCTTCTTCTTTTCTTTTTATCCCACCAAATAGGATAGATTAGGTCACTAACTCCCTTCCAATAATTCCCTCCTCTTTTTACTTTTCTTAATTTAATTAATTTAAATTAATTAATTTACACAAACACACATATTAATTAATTAAACACTACTAATTAAACCCTATATATTTAATTTAACTAATCTACTTAAATTATTCTATATTTATTTTCTTTTTTCAATTTTAATTATACTACAATACTAATTTGTTAATTAACTAATAATACTTAATTTTAAATGCATTTTAATTACCCAATAGTATTAACTAATTAATTAACTAATAATATTAAATAATTAATTTTTAGTCATACATACATACATATATATTTTTTAGAGGAAATTATTAAGGAGTTAAATGCCCCTTTTTTAATGTATTAAACCAGACTCGGGACCCGGTGTCTACGGTTGCCCCCAATTTTGGAGAAGCCAGTGTTTAAACACCTAGGTGAGCCAAAATTCAAGGAAGGAATAGAGAGAGGATTACATACCTAAGGCGGAGGCAGAGACCTTACCTTCTTGCCGGGGAAGTGGCGATATGTCGAGTCGACGATTGCTCTTCTGAGCGGGATTGTTGTTCTTCTGAACTGCTCTTCTGAGCGGGAGTTGTTCTTCTAAACTGGATAGACCGCTCTTCTAAGCGGGGTTGTTCTTCTACTCTTCTGAGCGGGGCTATTCTTCTAGAACTACTCTTCTGAGCGGTGCTGTTCTTCTAGAACTGCTCTTCTGAACGGGGTTGTTCTTCTAGAACTGCTCTTCTGAGCGGGGCGTTCTTCTATAATTGCTCTTCTGAGCGGGGCATTCTTCTGAACTGGGTCTCCTTCTGGACTGCTCTTCTGAGCGGGGCGTTCTTTTGAACTGGGCGTCATTCAGGACTGCTCTTCTGAGCGGGGCGTTCTTCTGAACTGGGTGTCCTTCTGGACTGCTCTTCTGAGCGGGGCGTTCTTCTGAACTGGGTGTCCTTCTAGACTGCTCTTCTGAGCGGGGCGTTCTTCTGAACTGCTCTTCTGAGCGGAATTGTTCTTCTGAACTGGGTGTCCTTCTGGACTACTCTTCTGAGCGGGGCGTTCTTTTGAACTGGGTGTCCTTCTGGACTGCTCTTTTGAGCGGGGCATTCTTCTAAACTGCTCTTCTGAGCAGAATTGTTCTTCTAGAACTGCACTGAGCTGAGGCTTACAAAGTGCGGGATGTCCTTCTGGACTTCTCTTCTGAGCGGAGTTGTTCTTCTAGAACTACACCGAGCCGAGGCTTACAAAGTGCGGGATGTCCTTCTTGGATATTTCCTGCAAAGCTATGTGCATGAAAGTATATACAAGAAATTGTATGCGTGATATGAGATGTAGATGTTTGTAAAAATGGATGACTATGTCTTAGGTGATCAAGGGTTCGTTAAGGATACAGCTTGGCTGCCCCACCATACCCCCCAGGATCTAGAAGGGTGTCCTCTTGGCCTTAAGGATGATTGCCCCCTGAGACGACTTGGGTTGATTTGCCTTCGGAGAGGACTTGGGTTGATTTGCCCCCGGAGAGTACTTGGGTTAATTTGAGAATTGCCTCTTCAGAGGACTTTCAGATTTTTTCCTCCTCAGAGAACTTTTAGATTTTTGCCCCCTTAGAGGACTTAGATTAATGTCAACTTGTCGATGTGAGACTGATGTATACTATCTAATGAGCGTCGAGCACCATGTATGCATGGAATGCATGTAAAAAACTATGCATGGAATTATGTACGCAAAATATGTGCAAATGACCATGCATGCAAATGATTATGCATGTGACCAGAGTGAAAAGTCATTCATCGGCATAGATGTAAAAAATCATATGCAATGATAGGTGGAAGTCGTTATGTGCATGAAGGTTATATAAAGAATTGGGTGTGTGCGATGTGTGCACATGGATAACTATGCATATAAGACATGTGCAGGAAAAAATCATGTGTGTGTATAGAATGCTATGTTTGTGTATAGAATGCATGCGGGAAGATGTGCGTGTGAAATGCATGCAAAGGATAAGCTCATAAAATGTGTGAAGGTACATGATTATAAAAAAAAAAGTTTAGATAGCCATGTAAACAAAAGATCTTATGCCAAAAGACATGCGCTAAGAATTATACATCTAAAACTATTTATAAGGATGTTTGCTACAATTATATGTAAAAACATTTGTAAAAAGCACATGTACAAAAAAATATTGCCGAGAGTATATACAAGGTATCACTTTCATGGGTAGTGATAAGAAATCCCCAAGTTTGTAAAATGAGTGCAAACTATCAGGTACCTCAAACTCGAGTTTCTATCTGACTTTAAGCGTACTGAATGATCCACATTCTCAACTGATTCAATCTCAGCAAAAGAATTCGGAAGTCATTCCCAAGGAAGGGCAAGAAGATAAATATATAGACATCAAGGTTTACTAAACCAACATGTAAATACAAGGCACACCATGCTTTCTCTGTGTGTGTGTGCAAAAGGCTAAAATATGATTTTTCACTTTTCAAAAGCAAATTCTAGACGCAATGTCGAGGACAAGACTCAACTCGAATGCATAAATGCACTCATGGCTTCCTGCTTGAAGCTCAAGAAACACCATATGCCTCTTCCTACGTACTAAACCTTATTAAAAAGGTCATCTCCGCTAGTTTGATAAAGCCAAACCCAAAATTAATAGGTCTTACCTTGGTTGTAATGTTAGGCTTAGGTAAATGGCTATCAAAGAAGGATCAAGTCGCTAGAGAAGATTGACCGCAACATTCATTCGGATGAAGGAAACATTCTCAACTCCAATTTTATACCGTCCAGGTATCCCCGAATTTGGACTTGGTAATACTTTAGCTTTACATAACAATTAAGTCAAAGAGATAACAAAACCCATCAAGGGGTATTATCATAAGCTTTACATTTTTTTTCCTTTTGCAAGCTTATGTCTCTAATTACACCAGAAGTTTATTTGTGACTTGAACCCCTTTCTCGAAATGTATCCCAAAAATTATAGATGATTGAAACTTCGTTTCCCCAAGGGGTAGACCCATCCTTATAAGGGTGATTTTTGGTAAACAAAATTTATCAATGATTGAAATTCTCTTCTCGAAAGGTAAACCCATTTTCACCGGGGCAATTTTTGACAGTTCAAGCGAATATCATAATATATATCCATACTTACTAGGGTGGCCATTCTTCTAAGGGGAAGCCAAATCATTTTAGGTGAAAAGGATAGTTTAATGTGTGTAACAATAAAATCGGTACGCATTTAGCATACCAAAATAAAGGCTCAACGGGCTAGCAAGCGATTACGAAATAAGGGTAGGAAATGGTAATTTAGAGAGCTATACAAAGAAATAGTTGCCTAAATCATTTTTTAGATTCAACCTTATCCAGGGATCGCTTTGACGGGTAATCAGAAAGGTTCTAGTGCTCTTAGTGAGTTTTCATCCAATCCCCTAATTGCAACTAGTTTTTCTAGTTTTGTTTTCAAAACGGGCCAAAAGTGCTCTTAAACTTAGAAATGATATGGTACAGTCAAATATTTTCACATGATCTAGCTCTTAAAGATCAAACATATATACCTTTTGCTTAATTCAAAATGGAATGAAATACAGATTTCTAGAGTTAAGATCAAATCCATTCATAGTTGAAAACCAACTAGGCAGAGTCAAACTTTGAATCAGAGGTACCTTAATGAGGTGCAAATATGTCATCATTTTAGGATATAACTTAACACAAAAAAATTTTTATTCCATAAAAAAATGTATATGTACAAAAATTGTTTCAGGCAAACAAAGATTTTTTTTTCTTTGTTTTCTCTTTTTATTTTTTTGTAAAAACTATGTGCAAACTATGCGTTAGAAATCATGTATATGGAATGGCATATGCAATAGTATCGTGTATGCGTGTAAGAATTATATGTGCGAAACATGTGTAAAAACATTTTGTATAAAAATGCGTACATGAAATATGTGCAAAGATGTATGTGTGTAAAACATTAACGAAAAAACTATTAGTGAGTGTGAATGTGTGAACAATGAATGCAAATGATGTGCATACATAAATTTACAGTGTACATGCAATCAACATACAACGATGGCCTAAGTACAAAATATGGTATAACATGAGAATGAATGTTTAGGATATATGATACATGTGCACATGGCATGATTTAGACAGGACAGGAATACATGTGTGATGTAAGGTGAAGGCGACCTAACATGATAATGTGTACTAATGAATCGTGAGGAAAGGCAAAATTCACATACATAAAAGTACAAAATATATACAAATAATGTACTCGACATAGGACACATTATAAGAATGATTATGTACAGTGAGTGGCACGTGTGTGCGATAAAGACATGTGATGAAAATGATTGCGAGGAATGGATGACAATTGCGAGGGCGTGTGATCACATGTATATGTAAAATGGGGCATGGTATATAGCAACTAACATGCATAATGTAGGATTCATATGTGCATGGTATAATGCATGTTCCTGATATGGCACACAATGTGGAAGATACAAAGTGTCATGATGTGTATAATGTGTGGTCTAATGAAGTATGCTAATGTGTGCACACTATAACTTGCAACAGTGTATGTTCCAGCACATAATGTTTATGTACATATGCAATGTGAGCATACATGCTATGACACATGATGAATGTATATTTTATTTGATATTATTTTTATTTATTTGTTATTATTTATTTATTTATTTATTTATTTTTTTACATATCGTGGTGGTAGTATGTCTATGCGTGCCGTGATGCATGTCGATACGTACCTTTGGTGACATATGTTGTATGTACTGGCTATGGTGCCTGATGGATGTTATAGATATCATAATGTATGTTAGTATGTATGTGTTGCTATGTACTGCTATGTACATGCATGACAAATGTATGTTATATTCATATTCACAAACTATGATACAAATAATTTTGTATACGAAGTGCACAGGCTTTATTATTGCATGGAAAGAATTATACATGAGACAAAATGCATGTGTTTTATTTACTACTATTGCTCATAAGAAATGCACAATCACATACACATACAAGAAAAAATTTCTCCCAACCATATTTTTATCACACAGGAGGTCGTGCGGTCTCTTTCCTAGGCGAGGTTAACCCATGGGTTAACAGGGAACCCAATGGGCGCGTAAAGCATGCTACGAAGCACAAACTCTCATTAATAAAAAGCGCATACGAATGGATTCGGCTATCGCATATTTAAACAATCCGAACAAGCCGAAACACGCCCCTCGGGGTATGAAAACCTTTAAGGTGTGAACATCTAAATTTATTTGGATTTGTTAAATACACAATAACCCACTACACAAGCAACGTATTACGGCGCATGCCCCCTAGGGTAAGTAGCTATGTCCATTACATTGGTTTAGGTCAAAGGTGATATTTTAGGGTTACCCAAGCATGATCCCTTCCAACGGGTCTAGCTCGTCATGAGCATAGCGACCGATCGGGTCATCATTTAATATACCATAAATGGCACGAGGTTTGGACTGGTGATTATCCTGAGCACTTCCCTACAATGAGTGAAAGTAGGGTCGTGTTTTAGGAACGCACCGGGGTCGATAGGGGACCAACCTAGCATAACTCTAAGGCTCTAGTATGATGCAATATGCAATTTTTTGAAAAGATATAAAATTTCTTGATCCTAAACCCATTTACATTAGATTAACCAAAAATACCTTCGGAACAAAATCTCATGGTATCCCCAGCGAAGTCGCCACTATAAATGACCTCACCGTCTATCGGGCTACCATAAGGCAGGATCATGGAGTCGCCACCCGATAAAACATCGGGAAAGTAATTCTAACCTTATGAGGCCCAAAACCAGAGAAGGTTCGGGACCTCACTCTTATTCATACTCTTGGTTAATATTATGTGCATGGGTTTTTGGGGTCAATTATTTTATCTCTCTCCCCACACGAGTTATGCGATAAATAAAAGGGCATTACAAGCACGTAAAAAATAATAAATAAAGCGATAAATAAAATATATTTACAGTTATCCAAAAATAAATATAAAATCATAAAAGAATGATAAAAATACGTACATAAATCAAGCTATTCATTTAGGCGGGAACAGTGGTTTCCAATTACTTATTTTATGAAAAGTTTTGAGTTCTCAAATCAATTTAAATCTTTGCTTTGGGATGAAAACCAGGACATTGGTCCAGTTTTATTAACAAATTTCATTTAGTATAAAACATTTGTGTGGTGGTTCTTTTTAAGCGCGGTCGAAAAATCATTTATTATTACAGACCACAAATGAATAAAATAAATAAAATAATTACATATTTTTAAATAATAAATAATAAATAAAACCTAATCTACTCGCATCGATCGTGCTTCTTGGACAGGCCATGTGATACTCGCGGTTATAGTCATGACAGGAAAATAATATTGCTTAGTAATGAATAAATGAATAATTGGATAAATAAATAAACAAATAATTTGAATAAAGCAAATTGAGAGAAATAATTAAAATTAAAAAAAATGGACTAAATTAAATTAAGCGATGAACAAATGAATAAATAGATAAATAATTGGATAAATAATTGAATGAATTAAATTAAAAGGATTGATGGATGGAAAATTTAATAACAATTGTAATAATCGAATGCAATAAAAATAATAATAATAAGAAAAATAATTACAATAATAGGAATAATAATAATATGCTAATATTAACAATTATAACATGAATTAAACATAAGATGATAGTATTAATAATGTAAATGGATAATAATAATAGCAATAATGCAATATAATAATGATCACCTTAACCAAATAATAATAAGAATAATTACACAATCATCATAATAATAATAATAACAATAATAATAAAATTCCAATAACAATAATATTTAAAAAATACATCAAACATAAAATAATAGTAAAAATGATTAATAATTTTAATATTAACATAACAATAATAATAAACAAGCAATAACAATAATAATATAAACAATTACTAAAATAACATAAATGATATCACAATAATAATAATAATATTAGCACAATAAAAAATAAATAACACAAATATTAACAAATAAACAACAATAATAATAATATCATAATAACCATAATATTAAAAATTAATAATAATAATAATAATAACAAATAATAATAATAATATATAAAATAAATAAAAAGGGAGGAAGGAAGTTTACCGATCACCGGAGCGGCTGTGGCTGACACCACTCATGCCGGAAGGTAGATCGGCGCCCGAGGAGCTCACCAGAGCTGGTCACGCGCCGATCGGAGGTCTGCCGTCGCCGAAAAATGCGCCGCAACGTGTAGATTTTTCTCCCTCACGCGCCACATTGCCGGCAACCGACGGAGGGACGGCGGCCGTCGTTGGATGCGTCCGAACGTGCTGGTTCTTCCGGTGGGGCGCGTGCTTCCGTGTGCGGCGGTGGTTGGCCGGCGGAGCCCCCGCCACCTCCTCTCCTTTTTCTTCTTTTTTTCTTCCTTTTTCCGGCGTCTGGTGATTTCCGTTGGTCCCGTTGGATGCTGGTACTCCTCCTCTTATTTCTTCTCTTTTCCTTTGATTTTGGTTTTTCTTGGCCTTTGATCTCTCTTACTCTCTCTTTTATTTTCTTTTTCTTGCTTTCTTTTCCTTTCTATTTCTTTCTTTCTTCTTGGTCTTTGCTCAGCCGACCTGTTCTTGCTCACTCCTCTTTTCTTTCTTTTTCTTTCTCTTTCTTTTCTTTTCCCAGCCGAGCCTCCCTCTCTTGGTCTTCTTCTTTTCTTTTTATCCCACCAAATAGGTTAGATTAGGTCACTAATTCCCCTCCAATAATTCCCTCCTCTTTTTACTTTTCTTAATTTAATTAATTTAAATTAATTAATTTACACAAACACACATATTAATTAAGTAAACACTACTAATTAAACCCTATATATTTAATTTTACTAATCTACTTAAATTATCCTATATTTATTTTCTTTTTTCAATTTTAATTATACTACAATACTAATTTGTAAATTAACTAATAATACTTAATTTTACATACATTTTAATTACCCAATAGTATTAACTAATTAATTAACTAATAATATTAAATAATTAATTTTTAATCATACATACATACATATATATTTTTTAGAGGAAATTATCAAGGAGTCAAATACCCCCTTTTTTTTATGTATTAAACCAGACTCGGGACCCGGTGTCTACACCAGTTTTGCATGCTGAATTTTAAATCATTCCCAATTGTTATGCAAATTTTTAAGCAACTCTTAATCAAGCTTAACATCATTCAATGAGGACTTGTATGTGTTGAATGCTATGATTAAATATGATGAATGAATTTGATTATTGAATGTGAATTTGTTCAATAACTCATAAATATGCGTAAGTGAGGAATTATGCTATTTTAATCATGTGTACATTTATGATTACTATTATGTGAGTTCAATAGAATAAACAATCGAATTTAATAATTTAGAGCTTGCGAGAGGCATGCATATAGGGTCTAAGTGCTGCAGCCATATGCGTCCGATTCCTCTAGAATCACCAATGTGTATTGAATCCCTAGTGCGAATTATTGATATATTATTGACTATTTTGGTACCAACGGGTGCTAATTCGAATACATGGTATCCACGGATACTAATGTGATTACTATACCTCAGGGTACTGATGCGATAGCCGTTATCCGCATCTTTGAGTTGCAGGCAAAGCTTAAATAATTCTGTTAAAAACCAGATAAAGTGAATCTTATGTTACATACTTATGAATATAAATGTGATATGCATGCGAAGAATATGCGATATGTAACACCCCTTACCTATATGTAGTAGAACTCATCCATGAAGGGAGAGAAAACCCGTACAAGCAAGGGTGTCACCAAACATGACAAGTACAAAAACAAATACACAATATATAGACTATAGCAGAAATTAAAACTTTCAAAGCTCAAAGATCATTCATTGATAACAAAGGTTCATTACAAAATATTCTGTACATAACTGATATTGCAAATTACCATCCTCCAAAATACATAACGGAAGCATTACAAAAGAATAAATACAATAAGAGAGCCCAAAATATTAAAAAAGAACTTAGATACAAAACTAAGCTATAACACTTCAATCCTTCTGTGTTGGCAGGACCTACGGAGACTCTCACAAAAACTCGACTCCTTCCGTACCTGCACGGATGAAACACCCATGCTAAGCTATAACGCTTAGTAGGGAAAACACACAATAATATGAACGGTCATTCACAATGGTCGTTAAGGTAGAACACACACAACATGGCACATACTTATAATCACATTTATTAAATCATAGCTTGATCATTATCAATTATATTCAAAAGCTCATAATCACAACAAAACGCCTGCTGACTCACAATAGCGGATAATGAGTAAACACATTGGGGTACCCAAGGGTACAATCGAAAAGCAACATCTTTAATTTTCTCATTGAAAATATTTTCACATTGGAGGATCTTAAACAAGATCCGAACACATTGAGGATCACGAGGATCCAAATGGGGACCTGCTCAGGGTCCGAAACACATTGCAGCTTCAGCTACTGAACACTATTAGGCATTCCTAACTATCCACTAATTTTACTCTTGCAGGCCATGCATAAATCATCCAATCATATTCATATTGTTCATAAAATCATTCATGCATAAGTCTAAAAGCATCACAAGTTTGAAAAATAAATATAGAAAGCACAAAAGAAAACTCACTTTGAAAACAGGAGGTGTCGCGCTCACGACAGGGGCAAAGCTCCCTGAGCGCCGTGCTTGCGACAAGCCTCACGCTCGTGCACAAAGGAACCGATTGGCTTCTGTAATGCTCGCGACAGAACACGCCCGATATTGCTATCGCGATCGTGCACTCTCGCGACAACGCTGCCTAGCTTAGCTTAGCATTACGCGATCTGTCGCGCTCGCCACAGCACGCGTGATGCTGCAGCTCGGCAAAACAGAGCTCGGCCTACTATGAGAGCTGGAATCCTCGAGCTCTGGCACGCTCACGACAGAGTCGCATTTTCCAGTTCTCCAGCAATTCTGTAGAAATCAACACTTCCAAAAAGCCACCCAAACCTTCAATTGACTCAAAACTTCAACACAATTTAAATCAAACTACCAAAACACCTTAAATATTATAAAACCCATGTTTTACACCAATTATCACAATTAAAACATGCAATTAACCCGATCAAAATTCATGAATAACCAAACCAACATTTTTGTTCCAAAAACTCATTCAATTCACACTTTGGTTCAATAATTCACAATCAAGGCATTCCAACTCAAATTAATGAAAACCCATAACATTTAAACAAACTTAAACAACTTTAACCTCATAATTACCCAGAAAATCAACTCAAACTAAACAATTTACATATGTATATACATCTTGTACACCACAAACAGAACATACATTATTACTTTTTCATCATAGATACATTATACATACTCGTCATTTGCCTAATTCAGTTAATCAATCTTAAAGATAATTATACATCATAGATTACTAGAAATACATTTTCTTATCAGGGTATATAGACTTAGAAATTCCTCTTATTATAATACGTCCAAAATCATGCTGATTATGGTATTGATACTTAAATCAAAACATTTCATTTGTTCAAACTAAACAAAACACCTCAAATTCCAGATTTGGTTCGGGCTCGAAATAATTATTCCAAGCTTCCTACGTATCCCTATTATTGGGAATCAGAACCACGTAGTTCTACTGAAAACCTTAATACACACATATTCCGAAATTAATCTTAACTCATTCCCTAAGTCCAGTTAGCTATATCATGCTTACTACTTATTTCCCTTAACTAATATATGCACATCATTATCGTGCTCATAGGGCACCAACAATCAATGCACATAAATTCCTTACCAATATACTTACAGTAGATATCCAGGCTACGGTCAAGTAGGCAAATAGTTTATAACATGCAACGCCCATTCCCGACCACATGATTAGCTCAGCTAAAGTAGTCGAGAACGGTTGCTATGCAACAACATAAATACACATCGCTATCACACACACATGCCAAAACCTGTACAAATAAATTTCATAACTCACGCATTCACATGCAGCGGATATCTCATGCTAATTTACAGATTCACATACTTATATACATCATACGTATATATTGTAGGCCTACATTATGATACTTAATTATTACATTCATACATATTCTGTAATGGCCCAAATACCGATCTAGAAGTGTCAGCGAATAATTTCAGTGTTATCATGATAATCGCAGCGTCGAATAGTGCAGGGAGTGAGTTTGCCAGTGTCAAAGTTTAATGATAAGTGTGCCGGAAGTATAGCGATTCCGAGATGGGTAACCCGGGGGTGGCTATACAGTGAACCTGACTGTCCGGCGCCAGAAAAATTTAGTTTCTCGAAAATAATCTGTGGGCCATAAGGAGTCTACTAGTGAAATTTGAGCTGAAAATGGAGTCAAATTGACCTCCGAAAGTCATTCTAAAGTTGGCCTCCGGTTCGGTTCAATTTGAACCGGGGTTTCACCGAGATTTGATCGAGGGGTTATATATAGTAAATAAGGCCCAATAGATTTTGAGTGTGTAGAATAAGACAATAGAAGTGTTATTTATGAATTTTGACAGTTTTAGAGTTGTATTTTAAGGCAGAAGAAAAATTGATCGAATCGAACCGATTTAAGTGAACCAAGGCCCAAATGGACTCCAATTGAGCTAAAAATTTGCAGAGAGCTTATTTTTGATGTTTTAAGATCAATGGAATTGGTTAGAAGGAAACTAATTAGAGGAACATATAGATGCTTTGGAAAAGTGCAATTAAATCGAAAAATCAACATTTTGGTTAAATCGGTTGGACCACCTTGGTTGGACCGGTTCAGTTCACTAGAGGGCTATATAAGAAGACAGGAGGCCAGATTTCTCTAAAGAAATCCAGCAAAAACCTACCTCCTTCTTCTTCTTCAAAATCGAATGGTTTTTCTTCACTTCTCCTCCATTTTTCTTCTTCATTTCTCCAATCTTTCCCCAAAATTCAACCTCCTTGATAAAGTTTAGCTTCTCTAAAACCATATAGAAGTTATTGGAGTCCATTTGGAGCACTAGAAGTTGGGAAAAATCAAGTGTGCAAAGTTTATGTCAAGATTTAAGGTATGTGATTTAAGGGTTTTAATTTAGTATATTGGTCCCTATGGGGGTTTCTGAGGGTGTAGAACACATTTGTGATGTTAGATTTCACATTAGAAGTTTGGTTTTAAAGTTATGTGGATTTTTGAATTTGGCCACCTTAGGGAATAAAAGGGAATGATGGAGTTTTAAGGAGTTATGGCATGGGAAGCATGTTTATGATGTGGACAACAAGAATCTAAGGTGAGTGGATACATTATCCTTCCTTTTCCATTGATTATGTGTGAATTTTAGGTTTTGTTTAAGTGTGAAAATGAGATTTACGCATGTTTAATTAAATCTAATGTGATATTCATAATTTATGGATTTAATATAGTGTATAAATATGTTTAAATGAAATTAAAACACAATGGTATGGAAACCTTAAGCTTGATCGAATGATATTTAAGGAAAATTATTAAGATTAAGTGATGTTTATGGCATATAAATGATAGATATAATGTATATAACATGTTTAACGCATAATAGAGTGATTAAAGGAATTAAAAAAATTATAATAAAATGCTAAAGTTGTGACCGAATGGAATACTAAAGGAAATGATGAGCTATGTTGTGTAATATACCAACTAAAAGTTGTTTATGGCTAATATAACATGTAAATTGAGTGATTGAATGATTAAGTGAAATTAAAGTGAACTAAATAGAAAGTTTGTATTGTGGCCGAATGGTATATAAAGGATTTAATTGAGATATAAGATGAACTATGGCATATAAATGATATTTTTGGTATGTTTAACATGTAAAGAGTGTGAATAAATGATTAAATGAAATTAAAGTGCATGATGTGAAAAAGTGATTCATTTACCGAATGGTATTTATAAGGAATAAAGTTTGTATTTTGATAATTAATGTAATGTAATAACATAATATGATTAAGTGATGATTAATGAGTCTGTATGTAAAGTGGTAAGTGAAAAAGAAGTGCATGACAAAATAAGTGTGATGGTATAATGTGATGTTTGTATGAATAATGATGAAATATTGCCCTTAGCAGTTTTTTGGTAGTGAAATCTAGTACAGGATATAATTGGCTAGCTATAGGGATTTCGCACTGTGGTACGAGTCATAGCGACTGAATATTGATAGGCCTATACGGCTTATCTCAGTGTTCAGTGTAAATCAGTGTTTAGTGTAGTGCAGTGCAGTGAAAATGGTCCTATTGGGATCATTTTATAGTGTAATAGGTCTGTGGGGCCCATGTCCCACATATCCGGTCATTAGATTTTCTACCAGCTCCATACTAGGGGCATAATAGTAAATAAGTGATAAAAAGGATTGAAATAGTGATAAAAGTGAAAAGGGGTGAAAAGGGGACTAAAATGGAACAAATAGAAAGTTTACGGGTAAAACGGTAATTTTATAAAAAGTTGACAAAAAGTAAGAAAGTTAGGTAAAAAGTATAAGTGTAAGGGTAAAATTGTAATTTTGGCAAAATATGAGGTTAAAATAGTGAATTGGTGAAAAAGTGATAAAATAAGGACCTAATTGTAATTTAGTTAAATATATAAGGTTAAAAGTGGTAATTAAGTGTAAAAAGGATAAAATAGTAATTAAATAAGTAAATAAGGGTAAAAGTGTAAAATGGGAACTAAATAAGGTTAAAATGGTAATTATTGAATAAGTGAAGGCAAAATGGTAATTAAGTGGGAAATGAGGACATAAAGGGAATTAGTGAAAAAGAAAGGACGTGGATGGCATTATGGTAAAAGTAAGGACATGAATGTAATTAATGTAAAGATGGGACATAGGTATAATTAATGGAAAAGTTAGGGACGTATATGGAATTAAGTGAAAAGATTAAGGATTTAAGTGTAAGTAATTATAATTGGTGAAGCACTTATGGAATATGTATATATTTAATGCAATTAAAGTGATTTAATAAATAATATGGTTAAAATGAGATTAATTAATGAATTAGTATAAAAATATATTAATGGGTAAAATAGTAGTATGATTAATTAATTAATGAATTTAAGTGAATTATCATATGGAAGAAATAATTGAATAAATTATTGTATTTAATAAACTATAATGTAATTAGTGAAAATTTATGCATAAGTGCATAGATGATTTAAATGAGTGGTTTAAAGACTAAAATGTAAAATTATTAGTTAATAATAATATTAAAAGTGAGACTAATTATATCTAGTGGTATAATTGTAATTATAGAAAATTGAAATGGTAATGTTGAAATTAATGAACAATGTGGGGACTAAAGTGTAATGTGAGCAAAATATTATGGTAGTGACTAGATGGAAATTTGTATGGTAAATAATAAAGTAGTGTAATAATGAAATTAAGTAGTGGCAATTTCGTAAATATAAAACAAATAAAAGCTAAATTGTAATGTAGCATAAAGTAAGGGACTAAGTTGCAAATTGACGATATTAAGGCTAAGGAAGGGATTAAATGTAAATATTCAATTAGGGAGTTAATAATTATGCATATCTGATAATTAGTGAGTGAACAATTAAAAGTTTTAGAATAACATTGTTTGATTAAATATTAAGTGAATAAGTGATTAAATTAATTATGATTTAACTACTATGCTAGAGACAATGAAGGATAAATAGGTACATTAGTGGCGTTATTCTGAATAAGTGAAATTTAGTGGAATTAAAAGTAATTGATTATAACAATGTTAGTAATAATATTTAAGTGTAAATGGAAAAGAAATAGACAACTAAGTAAATGAATAAATTGGTTTTATGTATATGTAAATTACGACATGATATTTGGAAATAAATGAATAATAAGGTAGATAATAATGATAATATAAATCAAGTGAAATGGAAAGATAGTGTTTTAAATTGTAAGAAACATAAAGAGATTAAATTGTAAAGTTAATTATTAAGAGGCTATAGTGAATAAAATTACAGTGTAAATTAATTGAATAAAGGTAATAAGTACGATTGGCAAATTAAGTGCAGCAAAAATAATTAGAATATTAGAAGTGCCTAATTGAGTATATTGGGAAATAAAAATTTTCACAGTAAAAGTGATAAAGGATATAGCGATTAATAAATAGTGTTAAGATAAAAGAAAATAGAGAGGCCATTATTATGAATAATAATATAAGTGACCAAAGTCCAATAAGAAATAACATATTAGTGATGAAATTTATAATGACGTATATGTGGACCAAATGAATAGTAAAAAGAGACAGTTATAGGTCAATCGATAGCTAAATAATAAGTGAAAATTGTTAAACAAAACGAGTGTCTAAATGAAACGAAGTTGATAAGTGTTATCGTAAAGTAAAATTATTGATAAGTGTAGAATCGAAATAGTAAAGAGAATGTTAGAAATGCAAAGAAAGTAATAGTATTTGATCAGTGTTATTAATAGTGAAATAATGACAAATTATTAAGTAAGTTGATAAACAATTTAGTGTCTGCAATTAAATTATAATTGAGCATCCAAATTAAGGAAATAATCTAATAGGTTATTTACAATGATAAAAGTATCAAAAAGAGATGCATATGAAATTGATCGTAAATGATAAACTGAACAAGGTGTTAAGTGACAAGAGTCATTAGTGCACATGATAAAGTTAGTGATAATAGTAATGAAAAGAATAGAACAAATAAACAAGGTAAAACACCGAAGTTGACAAATAATAGTGAAATTGACGACTATAAAAATTAACAGTGTAAATGATAGTGAAAACGATAAGTGCGCAGATTAACAGTGCAAATAACGGTGAAATTGATAAGTGTAAAGGTTAACAGTGTAAGTGATAATGAAATTGTTAATGGTATGTTAGCGAATAACAAATTGCAGAGTAATGATAAAGGTAAAGACATTGATTAGTGATAATAGTGACAGTGATAAAGATAAGAATAATGAACGTCACAAATGTATATTATAAACTATTTAAAAAGACTTAGAAATAATCGCCTCCATAACCTAAATACAGTAAAACAATTAAGTGATCAAGTATGTAGGATTAGTATGGAAAACTTAGAATAAGTATCCACCACTGGGCATTTTAATGCTCAGCGTGTAGTGTGTTAAATGCGTACAGGTTATAATAGTTAGACGTGGCCGAAGATGTAGAAGCAATTGAAGATTGAGCAATAACAAGGACCGAGGGATTTGCATGGCATGTATACGAGCGTAGTTGGGGAAAGCTACGGTATGGGTAGGTAATTTATGTGTTAATGTATTGTTATGTTATTGTGTATGTATTGTTATGTTTGTTAAAAAAAAATTCAGAGCTTTCAAATGTATCATCAGTGATTGGCAATGTAGTGCAATGTTGTGACATCCGTTATCCACATCATTTACAGGTATAAAGGTGTTACATTTATTTTGGTATCAGAGCCCGGTTTAGGCGGTCCTAAGATCGAAGTTAGTGTAATAAGGACGAAGTGATACGTATACATGCCATGAATGGGTATTGATAGCAGAAGTGAGTGAAGGTATTGAAAGAAACATAAGGATAATGTAAGTTTACAGAATCGTAAGGGAGTGTAAGGTATGATAGCTTATGTAAGTGAATGAGTGGTCTGAACTGAATGACCTCACGATATAGTGATATTGAAATGTGAAAGTGATGCATGAAGAAAATTTCGAGGACAAAAGTTTTATAAGTGGGGTAGAATGGTAATGGCCCAAATACCGGTCCAGAAGTGTCAGTGAATAATTTCAGTATTATCATGATGATCGCAGCGTCGAACAGTGCTGGGAGTGATTTTGCCAGTATCAAAGTTTAATGATAAGTGTGCCGGAAGTATAGCGATTCCGTGATGGGTAACATGGGGGTGGCTGTTTAGTAAACCCGGTTGTCCGACACCAAAAAAATTTTAATTTCACGAAAATTATATGTGGTATATAAGTAGTCTACTGGTGAAATTTGAGCTAAAAACGGAGTCAAATTGACCTCCGAGAGTCATTCTAAAGTTGGCCTCCAGTTCAGTTCAATTTGAACCGGGGTTTGACCGAGGTTTGACTGAGGGGTTTTATATAGTAAATAAGGCCCAATGGATGTTGAGTGTGTAGAATAAGACAATAGAAGTGTTATCTATCAATTTTGACAGCTTTGGAGTTGTATTTTACGGCAGAAGAAAAATTGATCGAATCGGACAAGTTTAAGTTAACTAAGGCCCAAATGGACTCCGATTGAGCTAAAAATTTGCAGGGAGCTTTTTCTTGATGTTTTAAGATCAGTAAAATTAGTTAGAAGTGAAAATAATGAGAGTAATATATAGATTCTTTGGAAAAGTGCAATTGAACCGAAAAACCAAAATTTTGGTTTAAATCGATTGGACCACCTTGGTTGGACCGGTTCAGTTCATTAGAGGGCTATAAAAGAAGAGAGGAGGCTAGATTTATTTAAATAAATCCAGCAAAAATCGACCTCCTTCTTCTTCTTCAAAACTGAAAGGTTTTTCTTCACTTTTCCTCCATTTTTCTTCTTCATTTCTCCAATCTTTCCCCAAAATTAAACCTCCTAGAAAAATATCAACTTCTCTACAGTCATATAGAAGTTATTGGAGTCCATTTGGAGCACTGGAAGTTGGGAAAAATAAAGTATACAAAGTTTATGTCAAGATTTGAGGTATGTGATTTAAGGGTTTTTAATTTAGTTTATTGATCCCTATCGGGTTTTTAAGGGTTTAGAACACATTTATTATGTTAGATTTCATATTGGAAGTTTGGTTTTAAAGTTATGTGGATTTTTGAATTCGGCCACCTTAGGGAATAAAAGGGAATGATGGAGTTTTAAGGAGTTATGGCATGAGAAGCATGTTGATGTTGTAGAGAACAGGAATCTAAGGTGAATGGATACATTATCCTTTCTTTTCCATTGATTATGTGTGAATTTTAGGTTGTGTTTAAGTGTGAAAATGAGATTTAGTCATGTTTAATTAAATCTAATGTGATATTCATAATCTATGGACTTAATATAGTGTATAAATATGTTTAAATGAAATTAAAACACAATGGTATGGAAACCTTAAGCTTGATCGAATGATATTTAAGGAAAATTATTAAGATTAAGTGATGTTTATGGAATATAAATGATAGATATAATGTATATAACATGTTTAATGCATAATAGAGTGATTAAAGGAATTAAAAGGAATTAAAAGAAATTATAATGAAATGCTAAAGTTGTAGCCGAATAGAATACTAAAGGAAATGATGAGCTATGTTGTGTAATATAACAAGTAAAAGTTATTTATGGCTAATATAACATGTAAATTGAGTGATTGAATGATTAAATGAAATTAAAGTAAACTAAATAGAAAGTTTGTGTAGTGGCCGAATGGTATATAAAGGATTTAATTGAGATATAAGATGAACTATGGCATATAAATGATATTTTTTGTATGTTTAACATGTAAAGAGTGTGAATAAGTAATTAAATGAAATTAAAGTGCATGATGTGAAAAAGTGATTCATTGGCCGAATGTTATTTATAAGGAATAAAGTGTGTATTTTGATAATTAATGTAATGTAATAACATAATATGATTAAGTGATGATTAATGAGTCTGTATGTAAAGTGGTAAGTGAAAAAGAAGTGTATGACAAAATAAGTGGGATGGTATAATGTGATGTTTATATGAATAATGATAAAATATTGCCCTTAGTAGTTTTCTGGTAGTGAAATCTAGTCCAGGATATAATTGGCTAGCCATAGGGATTCCACACCATGGTACGAGTCATGGCGACTCAATATTAATAGGCTAGTGACGGCTTATCTCAGTGTTCAGTGTAAATCGGTGTTTAGTGTAGTGCAGTGCAGTGAAAATGGTCCTATTGGGTTCATTTTATAGTGTAATAGGTCTGTGGGGCCCATGTCCCACATATCCGGTCATTGGATTTTCTATCGAGTTCATACTAGGGGTATAATGGTAAATAAGTGATAAAAAGGATTGAAATAGTGATAAAAGTGAAAATAGGTGAAAAGAGGACTAAAATGGAACAAATAGAAAGTTTAGGGGTAAAACGGTAATTTTACAAAAAGTTGGCAAAAAGTAAGAAAGTTAGGTAAAAAGTGTAAGTGTAAGGGTAAAATTATAATTTTGGCAAAATATGAGGTTAAAATAGTGAATTGGTGAAAAAGTGATAAAATAAGGACCTAATTGTAATTTAGTTAAATATATAAGGTTAAAAGTGGTAATTAAGTGTAAAAAGGATAAAATAGTAATTAAATAAGTAACTAAGGGTAAAAGTGTAAAATGGGAACTAAATAAGGTTAAAATGGTAATTATTGAATAAGTGAGGGAAAAATGGTAATTAAGTGGAAAATGAGGACATAAAGGGAATTAGTGAAAAAGAAAAGACATGGATGGCATTGTGGTAAAAGTAAGGACATGAATGTAATTAATGTAAAGATGGGACATAGGTATAATTAATGGAAAAGTTAGGGACGTATATAGAATTAAGTAAAAAGATTAAGGACTTGAGTGTAAGTAATTATAATTGGTGAAGCAATTATGGAATATGTATATATTTAATGTAATTAAAGTGATTTAATAAATAATATGGTTAAAATGAGATTAATTAATGAATTAGTATAATAATATGTTAATTGGCAAAATAGTAGTATGATTAATTAATTAATGAATTTAAGTGAATTATCATATGGAAGAAATAATTGAATAAATTATTGTATTTAATCAACTACAATGTAGTTAGTGAAAATTTATGCATAAGTGCATAGATGATTTAAATGAGTGGTTTAAAGACTAAAATGTAAAATTGTTAGTTAATAATAATATTAAAAGTGAGACTAATTATAAATAGTGGTATAATTGTAATTATAGTAAACTGAAATGGTAATGTTGAAATTAATGAACAATGTGGGGACTAAAGTGTAATGTGAGGAAAATATTATGGTAGTGACTAGATGGAAATTGTATGCTAAATAATAAAGTAGTGTACTAATGAAATTAAGTAGTGGCAATTTTGTAACAACCCAAAAAGGGTCTAGTCGGAATTTGCATGCTAAGTCGGGAAATTAATGGTATTTGGTATTTATGCATGTGGAAATTTGATTTTTGAGGACCTAATTGAAGAATTAATTAAAGTTCTAAGTGAATAAATAAGTTTAGGGAGTAAAGTGCAAAGTCAAAGAGTTGAATCTTTAGTCCTATGGGAGCATGGCATGTGGACGTATTGGGGAGTGACACTTGGCTTGGGTAGTTGAGAGCATTTAATGAAAAGAAAGTAAAGGAGAGAGGGAAGTAAGAAAAGTATATTTTTCCTGCTTCTTGCCCACGTTCCACGTCTCCCTCTTCTTATCCTCTTCTTGCTTTCTTTTCTGCTCTCTTGTTGCCCTAACGTGAATCTTCAAGCTTTAGTTGGAATTCTCTAAGTTTGAGCTGGGTTTTTGAAGAGGTAAGTGCTTGGGTTTTGATTTGGGTCTCTGCTTCTTCTTCTTCTACTCTATTTTCTGATTTGGAAGGGTTAATGTATGGTTTGATTTAAAAGTGTAATTTGGCTGTGTTTTTTGCAAGAATCGGAGAAGAGAAGGAAGAACAAGGGAAAGGAAAAAGTGGGATCTTGAAGTGATCGGATTGAAGCTTCTTTTGTAAAGTTTGGGAGCTCTGTTTTGGATGTGTTTTGGCTTGGGAATTGTCTGCTTGCTTTCTCTTTCGGATCAAGTGTGTGTGTTGTGTTTAATTTTGGGAATTTTGAGTGGTTTTGCATGTGAATATGCATGTGTTAGTTTGATGAGATTGTTAGTAATGCATGTTAGTGACTGAGATGAATGTATGTGAGTTTTGTAGCTCTAATATGAGCATATGAATCTGTTGGCATATGAATATGTTTATTGAACCTTTGAATGGTTATGAATGGAATTCTATTGTGATTATATCTTATGATATTCAGTATGTCATTTCCTATGTGATTTGCCTTGACGACCATTGTGAATGGCTATCCATATTGTTATTATTTGTTTCCCCACTAAGCGTTATCGCTTAGCACGGTGTTTTCACCCGTGCAGGTGCGAAAGGTGTATAGCTTTTGGGAGAGTCACCGCCAGTCAAGCCAACACAGTGGGATTGTTGATAGGACTTAGTGTATTTTTGTATCATCATTATTTTTATAATAGTGATCTCTCTTGTATATAGTATTTTGTTAAGCTTCCGCTATGTATCTCTGAATGATGTAATTATGTTGGTATCTGAACAATTTTATAATTGAATATTGTTATATCATGAATGAATGTTCTGTTTGGTTTTAAGTTTTAATTTTCGTTGTTTATATGTATGTTTATATTATGTGAATGTATGTTTGCACCGTTCTGTTTGGTGTGACACCCCTGCTCGTGCGTGTTCTCACTCCCTCGAGGATGGGTTCCCCTACGTATGGATAGGGGGTGTTACAATGCTGACATATAGGTATACTCCGACCTTTCTTTCCCGCTGACACTTCTCTACCCGATAATTTTCTCTTCTTAGGCAATTTCTGGACAAAACCTTGAAAAGCCTGCGGAGCAGTCAATCGGTTCACTAATTGTAGAAACACTCACGCTAACATATCATCATCAAGAACGGGTCCAGAATCTTCAACTGAAGGACACTCGGGAACACGCTGATCAACTCTAATCGGGTTCACACTTTCCGTTTTCTCGCCCACATTCTCACTCGGATCAAACTCCATCTGGACACTACACAAGATAGCATCCGGATTAGGCCATGATATAAAACCGACTCGTATGCAAAAACTCAACACTCAAATAACCAGAAGACCAGAACCGCCTAAACCGGTGCTTTGATACCACAAATTGTAGCACCCCGATACCCCCGTTGGAAGCATACCGGAGTGCTACGACAAAGCACGGCGATAGTGCCTCAGCACTACTATCCAAAAGCTAGACTGTCGCGACTCGTGTCGCGATGCATGACTCGCGACATAAGAAAAGTGGGCTGGCATGAGTCGTGCTATGGTGCACGACTCGTGCTGGCCACCAAAGCTTGGGCACGAGTCGTGCCAAGATGCACGACTCGTGCATAAGACCATCTGCTGAGCTGCATGCCACGCCGAGCGGAAATCTCTTACCGAGCGAGCAAACTAGCCGATCGGGCTATTCTTCATGACTCGTGAAGAATCGCAAGCCGAGCGGTCTCACAGCCGAACGGGTAATCTTCACGACTCATGAAGAACTCCACATGTCGTGAAGAGTCCTGCCCCTACCGAATGGCTAATCTTCACAACTCGTGAAGAACTTAACGTGTCGTGAAGAGTCCCAAGACCAGCAGTCTGAGAGAACTAAAATCACGCGGCTCTGTCACGCTCACAACAGAGTCGTGTTTCCCAGCTTCCCCAGCACAAAACATACTATCAGACTTTCAAAATAAAATCAAAACCACTCATTCATGCAGTACACTTATCTCATCACTCCAAAGCATATCAAACATACTCATAATCAAAAATTCACTCAATTTACACTAACTTAAATAATAAATTCAACTTAGAAACCAAAAATGCCAAAAATAAGAACATCAATATCAAAACTTACCCTAATTCATCAAATACTTATAATCATACTCATTCAGATTTACATACTTATAATCCTATCAGAACAATCATAACACCTGTTGACTCACAGTAGTGGATAACGAGTAAACATGTAGCGGTACCTTATAGGTACGAATCGACACATAGCGGTACCTTACGGGTACGAATCGGGAAAACAATATCATATTTTGTCTTTTCAAACATTTTACAAAGGGATCTTAAACAAGATCCATACACATAGAAGTTCGCGAGGAACTAAATGGGGACCTCATCAGGGTCCAGAACAGTACAAAGGCTGCAGCTAAAGGACTCTTTTTGGCATGCCTAACTATCCACTAGACTGACTCTTGCAGGTCATGCATAATACAAATCATGCTCAATGCATATCATATAATTCATTATGAAGAAGTCATAGTAGTACACATATGTAAGCATAATTATTCCCATACAGTAGTAAAAACTCATGAAGAAATGATACAAAAGTCATTTTAGAAGAGAGGGACAAAATCAAAAAAACAGGGCGAAAAGAGGTCACTGTCGCGATCGCGACTGGTGTCGAGCTCGCGACAATGGCCTGATGGCCTGCGCGAGGGGAAGGGGCAAAGGGGTCAGTGTCGCGATCGCGACCAGTGTCACGCTCGCGACAGTGGCCAATAGGTCTGTGCAAGGGGAAACTCGTGATTCACGACTAGTGAACTATGTTCACTACTCGTGAACATGATTCACGACTCGTGAACCTTGTTCATGACTCGTGGACATGGTTCATGACTCGTGAACATGGTTCACGACTAGTGAACATGGTTCATGACTCGTGAACGTACTTCATGTCTCGTTAACTCTCAGTCTTCCCCGCCAACACGTGATCCGCTGCACCACTCGCGCACGCCGAAGCTTCACGAGTCGTGCTGCCCAATCACGAGTCGAATGCCTCGCAAACAACAGAGCAAAACTCACGTAAACTGGAATTCACCCTTCTGTCGCGCTCTCGAGGTTGTCACACTCGCGACAGCATCGCGATTTCCAGTTTTCCAGCAAAACGCAGAAAACCCAGATTTCCAACCACAAAACCATTTTAACCCAAAATCAAACCAGACCTCACCTTACCTTCAAATCAGCCTTCCACCATCACTTATAACATAAACACAACTTAATTCAACACTTTACACAATCAAATCATGCATTATCAAAAATCAGATCATCAAAATCACAAACCCAGAAGTGTGCAGCAAACATTCATCAACATCAAATATTGTTCAATACATCAACATTCATGCATTATAACTCAAATCAATTGAATACCCATAACATTAACACCATAATATGCCTCATCAAACACCAATTTTCCAGAAAACATATCCAAAGGCATAAATCACCATTTGAACATCAAACAATCAAATTCTAACAAATCCCAAACAAAATCCCAAACCTATAACTCCTATGCTCCAAATCGATGAGCACCACTCCCACTAGCCTTCTCCTTTCCCTTGTGATCGCAAGAAGGCTCAACTAATCAAGAACACCCAATGAAGACATACAAATACAAAACCTAAATTAAAACCCAAACTAAACAAAACAAGAACAATTGAAGAAAAAGAAGATGAAGAAGATGGAGAAGAAAACAATAATACATACCAATCTAACCTCAAGGGGATGATCAATTTCCACCACCACACTTGAATCCAAACTAGGGCACACAAATGAAGAGAAAAGACGAAGAAGGAGTAAAGGGAAGAAGAGGAAACAGGAAGAGGTAAATCAGATTTGCTATGCCATTTTCTATCTCTTCTATTTATACCTTCTTTCAAAATGCTCTAGCCACATGTCACTTTTGGTTGGTGGAACTTAACCACTCACACCCTACACTCATGCATGGCAATACACGCAAGACTAACCCACATAATTCACACACTACAACCATATGCTCATGCACACACTAACACAACCCAATGCACATACACCCTACTAACATATATGCACCCACACAATATTACAGCCCATAAAACATGCATTTTACCCAAAATGCCCTTGACACATGCCAAAACTCTCAGACATGCACACATACACATAGCAAACACGGCTCAAACGAATAGGGGGGAATCGGGGTATTACAACTCTCCCCTACTAACAAGAATTTTGTCCTCGAAATTCTCACCTGAATTAAACAAATGCTGATACTGAATCCTCATCGTCGCCTCTGTTCCCAAGTTGTTTCCTTGACTCCATGATGTTGCCAAAGAACCTTGACCAAAGGGACTTGCTTTTTTCTCAACTGTCTCACTTCCCGAGCTACAATAGCCTTTGGCTCTTCATCATAGGAGTAATCCGGCTGAATCCGAACATCTTGAATTGATAATACGTGCGACGGATCCGATCTATACCGTTAAAGCATGGAGATGTGGAAGACGTCATGCATCTTAGCCAACTCCATCGGTAAAGCCAACATATAGGCTACCGGACCAACTATATCCAAAATCTCAAAAGGTCTAATGAACCGAGGACTAAGTTTACCTTTCTTGCCAAACCGCAATACTTTCCTCCAAGGTGAAATCTTAAGGAAAACTTTGTCCCCGACTTCAAACCGAATATCCTTTCTCTTTAGATTGGCATAGGATCTCTGCCTATCCTTAGCCACCTTCAGATTTCGCTGCACAACTCTGATATTCTCTTCGGTATCTCTAATCATCTCTGGCCAAATAAAAGATCGCTTGGTTAACTCTGTCCAACAAATCGGAGTCCTACACGGTCGACCATACAAAGCCTCAAACAGTGACATACCAATGCTCGACTAATAACTATTGTTGTAGGCAAACTCCATAAGCCGCACATATTGATCCCAACTACTAGAAAAATCCAAAGTACAAGCCCGAAGCATGTCCTCTAAAATTTGGATAACTTGCTCGGACTGACCATCTGTCTGAGGGTGAAACGTTGTGCTGAAGTTCAACTTGGTACCCAAAGCTCTCTGCAGTTCCTTCCAGAACTTAGATGTGAACCTTGGATCCCGATCTGAAACTATCAACAAAGGCACACCATGAAACCGAACTACCTCATCCACATACACACTGGCCAACTTATCCATCGAGTAGTCCACTCTAACCAGTACAAAATGAGAAGACTTTGTAAGCTGATCCACAATAACCCAAACCGAATCATGTTTCCTCTGAGTCACTGGCAAGCCGTTTACAAAATCCATGACAATATCATCCCATTTCCACTGAGAAACAGATAAAAGAGTGAGCAATCCCAAAGGGACTTGATGCTCGGCCTTTACCTATTGACGCGTCAAACACTTAGCCATGAAATCTACAATAGCTCTCTTCATTCCAGACCACCAATAGAACTGCTTCATATCTCGATGCATCTTCGCACTACTAGTGTAACACCCCCATCGCCATCCCCGTTGGAAGGACGCCGACGGACGCGCTACACGACGCTCACATATACAGATATACACATGCACAATGCGGAAGCATACTTTCATACATAACATGCATACAGAAATACGGATTAATTAAAAACTTACCTTGACTTACCTTGCGGTACAGACTGAACATGCAATCACTTATGCACACACAGACACTAAGCTGAAGCATACACAGAAGCATACCTAATGACCATTCAACAGAAGCATAATCGAAATAATAAAGCAAAGGAATAACTAAACATAAAACATACTAACTATTACATTCCCACAAGAAAACTACAGAACGAAACATAATTAATTACATATACAATACAACCGAATTACAAAAGCTGAAATACAGAAGCTGAACAAAATACAGAACTTTTAACTCCTACGTGGCCGACCTTGCAGAAGCGCGACTCGAACAGAACCAAACCTGCCACCTGCACGGAAAGGAAATCCGTGCTAAGCGATAACGCTTAGTGGGGAGAACACACAAGAATATGGACGGCCATTCACAATGGTCGTCAAGGCAAAACACATTCAAATGGAAAATGCGGATATTCATAGCATATCAATAATCAGGCTGCACAATAAAGGCATTCAATCGATAACTCACAAACAGACCATAAACCCATGTCCAGGATATACCAAAACAGACATAATACAATATACGATACAAATATCATCATGCCGAACTACATACTATAACTCATGCATAAACCTACATGGGTATCAAATGATAGCATCTTACCATGCGGAGTCACAAGAGCTATACACATGCATTAAATATCACTAATTACCCACGCCTGAACTGACAACCCAATCTTCATGTTAAGCATACACACTAGTCAAATATCCAAAGGATAACATTTAGAGCATCATAATACCGCTGCGCAACTCTAATATATATTAAGCATCATGCAGAACATTCTGATAACAGAGACTGAAGGCATAACCACTTAGTATTACATTCATATCATCATCATGCAGAGAGTACAGTAATCATCACATACTTACCATCACAGCTGCTTCGGTTCACAAGCTAATATATTAACAAAACACGTTTAAGTCACATACATAAATTCTCTAGTCGCATCTTAATCAAAGCATTCAGAAACTTATAACCAATCACATGACGAGTACGGATAATCATGTTAGATATAAAGTCATGCTTATTTAAAACAGACATACATTCTGAAGCCCATAATCACATTCATATACACATAAACTGATTCCTGAGATCTTTATTATAATCAAACGGATATCACATTCATATAGTTATTTCAAAGAAATACAAACCAGTAAAGCACCTGCTGACTCACAATAGTGGATATCGAGTGTACTGAACTGATTAGTACCTTACGGGTACAAATCGAAAACCACTTTATTTTGTCACAAAAGCATTTTACTGATGGGGGATCTTAACCCGATCCAAATTCATTAAAAAGGACCACGAGGATCCGCACTGAGTGGGGGGGGGGGGGGGTTCGCGAGGAACCATACGGGGGACCTGATCAGGGTCCAATACGTTCAAAGGGCGCTGCAGCTACTGAAAGACTCTATTAGGCATGCCTAACTATCCACTAGACTGACTCTCGCAGGTCATGCATAAAACAATTCACGTTTTGAATCGCATAATGCATAAATATGTAAATATCATGCATAAACCGGAGTACAATAGACATATAAATATGCTCATAAGGTCGGTCGTACATCATGCAATTCGCATTGCAAAACATATTACAGTCCATACATTTTAACATTAAACAATATTCTAAAGCATGCCAAGAATCAGGTAAAGAGGTACTACCATGCCAATGGTTATCAAAACATAATCCTAAACTTGGATTAGGTGAAGATACTAAGCATAAACCATGCATAGTCCAAATTACAATTAACATAACACAATGAGCTCCAAGGCTAAAGCATAACAATGCATTCAGACATTAATCATAATATTCAACTAAATATAGCATAGCATAATATCAATCATACCTCATTCAAGTCATATTCTGAAGCATGCAATAGGTCAATCAATCACATTTTATCACTACTCCAATTACTAGAGTAAATCAAGAACACATATGTAATCATATTATGCCGATGATCAAAAACACATAATCTAAATCAGGAAATGATACAATGCTCTTAAACATGGCATGTTATTCTAGATAAGAACCCGACCAAGGACAGGCATAACATAATGCTAAACACAACTAAAATAGGCTAACCAATCAGATAAGATAGCACACAGTAGAGAAAAGAGTCATAAAAGCATTTGAAAGTCATTTCAAGAAAACTAGTCATGTGGGGAAACAAAGTAAAACAGAAAAGCCATACAGGAGCGTATAACAGTCTGACATAACTTATACAGAAGTAAAGACCCATACAGAAGAAATAGGAAATCCATTTTGGTTTAAAACTGGGCGAAATCGGAAAAAGGAGCTGAAGAGGAGTCGGTCACAAGTCGTGTCACGACTTGTGACTGACCTCACAGGAGGGTCACGCCGTGACCTAGTGTCACGTCTCGTGACCTGCTAGAGAGTCACGGGACGTGACTCTATGTCACGCCTGGCCATTCAAGGGAATCACGCCGTGACTCTAAGTCACGAGACGTGACTTCCCTCTCACAGAGAGAGGAGTCACGCTTCATGTCTTGGAGTCACGCCCTGCCTTCACCTGAGTCACGTCGTGACTCTAAGTCACGAGACGTGACTTCCCTCTCACAGAGAGAGGAGTCACGCATTGCCCTTACTAGAGTCACGCCGTGACTCAAAGTCACGAGACGTGACTTTCCTCTCACAGAGAGAAGAGTCACGCTTCGCAACTGGAGTCACGTTTTGCCATTCACAAGGGTCACGTCGTGACCCTAAGTCACGAGACGTGACTTTCCTCTCACAGAGAGAAGAGTCACGCTTCGCAACTGGGAGTCACGCTGCCCTTCACATGAGTCACGTCGTGACTCTAAGTCACGCGACGTGACTCGCTTCTCACAGAACACAAACTGGAACTGGAAATTCTACAGAGACGCGATTTTCCATTCCCAGTTACCCAGAACTCCAAGAACTCGATAAATTCATTTTCACTTTGATTCAAAACACAAACAAACTCATTTTACCTCCCGATCGATCTTCCAAACATCAAATTAACATAACATCAGCTTAATCCATCAATTAAAACAATCAAAACCATGCATACACACATTTAATCCATTTAAGAACATAAACCCTAAAATTACAGTAAGTTAAAAACCTAAACTCAGTAACTTCAAATTCAATTCATATCATGCATTGCCAGCACATCCACTCACATATATCATGCATATACATATATCAAAACACATCAATTTCAGAAATTAGACCATGCAAACCCATTTATAAACCTAGTGAGAAAAATAGGGCAGAAACACACAAAACTTCACATGCAGTAAGCAAAGCTCCCAAACCTCAAAATCACGTTCCAAAATCAGGCTTCCAACTTCAAGATCAATCCTCACTCTTATCCTTGCCTTTACTTTGTTCCTTCTTGTAATCCAAAGCTTGCACAAATAAAACCCATAATTATTCTTCAAAACCCTAACTCAACCAAAACCAAAACCAGGAGAAGAAGATGAAGAAGAAGAACAGAACGTAAATCCAACTTACCTCTTCAAAGCAAAGCACAACCCAAGCCAACCACAACTCCAAGCCGAGGAAAATGAAAGGAAAAGCAGAGGAAGGGAGAAGAGAAGAAGAAGAAGAACGTGAGAGGAGGGGGACGGGAATGCAATCTGTATTCCCTCTCTCTTCCACTTTCTTTTCTTCTTTTCCCCATTCACTGCCCACCTAACAGTCCACTTGGCAACAACCTATTGGACCCCAAACTCCACTTAGCATTTCAAACCATGGCACATAATACTAGAGTCATACCCAAACATTGCCTTAATAAATATCTTGTCTTAATGCTCTTTAGTCCTTAGACAAATTACACTTCACTCACTCACACAATTCTTTCTTTGCCAAATTAATTATCTTATCAATTAGGTCCTTAACACTCCAAATTTCTCAAACACAAATTTACTGAAATACCCTTCCGATCCCGACTTAGCATGCACATTCCGACCAGGGCCATTTTGGGGTGTGACAACTCTTCCCTCCTAAAAGAATTTCGTCCTCGAAATTCACAGCGAAACACTTACATCCACACAACCCAAACAAACAAAACTTACTTAGACAAAAGCTTGCAAAGTAACTTACCAGAAGAACCTGCGGTCTCCTTCGAATCCTTGCTAGATGCTACAAACTCTGAAGACACTCGAGAAGATCTGAGCAAATCCTCCACATCCTTTCTAGCTTGCCCAGCTAGACTCTCACTCATCTTCTTAGGACAATCGGCAATCCGGTGTTCCATACTGCGACACCTGAAACAAGCACCTGAAAGCTTCCGACATGGACCACGATGTCGCTTCTGATAGTGCTGACATACTGACGGTACCCACTTCTTACACTTATTCCCATGTTGCCTCTGAAATTGTTGATACACTGAAGGTTCTCGAACCCTCTTCCCTGCTGACACTTCACTAACCGATCCTTTCCTCTTCTGAGGAACATGCTGAAAAAAATCTTGAGAAACACGAGCAGTCAATCTATCCAAAATCCGAATCAACCCTTGTACAAGAGCCCTATCCTCAGAAACCCGACCAGAATCTTCAACTGGAAGATGCTCTGAAACATCCTGATCAGCACTAACTCGGTTCACACTTTCTGTTGTCTCGCCCACATTCTCACTAGGATCAGACTCCATCTAAACATGACACAAAACAAGACGCATCTGCATTAGGCCACGACACAAAACCGACTCTCATGTAAAGACTCAACACAAAACAAACAACATACCCAGAACCATCAAACCTGGGCTCTGATACCACTAACTGTAACACCCCCATCGCCATCCCCGTTGGAAGGACGCCGACGGACGCGCTACACGACGCTCACATATACAGATATACACATGCACAATGCGGAAGCATACTTTCATACATAACATGCATACAGAAATACGGATTAATTAAAAACTTACCTTGACTTATCTTGCGGTACAGACTGAACATGCAATCACTTATGCACACACAGACTCTAAGCTGAAGCATACACAGAAGCATACCTAATGACCATTCAACAGAAGCATAATCAAAATAATAAAGCAAAGGAATAACTAAACATAAAACATACTAACTATTACATTGCCACAAGAAAACTCCAGAACGAAACATAATTAATTACATATACAATACAACCGAATTACAAAAGCTGAAATATAGAAGCTGAACAAAATACAGAACTTTTAACTCCTACGTGGCCGACCTTGCAGAAGCGCGACTCGAACAGAACCAAACCTGCCACCTGCACGGAAAGGAAATCCGTGCTAAGCGATAACGCTTAGTGGGGAGAACACACAAGAATATGGACGGCCATTCACAATGGTCGTCAAGGCAAAACACATTCAAATGGAAAATGCGGATATTCATAGCATATCAATAATCAGGCTGCACAATAAAGGCATTCAATCGATAACTCACAAACAGACCATAAACCCATGTCCAGGATATACCAAAACAGACATAATACAATATACGATACAAATATCATCATGCCGAACTACATACTATAACTCATGCATAAACCTACATGGGTATCAAATGATAGCATCTTACCATGCGGAGTCACAAGAGCTATACACATGCATTAAATATCACTAATTACCCACGCCTGAACTGACAACCCAATCTTCATGTTAAGCATACACACTAGTCAAATATCCAAAGGATAACATTTAGAGCATCATAATACCGCTGCGCAACTCTAATATATATTAAGCATCATGCAGAACATTCTGATAACAGAGACTGAAGGCATAACCACTTAGTATTACATTCATATCATCATCATGCAGAGAGTACAGTAATCATCACATACTTACCATCACAACTGCTTCGGTTCACAAGCTAATATATTAACAAAACACGTTTAAGTCACATACATAAATTCTCTAGTCGCATCTTAATCAAAGCAATCAGAAACTTATAACCAATCACATGACGAGTACGGATAATCATGTTAGATATAAAGTCATGCTTATTTAAAACAGACATACATTCTGAAGCCCATAATCACATTCATATACACATAAACTGATTCCTGAGATCTTTATCATAATCAAACGGATATCACATTCATATAGTTATTTCAAAGAAATACAAACCAGTAAAGCACCTGCTGACTCACAATAGTGGATATCGAGTGTACTGAACTGATTAGTACCTTACGGGTACAAATCGAAAACCACTTTATTTTGTCACAAAAGCATTTTACTGATGGGGGATCTTAACCCGATCCAAATTCATTAAAAAGGACCACGAGGATCCGCACTGAGGGGGGGGGGGGGTTCGCGAGGAACCATACGGGGGACCTGATCAGGGTCCAATACGTTCAAAGGGCGCTGCAGCTACTGAAAGACTCTATTAGGCATGCCTAACTATCCACTAGACTGACTCTCGCAGGTCATGCATAAAACAATTCACGTTTTGAATCGCATAATGCATAAATATGTAAATATCATGCATAAACCGGAGTACAATAGACATATAAATATGCTCATAAGGTCGGTCGTACATCATGCAATTCGCATTGCAAAACATATTACAGTCCATACATTTTAACATTAAACAATATTCTAAAGCATGCCAAGAATCAGGTAAAGAGGTACTACCATGCCAATGGTTATCAAAACATAATCCTAAACTTGGATTAGGTGAAGATACTAAGCATAAACCATGCATAGTCCAAATTACAATTAACATAACACAATGAGCTCCAAGGCTAAAGCATAACAATGCATTCAGACATTAATCATAATATTCAACTAAATATAGCATAGCATAATATCAATCATACCTCATTCAAGTCATATTCTGAAGCATGCAATAGGTCAATCAATCACATTTTATCACAACTCCAATTACTAGAGTAAATCAAGAACACATATGTAATCATATTATGCCGATGATCAAAAACACATAATCTAAATCAGGAAATGATACAATGCTCTTAAACATGGCATGTTATTCTAGATAAGAACCCGACCAAGGACAGGCATAACATAATGCTAAACACAACTAAAATAGGCTAACCAATCAGATAAGATAGCACACAGTAGAGAAAAGAGTCATAAAAGCATTTGAAAGTCATTTCAAGAAAACTAGTCATGTGGGGAAACAAAGTAAAACAGAAAAGCCATACAGGAGCGTATAACAGTCTGACATAACTTATACAGAAGTAAAGACCCATACAGAAGAAATAGGAAATCCATTTTGGTTTAAAACTGGGCGAAATCGGAAAAAGGAGCTGAAGAGGAGTCGGTCACAAGTCGTGTCACGACTTGTGACTGACCTCACAGGAGGGTCACGCCGTGACCTAGTGTCACGTCTCGTGACCTGTTAGAGAGTCACGGGACGTGACTCTATGTCACGCCTGGCCATTCAAGGGAATCACGCCGTGACTCTAAGTCACGAGACATGACTTCCCTCTCACAGAGAGAGGAGTCACGCTTCGTGTCTTGGAGTCACGCCCTGCCTTCACCTGAGTCACGTCGTGACTTCCCTCTCACAGAGAGAGGAGTCACGCATTGCCCTTACCAGAGTCACGCCGTGACTCAAAGTCACGAGACGTGACTTTCCTCTCACAGAGAGAAGAGTCACGCTTCGCAACTGGAGTCACGTTTTGCCATTCACAAGGGTCACGTCGTGACCCTAAGTCACGAGACGTGACTTTCCTCTCACAGAGAGAAGAGTCACGCTTCGCAACTGGGAGTCACGCTGCCCTTCACATGAGTCACGTCGTGACTCTAAGTCACGCGACGTGACTCGCTTCTCACAGAACACAAACTGGAACTGGAAATTCTACAGAGACGCGATTTTCCATTCCCAGTTACCCAGAACTCCAAGAACTCGATAAATTCATTTTCACTTTGATTCAAAACACAAACAAACTTATTTTACCTCCCGATCGATCTTCCAAACATCAAATTAACATAACACCAGCTTAATCCATCAATTAAAACAATCAAAACCATGCATACACACATTTAATCCATTTAAGAACATAAACCCTAAAATTACAGTAAGTTCAAAACCTAAACTCAGTAACTTCAAATTCAATTCATATCATGCATTGCCAGCACATCCACTCACATATATCATGCATATACATATATCAAAACACATCAATTTCAGAAATTAGACCATGCAAACCCATTTATAAACCTAGTGAGAAAAATAGGGCAGAAACACACAAAACTTCACATGCAGTAAGCAAAGCTCCCAAACCTCAAAATCACGTTCCAAAATCAGGCTTCCAACTTCAAGATCAATCCTCACTCTTATCCTTGCCTTTACTTTGTTCCTTCTTGTAATCCAAAGCTTGCACAAATAAAACCCATAATTATTCTTCAAAACCCTAACTCAACCAAAACCAAAACCAGGAGAAGAAGATGAAGAAGAAGAACAGAACGTAAATCCAACTTACCTCTTCAAAGCAAAGCACAACCCAAGCCAACCACAACTCCAAGCTAAGGAAAATGAAAGGAAAAGCAGAGGAAGGGAGAAGAGAAGAAGAAGAAGAACGTGAGAGGAGGGGGACGGGAATGCAATCTGTGTTCCCTCTCTCTTCCACTTTCTTTTCTTCTTTTCCCCATTCACTGCCCACCTAACAGTCCACTTGGCAACAACCTATTGGACCCCAAACTCCACTTAGCATTTCAAACCATGGCACATAATACTAGAGTCATACCCAAACATTGCCTTAATAAATATCTTGTCTTAATGCTCTTTAGTCCTTAGACAAATTACACTTCACTCACTTACACAATTCTTTCTTTACCAAATTAATTATCTTATCAATTAGGTCCTTAACACTCCAAATTTCTCAAACACAAATTTACTGAAATACCCTTCCGATCCCGACTTAGCATGCACATTCCGACCAGGGCCATTTTGGGGTGTGACAACTAGGATGTATAGTAAAGACCGTAGTATGTGCCTCACTCATAAGTTTCTTCCTTAACTCATCATTTTCGGGCACACACAAATGATTCTGATGCATAAACACCCCATCCAAAACCAAAAACTCAGACTGCTGACCCTGCTGAACCTCTAGCAAAATCTGCTGCAATTTTAAATCATCCTTCTGAGCATCCACAATTGACTGTCTTAAAGTCGGTTGCACTCTCAATTGGGCAACCAAAGCCCCATTCAAATCAAATCTCCATCTGAACCGCCTCAAGAACAAAGCCAAAATTAACTTCCGACTCAAAGCATCTGTAACCACATTGGCTTTACCTGGATGGTAATCCACAATGCAGTCGTAGTCCTTGAACAACTCTAACCATCGACGCTGCCTCATGTTCAACTCTTTTTGCGTGAGGAGATATTTTAAACTCTTATGGTCT
The DNA here is from genome assembly GCA_947683425.1 of Excoecaria cochinchinensis. Classification (NCBI taxonomy): domain Eukaryota; kingdom Viridiplantae; phylum Streptophyta; class Magnoliopsida; order Malpighiales; family Euphorbiaceae; genus Excoecaria; species Excoecaria cochinchinensis. Next base: position 5,826,435 of record CANTUQ010000076.1, on the reverse strand, counting down.
GTGAAAATCCTACACTTCTCCCCATACAGATAATGCCGCCAAATCTTCAAAGCGAAGATTACAGCCGCCAATTCCAAATCATGCATCGGATAGTTTTTCTCATGAGGCTTCAACTGACGAGATGCATAAGCCACAACTTTACCCTCTTGCATCAATACACATCCGAGTCTAATACCTAAAGTGTCACTGTACATAACAAACTCTTTACCCGAGGTGGGTTGTGTCAGTACAGGAGCTTCAACTAACAAACTCTTCAACCTCTCAAAGCATAGCTAACACTTATCCGACCACTCAAGCCTGACTCCTTTCCTCAACAATCTAGTCATAGGAGCCGCAATAACAGAAAAACCCTTCACAAACCGACGGTAGTAGCCTGCTAAACTAAGGAAGCTTCTCACTTCCGGAACATTCCTAGGCGCTTTCCTATCCACAATCGCCTCAATCTTAGCTGGGTCCACTTAAATACCCTTATCCGACACAATATGACCCAAGAAAGACACCTCTCGAAGCCAAAAGTCACAGTTACTAAGCTTTGCAAACAAACGATGCTCGCTCAACACTTGCAACTCTAACCAAAGATGCTCTTCGTGCTCATTCTCATCCTTTGAGAAAACCAAAATGTCATCTATAAACACTACTACAAATCGGTCTAGATATGGCCTAAACACTCGGTTCATTAAATCCATAAAAGCCGCAGGTGCATTGGTCAAACCAAATGGCATCACAAGAAACTCATAGTGGCCATACCGCATCCAAAATGCAGTCTTAACCACATCCGCATCCTGAACTCGAAGCTGATAATAACCTGACTGAAGATCAATCTCGAAAAAGACACTCGCTCCTCTAAACTGATCAAACAAATCCTTGACTCTAGGCAAGGGATACTTGTTCTTCACTGTGACCTTGTTAATTTGCCTATAGTAGATACACATCCTCAAAGAACCATCTTTCTTCTTGACAAATAAAATCGGGGCTCCCCATGGAGATATACTCGGTCAAATAAACCCCTTATCCAATAACTCTTGTAGCTAAGTTTTAGGTTCTCTCAACTCTACAGGAGCTATCCGATAAGGTGCTTTCGAAATGGGCAAAGTACCCGACAAAATCTCTATGGACAACTCCACTTCTCTCTCGGGAGGCAATCCAGGCAATTCACTTGGAAACACATCACTAAACTCCCTAACAACAGGGATATCATTAATCTAAACCTGATCATGCTTCGAATCCAACACAATAACTAAAAATGACTCACAACCTTTCCTCATAAATCTCTTAGCTTGCATGGCAAAAATCACATTACTCAAAGAACTCGAACCCAAACCTTTAACCACAACCGAAGACTGATCTCTATCTCGTAACACAACTACCTTTCTATGACAATCCACTACTACCCGATACTTACTGAGCCAATTCATACCCAATATCAAATCAAACTCCCAAAACGGTAACTCTATCAAATCCGTAGGAAACTCAACACCCTGAACCAAGAGGGGACAATTCCTATGCACTCTACGTACATTGACAGTATGCCCTAAAGGACTGGTCACACAAACCTCATAATCTAAATTGTCAACATCATGCATCTTATCAAACAATATACTTGTGCACAAATATGAGTGTGTGGAGCCAGGATCAATTAGAGCATATAACTCAGTGTCAAAGAGTAGGAACTTACCAGCAATCACATCCGGGGCATCTTGCTCATCCCGAGCTCTCATGGCATAAGCTCTAGCTGGAACTGTCAAAGGACGATCAATAGACTCTGATGGAGCTCCCTCTCTATGCCGACTGCCTCGACCTCTACCTCGGCCTCTACCACAACTAACTTGCAGAGAATTAGATCCAACCCTGCTAGCCTCACGCTGATCACCAGAAGCCTCACTATACCTCAAACAATTTGCCAAGTAGTGATCAGTGCTACCACATTTGAAACAACCACCCATGAGCCTCCTACACTCACCCCAACGGCGCTTACTACAGTGAGAAAACTCAGGCAACAAATCAGTCCTCAAACCAGAACCACCTCTGCTGGCAGAACTTTACCTTATGCCTCTCGAAGCAGGGCCTAAAGACTCATCATGCAGGTTCCTTGACCTCTTACCCGAAGATGATGACGATCTAGATCCTCCACGAGGGGGATTTCCTCCTCTGAGCTCTCTCTCTCTCAGAACAGACTCAGACCTCTCAGCCCGCACTACTGCTTGCACAATCTGATAGTACCCAATGCCCGGAGTACTCATCAGAGAAATTAGCATAACTCTTAGCGACTTATTCAAACCGGCCTCAAAATGCCGACACTTAAACTCTTCAGTCAGAAAACCTTTTGGAGCATACTTGGTCAAACAGTTTAACTCCTACTCAAACTCTGATACTGACATAGCCCTTTGCTTCAAGCTCAAAAATTGTGCCCACTTGGCATCCTTATACTCCCTAGTCATATACTTATTGGTGAATTCTATCTCGAAGAACTCCCATGTGACCGGGGCAGGCAACTAGAGATGCCTACGAACCAATTTCAACCAATCATAGGCAGACCCCTGAAGCAATGCCACCACACTCTCAACTTGCCTATCAGCAGGACACCTAGTCTCCTCAAATACTCATTCCATTTTCTCAATCCATTTCTCAGTAAGCTCAGACTCATCCAGACTAGTACCATAAAAATCATCTGTACCAGCTCTCTTCATGCTCTCTAAAGGGGCTCTCGGAGCGGTCACCCTATCAAAGACTCGAGCTATGTCCTAAGAAATCTTCAACATTACCTCAAAGGGCATGGCTATAGCCTTAGGCTGAACCCTAGGTGTTTGAGCCGAAACAGACACTGAAGGATCAACAGCTTGGGGATTCACACTTTCAGCGGACCCCTCAAGCGACCAACGAATAGAATCAGAATCCATCTAAAAGAAAGACAAAGACAACCGCATCAGCCAATACAGTCCTAATCATATGTCTAAACACAATAATCACCCAGAAAATGCCTAAATCGGGGCTCTGATACCAAAAACTGTAACAACCCCTACCTATATGTAGGGGAACCCATCTGCGGAGGAGTGAGAACCCGTACGAGCAAGGGTGTCACACCAAACAGAATGGTACAAACATACATTCACATAATATAAACATACATATAAATAGCGAAAATTAAAACTTAAAACAAAACCGAACATTCATTCATGATATAACAATATTCAATTACAAAATTGTTCTGATACCAACATAATTACATTATTCAGAGATACATAGCGAAAGCTTAATAAAATACTATATACAAGAGAGATCACTATTACAAAAATAGTGATGATACAAAAATACACTAAGTCCTATCAACAATCCCACTGTGTTGGCTTGACTAGCGGCGACTCTCCCAAAAGCTATACACCTTCCGCACCTGCATGGGAGAAAACACCGTGCTAAGCGATAACGCTTAGTGGGGAAACAAACAATAACAATATGGATGGCTATTCACAATGGTCGTCAAGGCAAATCACATATGAAATTACATATTGAATATCATAAGATATTATCATAATAGAATTCCATTCATAACCATTCAAAGGTTCAATAAACATATTCATATGCCAATAGATTCATATGCTCATATTAGAGTCATTCAGATTCAAATACTTATAATCATACTCATTCAGATTCACATACTTATAATCATATCAGAATAATCATAACACCAGCTGAGTTACAGTAGTGGATAATGAGTAAACGCGTAGCAGTACCTTACGGGTACAAATCGACATGGAGCGGTACCTTACGGGTACAAATCGGGAAAGCACTATCATCTTTTCTCTTTTTAAGCATTTTACAAAGGGATCTTAAACAAGATCCGTACATGTAGAAGTTCGTGAGGAACTAAATGGGGACCTGATCAGGGTCTAGAACAGTACATAGGCTGCAGCTAAAGTACTCTTTTCGGCATGCCTAACTATCCACTAGACTGACTCTTGCAGGTCATGCATAATACAAATCATGCTCAATGAATATCATATAATTCATTATGAAGAAGTCATAGTAGTACACATATGTAAGCATAATTATTCCCATACAGTAGTAAAAACTCATGAAGAAATGATACAAAGTTCATTTTAGAAGAGAGGGACAAAATCGAAAAAATAGGGTGAAAAGAGGTCACTTTCATGATCGCTACTGGTGTCACGCTCGTGACATTGGCCGATTGGCCTGCGCGACGGGAAGGGGCAAGGGGTCATTGTCGCGATCGCGACCAGTGTCGCGCTTGTGACTGTGGCCGATAGGCCTGCGCGAGGGGAAAGGGGCGAAGTGAAGGATCCGCTGCACCACTCGCGCACGCCGGAGCTTCACGAGTCGTGCTGCCCAATCATGAGTCAGACACCTCACAAACAATGGAGCAAAACTCGCGAAAACTGGAATTCACCCTTCTATCGCACTCGTGATAGCATCGCGATTTCCAGCAAAACGCAGAAAACCCAGATTTCCAACCACAAAATCATTTTACCTTTAAATCAGCCTTCCACCATCACATATAACATAAACACAACTTAATTCAACACTTTACACAATCAAATCATGCATTATCTAAAATCAAATCATCAAGAACACAAACCCAGAATTTTACTGCAAACATTCGTCAACATTAAATATTGTTCAATACATGAACATCCATGCATTATAACTCAAATCAATTGAATACCCATAACATTAACACGATAATATGCCTCGTCAAACACCAATTTTCCAGAAAATACATGCAAAGCCATAAATCACCATATGAACATCAAACAATCAAATTCCAATAAATCCCAAACAAAATCCCAAACCTGTAACTCCTATGCTCCAAATCAATGAGCACCACTCCCACTAGCCTTCTCCTTTCCCTTGGGATCGCGAGGAGGCTCAACTAATCAAAAACACTCAATGAAGACATACAAATACAAAACCTAAATTAAAACCCAATCTAAACAAAAGAAGAACAATGGAAGAAGAAGAAGATGAAGAAGATGGAGAAGAAACCAACAATACATACCAATCTAAGCTCAAGGGGGTGATCAATTTCCACCACCACACTTGAATCCAAGCTAGGGCACACAAATGAAGAGAAAAGAGGAAGAAGGAGTAAAGGGAAGAAGAGGAAACAGGAAGAGGCAAATCAGATTTGCTGTGCCATTTTCTCTCTCTTTTATTTATACCTTCTTTCAAAATGCTCTAGCCAATTGTCACTCTTTGGTTGGTGGAACTTGACCACTCACACCCTACACTGATGCATGCCAATACACACAAGACTAACCCACATAATTCACACACTACAACCATATGCTCATGCACACGCTAACACAACCCAATGCACATACACCCTACTAACATATATGCACCCACACAATATTACAGCCCATAAAACATGCATTTTACCCAAAATACCCTTGACACATGCCAAAACTCTCACACATGCACACATACACATAGCAAACATGGCTCAAACTGATATAGGGAATCGGGGTGTTACAAGCACTGTCAAAGGCAACATTGGGGTGAGTGTAGGAAACTCACGGGCGTTTATTTCAAGTGCGGAAGCAAGGAACATCAGCTCAGAGATTATCCTAAGAAGAGAGAGAACTTGGCTTTGCAAGCAAGTAGAAAGGAAAGTGTGGTCGACCAAACATCAGCAATTGATCTTGAGGATCAAGGAACTCCGGGTGGCTTAGCTAGAGCTTTTACAATGATCGAGAGGGAAGTGAAGGAGCCCGCAGGTCCTTCTGGTAAGTGGTATCGTTAGGCTTTATTTTATTTAATTCGGTTTGGGTTATTTGGAAATGAGCGGTTAGCGGGGAAATTTCGAGGACGAAATTTCTTAAGGGGGAGTGTTTGTAACAACCCAAAAAGGGCCTAGTCGGAATTTACATGCTAAGTCGGGAAATTAAGGGTATTTGGTATTTGTGCATGTGGAAATTTGATTTTTGAGGACCTAATTGAAGAATTAATTAAAGTTTTAAGTGAAGAAATAAGTTTAGGGATTAAACTGCAAAGTCAAAGAGTTGAATCTTTAGTCCTATGCAAGCATGGCATGTGGACTTATTGGGGAGTGACACTTGGCTTGGGTAGTTGAGAGCATTTAATGAAAAGTGAGTGAAGGAGAGAGGGAAGCAAGAAAAGTAGATTTTTCCTGCTTCTTGCCCACGTTTCATGTCTCCCTCTTCTTCCTTTCTTTTCTACTCTCTTGTAGCCCTAACGTGAATCTTCAAGCTTTAGTTGGAATTCTCTGAGTTTGAGCTGGGTTTTTGAAGAGGTAAGTGCTTGGGTTTTGATTTCGGTCTCTGCTTTTTCTTTTTCTACTCTGTTTTCTGATTTGGAAGGGTTAATATATGGTTTGATTTAATGGTGTAATTTGGCTGGGTTTTTTGCAAGAATCAGAGGAGAGAAGGAAGAACAAGAGAAAGGAAAAAGTGGGATCTTGAAGGGATCGGATTGAAGCTTCTTTTGTCAGGTTTGGGAGCTCTGTTTTAGATGTGTTTTGGTTTGGGAGTTGTCTGCTTGCTTTCTCTTTCGGATCAAGTGTATGTGCTGTGTTTAATTTCGGGAATTTTGAGTAGTTTTGCATGTGAATATGCTTGTGTTAGTTTGATGAGATTGTTAGTAATGCATGTTAGTGATTGAGATGAATGTATGTGAGTTTTGTAGAGAAAATGCATGAATTAGGGTAAGTTCTGATATTGATGTTCTTATTTTTGGCATTTTTGGTTTCTTAGTTGAATTTGTTGTTTAAGTTATTGTAAATTGAGTGTATTTTTTATTATGAGTATGTTTGATATGATTTGGAGTGATGAGGTAAGTGTACTGCATGAATGAGTGGGTTTTGATTTTGTTTTGAAAGTTTGATAGTATGTTTTGTGCTAGGGGTGCTCGGAAACACGACTCTATCGCGAGTGCGACAGAGCCACGTGATTTTAGTTCTCTCAAACCGCTCGGCTTGGGACTCTTCACGACACATGAAGTTCTTCACGTGTCGTGAAGATTACCCGTTCAGCTGTGAGATCGCTCGGATTGCGATTTTTCATGACACGTGAAGTTCTTCACGAGTCATGAAGAATAGCCTAATCGGTTGGTTTGCTCGCTCAGCAAGAGATTTCTGCTCGGTGTGGTATGCGGCTCGGCAAATGGTCTTATGCACGATTCGTGCATCTTGGCACGACTCGTGCCCAAGCTTTGGTGTCCAACATGAGTCGTGCACCATAGCACTACTCGTGCCAGCCCACTTTTCTTCTGTCACGAGTTGTGCATCGTGACACGAGTCACAACAGTCTTGGTTTTGGCCAGTAGCGCTGAGGCTACTATCGCGAGCGTGACAGTGAGCCTCCTCCTACTTGTTCTGTTTTGCCTTAAACGTTTTCTTCTCTCTTTGTATGGCTTCCTAGTATTGAATAAGTTACGTTTTGTATTTTATATAAGTGTGTACTGATGTTTTAGAGTGTGTAAATAATTAATGACATGCTAGTGTTTGAATACCTGTTTTTGATATTGTCTAGTGATGAATGCTTAGAGTGAGTGAGTTGAGCCTGAAGTGTCATGGTAGTGGATAGATAAGCATGCTTATAAAAGGATATATGAGTGTAACTGCCTATGATGGCCCCTTTTGGGTCTTTCGGCCGACCTCCGAGATGGTCATTCTAATAGTGATAGTGTAGTGTTAGTGTGTGATTAAGGCTCCGGTCACTTTTGATACTGGTCGCAGTATCCCCTGTAGTATAGTTTTCCCGTATCCACAGCAAATGAAATTCAGGCTATTATATGAGGTGTTGATTTTGCTCAGTGAAGTATTGTGTCTTTATGAGTGTCTTCAGTTTGTGCATTGGAATTATGTATATTGCTGTTATGATAGTTACTTGAATTTAGTGATTATGTGTTTTGTATCTTTGTCTTTTGTTATTTAGAGAATTCAGTTTGTGGATGCTTATATATATATGTATTTTGTATGATATTATGGTATAGTGCTCTTTGTCTTTGTACCTCCCCACTAAGCATTATAGCTTAGCACAGGTTCTTTTCCTGTGTAGGTGGCAGGATTTTAGTTTAGTTCGAGTTGTGCATCTGTAGGGTTGGCCACTAGGAGTTAGAGTTTCTTTTTGTATTCAGTTCCTGTAATTGTTTTGCGTCTGTATAGAATATTTTGTATAGTATATGTATTTTGCTTCATATGTAAGAATCTTATGTAACTACTTTTGGATAATGCAACTTTTGTTATGCATATTTAATTTATTAAGTTATTTCTTTTATTTTTCGTATGCTTCCGCTTATGTGCATGTATGTATTTATGTATGTATATGTTTATCGCCGTGTTTTGTCATAGCGCTCCGGTATCCTTCCAACGGGGTAATCGGGGTGTTACAAATTTCGTAAATGTAAAACAATTAAAAGCTAAATTGTAATTTAGCATAAAGTAAGGGACTAGGTTACAAATTGACGATAATAAGGCTAAGGAAGGGATTAAAATGTAAATATGCAATTAGGGAGTTAATAATTATGCATATCTTGTAATTAGTGAGTGAACAATTAAGAATTTTAGAAAAACAATGTTTGATTAAATATTAAGTGAATAAGGGATTAAATTAATTATGATTTAACTACTATGCTAGTGACAATGAAGGACAAATAGGTACATTAGTGGCGTTATTGTAAATAAGTGAAATTTATTGGACTTAAACGTAATTGATTATAATAATGCTAGTAATAATATTTAAGTGTAAATGGAAAAGAAATAGACTACTAAGTAAATGAATAAATTGGTTTTATGTATATGTAAATTAAGAGATGATATTTGGAAATAAATAAATAATAAGGTAGATAATAATGATAATGTAAATCAAGTGAAATGGAAAGATAGTGTTTTAAATTGTAAGAAACATAGAGAGATTAAATTGTAAAGTTAATTATTAAGAAGCTATAGTGAATAAAAGTATGGTGTAAATTAATTGAATAAAGGTAATAAGTAGGATTGGCAAATTAAGTGAAGCCAAAATAATTAGAATATTAGAAGTGCATAATTGAGTATATTGGGAAATAAAGATTTTCATAGTAAAAGTGATAAAGGATAGAGCGATTAATAAATAGTGTTAAGATAAAAGAAAATAGACTGGCCATTATTATGAATAGTAATATAAGTGACCAAAGTTGAATAAGAAATAACATATTAGTGATAAAATTTATAATGACGTATATGTGGACCAAATGAATAGTAAAAAGAGACAGTTATAGGTCAATCGATAGCTAAATAATAATTGAAAATTGTTAAACAAAATGAGTGTCTAAATGAAACGAAGTTGATAAGTGATATCGTAAAGTAAAATTATTGATAAGTGTAGAATCGAAATAGTAAAGAGAATGTTAGAAATGCAAAGAAAGTAATAGTATTTGATCAGTGTTACTAATAGTGAAATAATGACAAATTATTAAGTAAGTTGATAAAGAATTTAGTGTCCGCAATTAAATTACAATTGAGCATCCAAATTAAGGAAATAATCTAATAGGTTATTTACAAAGATAAAAGTATTAAAAAGAGATACATATGAAATTGATCGTAAATGACAAACTGAACAAGGTGTTAAGTGATAAGAGTCATTAGTGCACATGATAACGTTAGTGATAATAGTAATGAAAAGAATAGAACAATTAAATAAGGTAAAACACCGAAGTTGACAAATAATAGTGAAATTGACGACTATAAAAATTAACAGTGTAAATGATAGTGAAAACGATAAGTGTACAGATTAACAGTGCAAATAACGGTGAAATCGATAAGTGATTAGTGATAATAGTGACAGTGATAAAGATAAGAATAGCGAATGTCAGAAAAGTATGTTATAAACTATTTAAAAAGACATAGAAATAATCGTCTCCATAACCTAAATACAGTATAACAATTAAATGATAAAGTATGTAGGATTAGTATGGAAAACTTAGGATAAGTATCCACCACTGAGCATTTTAATGCTCAGCGTGTAGTGTTTTAAATGCGCGTAGGTTATAATAGTTAGATGTGGCCGAAGAAGTAGAAGCAATTGAAGATTGAGCAACAATAAGGACCGAAGGGTTTGTATGGCATGTATATGAGCGTAGTTAGGGAAAGCTATGGTATGCGTAGGTAATTTATGTGTTAATGTATTTTTATGTTATTGTGTATGTATTGTTATGTTTGTTAAAAAAATAAAAAATTCAGAGTTTTCAAGTGTATCATCAGTAATAGGCAATGCAGTGCAGTGTTGTGACATCCGGTATCCGCATCATATACGGGTATAAGGGTGTAACATATTCTTTGGTTGCAAAAGGATTAAACCGACACTACAAGAAATTTGACTTTTTGTGACGAATTTTTTAATGACACATAAAATTTCGTCACTAATTGTAACTTACAACGACGAATTTTTTAAAACGTCACCATACTATTTATTACTGTGATGAAATTATCTTGCGTCATTTTATGTTTTAATTATCGTCACTAAAAGATTAATTTGGTGACGAAAAAATATATTTCGTCATGGTTTATTTAGGAGAGATAATTTCCCACCATTTTTTTGGAGGGAAAAAATTTAATGACAAAATAATAACTTATTGCAACGTATAAAATCGTCACAAAATATTTATTTTTTGTGACGAATTATTTTTATCATAATTAAATAAATTAATGACAATAAAATCATTTCGTCACAAATAAGATATCGATTATAAAAAAAATTTCTAATTATTTTTTTCGAAAAATTTTAGTTTAAAAATTAATTTTATTTATAACAAATAAATATGTCACAAAAAATAAATACACTGTGTCAAGATACAATTTCATCACCTTTGATATGGTGGGAAAAAATTCCAACCTTTTTTTTGTGGAAAAAAATATAATGAAAAAATAACTATTTGCGACACAAAAATTCGTCGTGAAATGCTTATTTTTTGTGACATGAATTATATTTGTCACAATTTAATGACGATAAAATTATTTCGTCACAATAATTTTATTTATGACAAATACATATGTCATAAAAAAGGAATATAGTGTGACGAAATACCGGTACAATCAATTTATGACAATAATAATATTATATCACAATTAGTTGTAATGTTAATATACGACAAATATATTACGTCATAAAATATAAATTCAATTTATGACAAACAATTATGTCACAAAAAAAATAATATATAGTTACAAAGTATAAATTTATTACTAATACAATCAGTTTGTGCGATATAATATTTTATCACAATCGACTGTAATAAAAATATACAACTAGATTATGTTATGAATAATTTATTTTATATTATAAATAAAAATGTCTCCAATAAATTTTTTTAATGACCAACAATAGTTTGTCATCTACTTTTTTTACAAAAATAACTAAATTATATATGAAAGTTAATTAATTAATAATATAATAATAATTTAAAATAAAATATTTTAATGTAAATTAGAAAATTGTAAAAATTGTAACCCTCAAATGCAGAATAAAATTTTTTCCCCCAAGCCCTTCTATTTCTCTCTCTCGCAAAATCGATTTGTCGCTCGATCACTCTCTCTCTCCACCGCGGTCCTCTCTCGGTGACTTCCTCGTCTCCGCCACAGTTCGATCTATATCAGCTGCTGTCTTCGCCGCGTGCCTGTCTCTCTTACTTGCAGTCTCTGCCACACTCCTCTCTCTCAATATCAATCGCCCATTCTTCAATCAGGTTATACCTCTCTCTGTTTGTTAATGAGTTTAATTATTTTCTTTCTTTTTTTGGGAATTGAGTAACTTCTTGTTTGAATAATTTTTTTTGTTAGTGTGGTGCGTCGTTGATCTGTGTTTGCTATGCTTGATCCAGTGCCTCCTTAACACTCCCTTGAAAGGTCAGATTTGCAAAAGTTTTTGTTCTGTAACTATTGTTTGATTTTTTTTTTTTTTTAATTTTCTGTTTGTTGATGTTAGTATTTTTTTCAAGTAAAGTAGATGATGTGCTTGGTCATTTACAACCAAATTTCTGTAACTCTACTCTTTTGCATAACTATGACTCGGCTTCTTTCTCTCTAAGTTCTTCTTTTAATAATTAACTGCAGTATATTTGGTTAATCTTTGTGTGAATTGCGTTAGATTACATTTCTTTGTAATTAGAAGTGGATTGTTTGATGGGTGTTAGATTTGCTGAGTTTTTGAGCTATACAAAAGACGATTTGCATCTCTCATTGTCTCTGTTTTCGATTCATTACTATGAGAAGATGAATTTCAGTAACAGAAGCAGATGAACTGAAATTTTCTTATTGTTATCATTTGACTACATAACTCTGATTTTGTTTTTTATTTATTTTTTTATATGTCTAAATTTGGCTTTTCAATTTTGTTTGTTTATTTTGTTTTTCCTTTTTGTTGTTGTACTTAATCTGGGTTGTTGCTAATTAGATATGTAATCTATAACCTTATTTCAATTCTTGTTTGGTTGCTACCCAAATTTATACTCGGTAAGTGGGAACGTTTCGGATTTTCATTTTTTAGCTCCAATTATCAGGAATTTTTATGGTTTGATGTGAGGAAAGGAATTTTGTATAGAAAATAGGTAAAAATGGGTAGAGAATTTGATTGGGGGAAGAGGAACAAATAGACAAAGCCAAAAGGATCCAGTCGTAATAAATGTCTGCTATTGCCTATCCTCTCTTGCAATAATCTGCCATGACTTAATACCGTAAGAGATAGAAAGAGATTGGGTTTGTTGATGATTATTAGATTAGCAAATGCCAAAGTCCTATCTCATAGGATTGGGTTATCATTTTTGGAGTCTTTATATTCCTTTTAGAATCCACCCCATGCTTAAATTTATATTTGTGAAATCATAATACTCTATTTTTCACCTCTTTAAATCTCTATACAGTTTGACCTGTAAATCTTGGTACAACCTGTAATTCATCTAGATTTTCCATTAAACCTCAAACTTGCATTTGTTATTATGCACTTATCCCTCAACACTTTACAGTTTAATTTTTTTTGGCTTTTATCTCTTTTCATCTGTAGTTTAGAAGTATTTAATTGCTAAAACTTTTCTCAATTTGGTTATTCCTGTTTTCATATTAGATATTAGAGCATTGGATATATATCACATTGCCTGGCTTGTTAGTTCTTGGATTAGGCCTGATTCAGATAACAATTTCGAGTTTTAAAACAATAATAATCCATTTAGCAGTACACAGAAACCTGGCAAGTTTAGAAGCACTTAATCCCCCTTTGTAATAGTTCTGGGTCCACTTTGATATGAATGTTGGGCAAGTTTAGAACCACTTAATCCCCCTTTGTTAGTTCTTGAATTCCACTTTGATGTGGCACTTTTTCATACTTTCTTGTTGTCATTATATATGTAATATAGATCCAAAGAGCTTAATTAGCAGACCATATTATTATTGTATTTGGCTGGACTTCTTCTATTTATGTATTTTATTTTGAATGTAATAATCGAACTCTAACTTATATTGTCTTATTTATGGAAATTATATATATGTATTGCACATTCATGTAATATTTTATTTTTCTTAGTTTTTGATCAAGTGCTAAATATGAGCACTACATATAACTTAAGAGTACGTATTGCACATTCATGGAATATATATATATATATATATATATATATAGTTCCCTTGATATATGATAAAGTGTTATATATTCTTAAATTTTGCTTGCATCATAGCAAATGAATGCTTTGATTTATTTGATTGTGTTAAATATATAAATTACATAAGCTGATTATAAAATGAAGTACTGACCATCAACTTACATCATCTTTCACATTAAATTTGGCCATTATTTTCTGGTGTTTCTCCTTTTCTTTGATCTAATAAATTTATAGAATTCCTCTGTTGTCATAGTCTGTTGAATGCCGAGTAACATGAAGAATAAGCTATTGTGTTATATTTTTTTGGCTCTGTATACTTAATTGGACCTCCTTCACAGGTCAAAGAGGTGGCTCCAGTAGCAAGGAGAAGAGATGCAAGACTATCCTTTGTTTTTGTATATCCTGACAAAAATGGCCTGTTTGTGGTGCGAGAGGTCAGTACCTCTGCATGGATCCCTTTCTCCATGTGTATGATTGTCATCTATTTCTTATAGTATGTTCACATGCAGATATCTTGAATTTCCATTTCCTCATTCATACTGTCTCTTTTGGTTTCCTTTATAATTGGAAATAAATAAAATAAGAAACCGTTACATGTTCAAGTATAAGAAATGCATTACAAACATAGAATTATGCACAATTCTATGTGCATAATTGACATGTTGTAGGTTATCTCATAGCCAGGGTGAATAAGTTGATTTAATTCTTGAATTGTAATATTGGTTTTTGGATATATTTAATCAGTATAACAGTGATCTTAGGTATTCTCTATTTAAGAAGAAAACAAAATAAGAAGAGAAGGTGTTTCAGCAGATTATAAAAGTTGAATTTGGAATGTTAAGTTGATGAATGAAATATTAAAAAGAAATTAGGTTGGTATAAGTTGAAGTTGGTATAATTTGAAGAAACATGGTAGATATACTTGTGCAACTATGTTCAATAATATGAAAATATTTGAAAATAGTTGTGATTATATAAATATCAGTTATGTTGTATGATTAATGTCATCTATGTCAAACATCAGATAACTTTGAATTCTTCCCCCATTGGATTTTAAATTAGACTTATTGTATGGTGGCAGCAATAAAGGTAGTGGTCCATGGTTGTTATTATAATGTAAACCTCCTATGAAAATAAACTCACAGATGGAAGCATACTTAATACACGTGTTACACAAACTCACATAACACTTGATAAGCACATGCATTAACTAGATTCTCACTCACTACATTTCAATTTTCAGTACAAAACCTTAATTAATGATTTTGAGCTGATAACAGTACTTTACATAATCATACATCCTGTGCCTGGATCATGTTCTGTAATTGAAGCTTGAGATTCTGCACTAGTAGCTAGAGAGGATATTTAATGGCACTTTTTCATACTTTCTTGTTGTCATTATATATGTAATGTAGATCCAAAGAGGTTAATTAGCAGGCCATATTATTATTGTATTTGGCTGGACTTCTTCTATTTTATGTATTTTATTTTGATTGTGATAATCCAACTATATTTTTGAAGGTGTTCACCAGTGTCAACTTTTCATTATCAGGTTTTTTTCAATTCCGATCTTATAAATTTATAACATTCCTTTGTATGTTGTAATTAGTGTCTTGAAATCTGATTAAATAGTATGTAGATTTTACCCAAAATAGTTATATATATATATATGTTTTATATTATGTATGATATATGTGGGCTCAATTTGTAATCGTGCAGTATCGTTGGAATCGTAGTGTGTATAAATGAAGGGCGTTACATGAAAATGTATTTTTTTTATCTAATATAAGATTTTTTTTTTTGCAGGAACATGATGCAAATTTTGAAGTTTCAACAGATTTTATTTCTTGATTAGGATGCAAATTTAATTTTTTTGTATTAGACAGTATGTTTTTTTTTTAATTAACCTTTTATTTGAATGAATACATTATATTAGATTTACTTTAGAAATTTAATTGATTGTATGACATTAAATTTAAAATGTGTCATTTTTACTACAATGCATATATGATAAGTATATTTATCATAATTTGTCGACTTATTAGTTCATAAATAACGATATAATGTTTATAATTACGATATTAATATTGTAATAAAAAAATATAATTTAATGACAATAAAAAATTGTCACAAACTATTTTTTGTGACAATTATTTTTATCCCTATTTATGTCACTAAAATGTAACGTAATATGACGATTTATATTCATCGTTAATATACATTATTTTAATGACGAAATCATTTTTCGTCACTTAAAGTATTAGATTTAGTGACGAAATTAAATATTTTATGACGAAAATTATATTTATTTATGACGATAATTACGTAACCAATGCTTAATGGTTTTAATCAGAAGCAGAGTTTCGTCATTAAAAATATTTAATTTCTTGACGAATTTTAAATTTGTCATAAAAAATACCAATCTTTAGTGACGATAAACAATATAATGTGACTAAATATAATTTTATTTATGACATAATTTTTGTCATGAAAAGTAAGAACTAAAGATGACGATAATCATTTTCGTGACAAAAAATATACTTACGGTGACAAAAAAGTAAATCGTCACGTAAACTTTAATGTTACGCGCCTACCGTTACGTTCTCTGTTACGATAAAAAATCGTCACTTTATCTTTTCAGCGACGGAAAATGAATTTTTCATGACAAATTTTTGCGTCATAAAAAGTCAAATTTCTTGTAGTGCGAATATACAAAATTCATTGCCAACATGCAACAACCCCAAAAACCTACATGACAGACACTCCTAGTGTTGACCGTCGGTAATATGGGTTCGTCCTTCAACTCACTTCGTGTCCAAACCTACACGAATCATAAAATAAACCCGTGTTAAGTGATAACGCTTAGTGGGGAAATAACATATACACAAATATATATATATATATATATATATATATAGCATACAATAGAATAATTACACCATTAAAAGATTTATCATATTTCGGGCATAATAACATGCAATTCAGTTTATCTAGATTCATGTATCAAATACATGCATATTCTGTAATCATATTATTAAATAGTTCAGCTCATGTATCATAATCTTCATCGCAATGGTGTTTGCATTCACATTGAATCCACAATTATGTATTCATCTAACACATTGTTCACTTATTACTATTATTAGTTTAGTCTTGCCTGCAATTCAAAGAAACGGATAACGGGTATCACATTGGTACCCCATGGGTACAGAAATCACATTGGTATACCTCACATTCGCATTGGTACCCTAACGTACAAAATATCAACATATTCAATGTTTAACATTGAAGAATTCAGCAAGGATTCAAATCGCATTGTGATTCCAGACGAATCGGACGCATTGGGCTGCAACACTTAGACCCTATAGACATGCCTATCTATCCACTACATGACTCGCAGGCTATAATTATCCAGTTCATTTATTAGTTCAATTATCAATAGATTCAGAAGTTACAACAAGTCATTTGTAGCTAGTAACAAATTCACATTCTTGGCCACATCATGCCTTTATTTTAACTCATCATATAGCTCATGAAATAACTTGGCATAGATTATAATATAACAAACCATATAAACTATTACTCACATATGATCATCCCATTTTATATCAGCATTAAGTACTTATTAAGGTTTATATACTTAATTAATCATTGCTTTACCATTCGGATATCAATCATGAATAACTAAGAATTTTCACAAAAATAGGGTACCTCACGGTCACAACCATTTTAGTTGTCACGACATACCAAAGGTTTCAAAACAAAATATAATCTAGGGTGTCTGGTTGTCACCGTGACATACATCAATTACCCGAGTAGAATGCAACTCTTGAGTATCTCACGGTCACAACCATTTTGGTTGTTACCGTGACATACCCCTTTGGTGTAAGGCAGAATGTAAATAAAGGTACCTCACGGTCACAACCCTTTTGGTTGTCACCATGACATACCAACTTCACTTCGGGCATAAAAGAATTCATGGTGCCTCACGGTCACAACCGATTGGGTTGTCACCATGACATACCAATCCCAACTAGGCAGAATGCAAACCTTGCATACTTCACGGTAGCAATCTCTTGGTTGTCATCGTAACCTATGCAAAAGTTGCAAAAACCCAATCATTGTAAACAACCTCTTTTCTCATATCATTCACAAAACTTACCATTCAACCATTTCACTCTTATATCAATATGCCAACCAACTTATTAATTAGCATATTACATAATTTCCATCTCAATTAACTCAATTCAAGATGCATAGAATTAGGTACATTACATGTTCCATAACCCTAGTTATAGTTCATCATGTTATAAGCATCTCTTGTTCACATGCCATTAGAGTTCCTCAATAAAACACATAGCAACCAATATTTTCATGCTAATCACACAACAATTACCCAAGTGCCAACATTTAACATTCAATGTAACAAAATCAACTAACACATAATAAAACAAAGCAAGTTTCCTAAATCTTGTCGCCTAAGCTCCTATTTCTCAATTAGCACTTGATTCTCCAATTTTTGCTTTTCCCTTATCCTTCTTTAATTCTTCAACTACAAATTCCAGTCCAATTTCTAGAATTGGACCTCAACCTCAAATTCCACACCAATTCGAAATCAAAGAGACAAAAAGAGAAGATGAAGAGTAATCAAACTAAACCACTTACCTATCAATTACCACCTCTTAATACTTGATCAACATAGCAAAAATTCATTAGATCAAAATGGAGAATATTAAAGGGAATCACATGGAAGAGAGGAGTAGAAGAAGCAGAATTTGAGAGAGATAGAAATGGCTGGAAAACACATGCAAGCTAGTGGCTTTCTATCTCCTTAAGAACTTATATTTCATGGCAAAGGATTAGGTGGCAAGGGCAGCTATTGACACCTGAAAATCCACCCCTTAAATTTGTCTCCCACTTAGCTTAGCTAATCCCTATTAGTGCTAATTAACCCCAATTAACTAAATCATGCAAAGTTGCATATTGGTCACTTAACTTACTTTTAGTTACTCAATTAAGTCCTTCCTTTTATTACAATTTAGTCCAACATCACACATTCAACTAACACACACCTTCATTTAAGCCAATTAAGCCAATTCAACTAACCTATGATCCGGGCCATTACAACTCTCCCCTCCTAACAAGAATTTCGTCTGCGAAATTCATACCTGAATCGAATAGGTGGGGATGTTGTTCCTGCATAGCAGCTTTAGGCTCCAATGTCGCCTCTTCCACTCCATGGTGTTGACAAAGCACCTTCACAAGTGGAATTTGTTTATTCTGAAGCTGCCTTACCTCTCTTGCTAGAATTGCTTTCGATTTCTCATCATAAGAATAATCCAGTTGAACCTCAACTTCTTGTATAGGTATCACATAAGATTCGTCTGATCGGTACCTTCTTAATATAGACAGATAAAAAACATCGTGGAGTTTGGCTAGAGACGGAGGCAAAGTTAACCGGCAAGCCACTGAACCCAATCTATCCAACACTTCATATGGTCTAATAAATCTTGGACTCAATTTTCCTTTCTTTCCGAATCTCAATACCTTTCTCCAAGGAGACACTTTTAAAAACATCTTGTCACCCACATTAAATTAAATTTCCTTTCTTTTTAAGTCTGCATACGACTTCTGTCTATCACTAGTTGTTTTCAATTGCTGTTGAATAATTCTTTCCTTTTCTTCTGTATTTCTTACCAAATCCTGTCCAACAAGTTTATGCTCACCTAATTTTGTCCAGCAGATTGGCGTTCGACACTTCCTACCATAAAACACTTAATATGGCGCCATACCAATACTTGTCTGGAAACTGTTATTATAAGCAAGTTCCATTAGTGGAATGTACTTATCCCAACTCTTAGAAAAATCTAAAACACATGCCCTCATCAAATCCTCTAATACCTGAATAACCCTTTCCGACTGTCCGTCAGTCCGAGGATGGAATGTTGTACTGAAATTCAACTTAGTACCCAAAGCAGCTTACAGACTCTTCTAGAACATAAAAGTAAACCTCGGATCCCTATCAAATACAATAGATAATAGCACTCCATGAAGTCTAACAATTTCTTTTACATACAATTCATCTAATCGGTCCATAGAATAATCCATTCGAACCGGTATAAAGTGAGCTAATTTTGAAAATCTATCCATAATTACCCACACAACATCTTGTTATTTCAAAGTCATAGGCAGTCCAAAAGCAAAATCCATGCTGATGTTGTCCCATTTCCATTGTGGAATGGAAAGTGGATTCAACAAACCATGTGAAGCTTGATGTTCCGCTTTGATCTGCTGACAGGTCAGACACTTGGACACATATTCTACCACATCCTTCTTCATACCAGGCCACTAATACAATTGTTTTAAATCCTAATACATCTTATTTCCACCTGGATGCATTGTAAAAATAGTATTATGTGCCTCATACATCAACCTTTTCCTCAATCCACTATCATTTGCAACACATAACCGATTCCTATAAAACAATACACCTTCCGCATTCACTAAATAGTTAGTCTTGTCACCACTCATCACTGACTGCAAAATCTGCTGCAACTTGGGATCACTTTTCTGTGCAACAATCAATTCATCTCTAAATATAGGTCTCGCTTTTAATTGAGCTAGCAATGCCCCATCTGCAGTAAACCTCCATCTCACATGTCTTAACATTATAGTCGAAATAAACTTTCTACTCAATGTGTCCGCCACCACAGTGGCTTTACTCGGGTGATAGTCCACTATACAATCATAGTCCTTAAATAGTTCAAGCTATCTACGCTGTCTCAAATTCAACTCTTTCTGAGTTAGCAGATATATCAAGCTTTTATGATCAATGAAGATCTTACACTTCTCTCTATATAGGTTGTGTCGCCAAATCTTTAAAGCAAACACCGCTGCCAACTCCAAATCATGAGTTGGATAATTCTGTTCATATGGCTTCAATTGCCTTGAGGCATATGCCACTACCTTCCCATCTTGCATCAATACACATCCCAAACCTATACCAGAAGCATCACTGTACAATACATATTCTTTGCCAGAAATAGGCTGAGTTATGATTGGTGCCTCCATCAACATCCTCTTCAGCTGTTCAAAACTCGATTGACATCTATCTGACCACTCAAACTTAACCCCCTTTCGAAGCAATCTGGTCAATGGTTAAGCTATTACTGAAAACCCTTGCATGAATCTTCTATAGTAGCCAGCCAACCCTAAGAAACTGCAAATTTTAAGTATGTAATGCCCATTCCTAACCACTAGATTAGCTCTGCTAATGCAGTAAAAAACGGCCGCTACACAGACACACATGCATGCTTTACTATCACAATTCATGCCAACACTCTGAATAATAAAATTTCATCATCAAATATACATTCTCATGCATCACATGTCATAGGTTCTCATGCTTTTCAACATACACACATACTTACATATATACACAAGCACTAATAAAGATTACAATACTTAGTTATAACTATAACGACCCAAAAAGGGCCTAGTCGAAATTCGCAAGCTAAGTCAGAATTTAAGGGTATTTCAATAATTTGTGTATGAGGAAATTTGGACATTAAGGACTTAATTGCAAAATTAATTAAGAATGTTAAGTGAAGCAATTATCTAGTGTGTGTGGTGTTTGATACCAAGGATGTAAAGTGTTTATTTAAGAGATTATATAGTGTGTGCTGTGTATGTTGCCAAGGATAGAGAAGTCAAAGATTTGGATCTTTGGTCCAATTAGAGCTGGCCATGTGGACTTGGTGGTTGGGCATTTAATACAAAAGTAAGGGAGAGGGAAGGGAGGGGCAGAGAAAGAGAGTAGCTTCCCGTAGAAGTTGTATTTTTTTTCTTCGCTTTATTGCCCTATTCCCGTTCCCCCTCTTCTCTTTCTTTTCATTTCTACTGCTCACCATCTTTGCATGATTTGGTCTTCTAGTTGAGTGGGATTTTTATGAGTTTTGAGCTGGGTTCTTGAAGAGGTAAGTGATTGGGTTGCTTTGGGTTCTTCTTCTCCTTCTTTATTCTAGTTTGGTTGGTTTTCTGGTTTTTGATTCAAGTGATTTATTTGTTTGCAAGTTCCGGATAAGAGGTTGGATAAAGGGAAAGAAAAGGTTTGAGCATGAAGGTGAAGAGTGGGTTTTGAAGCTTCTTTGTCAAGTTTGGGAGCTTGTTTGCCTTGTTCTCATTTGGATGTGTTTGTATGTTTGATGTTGTAAATTTAGAAAATTTTGAGTGTTGTGTTGAGTAAATGCATGTGTTTGTTGAGTAGTGATGAGGATGTAAAATGCTAGTGTTATAGTGATGATTTGTATGGGATGTTGAAGTGATTTGAGTTTGGCTTTGTACATGAAGAATTGAGTTAAATTAAATGGTGTAATGTATGTTTATAATTAATCATAAACGTGTTTAGAATGCATATGCTTAGTAATTTGAAGTGGAATGCATGATTGTATGAGTTATTTTGAATGTGAGTTGAGTTTGGCATGTAAAACCAGTGTTATTTCTGCTAAATGCCGGGTTCTGGGTGTGTTATACGGTGGTAGGGATGGCATACCGCTGTGTAAACCTATTCTATCCTTGTGTTTATGGCTTGCCGTCCTGCCACACGGCCGTAACATCGTTTCATACCGCCGTGTAACATGATAGTGCATACCGCCGTGTAACTTGCCTCTGTTTCCCTTTAAGTGTTGGTCTTTCCACACGGCGGTCAGGGATTTCTCTACCACCGTTTGGGGTGACTTACATGGCGGTGGGGTACCTCCACACCGCCGTGTAAGCCTCTTCTATTTTTGAAGTTTTGTTCCGCAATAGTTTTTTTTCGATTGTGAGGGATTTGCATGCTACCGTGTAAGCCCTATTTTTCTCCCAATTGTTTTCTTTGAATTTCTTGCATGATTTCTTTTACTTCAATCACTTTTGAATATGCATTTGTTCATGATAAATAAGGTCTATACATGATTTATATGTTTATACAATGGATTGATGATATGTATACTTGAAATAAGTGATTATGGATAGTATTATGTTCCGAATGTGTGAGTTGAGCCTGAAGTGTCAATGTAGTGGATAGATAAGCATGCTTATAAAGGGTTAGTGAGTGCAGCTGCTAGTGTTGACCCCGCTATGGGTCAAGTGCTTTCGGTTTACCTTCATTATGGTCTTAGTGAAAATGTTTTGAGACTTCGGTCTCCCATGCTACCTTCGGGTATAAAGTATTTGAGGCTTCGGTCTCCCGTGTATTGTTCTCGTATCCACCACCAGTGATATTCAGGCTGTTGTTTGAAGTGTTTGGCTTTGGCGTAGTGAAGTGTTATGAATATTATGTGATTCCGATTAGTGTAATTGCTTATTGCCTCCTGTTATCAAGTTCTGATTTCGTATAATTGACTTATATATCTCTGTTCTCTGATACTTAGTGAATTCAGTATTTGGATGCATATATATATTTATGTATTATTGCATGATATAATTATATAGTGTTCTATTGTTCTTGTTCCTCCCCACTAAGCATTATCGCTTAGCATGGGTTGTTTTCCCATGTAGGTGGCAGGTTTTGTTCGGTTCGTCGCGCATCTGCAGGGTTGGCCACTAGGAGTAGAGTCTTTATATTTTTGTGTACTCCACCTGTATTCTTTTTATATATGTATTCTTTTGGATTAGTGGCATCTGTAATTTTTGTTAAGTATCCTTATGTAATTCTAAATGATGTATTTAATATTTTAAATAATGTTAAAGTTATGAGTATTATTTTATTTTGTTATTGTTATCGTTCACTTCCGCTGATATGTATGCATGTTTTTGAGTGAGCGTCGGGTAGCGTCCCGGCGTCCTTCCAACGGAGGCGTCGGCGGGGGTGTTACAATAACAGCTTTACATATTTTCTGAATGTTCAAAATATCTTACACAACTGGTACAAACACATTGAAACACCAAAACCTACACTAAAGTAGTAGTCCTAGTGTTGACCATTGTTAAGCGGATCTGTCCTTCCGAAATCACCTCGCGGTCGAACCTACACGGATTAGACAAGAAACCCATGCTAAGCGATAACACTTAGTGGGGAACACATACATAGTATATACATAAACACGAGATTAATATTATATATTCATCAAGTTAAGGTTCATGCCTAAGTCAACAAGTCTAGAACATTTATGTATCATTATATTCATAGCATTGTTATTAATTAACATTTCCATATAGCATCCATTGGCTTGGTGTATACATAATACTTAATCACATGATTGAATAGCTTACATAGGTTTTTCATAAATTCATCAGATATAAGCATTCACACATATCAATATAACAGTTAGGATTATCTTTATCTTTTATATTTAGGTTTGCCTGCAATTCAAACACGTGGATAATGGGTATCGCATCGGTACCCCTGAGGTACTATAATTTTAATGTATCCGTGGATACACACAAACACATTTGTATCCTAAGGTATAGTGACTCAATAAGATCAACCTTCCACATTTAAGAGTCCAGCAAGGATTTATTTCGCATTGTGATTCCAAAAGAATCAGACGCATTAGGCTGCAGCACTTGACCCTATAGGCATGCCTATCTATCGACTACTTGACTCGCAGGCTAAAGTTGATTAATTTCATAATTAGTAATTCCAATAGCACATACATAAACCAACACCAAGATCTCCTCTTTGCGTACTTACAAAGCATTAACAAATCCACATTACTCTTTTATACATCACATAACACTTGGACAACTTGTAATCAAATCATTATCTAACAAGTAATTGAAATCATTAATCATCTTACAAATATGTATATTTGCTTCATATAACCTTGATATCATGCTCATATAAAATGCCAACAAGCTTGGCTAAAAGCCACACAATTTTCAATAAAAAATAAATTAGGGTTTCTTGCCAATAATTGGTAATTCCAATAGCACATACATAAACCAACACCAAGATCTCCTCTTTGCGTACTTACAAAGCATTAACAAATCCACATTACTCTTTTATACATCACATAACACTTGGACAACTTGTAATCAAATCATTAGCTAACAAGTAATATAAATCATTAATCATCTTACAAATATGTATATTTGCTTCATATAACTTTGATGCTCATATAAAATGCCAACAAGCTTCGCTAAAAGCCACACAATTTACAATCTAAAATAAATTAGGGTTTCCTTCCAAAACAAGGCACCTCACGGTCACAACCAATTTGGTTGTCACCGTGACATACTAAGGTCTTCAAAACAGAATGCAACCTAAGGTACCTCACGGTCACAAACAATTTGGTTGCCACCATAACATACCATGCACTCCCAAAACAGAATGTAAAATGTGGTATCTCACGGTCACAACCATTTTGGTTGTTACCGTGAGATACATCACACTTCCAGGCAGAATGTCATCAATGGCACCTCACGGTCAAAACAAATTTTGTTGTCATCGTGACATACCATACTCAGTCAGGCAGAATGGAGTTCCTGCATACCTCATGGTGGCAATGTCTTTCGTTATCACCGTGACCTATGCAAAAACACCATAACACGGCTGTGTTTTAACAAAACACAGCTGTGCTCCCTATCTCAATTCTCATATCACTTTTAGAACCTCAAAACCAATTTCCTTTTTGTTATTCAAGCCAACCCATTCTTCAATAACATAACAACTAACACATACCTGATTTCCACTAAGCCAATCTCATCCAAATTACATAAGATATAACACATACACTATTTCAATACTTAACATACCATTCAAAATGTTACAAACACAACACTAGTCTCATAACTTATTGACCTAGTCAACTTATTCATTTACTTCATTAGGAACTCAGATTACAAATTCAATTCATACTTAATCAATTACACAAACAAGCACAAATCATGCCAATACACTCATAGGGTTAGTTCCCAAACCTCGTCGCCTATGCTCCTAACGTTCACCGAGTACTTGTTTCTCCGATTTTTGCCTTTCCCTTGTCTTTCTTTACTCCTTCCTCTTACAAAGGCAACAACTTAGTCTACCCTTCAATGAACTTGATTACTATAACAGAAATCCTGAAATCAATTGGAAACTCATAAGGAACTCATAGATGAAGAATGAAGAAGAGGCAGAAATTGATGAAAGAGAGAATGGCTGAACTTCAAGCAAGTAGTGGCCCTTTCTCTCTCCTCAATCAATTTATATGCATGAAGATGATGGTGGTGGCAGCACAAGGAAGTGCCACACGGATTCCACTTCAATTTCTATCCCTTAATTAGTTTAAGTAATCCCCTTTAAATATTAGTTAATCCTCCATTATCTTAATCCTGTAAAATTTCAACTTAGCCACTAAACTTTCTTTTAGCTTCTCAATTAGGTCCTTCTTTTATTTACAATCAAGTCCTTCATCCACATTCAATCACAAACACTCTTAGATACTTCAATTAAGCCAATTACAACTAGGGTACATTCCCGGCCATTACAACTCTCCCCTCCTAAAAAGAATTTCGTCCGCAAAATTCATACCTGAGTCAAATAAGTGAGGATGTTGTTCCCGCATAGTAACTTCAGGCTCCCATGTTGCCTCTTCTAGACCATGGTGTTGCCAGAGCACCTTAATAAGTGGAATTTATTTATTTCAAAGCTGCCTTACTTCCCTTACCAGAATTGCCTTCGGTTTCTCATCATAACAAAAATCTAGCTGAACTTCCACTTCTTGGACAGGTAACACATAAGATTCATCCGATCAGTACCTTCTCAATATAGACACATGGAAGACATCATGAAGCTTAGCTAAAGCCGGAGGCAATGCCGACCGATAAGCCACTAAGCCCACTCTATCTAACACTTCATATGGTCCAATGAACCTCAGACTCATTTTCTCTTTCTTGCCAAACCTCAATACCTTCCTCCAAAGAGACACTTTTAAAAACACCTTATCACCTATTTCAAATTCAATGTCCCTTCTTTTCAAATTCGCATAAGACTTCTGTCTGTCACTGGCTGCTTTCAGTCGCTGCTGTATAAGATTTGCTTTCTCTTTTGTATCTCGTACCAATTCTGGTCCAACCACTCTGTGTTCACCCAATTCTGTCCAGCAAACTAGCGTACGACACTTCCTTCCATATAAAACTTCATATTGTGCCATGCCAACACTTGTCTGATAACAGTTGTTATAAGTAAATTCCATGAGTGGAAGATACTTATCCCAACTCTTCGAGAAGTCCAAAACACATGCTCTCATTAAATCTTCTAATAATTGAATAACCCTTTCCGATGTCCATCAGTCTGCGGATGAAATGCAGTATTGAAATTCAACTTCGTACCCAATGCAGCCTGTAAACTCTTCCAAAACTTGGAAGTGAATCTTGGATCTCTATTCGAGACTATCGATAGGGGTACACCATGCAGTCGAACAATCTCCTTCACATACAATTCAGCTAACCGATCCATAGAATAATCCATTTGAACCAGTATAAAATGAGCTGACTTAGAAAATCTATCCACTATTACCCATACTGCATCCTGGTGCCTTGAAGTCAAAGGCAGTCCAGAAACAAAATCCATGGTAATATTATCTGTAGACACCGGGTCCTGAGTCAGCCTAGATCGAAGTTACCCAATGATGATAATTGCCTTCACAGGCTTAAAAGGTTAAAGGTGATGATTTTCTCGTCAAATTTGCATTTTAGAGTGAAAATTAGAAAATAATAAAAAAAAGATTTAAAAAATAAATTTTGAAAAATGGGGACTTAAAATTATGGTGTTTTTAGTCAATTTAAAATTTAAAAAAATAAAAAAAAAATAAAAAAATTTTTCGGACCGCGAGTGTCGGGCGCGGCAGCGAGCAGGCGCGCGGGCGCCCAGCACGCCGACGCCCAGGCACCCAGCGCGCTGGGCGCGATTTAGCGACGCGCGGCGTCGCCAATGCTGCGTGTCGCTAAAAAGCGACGCGCAGCGTTGCGCGCTGCGCGCCGCACCGCTCGCCTCTTCGCGCGATTCCCGCGCGAAGCTCGGGCGGGAATCGCGCGCCTCGCCGCGTGAGTGCCCGTCGCTCTATAGCGACGGACGGTGTCCTCTGTGGCGACGGCCTCCTGGCCGTCGGTACAGGGTCTGATACCCTTTTCCTCTTTTTCAGCCTTTTTTCCAATTTTTTCACCCAAAAATCCGTTTTTTATCCCATTTTTTTGGGATTTTTGACTTCAAATTAAATTCTAAAATATTTTTTTAGGTAATTAAATAATAAAACTTGATTTTATCAATAAAAATAAAATAATTTTGGGTTAAAATAGGTTTTTTCCTTAATTAAATTAGGGCAACCTATTTTATCCTTTAAATAGTTTATGATGAAATCAAAGGGGTCTCTTCTCCTCTCCTCTCCACATTTTTTAGACCTAAAAATTCCAGATTTCTTCTTCTTCTTCCACCAAAAATTCCAGATTTTTTTCCCAACCAAAAATCAAAAAGAAAATCAATTGTTTCATTCTTTTTTCAACATAATTTCTTCTAAACATATTTTTTAGAGGAAGTTTTGTTGTTTGATTTAATTTTTGAGACAAATAGAATAATTATTTGTTCTCAAAATTATTTTTCTTCTTTTATTTTGGGTTCAATAAAACTTTTTTTCATTGATTTTGTTTTGAATCTCTTTTTGATAAAAAATTGATTTTGAGACAAATAAAATAATTGTTTGTCATCAAAATCTAATTTTTTATTTGATAAAACTTCAATCATTTTTTTTTTGTTATGAACAAAGTGATTGATTGTTCTTGAAATCATTTTTCTTTATTTTAATCAATAAAAGCTTTTCTTTTTTTGATCAAAATCATTTATTTAGGCAAAGGTATCAATTCTTTGTTCTTAAAGAATTTTTGATCATTTTTATTTTCATGTTCCTTGGAATCAAATTCCAAAATATTCATAATATTTCACTCTAATATTGTGAATCATCAAACAAAGAAATCAATCATCACTTTTCCTTCATCAAATCCAATACTCTGAGGGTAAATATTCTTGGCTCCATTTCAATTTCTATTTTATTTAATTCATTCATGTATATTTTATTGTTTTAATCTATTCATTTGTTGTATTGATTTTATATTGGTTCCATTTAATTTGTTTATACATGATATGATTTTTATTCACATAAATATTGATTGTTTATTAATTTTTAACATGTAATTAATTTATTTCACTTTAATTCATCATTATTTTTAACATGTAATTAATAAATTCATTTTAATTGATCTTTTTGCCATGAAAATGGTTTATATCATTTGTGAACATATTTAATTAATCATATTGTTCAGTTAATTGTTTTCATCATTCTTTAATTGTTTTAATCTATTATTCTTTTCTTTATCATTTTATATATTCTTTGATTCGTTTATCTTCATCATTTTTCATCATGTTCATATTTTTACATATATTAATTAAGTAACATGTTTTATTTTATTTTCATCACATTATTTAATCATTTATCACATATAATCCATGTTTCTCATTTTATTTTGGTTTGTTAATATTTTTGATTCCATTATCATTCTTTTCATATCATCTTATTTTATTTTAATTTGTTATTCATTATTTTGCATGTTTAATTGATTTAATTGATTTAATCACTAACATTATTTTATTTGTATTTTGTTTTTATGTCTAAACTCATTTTTCGCTTGGGCGTTTTTTGCGAGCACACGGGGAGGTCCAAAAAGGCTCGTTTGGTTTATTGATTTTCTTTATTTGTAATATGTTATTTAATTTTGCCATATAATTTTCTTGTAAAATTCTTCATTTAGGCACGCTAAAAAGAAAATCACAAAAACGTTTATATTAATTAACTTGACATTTTTTCTAAATAAAAAGGGGACCAATGTCCTAGTTTTTTTTCATACCCAAATAAATCATCACATAAAAATTGTTTCATAATAAATATGCATGCGAGGACCAATGTTCTCACTATCAATGAATAACCCGTTTTATGCATGTATTTCACTTTTATAAATGGGAGTTGTATTCCGCTCCTAGTGTTATTGTAATTTATTTTTAAATGCTTTATTTTGGATTTTGCTTACATTTACCGCTTTTGATATGAATGATTGCGCCTTTAATTTTTAATTGCATTGTGTGGAAAGTTGATGAAACAATGAATTTAAAACTTAATTATAATATTAATCAAGGTACGAATAAATGAGAAGTCCCGAACCCTGCTCTGGTCTTTGGGCTCAAGAGGCTAGAGGTTATCCTCCAAGACACCTCTTGTGTCACGAGAATTAGACGTTAATCCTAGGCCTCATGGCCCAATATGGATAAAATGTGCAAGTCTTAGGCTCTCCGAGGCGAGAGAAACTTTCCCAATGTTCTATTGGGTGGCGACTCCATGAAACCTCCTTGTTGCCCAACATAGACGCACTTGCGATTTATCGCAAGCTGTTGACGGACCCACAATTGCCCCGATCGCCCACGTGCGGGCGGTCGAGCGGGCGGCCGCGGGGATCCGGCGCGCGTCACAGTGGCGACTCCACTGGGGACGTACTCGAGACTTCAATTCGAAAGTACCTTCATTAAAAATCATAATTGAGTTTTAATTTAAAAATTTCATCTTCTTTCAAAACTGCATTGCATCTCATTAGAGCCTTAGATCTATGCTAGTTTGGTCCCTCTTTTAGCCCCGGTGCGTTCCCGAAGCGCGACCCCATTTTCACTCAATTTGGGGAAGTGTTAAGGATAATCACCAGCCCAAGCCTCGTACCTTAATGGTATATCAAAATGGTGACCCGATCGGTCGTTACGCTCGTGATGAGCTAGACCCGTCGGCAGGGATCATGCTTGGGTAGCCCTAAAGTAACACCACCCTTTGACCAAAGCTCATATAATGGCAATAGATACTTCCCTTAGGTGATATGAACCGTAATACCTTGCTTGCTATATGGATCATTTTGTATTGGACAAACCCAAATAATCTGATTGGTCACCTAATCAAAGGCTTTCATGCCCCGATAGGTCCATGTCAACTTGTTCGGGCTGCCTGAATACATAATGATCATAACCCATCTGCTTGCACATTAGATAAGAGATGTTATGATGCCGGTTTTCCACCGAGCACCATACGCATCCATTGGATTCCCCGCTAACCCATGGATCAAGCCCACCTAGGAAAGAGACCGCATTACCTCGTGTGTGGGAGTAATAAGGTTAGAAGGCTCTACTTGTTTGCATGTGATTGTAAATGTTGCATAGCTCACTATCATGCATTGTATATGTCATTCATGCATCATCCTAACAATCTATTTTTTTCAGCCATCATAGATTCATCTAAGTGGACTAGAGGTTCCGACGGTCGGCTAGTAAGGACAAATTTGCTCTTTGAGTTACCGGAACAAGTGTCTGACTGGGATTCTGAGTCATTCTCATCAATCAGTGAATCCTCTCTTGAATCATTAATGGCAGAAGAACCTGGAGTTTTGACCACTCAAGACCTAGCTAGGAGGCTAGAGGACTTCGAACGAAGAATGATGGAAATGATGGGTGCCATGGCTGAAAGGATTGCCCATCCACCTGCTGCCCCACAGCCGCCTGCTGCTCCACGGCCACAAGCAGCCCCTCCTCGGGGGCAAGCCGAACCACCTGCTGGTGGGGAGGCTCCCTTCGTTGGAGCTGCTGCTCGCCAACCCAACAATGAGCACAGAGCTGCCGCACCCATCGAGCCAAGAGGGGAAAGGATTCACAATCCCAATGATGATTTCCTAATGGAGGAGGAAGAAGAAGTGGTGCCGATAGTCCACCAAGCTGCAAGGCCCAGAGCACCCAGAGTAGAGGATGAAGCTCTAAGAGGTATGAGACAACAGATCGAAGCTATCACCCGCATGCTGTCAGTAGGCAAGGGGATCAACCCAGAAGACAGAGATCTGGGGGATGAAGAGCTGCTGCCCCAAAGATTCAAGATGCCCGAGCTTCCGAAATTTGATGGCACCTCGGACCCATCCGCCCACATCAAGCAGTACACCCTGGTCATGAAAGGCACAGGGCTGAGCAAGAAGCAGAAGGTGGAATATTTCTGCCTTAGTCTGGTGGGCCCGACAGTTGACTGGTACCACGGGTTGGATAGGAGGTCCAAGGAGGATTGGGACCTTTTGACCGAAGAATTCATGAAGCAGTACGACTGCAGCACTAGGATGGAGGTCACCCTAAAAGACCTCGAGCTTCTACAGCAGAAGAATGATGAGTCATTTCATGAGTACCTTACAAGATGGAGAAACAGGGTCATGGAGATGAAGAGGAAGCCTGACAATGCAGACCAGATCAGGTTGTTTATCAGAAACTCATGCCCTTACTTAAGGGACTTGCTCAGTTTTAAGGGGCTCAAGGACTGGGAGTCACTTAAGGATATCGCTATAGAAGCTGAGGCGGCTTACCTGGCAAAGAAAGCAAACCAAAATAACTTTGCTGGGAAAGGCTATGGGAACCAGTCGGGATTCAAATCTGGAGGTGCTGGAGGCAGCAACAGCAGAAATGGTAGGACAGCAGAGGTCTCAGCTACTGGAGTTGGGCAGGGTCAAAGATACTACTCCAACTTAGGCCGCTCTCTATCCTGGGTACTGGAGAAACTAATGAAAGAAGGCAAGTTGCAACCTTTGCCACCAAGACCAGCCTTGAGTCAAGGACAGCCAGGACATAGAGGTGATCAGTACTGCGCTTACCACCAGCACACCGGCCATTTGACTGACTATTGCCGTATTCTGAGAAATAAGATCCAGGATCTCATTGACACCAATCATATCACAGATCCTGAGAAGAGAGAAAAGAAGAAGAAGGCAAGCTACAACGCAGTCCCTCCACCGCAAACATGATCGTGTCTTGCAGTCCACTAGTGATATTGCTTTTGGATGCTGGAATCTTTTTATTTTTGGAACTTTTTATTTTCTGTTTGTAATAAAGAGAACAATTTTGCTTATTTGTATGACATTTCTATTGATTTCATTTCGCATGATCATAACAAATTTACTTTGGCATTAATTCAAATAATATGGCTGCAGTTAATCTCGAAAACTTTGGGGAACCCAAAGAAAATTTTGATAGCATCTAACATAGCTCCTGTAGAGAGAAAAAAAAAAACTAGTTGCAATTAGGGGACTGGATGGAAACTCACTAAGAGCACTAGAACCTTTCTGATTACCCGTCAAAGCGATCCCTGGATAAGACGGAACCTAGAAAATGATTTAGGCACTCTTTCTTTGTATAGCTCTCTAAATGACTATTTCTTACCCTTATTCTTCAATCGCTTGCTAGCCCATTGAGCCTTTATGCAGGTATGCTGAATGTGTGCCAGTTTTGTTGTTACACACATTAAAACTACCCACTCGCCTAAAATGATTTTGGCTTCCCCTTAGAAGAGTGGCCGCTTTAAAACTGATGGATGTACATTTGCACAATTCTTTGGACTATTAAAAATTTTGCCTTGATAAGAGCAAGTTCAGACTTTGGAAAAAGGGTTTAGTCATGCATGAAAGGCGTGAGCTCAAAAAAAAAAAAAGAAGCGAAAGCAAAAAGAAGAAAAAGAAAAAGAAAAGCGAAAAATTCAAAAAAAAAAAAGAAAGAAAAAGAAGCAAAGAAAAGAAAAAAAAAAACAAAAAGACCTCAAAACAGTAACCAATTGACTAGTTTCAATAATTACCCTTTTATTGTTATTCTGATCTCAAGGAGCTAGAATGTTATCGAGCCCAAATTCAAGAATACTTTTGAGCCAAGAACGGTTCATCCATCAGTCGAGAAAATATCGCGGCCATTTTTCTCTAGCGACCTGATCCTCCTTTGACAGCCATCTACCTAAGCCTGACATTACAACCGAAGTAAGACCTCTTGATTCTTGGTTCAGTCTTATCCAATTAGCAGAGATGACCTCCTAAAAGGTTTGGTACGTAAGAAGAGGCCTATGGTGTTTCTTGAGCTTCAAGCGAGAAGCCATGAGTGCATTCATGCATTCGAGTTAAGTCTCATCCCTAAAGTTGCATCTAGAATTCGCATTCAAGAAAAAATTGAGAGAAAATCGTCAATCATAAAACCCGAGAAGGCTGATTGATAACAGGAGTTTGATGCTTTCAAGATCTAACCCGAGGTTAGCTGAGGTCTTGTATTTTTTGAAACTAATGACAAATAATGATCATGCTTAATGAAATCAAATTGAAACACATGCATTTCTGCAATGATGTGATCAGAGCAGTTCTCTTTGTGTGACCGAAGTCGCCTACTGTCCACCGCTCAAGCGCTTCAGCCGATTCATCCTGTTATCAGATGTGCAGAATCAAGCTCATGCAACCATGTCCTAAGACTCCCTAAAGATTCTTGCCAACAACTTCAGCAATTTTCAAAAAAAAAAAAAAAAAAAAAAAAGCCGTTAGAGTGAAAACCGTAACTTACGCTCTAAGCAAAAACTAGGCAAAAGGATAGGGTGAAAACCTGAAAACAGGCAGTCTGTCCTTCAAAAAAAAGAAGAAAGAGAAAAGCCGCTGGATTGGGTTGGGTCCATTCCAGGCAAAAAAAAAAAATAAGGCACAGGGTTATGTGAAAATCCACAAAGGACGCATCTCCCACTAAGAAAAGCTAGTGTGAAAATCCACAAGGGACGCACTACCTTCAATTAATGACTACAGGTACCAGGTGAGAATCTCACAATCCCAAAGGGCATGAAATTCAAAAGCAGCTCAAAAGCCATCAATTATATCGCAAATTGCAGCTAGCCCGGCTATCATCTTCAAGTTCACATAGATGAATTTTTATCCTGCATTCCTGCATTACTCATGCATTTCACTTGCATGCTCACCATTTTTGCATAGTTTAGTTTCCTTATTTTGCAGAAAGAAAGGCTTGAGGCGGACACCGGCAAAAGCCGAGTGATGACATCGGTCAAATCATCAATGAAAACCTCAACTCATTCATCAATCCAGACATCGATCAAAACATATATCCAAGCCTCAACTCAATCATCAATCCACATACCAGCTTAATCATCAATCCAAGCACCATATAAAGACTTCTCAGGGAGCAGAAAATCGAAGACCTCTCAGGGGGCAATCAACCAAAGACTTCTCAGGGAGCAGAAAATCGAAGACTTCCCAGGGAGCAGCAAACCGAAGACTTCTTAGGGAGCAGCAAACCGAAGACTTCTCAGGGAGCAGAAAATCAAAGACTTCTCAGGGAGCAGAAAACCGAAGACTTCTTAGGGAGCAGAAAATCGAAGACTTCTCAGGGAGCAGCAAACCGAAGACCTCTCAGGGGGCAAACGATCAATGAACCGAAGACCTCTCAGGGGGCAATCAACCAAAGACTTCTCAGGGAGCAGCAAATCTAAGACCTCTCAGGGGGCAAACAATCAATGAACGGAAGACTTCTCAGGGAGCAGAAAATCAAAGACTTCTCAGGGAGCAGAAAACCGAAGACTTCTCAGGGAGCAGCTAACTGAAGACCTCTCAGGGGGCAAACAATCAATGAACTGAAGACCTCTCAGGGGGCAAGTAATCAATGAACTGAAGACCTCTCAGGGGGCAAACGATCGATGAAACGAAGACTTCTTAGGGAGCAGCTAACTGAAGACTTCTCAGGGGGCAAATAATCAATGAACCGAAGACCTCTCAGGGGGCAAACGATCAATAAACCGAAGACTTCTCAGGGAGCAGCTAACTGAAGACCTCTCAGGGGGCAAACAATCAATGAACTGAAGACCTCTCAGGGGGCAAATAATCAATGAACTGAAGACCTCTCAGGGGGCAAACGATCGATGAAACGAAGACCTCTCAGGGGGCAATCAACCGAAGGGCTCACAGATAGCACCACTTCAACAAACGAAAACATACCACCATCTCAGAATTCTTCAGTTCGGAAAGACGGCCGACTCAGGTACGCGTCTCTTTCCTTTTCTTCTTTGAGTTTAGGCTCACCTAGACACTAGTGTACTAGATTCCCCTAAATTGGGGGCAACTGTAGACACCGGGTCCTGAGTCAGCCTAGATCGAAGTTACCCAATGATGATAATTGCCTTCACAGGCTTAAAAGGTTAAAGGTGATGATTTTCTCGTCAAATTTGCATTTTAGAGTGAAAATTAGAAAATAATAAAAAAAGATTTAAAAAATAAATTTTGAAAAATGGGGACTTAAAATTATGGTGTTTTTAGTCAATTTAAAATTTAAAAAAATAAAAAAAAAATAAAAAAATTTTTCGGACCGCGAGTGTCGGGCGCGGCAGCGCGCAGGCGCGCGGGCGCCCAGCTCGCAGGCGCCAGGCGCCCAGCACGCCGACGCCCAGGCGCCCAGCGCGCTGGGCGCGATTTAGCAACGCGCGGCGTCGCCAATGCTGCGTGTCGCTAAAAAGCGACGCGCGGCGTCGCGCGCTGCGCGCCGCACCGCTCGCCTCTTCGTGCGATTCCCGCGCGAAGCTCGGGCGGGAATCGCGCGCCTCGCCGCATGAGTGCCCGTCGCTCTATAGCGACGGGCGGTGTCCTCTGTGGCGACGGCCTCCTGGCCGTCGGTACAGGGTCTGATACCCTTTTCCTCTTTTTCAGCCTTTTTTCCAATTTTTTCACCCAAAAATCCGTTTTTTATCCCATTTTTTTGGGATTTTTGACTTCAAATTAAATTCTAAAATATTTTTTTAGGTAATTAAATAATAAAACTTGATTTTATCAATAAAAATAAAATAATTTTGGGTTAAAATAGGTTTTTTCCTTAATTAAATTAGGGCAACCTATTTTATCCTATAAATAGTTTATGATGAAATCAAAGGGGTCTCTTCTCCTCTCCTCTCCACATTTTTTAGACCTAAAAATTCCAGATTTCTTCTTCGTCTTCCACCAAAAATTCCAGATTTTTTCCCCAACCAAAAATCAAAAAGAAAATCAATTGTTTCATTCTTTTTTCAACATAATTTCTTCTAAACATATTTTTTAGAGGAAGTTTTGTTGTTTGATTTAATTTTTGAGACAAATAGAATAATTATTTGTTCTCAAAATTGTTTTTCTTCTTTTATTTTGGGTTCAATAAAACTTTTTTTCATTGATTTTGTTTTGAATCTCTTTTTGATAAAAAATTGATTTTGAGACAAATAAAATAATTGTTTGTCATCAAAATCTAATTTTTTATTTGATAAAACTTCAATCATTTTTTTTTTGTTATGAACAAAGTGATTGATTGTTCTTGAAATCATTTTTCTTTATTTTAATCAATAAAAGCTTTTCTTTTTTTGATCAAAATCATTTATTTAGGCAAAGGTATCAATTCTTTGTTCTTAAAGAATTTTTGATCATTTTTATTTTCATGTTCCTTGGAATCAAATTCCAAAATATTCATAATATTTCACTCTAATATTGTGAATCATCAAACAAAGAAATCAATCATCACTTTTCCTTCATCAAATCCAATACTCTGAGGGTAAATATTCTTGGCTCCATTTCAATTTCTATTTTATTTAATTCATTCATGTATATTTTATTGTTTTAATCTATTCATTTGTTGTATTGATTTTATATTGGTTCCATTTAATTTGTTTATACATGATATGATTTTTATTCACATAAATATTGATTGTTTATTAATTTTTAACATGTAATTAATTTATTTCACTTTAATTCATCATTATTTTTAACATGTAATTAATAAATTCATTTTAATTGATCTTTTTGCCATGAAAATGGTTTATATCATTTGTGAACATATTTAATTAATCATATTGTTCAGTTAATTGTTTTCATCATTCTTTAATTGTTTTAATCTATTATTCTTTTCTTTATCATTTTATATATTCTTTGATTCGTTTATCTTCATCATTTTTCATCATGTTCATATTTTTACATATATTAATTAAGTAACATGTTTTATTTTATTTTCATCACATTATTTAATCATTTATCACATATAATCCATGTTTCTCATTTTATTTTGGTTTGTTAATATTTTTGATTCCATTATCATTCTTTTCATATCATCTTATTTTATTTTAATTTGTTATTCATTATTTTGCATGTTTAATTGATTTAATTGATTTAATCACTAACATTATTTTATTTGTATTTTGTTTTTATGTCTAAACTCATTTTTCGCTTGGGCGTTTTTTGCGAGCACACGGGGAGGTCCAAAAAGGCTCGTTTGGTTTATTGATTTTCTTTATTTGTAATATGTTATTTAATTTTGCCATATAATTTTCTTGTAAAATTCTTCATTTAGGCACGCTAAAAAGAAAATCACAAAAACGTTTATATTAATTAACTTGACATTTTTTCTAAATAAAAAGGGGACCAATGTCCTAGTTTTTTTTCATACCCAAATAAATCATCACATAAAAATTGTTTCATAATAAATATGCATGCGAGGACCAATGTTCTCACTATCAATGAATAACCCGTTTTATGCATGTATTTCACTTTTATAAATGGGAGTTGTATTCCGCTCCTAGTGTTATTGTAATTTATTTTTAAATGCTTTATTTTGGATTTTGCTTACATTTACCGCTTTTGATATGAATGATTGCGCCTTTAATTTTTAATTGCATTGTGTGGAAAGTTGATGAAACAATGAATTTAAAACTTAATTATAATATTAATCAAGGTACGAATAAATGAGAAGTCCCGAACCCTGCTCTGGTCTTTGGGCTCAAGAGGCTAGAGGTTATCCTCCAAGACACCTCTTGTGTCACGAGAATTAGACGTTAATCCTAGGCCTCATGGCCCAATATGGATAAAATGTGCAAGTCTTAGGCTCTCCGAGGCGAGAGAAACTTTCCCAATATTCTATTGGGTGGCGACTCCATGAAACCTCCTTGTTGCCCAACATAGACGCACTTGCGATTTATCGCAAGCTGTTGACGGACCCACAATTGCCTCGATCGCCCACGTGCGGGCGGCCGCGGGGATCCGGCGCGCGTCACATTATCCCATTTCCATTGTGGAATGGAAAGAGTATTCAATAACCCACATGGAACTTGATGTTTCACCTTCAGTTACTGACATGTCAAACATTTAGACACATAGTCTACAATGTCCTTCTTCATACCTGGCCACGAATACAAATTCTTCAAATCATGATACATTTTGTTCCCTCCTGGATGCATAGTAAAAACAGTATTATGGGCCTCATACATCAATATCTTCTTCAACTCTTTCTCTCTCGCAACACATACTCGATTCTTATAAAGCAATACTCCATCCTCATCCACTGAATAGTCAGTCTTGTCACAACTTTTAATTGACTGCAGAGTCGGTTGCAATTTAGAATCTCTCCTTTGTACAGCTATCACTTCATCCTTTAAAATCGGTTTTGCTTTCAGCTGAGCTAGCAATGCTCCGTCTGCAGTAAACCTCCACTATACTTGCTTTAACTGCAAAGCCGAGACAGACTTCCTGCTCAGTGCATCTGCCACAACGTTAGCTTTACCTGGGTGGTAGTCCACAATGCAATCATAGTCTTTAAACAGCTCCAGTCATCTACGTTGTCTCAAGTTCAATTCTTTCTGAGTTAACAAATATTTCAAACTCTTGTGATCAGTGTAAATTTTACACTTCTCACTATATAAGTAATGTCGCCAAATCTTTAAAGTGAACACTACTGCTGCCAATTCCAGATCATGCGTCGGGTAATTCTGCTCATGCGATTTCAGTTGCCTGGAAGCATATGCTACTACTTTCCCATCTTACATTAACACACCCCCCAAACCTATTCCTGAAGCATCACTATACAAAACATATTCTTTGCCAGAGATAGGCTGTGTGAGGATCGGTGCTTCCACTAACATCTTCTTCAGTTGATCAAAACTTGCTTGACACCTTTCTGACCATTCAAATTTAACTCTTTTTCGAAGCAACCTCGTCAATGGAGAAGCTATCACTGAAAACCCTTTCACAAATCTTCTGTAGTACCCAGCCAACCCTAGGAAACTACAAATTTCAAGCACATTCCTAGGTGGCTTCTAATTCACAATTGCTTCAATTTTAGCTGGATCCACCTTAATACCCTCAGAAGATATCACCTGCCCCAGAAATGATACCTCTCGCAACCAGAACTCGTACTTACTCAACTTAGCATACAACTGATGCTCCCATAATGTCTGAAGCACAATTCTCAAATGCTACTCATGCTCTTCCTCATTCTTTGAGTAAAGCAATATGTCATCTATAAACACGACCACAAACTGATCCAAATATGGCCTGAACACTCTATTCATTAAGTCCATGAATGCAGCAGGCGCATTAGTCAACTCAAATGGCATTACTAAGAATTCATAATGTCCATATCGAGTTCTTAATGTAGTCTTGGGTATGTCCTCTTTCTTCACTCGCAATTGATAATACCTAGACCGTAGGTCTATCTTAGATAACACACCTGCTCCTCTCAACTGATCAAATAAATCCTCGATTCTAGGTAGAGGATATCGATTCTTCACTGTCACTTTGTTCAGCTGCCGATAATCAATACACATTCTCATAGTTCCATCTTTCTTCTTGACAAATAGGATTGGTGCTCCCTAAGGAGATACACTAGGTCTTATAAAACCCCTGTCCAATAATTCCTGCAACTGAACTTTCAACTCTTTCAATTCAGTAGGAGCCATTCTATAAGGCGCTTTAGACACTGGCACTGTTTTAGGCACAACATTGATAGACAGTTCAACCTCCCTTACTGGTGGCACACCACTCAGTTCTTTCGGAAACACGTCAGGGAACTCTTGTACTATAGGTATATCCTGAATCTTTACTTGCTCTCTTTTAGAATCTACCATAAGTGCCAAGTAAGCCTCACATCGCTTCCTCAAACATCGGTATACTTGCATTGCCAATACCACATTCACAAGAGGATTCGCACTAACCCCCCTCACTGTCTTTTTACTTCCCTTACAATCATGGAGTACCATTATCTTCCTCTTACAGTCAACTACCGCATTATATTTACTTAGCCAATCCATACCCAATATTAGATCAAACTTATCAAAAGGTAACTCAATCAAATCAACTCGAAACACACTACCTTGAACTACAAATGAATAACCCCTATACACTTTGTTCACATTCACATTATTTCCCAAAGGACTAGATACACATATGTCATATTTTAAACATTCAGCATTAGGCATCTTATCACATACCTTTTTAGAACACACATACGAATGAGTTGATCCAGGATCAATTAATGCAAACATCTCTATGCCATAGAGTAGAAAAGTACCTGCTATGACTTCAGGTGCATCCTGATCCTCTCGTGCCTTCATCGCATAAGCCTGAGGTGATGCCATAATAGGTCTGTCCACTATTCATAATCAGCTGCACCTCTGGGCTGGCCGCCTCTGCCACGTCCTCTACCTCTTCCTCTATTAACTGGAGGTAAATTAGAACCACCTCTACTCTGCTCTTGCTGATTTCCAGTTACTTGATAAGCTTTTGGACAGTTTGCTAAGAAATGCTCGGTACTTCCACACCTAAAACATGCACCGGTCACTTTCCAGCATTCCCCTCTATGTCTTTTGCCACAATGGGGACACTCATGCACTTCATTCTTGGTACCAGATGTACCTCTACAGATCCAAATACAAAAGGTGCTCCTCGCTTCTTACCCCTTGCTGCTGAACTAAACACAGACTCTGCCGGTGGTGCCATCTGAGAATCTCTTGGTCTCTTGCCCATATTGGACCCACCTCGATTGGAATTCCTTTTCTGCATCCTTTCCCTTTGTCCTCCCAATGACCTCTCAGCTCGCATAGCGGCTTGAACTATCAGATAGTAGCTTACATTCTGCTCAGTAGTTAGCGAGATCAGTAACGCCTTAATCTCTTCAATCAGCCCTTCTTCAAACTGCTGACACCTGAACTCCTCAGTTAATACGCCCTTTGGTGCATATTTACTCGATCGATAGAACTCCTTCTCATACTCTGCCATAGTCATTGTTCTCTGTCTCAAATTAATAAATTGCTTCCAATTTGCCTCCTTATATGCCTTGGTCACAAACTTATTCCAAAACTCCCTTTTAAAGAATTCCCAGGTGATCGGATTCGGAAGCATCAGATGCTGTAGAACTAATTTCCACCAATCATATGCTGCACCCTAAAGCAGCGATACTACACACTCAACTCGTTTGTCCGAGGGACATCTTATTTCTCCCAGAACTCTCTGCACCTTCTCTATCTAGTATTTCACCTTTTCAGACTCATCCAGCCTTGTACTATGAAACAATTCCGCCTGATGCTTTCTTAAAGATTCTACTGGAGCCTTTAGTGCCGTTATTCGGTCCAGCACCTTTACCAAATCCTGTGACATCCTTAGTAAGGCCTCCATTGGAACCACTGGAACCTCATTGCAAAAACTGTCTGGCCTTGATTGACCAGACCCCGTCACCTCTACTTCCCAGGGATTAACACTTTCGGCTGTTTCCTCTCTTGAGTGGTGACTAGGGTTGTCACTAGGATCCATCGATCTACACAATTTAAACAAGGACATCCGCATTAGGTCAACATGTCCATGCATATCC
Source organism: Excoecaria cochinchinensis (assembly GCA_947683425.1). NCBI lineage: Eukaryota > Viridiplantae > Streptophyta > Magnoliopsida > Malpighiales > Euphorbiaceae > Excoecaria > Excoecaria cochinchinensis. The sequence continues at coordinate 5,784,371 of CANTUQ010000076.1, read as the reverse complement.
TAACTACCCAATTACCATGAAAAGACTAAACCTACTCGACCACCAGATTAGCTCCGCTAATGCAGTAAAAAATGGTCGCTATACAAACACACATGCATGCTTTACTATTACAATTCATGCCAACACTCTGAATAACAAAATTTAATCATCAAATATACATTCTCATGCATCACATGTCATAGGTTTTCATGCTTTTCAACACACACACATACTTACATATATACATAAGCACTCATAAAGATTACAATACTTAGTTATAACAGTTTTATATATTTTCCGAATGTTCAAAATATCTTACACAACTGGTAGAAACACGTTGAAACCCCAAAAACCTACACTAAAGTAGTAGTCCTAGTGTTGATCGTTGTTAAGCGGATCTGTCCTTCCAAAATCACCTCGCGGTCGAACCTACATGGATTAGAAAAGAAACCCGTGCTAAGCGATAATGCTTAGTGGGGAACACATACATAATATATACATAAACACAACATTAAAATTATATATGCATCATGTTAAGGTTCATGCCTAAGTCAACAAGTCTAAAACATTTATGTATCATTACATTCATAGCATTGTTACTAATTCACATTTCCATAGAGCATCCATTGGCTTGGTGTATACATAATACTTAATCACATAGCTGAATAGCTTACATAGGTTTTGCATAAATTCATCAGATATAAGCATTCACAAATATCAACATAACAGTTAGGATTATCTTTATCTTTTATATTTAGGTTTGCCTATAATTCAAAGACGCGGGTAACAGGCATCGCATTGGTACCCCTGAGGTACTATAATTTCATTATAATTTCAATGTATCCGTGGATACACATATATGCATTTGTACCCTAAGGTACAATGACTCAATAAGATCAATCTTCCACATTTAAGAATTCAGCAAGGATTTATTTCACATTATGATTCCAAAAGAATCGAATGCATTCGGCTGCAGCACTTGACCCTATATGCATGCCTATCTATCCACTACTTGACTCGCAGGCTAAAGTTGTTTAATTTCATTATTGATTTCATAATTAGTAATTCCAATAGCACATACATAAACCAACACCAAGATCTCCTCATTGCGTACTTACAAAGCATTAACAAATCCACATTACTCTTTTATAAATCACATAACACTTGGACAACTTGTAATCAAATCATTAACTAACAAGTAATTGAATTCATTAATCATCTTACAAATATGTACATTTGCTTCATATAACCTTGATATCATGCTCATATAAAATGCCAACAAGCTTGGCTAAAAGCCGCACAATTTGCAATCTAAAATAAATTAGGGTTTCTTGCCAAAATAGGGTACCTCACGGTCACAACCAACTTGGTTGTCTCCGTGACATACTGAGGTCTTCAAACAAGAATGCAAGCTAAGGTACCTCACGGTCACAACCAATTTGGTTGCCACCGTGACATACCATGCACTCCCAAAATGGAATGTAAAATGAGGTATCTCACGGTCACAACCATTTTGGCTGTCACAGTGAGATACATCACACTTCCATGCAAAATGCAATCAATGGCACCTCACGGTCACAATCAATTTGGTTGTCACCGTGACATACCATACTCAGTCAGGCAGAATGGAGTTCTTGCATACCTCACGGTGGCAATCTCTTTCGTTGTCACCGTGACCTATGCAAAAACACCATAACACAGCTGTGTTTTACCAAAACACAGCTGTGCTCCCTATCTCAATTCTCATATCACTTTCAAGACCTCAAAACCAATTCCCTTTTTGTCATTCAAGCCAACCCATTCTTCAATAACATAACAACTAACACATACCTGATTTCCACTTAGCCAATCTCATCCAAATTACATAAGATATAACACATACACAATTTCAATACTTAACATACCATTCAAAATGTTACAAACTCAACACTAGTCTCATAACTTATTGACCTAGTCAACTTATTCATTTACTTCATTAGGAACTCAGATTACAAATTCAATTCATGCTTAATCAATTACACAAACAAGCACAAATCCCAATACACTCATAGGGTTAGTTCCCAAACCTCGTCGCCTATGCTCCTAATGTTCACCGAGTACTTGTTTCTTCGATTTTTGCCTTTCCCTTGTCTTTCTTTACTCCTTCCTCTTGCAAATGCAACAACTTAGTCTACCCTTCAATTAACTTTATTACTATAATAGAATTCATGAAATCAATTGGAAACTAATAAGGAACTCACGGATGAAGAATGAAAAAGAAGCAGAAATTGATGAAAGAGACAATGGCTAAACTTCAAGCAAGTAGTGGCCCTTTCTCTCTCCTCAATCAATTTATATGCATGAAGATGATCATGGTGGCAGCACAAAGGAAGTGCCACACGGATTCCACTTCAATTTCTGCCCCTTAATTAGTTTAATTAATCCCCTTTAAATATTAGTTAATCCTCCATTATCTTAATCCTGTAAAATTTCAACTTAGCCACTAAACTTTCTTTTAGCTTCTCAATTAGGTCCTTCTTTTATTTACAATCAAGTCCTTCATCCACATTTAATCACACACACTCTTAGATACTTCAATTAAGCCAATTACAACTAGGGTACATTCTCGGCCATTACAAAGTACATTCCTGGGTGGCTTCCAATTTACAATTGCTTCAACTTTAGACAGATCTACCTTAATCCCTTCAAAGGATATCACATGTCCTAGAAAAGATACTTTCTTAAGCCAAAACTTGCACTTGCTCAACTTAGCATATAACTGATGCTACCTTAAAATTTGAAGTACTATTCTCAAATGCTGCTCATGCTCTCCTTCATTCCTTGAATAAACCAAGATATCATCAATAAATACTACAACAAATTGATCTAAATACTGTCTGAACACCCTATGCATTAAGTCCATAAATGCAGCGAGTGCATTAGTCAACCCGAATGGCATTACTAGAAATTCATAATGTCCATACCGAGTTCTAAATGCAATCTTAGGTATATCTTCCTTCTTCACTGGCAACTGATAATATCCAGACCTTTAGTCTATTTTGGAAAATACACCTGCCCCTTTCAACTTATCAAACAAATCCTCAATTCTTGGCAAAGGATATCGATTCCTCATTGTTACCTTGTCTAATTATCTATAATCTATACATATTCTCATGGTTCCATCCTTCATCCTTCTTCTTAACAAACAGAACTGATGCTCCGCAAGGAGACACACTATGCCTTATAAAGCCTCTATCTAACAGTTCCTACAACTACATCTTTAACTCCTTCAGCTCCATAGGAGCCATTCGATAAGGCACCTTAGACACGGGCACTATTCTAGGTACAATATCAATCGACAACTCCATTTCTCTTGTTGGCGGTATCCCAGGCAGTTCTTCTGGGAACACATCAGAAAACTCCCTCATAATGGGTATATCCTAAATTCTTACTTGCTCTCTTTTAGAATCTAAAATAAGAGCCAAGTAAGCCTCAAATCCCTTTCTGAAGCATCGATACGCTTGAATTACTGACAACATATGGACAAGAGAATTAGCACATATACCCCTCACCGTCACTTTATTTCCTTCACAATCACTGAGTACTACTGTCGTTCTCTTACAATCAACTACCGCACCATGCATACTTAACCAATCCATAACCAGTATTAGGTCAAACTCGTCAAAGGGTAATTCAATCAAGTCAGCCGGATAAACACAACCCTACACTACTAATGGACAATTCCTATTCACCTTATTCATATTTACATGATTTCCCAGTGGACTCGATACACATATATCATATTTCAAATATTCAGCATTAAATATTTTATAATATATTCTCTTAGTGCACACATACGAATGAGTTGATCTAGGGTCAATTAATGCAAACATCTCTACATCATAAAGTAGAAAGGTACCTGCTATAACCTTAGGTGCATCCTGTTCCTCTCGAGCCTTCATTGTATAAGCCCGAGCTGGTGCCACAGTAGGCCTGTTCACTGTTTCAGATTCAGTTCCACCTCTGGATTGGCCACCCCTGCCTCGTCCTCTTCCTCTTCCTCTGTTAGCTGGTGGCAAATTAGAACCACCCTTGCTCTGCTCTTGCTAATTCCCAGCTTCCTCATATGCTTTTCGATAATTTCCTTGGAAATGTTCGGTGCTTCCACATCTAAAATATGCACCTAATATTCTCCAACATTCTCCCTTATGCCTTTTTCCACAATGGGGACATTTGTGCACTTCACTTCTGGTACTAGTTGTACCTCTACTAGTCCTAGACACATGAGAAGTCCCTTGCTTCTTACCTCTGGCCGCCGAACTAAATACAGATTCAGCTAGTGGTGCTATCTGAGAATCCCTTGGTCTCTTACCTGAATTAGACCCACCACAGTTAGAATTTCTCTTTTGCATTCTTTTTTTTTTGTATCCCCAATAACCTCTCAGCTCGCATTACAGCTTGCACAATCCGATAGTAACTCACATATGCTCTATGGTCATCGAGATCAATAATGCCTTAAATTGCTCAATCAACCCATCTTCAAATTGTTGGCATCAAAACTCCTCAGTTAGAACACCAGGTGGTGCATATTTGCTCAAGCGACAGAACTCCTTCTCATATTCTTCCACTGACATTGCTCTCTATTTCAGATTCAGAAATTGCTTCCAATTCGCCTCCCTAGATGCCTTGGTTATATACTTATTCCGGAATTCCTTTTCGAAAAATTCCCAAGTGATCAGTTTCGGAAGCATTGGATGCTGCAAGACCAATTCCACCAATCGTAAGCAGCACCCTGAAGCAGGGATACTACACATTCTACTCGTTATTCCGGAGGGCACCTAATTTCTCTAAGAACCCTCTATACTTTCTCAATCCAATACTCCGCCTTGTCAGATTCATCTAATCTTGTACCATGGAACTCCTCCGCTCCATGCTTCCTCAGTGGAGCCTTTGGGGTCGTCATTCGATCAAGCACCCTCGCCATGTGTTGAGACATCTTTAATAAGGCCTCCATTGGAACCATTGGAACCTTATTACCCAAACTGGCTTGCCTAGATTGTCCAGACCCAAACACTTTCGCTTCTCGGGGATTAAGGCTTTCTATCGTCTCCTCTCTCGAATTATGAGAAGGATCCATCGATACTACACATTAAACAAGGACATCCGTATTAGGTCAACACAACTATACATACTCTAAACTACCCCGTTTCCCAGAAAAGGCTAAATCTAGGCTCTGATACCACTACTTGTAACGCCCATTCCCGACCATATGATTAGCTCAGCTAAAGCAATCGAGAACGGTTGCTACGCAATAACATAAATACACATCGCTGTCACACACACATGCCAAAACCTGTACAAATAAATTTCATAACTCACGCATTCACATGCAACGGATATCTCATGGTAATTTACACATTCACATACTTATATACATCATACACATATACTATAGGCCTACATTATGATACTTAACTATTGCATTCATACATATTCTTTGGTTGCAGAAGGATTAAACCGAATATACAAAATTCATTGCCATAATGCAACACTCGCAAAAACCTACATGACAGACACTCCTAGTATTGACCATCGATAATACGGGTTCGTCCTTCAACTCACTTCGCATCCAAACCTACACGGATCATAAAAGAAACTCATGCTAAGCGATAACGCTTAGTGGGGAAACAACATATACACAAATATTATATAGCATACAATACAATAATTATACTATTAAAAGATTTATCATATTACAAGCATAATAACAAGCATTTTAGTTTATCTAGATTCATGTATCAAATAGATTCATATTCTGTAATCATATTATTAAACAGCTCAGCTCATATATCATAATCTTCATCGCAATGGTGTTTGCATTCACATTGAATCCACAATTATGTATTCATATAACACATTGTTCACTTATTACTCTTATTAGTTTAGTCTTACATGCAATTCAAAGATGCGAATAACGGGCATCGCATTGGTACCCCATGGGTACAGAAACCACATCGGTATCTGTGGATACCTCACATTCGCATTGGTACCTTAAGGTGCAAAATATCAACATAGTCAATGTTTCACATTAAAGAATCCAGCAAGAATTCAAATCGCATTGTAATTCTAGAGGAATCGGACGCAATGGGCTGCAGCACTTAGACCCTATAAGCATGCCTATCTATCCACTACTTGACTCGCAGGCTATAATTATCCAGTTCATTTATTAGTTCAATTATCCACATATTCAGAAGTTGCAACAAGTCATTTTCAGCTAGTAACAAATTCATATTCTTGGCCACATCATACCATTATTTTAACTCATCACATAGCTCATGAAATAACTTGGCATAGATTATAATATAACAAACCATATAAACTATTACTCACATATGATCATCCCATTTTATATCAGCATTAAGTACTTATTAAGTGTTATATACTTAATTAATCATTGCTTTACCATTCGGATATCAATCATGAATAACTACGAATTTTCACAAAAATATGGTACCTCATGGTCACAACCATTTTCGCAGTCACCATGGCATACCAAAGTTTCAAAAAAAATATAATCTAGGGTATCTCATGGTCACAACCAATTTGGTTGTCACCATGACATACATCAATTACCTGAGTAGAATGCAACTCTTGATTATCTCACGGTCACAACCATTTTGGTTGTCACCGTGACATCCCCCTTTGGTTCAAGGCAGAATGTAAATCAAGGTACCTCACGGTCACAACCCTTTTAGTTGTTACCGTGACATACCAAGTTCACTTCGAGCAGAAAAGAATTCATGGTACCTCACGGTCACAACCAATTGGGTTGTCACCGTGACATACCAATCCCAACTAGGCAGAATGCAAACCTTGCATACGTTCCAGTGGCAATCTCTTGGTTGTCACCGCGACCTATGCAAAAGTTGCAAAAACCCAATCATTGCAAATAACCTCTTTCCTCATATCATTTACAAAACTTACCATTCAACCATTTCACTCTTATCTCAATATGCCAACCAACTTATTTATTGGCATATTACACAATTTTCATCTCAGAATATCACAAAACCTGATTAAATATCATTTATTCTTGTTAATTAATCATTATATTAAATTTGATTTAAATTGCAGTTCATTTGATGCACAAATGCATAAATAGTTTCTGAAAAAAAGGGTCACACTGCGGTAAGGAAATCTTGCCCGCCGTGTGAAATGTTGGAATTTGAATATTGCCAGATAGAATACTTTTACACGGTGGTAAGGGTATTCTTGACTGCCGTGTATGGCATGCAACACGGTGGTCCGAAATTCCTTCACTGCCATCTAAAATACCTCACATTCCATTTAGTTGGTCAGATTGCATTTACACGGCGTTAACGGCTGACCTGCTCGCAGTGTAAGCTAATGGGCTGCTATACTTTCATAACTTTACACGATTACACAGGGTAAGGGTATTCCTGGCCGCCGTGTAACCTAACACGGCTACCTTATTTTACAATAACTCAAGGCTGTGTTTTTAAAAGAACGACTGTGCTTCGAAATCACAACTGTCTCAATTTGGAAATTCGACATGCAATGTTTTTTCGTTCGTACATCCTCCAAACAACACCAACACACGTCTTTCACACAAATCACACATCATACATCATTTCTCATACACAAACAACTTCTTAAAGCTTTCAATAACATTCATAAACCTAACCAAACACTTCATTGACTCAAAAACTAAAATTAACCATAAGTTCAACATAACGGATGAAGAATTCCCAAACCTCAAAAGTTACTCCTTTCCGCTCTATCACTTCCTTCCTTCTTCCTTCTCTTTTCTTTCCCTTGCAACTGCTTCTTCTTCAAGTTCAAACAACAAAAATCATGTTAATCTCATAAACACATATGCACATATATATCACAACTTGCACCTTAACAAGCAAGAAGAAGAAGCTGATGGATAGTGAGTAACTCTTACCTTTCTAGCTTCAAAATTACTCTTAAATGAATCTCGTACATATACTTAACCTTGAAAACACTTTGGTTTGATTTTAGGGTCCAAGAATGGATCAAGAGGGGGGAGGAGGGGAAGGCTCTCAGCTGGGTTTTGCCAACGCAAAACCAGCCATGCTTCATGGCTTATAAAGCCTTGAAGAATCCTCCCTAAGTTTCTAGATTCAATATATGTGCCAAGCTTATTAATACATGTGTTCTCCTCTTTTTCCATAAGGTCCCTCCTCTTTTCTAATTTCAAGCATTTGCTTCTTAATTTATGTTAATCATATATTGGCACATTCAATTAACAAGCTTGGTGCGATTAAGTCCTCCTTTCTATTCAATTAAGTCCTTCCATACATGTATTACCAAATTATCTTCTATAATTAGGTTAATTCCACCTAGGCCCTTAACTTATTAACTTAATCAGTCTCTTTTACTTACAACTATACATCAAATTATCCTCAGAACTTCTAGGGCACAAATTGGGGTATTACATGTTTACCCTGAAGGAGTATTGGAGAATATTTTGGTAAACATTGATGGATTAGTTTTTCTTGCTAATTTTTATGTGCTTGACATGGAGGATGATAAATCCTTATGTAATAGCCTAAATATTGGGTTGATTTCACCCATGGTCACTCAACTTATCACTTATCGCGCAAAAGTAACCGACTTTTTTTTCTTACTTAAATGTCACTGAACTTTTAACATTATTGCACAAAAGTCATGTTGACCGGAATCCGGCAACGACTCTTGCCGGATTGATAAGTTCAACAAATGCTACATTTAAATTAATTTCATTCACGGTCACTAAACTTATCATTTATCTCGCAAAAGTAATTAACTTTTTTTTTCAACTTAAATGTTACTGAACTTTTAACATTTTTGCAAAAAAGTCATCAATCCGGAAAGGGTCGTCGCCGGATTCCGGTCAACATGACTTTTGTGCAATAATGTTAAAAGTTCAGTGACATTTAAGTAAGAAAAAAAAATTCGGTTACTTTTGTGCGATAAGTGATAAGTTGAGTGACCATGAGTGAAATTGACCCCCTAAATATTACCCTAAGTGTAAATTTGGTTTAATTATGTTAATTGGGTAAAATTGAACTTGAGATTGCTAAAATCTGGACTTAAGTGTAAGTTAATTAAGGACTTAATTTCTTAAATAAAATAAGTTCTAGTGACCACTGTGTAAAAGAGCATGATTAAGTGTAATTGGGGTTAAATATGGCAAATGAAATCAGATTTTAAGTTAATGGGACTTGTTTTAGTGGGTTCCAAGCATCCTTTTCTGCTTATTCCACCTAGGATTATTACATGCACCATATGTGCATGAAGGAGAGAGAAACTCATTGTGTGGGTGCTTGTGGTCGGCTGCCTCTTCTCCTCTCTCTTCTTCCTTTTCTTTCTTCTGCATTTTTTCTTCTTTTTCCTTTTTCCTGCTTCTCCGTTTTCTCTTCTTCTTCTTTCTGTCATTTTTCATTTCTTCTTCTGTCCTTAGACAATCAATGTGTATTTCTGCTATATTTTGAGTCTAGAGGTGTTTACATGTGTAATACATCATCTTAGTAAGGTAAGTGATATACTCAACTTGGTTCTTCTTCTTCTTCTCCTTCTTGTTCTTTGAATGTGGTTTTGATTTCTTGTATCCAACTCTAGAAATTAGATCATGGTTGTAGTGGTAGAACCAAGGAAAGATAAGGGTAAAGCCAAGGTTGGTGAAACAAGTGCAAAGTGAGCTTTAAGGAGCAAGGATTTTGAGGTTAGAAAAACTGTAACACCCTACGTTCCGAAAAATTAACTGTTCATTTTAATCTGTTTAACCTAATTGAACTATTCAGGTTATTAAATAGATAAGTAATTAAAACTGGTAAATTTTCTTTTTTTTTTTTAATAGTACCGTATGTATGAATAGTTCCGTATGAATAGTACTATAAAAATAGTCAATTTACTATTAACAATTATCTAATTAATCAATAAACTTAAAAACTCTATTTTTATTCATTATCAATTATACCGATTGACCTATAATTATCTAATTTACTATTCATTTGGTCAGTTTTCTTTTAAGCTGGAAATCTACATTTTTCTTTACCAATTGTATTAACCTAATTTCTACCAATTATTATGCATGCCAAATGAACATATAACTAGTGACGATTATAATAGTCTATTACAAACCAAAACCCAAAAATAATACTATAAGTCATATACATGCCGGTCTTAACATACTTAAATTTTTCAAATAACTTCTTCAATACCACTTCCAAAACGTGAGGTATGCACTGCTCCAAAATACTACGGAGTACCTACACGCTGTCAAATAAAACTACGTGCTGAGCATTAAATATGCCCAGTGGTGATTGTAATTCCAGAAATTTCCACTTAACTAATTTCACATGCATGAATAATATTCAATAAATAATAACATCTAAATATTCATAATTAAACTTTTTCATTGTAATTACCAATTATTCATGCAATATTATATTTAATTATCTTTAAATCACATAATTAGGGCAATTACACAATTAATTCACATAAATAATCTTATTACTATTTATCCTTAATTTATGGTAATATTTCATTTATACCCTTAAACTTTTTTCAAAATGACGAAAATACCCTTAGTTCATTTATTCTTCACAAAAATTACATTTATGCCATTAGTTCATTTTTATTTCACAATTATTACCGTTATGCCACCAGTTTAATTATTTTCACTAATATTACAATTTTACCATTAATATACATGCCAAATTACGGTTTTACCCTCCAATTACCATTTTCATGCCAAATTACATTTTTACCCCTAAAAAGTGGCCAATTTTCATATTTAACCATTTATTTAAATTTTTACCCTTATTAACCATTCTTAACACATATATGCACAAAATTACCATTTTGCCTTCAAACTTTTTATGTAATGATATTTATGTCCTTTTTTCACATAAATATTATTTTAATCATATTTTAACCATTTTAATCTTATTTTTACCATTATGCCCCTGTAACACACCGCCAGACTCTGAATACAGGATAAACGAGACGTGAACTCCAGAAGTTCACAGAAATACCAGAGGTGTCCTGTGGGACCACCACTGTCTTTAAATACAGTACAATACAATTCAGATATTCAAATACAGAGAGGTAGGACCATCATTGGCCTACTTTAAAGTGAGACGCCAAGCTCACACCCGCAGTCTTATGTCCCTATAGCATGCCAACATATCCTGAACTAGACTTGACTACCAGATCACTACATAGGGCAATATTATTTTATTTTCCACATTATTAATGTGACATACTTATATTTCATGGTATATCATCATAATATCTTATTCTTTTTCATAACATTTCATTATTTCATATGTAATCATCATCATTACATCATCACATGCCATGTAAACTCATTAATTCATCATGGTACACATGCATATATATATACATGCATACGGCTCACAAACCAATTTCTTTACATTAATTCTTTTTATCAATTTTATCATTTATTTAGGCCAATTACATGTTGTATAACATCACCATACCATCAATTTCCATGAAAACATATTAAAATCATGACTTTACACATGGCATACTGTGACGCACGCCGAACCTCATGGGCTTCCCAAAGGCCCTCTTTTAGGGCTTTCGGGAGAGGTTCATTAGAACTTGTAAGGTATTTACAAGTACGTTTATTTTGGGCAACAAGGAGGTTTCATTGAGTCGCCACCCAATAAAACATTGGGCAAGTTCCTCTCGCCTTGGAGAGCCTAAGACAACGCATGTATCCATTTTGGGTAAACCAAGGGGTCTTGGAGGCATTCACCCCCTATAGAACATTAGGAGTGACCCTCTAACCCTTGGAAGCCTAGGATTTTTAAGTCTTTGATGGGACACAAGAGGTGTCATGGAGGTCTCGTTCCAATGAGTGATCGGATAGACCTCTCGCCTCTTTGAGCCCAAAGACCAGAGATAGGTTTGGGACTTCTCATTTATTCGTACTTTGATTAATTTTACAATTAGTTTTTGAATTTATTATTTCACCATAATTCCATACGATGCAATCAATTAAAAGGCGCAATTATCCATGTTGAAAGCGATAAATAAATAAAATAAAGAAAACATCTAAAATAAAATACAATAACACTAGGAGCGGAATACAACTCCCATTTTAAAATTAGAAACCATACATGAAATCGGAGAATTAATTATGAGGACATTGGTTCTTGATTTTATAAAAATAATTTTCGGTGACAGATTCTTTGGATAAGAAAAAAATAGGACATTGGTCCTTGGCTTTGTTAAAAATCCCAATTAATTACTATAAAACATTTGTTTATTTTTATTTTGCGCGAGACAAAATGATTTACATGAAATAAGGACTAAGAATAAATAAATAAATAAATGCAAAAACGAAAGAATAAAGTTACAAAATTAAACAAAAATGAGTTCTCCGGGGTGTGAACGGCGACCGTTATCTCACGCTAAATTCGCCAAAAAATAAGAAAATGACATTTCACAAAAATAAATAAAACATGTTAGTATCAAAAAAATCCAAAATAAACCATAAATCAAGATAAAGTTCTAAGACTAATAAGATAATGATATAAGTAAGTCTAAAGAAAATAGGAGAAATTACTAAAGTAAATTAAGCAAAATGCATGTCCAGAATATTTACCCTCGGATTTTACCTTTTGGATGAAAATTTGATTGGATTTGGTTCCACGCGCTTCACGAGGAGAAAACAAAACCAAAGAAAGAGATTTATTGAATTTTTGGAGTGAAAATCGGATTTTTCTATATAAGGGTAAAATGAGAATTTTTTTCCAACCTCAAAATAGTGTGAAATTTTATTTTTTATAGAAAAACACGACCGACAGGCGTCGGAGGCTAACCGATGGGTGTTGGTTAAATCCCATTTCCACCAGGAAATAGGATTCAAATGATGGGCGTCTGACCTACCGATGGGCACATGCCAACGGACACGTGTTCGTTGGTTCGGACACGTGTCCGTCGCTAAACTCACAGACGACCCGTCCCTTGTGGCGAGTGAGACGGGCTGCCGCTACGACCGACGGATGTCCTGTGACTGATGGTCCGACCGTCCGTGGAAGAAAACTCAAAATTTAAGCCAAAATTCTCCCGATTCTTCATTTCTTTCTACCGCAAATAAAAACCTTTAATTCTCGTGAACTCAAAGGACCGAAATCTCTGAATTTCATCCATCTATTCAGAACCGGGCATTGATTTCTTCATCGGGTAATCTCTGATCTTGACCACCTAGGGACATGGTGCTTACAGTTGCCCCCAATTTTGGGGAGGCTAGTGCACAAGTGCCTAGGTGAGCCAAAATTCAGAGAAAGAAGGGAAGAAAAGCATACCTGGAGCAATCCATACCTTCGGGGTGTTCATCTGGCAGGTCTCGTCTCGACCTATAAGGTGTTGGCGAGATGCAACATTCTCTAGCTACGACCTCATTTGCCCCTGCTGGCCTCATCTCGGCTCATGCAGCTTTGGGAGATGTAGTACTCTCTGACTACAAACTCAATTTGTGGTTTGTTTTACCACGATTGTTCCGCTAGTCTCATCTCGACCTGCACGGAGCGAGGTGAAGTGCTGTCTAACCGCATCCTCTGTTGCGATCTGTTCTATTGCTATCCCCCGCTAACCTCATCTCGGTCTGAACGGCGGCTATGAGATGCAGTACTTTCTGACTACAACCTCTGTTTGTGATCTGTTCTACCGCTGGTGATCCTCTAGTCTCGTCTCGGCCTGTACGGTGTCTGTGAGATGCAGTACTCTCTGACTACAACCTCTGTTTGCGATCTGTTCTACCGCTGGTGATCCGCTAGCCTCATCCCGACTCGTATGATGTCTGTGAGATGCAGTACTCTCTGACTACAACATCTATTTGCAATCTGTTCTACCGCTGGTGATCCGCTAGCCACGTCCCGACCTGCACGGTGTCTGTGAGATGCAGTACTCTCTGACTACAACCTCTGTTTGTGATCTGTTCTATCGCGTGTATTCTACAGGCCTCGTCTCGGCTAGTTCAATGTCTGATCTGCTAACCAACATCCGACTAGTGCATCATCTGATCTGCTAACCCCCATCCGGACAGTGCAACATCTGATCTGCTGACCTACATCCGGCTAGTGCAATGTCTGATCTGCTAACCAACATCCGGCTAGTGCAATGTCTTATCTGCTAACCCCCATCCGGCCAGTACAATGTCTGCTTTTTAACTTTTTGACCCCCATCCAGTCTACTTGGTGTCTACTTATTAACCATTATTTGAATGATGTATTTACTGACCACCGTCTGGTTAACCCAGTGCCTAACCGTTGACCATCCTTGGGTTGACATGGTGACTCGTTCGTCCCTTTCTTTACTGGCACTTATCCTGAGCCTCTTTTCCTTTTTTTTTTACTACAAAAAAGGAAAAGCAAGTGTGCAAGGTACATAAATGAGATGCTTACCTGTCAGTACATACCTATTGGGGGCGTTGTCAGATGTGTGCCCCCTGAAGGACGGCTAATTGTTCCCCATTTTCTTGATTGCACCGACTGTAACATGCCAGATATCGATTCCTCTATCATTTCCAATGCAACCTCCTTGTTGAAAAGACCTGCATACTTCTCAAGAGGGTGAGAGAATTTGATGTTGAGCCTCCGGGGTATAAAAGATTTAAGCTTTCTCAAAGAAAAAAATTAGATTGGAAATTTTATTGTTTGCCTACAGGCGGGTGATTTTTCTATTTTGTTTTTGTTTTTTTTTTGTTTTTTTCTTGTTTTGTTTTTGACCTTTACATTTTGAATGTATTTATAGTATATTGGATTTTCAAGGCCTTGAAAATATCTTTTTTTTGTTTTGTCTTGTTTTGTTTGAGAATTTGTATTTTTTATGTTGTTTTGGTTTGAGAGGTTATTTTTGTTGTTTTGAGAGTTTGTATTCTTTGTATATTTGCATTTGTTTGAGAATTTATACATTTGAATTTGGCTTTGATACACTTACTATGTGATGTATGTGAGCGTATATCTTATATAGGTGTAGGCACCGTGTCCCGCGGCGGTCCAGATCAGAGATTACCCGATGAAGAAATCAATGCCTGGTTTTGAATAGATGGGTGAAACTCAGAGATTTTGGTCCTCTGAGTTCACGAGAATTAAAGGTTTTTATTTGCGGTAGAAAGGAGCGAAAAATCGGGAGAATTTTGACTTAAATTTTTAGTTTTCTTCCACGGACGATCAGACCGTCGGTCGTGGGGCATCCGTCGGTCATAGCGACAGCTCATCTCACTCGCCATGAGGGACGGGCCGTCTGTGAGTTTACCAACGGCCACGTGTCCGAACTAACAAACACGTGCCCGTTGGCATGTGCCCGTCGGTAAGTCAGATGGCCATCGTTTGAATCCTATTTCCTGGTGGAAATGGGATTTAACCGACGCCCGTCGGTTAGACTCCGACGCCCGTCGGTCGTGTTTTTCTATAAAAAATGAAATTTTTATTTAAGTTTGACAGGTCCTGCGGTGGGCTGGTATCATGGACTGGATCGGAGAACAAAAGAAGACTGGGATCTGCTGACGGAGGAATTCCTCCAGCAATATGACTGTAGTACAAGGATGGAGGTCACCCTGAAAGATATAGAGTTACTACAGCAAAAGCCGAACGAGTCATTCCATGAGTACTTGACCCGATGGAGGAATCGGGTAATGGAAATGAAGAAGAGGCCGGACACTCCAGACCAGATCAGGCTATTTATTAGGAATGCCAGCCCATACTTGAAAGATGAGTTAAAGATGAAGGGGCTGAAGGACTGGGAGTCCTTAAAAGATATAGCCATTGAACCTGAGGCTGAGCATCTGGATAAAATTGCTAAATCTGCAAACCTGGCCTTAGGAAACAGCAGTAGCAATTGGGGAAATACCAAGGCAGCAGAGGTATCAACCACCGGAATGACTCCTAAACACCTCACCATCTCGGGCAAGCCTCTATCTTGGCACTTCACTTGTCTCATCAAGGAAGGGAAGCTGCAACCCTTGCCAGCTAGGCCTGCCCCAAATCAAGGAAAACCGAGGCACAGAACGACGTTCTTTTGGGATATCAAAAAATCACCCTGATGCGGATGGGTCTATGCTTCAGAAAAGGGGTTTCGGTCATTTACATTTTTAAAAAAAATAAAAAAAAACTACTAAAATTTGCCCTGATAACGATCAGTTTTCGCTTTCGGGAAGGGTACCAGTCATCGGTAATTTTGTTAGAATGTTAAAAGATCACCCCGGTGAAAGTGGGTTTACAATTCGGGAAGAGAGTTTTAATTATTTTGGGTCGCTAAAAATTGCCCTGATAAAGATGAGCTTACACTTAGAGAAAAGGGGTTTGATCATTGTCTTTGTATAATTAGAGACATAAGTTAAAAAAGGGGGGAGAACGATCAAAAAAAAAAGAAAAAAAAAAGAAAGAAAAGGAAAAAAGAAAAAGAAGAAGAAGAAGAGCTTAGGTGATACCCCTTGACGAGTTCGGTGGTTATCTTTCTAACTAAATTGTTATGCTGAGCTTGATGAGTTCATGTATTACCAAATCCAAATTCAAGAGTATCTGGACAGTATACAATTGGGGTTGAAAATGGTTCCTTCATCCGAATGAACGTTGCGGCCATTTTTCTCTAGAAACCTGATCCTCATTTGATAGCAATCTACCTAAGCCTAACATTACAACCAAAATAAGACCTCTTGATTCTGGGTTTGGCCTTATCTAACTAGTGGAGATGACCTTCTAGTAAGGTTTGGTACGTATGAAGAGGCATATGGTGTTTCTTGAGCTTTAAGCGAGAAGCCATGAGTGCATTTATGCATTCGAGTTGAGTCTTGTCCCCAACATTGCATTTAGAATTCGCGTTCAAAGAATAAGAGCCAAGAGAAAATATTCAATCAAGAAAACCCAAAAGGGTTGATTGATAATAGGAGTCTAATGCACCTAAGGTGTTGCTCATTGAGATTGAATAAAACTGGTGTTTTTGCATCACATGTCTAGTCATGATCATTCTTATTGCTATATGGTGCGTATAGATGGAGATGCATGCATAAGCTAGGCATAAACATGCAATTAAATGGTTAAGAGAAACCTGTTAGAGACATGAGTTAAAAAAAAGAAAAATAAAAAGAAAAGAAAGGCTGTTAGAGATGAAAATCGTGACTGACTCTCTAAGCAAAAGTGTTAGGCCAAAGGGCAGGGTGAAAACCTGGGAACAGGCAGTCTGTCCTTTAAAAAAATGAATAAAAGCTGCTGGAGTGGGTTGGGTCCATTCCAGGCAAAAGTTAAGCACAGGGTTATGTGAAAATCCCTAAAGGGACACATTTCTCGCTAAGAAAAGCTAGTGTGAAAATCCACAAGGGACACACTACCTTTAAAACAATGACTATTGATGCCTGGAGCGATAAGGCGACATTACTCCGAATGACTTTCTTTTAGGCAGAACTGGATTCAGAGTCCTGGGGGGCAAAATGCTCATTGACCGGGGGGCAAAAATGCGCACGAGTCAGTTCTCTTTAAAAGATTATGGGTCAGAGTCCGTAAAGTCAAGGCAATGCTTTTTTAGATCCTTTAGAGCATCAGACAATGTGAGCAGCCGAGCAGTACCCTCAACGAATCTCTTAACCACCTGGGATGTGGTCTATTCATTTTTTGGATATCACATGCATCTCACGTGCATTCAATCCTTTATACATATAGATATGCACACACAATTCTTGTGCATTAATCCTTTGCTCGTATCTCGTGTATATAGCTTTATGTGTACATTTCATACACATTACGCACACACAATCTTTTGTACATACTTTTATGCCAATAACTTTACAAGGGGA
This sequence comes from Excoecaria cochinchinensis, assembly GCA_947683425.1. Lineage (NCBI taxonomy): Eukaryota > Viridiplantae > Streptophyta > Magnoliopsida > Malpighiales > Euphorbiaceae > Excoecaria > Excoecaria cochinchinensis. Next base: position 5,766,559 of record CANTUQ010000076.1, on the reverse strand, counting down.
AAGGCCGAACCAATGGACAACTTTGGCAAGATGAATTCAAGATAAAGCCCGCGCAAGTCGAAATCATGTAAGCCCATGAAGGGATTGTTTTTAAGACATTTTTTTAATGCATTCTCAGTCTCTTCGGAGCATTATTTATAAGACATTTTCTAATGCATTCTCAGTCGCTTCGGAGCATTATCTTTAGGTCCTTTTGTTAAGGCATTACCAGCCTCCTCAGAGCATTATCTTTAAGTCCTTTTCTTAAGGCATTTCAAATCTTTTCCTAGATGTTCTCAGTCTCTTCGGAGCATTAAGTTATTTTCAAAAAACTGTCCCAAATCCCTTCAATCTAAGGTGTTCCAAGAGATGGGTTTAGCTCAACATCGTCGGGCACTATCCAAAAAAGAGTAAGCCTATTTATGTACGCTTTGCCGAGGGTAGCCAGGTAAGTCTCTCTATCACAAGACATATGCTCACACACATCACACAATAAGTGTACAAAATTCAAATTCAAATGTACCAAAACTTAAGCAAAAACAAATTCTCGAGCAACAACAAAGACTAACAAAGCAAAATAGCAAAACAAAAAGAAGAAGATATTTTCAAGGCCTTGAAAATCCAACATATTGTAAAAATTCGAGTGTATCCAAAGTGTAAAAATTCCAAGCAAGAAAATCCCAAAACAAAAACAAAAACAGAAAAATCACCAAAGACATGGAAACCTATCCGCCTGCGGGCAAGCAACCAAAACCTCAAATATAATTTTCCTCTGAGGAGGCTCAAACATAATTTCCTTTCTGGAGGATCGACATCAAAGTCTCTTCGGAGCATTATCTTTGTGTCCTTTTTAAGGCATTCTAAGTCTCTTCGGAGCATTATCTTTGTGTCCTTTTTAAGGCATTCTCAGTCTTTTCGGAGCATTATCTTTGTGTCCTTTTTAAGGCATCCTCAGTCTCTTCGGAGCATTATCTTTGTGTCCTTTTTAAGGCATTCTCAGTCTCTTCGGAGCATGATCTTTGTGTCCTTTTTAAGGCATTCTTAGTCTCTTCGGAGCATTATCTTTGTGTCCTTTTTAAGGCATTCTCAGTCTCTTCGGAGCATTATCTTTGTGTCCTTTTTAAGGCATTCTCAGTCTCTTCGGAGCATTATCTTTGTGTCCTTTTTAAGGCACTCTCAGTCTCTTCGGAGCATTATCTTTGTGTCCTTATTAAGGTTTTCTCAGTCTCTTTGGAGCACTATCTTTAAGACCTTTTCTTAAGGCTTTGTCAGTCTCTTTGGAATGTCAAGTTATTTTCAAAAATATCCCAAATCCCTTCAATCTGAAGTGATCCGAGAGGCCAAGACAAGCCCAGTGGGACAGACCAGCCACGGTGCAGACCGAGACGAGGTTAGCGAGGCACCAGCGATAGAACAGATCACAACAAAGGATGGAGTTAGAGACACTTCACCTCACACCGTGCATGCCAAGATGAGGCCAGCGGGACAGACCAGCCACCATGAAGATCGAGACGAGGTTAGCGGGGCACCAGCGATAGAATGGATCGCAACAGAGGATGAAGTTAGAGACACTACACCTCACACCGCGCAGGCCGAGATGAGGCTAGCAGGACAGACCAGCCACCGTGCAGACTGAGATGAGGTTAGCGGGGCACCAGCGATAGAAAAGATCGCAAACAGAGGATGGAGTTAGAGACACTTCACCTTGCACCTTACAGGTCAAGACGAGGCCGGTAAGGGCACCTACATCAAATTTATTCATCAACAAGCAGATCGAGATGAGACCTGCCAGATGAACACCCTGAAGGTAAGGATTGCTCCAAGTACGCTTCTCTTCCCTTCTTTCTCTGAATTTTGGCTCACCTAGGCACTTGTGCACTAGCCTCCCCAAAATTGGGGGCCACTGTAAGCACCGTGTCCCGAGGCGGTCCAGATCAGAGATTACCCGATGAAGAAATCAATGCCTGGTTCCGAATAGATGGGTGAAATTCAAAGATTTTGGTCCTTTGAGTTCATGAGAATTAAAGGTTTTTATTTGCGGTAGAAAGAAGCGAAAAATCTGGAGAATTTTGACTTAAATTTTGAGTTTACTTCCAGGGACGGTCAGACCGTCGGTCACGGGGCATCCGTTGGTCATAGCGGCAGCCCGTCTCACTCGCCACGAGGGACGGGCCATCTGTGAGTTTATCGACGGCCACATGTCCGAACTAACGAACACGTGTCTGTTGGCATGTGCCCGTCGGTAGGTCAGGCGCCCGTCGGTTAAATCCTGTTTCCTGGTGGAAATGGGATTTAACCGACACCCGTCGGTCGTGTTTTTGTATAAAAAGGGAAATTTCACACTTTTTTGGGGTTGGTTAACAAAAATCCTATTTTACCCTTATAAAGAAAATTCCGTTTTACTTTAGAAAAATACAAAAAAGCCTCTTCCTTTGGTTTTGTTGCCTTCTCATGAAACGCGTAGGGCCGAATCCAACCAAATTTTCATCCAAAAAGGTAAAATCTGAGGGTAAATATTCTGGACACGCTTTATGTTTAATTTATTTAGTTATTTTCATATTTTTCTTAACCTTACTTGATTTTATTATTTATTATTCTTATAACTTTATCTTGGTTTTTGGTTAATTTTGGATTTTTTTTATACTAACATATTTTATTATTTGTGAAATGCCATTTTCTTGTTTTTTTTGGCGCGTTGAACTTGAGACAATGGTCGCCGTTCACACCCTGGGAGAACCCCTTTTGGTTTAATTTTGTAACTTTATTCTTTCGTTTGTTTATTTATTTATTCTTAGTCTTCATTATATACAAATCATTTTGTCTCGCGCAATGCCCAAAATAATCAAATGTTTTATAGTAATTAATTTGGATTTTTAACAAAGCCAAGGACCCATGTCCTATTTTTCTTATCCAACGAATTTATCATCGAGAATTATTTTTAAAATAATCAAAGTCAAGGACCAATGTCCTCATAATTAATTCCCCGATTTTATGTATGGTTTGTACTTCTAAAATGGGAGTTGTATTCTGCTCCTAGTGTTATTGTATTTCATTTTAAATGTTTTTCTTTATTCTATTTATTTATCGCTTTCAGCAATGGATAATTGTGCCTTAATTAAATTGCATCGTGTGGAGAGAGAGAGAATTAATAAATTCAAAACTTAATTGTAAAATTAATCAAGGTAGAAATAGATGAGAAGTCCCGAACCCATCTCTGGTCTTTGGGCTCAACGAGGAGAGAGACCCATTCCAATGGGATCTCCAAGACACCTCTTGTGTCCCGCCAAAGGACCTAATTAAAAATCCTAGGCTCCAAGGGAGAGAGGTTCATCCTCCAAGACCCCTTTTGATTTGCCCTAAATGGATACTTGCGCTGTCTTAGGCTCTCCAAGGCGAGAGGAACTTTCCCAATGTTTTATTGGGTGGCGACTCCATGAAACCTCTTTGTTGCCCAAAATAGATGCACTTGCAATTCATCGCAAGTTGTCAACGAACCTCACTTGCCCGATTGCCCTCAAACGGGTGGTCAAGGGGCGCCCTCGGGGTTCGGCGCGCGTCACAATAGGGAAACTTACCTGGTGGCTTCCGGCCAGGCATGCATGAGTCTGACAATGTTAGGCTGAACTCATCTTTTGGATCATCTTTAAACATGAGGTCTATTCGGACCCTTCCCTCTGAGTCATGTACACAATAACATATACAAAAGATTGTGTGTGCGTATGGAATAATGTGTGTGAATATATGCATAAAGCTATATACACAAAACACGAGCAAGGGATTAATATACAAGAATTGTGTGTGCATATCTATACGTGTAAAAGACTAAATGCACGTGACATGCATGTGATATGCAAAAATGAATAAACCACATCCCAGGTGGTTAAGGGATTCGTTGAGGGTGCTGCTCGGCTGCTCACATTGTCTGATGCCCCCAAGGATGTAGAAAAGCGTTGTCTTGACTTTACGGACTCTGACCCATAATCTTTTTAAGGAGAACTGACCTGTACATATCTTTGCCCCCAGATCAACGAGCATTTTGCCCCCAGGACTCTGAATCATGATCTATATTATGCACTATCTGCCTAAAGGTGAATTATTCGAGGTAATGCTGCCTTATTGCTCCATGCTTCAAAAGTCATTGTTTTAAAGGTAGTGTGTCCCTTGTGGATTTTCACACTAGCTTTTCTTAGCGGGAAATGCTTCCCTTTTGAGATTTTCACATAGCCCTATGCCTAACTTTTGCCTGGAACAGACCCAACCCACTTCAGCGGCTTTTATTTATTTTTATTTTTTAAAGGACAGACTACCTGTTCCTAGGTTTTCACCCTGCCCTTTGGCCTAACTTTTGCTTAGAGAGCCAGTCACGGTTTTCATCTCTAAATGCCTTTTTTTTTTTTTTAGGACTCTCTTGCCTTTCCGGTATGGCTGCAAGAAAAGTGGAAGCTGCCATCAAAGCCCATTCCTAGAGTAATCCACAATTATTCTTTGAGGCATTTCTCTCTAGGCATCGATTGCATTCCATGGCCTTCCTTGATAAATGTGTTGCTAGATTGGGTGAAGTAGCAAATAAGGATCGGGTTCTTTAGGGCTTCATGAAGCTGCCCTTTACACTCCACCTATCATGTTCAATAGTTCAGAGGGATTGACGACGTAGTGAGGCATCCCTACCTTTCCAAAGTGGACCTTTATCTTCGGCTTTTACCTCCAGACACCCTAGCCTCTGGGCAAGCTGCCGGTGAAGACTATTATGCCATATATCGGGGGTTGTTCTTTCACTTCCCCTAATGCACTCAAGAGGTGGGTGCTTAGTCTCACAGTGGATAACATAACTCATCGACTTAGACGTCTGGATAGTGAAAGTAGTAGCAGAGCGTAGTCATTTAGATTTCATGCATTCAGCAATGAACAACATTTTTCTTTTCATAAATGAACTAGAAAATAATGAACACATGTATTTGCAAAGATTGTGTACATTTCAGTATGATTTCTCTACACATGATCATTATCTAACATCGATTCAAAATGAAAAACTATATCTAATCTCAGAGTATATCTTGTAAGCATCAAACTCCTGTCTCCAATCAGCCCTCTCGGGTTTTCTTAATTGGATATTTTCTCTCAAGCCTCTAATTTTTGCCCAGGATGCCTTTTTTCGGTTTTCACCCTGATGAGGTGCCCAATTTTAGCAAGGCCGCCTTTTTTCGGTTTTCGACACGCGGGGCTTTTATTCTCTTCTTTTGATTTTTAAGTCTTTAGCCATGGACCCTCTTGAGTTCGTCGATGTTGACTGGTTCTTTGAAGTCATCTCTATCACTGCCTATTGCTACTGTTTCGGATAACAACTTCTGAAGAATGAATGGGCCCTACTCACGTCGGCCTGAACTTGCCTCATTTGTCCGGAACTCTTGGTCTCATTTGTTCAAATACTGAACCTCCTTCTTTCATTGCATACTTTCTAACCTCCCTCATGAATGGTCGAGCAGAGCATTTTCTGATAGATCCAGCTGTGGTAGTAATCCCATGATTCGTCCTTGCCTAATGCATTTAAATGCCGCTGCCATTGTTGTGCCCCTTTCAGCTTCCAGGATCTAGGCTATCTTAAAGGTTTGAACTTTACAATGATCAGCCATGCTGCTTCTGCCCCCCTATGACTTTTGTAGAGGTTTCGACGGTGATTCTTTAGCATAGAAGCACACAAGGCAATTTTTCTGCCCAATCTTTGTAATTCTGGACCATCTTAGCCAGGATCCTCTTGACATTCTTGTTGGCATCTTCTACTGCCCCATTGACTTGAGGACGATACGGAGAAGACTTGTAATGCTCAATACCATATTTCTGGAGTAACTTCCTCGTTTCAGCCATGAACTGGACCCCATTGTCAGATACCACGTGGTGTGGGAGGCCATACCTACATATTAAATGTTCCTCAACGAATTTTGCCATATCCCGAGCATCAACTTTCTTGAAGGACTCAGCTTATACCCACTTGGTAAAATAGTCGATGGCGACAATGATGTATCTATGCCCATTTGATGCCGGGGGGCGTATCTCTCCAATAATGTTAATCCCCCAAACTGCGAACGGCCAAGGCGACGTCAAATTATGCAATTTCAAAATGGTCAATTGCTTTAAATCGGCATATTATTGGCATAACTGACACTGCTTTAAATACTTCGAGCAATCATTATCCATGGTGAGCCAGAAGAATCCTTGTCTCATAATCTTTTTAGCCAATGTCAGCCCGTTCTTAGGGGCTCCGCATATGCCGGTGTGCATTTCTTCCATTACCCTCTTGGCGTCTTTCTCATCCGAGCACCTCAACTGGATACCATCAGCCTGTCGTTTGTACAACTTGCGAATCATTCTCTAATTTTTCTTGGTGGCTTCTTCTGGAAACGTCGCATTTTTTGGGTAGTTCATAATGTCGTAGCACCACGGCCTCCCATCCGCTACTTCTGTTTCCATGACTGACTTAGATTCGAAGCTAGGTCTCTTAGAGCTAGAAATCAAAACCGGTCTAATGCCTAGTCCTTCTGGATTGTCCCACATTGACACTAAAGTGGTGAGTGCATCAGCCAACTGATTTTTATCCCTCGGAGCAAAATGGAATGTGCACACTTCAAACTGGCCACTCGGGTCTCTCGAGTGCTTGATGTACGGCATTAGCCTTTCTTCTTTAATAGCCCATTCACCTCGAATTTGATTAATTACCAAGGATGAATCACCAAACACTTCCACATTCTTTGCCCCCAAGGCTATTGACGCTTCCAACCTAGAAGTACATGCTTCCTACTCGGCCTCATTGTTGGTGGCCCTGAATCTCAACTTCTTCGCTAAGGGAAGCTTCTCATCATCCGGGGTTGTCAAATTAACTCTTACTCCTGCCCCTTTGCTATTAACAGCCCCATCAAGGTGTAATTACCAACCCTGAACTGCTATAGCTACCACATCCTCATCCGGAAAGTTGAACTCGTATGAGTCTCCTTGAATTGGGTGTTCTGCTAAGAATTTAGCCACCGCACCCCCTTTGATAGTTTTTCGAGTGATGTACTCTACATCAAATTCTTATAGCAGCAACGGCCACCTACCCATTTTGCAAAGTAAGGTTGGGGCTTCCTGCAAGTATCTTAAGGGATTTTGCTTTGTTACTGCATGTACCTTATAGGAATAAAAGTAACGTCTTAACTTCTTAGAGGCCCAGATTACCGCAAGGCAAATCTTTTCAACTTCTGTATACTTAACCTCATAAGCCAGGAACTTTTTGCTAAGGTAGCAAATAGCAAATTCCACTCTGAATTCGTCCTCCTGGGCCATCATGGCACCTACAGAACTATCTTCTATTGCCGAATACAAAATCAATGGTTTGACTGGCTGCGGCGGTCTCAAGACCGGTGGATTCAGCCAATACTCTCTGACAGTATCAAAAGCCTTCTGACAACTTTCGTTCCATACTACTGATTGGTCTTTTCTGAGTAGTTTGAAGATCGGTTCGCAGATCGAAGTAAGCTTAGTAATAAACCTACTGGTGTATTGTAACCTACCCAAAAAGCTTCTCACTTCCTTTTCCTTTTGCGGTATTGGCATCTCTCTGATGGCCCTAACCTTATCTCGGTCAATTTCAATTCCCCTCTAACTAACTATGTGTCCTAGGAGCTTCCTTGAGGTAACACCAAAGATACACTTCTTAGGATTCAACCGCAGTTTGTACTTGTTTATCTTCTAGAAGAACTTCTCCAGGGCTTCGAAATGACCTTCTCTAGTGGCCGACTTGATCATCATGTCATCCACGTATACCTCCACTTCTTTATGGATTAAGTCACTTAAGATTTTTGTTGCCATCCTTTGATAAGTAGCTCCTACGTTCTTCAAGCCAAAAGGCATCACCCTGTAAGCATATGTCCCCCACTCTGTGATGAAAGCCGTTTTGATCCTGTCAATTATCTTATTGAGGATCTGATTATAACCAACATAGCCATCTACAAAACTGTACATTGCATAAGTGGCAGCACTGTCAATTAGCACATCAATATGGGGTAAGGGGAAGTTATCCTTAAGACAAGCCTTGTTCAAATCCCGGTAGTCCACGCATACCCTCACCTTTCCATTTTTCTTGGCCACAGGGACAACATTGGCTAACCACATGGGATACTGCACCTCAACTAGAAATATGGCTTTGATTTGCTGCCGAATCTCCTCTTTTACTTTATCTGCCCATTCCGGCCCAATCCCGACTTCTCGATCAATTCCTGGCATATCTTCATAAGTCCGGGCAAAGACTTTTTCATATTTTTTTTCTAATATTCTCTCAAATTTTTCTCACTTCAGGAGTTACATTAGATGCTATCAAGATTTTCTTTGTACTTTCCAAAGTTTCTGAGATTAAATAAAGTAGGATCAACTGAATCAATGTTAAATATGAATGAGTCATGATCATGATTATGCATAGCTAAAATGTTATTATTAAGCAGTTCAAAAATAAAAAGACTATTCTAAATAGCTAATCAACTCTCGTTCTTGCCAACGCAGCTGTTGCAGCCGATGGTCCATTATCATCCCTAAGAACCGTCATGCCTTTCCACTTAGGCACTTAGTCTATCTTATTCTTTCCCTCTTGCTTTTCTGGGTCGGATATCTTCTTAGAATTAATCATATCTTGAATGGCACGTCTTAAGGCCTTGCAATAATCTGTGGCATGCCCGGTGTGCTGGTGGAAGGCACAATACTCATCTTCCTTATGATTGGGCTGTCCCTGGCTTCTAGCTGGCCTAGCTGGTAATGGCTGCAATACCCCCTCCTCTATCAACCTCTTAAGGACCCAAGACAATGATCTGCCCAAATTAGAAAAATGCCTTTGCCTCACTTCTGTCGCTGGCGTTCCTACTGTCTTTCCTTTTTTTGGGTCTGACACCAGTTCTTGGATGCGATCTTTCAGGTGATGACAGTAGTCTGTTCTATGCCCAGTGTACTGGTGATACGCACAATACCAGTCTGTTTTATGCCTAGGCTTTCCCTGACTTGGGGCAGGCCCAGCTGGCAAGGGTTGTAACTTCCCTTTCTTAACAAGACGGGTGAAGTGCCAAGACAATGGCTTACCCAAGACAATGAGGTGGGATCGAGCTACTCCAGTGGTTGAAACTTCTATAGCCTTGACATTTACCTTACTGTTGTCGAGGCTTCCTGAGGTTTCACCTTCTAGAATATAAGTGACTGTAGGGTCCTCATCCTCTTCGGGCATAATGCTATGTTCTAAAGTAGGCCTTCTATTTCGTCCTTGCTCAACTGGTGAATCCAGTGACCTCTTACCTCTGGTCTCAAAAGGAAAAGGAGGTACTGGAGCTGGCGCTGTATGAGCCTTCTCGATCGTGGCCGGCTTCACTTGGTTGGTAGCTGTTGCCATAAGTTGAGCTTGGAGAACCAGCGCTATGGCATCCATTCTTTCTTTGATCACAGCCAGCATCCTTTTTTCTAGCTCTTCAAACCTTTTATCTATCTCCTGGGTAATCAGGGCGCGAGTCTCTTTTGTCAATTGTGAAGGGCCAGCCATTTTTAATACCTTCAGATGCTTTGGTAAGGATGCTAGGTCTCTGTCAGCCAATCCAAACTCTGATCGTTCTTCGGACGACTATCAGGATCCCTAAACCACCCAAGCAAATGGTCTACGGTGGCTAAAAGGCAAAGAGTTAGAATGATGCATGAGTAATATGCAATGCATGGTCGTGCTGTGCAATAAATGGTATACAATGGTTAAAAGAGATTATAATGGTACATGTGAGACAAGTGAAAAACTATACGCAGGATAATATGTACATGTAATAATTATTTGCAAAGAATAAGATGTATGCATAGGGAGAAAATAAAAATTTTATGTATGAATAACATGAATATGCAATGCATCATCCACAACCACATGTAAGCAGATAGATCCTTCCAACCTTATTGCCCCCACACACGAGGTCGTACGGTCTCTGTCTTAGGTGGGCTTAATCCATGGGTCAATAGGGAACCCGATGGACGCGCATGGTGCACAGTGGAAAACCGGCAGCATAACCTCTCTTAACTAATGCACAGGCGCATGAGTTGTGATCATTGTGTATTTAGGCAGTCCGAATAAATTAACATGGGCCTATCGGGGCATAAAAGCCTTTGATTAGGTGACCAATCAGATTATTTGGGTTTGTCCAATACAAAATGATCCATATAGCAAGCAAAGTATTATGGTTCATACCACCTAGAGGAAGTATTTATTGCCATTACATGAGCTTTGGCCAGGGTGATGATACTTTAGGGCTACCCAAGCATGGTCCCTGCCAACGGGTCTAACTCATCACGAGCGTAACGACCGATCGGGTCTCCATTTGATATACCACAATGGTACGAGGCTTGGGCTGGTGATTATCCTTAACACTTCCCTACATTGAATGAACGTAGGGTCGTGCTTCGGGAACGCACTGGGGCTAAAAGAGGGACCAAACTAGCATAGATCTAAGGCTCTAATGAGATGCAATGCAGTTTTGAGAGAAAGCAAAATTTATAAACTAAAGCTTAATCGTAAATTTTAATCAAGGTACTTTCAAATCGAAGTCTCGAACAATAGTCCCCAGCGGAGTCGCCACTATGACGCGCGCCGAACCTCGTGGGCTTCCCAAAGGCTCGCTTTTAGGGATTTTGGGAGAGGTTCATTGGAGCGTGTAAGGTATTTACAAGTGCGTCTATTTTGGGCAACAAGGAGGTTTCATGAAGTCTCCACCCAATAAAACATTAGGAAAGTTCCTCTCGCCTCGGAGAGCCTAAGACAGCGCATGTATCCATTTTGGGCAAACCAAGGGGTCTTAGAGGCATTCACCCCCTATAGAACATTGGAAGTGACCCTCTAACCCTTGGGAGTCTAGGATTTTTAAGTCTTTGATGGGACACAAGAGGTGTCTTGGAGGTCTCGTTCCAATGAGTGATCGGATAGATCTCTCGCCTCTTTGAGTCCAAAGACCAGAGATAGGTTCGGGACTTCTCATTTATTCGTACTTTGATTAATTTTACAATTAAGTTTTGAATTTATTATTTCACCATCTTTCCATACGATGCAATCAATTAAAAGGCGCATTCATCCATGTTAAAAGCGATAAATAAATAAAATAAAGAAAACATCTAAAATGAAATACAATAACACTAGGAGCAGAATACAACTCCCATTTTAAAAATACAAACCATACATGAAACCGGGGAATTAATTATGAGGACATTGGTCCTTGATTTTATAAAAATAATTTTCAATGACAGATTCTTTGGATAAGAAAAAATAGGACATTGGTCCTTGGCTTTGTTAAAAATCCCAATTAATTATTATAAAACATTTGTTTATTTTTATTTTGCGCGAGACAAAATGATTTACATGAAATAAGGACTAAGAATAAATAAATGCATAAACGAAAGAATAAAGTTACAGAATTAAACCAAAATGAGTTCTCCGGGGTGTGAACGGCGACCGTTATCTCACGCTCCATTCGCCAAAAAACAAGAAAATGACATTTCACAAAAATAAATAAAACATGTTAGTATCAAAAAAATCCAAAATACACCAAAAATCAAGATAAAGTTATAAGACTAATAAGATAATGATATAAGTAAGTCTAAAGAAAATAGGAGAAATTACTAAAGTAAATTAAGCAAAACGCATTTCCAGAATATTTACCCTCGGATTTTACCTTTTGGATGAAAATTTGGTTGGATTTGGTCCCACGCGCTTCATGAGGAGAAAACAAAACCAAAGAAAGAGATTTATTGAATTTTTAGAGTGAAAATCGGATTTTTCTATATAAGGGTAAAATGAGAATTTTTTTCCAACCTCAAAATAGTGTGAAATTTCCTTTTTTATAGAAAAACACGACCGACGGGCATCGGTTAAATCCCATTTCCACCAGGAAATAGGATTCAAACGACGGGCGTCTGACCTACCGACGGGCACATGCCAACGGACATGTGTTCGTTGGTTCGGACACGTGTCTGTCGGTAAACTCACAGACGGCCCGTCCCTCGTGGCGAGTGAGACGGCCTGCCGCTATGACTGATGGATGTCCCGCAACCGACGGTCCGACCGTCCGTGGAAGAAAAATCAAAATTTAAGCCAAAATTCTTCCGATTCTCCACTTCTTTCTACCGCAAATAAAAACCTTTAATTCTCGTGAACTCAAAGGACCGAAATCTCCGAATTTCATCCATCTATTCAGAACTGGGCATTGATTTCTTCATCGGGTAATCTCTGATCTGGACCGTCTTGAGACACGGTACTTACACATACATTCGGCCATACATGCATAACATGCCTCATGATATTTTCACATGCTCTATACGCTCGCGACAGTGGCCGATTGGCCTGCGCAAAGGGAGGGTGAAGGCGCACGACTCGTGCGGCACTTTCACGAGTCTTGAACAATCTTCACGACTCGTGAAGATTGTTCACAACTCGTGAACGATGTTCACGTCGCGTGAACATTGTTCACGTCTCGTGAACAATAGTTCACGGCTCGTGAACACGATTCACGTGTCGTGAATCTCTCCTCTCCCACTCTGCTGAGCAAACTAACGCAAGAGCTAGATTTTGCCATTCTGTCGTGCTCGCGAGGATGTTGCGCTCGCGACAGCATCGGGACTTCCAGTTCTCAGCAAAACACAAAAAACCCAGAATTTCCAAATCAAACCCATTTTCATCCAAATCATCCCCAAACTCAATCTTACCTCCAGAAATGCCTTCCACCATCACATATAGCATAAAACACAACTTAATTCAACATTTTACACAATCAAAATCATGTATTAATAAAATCAAACTCCTCAAGAACACAAACCCAGAAATTTACAACAACATTCATCAAACTTCAATAATTGCTCAATACTTCAATATTCATGCATCATAACTCAAATCAAATAATTACCCATAACATTAACACCATAACATGCCTCAATAAACATCAATTTTCCAGAATTTCTCATGTAAACACAAAAATCACAAAATGCACAAAATCAATAAATTCCCAAACAAAATCAAACAAATCCCAAAACTGAATTTCCTTGGCTCCAATCACTTAGTACCACTACCACTAGCCTTCTCCTTTCCTTTGGGATTGCGAGGAGGCTCAACTAACCAAAAACACCCAACAAAGCCACAAATACAAAACCTAAATTAAAACTCAATCTAAACCATACAAGAACAAAAGAAGAAAAAAAGATGAAGAAGTTGAAGAAATGCAGTAAACTTACCAATTGAAGGCTAAGAGATGATCAATTTCCACCACACTTACTTGGATCCAAGCTAGGGCACTCTTGAGAAGAGAAAAGGAAGAAGAAGGGTAGAGAAAAAGAGAGGAACGGGAATTGAAGAAACAAATTCTGCTTTTCCCTTTTCTCTTTCTTCTTCTATTTCTTTTCCTAACCCTAGCCACATGTCATTTCCTCATTGGTGGAGATTAACCACTCATACCCAATAAGCATGCACTACACACACCCAATGCTATCTTCACTAATGCACACCCTACCAACATGTGAGTATGTATACACTAATGCAACCTACACACTCACATCCTACAACTCTACATGCACTCACACTATAAAAATACGCACAAAACATGCATTTTACCTAAAATGCCCTTATCACATGCCATCACACACCCAATGCACACATGCACAAATGGCTCCAACTTCTAGGGGGCAAACGGGGTGTTACAGTATAACAATCCTAATTCTCACCACAATAAGGGTAACAAAATAAGTAGTTATTATTTAGCAAAGGATATGATTAATGAAATGCTTAACAACAAAACAGGTTAAGGCTCAAGAAGGGCTACCTAAAGTCAAAAAGATTAGTTTTTAAAGCAAGCCAAAATAGTTTAATCTAATTGCCCTTTTCATTTCTCATGCACATCCCATACTATATGTAATCTCAAAATTTACTAAAGACAAGTTCTAGAGGATATGGCATACTAAGGCTCTCATACAAGAAAATTTTCAATATATAAGGCTCAAAAGCTCACATAAGCTATAGGTCAAACTACCCTAAGCAATGCATTAGCAAAATAATCCTTATGTACATGTGAAAAGATACTCAACTTAAAAAGACCCTACACTAAAATGCTTTGCCATGTCATGACCTTCACTATGTACATTTAATTGTCCATGCATAAAATGAAAATGACATTTTTCAACATATGGCATAAATAGATTTAATTAAAAGAAATACAAGCTTAACCATGCATATATTCCCAAATATACATCAAATATATAAGCTCCAAAATCAAATGCATAAAATAACCTATACATAAAATCCTAAAACTAGCAGTGCATACATAACACAAGCTACACTAAACACAACATATAAAAATTAAATAAACATAACAAATAATGCCCCCACACTTAAAGGACACAATGTCCTCATTATGTGAAAACAAACAAACATATTATATAAACAAGCAAAACACAAAAGACAATAAAAAGAAAACAAAAATAACAAGAAAATAAAAGAGTATGGAGAAAACTCATCTCAATTCCCACTAGCGGAATCAGGCAGAGACGAAGAAAATTCGACATTCTATTTTTTTAAGTAGGAGAGGAGCTTGCGACTCAAACTTTTCTGACCCTTGTGGAGTGCCTTCATTGTTGTCTCTAGGGAGTCCATCCTTGCAGCCATGTTTTGGTTGGCAGCCTCCATTCTATCCAATCTAGTAAGCACCTACTGCCAACTAGCAGAATCACCTTCACCAACACCAAATCTAGCAGCCTCTTCCTCCTCAGATTCTTCATCATCAGCAGACTCATCATGCGCTCCAGCAGCTGTGGACGATTCAGGGGCTTTCCCTTTTCCTTCGTCTAGGCGTGAACTGTCACCCTGCACACCTCTATCAACAAACTTGGGCGGCCAACCGCCTTTTGTCAAAATATTAGCCCGCCTCAAGTACACAACATCTAGCATAGCAACATGTTCATCCTCTTCTAATTGAAAATTGTGCAAATCCCCTAAACATCCTAAAATAATTCCTGTCACTATATGACACATCCCAACAGTTTTATTCTTAGCAGTGGAGGCATGATATAGTCCATCAAATATAAAATCAATTGAATAAGGGGTTTTCCTAGACTGTAATAAATCAAGCACAAACAAATCCTTGGTTGGAACCTTAGAACTCTCTACTCTACCAAACAAGGCATGACAAAGATATTTGTGAAAAAGCATTAATCCATCATCCTTAATTTAGCAATTAGTGGAATTTTTATTGTTAAAGGAATATAAACCAGACAATCATTTCCACACAGGCCTAGGATCAAAGATATGCGCATCAAAACGTTTTCCATTAAATGGAAAACCAAACCAATCATGCATTTCAGAAAACCCAAAAACATACTCTTGCCCTTGATGTCTAAATTTTATTTTATCTCTACCCTTATCAACATAATCAAGGGACACAAAAAATTCAAGGGCCCAGTCTCGCTTAATTGGAAAATTTAAATGCACAAATTTACCCCACTTCATATACTTAAAATATTTTTTAAATTGATCAGTTAAGCCCAAATGATTTAACAAAGAAAAATCAACATACCACGTACCAAATATGATTTTTTGTCAAAATACACAAACTTTTCACCTTCATCCTCAGAAAAAATCGGGAATGGACACTCAAACCTATTTTACATGCGAATAGGATCGTGGGTAGAACTTGATCCTCCAGCAGCCTTCTTTCCTTGGTGGCAACAGATTTTGTTCTCACCATCTTGATGATTAATGAACTCAAGACACTTTGCTAAAGAAACTCACAAAGTAAAGTAGATGAAGAACAAAAACAGGAAACTTAAGAAATATGAGAGAAGAAGAAGAAGTTTTGAGAGATTTTGAAAGGAAAACCAAAGAAAATTGAAAGACGACTCAAAAGTTAAGAGAAATACTACAGTTAGGGCTTTAAGCTATTTATAGGGGAAAAAATCTAGGGTTGTAACGATTAGAATTTCAAAAGATTTCAAATTCCGTGCTCTGTCTCTACCTCGCGACAATGTCGCGATCGCGACAGAACCGAAATTCCCAATTCACTGCTCACGAAACCATCGCGATCACGCGATAAAAAATTTTCTCACCTCTCTATCACACTCATGACAGAATCGAATTGTCCAACTTAGCATTTTCCTGTCGCGCGCTCCATGCCTGGCACGATCGCGACAGCAATCTGTAAAAACATCCTTCCTCCACTGTCGCGCTCGCGACAGTGAAGAATTTTCAAAGAACAATTTTTTTCTTTTCCAAATATAACACTTTAAATTTAAATAAAAAAAATTACTCACTATCTAAGACACCTTGTAGAATCAAAAATAAACAATATTAGTAATATATATTGCAAAAATCACATTAAACTCTAATAAACATCATACAAAACAACAATAATTACAAAATAAAAAGAACATGTAAGTAACTTTCAAACCATTTTTAAAGAGATATATGGGACCTCCCTACCATGAAAAGTTTCCTCTAAATATACCTTGCATCTTTGACCATTTGTTCTAAATAATTCTTCTTTACTATTTTTAAGCTCCAAATACCCATGGTCAAAAACTTGGTTGACCTCAAAGGGTCCACTCCACCTAGATCTCAATTTTCCAGGAAAGAGTTTCAATCTAGAATTGTATAATAGGACCTTATCCCCAATCTTGAAACTTTTATATCTAATATGAGCATCATGCCATTTTTTGGATCTTTCTTTGTATATCTTAGCATTTTCATAAGAAAGAAGTCTTAACTCATCAAGTTCATTAAGATGTAAGCACCTTTTAACACTAGCATCTTTAATGTCATAATTTAAAGTCCTAATAGCCCAATATGCTCTATGTTCTAACTCAACAGACAAATGGCAAGCTTTTCCACAGACTAACCTATATGGTGTCATTCCAATAGGTGCTTTAAATGCTGTACGATATGCCCATAATGCATCATCAAGCTTATGTGTCCAATCTTTCCTAGAGCTAGAAACTCTCTTTTATAAGATCCATTTAAGTTCCCTATTAGATATCTCTACTTGACCACTAGTTTGTGGATGATATGGAGTAGTTACCCTATGATGCACACCATATTTATGCAATAAAGAATCAAAAGAACGATTTATAAAATGCTTACCTCCATCACTTATGATGGCTCTTGGCACTCCAAACCTTGAAAAGATCTTCTTTAAGAATTTGATCACCACCTTGAAATCATTAGTTGATATTGCTTTGGCTTCAACCCATTTGGATACATAGTCAACACCAACCAAAATGTAGTTTTGTCCAAAGGATGTAGGAAAAGGACCCATGAAGTCTATCCCCCATAAATCAAATATCTCTACTTCCAAGATATTGTTCAAAGGCATTTCATCTCTCTTCCCATTGTTACCAGCTCTTTGACACTTATCACAATGAGCTATAAAAACTCTAGCATCATGAAATAAAGTAGGCCAAAAGAAACCACATTCTAGCACACGAGACGCAGTCTTAGTACTACCATTATGACCATAATACAAAGATGAATGACAATGTGTTAAAATGTTTACATACTCATCCTCACTAACACACCTTCGGATAATACCATCCCCACTTATCTTAAATAAATAGGGTTCCTCCCAAAGAAAATTTTTGACATCACTAAAGAATTTTTTCTTTTGTTGCCATGTTAAATCATTAGGTATAATTCTTGCAGCAAGAAAGTTAGCAAAATCTGCAAACCAAGGACTATTTACTTGCTCAATAGACATAAGAGACTCATCCGGAAAGGATTCATTAATCTCATTGCTATCTCCTATAGGTCCTTCATCATTTTCTAACCTTGACAAGTGATCAACCACTAAATTTTCAGATCCCTTCTTGTCTCTAATTTCAAGGTCAAACTCTTACAATAAAAGAACCCAATGAATTAATCTAGGCTTAGCATCTTTTTTAGCAAATAAGTACCTTAATGCAGCATGATCCGTATAGATGATTACTTTAGATCCTAACAAATAAGACCTAAACTTATCACATGCATAGACAACCGCTAACATTTCTTTTTCTATAGTTGTGTAATTAACTTGAGGTGATGACAATGTATGGCTAGCATAGTAAATCACATGCAAATGTTTACCTTGTCTTTGGCATAACACACATCCAACAGCAAGGTCACTTGCATCACACATAATTTCAAAAGGTAATTCCCAATTAGGAGAAGTAATTATGGGTGCACTTACAAGAGCATTCTTTAAAGTATCAAAAGCTTGCATACATGAATGAGAAAATTCAAAAGGTACATCCTTAACTAACAAATTAGTTAAAGGCTTAGCAATTAAGGAAAAGTCCTTTATAAACCTTCTATAAAAACCAACATGTCCCAAAAATGACCTTACACCCTTAAGTGTAGTTGGTGGAGGTAGTTTTTCTATCAATTCTGTTTTAGTTCTATCTACCTCAATCCCTTTACTTGAAATTTTATGGCCTAGAACTATTCCTTCTTCAACCATAAAATGACATTTCTCCCAATTTAGAACAAAATTAGTTTCCTCACATCTAGCCAATACTCTATCTAAATTACTTAAACATAACTCAAATGAGTCCCCATACACAGAAAAATCATCCATGAACACTTCCATGATGTCTTCTATCATATCCCCAAAAATAGAAGTCATGCACCTTTAAAAAGTTGCTGGTGCATTACATAACCCAAATGTCATTCTTCTGTAGGCAAAAGTCCCATATGGACAAGTAAAGGTGGTCTTTTCTTGGTCACTAGGGTATATAAATATTTGGAAATATCCCGAATAACTATCTAGGAAGCAATAATGAGAATGACCAGCTATCCTTTCTAACATTTGGTCAATGAATGGTAAAGGAAAATGATCCTTTCTAGTGGCCGAATTGAACTTCCTAATATCAATGGACATTTTACATCATATGGAAAATCTAAAATAACAAAGTCAGCTGGTAGAATGAATTTATCAACTTTCACAAGCACATCCTCCACTATGCTATATGGTTTTTTAATAGATTGATCGGCTAATTGCAAAACCATAGAAGTAGGTTTAACATAGTCCAATCCTAACTTCTTAAAGATAGTCAAAGGCATAAGGCTTATACTAGCCCCCAAATCACATAAACATTTAGGAAAATCAAAATCTCCTAAAGTGCAAGGAATAGTAAAACTACCATTATCCTTAAGCTTAGTAGGCAAATTATTTGAAATTATTCAACTACATGCCTCAGTTAACTCTATAGTAGATATATCCTCCCAACTTCTTTTCTTTAAAATCAAGTCTTTAAGGAATTTTGCATAGTTAGGAATTTGTGTAATGGCCTCAATAAAATTTAAATTGATGCGTAAATGTTTCAATTTATCTATAAAAGATTGGAATTGCTTATCTTGGTATTTCTACTTCAAGCGTTGTGAAAAAGGCGGACGAGGTTGAAAAACTTGGGGAGGTTGTGCTTTAGTAACCCCTTCTGTCGCGCCCGTGATAGGTGTCGCGCTCGCGACAGTAAGCAAATTTTCATTACTCGCGCTCGCGACAGTAAGCAAATTCTCATTACTCGCGCTCGCGAAAGGTAGTGTGCTCGTGATATCTGCCTGCCCCTCTTCTATCGTGCTCGCGACTAGTGTTTCCCTTATGACTAAAGGTTCATCCTTCTGAAAATTCTTTAGTTTTTCCTGCACATTCTCACCCACATTAGTAGAAATAAATTCATTGCTATAGGATTTACTTGACCTCAATTTAATGGCTTTAAGATATTCCCTTGGATTCTCCTCCGTATTACTTGGTAGATTTCCTTATATTCTTGAAGGTAAAGCCTTAGCAATTTGCCCTATTTGCACATCCAAGTTATGGATGGATGAGGCTTAATTTTTAGTGATTTGGTCAAACTTTGTTTCTAGCCTCTTTTGGTTCTCTTCTTGTTAACTAAACTTTAGGTAAATCCCCTCTAAGAACCTATCCATTTTAACCTCTAAAGCTCCAAACCTATCTTGAGGTGGTTAAAATCCTACACCCCTATTTTGGTTACTACTATTCCCCCGTGAAAAATTAGGATGGTTTCTTCAACCAGGATTATAAGTATTTGAGTATGGATTACCACGCCCTTGCCTTTGTATAAAGCTAACTTGTTCCTTCGAACTACCTATTCCAAAATTGCATACCTCACTTGTATAACATTGTTGGCCACAAATTGTGCATACCTTTTGTGAACTACCCCCCATTCCAAGGCTACTAACCTTTTAAGTTAAAGCCTCAATTTGGGCTTGCAAACCTACCACATAATCTATGGCATGAACCCCCCATAGCATTAGAATTTGATTCTCTTACTCTTTCGGTGGGCCACATACAATTGTTCATAGCCATCTCTTCTAGCAATTCAAAGGCAGCTTCTATTGTTTTCCTTATCAAAAAGCCACCAGCTGCAGCATCAATAGTACCCCTAGTTATAGGGTTCACTCCATTATAAAAAGTCTACATGAGCAACTCCCTTGGAAGGTTATGATGAGGACACATCCTCTACAATTCTTTAAATCTCTCCCAAGCTTCATACAAAGATTCATTGTCATTTTGCACAAAAGTTGTGATATCTTTTATAATTTTGGCAGTTTTGGCTAGAGGAAAGTATTTGGATAAAAATGCTTGGGCCAATTGGTCCCAAGTTGTTATTGATCCTCTAGTTAATGAATTCAACCAAGCCTTACCTTTATCCTTCAAAGTGAAAGGAAAAAGTCTAAGCTTAATTGCATCATTAGAAACTCCATTAATTTTAAAAGTATCACATATTTCCAAGAAATTTGCCAAATGAGCATTAGGATCCTCATTTGCCAAACCATAAAACTGAATGCTATTTTGAATCATTTGCAAAAGAGAAGGTTTAATTTCAAATTGGTTAGCATTTACAATAGGCCTTACCACACTTTGTTGAGCACCACTCAATGCGGGTGTAGCAAAATCCATCAACCTTGGTGGATTTTCCCCTTCAGCCATGATAAGTCTCTTATTCTTTTTTTTTTCTTTTTGTTGGATTTTCAGTTACTTGACAAAAATCTCTTTATTTCAGGATTCAAAGGTTCAAGCTCTTCTTGAGAACTCCTTGTACTAGGCATGAACTATCAAATCCTGTAAAAACAACACAAAACATAACTAAGTCAAACTAAATAAAAAAACAAACAAAATGAAATAAATATCGTAATCCAAAATCATAAATCAAGATTCATAATGGCAATAAATAATCAATCATTCACCGGCAACGGCACCAAAAACTTGTTAGCCTAATTTTAAATGCTAATTCCGCAAGTATATGATGTACCGGTTATAGTACAAAAGATGTCGATCCCACGAGGAATGTGATAATTATTACACACTATTACTATTTAATTTTAATCTTATTTATAATGATTATTAATTTTATGAATGAAAGTGGAAATACTATGTTTAATATTATCTAACCTAGTTATAAAAAATCGGAGAAGAAAAATGATTAATGAATATAAAATAATAAATAGAACTTGAATTAATTATTCTTGATTATGAATATATTCTTGTCATGCAAGCCAAGTTGAATAAAATTCCAATTTACTCTTTCAACATAAACTAGAGTACCTAAAACATGCATTTATAATTCTAACTCACAATTTTCATTAATGAATTAGAGGGTTATTCATGCAAATTTCAGGAATAATAAACAACCTATAACAACCATTTAATATTATGGTTTCTCAAATAATACTTCAATGATGAAATTCTATTAGATTTAAATAAGAATTTATTTTTTTTCCATTAAACACTTACTTATAATGATCGTGCATCAAATACCAATAGAAAATTCTACATGCAAAAATATCAAATTAATATGAATAATAAAATATAAAATTAAATATTCAAGTTCATAAATTCATCATTAAAAAGTTACAAAGAAGAATTAAAAGATGAGAAATGAAGAAAGAGATCTTTCAACCCTTCTCCCTTCCACAAATGATATCTTCTTCCTTGCAATATTCTTCTCTTCAAAACATAAAAATTCTAACTTAAAAACTTTAACTAAAAATGTACTCTCAAACTTATAGAAAATTCTTAATAAAAATTCAACTACTCAACTATTCAACTCCTAAAAATTACAGTTAAATGTTATATTTATAATATTCTAAAGATATGTCCTTTCAAGTGTCTCTTAGAAGGTTTGCAAGACTTCGTAGAAAGTCATACTTCTTCAAGGAAAAATTTGTTCAATTCCCAATGGTCCTCTCTGTAACGATCGCGATGTCTGTCGCGCTCGCGATAAAACACACCTTCATCTTCACTCCACCTTCCTTGCTCTAGCTTTTCTCTGTGGCAGGTCGCGACTTCGCGATAGCCGGCCTTGCTCGCGATAACGCACGCCAGCTCCCTTTCTTCTTCTCTTTGGCTCCCTTCAATTGCGCATCCTATCGCGCTCGCGACGTCTATCGCTCTCGCGACAGATTACTCCTCTCCTTTGCTTTCTCTCTTCCTTTCTTCTTTTCTTCTTTGCTTGGCACTTCCTGTCATGCTCGCGACGCTAGTCATGCTCACGACATATTCTTTTCTTCCTTAGCTCATTTTTGGCCTTTTTCTCCAATCTTCTCCATTTTCTCCTACACACACAAAACTTAAATAAAAACGTAAAACCTACCTAATTCTAACACAATTAACTACACATAAACATTATTTTAAACCTAAAACATGGATTAAATATGCGCTATTTAGACTCATATCAAAGTCACAGCAAAACATAACACATGCGTAGCAGTAACAGATACTCGAATCAAGATTTAGAAGCTCATCATAAACATAGCAAGCAGGAAAGTACAATAATCAAGTCAAAGCAGATTCGGAAGCAATAAAAATTGCTAGCACTCAGGAGTATCAGAACATACAATTGCTAATATCGGGAGTATATAGAACATATAACCAAACCCAGCTTTAGATATGACCTCACATTCAAACGAACAATTAGCCTGAGTTACAAAGATGGTGGATACGGGTAACAGAATACTGGCGAGCAGTATCAAAAGACTGAAGTCTAAAAGCTTAAATCCGAAAGAATGAAGTCTAGTTTTTAGAAGACCAAAGTCTAAACCTTTAACCCATGCGGGTCGATAGGAGCAGCTGTAAAACTCTAGCCCTTAATAAGCATGCTTATCTATCCACTACCTTGATCGATCAGGCCGACAAACAACTTAAGTAACTAAACTTCTACTCATGCACTCAAGCATGTTCAACTTCAATCAATTCATGAACAAGTCGAGTAATTCATCATACTAAAACATAGCTTTAAGCACATATCAATCCTCATAGAATGATGTTAAACTAGATTAAAATGATGCTCAAACTCATGCATAACATTTACAAGTGAAAATAAATCATAGAGTAAAAGCAAGATACCTTACGGTCACAACCACGTTGGTTGTCACCGTGACATACCAAGGATGCAAAACAGAAAGCAACATAGGGTACCTCACGGTGACAACCACTTAGTTGTCACCGTGACATACTGTTAGTGGTTATGCCCTAGGCCAAACATTTGGACCTTAATGTAATCATTACATTTTCATTTATATATAATGGTTTTCTTCACATTAATATTATTGGCATGTTACATTATTGTAATGTTTATGAATAACAATGTTATTCATGATATCCCTAGTCATTTAACACTAAAGGGCATAAAGATAAATTAAGACTCGTATAGATTTGTATTGATAATCATGGGATGATTATATATGAAGATATAAATCGAATCTATAGGTATTTGTTAGAGAACAAAGTACTGGATAGACCCACTGTAAGATCACTACATGGGATAGTGTCATAAGTGATCTTATAATAAATATGTTATTGAATCCTTTGACCTGAGGTTATCATAGTTTCCTACATAAGGAACATTATGTTTTTACATAATCAAACGTTATCTTTAATTGGATAATTATAAAGTTTATGATCGGACATAATGAGAATTATGCAGAGGAAAGTGAATAATCAAGATGGAATTTGTCCCTCTCTAATGAGAGAGATATCTATTGGGCCCCTCGATAAGTAGGACTGTAAAATGCATGGCCATGCTCGAATGAATTGATAGTGTCATCAATGTCATTTGAATTTATCAGTCTACTTAGTAATCGAGAAAATACATGTTTGAACAATATATAAGTTTGACATGGACCATGACTTATGTTCAAACAAGATATCGTGTGACAAAAGGATAATAGCATATTCTGTTATCAGGTTAAAATCGAATTACGATATTTATATTATTTGGGTAGTCATAATGTCTTGCTAGAGACCAATTATGACTTGTGGGCTTATTATGAGATTAGGCCCACTGCCAACTTAATATAAACCTATTGGGTCACACACCAAGACCAAAATGAACAAAATGGATTTTATTAGGGTATTTCGGAATAATATAAATATAGGTATTTATATTTGATTTCAAAATTACATATTTATAGATATATACATATAAATAAATCCCGTATTTTGAATATGAGATAATTATATGTATTATATAATATTTCTTATTATTTAGAATAAGAAATAAATAAATATATATATAAATATATATCTTATTTTGAATTAAGAGAAAATATCCTTATTTATCTCTTTAGAGTTTGAAATATATTCAGATATATAATTGGATATATAGGTTAATAAAGTATTAACCTAATCACGTTTTTCTTAAGGAGAATAGGATAAAGAGTGGCAGATTTTCCTAAGAGAAATAGCTAATCACGTTTTTCTTTTCCTAAGAGAAAAAGGATTGAGAGTGGACATATTTTTTCTTAGAGAGAAAAACCTAGTCGCCACCTTTTCTTTGAGAAAGAAAACTTAAAAATTCAGTTGCAACATAAGGGAGCTAGCACCCCTGCGAATTCTGTTTATTGGTTCGCGCGTGTGGATACTAGTAGAGGACGTTCGTGTTAGAGCAGCGTCTACAGTCCGAATTAAAGGAGTTTATTTCGACTTCCTACGTAGGAGAAAGGTTGGTAAATCTTATCTCTTCCTTTTGAATCGGTCGAAAATACATGGATCTTATTTCGGGTTTCTATTTTATTTCGCTGCGTTAATGTTGAATTATTCCGGAGAAACCCAACACATACCTCACAGAATATCCGAGTAGTAAGCAATCAAGGGTATCTCACAGCCACAACCACTTTGGTTGTCACCGTGACATACCAATGATGCAAAACAGAATGTAAACTTAGGGTACCTCACGGTCATAACCATTCTGGTTGTCACCATGACATACCACAGAATACTCGGATAGAAGCTCTTCTTGTATACCTCAAGGTCACAACCACTTTGGTTGTCACCGTGACCTATGCAAAAATGCCAAAAACAGAATTGCATCAAACTTTTGCACAACTCAACTCAAAAGCCATTTAACCAACATACTCCTCTAACAATGCACATGCATAAATCCAAGACTTGCCAAACAATATGCCAATAACATTTCAAGGCTCTATAATAAAATTTAACAAATAATCATATGCCAAATTCAAGCAAGAACATGAACAACCAATCATAAACACGTGCCTCTCAAAAGCACAACTAATCATGCTCACTATTCATACTTTAAACAGGCCTAAGATTGTCAAAAATCAAACTAATAGCACATGCATATACACAATCCTATCTCTTAACACAACAAGCATCACATATACTCAATTCAATAACACATGTACAATCTATAAGGCACACGATCCCAACCTCTTGAAGCAGCCAAAACACTTCCAAAATCAAACCTTGTCCTTGCCCTTTTCAATCCTTCTTCTATCCTCAGCTTCTTGCAATCCAAATCAAAACAAACTCTTAATACAAATTACAACCAACTAACCACAAAGAAAGGAGTAGAGGAAGAACTCAACCAGAACACTTACCTTTTAAGACTTAATCTTAACAATCACCCTTCAATCCAAATTAAAACGCAGAATCAAAATAAGAAATGATAAAGAGGAAACAAAAGGAAAGAACCAAGAGAAAGAAGAGCAAATCCGGCCACATGCAAGAGAGAATGGGACAGAAAATCCCACTCACAACCCATATATTGCATGCCAAGATACAAGTGGCAACCTCTCCCCAAGCCAAGTATACCAATCTGCCACATGCTCTACTCACATACAAATTCTCTCTCAAGTCCACGGCAAAAGATCCTTAAGTCCCTCAAATCCAATTCTTCCCTCACTCAACTTCTCATTCCATTCAATTAAGTCCTCACTTACACTAAAATTTGCACAAATACAGAAATTTCCACTACCAAACTACTAGGGTGAAAATCGGGTCGTTACACAAACTGGGCATATAAGACAACATTCAAAATTTTCAATTTTTAAAACAGGGGACTTTTACATGGTGGTATGATCAAGGCTTATCGCCATGTAAGGCCTTTCACATGGTGGTAAGGAAAAACATTACCGCTGTGTAGCCTTCCGAGCAAAACCCCATCCGAAACAGAATGCATTTACACGGTGGTATGACTAAACCTTACCGTCGTGTAAAAATGCACCAAAGCAATTATTCAGAACAGAATAGATTTACAAAGCGGTATGACAAATCCATACCCCCGTGTAAACCCACGGACAAGCAAGACTCAATCCAGAAATACGATCACACGGTGGTAAGGCTTTCCTTACTGCCATGTGACTCATCAAAAACCCAGAAAATTCATGTTATACACTCCCCAAACTTAAACCAAAATTCAACACAACTCAAATCAAACATTCAAATCATCATAAACAACATAAAACCCAACTTTTATACCAATAAATACACTTACTTCACGCAATAAATGTAACACCCCCAACTCCCACACGTAGCATAATAAAGGACAGAGAGCTACGGTGAGCGAAGGGTGCTACCAGACGAGACACTTACTTAGCAAAATAGAAGATGGAATAATAAAATTTTTAACATCTAGAAACTCAACCACATACACATCCTAAACTTATCTCACACACACCATCATTCGTACTAAAGATTATTACATCTCATTACAAATGCTAAATAAATGAAATTTAATTACATGCCGAAATCAAAAACCCTTCCTATGAAAATCTAGCGAATCATTGGCCAAAACTCAGCGGACCATTGCGCTACTCTGATCTCCTAACCTTCACAGACAAACAACCGTGCTAAGCGATAATGCTCAGTCGAGCGAAATAAATAATGGGCAGCCACTCACAGTGGTTGCCGAGGCAAAAACATGTAAATTAATATATATATGTACATAAACATAAAGTACACCGGTTAAAGCTATCATAAATTCATATTCTTATTCTCATACGAAAACCTAAACAATTTTGTAAACACACTCGTTTATATACCATAACCAGAAATAACTTTATTACCTTTTTAAATCACAATAACATTATACTTACTAATTATTTATCTAATTCATTTAATTAACCATATTAATAGTTAAACCTCATAGGTTACCAAAAATACATTTTGCTAGTCAGAAATATTAAGCCTTACCAATTCCCATACTTACTAGTAGTTCCAAAATCATGCAGATAATAGTATTACTACTTAAGTCAAAACCTTTCATTTGTTCAAACCATTACGTATTCAAAACTAAACAAAACATTTTGATTCTTAGATTTGGTTCGGGCTTGAAACTGTTATTCCAATCTTCCTACGTATCCCTATGGTTGGGAATCAGAACCACGTAGTTCTACAGAAAACCTTTATACTTAAATAATCCAAAATTAACCCTAAATCCTTTCTTAAATTCGGTTCTCTGTTTCATTCTTACAACTTCATTTCCCTTTAACTATAAATCAATATGCAATCATCATGTTCATCGAAAACTAACAAACATTACACAAAAATTCCGTACCGATATACTTACATTGGTCATCCAAGCTAATTTTCAGAAGACAAGCAATTACATAACATACATGTGTTCTCAATTCAAACATGTAAACGAATATATACATAAAATTCATTCATTGATTATTCAACTATAGAAAACATGCATATCAATTATTCCAATTATTCTTTACAAAGACTTCATACAGACCATCATACCTTAACCTTTAAACAGATTTATAACATTTATTATCCACATATGAAATTGATAGGAGCTTAATTGAAGTATAATTTAGTATATGTTTTATATGCGTTTATGAAATTAATTATGCAATTGTGTGTATATTTGATGTCAAATGTGTTAGTATATGTGTATATGTGTTAGTTTGTGTGTTTGCAGGTTTATTTAAGTATAAAAGTGTGAATATATGTGCATCTGTGAAGGAAGGGTTTTACTGGAGAAGAAAATAGGAGGAGCACGACTCGGATTCTGGAGCAGAAGTTGGATGGATATACATTCCAGAGGAAGCAGAAGAGGGAGAAAGGAAGAAAGAAGAGAAGAAGGAGCCGACTGGGACAAGGGAGCACGACTCGGAGAGGAGAGCACGACTCGTGTTCCTGCAGAGAGAAAACCGAGAGGAAAGGGAGAGAAGGAAAAGGAGAATGGCGTTCCATGTTCTGTCGCGAGTGCGACACCATCGCGAGAGCGATAGAGGCGACCGTTGGAGCAGTTTTCAGCCAAAAGTTATTTCTTTTCACCAACAATTACAATCATTTTCAAGGGACATCTCCAAGGGACACCAACTTTAAATTATCATCTATAAATATTAGTTTAACTGTAATTTAGAATATACAGAATTTTATTAAGTAGTTTTTCTGTAGTTGAAAGAACAATTGCTCTTAGTTAAATTTCTCAGTTAGTTTTTATGTTTTGAAGAAGAAGATTAAGGAGAAGGAAAATTTATTACAAGGGTTTGAGGAAAGTGCCCAAGTCATCTTTCTCAGTACTCTTATCTTTTATTTCTTCTCTGTAAATTAAATGAATATTTCTTCAATGAATTTGAATGTTATTATTATTCTCTACTTCCATCTATTTTAAGAGTTTTTGAATGCAGAATTTCTATTAGTACAATTGCATGATCATTATAAGTTTGAGTTTAGTCAAGAGATAAATTCATACTTAAATCTAATAGATATTCATCATTGAAACATTATTTGAGAGATCAAAATGTTTGATTGGTTGCTATAGGTTATTTTCTATTCTTGAAATATGCATGTATAACACTCTAAGTTTTAGATGAGAATTGGGATTTAGAATTATGTATGCATATTTTAGGCACTCTAATTTATGTTGAGAGAATGAGTTAGAAATATATTCCAACTTGGCTTGCATGAAAAGATGATTATTATTAATTGGAATGATGGATCAAGTTCATTATTTTAAGTTCTTCATTATATATTATCTTCTTCTATTAACATAAAATAGGTTTAATTAGTTTATTTATTAGAGTAGTTTAGATTTAACCAACAAGTTATTGAATCATTGTTAACAAGATTAAAATCAAATAGTAATAGTGAGTAAAAACTATATTCCTCGTGGGATCGACAACATTTTGTACTATTTCGGTACACCGTATGCTTGCGAAAATTAGCATTTATAAAATATGTGTAGAGGACCTCACCGTCTATCGGGCTACTATAAGGCAGGATCATGGAGTCGCCACCTGATAAAACATCGGAAAAGTAATTCTAACCTTATGAGGCCCAAAACCAGAGAGAGTTCAGGACCTCACTCTTATTCATACCTTTGGTTAATATTATGTGAATGGGTTTTTAAGATCAATTATTTTATCTCTTCTCTCACATGCAAATTATACAATAAAATTAAAGCGCATTACAAGCACGTATAAAAAAAGAAGTAAATAAAATATAATTACAATTATCTGAAAATAAATATGAAACTATAAAAGAATGATAAAAATACATACATAAATCGGGCTATTCTTTTAGGCGGGAACATTGGTTCCCAATTACTTTTTATGAAAAGTTTTGAGTTCTCAAATCAATTTAAACCTTTGCTTTGGGATGAAAACCAGGACATTGGTCCAGTTTTATTAACAAGTTATCATTTTAATATAAAACATTTGTGTAGTGGTTCTTTTTAAGCGCGGTCAAAAATCTTTTATTATTACAGACCACTAGCGAATGAAAGAAGAATAAAATAATAATTACATATTTCAAAATAAATAAATTCTAATCTACTTATCCCGACCATGCTTCACCTAACTCCGTGGGCGACTCACATGCCACTCGTATCGCGGTAAAGACAGAAAACAATATTGGTTAATAATGAATAAATAAATAAATAATTGAATGAATAAATAAACAAATAAATAATTGAATAAAGTAAATTGAGAAAAATAATTAAAGTTAATAATGCATTAAATTAAATTAAATGATAAATAAATGAATAAATAGATAAATAATTAAATAAATAATTGAATTAAATAAATTGAGAGAATTAATGAATGTAGAACACAATGGCAATTATAATAATCAAATGCAATAAAAATGATAATGCTAATAGTAATACCGTAAGATGATGATGATGATTAAATAAACAAAAAAATGATAATAATAATAATAATAATAATAATAATAATAATAATAATAATAATAATAATAATAATAATAATAAAAAAACAATGATAACAATAGTAACAAAATAATATATAATAATAATATTATTAATAGTAATAATAAAAGATAATAATATTAATGATAATAATAATAGCAATAATGCAAAGTAATAATAATAACATGAATAAAAATGGTAATGATGATGATAACAGTAATAATAATATTAAAATAATAACAACAAAACACAACGATAATTAATAATAACTAAATATACCCAATAATAATGATGATAATAATAATGATAAATAATGTAAAATAAACATAAATTAAATAATACTAATAACAAAAATACTAATAATAAATAAATGATAATGATAATAGTAAGTAGACATAATAACAATAATACAAACTAATATTAATTAATAATAAAAAAAATAGAATAATTAATAATAATAAATAATAACAATAATAATAATAATAATAATAATAATAATAATAACATTAAAATGATAATAACCAAACACAACAAATAATAATAACTAAATATATACAATAATAATAGCAAACACAATAATAATAACAATAATCATAAATTAAATAATGATAATAATAATGTAAACTAATCAATCAATCAATCAATCAATAATAATAATAATAATAATAATAACAGAATAACACTAATAATAATAATAATAATAATAATATACAGAATAATTAATAAATATAATAATAATAAATATAAAACATAATATTAAATAATAATAACAAATAAATACCAACAATAATAATAATTAATATTAATTAATTAATAATAATAATAATAATAAAAAAATAAAATAAATAAATGAAATAAACCTTCCTTACCGGTTTTTCGCTGCCGGCATCGTCTGAGGTCATCGGTGGTCGACACCTCCGGCACCGGGGGGAAGATCGCCACGCCGGGAGCCCGCCGGAGTTGGTCACGCGCCGGAAGAAGCTTTGCCATCGCCGAAAAACGCGCCGCAACGTCTCGCCAATCTCCTCGCCGATCTCCCTGACGCCGGCGATTTCGGACGATCGGCGACCACCACCGGCTTCGTCGGGGTCCGCTCTCCACCGTGGCGGGACGCGTACTGCGATCGGCGGCCGTGGCTGGCCGTCGGAGCCCCCGCCACCTCCTTTCCTTTTTTCTTCTTTTTCCTTGGTTCCGGCATCGTCCCCGTTTGGCTGGTCCTCTGTTCCCCTTTATTTCTTCTTTCCCTTCTAATTTCTTTAATTCCTTGATTTTGGTTTCCTCTCACTTGCTCTCTCTTTTATATTTTCCTTTCTTTTTTTCTTTTCCTTTCAATTTCTTCAATCCATCCCCTGCTCTCTCTTATTCTCTCCTTTTCTTATTTTCTCAATTTTTTTGTTCAGCTGAGAGAGCCCCCCCTTTGTTTTCTTATCATTTTCTATTTATATCCCTAAATTAGGTTAAGTTTGGTTACCCTAATCACTTCCTCCATTTTTTTATTTTTTTATTTTAATTAATTTACTTAAACTAACACCCTAACTAATTAACACTCTATTAATTAAACACTCTATATTTTTATACCTATTTAATTTAATTAATCTCACATATATTTTATCTAATCAAACCCTATATTTATTTCCTCTTTCAATTTTAATTATCCTAAAATATTAACTAATTAATCAACTAATCTTAATTATTAATTTACATTAACTAATTAAATTAACCTAATCTTAATTTTTTATTTATCTAATTAAATTAACCTAATCCTAATTAATTTTTTTTATTTTTAATTTCACCTACATATTTTATGTATTTATTTTTTTTTGGAGGAATTCATCAAGGACCCAAAATTGCCACTACCATCTTTCAAAACCTGATTCAGGACCCGGTGTCTACAGTTGCCCTAAAGTTTTGAGAATCTAGTGCCTAGACACCTAGGTGAGCCAAATTTAGAAAAGAAGGGCCAAAATTCAGAGAACAAGAAGGAAAAAAACACGTACCTGAGGCAATCCTTACCTTCTGAACGTTGCGTAGGAGCTATTGATTGTTCACCTGGCGGGTCTCGTCTCGGTCTGCTCAGTGATGAACGTCGTGGATGATAGCGTTGTCTAGATACGATTTATTCTGATGTATGTGTCCCTACTGGTCTCGTCTCGACCTGTAAGGTGTGTGTGAGATGTAGCGTTCTTGATGCTCACTGAGAGTCTTTGATGCTCACTGGGAGGCTTTGATGCTCACTGAGAGACTTTGATGGTCACTGGGAGACTTTGATGCTCCCGGAGAGGACTTGGGTTGATTTGCCCCCGGAGAGGACTTGGGTTGATTTGCCCCCTGACCCAATTGCCCCCGAAAGGACTTGGGTTGATTTGATTGCACCGAATCGCTACAAAGATTCAAAGTGCGAAAGTAATGAGGTTGCACTGAATCGCTACCAAGATTCAAAGTGCTTGCACCGAATCGCTACCAAGATTCAAAGTGTGAAATTTATGAGGTTGCACTGAATCGCTACCAAGATTCAAAGTGCTTGCTTCGAATCGCTACCAAGATTCAAAGTGTGAAAGTTCTGAGGTTGCACCGAATCGCTACCAAGATTCAAAGTGCTTGCACCGAATCACTACCAAGATTCAATGTATGAAAGTTCTGAGATATCACCGAGCTGTTATCTAAGCTACAAAGTGATTGCACTAAATCGCTACCAAGATTCAAAGTGTTTGCACCGAATCGCTACCAAGATTAAAGGTGTGAAAGTTTTGAAATTACACTGAATCGCTACCAAGATTCAAAGTGTTTGCACCGAATCGCTACCAAGATTCAAGGTGCGAAAGTTTTGGGATTACACTGAATCGCTACCAAGATTCAAAGTGTTTGTACCGAATCGCTACCAAGATTCAAGGTGCGGATGTTCTGAAATTACACTGAATCGCTACCAAGATTCAAAGCGTTTGCACCGAATCGCTACCAAGATTCAAGGTGCAAAAGTTCTGAAATTACACTGAATCGCTACCAAGATTCAAAGTGTTTGCACCGAATCGCTACCAAGATTCAAGGTGCGGAAGTTCTGAAATTACACTGAATCGCTACCAAGATTCAAAGTGTTTGCACCGAATCGCTACCAAGATTCAAGGTGCGGAAGTTCTGAAATTACACTGAATCGCTACCAAGATTCAAAGTGTTTGCACCGAATCGCTACCAAGATTCAAGGTGCGGAAGTTCTGAAATTACACTGAATCGCTACCAAGATTCAAAGTGTTTGCACCGAATCGCTACCAAGATTCAAGGTGCAGAAGTTTTGGGATTACACTGAATCGCTACCAAGATTCAAAGTGTTGCACCGAATCGCTACCAAGATTCAAGGTGCGAAAGTTTTGGGATTTCACTGAATCGCTACCAAGATTCAAAGTGTTTGCACCGAATCGCTACCAAGATTCAAAGTGCGGAAGTTCTCAAATTACACTGAATCGCTACAAAGATTCAAAGTGTTTGCACCGAATCGCTACCAAGATTCAAAGTGCGGAAGTGTCGCGCCGAGTCTGCTCCAGACTTATAAAACGCGAGGGTTGCTCTCCTGAGCTGCACCAAGTCTGCTCCAGACTTACAAAGTGCAGATGGTGATGCGCCGAGTCTGCTCCAGACTTACAAAACGCGAGGGTTGCTCTCCTGAGCTACACCGATTCTGTTCCAGACTTACAAAGTGCAGATGGTGATGCGCCGAGTCTGCTCTAGACTTACAAAACGCGAGGGTTGCTCCCCTGAGCTGCACCGAGTCTGCTCCAGACTTACAAAGTGCGGATGGTGATGCGCCGAGTCTACTCCAGACTTACAAAACGCGAGGATTGCTGTGACGCCCATTCCCTAATGACAGACTAGCTCAGCTAATCTTAGTTAGAGAAGGCCGCACACACACAGTAGAACACATGCTTAACCTGAATAATAAAATTTCATCACATACGATCTTAACTCATGCATCACATGCCAACTACTTATAGTGCATTCTCTATGGCCACACGCATTGCTCATACATATTTATACTCTTAGGTTAACATTCATAGTTATCAGATTATTACATGCCTTTACATACCCGCTATACATTCGATTGTACAAAGGCTTATACAGAAATCCCAAAATATCAAACCCAGAACCTACACTTTCTACTTCCTACTGTTGACCGTACAAAATGCGGGGACGTCCTTCGGTCGCCTCTCGTCCGTACCTGCACGGATTAGAGTAAATCCATGCTAAGCGATAACGCTTAGTGGGGAACTCATATAAAGCAAATAATTATCACACAAATAGGGTTATCATACATTGCATGCCAGCAATCAAGCCTAATTATAATTATCTCATCAAACACCACTCCATACATATCATGGTTCAACACTATATTCAATCATAAAGCATTAATCACAAGTTCACATATTCACATCGTTTACTATATTATGTCACAATCATTTCCACTTATTCGTTAGTTGGTTAGCCTGCAACTCAATGACGCGGATAACGGGTATCGCATTGGTACCATTCAGGTACTAGAATCTCATCGAGATTACTTTTACGCATTGGTACCCTCAGGTACTTAACATCATTCCACATATAATAAAAATCCAACAAGGATTATTCGCATAGTTTTCGTATTGTGATTCCCATGGAATCAGACACATTTAACGCATGGGGCTGCAGCACTTGACCCTATAGGCATGCCTAACTATCCACTACTTGACTCGCAGGCTTAAGTTGTTAAACATATTATTCAGTTCACATTGTTCACTTTTCACATCACATACGTAGATAGCCCATATCACATTCACTCTACACATTCGCATTAGCACATAGCTAAGCATTACACTTGCATACCCAATATGCTTCCAATTCGTTTTTCATAGTTAATAATCACATAATTGATTGCATTCAAGAACCATCACATAGTATGCAAATGTACATTACTTAATACACACATAACACTTACTCATAATGTTCTTCATTCCAGCTTAAAGCCTTACCGTTAGAAAGTCCAAACACATTAGGGTTATATTGCCAAAACAGGGTAGGTCACGGTCACAATGAATTTCATTGTCACCGTGACATGTTGAAGTTCAAAACAGAATGCAAACTGGGGGCAGGTCACGGTCACAATCAATTTCATTGTCACCGTGACATGTTCCCAACTCTCGGCAGAATGCAACTTGAGGGTATGTCACGGTCACAATGAAGTTCATTGTCACCGTGACATATCCATACTTTGCAAAACAGAATGCTCCCTTAGGTACCTCACGGTCATAATGGATTTCATTGTCACCGTGACATACCAAAATCCAATAGGCAGAATTGAACTCAGGCATACCTCACGGTCACAATCAATTTCATTGTCACTGTGACCTATGCAAAAACACTATAACACAGCTATGTTTTATCACTAGCACAGCTGTGCTTTCCAGTCCAATTCTCCTTCCACATCAAGACTTCAAATCTCATTCTCACTTTTGGCAATCAACCCAAAAACATCAACCACTTACTCAATTAGCACATACCTGATTTCCCTTCTTATTTTGGCACTCATCTTTGGCACAATTTATAATTAATCCCAATTCACACATAGCATACATGCTCTCAAGCAATTCATTCACTAAACACATTACCACATACACATACAGCTCATATCAAAGTCCCTATTGGACCAATACAAATCATACAATTTACACATTTAGGGTTTGTTCCCAAACCTTATCGCCTTAGCTCCTAATCTCGACGGACGCTCGGCTCTCCGATTATAGCTTTCCCTTATCTCTCTTCACTTCTTCAGCTAGCAAAACCAGTACAAATTCCAGAATTGAACACAATCCATCAATTCTCATTCCAACACCAAATCAAAACCAAGAAGAAGAGTAGAAGATGAGAACACTATGCACTTACTCACTCACCTCTTAAGTTAACCCTTAATTCTTGCTCCCATTAACTATATGCATGCACTACTAAAGGCCTCTCTAAAGCTCATTCTCACGCAAGAAAGAAGAGAGAAGAACACAGAAAAATTGACTGAAATCACACAAATGAATCTTTTCCCTTTCCTTAGTTAACTCATGCATGCAAAGGTGGAGGTGGCATCCTCTCAAGAAGCCACACGGATTCCACTCACCAAAGTCTGCCTCCACTAACCAATTCCTACTTATTTTATTCTTAACTAATGCATCATTAGGCAAACTAATCAACCATTAACTTAACATAATATAATTACCCAATAGCCACTTAACAATCCCTTATATTACAATTAGGTCCTTCCAACCTTTCAATTGAGTCCTACCTTCAATCAATTTAATCCAAACCTCACATTCAATTCACACATACACACACACACATGCCAATTTAAGTTAATTCTTTCAGGGTACAAGTCCGGCCATGACAGTTGCTCTCCTGAGCTGCACCGAGTCAACTCCAGACTTACAAAGTGCGGATGGTGATGCAACGAGTCTGCTCCAGACTTACAAAATGCGAGGGTTGCTCTTCTGAACTGCACCGAGTCTGCTCCAGACTTATAAAGTGCGGATGGTGATGTGCCGAGTCTGCTCCAGACTTATAAAGGGAGGATGTTCTGAAATTTGCCTCCTTAGAGGACTTTGAAGGTCGTGCCTTCTCAGAGGACTTAAGGATTCTGCCTCCTCAGAGGACTTGAGAAACATCGACATGCGAAGTCATGAGGTTGAGATTGATGTACATCATTTAGTAGACACAGGACACTGTGTATGCATGAAATGCATATGAAAAGCCATGTATGCATAGAATGCATGTGAAAAGCCATGTATGTATGAGATGGCATGCAAAGTTATGCATGTATGAAATCTAAGAGT
The DNA here is from genome assembly GCA_947683425.1 of Excoecaria cochinchinensis. Taxonomy (NCBI): domain Eukaryota; kingdom Viridiplantae; phylum Streptophyta; class Magnoliopsida; order Malpighiales; family Euphorbiaceae; genus Excoecaria; species Excoecaria cochinchinensis. Next base: position 5,729,285 of record CANTUQ010000076.1, on the reverse strand, counting down.
TATGCATGTATGGAATGACACGCGATGTTATGCATGTGTGAAATCTAAGAGTTATGCATGTATGGAATGACACGCGATATTATGCATGTGTGAAATCTAAGAGTTATGCATGTATGGAATGACACGCGATGTTATGCATGTATGAAATCTAAGAGTTATGCATGTATGGAATGACATGCAATGTTATGCATGCATGAAATTTAATTGTGTAGTGTGTGTAGAAATATAATATGCATACAGAGAATTGTGTACATGACATATATGCCACAAATGATCATGAATGAGAAATACATGCAAAAGATCAAGCATAAAATATGTACAAGGGGATTATGAATGCGAAATATATACACATGATCATACCCGTGAGGGTAAGGAGTCATTCACTGGCATAAGTGTGAAGAATCACATGCAAAGATAAGTGGAAGTCATTATGTACATGAAGGCTATGTAAAGAATTGGATACGTGTGATGTGTGTATGGATAACTATACATGCGAAATGAATGCAGAAAAAATCATGTGTACAAGTACAAAATGCATGCAAATGATGTGCATGTGAGATGCATGCAAAAGATATGCCCACGAAATGCGCAAAATAAGTGATTATAAAAATGAACCTCAGAGAGGCCCGTATGTGAAAGTATCTATGAAATATGCTCATTAAAGATCTTATGCCAAAAGACATGCACCGAGAATTATACATGTAAAACTATTTATAAGGACGTCTGCTACAGTTATGTGTAAAAACATTGGTAGAAAGCATATGTACAAATATTATTGATGGAAGTATATGCAAAGTATCACTTTCATGAGTAGCAATAAGAAGTGCCTCAAGATCGCGAAATGAATGCAACCTATCAGGTACCTCAAACTCAAGTTTCTGTCCACCTTTGAATACACTGAATAAACCACATTCTCAACTGATTCAATCCCAGCAGAAGAATTCAGGAGTCATTCCCAATGAAGTGCAAGGAAGCAAACATGTAAACATCAATGTTTACTAAATCAACATGTAAATACAAGGCATACCATACAATCTCTGTGTGTATGTGCAAAAGGCCAAAACGGAATTTTTTTTCTTTTAAAGCAAATTCTAGACGTAATTTTGGAGACGAGAATTAACTCAAATGCATAAATGCACTCATGGCTTCTCGCTTGAAGCTCAAGAAACACCATATGCCTCTTCCTATGTACCAAACCTTATTAGAAGGTCATCTCCGCTAATTAGATAAGGCCGAATCAAGAGGTCTTACTTTGGTTGTAACGTTAGGCTTAGGTAATTGGCTATCAAAGAAGGATCATGTCGCTAGAGAAAAATGGCCGCAAACATTAATTCGACGGATGAAAGCACCATTCTCAGCCCCAATTGTATATTTTCCAGATACTCTTGAATTTGGATTTGGTAACACTTTAGCTCGTCAAGCTCAATATAACAATTAAGATAAAAAAGATAATTACTGAACTCATTAAGAGGAATTATCCTAAACTCTATTTTTTCTTTTTTTTTTTGTTTTTTTTTCTCTTTTTTTGTTTTTTCTTTTTTCTTTTTTTTTTCGCAAGCTCATATCCCTAATTACACAAAAAAGTTTATCGATGATTTAGATCCCTTTCCCAAAGTATAAGCTCATACCTATCAGGGCAATTTTTGGGCAACTCACAAAATTATCAATGATTGAAATTCTCTTATCGAAGTTGAGATCTATCCTTATCAAGGTGACTTTTGGGTAACCCACAAAATTATCAATGATTGAGATTCTCTTCTCGAAGTGCAGATCCATCCTTATCAGGGCAACTTTTGAGTAACCCACAGAATTATCAATAATTGAAATTTCCCTTCTCGAAGTGCAGACCCATCCTTATCAGGGTGATCTTTTTGATAGCCCAACAATCGTCACTGATTGAAAATCTTTTTCCTAAGTGTAAATCCATTCTCATCAGGACGATTTTTTTTAATGGCTCAAAGAATTATCAAAGATTGAAGCTCTTTTCCCCAAAGTGTAAAACCATTTTTATTGGGGCAACTTTTGATGGTCCGAAAGGATGTCATAATGTACATCCATCCTTACTAGAGCGGCCATTATTCTAAGGGGAAGCCAAAATTATTTTAGGTGAAAGGTAGTTTTAATGTGTGTAACAACAAAACTGGTACGCATTTAGCATGCCAAAATAAAGGCTCAATGGGCTAGCAAGCGATTGCAAAATAAAGGTAGGAAATGGTCATTTAGAGAGCTATACAAAGAAATGGTTGCCTAAATCATTTTCTAGATTCAGCCTTGTCCAGGAGTCACTTTAACGGGTAATCGGAAAGGTTCTAGTGCTCTTAGTGAGTTTTCATCCAATCCCCTAATTGCGACTAGTTTTTTTTTTTAGTTTATTTTCAAAATGGGCCAACGGTGCTCTAAACTTAAAAATTACATGGTATGGCTAAATATTCTCAAGTGATCCAGCTCTCAAAGATCAAACATATCTACCCTTTGCTTAATTCAAAATGAAATGAAACGCAGATTTCTAAAAACTGAGATCAAAGTCATTCATAGTTGAAAACCACTTAGGCAGAATCAAATTTCAAATCAAAGATACCTTAATAAGGTGCAACGTGTCAGCGTTTTAGGGTACAACTTAACACAAAATTTTTTAACTCTATCAAAATGTATATGTACAAAAATCATGCAAGCCAATAAAGAAGACTTTTTTTCTTCATAAAATATGTGCAAGCTATGCGTTAAAAATCATGTACAGTGAAAGATGTATGCAATGGCGTCATGCATGTCAGTAATGCGTGTAAGGAACTATATGTGCAAAACATGTGTAAAAACATATTGTATAAAAATGCATAGATAAAATATGTGCAACAACGTGTGTGTGTGAAACATCTACAAGAAATTACAAGTGAGGGCGAGTGCATAAACAATGCATGACAAATGACGTGCATTGTACATGTAACCAGTACATAATTAAGGCATGAGTACATGATATGGCACAATATGAGAATGAATGTTTATGGTACATAATACATGTGTACATGGCATGATATAACAGGAATACGTTTGCGACGTAAGATGAAGATGATCTAGCGTGATAATGTGCACTACCGAGTCGTGATGAATGGCAAAACTCACATAAATAAAAATGCAAAATATATACAAATTATGCATATGACTTGGGACTTGATATACGAATGGTTATGTACCGTGAGTGAAGTATGTGTGCAACACGAGATATGCAATGAAAGTGTCTGCAAGAAATAAATAGCGTTCACAAAGTACGTGTATTTACATGGTATGAGCATGCAAGACATGCATTGGTATATACAATGACTAACATGCATGATGAAGAACTTATATGTACATGACATAATTCATGTATGATAGTAAATTTTCATGATATGGCATACAATGTGAAAAATACAAGATATTTTCTGTGTATAATGACTGACCCAACGCTATATGCTAATGCAACTATATGCGTATGCTCCAGCACACAATGTTTATATATATATGCAATGTGAGACTACTGATATGTACATATTATGACACATGATGAGTGCATTCTTTTTATTTTTATTTTCTTTTTTTTTATGGTGGTAGTACATCCACATGTGCTATGATGCATGTCAACATGTATGTTTAGTGGTGTATGTTATATGTGCAGGTTATGATGCACGATGGATGTCATAAAAAATGTTAATATATATGTATTGCGATAAGCATTGCTATGTACATGCGTGACAAATGCGTATTATGTTCATATTCACAAATTATGATACAAGCAATTTTATATACGAAATGCAAATATTTTATTATTATACATGAGACAAAACGTGCTTCATTTCCTACCATTACCCATAAAAAATGTACAAGCACAAATACACACATTAAAAAAAAAACTCCTAAATGTATTTCTATTAAACAGAGGTCGTGCGGGCTCTTTTTTAGGTGGGCTTGACCCATAGGAAAACGGGGAGCCCAATGAGCGCGTAAAGCGTGCTGCGAGGCGCAAACTCTCGTTATTAAAATCGCATGAAGATGAATTTTTGGCCATTATGTATTTAAACAATTCGAATAAATCGAGATACGCCACTCGGGGTATGAAAACCTTTAAGGAGCAAACATCTAAATTTATTTGAATTCATTCAATACACAATGACCCACTTGACGAGCAACGTATTATGGCGCATGCCCCCTAGGGGAAGTAGCTATGTCCATTACATGGGTTTAGGCCAAAGGTGATATTTTAGGGTTACCAAAACATGATCCCTGCCAACGGGTCTAGCTCGTCATGAACATAGCGACCAGTCGGGTCATCATTTAATATACCATGATAGTACAAGGCCTGGGCTGGTGATTATCCCGAACACTCCCCCACATTGAGTGAACATAAGGTCGTGCTTTGGGAATGCACCGAGGATAAGAAAAGGACCAAATTAGCTTAATTCTAAAGCCTAAGCATGATGCAATGCAACTTTCGAAAAGGGATGAAATTTCTTGATCCTAAATTCATTTACATTAAATTAACCAAAAGTACTTTTGGAGCAGAGTCTCATGATATCCCCAGTGGAGTCGCCACTGTAGACGACCTCACCGTCTATCGGGCTACCATAAGGCAGGATCATGGAGTTGCCACCCGATAAAACATCGGGAAAGTAATTCTAACCTTATGAGGCCCAAAACCAGAGAGAGTTCGGGACCTCACTCTTATTCATACCTTTGGTTAATATTATGTGAATGGGTTTGTAAGCACCGTGTCCTAGAGCGGTCCGGATCAGAGGTTACCCTATGATGAAATCAATGTTCAAAGCCTGTATGGGAGGCTGAAGTTGGAGGTTTTAGTCACGCGTTCCATGAGAAATGAGGTTTTTCTACACTTCAGGGGCAGAGGGGGAGAAAACGGGAGTTTTCCGAGTCGAAAAGGTTTTTTGTCCTCCACAGACGGCCAGCCCGTCTGTGGAGGTAGCCCGTCGCTTCGAGTCACCGATGGCTCAGGGTATTTTCCGACGCCCGTCGGAAAGTCACCGCCCCTGTCAGGAGCCGCCTGGTTTCCTGGAGCACGCAACCGTTCCGACGCCCGTCGGTGGATGTAGCAGGGCCGTTGGAAGTGTCCTTGTGTCAGTAGGATTCTTCCGACGCCCGCCCCTACGCACCGACGCCCGTCGGTCGTGTCTGGCTATATAAGGTCCGGATTTTCATTTGAAAAGGGTTGGAAAATTTTTCAGAAGGGGAAACTCTGCCAAAATTCAAGCACGTTTTCTCTCTCCTCCAAAAAACACCTTTTTCCAAAGAACTTTACTTAATCAAGGATCAAATCAATCAAAGGAACTAAAAGCTAATTAGTTTTCTTTAGATTTTGACTCCTAAATCGATTTTCTGAAGGATCAGAGGCGAAATAGCTCATTTTCTCTCTCTAATCTTTCATTCTCTTATTTCTCGTGGAACGCGCGGGGATCTAACCGACATCAAAATTCTACCCAAGGCAACTATCTGAGGGTAAATATTCCGGATTCTCTCTCCATTTCTATCTCATATTTAATCATTTATCATTTATTTATTCATTCTGTGAAATTTTTGAATACTTGTCATTACTTTTCTTCATTTTGACTACCCCATCTCCCCTTTTTGAAATAAAACTCGCTTTTTTGATCTTGAAAGGCCCTTGTTTCCTTTCTGTTTTCTGGAGACAGAGGTGACCGACGGGTCATCTTCATGACCGACGCCCGTCGGTCACCTACCTATAGACACCCTTTTTGAGTGACAAACGGGCATATCGAATTACCAAACCGATGCCCGTCGGTCAACCAGGAAGGGCCGTCGGTGGGTTCTGCCTCCATTTTCGTTGATCATTTTTCATCTCTATTCAGTCCCTTCGATTTTTTATGTGTTAATTTCATGAATATTAACATCTCTTAACTTTCTGTGAGTGTATATTGGTCTTCTTGGATAATTTCGAGCTCGAGCGGCCGCCTACCATGCGTGGTGGATTTCGTCCGGTTTAGTTTTCTTAAACCTCTTGATTTATTCCTCTCACCTTTTTCATTGATTATTTTATGTATTTGAATAAGCTCTTTTTATCCCGTTAAATGTAAGAATATATCAACGATTTGTACTTAAATAAAATTGAGTTTTGTATAAAATGCAAAAGGGTCCAACGCCCTATTTTCAATCAATAAAGATCATCACATATTAAATATCCCCTTTTTAATAATGATGCAAGAGAGGACCAAAGTCCTCAAAACAAACAATGCCCCGATTTGTGTAGGAATCGCACATTTACCAAAGGGAGTTGTATTCCGCTCCTTGTGTTATTGTAATTTATTGCTTTTGATATTTATTCTGCTCATTTACTGCTTTCCGAATGTGAATAAATGCGCCTTTTAATCAACTGCATAGTGTGGAGAGAGAGCGAACTAATGACATTAAAATTTGATCATAAACTAATCGAGGTAGAAATAGATGAGAAATCCCGGACCCAGCTCTGGTCTTTGGGCTCAAGAGGTTAGAGGTTATCCTCCAAAATACTTCTTGGGTCACGAGACTTTAGCGCTAATCCTAGGCCTCATGGCCCAACATGGATACTAAGCGCAAGTCTTAGGCTCTCCGAGGCGAGAGTAACTTTCCCAATGTTCTATTGGGTGGCGACTCCATGATACCTCCTTGTTGCCCAACATAGACGCACTTGCGATTATTTGCAAGATGCCAACGGACCTGCAAACGCCCCGGTCGCCCACGTGCGGGCGGTCGAACGGGCGGCGCTCACCGGGGTCCGGCGCACGTCACAGTGGCGACTCCGCTGGGGACGTTTATGGTTCGAGGTTTCGATTTGAAAATACCTCTTTTAACATTTATGATTAAAATTTAATTCATAAATTCGCTTTCTCTCAAATTTGCATTTGCATATCATTAGAGCCTTAGAATACGCTAGTTTGGTCCCTCTTCTAGCCCCGGTGCATTCCTGAAGCACCTCCTCATTTTCACTCAATTTGGGGAAGTGTTAAGGATAATCACCAGCCCAAGCCACGTACCTCAATGGTATATTAAAATGGTGACCCGATCGGTCGTTACGCTCGTGATGAGCTAGACCCGTCGGCAGGGATCATGCTTGGGTAGCCTCAAAGAAACATCTCCCTTGTCTAAAGCTCATGTAATGGCTGTAGTCACTTTCCACAGGTAGAATGAACCTTAATCTCATGCTTGCTGTATGGATCCATACGTATTGGATGAATCCAAATATCTCACTCGGTAACCTAGCCAAAGGCTATCATGCCCCGGTAGGGCCATGTCGAAATTTATGGACCGTCCGAATACGTAACGATCATTATCCATCCGCTTGTACATTAGCATAGGAGTGTTATGCTGCCGGTTTTTCGCCGCGCACCATACGTGTCCATTGGGTCCCTCGTTGACCCTTGGGCTAATCCCACCTAGGAAAGAGACTGCACGACCACGTGTATGGGAGAAATAAGGGTGGAAGGACCTACTTGCTTGCTTGTGCTCTGTAAATGTTGCATATCACGATCATGCATTATACCTACATTTCATGCATCATTCTAACTTTTGTCCCTGCAGCCATCATAGATCTGTCCAGGTGGACTAGATCACCGACCGGGCGACTGATCCGAGTTCTTACTCCTGAGCTGTCAGATAGAGAGGGTCTGCCGGAGATTTTATCAGAAGTCAGTGGCACAGTGTGACGCGCGCCGGATCCCGAGCGCCGCCCCTATGACCGCCCGCTTGAGGGCGATCGGGCATTTGCGGGTCCGTTGGCATCTTGCAATAAATCGCAAGTGCGTCTATGTTGAGCAACACAGAGGTATCATGGAGTCGCCACCCAATAGAACATTGGGAAAGTTACTCTCGCCTCGGAGAGCCTAAGACTGCGATTAGTATCCATGTTGGGCCATGAGGCCTAGGATTAGCGCTAAAGTCTCGTGACCCAAGAAGTATATTGGAGGACAACCTCTAACCTCTCGAGCCCAAAGACCAGAGCTGGGTCCGGGATTTCTCATCTATTTCTACCTCGATTAATTTATGATTGAATTTTAATTGTCATTAATTCGCTCTCTCTCTCCACACAATGCAATTAATTTAAGGCGCATTTACTCATGTTAGGAAAACCATAAATTAACAAGTAAAGCAATGAATTACAATAATACAAGGAGCGGAATACAACTCCCATTTAAAAGTGCAAACATACATAAAACCGGGGAATTTATTAATTATGAGGACTTTGGTCCCCACATGCACAATTAAAGAAAATGTTCTGGATATGATGATTTTATTTGGGATGAAAATTAGGACATTGGTCCCATTTTATTATGAAAAATCTAAATTAATTTAGTAAGAAATATTTTCATGATCTTTATTTAGGTACGCATAGGAAAACATTTTATTCAATAATATATACAAGGAAATTAAAAATATAAACGAAATGAGAATTAAAAATGTATAAAGGAAATACCAAACCCCGCAACTCCTCCTTCATGTGCATGGATGCTCAAATAAGAATAAAACAATGATTTGCAACCAAAAATCAAAAAGAAATTCATGTTAGTGATTAGGCCAATGAAATAATACAACATAAAAGGTAATATGTACAATGACCATATAACATGCATAAGATACTATAACATGCATAAAAAAAATAATTATGATGCAATTTAACATGCATAAAGTGATTAAGATGCAATTTAACATGCATAAGGTGATGAAGTATCATGGCATATGCAACTTATTAATAATAGTTATTAACATACATGGAAGATTAGTGACAATCAATTTTATTATAGTTAAGACATGAATAAATGTGTAACATGAGAATAATTCCACTTGACATGCATAACTAGCATAAAATAATGACTATAACACTCATACATGCAAAAGAAAGCATAATAATAAACATGATATAGCATTAAGAAATTAAAGGTATTTACAACCTAAAACATGCATAATTACATGAACAAAGAATAATTTGACATGAAAAAAAAATTAATAGAATTTAAAAAGCTTATTTGTTATATGAATAATTGAAGATAAAAAAAAATAAGAAGAAGAATATGGAGACTAAGAGAATTTACATGTTTGATATGTTAATTGGAAGCCAAAATAAATGATATTAACAAGAGAATTAATGAGCAAAGCCAAGAATAATTACCCTCAAATTCAGTTTTGAAGAATTGAAGATAGAAGTGTTGAATTCCTTGTCTTCTCTTGTCAAAATTCTTAGAAAATAGCTTGAAAACTTGAAGAAAAGCTCTTGGAAACAAGTGTGTAAGATGGATTTTTTCCTCTCAACTCAAAGCTCCAAAATTCAATTTTTTTCCTCCAAAATGTTCCTCATTCGTCCTCCATTGTTTCTGAATTTTTCTAGTGTTTTTAACCATCAAAAACCACCCAAAAACCACCAAAAACCGTCCAAAAACGGTTGAAAATCGAGTGGGGGTCGAAAAGTGGGCGAAATGGGCGAAGTGGGGCAATTTCGGCGATTTCCGCGCGCCTCGCGCACGTCTCCGCGCGGAGTTGCGCGAAACTTCCGCGCACGTCGTGCGCGGAGCGAGCGACGCCCAAGGCGTCGCTCACGCAAAACGACCGACGCTAAGGGCGTCGGTCGCGCGGAGCGCGCGCTCCGCGCACGTAAGCCGTCGCCCTTCCGTCGCTAACTTTTTCCCCTATTTTCCACTTTTCAACATTTTTCCATCATTTTTCACCATTTTTTTTTTAATTTTTTATATAAAATACCCTCAACCTAAAACACACTTTTTCTTCTTCAAAATAATTTAAAAAATATTTTTAAAATATTTTTAAAATACCCTTTTTACTCACCGAAAAGACGAGGAAAATCACTTCTGAGCTCCAATCTTTTTGCCTATAAGCCGGCATAGCTAAATTTCATCATCGGGCAATCCTGATCAAGGCTACTCGGGACCCGGTGTCTACAGTTGCCCCCAATTTTGAAGAGACTAGTGCATGGGTGCCTAGGTGAGCCAAAATTCAGGAAAAGGAAAGAAATGCATACCTGAAGCGGCGATCTTCCTGCTTGATGGAGTTATGATGATAGCTGCTGCTGTCTTTTTTGTTGTAGCTGGTAATACCGTAGGTGCGCTAACCTCTTGTGGGTGGCGCCGCTATCGTGCTAAACATTGTGCATTGGTAATGCCGTGGTCGTGCTAACCTCTTGTGGGTAGTGCCGCCATCGTGCTAACCGCTGTGAATTGGTAGTGCCGTGGTCGTGCTAACCTCTTGTGGGTAGTGCCGCCATCGTGCTAACCGCTGTGAACTGGTAGTGCCGTGGTCGTGCTAACCTCTTGTGGGTAGTGCCGCCATCGTGCTAACCGCTGTGAATTGGTAGTGCCGTGGTCGTGCTAACCTCTTGTGGGTAGTGCCGCCATCGTGCTAACCGCTGTGAACTGGTAGTGCCGTGGTCGTGCCAACCTCTTGTGGGTTGTGCCGCCATCGTGCTTACCGCTGTGAATTTTGGTAGTGCCGTGGTCGTGCTAACCTCTTGTGGGTAGTGCCGCCATCGTGCTAACCGCTGTGAATTTATTTTTTATTTTTTATTTTTTATTTTTTTGCTCCTTTAGATGTTTGGACTAGTGTCATCACTTGGCTTTTGTGGGTGTTTCCCGCCGATTTCTCCTGCAAGATTCTATGCATAGGAATATACAAGAAATCATGTGTGTATGTTATGGAATGCAAATGCTTGCAAAAATGTATAGATCGCGCCCTAGGTGATCCATGGTTTGCTGAACTTATAGTTTGTCTGCTGTACCATGCCCCCTGAATCCTGAGGATCGTCGACAAGCTTTCTGAAAGAGACGTCCGGTGTATATCCCTTGCCCCCTGGTCAATGATCATTTACTTGGGATTCTATTTCATGTTCTGTGTTGTGTGTTGTCTGACTGACGGAAGATCATCTTGAAATAATGCCGCCTTATCGCTCCAGGCATTGAATGTCATTGTTTTAAAGGTAGTGCGTCCCTTGTGGATTTTCGCACTAGCTTTTCTTTGCGGGAAATGCGTCCCTTATGGGATTTTCACACAACCCTTTGCCTAACTTTTGCTTGGAATGGACCCAACCCAATCCAGCGGCTTTTGTTTATTTTATTTTTTATTTTTTTTTTGTAGGGCAGACTGCCTGTTTCCAGGTTTTCACCCTGCCCTTTGGCCTAACTTTTGCTTAGAGAGCCAGTTACGGTTTTCATCTCTAACGGCCTTTTTTTTTTTTTTTTTAGAGAAGGTTATCACCAAAGCTTCTGTTAAGAGCAGATAGGACATATCTGATGAGCGATAATCATTAGATGAAAAATTGATATAACTCTTTTTGAGACAGAACTGAAAGATCAATGAAAATATATTCTTTTATTCCTTGCAAAATTGTGTACATTTCTATATGATTTCATCATACATGATTTTCATTTGACAAGAATTCAAAAGCATATGACTACACCTAATCTCAGAGTGGGTTTTGTCAGCATCAAACTCCTGTTATCAATCGGCCCTCTCGGGTTTTCTCGATTGAATATTTTCTCTTGGCCCTTAATTTTTGCCCAGGATGCCTTTTTTCGGTTTTCACCCTGACAGGGCGCCCAATTTTAGCAAGGTCGCCTTTTTTCGGTTTTCGACCCGCGGGGCATTTATTCTCTTCTTTTTATTTTTGGTCTTTAGCCATGGAACCTTTTAAGTCTATCGACATTGACCGGGTCCTTGAACTCATTCCCATCGCTGTCTGCTAAAATTGCTGCTCCTTTTGTTAGCAACTTTTTCAAAATGAAAGGTCCTTCCCAGGTTGGTCTGAATTTTCCTCGTATGTCTGGAACTCCCGGCCTCATCATCTTAAAGACCAAATCCCCTTCTTTTAACGGGTGCTTTCGTACCTTCTTGCCAAAGGACCGAGCTAGTCTCTTCTGATAAACCTGATTGTGGTAATAGGCTCTCAACCTATCTTCATCCAATAGATTCAACTGCAACAATCTCTGTTGTGCCCATTCTGTCTCCTGAATCTCGGCTTCCAGGACTACCCTTAATGATTTCAGCTCAATTTCAACCGGCAGGACTGCTTCAGTTCCATACACCAGAGAGAATGGTGTTGCCCCCGTAGAGGTTCTGACTGTTGTTCTATATCCCCAAAGTGCGAAGGGTAACTTTTCTGCCCAATCCTTGTAGTTCTGAACCATCTTGGCTAAAATTCTCTTCACATTCTTATTCGCCGCTTCAACTGCACCGTTCGCTTGAGGACGGTAAGGAGAAGACTTATGATGTTGGATCCCATATTTCTGGAGCATCTGTCTAGTCTCTGCTAGGAATTGTACCCCATTATCAGACACAATGTGATGTGGGAGACCATATCTGCATATCAAATTCCGCTCGATGAATTTAGCCATATCCCTTGCATCAACCTTCTTGAAAGATTCAGCCTCAACCCACTTAGTGAAGTAGTCAATGGCAACTATGATGAATCTATGCCCATTAGAAGTAGTAGGATGGATTTCGCCTATGATGTCTATTCCCCATGCTGCAAATGGCCATGGAGATGTTAAGTTATGTAACTCTGAAACTGGCACATGCCTCAAATTCGCGTACTGTTGGCATAACTGGCATTGCTTCACAAATTTTGAACAATCTGTATCCATTGTGAGCCAATAAAACCCTTGGCGCATGATCTTCTTTGCTAAGGCTAAGCCATTCATGTGAGCTCCACAAACCCCGGTATGAACGTCTTCCATAACTCTTTTAGCTTCTTTCTCTGCCAGACATCTTAACTGGATACCATCAGCTTGCCTTTTGTATAAAGTGCCATTAACACTGATGAATTGAGTGGATAACTTCCTGATCATTTTTTGGTCCTTCTCAGTGGCTTCCTCTGGAAAGACTGATCTCTCTAAATAATTCTGAATGTCATAATACCATGGATTTCCATCAGTGGCCTCAATGTCCATCACCTGTTCCGCTTCAAAACCAGGTCTTTCCGAACTATATATCAGCACGGGTTTCATTGCAACTCCTGTTGGGTTATCCCACATAGACACTAATGTTGCTAGAGCATCAGCTAACTGATTTTTGTCTCTGGGGATGAAGTGAAAAGTGCAAAACTCAAACTGGCTGCTCAACGTTCTCAAGTGCTTTACATAAGGCAGCAGCCTTTCTTCCTTGACTGACCACTCTCCTTTAATTTGATGAATTACCAAGGAGGAATCCCCAAATACTTCTGCGGTCTTTGCCCCCAGAGCAAGCAATGCTTCCAATCCAAAGATGCAAGCTTCGTATTCTGCTTCATTATTGGTAGCCTTATACCTCAGCTTCTTAGCCAATGGTAACCTTTCACCATCTGGGGTCGTAAGAATAACTCCCACGCCTGCTCCCTTATTATTGACTGCTCCATCAAAGAATAATTGCCACCCTTGTACTGTTATGGCCGTGACATCTTCATCTGGGAAGTTGTATTCAAACTGATCTCCCTCAATAGGATGCTCGGCTAAGAACTCCGCTACAGCTCTTCCCTTAATGGTTTTCCTGGTTATGTACTCAATGTCAAATTCCTGCAATAGCAGTAACCATCTTCCCATCTTCCCTAGTAGAGAGGGTGCTTCTTGGAGGTATCTAAGCGGATTATGTTTGGCAACCGTTTGTACCTTGAAGGAATGAAAGTAGTGTCGCAACTTCTTAGAAGCCCAGATAACTGCTAAACAAATCTTTTCTACCTCCACATATTTGGCTTCGTACGGCAGGAATTTCTTGCTAAGATAATAAACGGCAAACTCTACACCAAAATTGTCTTCCTGAGACATCATAGCACCCACTGAGTTATCTTCCACAGCCAGGTACAGGATTAATGGTTTGGCACAGCGTGGTGGTCTTAACACCGGAGGATTTAGCAGATAGTCCTTAATGGTGTCAAAGGCCAGTTGATAGTCATCGTTCCATAGCACCGGCTGATTCTTCCTAAGAAGCTTGAAAATAGGCTCACATACCGAAGCTAGCTTGGCAATAAATCGGCTGATGTACTGAAGCTTTCCCAGGAAACTTCTAACGTCCTTCTCCTTCTGGGGCACTGGCATCTCTCTTATGGCTTTGACTTTATCGGGATCTACCTCGATTCCCCTCTGGCTTACCACATGGCCTAACAACTTTCCTGATGTAACTCCAAAAATGCACTTCTTGGGATTGAGTCGCAGATCATACTTGCTAATCCTTTGAAAGAACTTTTCTAATGCCTCAAAGTGACCTTCCCTGGTAGCCGACTTAATCATCATGTCATCGACGTACACCTCCACTTCTTTGTGGATTAAGTCATTGAGAACCTTGGTCGCCATCCTCTGATAGGTTGCTCCTGCATTCTTCAACCCAAAAGGCATAACCCGATAGGCATATGTCCCCCACTCGGTGATAACGGCTGTCTTGATCCGGTCCACTATCTTGTTAAGAATTTGATTGTACCCTGCGTATCCATCCACAAAGCTATACATCATACAAGCAGCAGCACTATCTACTAGCACATCAATATGAGGCAGTGGGAAATCATCTTTAGGGCAAGCTTTGTTCAGGTCTCGATAGTCGACGCATACTCGAACCTTACCGTCTTTCTTAGCTACAGGAACCACATTAGCTAACCATGTTGGGTATTGAACCTCTATCAGGAACTTGGCCTCAATCTGCTTATGGATCTCCTCTTTCACTTTCTGTGCCCATTCTGGCCTAAGTCTTCGGAGTTTTTGCTTGACGGGTTTAAACTCTGGGTAAGTTGGGATGGCGTGTTCGGCAACATCTCGATCTATTCCCGGCATATCCTCATAGGTCCAGGCAAAGACTTTTTCATATTTTTTTAATATTCTCTCAAATTTTATTCTCTCTTCAGGAGTTATGTCTGATGCTAGCAAAATTTCCTTTGGATTTTCCAAAGTTCCGAGATTAAATGCAGTTGTGCCAGTTGAATTAATATCAAAAATGAATGCATCATGCTTATGATCATGCGAAATGAAATCATCAGAAACATCACACAAGTAAGCAAAGTTGTTCATCTCATTAACATAATCAGAAACATTAACATTGTCCTCAAAGAGTTCTGGTATAAAAAGAGAATCTAAATGACTATCAACTTCAGTCGTTGCCGATGCTGCAGCCGACTGTGCTTTGGCTTCTTGATTTGGTGAAATCTTGAGATCCTCAATCTTCGGTTCTGGTTCCACTATCTTCTCCTTCCCTTTGAGCTTAGTGGCTAATAGCTTATCAGTGACGATCTCTTCAGGCTCATCTCTGTCCCATATGCTGCATTGGGTCATAATCTCCTCATCCCAAAAGTTCTCTATAGCTTTAACAACTCCGATCTCCCAATCAAAGACATCGTTGAAAATTTCAAATCCAGGGATAATCTTCCCATCTACCCACTGCGGTTCTTCTTCTCCGGTGTAAGCACAAACCGATGATGATGGCACAAAGCTCTCCGAAATATGGGGAATCTTCCCTGACCCTTTCTTCTTACCATATTCTCCTTTGTAGCCCAACCCCTTTCGATCTTTCTGACCACGTGTGGTGATAGCATTCTGCAGCCCTTGTGACTCTTTTCCCAAACCAGCCCCTGGGAGGAAGTGCATCTTCTTCAGCATATTCACCACTTGAGGGCTACCTTCTAGGTTTTGCTCTTCTCCGATCATCGATACATGAAAGCCACTGAATGGCTGATTAGAGATCTCCAAGGCAGACACTTGGTTCTCTCTTGCTGCTTTAATGGTCACTACTTCTCCTTCATGGGGTATTTTAATTATCTGGTGTAATGTGGATGGTACTCCCCCTAACTTGTGGAACCACGATCTACCAAGCAGAGCTGAGAAGTTTGCTGGAATCGGCAAGACCACAAAATCTGTTTCTGTCTCAATGGGCCCTGTCTTTACCAAAGCTTTGAAAATTCCCGATGCTTGCCTCCTGGAGTTGTCGTAGGCAGTGATGGTCAGGTCAGATTTGCTTAACATACTCTCATCCATCCCAAAGGCCTGAAGTGCCACCAAAGGGCAGACATTTATCGATGACCCGTCATCAACCATGACACAAGCGGTGTGTTTACCATTGATCTGTGCCTTGATGTACAAAGGTCGGTTGTGGTTACGACCCTCTGTTGGTAGGTCTGCATCAGAAAAAACCAACTTCTCCCCGGATCCCCCCTTTACAAGGTCTAAAAGCTCGGATGGAGAGATTGTAGTTGCTACGGTGGATACGCTCAATGCTTCGACTAACTTCTGTCGGTGCGAGGGGGACTGTCTCAAGAGGTCCCAAATAGATATCTGAGCCGTGGTCTTTTTCAGTTGCTTCACTATTGAATTTTCTTCCGGCTCTTTCTCTGCGATTGCTTGTGCTGGGTCCTGCTGCTTCTCAACTTCTGGAATGACCCTCCCACTTCTTGTTACTGCTTCTACTCTTTCTTCTTCCTCTGAATCCCACGGATCCGTAAACTCTTCATTTTTCTCATCTTCGTCATCTCCACTCTCACTAGTGGACCAACAGTCTATCGCTGCCACGGAAACCCCTTTTTCATCCACTGCAGGGCGAGTAATAGCGACATACTCATTTCCATATAGATCTTGCATTACGTACCACTCTGGTAGGCTCGATCCGATCATAAAGACTGGAGGTGGCACTGTGTTATAACCAGACTTCTTCTTGCTTTCTCTCTGCTCAGGATCGGTGATCTGCTTGTTGTCAATTAGATCTTGGACCCGATGTCTTAGCGTTATACCCTCATCCGTCAAATGCCCGGTATGTTGGTGGAATGCGCAGTATTCATTCTCTTTGTGCCCTGGCTGTCCTTGGGCCTTGGCCGGTTTAGGTGATAGGGGCCGCAGTTTTCCTTCTTTTATTAGCCTCTTCAGCACCCATGATAAAGGCTTACCCAAGTTGGAGAAATACCTCTGACTTACGCCGGTTGCAGATACCTCGGCAGTCTTCCCAACTCTGTTACCACTGCTTGAACCTACTGGTTTGGCCGTCCCCTGATTGTTGTATCCCCTCCGGGCATAGGACTCACTATTTGCCCTCTTGGATAAATATTCTCCTTCCGCTTCTATGGCAATGTCCTTCAAAGACTCCCAATCCTTGAGTCCCTTCATTTTCAGTCCCTCTCTCAAGTAAGGACTGGCATTTCGAATGAATAGCCGAATCTGATCAGAAGTGTCCGGTTTGCGTTTCATCTCCATAACCCGGTTTCTCCACCGAGTAAGGTACTCGTGGAAGGACTCCCCAGCCTTCTGCTGTAACAACTCGAGATCTTTCAAAGTGACCTCCATCCGGGTACTGCAATCGTACTGCTTAAGGAACTCTTCGGTCAACAAATCCCAGTCCTCCTTGGATCTCCTGTCAAGCCCATAGTACCAACCAATAGCAGCTCCTGTGAGACTCAAGCAGAAATATTCTATCTTCTGCTTTCTTGTTAAGGTCGTTCCCTTCATGACCAGCGAGTATTGCTTGATGTGTGCGGCAGGGTCAAAGGTTCCATCAAATTTGGGAATGTCTGGCATCTTAAAATTCTGGGGAATTAGGTCATCCCCATCCAGCTCTCGGTCTTCCGGGTTCATTCCTTTTCCCACGATCATCATCCTTGCCATGACCTCAAATCTCTCTTCCATTTTCCTCCATATTGCATCATCTAGTTTTGGCGACTTCTCTCTAGCTACTTTATGCTCCTCTAGCTCATCTTCCTCAAATTCAGCTTCAGACCTGGGGCCCTCTCTGCGCTCAATAGGTGCAGGCACTCTTTGCTCGACAACAGGTGGGTCAACCACTGGTTGGTTAATTGCAACAGGACGTTCTTCTCTTACAACCTCTTGTTCAGCTGGTACTCGGATAGGGGCAGCAGCAGCTTGTTGACCAGCTATGGTGGTGGCAAGATTGCCCATCATTGTAATCATTCGGGCTTCAAATTCCTCCATTCTCTTTCCTACCTCCTCGGTGATTATTGCCCGAGTTGCATCAGACTCATTTGATGGATTAGCCATACTTACTTCTGTTGATGATTCGGAAGAAAACCCCACACTTCCTTCTAAGACTGACTCTGAACTCTGATCTGACACTAACTCAGTTAACCCCAAAAGCAGCGTCCTTCTTAACCGTCCGTCGGGACCTCTAGACCACCCAGGAGAATCTATGATGGCTGAAATGCAAAGATTGTTAAGATGATGCATGATTAAAATGCAATGTATGCTCGTGCTGATGCAACATAGACAAACACATGCAAGCAGATAGATCTTTCCAACCTTGTATCTCCCACACACGTGGTAGTGCGGTCTCTTTCCTAGGTGGGCTTGATCCATGGATTAACGTGGAACCCAATGGACACGTAAGGTGCGCGGTGAAAAACCGGCAGCATAACAGCTCCTATCTAATGTACATACGTATGGGTGTTTAGCAATTATGTATTTAAACAATTCAACTTAACTAAGATGGGCCCACCGGGGCATAAAAGCCTTTGATGAAGACCATTTAATTAAATTGATTTCGTTTAATATATGATGGCCCATATAGCAAGCATAGTATTACGGTACATTTCACCTAGTGGAAGTATCTAATGCCATTACATGAGCTTTGGACAAAGGAGATGTTACTTTAAGGCTACCCAAGCATGATCCCTGCCGACGGGTCTAGCTCATCACAAGCATAGCGACCGGTCGGGTCGTCATTTTGATATACCATTGAGGTACATGGCTTGGGCTGGTGATTATCCTTAACACTTCCCCAAATTGAGTGAAAATGAGGTCGTGCTTCGGGAACGCACCGGGGCTTGAAAAGGGACCAAACTAACTTAATCTAAAGCTCTAATGAGATGATATGCAATTTTGAGATAAAGCGAATTTATGAATTAAATTTTAACCATAAATGTTAAACGAGGTATTTTCAAATTGAAATCTCGAACCATATCGTCCCCAGTGGAGTCGCCACTGTGACGCGCGCCGGATCCCGAGCGCCGCCCCTATGACCGCCCGCTTGAGGGCGATCGGGCATTTGCGGGTCCGTTGGCATCTTGCAATAAATCGCAAGTGCGTCTATGTTGAGCAACACAGAGGTATCATGGAGTCTCCACCCAATAGAACATTGGGAAAGTTACTCTCGCCTCGGAGAGCCTAAGACTGCGCTTAGTATCCATGTTGGGCCATGAGGCCTAGGATTAGCGCTAAAGTCTCGTGACCCAAGAAGTATATTGGAGGACAACCTCTAACCTCTCGAGCCCAAAGACCAGAGCTGGGTCCGGGATTTCTCATCTATTTCTACCTCGATTAATTTATGATTGAATTTTAATTGTAATTAATTCGCTCTCTCTCTCCACACAATGCAATTAATTTAAGGCGCATTTACTCATGTTAGGAAAACCATAAATTAGCAAGTAAAGCAATGAATTACAATAATACAAGGAGCGGAATACAACTCCCATTTAAAAGTGCAAACATACATAAAACCAGGGAATTTATTAATTATGAGGACTTTGGTCCCCGCATGCACAATTAAAGAAAATGTTCTGGATATGATGATTTTATTTGGGATGAAAATTAGGACATTGGTCCCATTTTATTATGAAAAATCTAAATTAATTTAGTAAGAAATATTTTCATGATCTTTATTTAGGTACGCATAGGAAAACATTTTATTCAATGAATATATACAAGGAAATTAAAAATATAAACGAAATGAGAATTAAAAATGTATAAAGGAAATACCAAACCCCGCAACTCCTCCTTCATGTGCATGGATGCTCAAATAAGAATAAAATAATGATTTGCAACCAAAAATCAAAAAGAAATTCATGTTAGTGATTAGGCCAATGAAATAATACAACATAAAAGGTAATATGTACAATGACCATATAACATGCATAAGATACTATAACATGCATAAAAAAAATAATTATGATGCAATTTAACATGCATAAAGTGATTAAGATGCAATTTAACATGCATAAGGTGATGAAGTATCATGGCATATGCAACTTATTAATAATAGTTATTAACATACATGGAAGATTAGTGACAATCAATTTTATTATAGTTAAGACATGAATAAATGTGTAACATGAGAATAATTCCACTTGACATGCATAACTAGCATAAAATAATGACTATAACACTCATACATGCAAAAGAAAGCATAATAATAAACATGATATAGCATTAAGAAATTAAAGGTATTTACAACCTAAAACATGCATAATTACATGAACAAAGAATAATTTGACATGAAAAAAAAATTAATAGAATTTAAAAAGCTTATTTGTTATATGAATAATTGAAGATAAAAAAAATAAGAAGAAGAATATGGAGACTAAGAGAATTTACATGTTTGATATGTTAATTGGAAGCCAAAATAAATGAAATTAACAAGAGAATTAATGAGCAAAGCCAAGAATAATTACCCTCAAATTCAGTTTTGAAGAATTGAAGATAGAAGTGTTGAATTCCTTGTCTTCTCTTGTGAAAATCCTTAGAAAATAGCTTGAAAACTTGAAGAAAAGCTCTTGGAAACAAGTGTGTAAGATGGATTTTTTCCTCTCAACTCAAAGCTCCAAAATTCAGTTTTTTTCCTCCAAAATGTTCCTCATTCGTCCTCCATTGTTTCTGAATTTTTCTAGTGTTTTTAACCATCAAAAACCACCCAAAAACCACCAAAAACCGTCCAAAAACGGTTGAAAATCGAGTGGGGGTCGAAAAGTGGGCGAAATGGGCGAAGTGGGGCAATTTCGGCGATTTCCGCGCGCCTCGCGCACGTCTCCGCGCGGAGTTGCGCGGAACTTCCGTGCGCGGAGCGAGCGACGCCCAAGGCATCACTCGCGCAAAACGACCGACGCCAAGGGCGTCGGTCGCGCGGAGCGCGCGCTCCGCGCACGTAAATTGAAGCCGTCGCCCTTCCGTCGCTAACTTTTTCCCCTATTTTCCACTTTTCAACATTTTTCCATCATTTTTCACCCTTTTTTTTTTTTTTTAATTTTTTATATAAAATACCCTCAACCTAAAACACACTTTTTCTTCTTCAAAATAATTTAAAAAATATTTTTAAAATATTTTTAAAATACCCTTTTTACTCACCGAAAAGACAAGGAAAATCACTTCTGAGCTCCAATCTTTTTGCCTATAAGCCGGCATAGCTAAATTTCATCATCGGGTAATCCTGATCAAGGCTACTCGGGACCCGGTGTCTACACACAGTATCTCAGATGTCAAACTCACCTAGGGGGGAAGATGCCACCAGGGCCATGATTGCGGAAGAAGTGGGCCGCCGTTTCGAGGAATTCGAGGGCAGGATGATGAATATGTTGGCCGCCTTGACACAGCAGAATGCTCAGCCGAATGTTCCCCAAAATCCTCCTCCTCCTCCTCAAGTGAGACAGAATGAGCCTGAAGAAGAAAGGGTTGAAAGGCGAGAGGAGCCCGTTAGGCCGCCGCCGGTAGAGTTAAGATCAGTGGCTTCGGGAGAGCTGAGAAGAAGGCCAGTGCTAAGAATTGATGACGATAGAGATATCGAGGATGATAGGTTGAGCATGGCATCTGAAAAGGGGAAGGCGCCTCAGGCTGATGATTTTATTTTGAAAAAGATGGAAGAGAGGTTCGAGGCTATGGCTCGTATGATAGGCAGAGCTCACGGGATGAATCCTGAGGATAGGGAGCTGGACGGAGAGGACCCGATCCCTTATAACTTCAAGATGTCGGATGTGCCGAAGTTCGATGGTACTTCTGATCCCACCGCACATGTGAAGCAATATTCTCTGGTCATGAAGGGGACCACATTGTCCAAGAAGCAGAAAGTAGAATACTTTTGTCTGAGTCTAACCTCTCATGCCATAGATTGGTATCACGGCCTTTACCGCCGCACTAAAGAAGATTGGGATTTGCTCACTGAGGAGTTTCTGAAACAGTACGACTGTAATACCAGAATGGAGGTGACTCTGAAAGATCTTGAGCTACTTCAGCAGAAAACCGGGGAATCCTTCCATGAGTATCTTACCCGATGGCGGAACCGAATAATGGAGATGCGCCGAAAGCCTGATACCCAAGATCAGATTCGTCTTTTCATTAAGAACGCGAGCCCGTACTTGAAGGAGGGATTGAAGATGAAGGGGTTAAAGGACTGGGAGTCTCTCAAAGATATAGCCATCGAAGCAGAAGGGGAATTTTTGACCCGAAAAGCTAACAATGATAATTTTGCCAAAAGGGCTAACCCCGGTCAAGGAGCCAGTAGGCCGGCAGGTCCCAGTAACAGCACTAGAAGAATGGGTGAAGTGTCTGCTACTGAGGTAGCCACCCAGAGGAAGTTTTCGAACTTGGGGAGACCATTATCCTGGGTCTTGAAGAGACTGATGAAGGAGGGAAAATTGCGTCCTCTAACTCCTAGGCCAGCTTTGACACAAGGGAAACCGGGACATAAGGACAACGAATTCTGTGCATTCCACCAGCACTCAGGCCATATCACTGATAAATGCAAAGCGCTTCGGCACTCTATTCAAGACTTGATCGATAGCAAGCAGATCTCTGACCCCGAGAAGAGAGAAGCTGAGAAGAAGCCTGGTTATAATGTCGTACCCCCACCTGTGTTTATGATCCAATCTAGCCTGCCAGAGTGGTACGTGCTACAAGATCTGTATGGGAATGAGGAGTCTGCTGTTGGTAATTCCGAGGATGGGAAGGAGAAAGCAGTTGTGGCGACTCTTGATTGCTGGTCTAGCAGTGAGAGCGGTGGAGAAGCCGAGGATGAAGAAGGATTGAACCTTGATCTGTGGGGCTCCGATGGAGAAGAGGGAGAGATAAGCGCTGTCACTAGAAGTGGAAGAGTGATCCCCGAGATTGCAAAGCTACCTGAGCCGGTACGGCCATTGGCAGAGAAAGAGCTAGAGGAGGAACAAATTATAAAGCAATTGAAGAAAACCACAGCTCAGATATCCATTTGGGATTTGTTGAGGCAATCCCCCTCTCACAGACAGAAGGTAGTAGAGGCTTTGGTTGAGGCCACAGTCGCCACCACGATTTCCCCGTCAGAACTTTTGGGTTTAATCAAGGGAGGATCCGAGGAGAGGTTGATCTTTTCCGACGCTGACTTACCGGCAGAAGGACGCAATCATAACCGACCTTTATACATTAGAGCGCAGATTAGCGGCAAGCACACTGCTTGCGTTATGGTGGACGATGGGTCTTCTATCAACGTGTGCCCTTTGATAGCTTTGCAAGCTTTTGGCTTAAGCGAGGATATGCTCGGCGGATCCGATCTGACTATCACGGCCTACGATAACTCGAGGAGGCAAGCCTCAGGAACCTTCAAGACTTTGGTCAAGACAGGACCTATCGAAGTGGAAGTTGAATTTGTAGTTCTGCCCATTCCTGCTAACTTCTTGGCTTTGCTAGGGAGACCCTGGTTTCATAAATTAGGAGGAGTGCCATCCACACTGCATCAGATGATAAAATTCCCGCACAAAGGGGAGGTGGTGACTATCAAGGCGGCCAGGGAAAACCAGGTCTCAGCGCTAGAAATTGCCAATCAGCCATTCGGTGGTTTCCATGTATCTATGATAAAGGAAGAGCACGGATCAGGAGATAGCCCGGCTGTGGTTAGTATGATGAAGAAGATGCACTATCTTCCTGGGGCTGGATTGGGTAGAAGCTCCCAAGGGCTGCAGACCGCGATCACCACTCGAGGGCAGAAGAACCAGAAAGGTCTGCGGTACAGAGGTGGCTTCGGCAAGAAGAGGGTAACAGGCAGGATCCACCACATTTCAGAAAGCTTTGTCCCCGCATCCTCAGTATGTGCTTATACTGGTGAAGATGAACCGCAGTGGGTAGATGGGAGGATTGTCCCTGGCTTTGAGATCTTTAATGATGTGTATGACTGGCACGTCGGGTTTGTCAAGACCGCTGAAGACTTTTGGGATGAAGAAGTCATGACTCAGGGGATCACTTGGGACAAGTGCGAGCTTGAGGAGGTCGTTACTGAGAAAATGGTAGCTGCCAGGCTGAAAGGAAAATGGAAGATAGCAGATTTAGAGCTGGAAATGGGGGATTTGAAGATTTCTTCCGACGTGCCTGAAGGGCCTCTGCTAAATCAGAAAGTCAGTAAGCAAGCTGCAACAGCGTCAACCTCGGGAGCGGCAGAAGAAGACTCTAGCCTAGATTGTCTTTTTATTCCAGAACTCTTTTATGATGTAAATGATAACAATAATATTATCAATAAGATGAACAATTTCACTTATTT
The DNA here is from genome assembly GCA_947683425.1 of Excoecaria cochinchinensis. NCBI lineage: Eukaryota > Viridiplantae > Streptophyta > Magnoliopsida > Malpighiales > Euphorbiaceae > Excoecaria > Excoecaria cochinchinensis. Next base: position 5,705,093 of record CANTUQ010000076.1, on the reverse strand, counting down.
GTGCGATGTTTCTGATGATTTCAACATGCATGAACATGATCATATTCCATTAATTTTTGACATTGACTCTACTGGCACAACGCCTTTCAATCTTGGAACTTCGGAAAAACCAAGAGAAATTCTAATAGCATCAAACATAACTCCTGAGGAGAGAAAAAATTTTGAGAGAATAATAACAAAACATGAAAAAGTCTTTGCCTGGACCTACGAGGACATGCCGGGGATTGACCGAGCCGTGGCAGAGCATGCCATCCCGACTTACCCAGATTGCAAGCCTGTGAAGCAGAAGTTGAGAAGGCTAAGACCAGAATGGGCTGACAAGGTTAAGGAGGAAATCCGACAGCAGATCGAAGCTAAGTTTCTGGTGGAAGTCCAGTATCCTACTTGGCTGGCGAATGTGGTTCCTGTGGCTAAGAAGAATGGAAAGGTCAGGGTGTGCGTGGATTATCGAGATCTTAACAAAGCCTGTCCTAAAGATGATTTTCCACTACCCCATATTGATGTATTGATAGACAGTGCCGCCAATTGCGCGATGTACAGCTTTGGGGATGGATATGTGGGCTACAACCAGATCCTGAACAAGATAGCTGACCTGGTTAAGACTGCCTTCATCACGGAGTGGGGTACCTATGCCTATCGGGTTATGCCTTTCGGCCTGAAGAATGCGGGGGCCACATACCAGACGATGGCAACCAAGATCCTAAGCGACCTGATTCACAAAGAAGTGGAGGTGTATGTTGATGATATGATGGTCAAATCAGCCACCCGAGAGGGACACTTTGAAGCTCTAGAGAAGTTCTTCACCAGGATCGACAGGTATAATCTACGACTTAATCCCAAGAAGTGCATTTTCGGGGTGACTTCAGGAAAGCTGTTGGGACATGTCGTCAGTCAGAGGGGGATAGAAATTGACCCCGATAAGGTGAAAGCTATCAGAGAGATGCCTGTGCCACAGAAGGAGAGAGATGTAAGGAGCTTCCTAGGCAAGCTGCAGTATGTTAGCCGGTTTATTGCAAAGCTCACTTCGATATGCGAACCTGTTTTTAAGCTGCTTAGAAAGAACCAGCCCGTAGTCTGGAATGAAGACTGTCAGAGAGCCTTTGATAATATCAGGGAGTACCTGTTAAATCCGCCAGTACTAAGACCTTCGCAACCTGTCAAACCGCTTATTCTGTATCTGGCAGTAGAAGACGGTTCAGTGGGCACCATGATGGCTCAAGAGGATGAATTTGGGGTAGAGTTTGCAGTTTATTACCTCAGCAAGAAGTTTCTGGCTTACGAAATAAAATATGCTGAAGTGGAGAAGATCTGCCTTGCAGTGATTTGGGCATCAAAGAAGCTAAGACATTACTTCCACTCATATAAGGTTCAGGCTGTGGCCAAGCAGAATCCTTTAAGATATTTGCAGGAGGCACCATCTTTTCTTGGAAAGATGGGGAGGTGGCTGCTCTTGCTACAAGAGTTTGATGTGCAATACATCACCCGCAAGACTATTAAGGGGCGAGCTGTAGCCGAATTCCTTGCTGAACATCCTATCCAAGGGGACACCCTCGAATTTACCTTTCCTGACGAGAGCATAGGCACGATTTTTGTTCAAGGATGGCAGTTGCATTTTGATGGGGCGGTAAACAACAAAGGAGCCGGAGTCGGAATCATCCTGACAACCCCAGATAATGAGAAGCTTCCTCTTGCTAGGAAACTGAGATACAAAGCAACCAACAATGAAGCTGAGTATGAAGCGTGCACTTTCGGGTTAGAAGCTTTGGCTGTGTTGGGGGCAAGAAACGTAGAGGTATTTGGTGACTCGTCCTTGGTAATAAACCAGATCCGAGGTGAATGGGCTGTTAAGGAAGAACGACTGGTCCCCTATGTTCAATATCTGAAAGGGATGTGTGGGCAGTTTGAGACTTGCACCTTCCACTTCGTGCCCAGAGATGAGAACCGTTTGGCTGATGCGTTGGCAACCTTAGTGTCAATGTGGGATAACCCTGAAGGAGTGGCCATGAAACCGGTGCTAATTTCGAGCTCTGATAGGCCCAGTTTTGAAACCGAGCCTGTAATGGAACTAGAGGCGTCAGATGGGAAGCCATGGTACTTTGATATCATGAATTACTTGGAAAGCGATAAATTTCCAGAAGAAGCCACTGAAAAAGATCAGAGGATGATACGTAATTTATCTACTCAGTTCATATCCTTGGAAGGGGTGCTGTACAAAAGACGGTCAGATGGGATTCAGCTCAGATGCTTGAATGAGAGAGAAGCGTGCAAGATAATGGAAGAAACCCATGCAGGGGTCTGCGGGGCCCACATGAATGGTTTGACCTTGGCCAAGAAGATAATGAGGCAAGGCTTTTATTGGCTTACGATGGACACTGATTGTTCAAAGTATGTCAAGTAATGTCAATTATGTCAACAGTACGCGGATCTGAGACACCTGCCGGTATCAGAGCTACATAACCTAACGTCTCCTTGGTCGTTTGCTGCTTGGGGGATAGATATCATTGGAGAGATTCGCCCTACGGCATCCAATGGGCACAGATATATCATAGTCGCAATCGACTACTTCACCAAATGGGTCGAGGCAGAATCTTTCAAGAAAATTGACGCAAGGGATATGGCCAGGTTCATAGAGAGGAACTTGATCTGCAGATACGGTCTCCCTCACCACATAGTGTCTGATAATGGAGTGCAGTTTATGGGAGAGACCAGAAAACTTCTTGAGAAATATGGTGTTGAGCATCATAAATCCTCTCCCTACCGACCGCAAGCGAATGGAGCAGTAGAAGCCGCCAATAAGAATGTGAAGAAGATCTTGTCCAAGATGGTCCAAACCTACAAAGACTGGGCTGAAAAGTTACCCTTCGCCCTGTGGGGATACAGAACGATAGTAAGATCATCTACAGGCGCTACACCATTTTCCCTGGTATACGGAACAGAAGCAGTATTGCCAGTAGAGATAGAGCTTAAATCACTAAGGGTGGTCATGGAGGCCCAAATCCCGGAAGCCGAATGGGCGCAGCAGAGATTGCAGCACTTGAACTTACTGGATGAGAGTAGGCTGAAAGCTTATTATCACAATCAGATATATCAGAAGAGATTAGCGAGAACTTTCGGAAAGAAGGTGAGGAAGCACCCGCTGAAAGAAGGGGACTTGGTGTTCAAACAGATGAGGCCAGGAATACCAGACATCAGGGGGAAATTCAGACCTACCTGGGAAGGGCCGTACATCCTTAAGAAGCTGTTGTCCAGAGGGGCTGCAATCTTATCAGACAGCGATGGGAACGAATTCAAAGAGCCGGTCAATGTCGACAGACTCAAAAGGTTCCACGGCTAAAGACCAAAATAAAAAGAAGAGAATAAAATGCCCTGCAAGTCGAAAACCGAAAAAAGGCGGCTATGCTAAAATTGGGCACCTCGACAGGGTGAAAACCGAAAAAAGGCATCCTGTGCAAAAATTAGAGGCATGAGAGAGAATGTCCGATCGTGAAAACCCGAGAGGGCCGATCGGTAACAGGAGTTGATGCTGTTAAAATTTGGTTTCATATATTGATAGTGCATAATCAGCTGAGTAAATGCCAAAACTGATCATGTATGCTGAAATTATCTAGAAATGCACACCAAACTCGTGAAAGGGATGAATATTATTCTTTTCACTTTTGTCATTTTCTAGTTCTGCATTAAAAAGAAATGTAGCAAAAAAAATACACATGTAGGCTAAACTAGGTCTTGCTGCTGCTCTCGCCGATCAGATGCTTGAGCCCTCGAGTCCTATTATCAGAGGCTGGGCTGAGGATCCACTTCTTGTACCCGCGGCTTGAGGACGCAGAATGGTTGCCAAACCTCGGGATGACGGTCTTCACAGGTAATCTACCCCATAGCTCATGATACCGGGAAGCAAATACGACCGAGAGATCTCCTCCTCGGAAAGACAGGGGAACCCTCACTATATCCTGGGTCATCCCAAGCTGTCGTGTGCATCGCGAGGTGATGCAGAAGGTGGCCTGGCGGAGGCCGCAGAGGGGAACGCAACCCGATGATCCATCAGTGACCGCATGAGACAGCGGGAGCCAGGCGGATGTAAAACTGATATCGTCATCTGACAGCTCGCCAAATCTGGTAATACCTTCACCAGCCGTGGCACAACCATACAATCGCCTGCGAGGTAAGAAATGGCTCGGCGAATACTGCGGAGTGACTCGAGGGGGTGGTTCAGACAGCATCTTCAGTTTTTCCTGTAACCAGATCTGTGAAAAAAAAAAAAAGCCGCTGGAGTAAGTAAGGTTTGCTTCAGGCAAAAATAAGGCACAGGGTTGTGTGAAAATCCGAAAGGACGCACCTCCCGCAAAGAAAAGCTAGTGTGAAAATCCATAAGGGACGCACTACCTTTAAAATAATGATGTACCTGGAGTAATAAGGGGCTACCGGTAAAGGTTGTAGTGGACCCAGAGCTCACAGCGTCCAGACTCAAGATGGTTTCGGCCAAGACAAGTGGTAGAGGGGACAATCCCAGATGAAAGTCGCTCAGAACTCCAAGCAGACGAAAGTCACCTGTCAAGCCTCCTGGAACAACAGTAAGGAAGTCCACCATGCAGAATAGGAACGTGATGCTTACCCGATAGGTGGGGATGTCGGTGAACTGATCTAGGGCCTCGATCAGTGGCTCTAGAGCAAAGGAGGAACTCAGAGGGATCAGCTGGTTGGCCTCCGAGGGGGATATGCCCAGAGCCAAGGCCACGTCCCGGGTCTGAAGTAGGCCGCAGCGGGGGATGCAAGGCAAAGCGCCAGGAGGGAACCGGGCTCCCAGAATGGAAGCCAACTCTTCGGAAAGAGGGCACAGTTCCTGATAGGTAAACTGGAAGACGTGAAATCGGGGGTTCCAGAAGTGGGTCGCCGCTAGGAGGAGGTTCTGGTCGATCTTCACCCGACACAGATATTTCAGCCCAGCCAGAGAGGAAAGGGTGCCTTCTCCCCAAGTGTGTTTGTCATCTAAAATACGGTGCATCCTTTGAGCAGGAGGGGAAAACATTTTGAGAAGAATAAAAGCCCAAGGTGCTGGAAAATGAAGAGACAAGAAAATCTTGCAGATTTTATAGGAGAGGGTCACCGACGGCCTACCCGCCCCTCTACAGAGACGGCCTGACCGCCCCTCCATAGGGATGGCTTGCCCGTCGGAAGTCCACCAGGCAGAAACACGCGTCGCTATTGCATTCATCACGTGCATTAAATTGCATTTATTGCGCGACAGACGCCCTGCCCGTCGGTCGCTTGTACAGACGCCCTGCCCGTCGGTCACGAAATTCTATATAAGGGCGAGTGACAGACGGCGCAAACGTTGCTGTCCCTTTCTTCTTCCCCTCCCAAACGGTTCCTAAGCGGTTTTTAGCGTTTTTTGAGTCTTTTCTCCTTATTTTTTCGCGATTTCTTCAGTTTTTCGCATTATATACTCACCCGGTGCTCGGATATTTGTATTTCTCTAGTTTCTACACTTCTCCGGATTACAAGTAAGTAAATAATTACTTCTTTCCCTTATTTTTATTCAATTCATTTATACATTCTTTCTTCTTTTAACTTTAAGGAGTTTTAGATAATTTTAGAATTTAGGGGGAAATGCTGCCCAATTTTCATTTTTTTTTATAATCAAATCCGAACTTTTTGCATGATCACATAGAAATAGAGTTTTTCTATAATATTGGTGCTTTAGAAATGCATCTTTTTAGCGCACCATTTTTGTGCATGACTTGCTTTTGCGGCCTGAGGTCACTGTTTTTGAGTTGTTGGGGGCACACTCTTACCGGGGTGTGCCCCATTTACAGGCATTTAATATTGCTAGGGCCTAAGGCCTATTATCTTGCTTTTTCACGCAGGAGGTTGGGCACATCCCTGCCGGGGTGCTGCCCAAATTTTTATTTTTCTTTATTCTAGAATTGAATATTTATTTACTTTCCAAGTATAATGCACGCCTTAGGACTTAGAAAGCCCATCTTTATTCGCTTTAATTATCTCCGTGAGGATTACATGTTCCTTTGCCATGATGCGTGCAAGGCATGTTAGGCTACTTCCGTAGACAGGATGTTTGCTATTTTTATCTGTCATTACCTTTTTTTTATCTCATGTTGGGCCGCCATTGCCCTGTTAAGGCCTAGATGGACCTTAGATTTTGGAAAATAAACTTGATAGTGCTGGTTTTGCCAAGTTTTCGCTATCTGACTCCTTCCCTTTTACAGGATGCCTCCCAGACGCAGAGCACCACAGGCCCAGCCCGAGCTTGAGGCCCCGGCTTGGATGGATGACGAGTCCGCTCAGAGATACAGAGCGTTAGCTCAGGTAGAGTTTCGGGCCAGCCGCTTTGTATCTCGCCCCTTTCTAGAGGCCCTCGGGTTGGCCTCGGAGTTCGATTTACTTGCCGAGGGAGCGGGTTGGACAGAGTTTCTTGAGCCTGCCTTCCAGAAATTTCCAGAGGCTACCTGTCAGGTCTTGGCCACTCTCCGCTACATGGGCTTTCAGAGTGCAGATATTGACCCGGGGGTGGTACAGTTTTGGTTTGATGGCGACCATGTCAGCATCACCAGGCAGAGGTTCGCTCAAGCTATGGGGCTTCCTACGGGAGAGGAGGTTGAGATCCCGCGGCGAGCGGTGAGACGCGCCCATTGGGTGGCTATTGCTATACCAGGAGTGCTGTATGATCACGATACAGCGAAGAGCACCGTACTGGTGTCTCAGGCACTCCGGTATCTGCACAGAGTGCTTTCCAGCTCGTACCTCGGTCGAGCTGGTAATCCAGGGTCGCTTAACGCGGCCGAGATCTGGAGCCTCTGGGCTATGGTGGCAGGCCAGCATCTCAACATTAGCCACGAGATCTTGGCCAACCTGGTCAGAGTTGGCAGAGGGTCGACACCGGTGGTGATGGTAGGAGGAGTCATCACCCGATTACTGTTGGGATTGGGGTTTAACCCCGAGAGGCTGAGAGGACCTCTACCGGAGGGGATCCATGTAGATGCTGTAGCAACGGTTCAGATGGGGATGATCTCTCAGATTCCAGGCCAGGCGGAGGCTTATAGGGTGTTGACTATCCATGAGACCCGGCGGCTGTTCTCGCTTCCACCCTTGGGGGCAGATCCTGATCACCCAGAGCACCAGGAGGAGCAGCCTCCACAGCCCGAGCCACAGCCTCAGCCTCCGCAGGTACAGCCGCAGCCTCCACAGACTGAGCCTCAGCCGGAGCACCAGCCTCCTCCACCTCCTCAGTCACAGGCAGTGCCTCCGCCACAGCAGCAGGAGCCTCCTAGGACCCCCTCGGACTTCGATTTTGAGATCACGATGGACGATCTCTTCGCCTCTTCACCGGCATCTAGGGCCCCGACCCCAGCCCCATCGCCGAGCGCCAGGGTGCAGAGGCATGCCCGCGAGCCTTCCGAGAGATACCATCCGTACTCCCGAGGCGATCCTGGGGCATCCACTTCTTCGGCACCACCACCAGAGCCAGCGCCACATCAGCCAGCTCAGCCGGACTATTCCCAGCTCCTCTCCTCCATGTTTATGGCCTTTGAGCGGCGACAGGATGAGAGGGATAGGGCCATTCATGAGAGGTTGGATCGCCAGCAGGCTGCTATCCAGGAGCAGTCTCAGACGGTGGAGCGCTTATCCCGAGAGCAGGCAGGCTATATGGAGCATGCAGCGAGGGAGCAGACTCGGGCCATGGATGCCCTTAGAGATGAGCAGACTCGAGTTCTGGAGGCCTTCAGAGGAGAGCAGATGAGGCTAGTTGAGCAGATTGCTCAGGGGCAGAGGGAGTTGAGGCAGCAGCTCGCTCATGATGTGAGGACGTCACAGGACCAGGCATCTCAGAGGGTTGATATGACCCTTCAGATGATTGATGAGTCACTGGACTCTCTGAGATCCCGCGTCCAGGCGATAGAGGGGATTCTCCCTCCTCTTTCTCAGACCATGAGAGAGTTCAGGGAGCAAACGGAGCAGAGCTTAGAGCATAGGAGGACGGCCGCCGCAGAGCAGACCACTCAGCTGAGCCAAGCCTTCAAGAAGTTGGGGGACAAGATCTCAGAGACATTAGGGTTTTTGGGCACCTGTACCCAGCCCTTCTTGGACGGCTACGCTCAGGTTCAGTTCAGGCGAGCCCACGATCACGAGGCAGGACCCTCTGCAGCTCCGCCACCACCTCAGGCCCGTCCACCTCCGCCAGGGACCGTGCATATCTCGGATGATGAGGATCCCGATGAGCCTTCAGACTACACACCTCTCTGAGCTTCAGGGAGTTATTTTTGTATCTCTTATATTTTGTATATGCATTGTACAAAAATGACATTTTTAGTGGAAAACTTTTGCTTCATTATTTGCATGTTTTTCTTTTCTTTTCGATTAATTGCTTAAATAACACCATAGGAAGTGTATATTCTCCTATTTACTCATGTGTCAATAAAAATGACAATGAAAAAATAATAATAACATGAAACAAAGACAAACAACAAAAGAATAATAATCAATAGCAGGTCAAAAGATGACCTTTCAAACATGAATTAACAAAATCTTTTATCTCACAGGTACAAAGGAATACCAACCTGAGCACGGACATCGATTAAAGAGGTCTCCTTCGAAACAAGGAAACCAGCGGAGTTTTCACACTCCAAGATCGAAGCTGCAGTTAAAGAAACACTGCTCTTCACCCCGAAGCTGCGGTTGAAGAAACACCGCTCTTCATCATATCGAAGCTGCAGTTAAAGAAACACTGCTCTTCACCCCGAAGCTGCGGTTGAAGAAACACTGCCCTTCACCAGATCGAAGCTGCAGTTGAAGAAACACTGCTCTTCACCAGATCGAAGCTGCGGTTGAAGAAACACCGCCCTTCACCAGATCGAAGCTGCAGTTGAAGAAACACTGCCCTTCACCAGATCGAAGTTGCAGTTGAAGAAACACTGCTCTTCACCAGATCGAAGTTGCAGTTGGAGAAACACTGCTCTTCACCAGATCGAGGCTGTAGCCAGAGAGTGCTGCGCCTCACCAATCGAAGTTGCGGTTAGAGAAACACTGCTCTTCACCAGATCGAGGCTGTAGCCAGAGAGTGCTGCGTCTCACCAATCGAAGTTGCGGTTAGAGAAACACTGCTCTTCACCAGATCGAGGTTGTAGCCAAAGCATGCTGCATCTCACCAAGCCCTACAGATCGAGATGAGGTCTATCCGGCAAAAGGCACGGAAAGTGAAAAGCCGTCGCAGGTACGCTTTCTTTCCAACCTTTCTCTGAGTTTTGGCTTATCTAGGCGCTTGTGCGCTAGTTTCCCCAAAACTGGGGGCAACTGTAAGCACCGGGTCCTGGAGCGGTCCGGATCAGAGGTTACCCTATGATGAAATCAATGTTCAAAGCCTGTACGGGAGGCTGAAGTTGGAGGTTTTAGTCCCGCATTCCATGAGAAATGAGGTTTTTCTACACTTCAGGGGCAGAGGGGGAGAAAATGGGAGTTTTCCGAGTCGAAAAGGTTTTTTGTCCTCCACAGACGGCCAGCCCGTCTGTGGAGGTAGCCCGTCGCTTTGAGTCACCGATGGCTCAGGGTATTTTCCGACGCCCGTCGGAAAGTCACCGCCCCTGTCAGGAGCCGCCTGGTTTCCCGGAGCACGCAACCGTTTCGACGCCCGTCGGTGGATGTGGCAGGGCCGTCGGAAGTGTCCTTGTGTCAGTAGGATTCTTCCGACGCCCGCCCCTACGCACCGACGCCCGTCGGTCGTGTCTGGCTATATAAGGTTCGAATTTTCATTTGAAAAGGGTTGGAAAATTTTTCAGAAGGGGAAACTCTGCCAAAATTCAAGCACGTTTTCTCTCTCCTCCAAAAAACACCTTTTTCCAAAGAACTTTACTTAATCAAGGATCAAATCAATCAAAGGAACTAAAAGCTAATTAGTTTTCTTTAGATTTTGACTCCTAAATCGATTTTCTGAAGGATTGGAGGCGAAATAGCTCATTTTCTCTCTCTAATCTTTCATTCTCTTATTTCTCGTGGAACGCGCGGGGATCTAACCGACATCAAAATTCTACCCAAGGCAACTATCTGAGGGTAAATATTCCGGATTCTCTCTCCATTTCTATCTCATATTTAATCATTTATCATTTATTTATTCATTCTGTGAAATTTTTGAATACTTGTCATTACTTTTCTTCATTTTGACTACCCCATCTCCCCTTTTTGAAATAAAACTCGCTTTTTTGATCTTGAAAGGCCCTTGTTTCCTTTCTGTTTTTCGGAGACAGAGGTGACCGACGGGTCATCTTCATGACCGACGCCCGTCGGTCACCTACCTATAGACACCCTTTTTGAGTGACAAACGGGCATATCGAATTACCAAACCGACGCCCGTCGGTCAACCAGGAAGGGCCGTCGGTGGGTTCTGCCTCCATTTTCGTTGATCATTTTTCATCTCTATTCAGTCCCTTCGATTTTTTATGTGTTAATTTCATGAATATTAACATCTCTTAACTTTCTGTGAGTGTATATTGGTCTTCTTGGATAATTCCGAGCTCGAGCGGCCGCCTACCATGCGTGGTGGATTTCGTCCGGTTTAGTTTTCTTAAACCTCTTGATTTATTCCTCTCACCTTTTTCATTGATTATTTTATGTATTTGAATAAGCTCTTTTTATCCCGTTAAATGTAAGAATATATCAACGATTTGTACTTAAATAAAATTGAGTTTTGTATAAAATGCAAAAGGGTCCAACGCCCTATTTTCATTCAATAAAGATCATCACATATTAAATATCCCCTTTTTAATAATGATGCATGAGAGGACCAAAGTCCTCAAAATAAACAATGCCCCGATTTGTGTAGGAATCGCACATTTACCAAAGGGAGTTGTATTTCGTTCCTTGTGTTATTGTAATTTATTGCTTTTGATATTTATTCTGCTCATTTACTGCTTTCCGAATGTGAATAAATGCGCCTTTTAATCAACTGCATAGTGTAGAGAGAGAGCGAACTAAATGACATTAAAATTTGATCATAAACTAATCGAGGTAGAAATAGATGAGAAATCCCGGACCCAGCTCTGGTCTTTGGGCTCAAGAGGTTAGAGGTTATCCTCCAAAATACTTCTTGGGTCACGAGACTTTAGCGCTAATCCTAGGCCTCATGGCCCAACATGGATACTAAGCGCAAGTCTTAGGCTCTCCGAGGCGAGAGTAACTTTCCCAATGTTCTATTGGTTGGCGACTCCATGATACCTCCTTGTTGCCCAACATAGACGCACTTGCGATTATTTGCAAGATGCCAACGGACCCGCAAACGCCCCGGTCGCCCACGTGCGGGCGGTCGAACGGGCGGCGCTCACCGGGGTCCGGCGCGCGTCACAGGGTTTTTAAGATCAATTATTTTATCTCTTCTCTCACATGCAAATTATACAATAAAATTAAAGCGCATTACAAGCACGTATAAAAAAAGCAGTAAATAAAATATAATTACAATTATCTGAAAACAAATATGAAACTATAAAAGAATAATAAAAATACATACATAAATCGGGCTATTCTTTTAGGCGGGAACATTGGTTCCCAATTACTTTTTATGAAAAGTTTTGAGTTCTCAAATCAATATAAACCTTTGCTTTGGGATGAAAACCAGGACATTGGTCCAGTTTTATTAACAAGTTATCATTTTAATATAAAACATTTGTATGGTGGTTCTTTTTAAACGCGGTCAAAAATCTTTTATTATTACAGACCATTAGCGAATGAAAGAAGAATAAAATAATAATTACATATTTCAAAATAAATAAATTCTAATCTACTTATCCCGACCATGTTTCACCTAACTCCGTGGGCGAGTCACATGCCACTCGCATCGCGGTAAAGACAGAAAACAATATTGGTTAATAATGAACAAATAAATAAATAATTGAATGAATAAATAAACAAATAAATAATTGAATAAAGTAAATTGAGAAAAATAATTAAAGTTAATAATGGATTAAATTAAATTAAATGATAAATAAATGAATAAATAGATAAATAATTAAATAAATAATTGAATGAAATAAATTGAGAGAATTAATGAATGTAGAACACAATGGCAATTATAATAATCAAATGCAATAAAAATGATAATGCTAATAGTAATGCCGTAAGATGATGATGATGATTAAATAAACAAAAAATGATAATAATAATAATAATAATAATAATAATAATAATAATAATAATAATAATAATAATAATAATAATAATAATAATAATAATAATAATAATAATAATAAAAACAATGATAACAATAGTAACAAAATAATATATAATAATAATAATATTAATAGTAATAATAAAAGATAATAATATTAATGATAATAATAATAGCAATAATGCAAAGTAATAATAATAACATGAATAAAAATGGTAATGATGATGATAGGGGTGAGCATGGTCGGTTAACCAATTCATGAGCCCCAATCCATTAACCAGTCCATTAATATCGATTTTTTGAAATTGCAGTCCATTAACTAGTCCATTACCATCGGTTAACCAGTCCATCGGTTTTGGATTTTCAGATCGGTTACCCAATATTTTTCGGTTAACCACTATAATTATAAATATATTCATAAATAAAATTAAAATGTTCAAGATACTTAAAAATTAAAATTTTTTCACTATAATATAACATTATTGTTATTAAAATAAAAATATTTGGTGGATATAAGCAAATTTATTTTTAAAAATTAATATTTAATAAGTAAATATATTAACCGGTCCATAATCACTTTTAATTAGATAAATTATTATACTTACTAATAACCAATTAAAAAAACTTAAAAACTTTAAAATAATTAGTATAATGAAAAAAAAGTACATGATCACTTTTAATTAAGATAAATTGTTATAAATTATTAAAAAATTAATAAATTAACTAAAAGTTCGGTTTCGGTTCGATTAACCAGTCACATGAGTCAAAAACCATTAACCAGTCCATTAATATCGGTTTTTTCAAAACACTAACCATTAACCAGTCCATTATAATCGGTTAACCAGTTCATCAGTTCGGTTTCGGATTTTTTTTTCGGTTAACCAAGTCCATCGATTTTTTTGCTCACCCCTAGATGATGATAACAGTAATAATAATATTAAAATAATAACAACAAAACACAACGATAATTAATAATAACTAAATATACCCAATAATAATGATGATAATAATAATGTAAAATAAACATAAATTAAATAATACTAATAACAAAAATACTAATAACAAAAATACTAATAATAAATAAATGATAATGATAATAGTAAGTAGACATAATAACAATAATACAAACTAATATTAATTGATAATAAAAAAATAGAATAATTAATAATAATAAATAATAACAATAATAATAATAATAATAATGACATTAAAATGATAATAACCAAACACAACAAATAATAATAACTAAATATATACAATAATAATAGCAAACACAATAATAATAACAATAATCATAAATTAAATAATGATAATAATAATGTAAACTAATTAATCAATCAATCAATAATAATAATAATAATAATAATAATAATAATAATAATAATAATAAAAACAGAATAACACTAATAATAATAATAATAATAATAATAATAAACAGAATAATTAATAAATATAATAATAATAAATATAAAACATAATATTAAATAATAATAACAAATAAATACCAATAATAATAATAATTAATATTAATTAATTAATTAGTAATAATAATAATAAAAATAAAATAAATAAATGAAATAAACCTCCCTTACCGGTTTTTCGCCGCCGGCATCGTCTGAGGTCATCGGTGGTCGACACCTCCGGCACCGGGGGGAAGATCGCCACGCCGGGAGCCCGCCGGAGTTGGTCACACGCCGGAAGAAGCTTTGCCATCGCCGGAAAACACGCCGCAACTTCTCGCCAATCTCCTCGCCGATCTCCCTCACGCCGGCGATTTCGGACGATCGGCGACCACCACCGGCTTCGTCCGGGTCCGCTCTCCACCGTGGCGGGACGCGTGCGGCGATCGGCGGCCGTGGCTGGCCGTCGGAGCCCCCGCCACCTCCTTTCCTTTTTTCTTCTTTTTCCTTGGTTCCGGCGTCGTCCCCGTTTGGCTGGTCCTCTGTTCCCCTTTATTTCTTCTTTCCCTTCTAATTTCTTTAATTCCTTGATTTTGGTTTCCTCTCACTTGCTCTCTCTTTTATGTTTTCCTTTCTTTTTTTCTTTTCCTTTCAATTTCTTCAATCCATCCCCTGCTCTCTCTTGTTCTCTCTTTTTCTTCTTTTCTCAATTTTCTTCTTCTTTCAATTTTTTTGTTCAGCCGAGAGAGCCCCCCCTTTGTTTTCTTATCATTTTCTATTTATATCCCTAAATTAGGTTAAGTTTGGTTACCCTAATCACTTCCTCCATTTTATTATTTTTTTTATTTTAATTAATTTACTTAAACTAACACCCTAACTAATTAACACTCTATTAATTAAACACTCTATATTTTTATACCTATTTAATTTAATTAATCTCACATATATTTTATCTAATCAAACCCTATATTTATTTCCTCTTTCAATTTTAATTATCCTAAAATATTAACTAATTAATCAACTAATCTTAATTATTAATTTACATTAACTAATTAAATTAACCTAATCTTAATTTTTGATTTATCTAATTAAATTAACCTAATCCTAATTAATTTTTTTTATTTTTAATTTCACCTACATATTTTATGTATTTATTTTTTTTTTGGAGGAATTCATCAAGGACCCAAAATTGCCACTACCATCTTTCAAAACCTGATTCAGGACCCGGTGTCTACAATATGCTAACAGAAATCACCTGAAATTAGGATTTATACACACACTCTTATTTAAATAAACATTATTTATTTTATCATAAAACTTATCAATTTATTCACATTCTGTTATTCTTTTAATTGCCTGCTAAGTCAAAGGGTGGATAAGCGAGTAACAGAACACATTGGAGGGTACAATCGAAAAGCAATTTTTTATTTTCTCATAAAAACGTTTTCACATTGGGGGATCTTAAAGAAGATCCATACACATTGAGGATCGCAAGGATCCAAACAGGGACCTGATCAGGGTCCAAACAGAACAAAGGGGCTGCAGTATCAGAACTCTATAGGCATGCCTATCTATCCACAATCGACTCACGTAGGCTAAATTTTCCATATCATTATTGAATTCGTCACGTTTCACTTATATATATACATTCCATAAAATACTTCCATTAAATACTTGTAACATTCTTTTATGATCACATGCATTCATATATTTGCATATCATATGTACAATTACATTTATTATATTCAAAACTAATCACGTGTGGTTTCATAGATTGAAGTATTCATAAGAACATATTAAACGTAATCATATTATTAATCATCATGCATTCATTTAAACTTAACAGATAAGCTTACATTTTATTATACATATACATTTATAGCACAATAATAGTATATCAAATTCTCATATTTTAATAATTACTATGCATGGGAACACATTGAATAATTCACATTTTAAATCATATATGCATAGCATAAATGAGAAACCATGCAAAGAAAAAGATCTTCAAAACAATTTTAAGATTGAGAGCTCTGTCGCGCTCGCGACGGGTGTCTACCTTTAGTTTATATCCATTAAATTATCAAGCTAATCCATTAATTATCTAATTATTTCATTTGGCCAACATACTTTATATCTACCTTTAATTCATTTTCCTCTATTTAATTTCTATACTAATTATTATTTATTCTTTTTCCATTTATACTATTACCTCAATTAAAAACATCATGTTCCATTGATTTTCACTTAAAACATAACACTATAGCAACCTAAATTATATTTAATTAAACTCTAAAACTTCATATCTAATTTATATGTCTTCCATTTTATCTCTATAAATCTATCATTAAAATCACTAATTTTACAAAATACACATTAATACTCTATGATTAATCATTCGATCCTAACATCATTTTTGCCTCCAATTTATTTTTCTTTCATCTATCATTTAACCTACTAGATTACATATTAATTAACATAAATACATTCTTAAATTCCATTAAACATCAATATACATGTCATTAAACCCTAATGTTCCATTCGGCCAAACTAAGGTTTTTCATCCTAAATTTATTCTTTCCATTTTAATCACTTTAATTTCTATTTCTAAGCTCCATTAATATACCTAGACACTTAATTTCAATTTATCATACAAGAATCACTCAATTACAAAAACATATGCTAAAACCTACACAAAACAATGGAAAAAGAGGGATATTTTATCCACTTACCTTTAAACCTTATTTTCCATTCGCTAATCCTCATTTTTTTCATATTTCACCATTAAAGCTCCTTCCTTTCCTTTTATTTTAAATATTGTCGAATATACAACAATAAACATCCATCAATTTCTTGCTTCTTTTACTCAATATATTCACATAATCATGCTTACTACTCTTAAATATCCATAAAAACCGTCAAATCAAATTAAAAACCTCAAAATCACTTACTTGATTTTTAACACATAATCTTGTTTCCTTGATTTCTTCCCAATATTCCACTCCAAATGAGCTCTAGAGATGCTTATAATTGAAAAGAGGGGCTGAATTTAATTTGGGAAGGTTTGATTTGGTGGAATATTTGAAAAAGAAATGAAGAAAACATAAAAAGAATGGAGAGAAATCCATTCGGCAAAAGAAGGTGGGAGAAGAGAGGAGAGAAATCTAGATAGGGGCAGATATTTCTGCCCTTTATAGGCACTCAAGGTGGGCTCTTCTGTTGCTTTCCAAATGGACCAACCAATCTTAATCCCAATTAGGTTAAATAATGATTATTTAGGCCCAATTTAATTTTTACCACTTCCCAAGCTCACTTACTCATAAAAATACTTTCATAATTCTTAAAATACATTTATTAGGCTCCAAGAATATTTTTGAGTCAATCGGAGACCGTTTCTCAGTTCGATAATTATTTACATGTCTTATAGCTGAATTTTCAGTGTCACCTTAAAATTAAATTTTCTTTGCCATATGATTCTACTCATTAATACGAGGCATCCATATTTTTGGATTATTTCTGAGGTCCGTGGAATAAGTTATGGTCCGGTCAAACTTGGTCAAAACTGTAACACCCCCTTCCCATACGTAGGAGAACCCATCCATAAGGGAGTGAGACTCGTATGAGTAAGGGTGTCACCAAACAAAATGGTACACAATCATCCATTCACATGATATAAACATAAATATGAATAGCAGAAATTAAAAACTTTGGAAACATCAGAATGATCATGCATTGATATAATAACATTCATTACAATAATGTTCTGATCAAAAACTGTTATTACAAAACTATTACAACTGTCAGAGATACATAGCGTAAGCTTAACAAAATACAAAATAAAAAGAGAGTTCTAATACAAAAGAATCATGCTATAAAAATAAAGCCCTATCACTAATCCCTCTATGTTGGCTTGACTGGCAGCGACTCTCCCAAAAGCTATACACCTTCCGCACCTGCACGGGTGAAAACACCGCGCTAAGCGATAACGCTTAGTGGGGAAACACAATAATAATATATGGACGGCCATTCACAATGGTCGTCAAGGCAAATCACATACATAATGGTATACTGAGTATCACAAGATATAATCACAAGAAAATCACATTCATAACCATTCAAAGGTTCAATAAACATATTCATATGCCGACAGATTCATATACTCATATTAGAGTCATTCAAATTAAAATACTCATAATCATACTCATTCGGATTTGCATACTTTTGGTCATATCAGAACAAACCATAACACCTGCTGACTCACAGTAGTGGATAACGAGTAAACGCGTAGAGGTACCTTACGGATACGAATCGTCATGTAGCGGTACGGTACCTTACGGATACGAATCGAAAAACAGTATCACTTTATATCTTTTCAAAAAATTTTACAAAGGAATCCTAAACAAGATTCAAACACGTAGAAGTTCATGAGGAACTAAACAGGAACCTGATCAGGGTCCAGAACAGTACAGAGGCTGCAGCAAAAGGACTCTTTTAGGCATGCCTAACTATCCACTAGACTGACTCTCGCAGGTCATGCATAATACAATTCATGCTCAAAGCGTAACATATAATTTATCATGGAGAAATTATAATAGTACACATATATAAACATAATCATTCTCATTCAGTAGTAAAAACCCAAAAAGAAGTGATACAAAATTCATTTTGGAAGGAAAGGCAAAATCAGAAAAACAAGGCATAAAAAAGGTTACTGTCGCGATCGCAACGTCCGTCACGCTCACAACAGTGAGCAGCCACTATGGCTGTCGCAACCTCGCGCAGACGCGCGTGCTCGAGACTGGGAGTGCCCAGCAGCTCAGCAACTGAGCGCTCTATTGCACTCGCGATTTGCATTGCGATTGCGACAGTGGGCTCTGTTGAGCCGCTCGGCAGCCGAGCGCCCTATCGTGTTCGCAACACGCGACAGTGAGCTCTGCTGCGATCGGCTCGGCTACCCACTTTCTCTCGGCCACGCACAAGAGCTGGCTTCACTGAACTCTATCGCGAAATCGCAATAATGTCGCGATCGCGACAACGTCGGGATTTCCAGTTCTTATGTGATTTTCTGCAGAATTTTTCCAAAATCAAAGCACCCAAACCTTCAATCTCAACTACAACTCAACCCAAACATCAACTTACCTAAAATCAACCTTCCATGCGTTACAAGAGACATAAAATACAACTTTTCTAATAATTAACCCAATCAAAAACATACATGAACATAATCAACTTCTTAAGAACACAAACCCAGAATTTTCAACTAAAAACTCATCAAACTTCAAATTTGCTTCAATAGTTCAACAATCATGCATAACAACTCAAATCAGTTGAATACCCATAACATTAACACCATAATATACACCATCAAACATTAATTTTCCAGAAATTCTCATGTAAACACAAAAATCACAAAATGCACAAAATTAATAAATTCCCAAACCTGAAATTCCTTCACTCCAAATCTACTTGGTACCACTTCCACTCGCCTTCTCCTTACCTTTGGGATCACAAGGAGGCTCAACTAAACAAGAATAACCAAAATCCAAACAAACACAAAACCTAAACTAAAAACCCAATCTAACCAAAATCAAGATCAAGAGAAGAAGAAAAGAAGATGATGAAGAAGAAATGCTACAAAACTTACCAAATGAGGTCAAGAGATGATTAATTTCCACCACTCTTCCTTGGATCCAAGCTAGGGCATTCTAAGAGAAGAGAAAAGGAAGAAGAAGGGTAGAGAGAAGGGAAAAACGGGAAATGAAGAACAATTTTTGCTTTTTCCCCTTTTCTCTTTCTTCCTCTATTTCTTTTCCTAACCCTAGACACATGTCATTTCCTCATTGGTAGAGATTAACCACTCATACCCAATAAGCATGCACTACACACACACACACAAGGCTATCCTCACTAATGCACACCCTACCAATATGTAAGCATGCATGCACTAATGGCACCCACACACTCACATCCTACAACTCTACATGCACTCACACTATAATAAAACCCAAAAAACATGCATTTTACCAAAAATACCCTTATCACGTGCCTTTACACACATAATACACACATGCACAAATGGCTCCAACTTCTAGGGGGGCAAACGGGGTGTTGCAAAAACTGGCCAAACGGGTTGATTTTTGCTGATCTGAGGTGACGGATTCTCGTCGGGGATGCCTGTCCCTCAACCACTGTCACGTAAAACTAATTTTTTCACTTCTTTTTACATTTTCAAAGCCTATTTAACTTCCATTTGACCCCAAATTTCATCCTCCGACTCCTGCTGACATGCTTTATCCAATAATCTAATAAAATATTTTTCAACTCTGAAAAGTACTATTCACCTTGGTGTCACTATTCATGGTCGAAAAATTACTCCTCACAAAAATTACGATTTTGGACCATCACATGGTCAAAAATATTTTTAATAAAGATAAATTCACTTTTCTGATTACTATATGAAGAAGAAAATATTTCAAATGTGCTTACACTCAACGGCTAATTTTTTCGAAGCTATAAATTGACTTTGTGTTCAGTTCTAATTAAGAACGGAGCTAGAAAACTTTCTGCCATTGAGTTCTAAACTACATCACATTTTCCATCTCATTGAACTTTATACCTTTTCATATTTTCCTCAAATTAGATTACAATGTAAGTTGTAATCTACTTGTGAGGATATCTATTTACCACTCATATGAAAGTGAGGATTAGGTTAGCTAGGACCTAGGGAAAGACTACTAAGCATTTGCATGGCATTTATCTCTTCTTCCATTGCCTCTCTCCAATCCTTGCTTAACTATTTATATGTTTTAGGCTCATTTACACTAGTTTCTTCAACAAATGCTGCATTGGCATACTTAAGATTTGGTTTTCTTTGCCTACTTGGTCCCCATGGTTGTGGTCTATATTCCACTATATCATTTTCTGCACTCTCCTCAAGTTGGCTTGGTTGCACTTCTTTAATTGTTGATTGATGTATTCCTACAAAACATAAAGATTTAGCCATCTCAAGCGACTTGCTAATATCATTTTCATTCCTCGATTCCACCTCTTGAGTGATTTCTTCAATATCTTCATCTTAATCAAGCTTCTTGTAACACCCCCTACCCATATGCAGGAGAACTCATCCTCAACGGGATTGAGAATCCATATGGGAAGGGGTATCACCAAACGAATATATATAAAAATAAATACATAATAAAGATTACAGCGAAAATTAAAACTTTCAAAGCTCAAAGACCATTCATTGGTAACAAAGGTTCATTACAAAATATTCTGTACATAACTGATATTACAAAAATTCCATCTTCCAAAATACATAGCAGAAGCATTACAAAAGAATAAATACAATAAGAGAGCCCAAAATATTCCAAAAAGAACTTAGATACAAAACTAAGCTATAACACTTCCACCCTTCTGTGTTGGTTGGACCTATGGAGACTCTCCCAAAAACTCGACTCCTTCCGCACCTGAATGGATAAAACACCCATGCTAAGCGATAATGCTTAGTAGGGAAAACACATAATAATATGAACGGCCATTCACAATGGTCGTTAAGGCAGAACACACACACAACATGCCACATGCTTATAATCACATATATTAAATCACAGTTGATCCTTATCAATTATATCTAAAAGCTCATAAACAAATTCATAAATCATACTGATTTCACATGCTCATAATCACAACAAAAATGCCTACTGACTCACAGTAGCGGATAATGAGTGAACACATTGGGGTACCCGAGGGTACAATAGAAAAGCAACATCTTTAATTTTCTCATTCAACTTATTTTCACATTAGAGGATCTCAAACAAAATCCGAACACATTGAGGATTGCGAGCACCCAAATGGGGAAATAATCAGGGTCCGGAACACATTGGGGCTGCAGCTACTGAACTCTATTAGGCATGCCTAACTATCCACTAATTTGACTCTTGCATGCCATGCATAATTCATCCAATCATATTCATATTGTTCATAAAATCATCCATGTATAAGTCTAATAGCATCACAAGTTCAAAAAATAAATACCGAAAGCACAAAAGAAATCCAGTTTTGAAAATAGGAGGTGTCGCGGTCGCGACAGGGTGTAGACACCAGGTCCCGAGCCAGCCCAGACTAGGGTTACCCAATGATAATTAGATGCCTATTCACAGGCAAAAATGTTGGAAGCGATGATTTCCTTGTGAAAATTTGCTTTTCAGAAATAAAAAAATAAAAAATATATATTTTAAAAATTAAAAATGAAAAAGGAACTTGGAAGTATTAATTTTAGGTCAAAAAGATTAATTTAAAAAAAACATTTTTTGGAGGGTTGTGGCCGCCGCAGCGCGCTGGGGCCAGTGCCACGCGCAGCGCGGGGCTTGCCCCGCTCGAGCTAGTTGTGGCCCTCCACGCGAGGGCAATTCTCGCGTGCGCAAGTTGCAGCCGCAACTCGCCCCCAGCGCGTCGTTTTGGCCTAGTTTCACCGAAAATTGATTTTTTTCACCCAAATCAAGGGTTTTGAGTCCAATTTGTATTCTCAATCATTTTTTTGAGATTATTAAAAATAAAAGCTGATTTTATCATGAAAAAATAGAGAAATTGGATTAAAATTAATTTCCTTTTCCTAATAGAATTAGGGCTTTTATTTTGAAGGATATAAATAGTTTGAGATGCGAAAACCTGGGGGGGCCTCCATTACTTTTTTAGATCTTTTTTTTTAGAGAATTTCTTTTATTCTTCTTTGATTTTTCTTCTTTAATTTCATATTGCTTTTTTTCAAATGACAAGGATTAATTGAGATTCAAAGATCAATTTTCAATTCTTAAGCATCCAAATTAATTTCTTTGTTATCTCCATAAACGAAAGGAATTAATTTCACTTCTAAATTATTTTTTTTGTGGAATTTTTCAAGGAGATCAATCATCATATTCCTTCCGTCAAATCTAAATCTGAGGGTAAATTTTTTGGGTTCCAAACTAATTATTTTCATCTTATTCTCTTATTTCTTATTTAATTATTTTTGTTCATGTAAACATTGATTTCTTGTTATTTTTAACATGTAATTAATTAATTTATTTTGCTTTGATTGATTGTTTTTGCCATTTAAATATTTATGTTAATTGCGATAACATGTAAATAGTTAATTTAATCATATCAATTTTGCATCTTTAATTCCACTATGCTATTTGGTTAACTCAATTAAGTTATTTTTTCTTTTCTTTGCATGATGGCCACGTGAACAGTGGCCATCTTTGTTCTTTTTTCCTTTAATTCTCATGCATGCATCTTTGCCTTATTTCCCCTTTAATTCCAATTTATTTTGTCCACACACACACATTCATTCATTCTCACCTTTATATATTTTTGTCCTTTTTATTTATTTGATTTATTTACTTGATTGGCTTAATTAATATATTTGTTAGTTGGATTCATTTAATTTAATTTGGTTCATTATTTTATTTTATGTATTTCATTTAATTTGATTTATTTATTTTATTTATTTATTATTTATTTTTATATATTTTATTTTATTTGATTTAATTACTAACCTTAATTTTCTTTTTCTTTTTGGCTACAATACTTGTCTTTTTATTTGAGCATTATTCATGGATGAAGATGGAGGATCAAGGAATTAAGAGCCTCATTTTGGTTTGCATATTTAAATTCTGCATTTTCCTTTATTTTGATTTATTTGTCGCATTTGTGTATTTTATGTGAAATTGTTTATTTTTATGCCTGTTTAATAAAAAACCACTAAAAATATTTTTATTAACGAAATGGGGTTTTTTCTAATGAAATGGACCAATGTCCTATTTTAAACCAATAAAATGTCACTTTCAAATGGAGAATTAATTTTCATGAAATGGGATCACTCATCCCGATTTTCTCAATCAATGCCCAAAAATAATTCTCCAATTTTTAAGTTAATAAAAGGAACCAATGTTCCTAAACTCTAATAAATGCCCCGATTTATGTATTATGTATTTTCATTCTCTTTACGTATTTATTTATTTATTCATTTTGGGCCCTTGTAATTAATTTTGGGGCGAGTTTATTCTTTTATTTATTTACGTCTTCTTTATTTTGGGGGATTATTCTGTCCCATATTTTTTACTTGTAATTTATTTATTGCTTTATTTTTTTGCTTTCTTTATTACTTTCTGAAATGTTTGAAATGCACCTTAAATTTATTGCATGATCGCGTGAGATGAGAGATGGAATTTTGATTTCTTAAAACTCATTTATAAACTTAACTTAAGGCATTAATAAGAGTGAAGCTCCGAACACCTTCTCTAGTTTAAGACCCCCGATGTTAGATGACTTTTCCAAATTTCTTGTAAATTGGGTGGCGACTCCAAAATACCTCAAAGGTGCCTAAAGGTTTCATGGGATTAGATGAACCTCCCAATATTCTATTGGGTAGGGGATTCCAAAATGTCTCGTGTTACCCAAAATCTAGACGCTAACCCTTCTCGGACCCTTAAAGCGTGCCGGGGATCCGGGTCACGCGCATCACACAGGGGCAAAGCTCCCTGAGCGCCGCGCTCTCGACAAGCCTCGCGCTTGCGCGCAAAAGAACAGATCAACTTCTGTTGCGCTCACGACAGAATGCGCCCGATATCGCGATCGCGCATAATGCTGCCTATCTCAGCTCGGCATTATGCGCTCTGTCGTACTCGCGACAGCACGCGCAATGCTGCAGCTCGGCCGAACTGAGCTCGGCCTACCGCGAGAGCTGGAATCACCCAGCTTTGTGACGCTCGTGACAAACATCGTGCTCGCGATAAAGTCGCATTTTCCAGTTCTTCAGCAATTCTGTAGAAATTCAATACTTCCAAAAATTCACCCAAACCTCCAATTGACTCAAAACTTTAACACAATTTAAATCAAACTACCAAAACACCTTAAATAGCATAAAACCCATGTTTTACATCAATCATTATAATTAAAATATGCAATTAACACAATCAAAATTAATGAATGACCAAACCAGCATTTTTGCTCTAAAAACTCATTCACTTCACACTTTGGTTCAATAATTCACAATCAAGGCATTCCAACTCAAATTAATCAAAACCCATAACATTTATACAAACTTAAACCATTTAACCTCATAATTACCCAGAAAATCAACTCAAACTAAACAATCAAATTACACACCAAAATCATAAATTTCCCAAACCTTGGTATCCTTTGATCCTAATTAATGAGTTCCACTTCCACTTGCTTTCTCTTTACCCTTAGGGTCTCTAGGAGGCACTTCTGAACAAACACAACCCAAAGCACACAAAACTCAAAAACCCTAACTCAAACCAACCACTAACAAAATCAAAGAAATAGATGAAGAAGAAGAGCAAAACAAAACTAAAACCTTACCAATAACACTTGAGCTGATCAATTTCCACCAATACCACTTGAATCAATACTAGGGCACAAAAGAGAAAGAAGAAAGAAGAGAGGAACGGCAGGGAGAGAGGGAAAAATGGGAGAGGGCTTAAACTTGGCTCTCTCTCATTTTCTCTCTCCTAACTATATATACCCCTCTTTCTCTTTCCTTGCCACATGTCAAATAGGGGTTAGTGGGATTTGATCACTCACACCTTACTACTCTCTTTTACACTACACCCAAGCCTAACCACACTAACTCAATACATACACTCACGCTCTAACAAACCCAATAAACATGCATAAAACTCAAATAAAAGAAATTGGCACATGCCAAAACACACATACACACTGCATATAATATGGATCAAACTATTAGGGTGGTAAACGAGGTGTTACAACTCTCCCCTACTAACAAGAATTTTGTCCTCAAAATTCTTACCTAAACTAAACAACTGAGGGTGCTGAGTGTGACGCGCGCCGAACCCCGTGGCCTCCTAAAAACCCACTTTAGAGCGATCGGGATGGGATTCATTAAAACTTGTAAGGTATTTACAAGTGCGTCTATTTTGGGCAACAAGGAAGTTTCTTGGAGTCGCCACCCAATAGAACATTGGGAAGGATCGTCTAGCCTCAGCGAGCCTAAGACGACGCATACATATCCATCTTGGGCAAGCCAAATAGATGTTGGAGGTCTCAGCCTCTACCCCCTAGAGCCTAGGATTGTAAATTTAAGTCATTTGGTGAGACTCAAGAGGTGTCTTAGAAGTCCTAGACCTCTCGCCTCATTGAGCCCCAAAGACCAGAGTGAGTTCGGGACTTTCCATTTATTCATACCTTGGTTAAGTTTATAATCGAGTTTTGAATTTAGAGTTTCATCCCATTTCTCATTCATTTTAATGCAATTAATTAAAGCGAATGTCAATCACGTGTGCTAAATAAAAGCGTAAATAAAATAAAGCATATGTAAAAATATTACAACAAAACTAGGGGCAGAATACAACCCCCATTCTAAATAAAATACAAACATGCATAAAACGGGATATTCATTAATGGTGAGGACATTGGTCCTCGCATGCATATTTATTATAAAATAATTTTGATGTGATGGTTTTATTTTGGATGGAGAAAATTAAGACATTGGTCCCATTTTTATTTAGGAAAAATTTCAAATTAATTAATAAAAAACGTTTAGTGACTTTCTTTCTAGTGGTCCTAAATAAATAATTTTACAAGAAAATTACATGGCAAAAATAAATGAAAAAGCCAAAATAAATAAATATTACAAATGAAGAAAATAAATATATAACCCGAACGAGCCTCTTGGATCTCCCCGTGTGCTCGCAAAAATGCCCAAGCAAAAAATGAGATGTGAAATAAAATAAAACACAAATAAAAATAATGTTAGTAAATGAATCAATTAAAATCAATTAAATATAAAATAAATGATAAGATAAAATAAAATGAGATAAAATGAAATGATATCAAAATCATAAATGAATTAAAATGTTATCAATTTAAAATAAATGAGAAAAATGTGTTATGAATAATAAGTGGATTAAAAGATGTAATTGGAATAAAATACAACATGTTAATTAATTAATGTGTAAAAATATGAACATGATAATAATGAAAATAAATAAGTGAACAAAATATTAAACATATGATAATGACAATGGAAAAGAATAAAAATGATTAAATAAATGACATGATTAATTAAATATATTCACAAATGATATAAACCATTTACATAGCAAAAAGATCAATTAAAATGAATTAATTTAATTACATGTTAAAAATAATGATGAATGAATTAATTTAATTACATGTTAAAAATAATGATGAATGAATGAATTTAATTACTTTAATTACATGTTAAAAATAATTATGAATGAATTAATTTAGTTACATGTTAAAAATAAAAGAAATCAATATTTACATGAATAAAATAAATGAATGAGAATAATAATAAAAATATACATGGTAATAAATTAAACATAAACAAAATAAATAAATGAATAATTGAAAATAACAAGAATGAA
Organism: Excoecaria cochinchinensis; assembly: GCA_947683425.1. Classification (NCBI taxonomy): domain Eukaryota; kingdom Viridiplantae; phylum Streptophyta; class Magnoliopsida; order Malpighiales; family Euphorbiaceae; genus Excoecaria; species Excoecaria cochinchinensis. The sequence goes on along the minus strand of CANTUQ010000076.1, from coordinate 5,678,112 downwards.
CATGAATAAATTAAATATGAACAAAAAGAATAAGAAGAACAAGCCCAGAATGTTTACCCTCAGAGTTTCGGATTCGATGAAGGTAAAAAGATGATTGATTTCCTTGTTCTTAATTTGCAAGATTAGAATTGAATAATAAAAATGTTGGAATTTCATTTCAAGAAAAAATAGGCTTAAAAATGAAGAAAGAAAATCAACAATTCTTTAAAAACAAAGAATTAATTTCTTTGCCAAAAGAATGATTTTTATTGATCAAAAGAATGAAAATGATGTCAAGAACAAATAATTATTTTATTTGTTCCAAAGAAAAAAAATCATTTATGAGAAAAAATTGTTTTTTAGAAAATCAAATGAAAAAAATCGATTTTAGGAACAAACAATTATTTGTTTTGCCCCAAAATCCATTGTTCATGAAAAAAAAATTCAAAATAATAAAAACCTTGAAAAAGTTTAATTGAAAACAAATAAAAAATGAAAAAAAATAAATTTTAAGAACAAACAATTATTATGTTTCCCTCAAAATTCAATTGCATCAATAAATCTTCTTCTAAAAAGTGTTTAGAAGAAATTCCATTGGAAAAAAAGAACTAAAAAGATGAACTCAATTTTTTTGTTGGCGGAAAATCTGGAATTTTTCTTAGAGAAATTAAGAGGAAGAAGAGAAAAGATGAAGAGAAAAAACCCTAGAAAAATTCCCCAAAAGAAATTTCCTCTAGGTTTTCATCTCATTCTTTTTATATGAAAAAAATAGGAAAAATTAAATAATTAAAGGGATAAAATTTAATTAAATCAGATATTACCTATTTTAATTTTTAAAAATGGAAAAAATCCCTTAAAACCTTGAAAAAAGGGATAAAAAACTGATTTTTAGGTCCAAAAATCGGAAAAAAGGGGCATCAGACCCTTTAGCGACAGCCAGGAGTAGGGACGCCTGTCGCTATATAGGGACGGGCGTCGGAGCAGAGCTGCCTAGCACTCCCGCGTGCGCCAGCGCGCAGTGCTGCGCGCGCTTTTAGCGACGCGTAGCATTGGCGACGCTGCGCGTCGCCTTTGCGCGCGCTGGACGCCTGCACGCTAGGCGCCCGCAAGCTGGGCGCACCGCCGCGCCCGACACTCGCGATCCGTTTTTTTTTTAATTTTAAATTGACTAAAAATACTATAATTTTAAGCCCCCATTTTTCAAAAATAATTTTTAAAATATTTTTTATTATTTTTCCATTTTTCACTCTAAAATGCAAATTTAAATAGGAAATCACCACTTTCAACCTTTTTGCCTGTGATAAGACATCTTATCATCATTAGGTAACTCTAATCTGGGCTGTCTCAGGACCCGGTGTCTACACTGAGATCTCATCACTGTCTCTGGTTCCCAAGTCTCCTCGTCAATCCCATGATGCTGCCATAATACCTTAACCAGAGGAACTTCCTTACTTCTCAATTGTCGCACTTCTCGAGCTAGAACAGCTTTTGGCTCCTCATCAAACGAATAATCAAGCTAAAGCCTTATGTCCTGAACCGATAACACTTGCGATGGATCTGATCTGTAATGGCGGAGCATAGACAAATGAAAAACATTGTGCATCTTAGCCAATTCCATCGGTAGAGCCAACTTGTAGGCAACAGGACCAATCTTTATTAACACTTCGTAGGGACCAATAAATCTGGGACTAAGCTTACCCTTCTTGCCAAAACGTAGCACTTTCCTCCAAGGCGATACCTTAAGGAACACCTTGTCTCCAACCTCAAACTGAATTTCCTTCCTCTTTAAATTAGCATAGGACCTCTGTCTATCCTTAGCTATCTTTAAATTTTGCTGAACCACTTGAATCTTCTCTTCTGTATCTCTTACCAACTCAGGCCCAACAAAAGCATGTTTAGTCAATGCTATCCAACAAACTGGAGTCCTACACTGTCTTCCATAAAGAGCTTCAAACGGTGACATTCCAGTACTTGATTGATAACTATTGTTGTAGGCAAACTCCATGAGCGATACATACTTATCCCAACTGCCTAAAAATTCCAAAGCACAACCCTGAAGCATATCCTCCAGAATCTGAATAACTCGTTCTGATTTTCCATCTGACTGAGGATGAAAAGTCGTAGTAAAATTCAACTGAGTACCTAAAGCTGCTTGTAACTTTTCCCAAAATTTTAATGTGAACCTTGGATCCTGATCTGACACTATCGACAACAGAATACCATGCAATCTGACCACTTCATTCACATAGATACCTGGCAACTTATCCATTGAATAATCAACTCTAACTGGCAGAAAGTGCGCTGACTTGGTGAGTCGATCCATAATAACTCAAACCGAATCATGCTTTCTCTGAGTCATAGGCAAGCCTGATACAAAATCCACCGTGATGTCATCCCATTTCCACTGAGGGATAGGTAAAGGGTTAAGCAGTCCCGAAGGTACTTGATGCTCGGCCTTTACCTGCTGACAAGTCAAACACTTCGCCACAAACTCCACAATATCTCTCTTCATCCCAGGCCACCAATAAAACTGCTTCAAATCTCTATTCATTTTCTCACTACCAGGATGTATAGTAAAGACCGTAGTGTGTGCATCCATCATAAGCTTCTTCTTTAACTCATCATTCTCAGGCACACACAAACGATTCCTATACATAAGCACCCTATCCAAAACCGAAAACTCAGATTGCTTACCAGTCTAAACTTTCTGTAAAATTTGCTACAACTTCACATCATCTTTCTTGGCATCAATAATCAACTTCCTCAAGGACGACTTAGCTTTCAATTCAGCAAATAAAGCCCCTTCTGAATCCAATCTCCACTTATAACGCTGCAAGACCAAAGCTGACATTGATTTTTGACTCAAAGCATCCGCAACAACATTGCCTTTGCCCGAATGGTATTCCAAAATGCAGTCACAATCCTTAAATAGTTCCAACCAACGGCGTTGCCTCATATTCAACTCTTTTTGTATGAGGAGATACTTCAAACTTTTGTGGTCCGTGAAGATCCTACATGTCTCTCCATATAGATAATGCCGCCAAATCTTAAGAGCAAAGATCACAGCCGCAAACTCTAGATCATGTGTCAGAAAATTCTTCTCACGAGGCTTTAATTGACGAGACGTATAAGCTGTAATGGCCCAAAAATAATTACTTTTATGAATAGTAAAATTGGGCCCATGAATAGTAAAAGTGGGCTCATGAATAGTAAAAGTGGGCCCATGAATAGTAAATATGGGACCATGAGTGGTGACATCATCAATGACATCGTGATGATATCAGCAATGACATCATGATGACATCAGCGATGTCATTATAATGAGTAGCAACTATGGGAAAATAAATAGTAACATCATCATTTACTGTACCATGAATAGTAATATCATCATTATTTTTCCCATGAATAGTAATTATGGGTCCCGTAAATAGTAAAAGTGGGTCCCACAAATAGTGACTCCAGGGTGAATAGTACCCAAAAATATTTTATTTCACCATTAAAAAGCGAATGTTAAATGGAGAATTATTGTATAATGTGGTGTAAAAATGAGGTCAAATAGGCCCCTAAAAGTCAGTTTGAAGTTGCCTTTGGTTCAGTTCGGTTCGGTTGAACCGAAGTTTGACTGAGCTCTGACCGAACTTTTATAAATGGTTAGAGTGGATTTAAAAGGCCTACTAGGAGAAATGTAAAGGTTTATAATGATTTTAAAAATTTATGACAGCATTAGAATTGTATTTTACGGCAAAATCGAACTGAATCAAATCGGACTGGTTTAAGTGAATCGGACCCCAAAGGACTCCAATTGAGCTAAAGTTTTGCAGGGAGACTATCTTTGATATTTTAAGAATGATGGAATTAGTTGACAGTGAAAATGAGTTCCGGAACATTCATTTACACCAAAACAGTAAAAAATGACCCGAAAATTGAATATTGGATCAAACCGGCTCAACCACTTTTGTTGGACCTGGTTTGGTTCAATTGAACCTATATAAATACATCATATTTTCTGGAAATCCCTTGGGTTCCCTTTTGGAAGCCACCCTCCCTCTTCCTCTCTCTTGGCCGAATTGCTCTCCCACTTCTTCACCATTTTTTTTTCATCTTTCCTCCATTTTAACTCAAAATCAAGCCTCTCTAGCACAACTCAGCTCCTCTAGAATCCATTGGTGGTCTTATAATTTCATTTGAAGGAGTAAAATTAGATGTAATCTAGACTTGAAAGTTTAGGTGTAAAATTGATATAAGGGATTTAGGTGTTTTTAATTTGGTTTTAAGGTTCCTAAGGGTACTTTAGGATGCGAATAAGATGTTTTTAAAGTTTGATTTTTGAAAGGAAGCTTAATTTTGATGAGATCTTCATTTTTGTGTTTGGACATAATTATATCAACTAGGCGAAGGAACTTATAGCCAAGATAAAGGCAAGAAAAAGGTTAATTGAGAGGTGTATTGCAAGGATTTGAGGTTTGTGATTGCAAATTCCATTCATTTTCATGGTAAAAGTATGAATTTAGGTTTTATTTGTGAAGAAAGTATGTGAATTATGCATGTTTAATTGAAAATAACATGATATTCATGCTTAGTGATGTTAGAAATGATGGTATGAATGAGTAAAATGAAGAAATAAATTTTGTATGAAAAGTTACTTCTTTGGCCGAATGTGAATTATGATATTTTCGTGTGTTTTCAAGATGTTTTATGCACGTTTATGATGGATCTATGGTATTTGGCATGTGAACTAATGAATGGTATGTGTTAGAGCATGTGAAAACATCATGAGGTATGTGATGTATGTATGGCCGAATGTATGTCATGTGTAAAGTCATGATTTTGATGTGTTTTTATGGAAATTAATGGTATGGTGATGTTATATAACATGTAATTGACCTAAATAAATGATAAAGTTGATAAAAAGAATTAATGGAAATAAATTGGTATGTGAGTCGTATGCATGTATGTATATATGCATATGTACCATGATGAAATAATGAGTTTACATGGCATGTGATGGTGTAATGATGATAATCACATGTATAATGATAAAATGGCATGAAAAAGAATAAGATATTATGATGATATGCCATGAAATGTATGTATGTCACATTAATAATGTGGAAAATAAAATAATATTGCCCTATATAGTGATCTGGTAGTAAAGTCTAGTTCAGAATATATTGGCATGCCAAAGGGACATAAGACCGCGGGTGTGAGATGGCGTCTCACTTTTTAATAGGCCAAAGACGGTCCTATTTCACTGTATTGAAATTGTACTGTACTGTATTTAAAGACAGTGGTGGTCCCACTGGACTCCTCTGGTATTTCTGTGAACTTTTGAAGTTCACATCTCATTTATCCTGCATTCAGAGTCTGCCAGTGTGTTACAGGGGCATAATGGTAAAAATGAGATTAAAATAGTTAAAATGTGATGAAAATAATATTTATGTGGAAAAATGGCATAAATGGAATTATATAAAAAGTTTGAGGCAAAATGGTAATTTTGTGCATATGTGTGTGTTAAGGATGGTTAATAAAGGTAAAAATGTAATTAAATGGTTAAATATGAAAAATTATAACTTTTCAAGGGTAAAAATGTAATTTGGCATGATAATGGTAATTGGAGGGCAAAACCGTAATTTAGCATATTAATTAATGGTATAATTGTAATATTAGTGAAAATAATTAAACTAGTGGCATAATAGTAATATTAGTGAATTTAAAATGAACTAATGGCATAAATGTAATTTTGGTGAAGAATAAATGAACTAAGGACATTTTCGTCATTTAAAAAAAAGTTTAAGAGTATAAATGAAATATTACCATAAGTTAAGGATAAAATGGTAAATAAGATTATTTATGTGTAATAATTGTGTAATTGCCCTAATTATTCGATTTAAAAATAATATTGCATGAATAATTGGTAATTAAATTAAATATGTTTAATTATGAATATTTAAATGCTATTATTGATGAAGTATTATTTATGCATGAAAAATTAGTTTAGTGAAAATTTCTGGAATTGCAATCATCACTGGGCATATTTAATGCTCAGCATGTAGTTTTATTTGATTGCGTGTAGGTACTCCGTAGGATTTTGGAGCAGTGCATACCTCACATTTTGGGAGTGGTATCGAAGAATAGTATTTTAGAATATTTAAGTATGTTAAGAAGTTTGGCATGTATATACATATATATATATATGTCTTACAATATTATTTTTGGGTTTTGGTCTGTATTAGATTGCTAAAACTATCACTAGTTTATGTGTGTTTGGGGATGCCTAATAATTGGCAGAAATTAAGTTAATACCATTGGTAAACTAAAATGTAGATTTCCAACTTAAAAGAAAACTGACTAAATGAATAGTAACTTAGACAGTTATAGGTCAATCGGCATAATTGATAATGAATTAAAATAGGAATATTAAGTTTGATGATTAATTGATAATTGTTAATAGACTTAAGTAAATTGTCTATTCATGCGGTACTGTTCATATGGTAAAAAAAAAATTACCGGTTTTAATTAATTATCTATTTAATAACCTGATTAGTTCAATTAGGTTAACCGGATTAAAATGAATAGTTAATAATCGGATAGTAAAGTATTAGAGTGTTATATCAGTTCTGTGGCATCCGGCATCCGTATCACATACGAGGTATAGGGTGTTACATAAGCCACAACTTTTCCCTCTTGCATCAAGACTCAACCAAGCCCAACTCCTGAAGCATCACTGTACATTACAAATTCCTTACCCGAAGTGGGTTGAGTAAGTACAGGAGCTTCGATCAATAACCTCTTCAATTTCTCAAAACATAACTGACGCTTGTTAGACCACTCAAACTTAACCCCTTTCCTCAAACGTCTAGTCATAGGAGCAGCAATAACCAAAAATCCTTTAACAAACCGCCGATAATACCCAGCAAAACCCAAAAAACTTCTCACCTCTAGCACATTCCTAGGCGCCTTCCAATTCATAATCGCTTCAATCTTGGCCGAATCAACTTGAATACCTTTAGCCGAAACAATATGGCCCAAAAAGGACACTTCCTTAAGCCAAAAATCACACTTACTAAGCTTCGCAAACAGATGGTGATCTCTCAAAACTTGAAGCACTATCCAAAGATGCTCTTCATGCTCACTCTCATTCTTCGAGTAAACCAGAATGTCGTCGATAAATACTACAACAAATTGGTCGAGATATGGCCTAAACACTCTGTTCATCAAATCCATAGAAGCCGCAGGTGCATTGGTCAAACTAAGCAACATCACAAGAAACTCATAGTGGCCATATCGCATCCGAAATGCAGTCAAACCAACGTCCCATCCTTCTTCTTTACAAACAAAACTGGAGCTCCCCAATGAGATATGCTGGGTCTAATAAAGCCTTTATCCAATAGCTCTTGTAATTGAGTTTTAAGTTCTCTCAATTCTACAGGAGCCATTCGATAAGGTACTTTAGAAATGGGGGCAGTACCTGGCAATATCTCTATGGACAACTCCACTTCTCTCACCGGAGGTAATCCTGGCAACTCACTAGGGAACACATCCTCAAACTCCCTAACCACTGGGATATCCTCAATCTTAACTTGACTGTACCTAGAGTCCAATACCAAAGCCAAAAATGCCTCACAACCTTTCCTCAAAAATCTCCTAGCTTGCATGGCAGAAATAACATTCCCCAAAGAACTCGAGCCGAAACCTTTAACCACGACCGGAGACTGATCTTTATCCCACAACACAACGGTCTTCCTATGACAATCTATCACTACCCGGTGCTTACTAACCAATCCATTCCCAAAATCAAATCAAATTCCTGAAAAGGAAAATCAATCAAATCCACTGGGAACTCTATACCTTGAACTAACAGAGGACAGTTCCTAAACACTCTACTCACATTGACACTATGCCCTAAAGGACTGGTCACACAAATCTCATAATCTAACTGGTCAACTTCATGCAACTTATCAAATAACATATCAGAGCACAAGTATGAGTGTGTGGAACCAGGATCAATTAGAGCATACATCTCGGTGTCATAGAGTAAAAACTTACCTGTAATCACGTCAGACGCATCTTGCTCATCCTGAGCTCTCATCGCATAGGCCCTTGCTGGCACCATCTGAGGACGATCTACTGACTCCAATGGAGCACCCTCTCTAGGCCAACCACCTCGACCTCTACCTCTGCCTCTACCTCGACTAGCTTGAGGAGCATTAGACCCCGACCGGCTAGCTTCTTGCTGATCCCTAGTGTTCTCACTCAACTTTGGACAATTAGCTAGAAAGTGATCGGTGCTTCCACAACAGAAGCATCCTCTAGTAAGCCATCTACACTCGCCCTTGTAGCACTTACTACAGTGAGAACACTCGGGCACCACTTCACCTCTTCCACCAGAACTACCTCTACCAGCACTCGAACCAACTGTAGATCCCTGCCTCCTACCCCTCGAAGCAGGACCAAAAGATGACTCATCCTGCAAGTTCCTTGATCTCTTACCCAATGACGAACCTCCACGAGGGCGATTCCTCCTCTAAGCTCTCTCCCTCAAAACTGACTCAGACCTTTCTGCCCACATAGCATCTTGGACAATCTAATAATAACTGATAGCAGGAGTACTCATCAAAGATATGAGAATGGCTCTCAAAAACTCATTCAACCCGGCCTCGAAATACTGACACCGAAACACTTCTGTCAAAATACTTGGAGGAGCATACTTCCCAAGTCGATTGAACTCATTCTCATATTCTGCAACCGACATTACCCTCTACTTCAGACTTAAGAACTGAGCCCACTTAGCCTCTTTATAAGCCTTGGTCACATACTTACTAATAAATTCCCATTCAAAGAACTCCCATGTGACTAGATCTGGCAACTGGGGATACCTATGGACCAACTTCCACCAGTCATAGGCCGATCCTTGGAGCAAGGCAACAACACACTCAACTTGCCTCTCAGGAGGGCAACGAATCTCCTCAAGAACTCTTTCCACCTTCTTGATCCACTTCTCTGCCAACTTAGACTCATCTAAGCTCGTTCCATAGAAATCTTTCGCCCCAGCTTTCTTCATGCTCTCTATCGGGGCTCTCAGAGCAGTAACCCTTTCTAAGACCCGAGCCATGTCCTAAGATATCTTCAGCATAGCCTCAAAAGGCATGGCTACGGCCTCAGGCTGCACCCTAGCTGGCTGAGCTGAACCAAACACTGACGGATCTTGCTCTTGGGGATTAGCACTCTCAGCTGACCCCTCGAGTGATCCACGCGTAGACTCCATCTAAAACAAACATAAAGACATTCGTATTAGGCCAACACTATCCTAAACATACATCTATACTCTACACACACCTAGAAATGCCTAAACCTAGGCTCTGATACAAAAAATTATAACACCCCCTATCCATACGTAGGAGAACTCATCCTCAGAGGGATTGAGAACCCATATGGGCAGGGGTGTCACCAAATAAATATATTTAAAAACAAATACATAATAAAGAATACAGCAGAAATTAAAACTTTCAAAGCTCAAAGATCATTCATTGATAACAAAGGTTCATTACAAAATATTCTGTACATAACTAATATTAAAAAAATCCATCTTCCTAAATACATAGCGGAAGCATTACAAAAGAATAAATACAATAAGAGAGCCCAAAATATTACAAAAAGAACTTAGATACAAAACTAAGCTATAACACTTACACCCTTCTGTGTTGGCTAGACATGCGGAGACTCTCCCAAAAACTCGAGTCCTTCCGCACCTGCACGGATGAAACACCTGTGCTAAGCGATAACGCTTAGTGGGGAAAACACACAATAATATGAATGGCTATTCACAATGGTCGTTAAGGCAGAACACACACATAATATGGCACATGCTTATAATCACATATATTAAATCACATTTGATCCATATCAATTATATCCAAAAGCTCATAAATAAATTCATAAATCATACTGATTTCACATGCCCATAATCACAAAAAAAATGCCTACTGACTCACAGTAGCGGATAACGAGTGAATACATTGGGGTACCCGAGGGTACAATCGAAATGCAATATCTTTAATTTTCTCATTCAAAATATTTTCACATTGGAGGATCTTAAACAAGATCCGAACACATTAAGGATCGCGAGGACCAAAACAGGGACCTGATTAGGGTCTGAAATACATTGGGGCTGCAGCTACTGAACTCTATTAGGCATGCCTAACTATCCACTAATTTGACTCTTACAGGCCATGCATAATTCATCCAATCATATACATATTGTTCATAAAATCATCCATGCATACATCTAATAGCATCACAAGTGCGAAAAATAAATATCGAAAGCGCAAAAGAAATCCATTTTTGAAAATAGGAGATGTCGCGCTCGCGACAGGTGCAATACTCCTTGAGCGCCGCGCTCGTGACAAGCCTCGTGCTTGCACGCAAAGGAACAGATTGGCTTCTGTCGTGCTTGTGACGCGCGCTAAACCTAGCAAAGGCCCTCCTTGAACCCGCTTTTAGGGTTCGAGGGATTTGGTTTGCGTCTTTTGATTTTGGGTGCCATAAGACTTCTTGGATGCCTCCTTCCCAATAGAACATTGGAAAGGATCATCTAGTCTCACGGTGCCTTTAGGTACCTTTGAGGTATTTTAAA